>CM076951.1:19135483-20380483 GCA_039566865.1 Aurelia coerulea | reverse complement strand
CAATTTCTTTTCATGCCATCTAAGGCTGGAATTTGAGCTGCTTTATCGACCTTCTTTTCGACATGAAGAAATTGGCCTAAACCACAGCCAACATCCTCAAATACAATTTAGCATTTCGGCAACCGGATGAAATAAACTTTTTTCAAATCGGTTCATTTGTTATGGAGATATAAGCAACCAAACGATAATACATCATTTTGGGACACTCGGTATTGATATTGGAACATCTTCCTATTGCAACATACTGATATTGCGACACCTTGATATTGCAACATCCCCCTAGCACGATCATGATATTGCGATATATTGATATTGCAACATCTTAATATCGCAACATACTGATATGGCAATATCTCCATAAAGACGCACCATCATGATCTTGTGATATCTTGATACTGCAACATGCTAATATTTTGACATCTTGATATTGCAATATCTCCATATTACAGCATCTTGATATAGCAAAATCTTGATATTGTGATCTTGATATGGCAACATCCCCTTGTGTACCATCATGAAATTGTGATATCTTGATATTGCAACATCTTAATATTTTAGCATCTTGATATTGCAATATCTCCATATTACAGCATCTTGATATAGCAAAATCTTCATATTGTGACCTTGATATGGCAACATCCCCTTGTGTACCATCATGAAATTGTGATATCTTGATATTGCAACATCTTGATATTTTGACATCTTGATATTGCAATATCTCCATATTACAGCATCTTGCTATTTCAAAATCTTGATATTGTGACACCTTGATATTGTAACATCCACCTATGTATCATCATGATATCGCAACATCTTGATATTACAACATCTTAATATTTTGACATCCTGATATTGAAATATCTCCACGTTACAACATTTTGATATTGCAAATTTGTGATATTGTAACACCTTAATATTGCAAAATCCCCTATCTCCATGATATTGTGATATGTTGATGTTGCAACATGTTAATATTTTGACATCATGATATTGCAATATCTCCATATTACAGCATCTTGATATTGCAAAATCATGCTATTGTGATCTTAATCTTAATATTGCAACATCTTGGTATAACATCATCTTGGTATTTAACCATCTTGAAATTACAACATCTTGATATTGCACCATCTTGAAATTACAACATCTTGATATTGCACCATCTTGATATTACAACATCTTGATATTGCAACATCTTGATATTGCAACATCTTGGTATTGCAACATCTTGATATTGCACCATCTTGATATTACAACATCTTGGTATTGCAACATCTTGATATTGCACCATCTTGATATTACAACATTGCATTGCAACATCTTGATATTGCAACATCTTGGTATTGCAACATCTTCATATTGCAACATACTGATATGGCAATATCTCCATAAAGACGCACCTTCATGATCTTGTGATATCTTGATACTGCAACATGCTAATATTTTGACATCTTGATATTGCAATATCTCCATATTACAGCATCTTGATATAGCAAAATCTTGATATTGTGATGGCAACATCCCCTTGTGTACCATCATGAAATTGTGATATCTTGATATTGCAACATCTTAATATTTTGACATCTTGATATTGCAATATATCCATATTACAGCATCTTGCTATTTCAAAATCTTGATATTGTGACACCTTGATATTGCAACATCCACCTATGTATCATCATGATATCGCAACATCTTGATATTACAACATCTTAATATTTTGACATCTTGATATTGAAATATCTCCACGTTACAACATTTTGATATTGCAAATTTGTGATATTGTAACACCTTAATATTGCAAAATCCCCTATCTCCATGATATTGTGATATGTTGATGTTGCAACATGTTAATATTTTGACATCATGATATTGCAATATCTCCATATTACAGCATCTTGATATTGCAAAATCATGCTATTGTGATCTTAATCTTAATATTGCAACATCTTGGTATTGCAGCATCTTGATATTACAACATCTTTTGACATTATTATAATGTTTTCAAATCTGTATCTTAGTATTATACAGAAGCGGATCCAGACAGGGTTCACAGGTTTCAAAAACCCGGTCAGATAATTTGTGAGAATAGACTCCCATTTTCACAAATATATTGTTCTCTGCAAGTCGATTGCCAATGAGATTCCCTTCCAAACGATTTCTTGGTGATTGCGGTGGCGCCTTTTTATGGATGTGAAATGCGATCTTTGAAAAGGGAGGCAATTATTGGCAAACATGTGGTGAACGAATTACTGCATACAGACATGACATGATATAGGCCCTTGTTTTGCTTTGCCCTTTGACTTGTTTCGCGGAAACAAAAGCAAACGGATTAGATAAGTTTCCTCTTCAACAATAGAGGATATATCCAGCCGTGTCAGTATCTGTTGGATTGCATAATTGCATCCATTCATAAAAAGTCTGAAACCTCTCATCGACGAGTCTGAAACCGGTCACCGCATTGTTCTTGCTGTTGTAAGAGAGTCTGAAACCGGTCACAGAAAGTCGCAAACCAGTCAGAAAAAGTCCGAAACCTGTCTATGTTGTGCAATACTCGCAACTGCGAGACTGTGATGAAAAATAGGTGATATCCGTGATCTTTTCCTGCCAAATAAAATACAAACGAATAAAATGGATGGCAAAGAAGTGCGATCTTGCCTCGAGATGTTTAGAAGCCGTTGAAAAGAGAAACAGGGAGCTTCTTGAACGAACGGTTGAAGAGGGGAGAGAGGGGAGGGGAGAGAGGTAAGTTTGTATTTAAAGGAAAGGAGGCTAGGAAAGGATCTGAACCAAGGAACTCTACACTGATTATATCCCAATACTCGATGAGAATGAATATATTGCGTCAGGGTGTGACCACATGGAAAAGGGTCTTCCCCAAAGGAAAAAGGGCGTTGGCCAATATAAAAAAGGGCGTGGTCCCAAAAAGGGCGTGGTCCCGGACCCCCAATAGACCCTGTCACCATAATTCCTGGATCCGCGCCTGATTATAGTCTAATTTCTCAAAGAGAACGGACAGGTTCTTCCGACACTGGTACTGCTAGAAAGTAAATTGGTAAAAAAAGACACTCACCACTAAATATTTTGTCTTCCAATTATGATTGCCTTTGCCTTTAACGAATTGCACCATTAATGAGCCCTCGAGGTGCGGAGGTGGCCTTCCCTGCAAAGAAATAAAACAAGACGTCCACTAAGTTGCAAGCTGTTGTGGTGCAGTGAACAAGGACAGATTTGGTAAGACCATTTTTGATTGACACCGCTATTCAAAGCGATTAACGGTCGCAGACAAAGGGAATTCTCTCAACCAGTAATCTAAAACAAGCTAAGCCGCAAAAGTGTCTCTGAAACCCAGCTAGCTAGCTCGCTCCTTGTTCATTCCAGAAATTGTTTTTAAGGGCAAACATGAGCATAGATTGAGAGAAGAAGAATATATCTACGCATCTGCTGTGGGCATTTTAATTTATTTGATTCAAAAGCAGATTGGGAGGTGATTCAATTCTCTTATTTTTTTGGGTGTAATTAAAACACTTACTGCTCAGCTTCTGAACAAAAGAAATAAAATGCCCGTGGTAGATGTTTAGATACATCCTTCTTCTTTCAATATACGCTGCTGTTTGCTCTTAAAACGATTTCTGGAGTGCACAACGAGCGCGCTAGGTACTTGGGTATCAGAGAAACTTTTGCGGCTTTGTTTGTTTTGAGATTTTTGTTGAGAGAATTTTGTTTGTCTGCAGCCACTAATCGCTTTGAATTCAGGTGTCAACAAAAGCATCTCATTCTATTGCGTAACAAAATCTGTCCTCGTTGGTGCAATGTTCTTATCCACTGTATTTGTGGCCTGAACAGTTCAGATCAGTTTCTTTCAAAATTCCATGACACACAGGTTGTCCCCAAAAAATACACCTGCTTGAAAATCGTCAAAATTTGACCATCAAACTTATCACAAGGTTTTATTTCTGATATATTTTGTCGATGATCCAAACATATTCAAAGATGATAAAACCTTTCTTTTATGTACTTAAAGGGTATGAAGTAGCGCATTGCAAAACAGCCAGGTGAATTCTGCGGAAATCGAGGAAAATGTGGATTCTCTTATAAACAACAGCTTCCGCGGAATCGAGTTTCCACGGAATTCACTTTTGACGAAAGGCCAAAATCCCCAAAATGAATTCCGCGGAAAATGTTTGCCCTTCATTCCAGCGAAATGGAACAATTTGATCATATTTTGTGTGACCTTACAACGAAACTGCGTGAAACAAATGTGTATCAAATTGTTTTTAGCATCCTTCTTTGCTAGTTTCTTCCGGAAAAGTTGAAGTTAAAGCGTCTTCTTACTTTGTTTATACTATGCCGGTACGAAATGACTACAGCATGAAACTGTGCTGTATTGGCCTCCCGTTTACACTATGCCGGCATAATTTTTACTTGAAAACGGCACAAAATGAATACGGCATGCCAACTGGCTTCGTCGATCAACCGGCATAGTGTAAACGGCGAATACGGCATCATTTCATGTCAGATTCACATTGAGGCGATAGTATGGCAAATGAGCGCATACGTCTTGGCAAATCCTCACTCTGCACATGGTCAAAACCTATTGTATTCATTTCCTGCCGGTATAGTGTAAACGGCGATTCCGTTTTGACAGGAAAACCAATGCGGAACAGTTTCATGCCGTAACGGCATAGTGTAAACGGGGTCTTCTTTTTATAAAAAATCCTTTAGTTCATTTCTGAACAAACTAAACTGAGGGGTATTTCACTCATTTGAGAAAGCGTACGAGATTTGTTGAGAACAAACAGATTTTCAGCCATATTCTTTCAGCGACATCGTTAACGGTGCCCTCAAAACTAGTGTAATGTCTCGTTCAATTCCTACCCTGACCATCCCCCCCGGGCAGCCCAGGGGTCAACAAAAATTACCTGCGCAAATGCCCGGGGGCCAGGCAAATTTTATGTGGCGAATGCCCAGGGGCCGGGCATCGAGAAAATGCCATATTCCCAGTTACTGTATAAGAAAAAGGTCCTGTTTTTGTCAAATGCGACTCAAATGCCCAGGGGGCCAGGGGAAAAATTGACGTTCAAATGCCCGGGGGCCGGGAATATTTTGTGAGCAAATGCGCGGGGGGGGGGAGGATGGTCAGGGCAGGAATTGAACAAGACATAAGCACAGGCCTTGTGAGGAAGGAGACTGCTGGTGCTTGCCAATTAGAACACCTTGAAAATTCCAGGTGCTTTATAATGAGTACCTTCAAAGGAACTTAACCCCAGAACATGAAAATGTCTCTGGAACAAACTGCCGTATTCAGTAAGGGCAGCAAACTCAATAGAATCATTTAAAACACTTTTGAAGTCATTTTTATTTCGAAAACATTTTAACTCAAACTATGTATAATGTATAATTAAATTATCGTTTTAGATTGTAAAATATGTAATGCGCCTATGAGCCTTGAGGAAATACGGCGCAATATAAATATCTTTATTATTATTATCATTATGAAAATTGTATTGTTACATTAAGAATAAAGTCCTAGGCAATGATAACAAGCAATATAAAAAATTCCTGGTAGCCATATATGACCTAGAACTGAAAAATAATTTCCTTCAATAATCAGAAAGAATTCTAGATTTTCCTCAGTCACTCCCACATTTCACATGAAAAGACTCTGCATGCAGTGAACCGGTGAACGAACCTGCCTAATTTTGTCTCAGCTGCTCCAGCAAAAGTGTAAGATGAAAGTTCCCAGGGGATAAAGTCTGCTGCACACAGAAGCAATACTTTGGCAAAGAACAGTGCACAATAATCACAAATATGCTTGCATCAGAATTTTATTACTTTAATCCACTTTGAAACCATACTTGGTGTCGACAAAATTAGTAGGCCTAGGCCTAGAGTAGATGTGATAGTTAAGTTGAAAATGTGGTAGTCTCCTTTTTTTAATTTACATTAATGACTTACCTCTCTCATCATCAAAACTAACCTTTTACTTATTTGCAGATGATACTAACATTTACTATGAAGCTGACAATCTTGATCTGCTTAAAAGGACAGTAAACACCGAATTGAAAAAAGTGAAGATGTGGCTTGACTTGAACAAATTGTCATTGAATATTGATAAAACAAATTTTATTATTTTTAAGTCTCCTCAACATCCTCTCTCTGAAGCAGTTAGTATAAAAATTGGAAACCTCCCTGTCAAAAAAACCTGTTATGTCAAATTTCTTGGTGTCCTTCTTGATGAAAATCTTTCTTGGAAATATCACTTGACAGAGCTTTCAAAAAAACTTGCTAGAACTTGTGGTATGTTTTTCAAAGTAAGACACTTTTTACCCATTCATGTTTTAATTTGTCTTTACAATTCTTTATTCTCACCGTTTCTTCAATATGGTATTTTAGTTTGGGGTCTTACATATGAAACTCATATAAATCCAGTGTTCTTACTGCAGACAAGGGTGATAAGGGCAATCTCATTTGAAAATTTTACTTCTCCAGCTACACCAATTTTCTCTAACTTGAAGATTTTGAAGCTGCATGATCTCTTTAAGCTGAAATTGCTCAGTTTTGTGTATGACTGTGTTAATAAGATCTCCCCCTCCTGCTTTCATTCTTTCTTTGCATTAGTTGAATCTGTTCATCAACATAGTACACGACAAGTTAGCAAGAACAACATTTTTTTAACTCGTAAAAATACCCTGCAGTATGGACTCAGGTCTGTGCGCTATTTTGGAGCAAAGTGTTGGAATGACATTCCCGTTGATATAAAAAGTTCACCATCTTCTCGTTGCTTTCGTCGAAAACTCAAAGCCTTTCTTTTTGAAAACAATTACCAGTCATAGAAGTCGAAAATAAGTCTTTCCAAGTTCATTAGTCATCTTTAAAAACAGGGGGTGCTCTCTCCTCGATTAGCCTAGCTACTGAGAGAGTTCCTCCTCAAGAAATTCCCCTGCATGCAATCCATTTACTTAGTCTTGTTTTGATAATTACATTATTGTGTTGTATTTTAGTTATTTTGTATTGATTGTTATTGTATGTAGAGGAATTTTAAAATATGAAACTGAAACTAAACTGAAACTGAAACAGGCCTTCTTTCTACCTATCATATACAGGGCTGTAATAATTCGTCGTAGTAACAATCTTACCGTGCAACGATCCATCGCATTTGTATCATTTTCATCGTAATTGTTTCAATTAATCACCACAATCAATCTTGCTTTCCCTTTTTGTAAAACCTGTCGTCAGTGTCGAAAAGAGAGAACCATACTGATTTTAACTTCCGCTTTCGAAGAAGGAAAAAGCCTCTTTCCAAGAAAGAGGCTGGAACGATATGGTTTCTGGGCATTGTTAATAATTTGAAAAAGTAAAGGCCACGATACCAACGTCGATTGCCGGATCCGAAGATGCTTGCGATGACGAAAAAATGAATAAATTTAAAGGCAGAAACACCGCAACACGACAAAAAAACAACAGCAAATACGATTAATTTAATTTTTGCCAATATTTCGTCCTGCCATGCAGGACTTCTTCAGGGCTTACAGCCCTGAAGAAGTCCTGCATGGCAGGACGAAATATTGGCAAAAATTAAATTAATCGTATTTGCTGTTGTTTTTTTGTCGTGTTGCGGTGTTTCTGCCTTTAAATTTATTCATTGTTAATAAGTTGCTAGATTTACTACGCAAGACTTAACATCGCTCATTGAATTGAATGGTTTAAAATGTTTGACAAATAAACAAATACAAGGAATCACGTCGTAAGTCTACAGACTCACTATTCCAAAATATGAATTTGCAGCTTTTTGAAAGGCAATATACCACGCCTACTTTTCATCTTCAAAATGAATATTATGAAGTGTGATTGAGGCCAAAACTAAATCGTAAAATAAAAACCACATTTGGAAATTAAATCCGACAAAACGAAATCATAAACTCGTATAAATGCTCTATTCGAAAAAATAAAATGCATTTCGAAATCACGAGACAATATTAAATGCAGAAAAAAACACAAAATGAAATCGGAATCAAAATAAAAAGCATAATCTAAAATAAATTTACAAGACGAAATCAAAATGCAAACACAAAATCCAATCCACAAGGAAAGGAAGATATGCAAGACGAAATCGAAATATCAAACGAAATCCTAATCCTTATTTGAATCATAAATAAAAAAGACAAGATGAAATCAAATCAAAAATTGAAAGCCGAGATGGAGATTAAACGAAAATGACAAACGGAAATCCTAATTCGAAATGGGAATGTGACACCCAACACCAAATCTAAAGCAAGATGAAATCCAAATGTAAACAGAAATCCCAATACGAAATAAATAAAAAATTAAAATGTGCAAGACGAAATCAAAATCTAAAATGAAATCAAAAGTTAAATCATAAATGTAAGGCAAAAACTGTCAGCTTCAAATCTTGGTGGATGCTTTGTTGGGAGCCTCTTGTGTGCACAGTAGATATTTCAAAGAAAAATCTCGTTTTCATGCTGAAATGGCCATGTGCAGAGCGAAATCAGTCATGCCCTAAGTGAAATCGCTCATGCGCTAAGTGAAATCGCTCATGCGCTAAGTGAAATCGCTCATGCGCTAAGTGAAAAACAAATCGAGCGCGCTTATAAGAATAGCAGTAGGCCCACAGTCGCTCGCGCTGAGTGTTCGGTTCGGTTCGCAACGGCAGGCTAACTTGAACTTGTGTCGCAAGCACGTGTCAAGATGGTGACTAGGCCTACTGTCACAGCATCTTCAGTGAGTTATGCTTTTTACGTTTACTTCACAATGGTAGTTCTCAGTGTCAGCTGGAAGGGAACTTAACCATAATTTCACTCGTTAGGCCAAGGGCGGGCATGTCATACTGGTAACGATGGTCCTACCTTTGTCCGAAAACCGGTAGTTCATGAAAAAAATTTGCACCATCTTTTTCCCAAAAAGTGGTCGTTTTTGATGGCAAATTTCCGCTGTTATTTTTCTTCAATTTGGAGGACAATTTTAACATTATGTATCATTGACGATGTTTGTCCCAAAAAACCGGTAGTTTCGACCAACTACTGTTTTCGAATGCAAGTGGTAATTATAGATATGAAAATACATGTGTCCCAAAAGCGGTTGCCAGACAATGATAGGACCGCTTTGGTGAAAAATTGGATTTCTGGTCCTTTTTCCGTAAATTTGGCGGACAAAGGTAGAACCGCATTGGTGAAAAATTGGAATTTCTGGTCTTTTTCCGTAAATTTGGCGGACAAAGGTAGAACCGCTTACGTGAAAATTTGAAATACTGGTCTTTTCTGCTGAAATTTGGGGGACAGAGGGAGAACCAGCTTATAGATAAACTTCTGGATTTTGATTAGATAGGAGGTTAGAAAACTTGATTTTTGTGACAAACTGATGGAATAGGAAGATTGATATTCAAATTTCAACCTTTGTCCCAAAAACTGGTTGTTTTGGGCAGGAAAGTCGTACTATTTGATAAAAGAACTGGTTATTTTTTCCAATTCCTCTGGACAAACATTGGTAAAATATTTTACAGTACTTGCCCGCCCCTGTTAGGCCAGAGGGGGCTTGGAGAATTTCATTCATTCAAAATGCGTACGAACTGTTTTCAGAACAAAACGATTTTTATGGATTTTTTTTTAAAAGAAAATGATTTTTGCCAAGTGTACGAGATTTTTTGGTAGTGAAACGTCCCTTGAGATGGAAGCACCCTACTTCCAAATAGCCTGTTCCATGTCTAATCCATACACACAGGGATATGAGAAGGGGTTAAAATATTTTAGCCCAAGAAAACAAGCTCGAAAGCAATGTGTTTGCCAGGAGGATCCTAGAGTTCGAGCAATGCACTATTGACCCCCGCCCCCAGGACATGATGGAGAATCAACGGGGAATATTAAATTTATTGCTGCCTTGTCTGGGGGGGACGGGGCTATTAACAAAAATTGATTGTTGCGGGAATACTTAGCGGTGATTTTAACGTTTGTTGTTGCAAAGGAAACTGTACACTGGTCTGGTGCGATAAACGGTATACAACGTTTCAGATGCTTAAAGACTCCTCGCCGAAATGTGTCGGCACCTACAGGATAAATTTTTGCAAAATAAGCGATAGGATTGATTGAAATACTTACGGTGTACTTGCCCTCTGTGTATTGATTTACTGTTTACACGTATTTTTTTTATAAGAAACTGCCCATAAGAAACTCTCAACTCTCAGATCACCAAAGAATTAAGAAACTCAATCCTATCATTTATCCTGTATGCCGACTCATTTTGATACTGTTTATCGCGCCAGACCAGTGTCCAGTTTCCCTTGGCAGAAACAAACGTCAAAACCACAGCTAAATGTCTCCAAAACCATCCTTCTTTGTTAATAGCCCTGTCTCCCCAAGACTAGGCAGCATTGAAATTGCGTCATTCCACGCTATATTCCCCGTTAATTCTCCGTCATCTCCCGGGAGTGGGGGTCGATAGTGCATTGATAACCCCCCAAGCACAACAGGGACTTAAGATGAATACATCGTACTCTAAGATGCTCCTGGCAAACACCTTGTTTTCGGGCTTGTTTTCTAGGGCTAAAATATTTTGACCCCTCTCTAATATACCTGTGTGTATGGACTAGACATGGAACAGGCTATTTGGAAGTAGGGTGCTTCCCTCTCAAGGGACATTTCACTCCCAAAAAATCTCGTACACGTATGGAAAATTCATTTTGTTTTCAAGAAAAATCCATAAAAATCGTTTTGTTCTGAAAACAGTTCGTACGCTTTTTTGAATGAGTGAAATTCCCCAAGCTCCCTCTGGCCTAACGAGTGAAAATATGGTTAAGTTCCCTTCCAGCTGACACTGAGAACTACCATTGTGAAGTAAACATAAAAAGCATAACTCACTGAAGATGCTGTGATAGTAGGCCTAGTCACCATCTTGACACGTGCTTGCGACACAAGTTAGCCTGCCGTTGCGAACCGAACCGAACACTCAGCGCGAGCGACTGTGGGCCTACTGCTATTCTTATAAGCGCGCTCAATTTGTTTTTCACTTAGCGCATGAGCGATTTCACTTAGCGCATGAGCGATTTCACTTAGGGCATGACTGATTTCGCTCTGCACATGGCCATTTCAGCATGAAAACGAGATTTTTCTTTGAAATATCTACTGTGCACACAAGAGGCTCCCAACAAAGCATCCACCAAGATTTGAAGCTGACAGTTTTTGCCTTACATTTATGATTAACTTTTGATTTCATTTTAGATTTTGATTTCGTCTTGCATATTTTAATTTTTTATTTATTTCGTATTGGGATTTCTGTTTACATTTGGATTTCATCTTGCTTTAGATTTGGTGTTGGGTGTCACATTCCCATTTCGAATTAGGATTTCCGTTTGTCATTTTCGTTTAATCTCCATCTCGGCTTTCAATTTTTGATTTGATTTCATCTTGTCTTTTTTATTTATGATTCAAATAAGAATTAGGATTTCGTTTGATATTTCGACTTCGTCTTGCATATCTTCTTTTCCTTGTGGATAGGATTTTGTGTTTGCATTTTGATTTCGTTTTGTAAATTTATTTTAGATTATGCTTTTTATTTTGATTCCGATTTCATTTTGTGTTTTTTTCTGCATTTAATATTGTCTCGTGATTTCGAAATGCATTTTATTTTTCGAATAGAGCATTTATACGAGTTTATGATTTCGTTTTGTCGGATTTAATTTCCAAATGTGGTTTTTATTTTATGATTTAGTTTTGGCCTTAATCACACTTCATACAGTACTGCAAGTTTCTTAATATTATCAGACTTTGAGTACTCAAGAGTTTTTTATGAGTTTCTTAGAGGTTCCATAACAATCTTCATGTTCACTACCTGTGACCTTGTGAACATTTCAAAACAAGGTTTTTAAAGCCTTTCCAATGTTTAGACATTACTCAAGTACCTTACGAGTGATACAGGAAACAAGTGAAGCATAAGCGTACGAGGCGGGGGGCCGGGGGGCGGCAGCCCCCCCAACTTTAGAAAAATTATCGAAAATGAGCCCCAATCGGGCAAAAAAATGCCCTCAGTCGGGCAAAAATTATGCTAAACAATGGACTTTGTGTTGAGCAGCCCCCCTAGATTTTTTCTTCCCGTACTCTTATGGATTGTGCACCAAAAAAATTGTGCCCCGTTTGTCTGAAGATTGCGACAAAACCGCAAAAGATTCTCGCCTAACTTTTGCATGGTGGTGCTCTTCAGATGTTTAATTAAAGTGTGCAACCATCCCCATAAAAATCCGTTGAAAATGATGGAGCTTTCAACTTCAGGAGACCAAATTTGCCCGATCGCTAAAACCAGCGGTCGGCCATTTTGTCTTACTATTTTGCAGGGATAAATAGCCCCGTAAATAGCTTTATGGAATGAAAATGAAACAGCAGCCTCCAATGTCATAGCTCTGGTGAAAATTCCGATAATCCTCGGAGAGTTCCACAATGTCTGACCTCACAAAAAAATATTTCTTACCTCACGATAAGATACTTATCACTGCAAAATAGTAAGGCAAAATGCCGACTGCTGGTTTCAGTCGTCAGGCAAATTGGGTCTTCTGAAGGTCGTAGCTTCATTACTTTTCAACGGATTTTTACGGGGATGGTGGCAAACTTTAATTGAACATCTGAAGAGCACAATCATGCAAAAGTTTGGCGAGAATCTTTTGCCGTTTTGTCGCAAATCTTCAGACAAACGGGGCACAATTTTTTTGGGACACCCTGTAGATAGAAGAGAGATTGTACTTTCAGATGGTAGATATCCCATCTACTAAAATGTTATCATTTTTTCAAGATCTTCAATAATAGTTGGGCTAACAAGGGCAGATTTTTTAATACAATAGCAACAGTTGCGTTTGATTGACACCGCAATTCGAAGAACAAGAGCAGATTTTGTAATACAATAGCAACAGTTGCGTTTGATTGACACCTCAATTCGAAGAACAAGTGCAGATTTTGTAATACAATAGCAACAGTTGCGTTTGATTGACACCTCAATTCAAAGCGATTAGCGGCTGCAGACAAAGGAAATTCTCTCAACCAGTAATTCAAAACAAACAAAGCCGCAAAAGTTTCCCCAAAACTAGTAGGGCAAACTCTCGCCTCGTGCAAGCGAAAGATGGTTTTTAAGGGAAGTTATGTGCTTATAGCGAAAGAAGAAGGGTAAATCTAAAGTTCTGTCGCTTAGATTATGTTTATTTGATTTAGGAGCTGTTTTGTAAGCGTTTCATTTTAAGCCCTAAAGACGCGAGAATTACAATGCCTTCTGCTCCGCTCCTGAATCAAATAAATATAATCTAACCGACAGAACTTTAGATTTACCCTTCTTCTTTCGCTATAAGCACATAACTTCCCTTAAAAACCATCTTTCGCTTGCACAAGGCGAGAGTTTGCCCTACCAGTTTTGGGGAAACTTTTGCGGCTTTGTTTGTTTTGAATTATTGGTTGCGAGAATTTCCTTTGTCTGCAGCCGCTAATCGCTTTGAATTGAGGTGTCAATAAAACGCAACTTTTGCTATTGTATTACAAAATCTGCTCTTGTTAGTTGGGCTGCGTTTTTTCTAAACGCTCTGTATATTGCTTTCGGTGCGAATAGCCTTACTACTTGCTTTCAGATCTTATTGAGTAATTTCGTGGAAGCCCTTCTAAGAAAATTGCTGCTGTTCCAAAAAATAAAGTATACAGATTTGGTTTGAGCCAGCAATGTGAATTTAGCTTTAAGGCACACTCCCGTGGCACTGATTGGAAAAAAAAGACAACATGAAAGAACAGAATTAGGCAGGCTTCAGTAATTTCGCTGTACACTGAAATTCACAAAGACGATAAAGATCAGACTCCCTTTATTCTCGAAACAAAGTATGATCCAAGAGCATAAAGGCTTTATAATGATCCAGAGGCCAGGTCTTTTGTTAGGGATTTCAACATCACAACCAGCCAATTACAGCCACGACAGTGTGCCTTTAAGTCGGTGAAGGTGAAGGTGAAGTTGCGGTTTTACCCGGGGGGGGGGGGGGGGGGTAGACTTGCCCCAAGTCTGTTTTGTCAACTGTAATAAGTCTACCGGAAAGTATATTGCTCCCTTCAATTTTTTTGACGAAATTTTTTTTTGACGAAATAGACTTGGGGCAAGTCTAGGGGGGGGGGTACTTCATTGTCAACATGATTCGACTTGAATCTGAACTTTGAGAAAAGGACCCTTTCGTATGACGGAATATTCAAAAATTTCGAGCCCATTTACATATATATTATGAAATTTCTGATCCATGTGTATGAATTTGTCGATTTGAAACAAAGGAAAATTTCAGTTTTTTTGGTGCGGATTATCATTATGGGACCCATTGATAAGTAAATTCTCAAAAAACTACCAATCTACCAGAATTGTGGTTAAAAACATTCCCATATGTGGAGAATTTCAGATGAAAAAACTTATCCATATGAGCGGCACGCCCAGTGCAACTTAACAATGAAGTACCATGCCCCCCCCCCGGGGTTTTTAGGGCCAAGCGCTGGGATCGCAGAAGTAGAATAGGCCTAATCGAGTCCGCAACCCCTTGTCATGACGCTCAAGTGGTGGGGCTCTACCGCTTATCGAACCCTGTCCGCCTGACTGTTCTGGCTGCAACGTCTGGTGCTTTGGGAGTAGAAACATTAATTTTTAAAGTTAAAATTTGCCTCGAAGAAATATTTCAAGAAAATGAGGACATTCTGGTCACATATCATATCATAAGTCATACATGTGCCATAGAAATGTAACATTCACATGTAATGTGCCATAATAATGTAACATTCATATGATCATTAAGAATTATGACATTGCACGTTACAGTTTTTGACGACACATTTTACTCATCCGACTCTTCGCCCTCTTTGGTGTCCTTCTTCTTGTCTGATTTCGTCTTCTTTTTGTCTCTGTTGCTACACCAATCTTGTGTAATCTTACAGTGACAGTTAACTGCAACAATACACATTGCCTTCCTTGACTTCAAATCAGCGAGTACTGGCTGAAAATAGAATTTGAGACTTGGAAAGGGTTGGGATTTAGACCCCATTTGCAATTTACAGGTCCCGAGGAGGTATTTTAAGTTCTCCATGGTACGGGGTTGTGCCATTTTTTTAGGGTACCTTGTTCATGGTAAAGTCCGGATTTATGGGTATGATTTATGGGTATGGTTTATGGGAACTTTCACATTGAAAATTGCGACGAAATTGTTTCCCTTGACGTCACGTCCGATATGGAAACAATAGCAACGTGGTACGAAAAGCCGAATGCTCCAGGCAATGGCGGATGGGCCAAACTTGTCGGCTCAATCCTCAGATAATAAAACCAGATGAATGTTTCCTCAATCCAAGAATCAACAAACCTTTCAGTTTCAATCAGAATTTCCACATTTTGAAGGCCACTTCGCTTCCTTCAGCTCAAATTAGTGCACGCAAAAGCAATTAAATTTTCCAACTACCGAAAAGAGGCCATTCACCTCGTTTCAACGTGAATAGAAAAATCGGTGCCCCATTGTTTATTTTCGTCCCACTTTTGATGTGAAAGTCCATAAGTCCCAGATTGAGCAAATATATATTGTTGTCGTTGTTGTCATTGCTATTGTTGTTGTTATTATTATTATCAATTTATTTAAAGTAGGCCTACAGATATATATATATATATATACATACATACAAGACATACAAGACATACAAGACATATATACATATATATATATACAATAGCTATAACTAAGAGCTGCTTCAAGCCTACTATCTAAAAAAGTAAAATTTGTAAGAAAAAAGTAAAAAATAAATAAAATTCCGAATGATTAAATACAGATACATTTTACAGATTTTTACAATGCTTTTAATATTTACAATGTTTTCATTTTATTTCTCGGTAAATACAGCAGAAAATTTAATATCAGCTCAAGAACCCAACCTGTGCCACGAAAGGTCTGCATATTCTACAATTACATTCCTCTCCTTGTTGCGATAACTGGGACTATTTCGTGAGTCTATGCAAACCCACCTTTTTTACACCGATTAAAGAACTGGAGCCTAAGCACTTTAAGGCTGACTTTACAAGTAGAAAAATAACTAGAGGCTTACCCTCGATCCCAATGCTAAAGGTGGCGTGGCGCCTGTAGTCTGACTTGCCAGCCTTAAAAGCTCCTTCGCAACATCTTCAGTGAACCCAAAGTCATCTTTGAGAGCTGTGATGCAGCATTGTGAACGAGGAGCACGGAACCTGTTGCCTTGTTCGTTATCTGATGGAAAAGGTAGATGTCGTGATGATGTTAGGCCTTAGATATCAAGTGGCTTAACATGTAGTAATGATAATTATACCAGGTGCCCCAAAATGATGCATTATTGATTGATTGTTACATGTCCAGAATAAATTAACTGATTTTCAAAACTTTGTTTTATTTGATTGCCTGAAGGCTAAATCATATTTTAAGATGTTGGTTGAGGCTTTACCATGGCGTTTTCATGTTGAAAAGAAGATTGGTAGACCTGCTCAAATTCACGCCTTAGATGGCATGAGAAAGAAACGGCCTATTTTTCCAGTCACAATTTTAGATGCGATACAAAAAGCTGAACTGCTATTCGTATTCTCTGAACTCAGTCTTAACAATAGACCTTTTAGCTATTCTACAAAAGAGCCTGGATCGAGCGTTATTTTTATACACGAGGTTCGATAGAGTGGCGTTAGAGCTTCTATCAATATTGTGCATATTCGAAAATTCTACAAAGTGCACTTTGTAGAATTTTCGAATTTGCACAAAAGTGATAGAAGCTCTTAACACCACTCTATCCAGCCTCGCGTATAAAAATAACGCTCGATCCAGGCACTTTTGTAGAATAGCTAAAAGGTCTATTCAATGCAGAAAAGTGAGACTCATGTTAGGTTAGTCTACCCTCCCACGACCTCCACAATTGAGATTGGATTGGCTTTACTAGTATTAATAATCATAAAAATACTTACGGCAATTTCCCCAGCTTTGTGCAGGTGGTGACAATCCAGGGAATCCGCTTAGAAGCACTCCTCCGCGAAGGTCAGGAAATGAAATACCTAACACAAGAAAGTATATTCATACCACTATACAACAACAGACAACAAGGACAGATTTGGTAAGACAATAGCGCGAGTTGCTTTTGATTGACACCGCAATTCAAAGCGATTAGCGACTGCAGACAAAGGAAATTCTCCTAGCCATAAATTCAAAACAAACCAAGCCGTAAAAAGTTTCTCTGAAACCCAAGTAGCTAGCGCGCTCGTTGTGCATTCCAGAAATTGTTTTCAAGAGCAAACATGAGCATAGATCGAAAGCAGAATGATATATCTACACATCTACCTTGGGCATTTTATTTCTTTGGTTCAGAAGCCGAGCAGTAAGTGTTTTAATTACACCCAAAATGATAAGAGATTTGAATCGCTTCTCGATCGGCTTTTGAACCAAATAAATTAAATACCGTGGCAGATGTGTAAATATATCCTTCTTCTTTCGATCTATACTCATGTTTGTTCTTAGAAACAATTTCTGGAATGCACAACGAGCGAGCTAGCTACATGGGTTTCAGAGAAACTTTTGCGGTTTTGCTTGTTTTGAATTTCTGGTTGAGAGAATTTCTTTTGTCTGCAATCGATAATTGCTTTGATTTGAGGTGTCAATCAAAACCAACTCGTGCTATTGTCTTACCAAATCTGCCCTTGTTACAACAGACAGTAACGCTAAAGATGGCAACGACGAAATGTATGCTGTTAAAAAGCTCGTTGACAACCACCTACAATCCTGGACAAAATAAAAACGTAAGATTCTACAATTTGAAATGGAAAAGCCCCCTTTTACCCCCGATACAATGTTGCTTGGATGTTTTCAGCCTCAAGATGCCAACAAACATTGCTTCGGGAATAAAAGGGGGTGGTGCAAATGTAAGTGTGAGAAGGACTGAGATAATCAGCAAAACTAACTTTGTTCCAAATATTTTGTCCAGGATTGTATGACTTTGATCTGAATGACTTTGATCTTGGTATACTGTTAGGATTAGTATTCCTTGACCTTTAAAAGTGCCTTTGATACTGTTGATCATAAAATCATGTGCAAAATGCTTGCCTTTGACGGTGTTCAGCAGTGTTAGCTCTCCTGGTTACTATCTGAAAGTATACTCTTTCTTTATTCTAATGATATGCAGTTTGGATATATTAATGGAATCATTTATCATTTAACTGACATTTTAATACGAATGGTCGATTTCAAATGCACCATGCTGTAAGAACAATATCAACACCATTTTTACGGTAACAAATTGCGAAACATATGGTCAAAACATTTCAGGCCTAAAAGCACTTGAGGTGATTTTTTTTCTATTCATTTCAAATATTTATAATAAATCTTACTTTTTACTGTACTTATCAAATCACTATACACCACCACAGGGACGACACCAAGGGGAGCAAATGACAGTGACTACCCCATGGCCAAAACATAAAGACAGCAACATTAAACTGCATACAACTAAGCTATCAACGATGAAAGAAAGAAATTAGATACGCTACTTACAAAGTTACTCTACTAATTACTCTACTTACAAAATTACTCTACAATACATAAAAGCTGAAAAAACGGGTTTATGGTGGTTGTGGAACTCGCCTTGTAGCTTGAGATTTTCTAATCAAGTCGACCAGATTGATGGATAAAATTTAAGGTTAAGAGAAGTATGCTTTTATTGAGGTCATTAGGAAGGTTCATATCACCATACAATAAAACGTGAGGAAGTGCTCCAAGGTAGGAAAAGACACATTTATTCCCACAAGATGTGTTCAATAAGTATGATCAAATAAGCTCCCAAGAAGATGGGGTTTCTTCTCTGTAAATTTCCTATCACTTTCCAGCATCTGAAATAGGCCATACATGTGAAGACGTCAATTAAATGATGTTTAATTCAATTGATAGGCCTAACCTGGATACCATTAAAAAGAAAATAGATTGTGCAATCAAAGAGAAGCTAAGACTGACTATGACTGAGGCCATTACAACGGCCCAGGACAGAGAGAAATGGAGGAACATTATGCCGCCACAGCCGTTCGGGAAGCCGAATGTTCTGAACGATAGTAGTAGTAGTAGATTGTGCTTTCACATTATGCATCAAATTGATACAAATATCATTGAAAATTTGTGAGAATGATCCACAAGTTATTCACACAGGTATTGTGGAGCCCCACTTTCGGTAATGTAAAATAGTTCTTATGGTAAATTTACCTGCTTGAGTGGAAAAACCAACCATCACAAAGATTACAGCAACCGACAACATCTTTCGTAGGATCCTGGAAAGAAAACAGAAGGATTTATCAGGTAAGCCAGAAAAAACTATCGGGTGAGCCAGAAAAAGTTTCCACTTTGCAAAATTCGTAGCAGCACATGTACTTCATGGATTTGAATGATTCAAACTCTAGTTAAAAGCCAAAAGATCGAAGTATTTTTGTGATTTTTCTCGTCTTCTTACGAGCACTGCAGATACAAGTAAATTCAACTTGACACAAATTTCATGTTTTCAAAATGACGGAAAAAGGGCCTAAAACACTTGATCAAATCGTTAGCACTCTCCTCAAACAGAACAATACGCACGGACGTTTTACATCTCTTAAGAATTAAGAATTAAGACGAGACGAGTGTTTCTAAACTTTGAGCCTTCGAACGTCCGAGCCTTGCGTTTCGAGCCTTCCCTTTTTATATCATGAGCCAACAGGCCTTGATCTTTCAATATCATCTTAATATACCCGTATTTTCTGTGAGAAACTTAGGCCCTGGGTTGGCAGCTAGTTTCTTAAAGGGGCTCTGTTGTCAAAATGTAAACAAAATGATTATTTTTGCAGTTTTTTGAAAGGTGATATCACACAGGATTTTCGTATTTTTTTCAAAATGGAAGTTGCTGTTTGGGCATTTATCATTGTACTTCACTAAGGAACAAACCAAACATTCATATCTTCTACGATTGCTCGGATATAAGTGGATTTTTAACGGTCACTTTTTCGTGGCTTGGGTGGAGACACCAAACAAACTGCAGATAACAATGGATTAAAAATGTATAATCCCCGACACGTGCGAGTTTACGGATTTGCTTACTGTTTGACGACGGAGCCCCTTTAAATTCTAGGCAATTTTCGATACCAGATGTCTCTTTCTTAAATTGCTATTCAAAAGACTTCAAAAGTACCCATTAAAGTCCTATGACATATTTTAACAGAAATCACACTCAAAATTGCTAGGATTTGAATCATGGCAATAGCGAGAATCGCTGCAAAATGTTTAAATTGTGAGAGCACACAGGTTTCTCATTTCTCAAGAACTGAAAAGGGCTCTTATGCCTTGAAATCTTATGCCGTTGTTTACAATCTCATTTTCAAAATATAGTTTTCCAGGGTATTGTTAGATTTATGTGTTCTTAGCTGATGTATACCTTTCCTTAAAAAATGTCGCCTCATTTGTTATTATGCTTGATTCAGTATGGCAATATGAGGCTTGATGCTCAAGATGCAAGGCTCCAAGGCTCGAGGCTCGAAGGGTACCGGGTGCGCCAAAATAAACTATGCACGTTTGAAAGGCCACAATAAATGGTACACTGCACCGATTTTGAAGATTCATGACTTAATCTTTAGCACAGAGCCTGAATTAGATTCTAGGATTTTTTGCAAATTTTTCTGTTTTCAGTTTTCAGAGCTAAACGCGAGTTTCTTAAAATGTTCATTCTCGAAAACACTGCAAACGATCAAAAGACGTCGATCAAATTTTATAAAGAATCAACATGAATCGTGGTGATTTGGGATCTAGAAATCGATTAATTAATCGATACAATTAATCGATACAATTAATCTATTTCTAAATCCCAAATCACCACGAAAAATTGTTCTCTTTGTCCATTCATATCGATTCTTTAGAAAATTTGATCGATGTTTTTTGATCGTTTTCAGTGTTTTTGAGAACGTAAATTTTAAGAAACTCGCATCTAGCTCTAAAAACTGAAAACAGAAAAAATTTGCAAAAAAATCCTAGGATCTAATTCAGGCTTTTTGCTAAAGATTAAATCATGAATCTTCAAAATCGGTCCAGTGTACGATTTATTGTGGCCTGCCAAACGTGCATAGTTTATTTTGGCGCACTCGGTTAATTTGCAGAAGCTCGTTAACTTGTGTACGTGAAAAAGGCTGTGAAAGCAAAGCTCTTGGAAATGAAGATTCAAACTTATCTGTATTCGAGGAAGTTGCCAGAATGTTTCAAGCTATCATTTTCATATTATTATCATGCAATTCAAAATTATCTATATCCTCGTGAAATTTAACTCCTATTTTCAAAATTTTCACGGAAAGACCCCCGTCCGTCATGATCCTTTGTTTCTTTAAAAGGCAAATTCTTCAAATATGGGGCACTTTCCAACGAATGAAAGGGCGTGGTCACGAAAAATTTTCATGCACCCCGTTTTTACTTGCTACGCTTGCATCAAGTTGCTTGCTACGCTTGCATCAAGTTTGACTGACTCTTTCAAAATCGCCAATTCTCGAACATTAATTTTCGCGAAAAAAGTAGCAAAATTGCAATATTTTGCAAAGATGTTTTGCAGGGTAATGATATTTGATGTATTCTGTCATGATTTTAATGTTTGGATGGAAATTGTGCTCCAAATTAAATGCTATCGCATTTCTCCTGATTTTGACCGATTTTGCCACTTTCTTGACCACACAAAGAAAAATGCTGACGCAAGCAAAAATGACGGCTAATTTTAGGTTAATTTTTATATTCTCGTAAAGTACATGCCTGGGGCTATTAGTAAACCAAATCTGGTTGCTCTATCTATTTCCAATCAAGAGTTAAGTAGGGCGGTTTTTTGCCCCCACCCCAACCAAAATAGGACGTGTCAGATAGCCCAACCACTGCTGTAGAGTTAAAGAGAGTCAGATCTTAGAATGATGTGATGAGAACTACTTACTATATATGTTTCCACGTCTTCTTCCCATAGGTCCACTTGACAGAATGAGTAAGAGTCTTGAATATTCTAAGATAGGGAAAAATGCGGGTTACTTTGCTATGCATTCCAGTTCCTGGTATTGTTTGCAAATTTACATCATTAATCACAAGGTAGCTGCGTTTGAGCTAAAAGCGGCAAAAAGCGTTTACAAAAAACAGATAAGCCAAGGTAAACAACCTGTATTGAAGAATTTCACGCTAATTAGCGATGATAATTGGACATCGTAAATCGACACCCTCAAATCTTTTCACAAGAAATTCCGCTTGCAACTGAGACTTATTACCTGGAGTGGCTCGTTTCCCTGTGCTCTTTGACTTGATGATGGCGCCTCGGTCAACAGAGATGTCCACCTCAGTGCAGCAACAACAACAACAACAATTCAACTCAATTAGATCAGCGTAACTAAATGAACCTTATGTAGTGAGGCTAACTTAGACTTAAGAAGTTTTAGACAACATTTTAGAGACCCTTTACATGAGACCCGACATGAAACTCATGCCGGCATGAGTTCCACGCCGGCACGAGTTTTCATATCGGGTGCTGGTCTGAGCCACTGTTGTGTTTACATCATGTCGGGGCGACATGAAACTTTCATTTCGGGGCGACATGAACATTTCATGTCGCTTTTTCACGCTTTTTAATTTCATTTAAAATTATTTATGCACGGTAGCCCCGTCAGTCAGTATGACTGATTTTCATGGGGCCGTGCCTAAACTTTACAAATTAAATTAAAAATTAAAACATCTACTAAAATAAATAACGGGAAAATGAAACTAATTACAATCATAAATAATTTATCTAAAACTATTTACAATAAACTTACAACCGACCCTTAATCTTGTTCTTAAAAGAAGATAAAGAAGGAGCTTGCTTGGCCTCGCGGCTGAGATCATTCCAGATTTTTGCTCCACGAAATGCGAACGCTTTCTGTCCGTTACTAATGTGAACACAATTTTCTCATATAGGGGCGACATGAAAACTGAATGTACGCGACAAATGTATGACATATTTGGAAATTTTCATATTGGGTCTCATCGTGACATGAGTTGATGCCGGCATGAGTTTCATGTCGGCTCCAATGTAAACAGAGTGTATTTTCATGGCGGCACGAGTTCATAAGTAGTTCATTACATTTTATAAGAGTAATGGTATGAGTCCCTATTGACCAAGTGATATCAGCAAATCAAAGAACGCAGGGAAACAAGGGACGAAAAGTCATAAGTCTAACTCGTGCTCGCATTTTCTTTCTCGAGCATGCCAGATTTTGACGCTCGATCCGAGCCTCTTTTCTGGCCTAGCAAGCAAGAAGTTTGTTGAATAAAATGCAAGAGAAAACGGAAGATGTATTACCAATTTTCAAGATTTGATGCCTAATATCTTTCAGCTAAGAATTCAATTACTATGATGATTACGAACATATAAATTAAATAACTTAGATATCAGAAATATTACATTTCATGCTTTTAATAATTGTAAGAAGGCTAAGGGTATGAATTCGGTTCTGTGAGGTCTTGTGAGGGTCGAGCGGCTTATACCGGGTGAGTCAATAAAAAAACTTCCCCGTTCGAAAGGATACTGCTCCCTGGGTTTAAAGGCAATGAAATTGGCAAATATACCATTGAAAGGAAATGTGTCCATGTAAGTACAGCAGCGTATACACTCTTGTCAAAATGTGCTGACACGATGCTGACGAAGGGCCCGATGAGCGCACTGTGATTGGTAGAATTTAACTGAACACATGCAAAACTAGGATTTAAATTTCACAACCTGGCTACCTGCTGTGAGACTTCGGGTTCAGCTCTGGAATCGCAGCCGCAAGCAAGTCATCTGTCTGCTTACATTAGAGCTGGCTATCATTTTGGATCTACGGTAAAGTAATCACATGAAATATCGCTTGAAAATAGCGAAGTCGCTGTACTTACATGGACACATTACCTTTAATACTGGACTTGTTCAAATAAATTTTAAAATTTATCTGGCCGAAATCGGTCACTCCGTTCAGATTTTAGCGAAAACGCCAAATTCCGTTGCAAAACACTTCTAGTGTTGTTATTCGCGGGCACTTGCAGGTGACATCTAGTATGAGACACACTATAGTTTCAATATAGCTGGATGCATCTTTCAGCCTCCTTAACCGTTCTGTGGTTGGGCTGTTTGACATGTCCTATTTTGATTGGGTTTTTTTCTTCTTTTTCAGCAGGGGGGGGGTTTATGGCCTACAATATGGCGCAAAACGCCCCCTGCCTAACTGTTGATTGGTCAGAGGTAGAGCAACCAGATTTGGTATGCTTATAGCTCCAAGAATGCACTTTTCAAAATTCAAAAATGCGCTCAAAATTAATCATCATTATTGCTAAGATCAATATTTCTCTTTGTATGGTCAATAAAGGTGGCCAAATTGACCAAATCAGGAAAATGCGAAAAATGGACTTTGGAGTAGAATTTGCATCCAAACACGCGAATTATGATAGACCACATAAAAGCAATTGGGAAAACCTTGTATTTCGCTACATTTTTCGCAAAAATTCAAGATTCAAAAATTTGCAATTTTGACAAGGTCAGCCGCGGAAAATTATCGCCCTTTCCCTCACTTCTCAAAATACTCTCATAAAACTTTACGGGTAGTTACACAACAGATAAGGACATTCTCTCCGGTAATTTAAGACAAATAAAGTCGCAAAAGTGTCTCTGAAATCCAGGTAGCTAACTCGCTCGTTGTGCATTCCAGAACTTGTTTTCAAGAGCAACCACGAGCATATATCGAAAGAAGAAGGATGTTTCTATACATCTGACTCGGTCATTTCATTTCTTTGGTTAAAAAGCCGATTGGGAGGCGATTCAATTCTCTTAGTTGTTGGGGTGTAACAAAAAAACTTAGTGCTCAGCTTCTGAACCAAAGAAATAAACTGCCTGCAGTAAATGTATAGATATATTCTTCTTCTTGCCATATGTGTTCATATTTGCTCTTAAAAACTATTTCTGGAACGCATAACGAGCGTGTTAGCTACCTGGGTTTCAGAAAAACTTTTGCGGCTTTGCTTGTTTAGAATTACTGGTTGAGGGAATTTCCTTTGTCGGCGACCGCTAATCGCTTTGAATTCAGGTGTCAACGAAAGCAACTCATGCTATTGCCTTACAAAATCTGCATAGGCGTAGGAGACAGGGGGGCTGGGGGGCTGCAGCCCCCCCAACATCGAAAATCTTTGCAAAAGTCAGCCATAATCGGGCAGAAATCCGCGTTAAGTTGGGCACAACTTTCTTAAACAATGGATTCTTTATCAGGCAGCCCCTCCAAATTTCATCTCCGCCTATGCCGATGAAAATCTGTCTTTTTAACATCTAGCTTCACTACGTAAAGGAGAAAATCAAATGCTACTTATGTTACTTTCTACTGAAACTACGAAAGAAGGTTTTAGTTTCTTTGCACTTTGGGTTGATACACATTGGACATCGTAAAGGCAGCTGCTTAGAACATGTTTCTCCTGAATCCATATGTGACTTTACGAGATCGGCCATTGCCTAGAAAATATAGAGAGCAGATCTCAGCAGAGGGCTCAGATCTTTCAAATCTTTAAAAAGGTGGGTGTAAAATTCTACCGGGTGAGTCAGAAAAAAGGATCCCTGCTTGGAAGGCCACTGCTCCATGAATATCAAAGCAATGAGATTGAAAACTGTCTTGTTTTATTGCCAATATGTTCAATTAGGTTCAGTAATTTACCCAGCCTTAATCGGTCATTCCATCCCGTGGATATGGGTGATTTTCTGCCAAAAGCCCCTTCGGAAAACCTGCATAAACGAATGAAAACAATGAGCAAATTTTCTATCCTAAAGTTGATGACACTCACATAAATTCATGTATTTTGTCCTCTTGGGAGAATGGAATCCCCCTGAATAGGTCATCGATACCAGGGGGAGGACATGTTCATTCCCCCCAAGAGGATGGCACGTGCTAAAGCGTCCACAAGTCATTGCTGTAGGGCCATTGTAAGGCAGAAATGCAAGGTTTTGAAGGTTTTTTGAAGAGGCTTTCTGGAGAAAATCCCTCATAATTTCAGAATGGAGTAGCCGATTTCAGTCAGGTAAATTTTATAGTAGATTTGAACATTTCTACCATTAAACTATATATTTGCTGATATCATTATCTTGATATCCAGGCAGCCGTGACCTTTCAAACGGGGATTCTTTTTTCTGACTCATCCGGTATTCCATTTTTCCTTGAATTGAATGGCTTGAAAGGAACAATTAAAGTACTTTGCTGCAAAATCTGCCGTGGAAATTTTTTGATATTTTGATTTTTTTTTCAAAATGGCAGCAATTGAATTATTTTTGAAAAAATTGATGAAAATTTTTGAAAAAATTTAAATCATCGTAAATCCTAAACCAAAGGAGGTAAAATGATATAACTTTCAAGAAAACCATAGTTTATGAACGCCTACAATATGGCGAAAAGCAGAAATCAATATCTTTTTTGGTTTAGGATTTAGAAATTTGATCACATCATAGCCTCAAATTTCACAAATGCCGCCATTTTGAAACCAATCAAGATATCAATAAATTTCCACGGCAAAAAACGGCAAATTCCTTCCAAGCCGTTTAATTCAAACGAAACGGTAATAGAATTTTAAACCTAACTTTGAAAGATTTGAGCCCTTTGTTGCAGAGCTCAAATCTTTGAAATCTTTAAATTTGTATTGATACTAATGAGAAGCACTGTTGAACGATGGAAACTTCTGTTTAAATGTTTTGATACCTTGTTTCGTTTTCGAGTTATCAACTCTTTAGTACCGGGTGTCCCAAAAAAAGTACTCCCGTTTGAAAAAACCAAAAATTGATTTCACGGCCGATCTTCAATTTTCTTTTTTTGTCAAGTATATCAAGGACCAAATTATTTTTCAATACCTATTTCTGATCTTGTAATTGGCTTAAAAAGTAGCAAATTTAGCTCTTTTTAGGGCTACCTGGCTTTGAACCATACTGCAAAAAAGCATTGATGATTGCCAGATCAATTTTGTGCATGTAAACCATCTAGTTTGGTCAGAAATTACAGAACGTAATGCTTACATCATTGCAACCTCATTTGAGGATGTAACGTCATCAAATTTCTAAATCATAAACCAGATGAGTGACAGACTTTTGCTTGATACCATATTGTAGGCATTCATAAACTATGGTGCTCTTCGAAGTTACGTCATTGTTACGTCAAACTTGTTGCATCAGAAGCAAACGATGGTTTTCAGTTTTTTTGAAAATTTTTCTTGAAGTCTTGAAAAGGAAGAAAGACACTCTAAATCTGAAAATATCGAAGAATTCCGAAAAGTCCAGCGTTAGAATTATAGAGAAATGGCTAAAGTTTCTTTGAAGTCATTCAGTTCAAAGAAATAGGTCTCTCAATTTTACACCAGCCTTTTTAAAGATTTGGAACCTATGCTAGATTTGACTATGCTTCCAAAGAGAAATCTAATCAAAGTACCGGGTGTCCCAAAACCCATGTATACAGATTTGGTTGACTCCAGTGATGTGAATTTAGCTTTAATCAATGGCTAATCACTCTCAAAATGTTCCTCGATAGTCAACTTGAACATACCGGGTGTCCCTAATCACTCTCAAAATGTTCCTCGATAGTTAACTTGAATATAGATAAAATAGTATGCAGGTTTGGTTGACTCCAGTGATGTGAATTTAGCTTTAATCAGTGGCTAATCACTCTCAAATGTTCCTCGATAGTTAACTTAAATATGGATAAAAATGTATGCAGGTTTGGTTGACTCCAGTGATGTGAATTTAGCTTTAATCAGTGGCTAATCACTCTCAAATGTTCCTCGATAGTCAACTTGAACATAGATGCCTCATTTGTTGGTATTGGTGCTTTGATAGCAGAAATATCAATCTTGAAAGCTCAAAATTGCGTCCTCCTGCAAACCAGAGCTTTAGCCTTTCGGCCTAAGCAAATTCCTGAACCACATTGAAATTAAGAAATGCAATTAATGAAACATTAAGAAACTTCCCGATGGGTAACTGGGGGGCGACTCCTGGAAAACAGAATAACGCAAGATCTAATATTGTTCAAATTTTATCAAGGCTCTCATTGATTTATACGCTGCGTCTTAAGAAATTGCTTAGGCCAAAAGGCTAAAGCTCTGGCTTGCAGGAAGAGGCAAATTTGAGCTTTCAAGATGTGTATGTCTGCTCTCAAAGCACCAATACCAATAAACGAGGTATCTATGTTCAAGTTAACTATCGAGGAACATTTTGAGAGAGATTAGCCATTGATTAAAGCTAAATTCACAGCGCTAGAGTCAACCAAATCCGTGCACATTTTTTTGGGACACCCGGTAATTTTTCAGTTAGCTGCATTTCCAAACATCATTTCAACTCACGAGGCAATTCATATTCCATTTATGTACCGGGTGTCCCAATTCATGTATTACTGTTTGATTGCTTACATGTCCATAGCCAATGAAACGATTTTCAAAAACTGTTTTTTGTTTAATTGCCTAAGTTCAGTTTCCAATGCCTGGTTGTCTGCAAATAAGCAAAAATTCCCTAAAAAAACCTAATTTTAATTATTCCTATCCAAACGAAAAAAGGAAATTTCCTCTGCTTTCCTCGGGTTTCCTCTAGACTATTCCAAACGGTATTGTGGTCCATTGTTTGTTCTAAGATTTCATTTCGTCCAATTTTTGAAACGTAGCCCTGATTATTTAGAACGAAACTTTTAATACATCCCTAAAGCCGGTTTGCAATCTTTTTAAGTCTGCCTCAGTGCAACAGGCAACAGGATTTTTCAGCGCGTAGCGGAGCGGCTATTGTATTTGCATTGTTTTGACAAACTTCGCCGTCAATGACCACGTCTTGTCGCTCCGCTACGCGCGTACTTGAGAGTCGGATTGATTTCAACTTTTCCGCCGCGCTCAATGGCGCCACCCAATCAAATCGCTCGAAAGCTTTGACACATGACATCAAGAGAAAAGCCATGAGCAAGACAGGGATTCAAAATGGCTGATCAAGATGAGGACACACGGAATCCCTACGGAATGTGCATTATTCTAAATACAATAGCCGCTCCGCTGCGCGCGGAAAAATCCGCCTAGTGGAAAACCGGCTTAAATGAATTGTTTATGGACTAAAGAAACCATTTATGTAATTTGTTTTCGATTTATGCTATTTTGGTTGAAGATTAAAATGGATTACGAACTTTGCTATTTTCTGTATACAGAAATTAATTGAAGCTGTGGGGAAGAAGATTCGAGGGCTGCAAAGGATGCTGGTCAGTCTTGGGTCTTTAAAGTAGTTAAAATCGCCTTACCTCAATAAATAATGGATTATCATTCATCGAGTTTGCACGGCGAACGTTTGCGCCAACCTGAGAGAGAGAAAAGTGTTTGCAAGCCATCATCATCATCATCATCATCATCATCATCATCATCATCATCATCATCATCATCATCATCATCATCATCATCATCATCATCATCATCATCATCATCATCATCATCATCATCATCATTATCATCATCATCATCATCATCATCATCATCATCATCATCATCATCATCATCATCATCATCATCATCATCATCATCATCATCATCATCATCATCATCATCATCATCATCATCATCATCATCATCATCATCATCACTATACTGCTTACCAACAAGGACGGATTGACACCTGAATTCAAAGCGACCATCATCATCATCATCATCATCATCATCATAATCATCATCATCATCATCATCATCATCATCATCATCATCATCATCATCATCATCATCATCATCATCATCACTATACTGCTTACCAACAAGGACGGATTGACACCTGAATTCAAAGCGATTAGCGACTGCAGACAAAGGAAATTCTCTCAACCAGTAATGCAAAATAAACTAACCCACAAAAGTTTCTCTGCGACTAGTAGGGCAAACTCTCACCTTGTGCAAGTGAAAGGTGGTTTTTAAGAGAAGTTACGTGCTTATAACGAAAGAAGAAGGGTAAATCTAAAGCTCTGTCGGGCGGATTTTGTTTACTTGATTCAGAAGCTGAGAAGAAGGCATTGTAATTCTCGCGTATTTAAGGCATACATGAAACGATTAATAAAACGGCTCCTGAATCAAATAAACAAAATCCGCCAGACAGAACTTTAGATTTACCCTTCTTCTTTCGTTCTCAGCACATAACTTCTCTTAAAAACCACATTTCGCTTGTACAAGGCGAGAGTTTGCCCTACAAGCTTCGGGGCAACATCGGCGGTTTGCTTTTTTTAAATTGCTGGTCGAGAGAATTTCCTTTGTCTGCAGTCGGTAATCGCTTTGCACTGAGGTGTCAATCAAACGCAACTGTTGCTATTGTATTACAAAATTTGCCCTTTTTCTGCTTACCTCTTTTTCTTCTATAAATTCAATGTTAAAAATTTACAATTTACGAATTACCTAAGATTACAAACGAGCTACCATACAATACTACAGAAACGATACCAAGGGGAGCAAAAGATCATGACTACCCCAGGGCCATCACATGAAGGAGATAAACTAAAATACAACTAAACATATAAGAGGCCCCCTAGCTATTCAGAAAAGAATTAGAATTGAACGATATTTTGCAAATGGAATTTGTGAATGTACGCAATAGTGATAGAAGCTTTATCGCCACTCAATCGAAAGTCGCGTATGAAATGTATAAGAAAGACGCTCAATCCAGGCTCTTTTGTAGAATAGCTAAAGGGTGTGTTACAAAAAGCTACTTACAAACAAAAGAACAAAAGAATAGAGGAACGGGACTCAGCGAACAGGAGACTTTACGAATATGGACTTGGTATGGTGGTAGAGTTGCATATAGCTAGATTTCTGTGATCTTAATTGAATCGACCGCTTGTGTGGATTCTTACCTTTTTTCCTAGGACGTCTGCATATTCAATATCAAGTTCAAATAAAGTCTCTATATGATCCGATGTGAATGCAATTGGAACTAACAAGATATTTTTGCGACCATTCTTCACAAGGCCTTCAATAGCATCTGACGTCTGCGGTCCAAGCCATGCTGCAGGGCCAACCTAATGAGACAGAAAGAAAATCTAGTGTTAAAGAGCATGGGGCTCAGATTCTTGCGCAAATTTAAACCATTCATGCAGCATAGGCTAGGGCTCAAATCTTTGAAATCTTTAAAAAGGTAGATGTAAAATTCAACATAGGGCTCAAATCTTTAAAAAGGTCGGTGTAAAATTCTATTGCAGTTTTCTTTGAAATAAATGGCTTGGAAGGAACTAAGTGTTTTTTGCTGTAAATCTGCCGTGGCAATTTATTAATAAAGCTACAGATTTCTGCTTGCCACCAGATTGTAGACCTTCATAAAAAATGGTATCCTTGAAGGTTATATCATTTTTCCTCTATTGGTTTAGGATTTACGATGATTTGAATTTTTTCAGAATTTTCCATCAATTTTTTTCAAAAATAATTAGATTGCCGCCATTTTGAAAAAAAAGATATCAAAAAATTTCCACGGCAGATTTACAGCAAATTACCATAAGTTCCTTTTAAGCCATTTAATTCAAAGAAACATGTCATGGAATTTTACACCCACCTTTTTAAAGATTTGAAAGATTTGAGCCCTATGCTTGGCATGGCAAACTACATAAAATTTCCCTTCCATCAATTCAGTTGAAAGAGTAGGGAAATGATGTCTTAAACATTTCATTTTCGATTCTTGCAAAGATTCGAGCTCCATGCTGTGTTAAAGACCCATTGCCAACCGGCAAGCTTTGCGCGGACCAAAAATAAGACAATGCAATTCTTGAGAGCCAACTTATCAACAACAAACCCTTTCAATTGCAGAGACTTCAAAACAGAGCAGCTCGTGTTGTGACCAATAGTCAGTTCGATGATACAAAGTTTAGGTTGGCACACGATCAAGAAGCTGATAGATAGACAGTCTAAACAAACGGTTTTTTAAAAGCGTCAACGACCTTGCTCCTAACTATCTTTACGATCTTATCACCAAAAAATTTGACTGCGCCGAGCGCAGCCTACGAAATACAAATACTGACTTAAGGCTGCCTTTGAAAAGTTCTGCTAACGGACAAAAATGCTTTTCGTTCAGGGGTGTAAAAAGCTGGAACAGCCTTTCAACTGAGATTAAACAGGCATCTTCCAATAAACGAGCACAATTCAATGTAGCCTGATAACCAGACCCAATTCAAAAGGAATAAGTGGTCTGTTAAACACCGCCCTAAAGCTTGTTCAAGCCTCGTTTTAATATTGCTCAGAATCCAAGGTTTTGATGGAAATTTATGCGAATAATTTGTTGATTTTTGTAAACAAACCATTTATCTGTGTAGTCCTTTGATATTCATGACTTAATTACTCTTTGTTCTACCTTGCATAGAAATTTAATCTCTGACCCAAGGGCCCCAAGGGTGTGCAATCGAACTGCGAATAATTTGTTGATTTTTGTAAACAAATCATTTATCCATATAGTCCTTTGATATTTATGACTTAATTACTCTTTGTTCTACCTTGCATAGAAATTTAATCTCTGACCCAAGGGCCCAAGGGTGTGCAATCCAACTGTCTGCCGAGATTAGATTTCTATGCAAGGCGGAATAAAAAGTAGTCAAGTCGTATTGAAACTGCAACATTCCTTTTTCAGAAAATTCTTAAAGAACTACATATTGGATAATTGGTTTCTTTACAAATATCAACAAACTATTCGCATAAATTTCCATCAAAACCTTGGATTCTGAGCAATATTAAAACGAGGCTTGAACAAGCTTTACGGCGGAGTTTAACAGACCACTATTTCCTTTGAAATCGGGTCTGGTTATCAGGCTAAATTTAATGCGCCTTATCATTGCTGTAACTGACATCTCTGTTTATCATGAGAATTGATAATTTTGTAATTAACTTTATACTCTAGTAACTTAGTTAATCTTATAGTTATGTTATTTTGTAATCAGGTTAGAGGCTGTCTTGGCCTAGATACCTTTATTATAAAACAAAAAAAGTATTCCAATACATTAATTAGGCTTTTGACATCTTGTAATCAGGTCTTTTCTTTTCTTTTCTTTTCTTTTCTTGTCTTTTCTTTTCTTTTCTTGTCTTTTCTTGTCTTTTCTTTTCTTGTCTTGTCTTTTCTTTTCTTTTCTTTTCTTTGTATTATATTACTATTATTGTATTGTATTGTAGCGTAGATGGATGGCCCCTTGAAAATCAGCACTTGCTGAAGGGCTATCCTCCTAGACTTATGACGATGAGTCTCTTGTTTCCCTGTGCTCTTTGACTTCAAGAGGGCGCTTCAGGCAACAGAGACTCATATTAGACTCACGAAATAGTCCCAGTTATCGCAACAACAACAGCAACAGCAATGACAACAACAACAACAATGTATATTTTTGCTCAAACTGGGACTTATGGACTTTCACATCAAAAAGTGGGACGAAAATAAACAATGGGCGCACAGATTTTTCTGTGCCCTTTAAAACGAGGTTAATGGCCTCTTTTCGGTGGTTGGAGAATTTCAGGAGCTGCGACGTGTTGGCGTGCACTATTGCTAGATGAAGATTGCCTTCAAAATGAGGAAATTCTTGTTGAAACTGAAAGGTTTGTCAATTCTTAGATTAAAGAAACATTCATGCGAATACTCGTGACTTTTGTTCATTGCTAACATCACTCAAAACTTGAATTTCGAGACGTTTTATTATCTGAGGTTTGAGCTGACAATTTAGGCCCAACGCCATTACTCGCCTTTTCGTACAGCGTTGCTATGGTTTCCATATCGGACATGAAATCGAGGGAAACAATTTCGTCCCAATTTTCAATGTGAAAGTCCATGAGTCGTAGTTATAGCGTCCATCAGCCTATCAATAGCAATAACTACGAACTTGCAATCAGTCTAGACTCATATCATTACTCTGAAAAAGTTGACTCTATTTAGGCCTAATATGCTGGGGTTCCTAGCATACCAATCAGATTGCGAGATTTGGCAAAGAACAATAAGTTTCGAACACTCGATTCGAAAGACGCACTTGACTAGATTTGAAGGAAGTTGCTGCGGCAGGTACTTGAAGATTTCTCTGGTATGTTTTGGTCTTAAAAACATGGAAATTGCAGCATTAAAAGGCTTCTTTTGCACTCACCAGGTAAAGTGAACTTTCTTCTTTAGATGAATACCAAGTTTCGTTGATTAAGTGTCTGCTTACCGTGGTTTCTATCGCATTCCCTTTCTGAGGAGTGACCGTTGAACAGAGCCGAAGCAGTCGTTCGATCCAGTTTCGATCGATCGAATGCAGAAGATAGGGTCAGCTTTTTAACTGTTTCAACATGAGTCCCTTTTGAGCAAGGTACCGCAGGGATACAAGGGAATCATCGCCATAAGTCTACTATCCTCCCTGAATGTATGAATCAATTAATCGATCGATCGATTGATCAATCAATCAATCAATCAATCAATCAATCAATCAATCAATCAATCAATCAATCAATCAATCAAACTTTTGATAGAAAGGGAATTACAACACATAGAGCTAGATATAACGATATAATTTTCCTCATGAAGCAAGGGCAAGCCCTATGTGATCAATCTAACCCAGCACATGAACCTGAGACTAAAGCCAACGTACCTTCGATTGCCAACATAGCCTGTAGGGGTGTGAAAAATGTAGCTCCTCCATCACCCTCTGTACAGTTGCTCCGACCTCTTGTGGATATGGGTCCCCTCTATTGACAACCTACGGTATGAACAACAACACATAACTCTTCGTTTGTGACTATTGTGAATTGAAGCTGCAAGAGAATCGTTCTGGTTTCAAGGACGGTGAAGGTGAAGGTGAAGTTGCGTTTTTCAGCGCCAAGTGCTAGAAGTGCAAGATCGCAGAAATAGAGCAGACCTAATCGAGTCCACGACCCCTTGTCATGACGCTCAAGTGGTGGGGTCCTACCGGGTATCGAACCCACTCCGTCTGACTGTTCTGGCTGCAAAGTCAGAGGATAACACCAATGCGCCACAACACCTTCAACCTCACCTCAATCACTGTTACAACCTCACTGTTAAAGCGAAACTCCCTTAGAGATGCCTTCCTTGAACCCTATTCTGGTATTCTGCTATTAAAGGGGCTGGGTCACGTAACCGTAAACAAATCTATTATCTCGATGATCTACGTGGTCATTGTGTTCTGCACAGATTTTGGTGGATGGGGTGAATCCACAATAAAGTCACTACTAAAAATCCACCAATATCTTTGCAATCTTACAACATATGGTTGTTTCGTTTGTTTCTCTTTTAAGTTCAAGAGTTCATCTTCAAAACAGTACTTTCATTTTAAGAAAAATAGTGGAAATTCTGTCTGATATGGCCTGTTAGAAAAACTGCAAAATCGTCGTTTCGAAAGAAGTTTGTTTACTTTACGTGACCCAGCCCCTTTAAAGGGGGTCTGTTTCATCCAGCATGCCTTGCAGGTGCCGTCTCTTGGTTGGCCTTTATTGTCGCCATTTTCATGGCCCATGAAAATGATGGCAACAAAGGCCAACCAAGAAGCAGCACGTGCAAGGCATGCATCAAAAGGCGGTCTGAATCCACCATTCATGAAGGATGTTTTCATGCAACGCAATATTAGGTACTGTCTTGGTGACGATGCTCAACTGCCAAAAGTACGAACTACGTCCTTTAGAGTTGAGTCCATTCAATTACTTTGGAGTTGAGTCACATTGAGCTCCAACTATGGCAGCATTTACCGCAAGAAATAAAACGATCTAACAGCCTTCCTATGTTCAAAAGGGAATTAGATGCTGGAATGGTGGAAAATTTAACTGTAGGCTTTGCAAAGTATATATCCCTCAAGTAGTCAAGTTGGGTTTCTAACATGATAGATTTTAACTCTGATTTGTCCTGTAATATATACTAATAGTTTTAGTGTAAATTATGTACGGTATATTGTAAATAGTATGCCTTAATTAGCTGTAATTTAGCTATCCATTTTTTTTGCCTACTTTAAATAGATATTTAATAATAACAATAATAATAATACTGCTGGATGAAACAGCCCTTTTAAGATCAAAACTGAAGGAGTACTATAATTAAAATGATTTCCTGTGAATAAGACAATATTGTTGAATTTGTTTCTTGTAAATATCCTTGAAATTACCTCGACCAATAAGGTCAGATTTTACAACACAATAGCATGAATTGCTTTTGTTGAAAGACACCTGATAGCGATTAGCAATTCACAAACGAAATTCCCTCAACCAGTAATTGAAAACAATCAAAGCTGAGCAGAGCATAGGGATCAAATCTTTATTTTTAAAAAGATGGGTGTAAAATTATACCGGGTGTCCCAAAAAAAAGTTCCGACGTTTGATTGAGCACAGAGAAAAATCTTTTTAATCTGGCAATTTCTATTTATTCTAGCTACGTGCTAGATATTTCAACTTACAGTTTGGCATATCGTAGGAAGAAATTAGTAATCTGAAAATGGAGTTATGAGCGCTAACATTTCACTTTCATGTTCAAGGCAAAACCAGAGAGATTATTACGCCTTCCTGCTCCGTGATGGTGGGGACTCCCTCGACGAGCAACACAAAAATTGAGTTGACAATTTTCGCTCATTACCATGACGTCCAGAGCGGGCAGAAATTTTTTTCACAAGAGAAAGCGTTGCTTTGTAATTGAACGGAAATTAGATTGAAATCATTTTTGATTGTGTGAATTAGCCTAAGGTGTGAAGAATAGAAACAAATAGGTCTCGGGACAACTGTTTGCTGCTGTTATTGTTGTCTTGTGCCGACTGGGAATTTCAAATGGGAATTTTTACTGTTTCACAGTTTCACGGCACGGAGTAGAATAATGTCTTTTCTTAACTAAAGAATAGTTTCAATTGCTTTTTCGACCTGCCATATTATGCAATAATGCATTTTTGTGTGTTCGTCCAGTCCGAATTGAGTGGCAAGGTATGAACGTAGTATTTTCCCCCTGAGACGAATTAGATTCGATTTTCAGACCTTTACTTCAAATATGCTCAATGAGCGGAACTCTTGCACATCGTCAAGGCAATAAAACAAAGTGTCAACCCCGTTTTTGTGTTGCTCATCCGGAGATTCCCCCTCCACCACGATTATGCAGAAAGGCGTACTAATCTCTCTGGTTTTGCCTTCAACATGAAGATGCGATGTTAGGACTAATAACTCCATCTTCAGATTACTGATTTCTTCCTACGATATGCCAAACTGTATGTTGAAATGTCCAGCATGTACCTAGAATGAATAGAAATTGCCAGATAACGAACTTTTTTGTCTGCGTTCAATCAAACGCCGGAACTTTTTTTTGGGACACCCGATATGATATTTTTCTTTGAATTGAATGGCTTGAAAGGAACTGTAAAATCTGCCGTGGAAATTTTTTGATATCTTGATTTACTTCAAAATGGCGGCAATTTCATTATTTTAAATCCTAAACCAATTGGGGAAAAGTGATGTAACTTTCATGAAAACCATAGTTTATGAAGGTATACAAATTGGTGCTAAGCAGGAATCTGTAGCTTTTCTGGTTTAGGATCTAGAAATTTGATGACGTCACAGCTTCAAATCTAATAAATGCCACCATTTTGAGACTAATCAAGACATCAATAAATTTCCGTCGCAGATTTACAGCAAAAGGGCCTAATTTCAATCCAAGCCATTTGATTAAAAGGCAACTGTAATAGAATTTTACACCGAATTTTTTAAAGATTTGAGCCCTATGTTGCTGAGCAGTAACTGTTTTAATCACACCCACAAAATTAGAGAATTGAATCGTCTCCCAATCGGCTTTTGAACCAAATGAATTAAATGCCCGAGGAATATGTTTGGAAACATTCTATTTCCGATATATGCTCATGTTTGCTCTGAAAAACAATGTCTGGAATGCACAACGAGAGAGCTAGTTACCATACCAGGTTTTCAGAGAAAATTTTGCGGCATTGCTTGTTTTGAATCACTGGTTGAGAGAATTTCCATTGTCGGCGATCGATAATCGCTTTGAATTGCGGTGTTAATCAAAAGCGACTCGCGCAATTGTTTTACAAAATCTGTCCTTTTTACCTCGACTAGTTTTACATTGTATTAGGATTACTATCGTTATTTCTTATTGAATTTTCACATTAATAGGGCCCTTGTTACTAACAGCATTTTCTCGTACTGATAAGGTTCTAACCTGTATAAATACCGGGTGTCCCAAAAAAAAGCAACAGATTAAAAAAATTCTGACGGAAGCTGTTTCAAATTAATAATCAAATGATTAGATTAAATTTTGATACATTTTTGAGAATTTTTGGTGACTTGATTGAAGAGTTTAAGATTAACAAACTTCAAATTTGCTGTCAGGGCAAAACCACAGCTACCAGCATTAGTGCAAAGTATACTGTAAAATTAAAAGAATGGCAATATCTGAAACTTCACATGAATACAAATAAGCACACAAATTCATTAAGAAGCTGCAACAAAGAGATCTCTTACTGATTCATAAGTTATCCATTCTCGAGGGAACTTTCATTGTTCATTTATAATTGAAAGTATAAATCTAATATGGCCTAGTCATTTAGAAAAAGCCAGCAACCAGCATGGACACATAAGAAGCATGGCTGTGTTTTGGTAGAAATCTTTATGAAAGTGTCCCTTCAATGTTCAATTAAATATGGTATTAAAATGGCAGATGCAACGAACGAAACAAGTCTAAATAATTGGAACACACACTCTGATGATAACATAAGTTTGAAAGGCCTCAGTGTGCCAACTATTTAGACTTGTTTCGTTCGTTGCATCTGCCATTCTAATACCATATTTTATCGTACCACCTTTACCAAATATATACAATGTTCAATTAAATTGATGTGTTTGCGTGTGTGTCAGCAATGCTTTGCAATTGCAGGGATTATCATGTTTTACAATTTGACATCGTTAATGCAGCAGCTCTGGTTTTGACCTTGGGGCAATTTTGAAGTTTGCTGATTTTAACTCTGAAACCAAGTCACCAAAAATACTGAAAAATATATCGAAATTTAATCTAATTATTGCAGATTTGAATAAAAATAATTGTTGGATTATGAGTATGAAACAGTTTCACGCCCGACAACACCTTTCTCGAGGAGTTCAGCCTCGCTTTGATGCCCCTATACAAATGTATAGGAAAATGACCGGAAGTGAATATTTTCGTCGACTTTGAACGTTTCTTGCAGTGATGCGGTGTGATTTTTCCGCGTTAATTTAATCTTAAAAGGTAGTGAATTTATCTAAGAAATGTTTAAAACTAAAATCGTTTTGATTTAAACTTCCCGGTAAACTCCACGCAATTTGACAGGAGTGATGGTCTTATTTTAAGAGATTTTCATCCGTATTTGGGCAAATTTTTCGAATTCATTGTCTTTGGTGACGTAAAAAGCGCCTTGAAAACCATGACATTTAGAAAATGCCGTAGATCGTAGAAATTGTTTTGAAGCGGCGTGGTCTGCTTGCTGCTTGCTTTCAAGAAAACTTTTTAATTCTGATAGGAAACGAAGCAATAAACCAATATGCAGAGCACTAGCGATCCTTTTACTGCCAGTGAAGGACAAGAGATGCTTTCATGTTTTCAAATAATTCTCCAACCCGCCAGAAAGAAAGAGACAAGAAGAAGCAGCTTCCAACGAAAGAACTCGGATATTTATGGATCAAGAACTAAAATCGTTTTGTTTATGATGGCAGATGTCTTTGATGGACAAATGGATAGCAAATTATAGAAAATATGTTATTTGTACTGGGCAAGTTCCTCTCAATGTTGGAGCAACTCAATGCAGTCTGGAAATCTTCTCTTGTTGGCTCTAAAAACTCACAGACAAGGAAGATAGGGAAGGATGCTGTCTATTGAAATTGCAATGACTATTTCTGAATGGACAACGGCAATAACTGCTTTTTGGTAATTTTCAGAAACTCATGAATAAGCATGGCATTTCACCTATAGGGTGAAACGGGCGAGCTTTGTCTTTGTCTTTGCAAACAATTGTCTTTGCAGATCAAATTCAGAATAAGTTTCAGACTGTTTCAGAATTGGAAGCATTAAAATTTAAATTTTGTGATGATTCAATTGCTATTATCTTACCATCTTCCTATCATCAGAGTAAAATCATCAGAGTATCAATTATTGGATTACTCAAATTTTTTGATATATCATAATATTGTTTTTCATTGAATGCTTTGTTTGCAACAGTCATGTTCCATCAGTTTTGCATAAGTCCTCAGGCATTGAAAAAGCAAGAATTGCAGTCTTTTGTGGTTGTTGTCAAATGCTGCTTCAAGGTTGGGCTTGATTGGTAAAGGATAATCTTGTTCTGTTTGGGTCCTAAAATAAAACAGAGACAATATTATTTCCTCCTACTAAAAATGTTTGCTGCATAGCAAATTTCACTTTGTCTCATAGAGAATTGCATGTACAAAAAAGAGCAGCAAACCAAAATAGGAGATGTCTTTGCAAACTTAAATCAGAGCAGCAATACCCTGCTCAAGAAAAAGAAAACAGATATAAGGGCAAATAATTGCAGTAAACTATCGTATTTATAGGCAAAATAATCAAAGCTGATAATTTTTTGTACAAGGTAGCCTTGATAACATTGTTTTAGTAAGCAAATCTCCTATTTCTAGGTCAGAGCTTCCCCATTAGTCTTGAAGAAAATAAGCAACAATGCAACTTTATGTTTGTTTACAGTTAGGCCAAACCCGACGAAAAGTGCTCTGAGAGCGAAGTCAAAGTTTTGTTATTATTCTCATTGCTCTGATGGCCAAAACAGCTAGCAAGTACTCTAAAATACTTTCATATCTGAAAACATCAGATTGAGTTCGAAAGTGATACATTCAACCAAGGTTAACGCTTGTTTTCTGACTAAAAAGCAGACAAGTTTGTGAAAGGAAGCACGTAAAGTTAACGAAGATTAGATGGTCATGGCTCTCGAGGAAAAATTGCCTTTGAAAGTTGTGGGAAACCGGCAAAGGCTACAGCAAGACAGGCAACATCTCTACAAACTAGATGCTTACAGCTATTGCGTTATATCTCCAAAATGAGAATTCCTGTCTTAGTTTAGAAAATATTGGAGTTTGAAAAAATTTTGGTTAAATTTAGGCCAACAAAAGTTCATTTTCTTGAAACTGCAAGCCGAAGTTCAAGACGAGAAAAAGACAAGTTTATTATTGCGTTATATCTCGATATTTTGCTTTGGGACACTTGGGACGCCTGCTGACGCCATTTATCACAAAATTTTACTTTCGCGCCACAGCTTTCTTGCAAGAGAGGCCGGAAGTGACGTCAGAATTCAGGCTTGGTGTTGTCGGGCGTGAGTTTGCAACAGAATTTTTCAAATCTGTTCCGCTTTTTTTGGGACACCCGGTATGTGTATTATGTGTACCAATGCATATATATTTATCGTTATCATTATTGTGCGCGACGAAGGAGCAAGCTTACTAAAGTGATTCACCAAAGTTTCTGTGATGTCCACGCATATGTTTATTGTATTCATTTGTTACTTTTCATTATCTATTACCGCTGGTTAGTTTAAATACAAAGGTTCGCTGGCCACATTTCCTTTGTCACTGAAGTTTGATTGTGTTTGTGATTGTCTTCTTGGTCAATGATCGATAATTGTGATTTCTGTCATACAATACCTCGTGTGCAAAGATATCGCAATGGCGGACGGGCCTAAGCCAAAGTAGTGGCGAGCGATTTGCTCTGCGATTCATGAGACAGGCAGTAAGCTCGTGCAGCTTCATACTACGTTCAATTCTTTCCATTCATTTACAATTTCATTTGGCCATAATAAAGGCAAGAATCCAAACAAGGGCGTAAATAGCTACGAGACCGATTTGTTCAATTTCTCTTCCCAACGAAGCTTCAAGTACTTGGTAAAGATCAAAGATCAAAGCAAAGATCAGTTTACAATGCTTGTGACAGAATAGGTATCAAGAATTTAACAAAACTGCGCCTGCAATTTAGTCCACTGAATGAGCACAGATTTCGGCACCATTTTGACTGCTTTAGCCCCCGTTGTTTATGTGGAACAGGAGATGAAGATAATGAGCACTTTCTCCTGCACTGCCCCCAATTTGGTCTGGAACGCATAGATCTCTTCCGTCAGCTTGCAGAAGTCCCAGATTTAGATATTACAGACATGGAATCAAAATTTTTGTGCGATTTACTTTTGTATGGAAATGCTGATCTGAATATCATAACAAACAGAATGTTAACTGAAGCTACAATTTCGCTCATTGAAAAGACGAAGCGGTTCGGATAACAATGTTGTAAATATTGCCTGCGCATGTTTCTCCGTGCGCATGATAATAATACCGTTGCAGCGACCCCCCTTTCCCTTTTTATTGTTTTTTTAACTGTTGAATTGTTAGATAAATGTAAATGCCATTCACAGTGGGAACTAGATGACCGCGTGTCTTTTCCCGCTGTGAATGGCATAAGAGTAATGTATATTGTTGTGTAGTTAGTTATGATTTGCTTATATATATAAAAAAAAGTGACGCCATATTTTGCATCACGTGACCCCAACTAGGCATCACGTGACCCCTTTTTAATCAAGTGACCGCTAACATGCTATAAAAAGGGCATACCATCACATAAATATTCATTCTCCTGACGATGACCATAGAGTCGAAACGCGTAGAGAATTGAAGAAGAACATTGTAGAAGAACTCCAAGTCGTCTTATTTTTGTGTTCATCTTTAAAAATAAGTACTTGGTATATGACCCAACGCAATGCCCAAACATTTGTGGCTTTATTACAGTTCACAAATACTTTAGAGTGCGCGCAGTTGATAACTTTTAGTTACTTCTAGTTATTATCATTATGTGAACGAGAATACTTACGGACATTGGCAGCGAATGAGCAGAGAACATGATAACGACGTCATCCTTAATCCCCTGTTCTTCAAATCTCTTCAGTTCTATTTTGATGCTGTCTGCAAATGCCTGAAGGTTAAAATGTAAAGCTGTTATAACTAGAAGCTGCAAGTTTACCCACAGGAAGCCCAGGCGGTTGATTGAACGATAATAAGTTTAGAACTTCAAAATAGTTAATTGTAATACCTCTGTGTCTTATTTGTTGCACTTCTCTGCGGCTGTATTGTGTTTCCTTTGTTGAATTCTGTACTGCGTAACAAGGGCAGATTTTGTAATACAATAGCACGAGTTGCTTTTGTTGACACCTCAATTCAAAGCGATTAGCGGTCACAGACAAAGGAAATTCTATCAACCAGTAATTCAAAACAAACAAAGCAACAAAAATTTCTCTGAAGCCCAGGTAGCTAGCTCGCTCGCTGTGCATTCCAGAAATTATTTTTAAGGGCAAACATGAGCATAGATCGAAAGAAGAAGGATATATCTACACATCTGCCGCGGACATTTAATTTCTTTGGTCCAGAAGCTGAGCAGTAAATGTTTTGATAACACCCAAAAAATAAGAGAATTGAATCGCCTCCTAAACGGCTTTTGAGCCAAACAAATAAAATGCCCGCGGCAGATGTGTAGATGCATCCTTCTTCTTTTGATCTACGCTCATGTTTGCCCTTAAAAACAGTTTCTGGAATGCACAATGAGCGAGCTAGCTACCTGGGTTTCAAAGAAACTTTTGCGGCTTTGTTTGTTTTGAATTGCTGGTTGAGAGACTTTGCTTTGTCTGCAATCGCTAATCGCTTTGAATTGAGGTGTCAATAAAACACAACTGTTGCTATTGTATTACAAAATCTGCCCTTGTTGTACTGCGTAATTGTTCGAATGCGAGAGTTCGATGTGAATTAACACTTACAACGCACTACCATAAAGCTCTATTAAGCCCCCAGGGGCTTATATAATTTTGGACATTTTTTGTTCTTTTACACCACATTTTGCGGTTGAAACATACAATTTTACGAGTTAAATACATTAATTCAACACAGTTTTATCTCGAACCATATCAAAATTAACATGCAAACTCATTTAGCTCAATAGATGGAAAATCTTTGGTAACGTCTGGAATTTGATATAAGTGGAGGGGGAGGGGGGGCTTAATAGAGGAGGGGCTTAATAGAGGGGGGTTGGCTTAATAGAGCTTTTACGGCATATAATATTACAAGGAGCGAAACTCTTCTTCAAGCCAAATTCAATAAACTGTTTTGTCCTCGCTCGCACTCCGCCATCCAAAGACTAGATTCGTAAAGCAACATATCATATTACAAGGAGCGAAACTCTTCTTCAAGCTAAATTCAATAAACTGTTTTATCTTCGCTCGCATTCCGCCATCCACAGACTACATTCGTAAAGCAACATATCAAAATGTTTCTCAATCATCGAACTATACTTTCCAATACTTTGTTTCTTCATCTGCAATGTTTAAAATGCAAAAATCTGCCACTTTTTCGATGCAAGTCTAGTCAAATTCACTTTCTCCCTATGCTTGTAACATCGAATGGTAACAGAGCGATCAAATTTCGAACGTTTTCGTCGACTAGCGTATGTACGGCGTTAGTGTTACTTCACATCGAACTCTCGCATTCGAACGATTACGCAGTACAGAATAGACTGAGTCCCAGTAATCGCTATTCAAAACGAGACTACTACACCAAACCGAGACCGCTCATACTGGGACTCATAATATTACGGCATATTGTTTGGACTGACTTTTTTCACTTGTGAACGCCCTTTGGAACGAGGCTGTTGTACACAGTCATGTACAAAGTAAAGAACAAAATACGAGCAAATTCGAATTGCAAATTCGATTTATTGATATTGACCAACGGAAACTCGAAGCTCAAAGCAGAGTTTCAAGGAGCTTGGCCTGACAGAACAAGGTCTTACGAACAAGAATACCACAAGAACATATCTACTGTTCTATGCTATGCTAGAAATCCCAGTGTATTAGGCCTAGATAGGGTCAGCTTTTTCAGAGTAATAATATGAGTCTCTGTTGACTGAAGCGCCATCTTGAAGTCAAAGAGCACAGGGAAACGAGAGACTCATCGTCATGAGTCTAGGATAACCGTTGTTTTGCACTTTGATGATTCGTATCCCCAACAAAAGTTGCATTTCTTCATGGTCAATAGAAATACATGATTTCTTACAGTACCTTGATTAGTTTTGGATGAGTTGGCCATCGATCAATAACGCTCCACTTTATATGAGACTTGTCCATTCTATTTTTGTAGTGTCCATGTAGGGCGTTCAAGCTAGATCCAGTTGTCGAGCAGGAATATTGGGGGTACTGTGTAAATGCTATTGCACGCTCTATACCATCCCTGGAACAAGAATATAAAACAAAGTTATTGCGAAGATATTGGCTGCGGTCACACTACTGTATTTTCCCGTCGTAATATGAATTGCTTCACTTTCTTGTAATTAGTTTTGAAGCCAGAAAGTACGGCAACACAACGGTACAATGGCACCCGGTCACACAGTGCTATGATTTATCATGTGATCATGTGACAACTACGCAAGGCTGTGATTGGTTCATTCTCCAAAATAACGCTGAAAAATAGGTGGGGACCTTGTTTTGCCCGTTGCTTTGCATGTGATAATTTTCTTATGGAATTAGCTCTCAGGACCAAAGCGATGTAACAGCGTTGTATGTGAAAACCAAATGCGGTCACATATCACAGCGTAGTTAACCCGTTGTTTTGAAGGGATACAACGGGGTAAAAACGTCTAGTGTGACCGCAGCCATTGCTTTTACAAAGGGCCTTTACCACAGGCTGTCCCAGAAAAAACGCAAGCAACCTTAAAGCCTGGTTTCCATCAAATGGTAGGGGGATCGGCGACAGTCTGCGATCGTCAGCGATCCTTAACTTCCATCCTCCATCTGCGATTTCAGCAGAGTGTTTTCATTAGTCGGCAACAGTCTGTGACGCATCTATACCATGATCCTTTTCAAACCCACAAGATGGCGCGCAAGCGTAGCAACAACAACTACTATCATCTAATTGGCTAATCAGATCCATGTGATCATAGTTTTACAAAAGCGCGTCTGCGACGATCGCCGATCGTCTGAGATGTGTGTTTCCATTAACATTTCCCAGATCGGGACGCTTACGATCCACGATCGCCGACGGTCTTAAGGATCGTAAGCAAGTGTTTCCATTACATCGGAAACGCATCGCAGACGATCGCAAACCGTCGTCGATATCGCTCTACGATTTAATGGAAACCAGGCTTAATTCGAGATTGTTCAGGAAACAATGACATTTGAATAAATTTGACACATACCATCTGAAAGCACGATCTATCTTCTTTCCAATGATATCTAGGTTGGGCGTATTAATTGAACTATTCATCACTTAATTGACGTTTTCGCAAGTATGGCCTATTTCAGATGCCAGAAAGCGATAGCCCACCGATTATTATTATTATTTTTATTATTAAACATCTATTTAAAGTAGGCTAAAATAATGAATAGCTAAATTACAGCTAACTCGTCACCAACAGTCCATTTGATGCTACTGCTTTACCAGTTATTCGGGCGCTTAAATGGCCCACTGTCATGGAGCTTATTGATTTTGAAGCTCAGAAAATGGTCTTTAAATCCCTTAATGGGGAAGTGCCTTCTTATATGAAAGACATGTTGACGAGAGTCAACAACTCTACCAGTCGTTCTCTTAGAAACGCTGAAGTCAATCTCAGGTTGCCTTTATTAAAATCGGCAGGGGGGCAGAAATGTTTCGCGTACCGAGGCGCCAAGCTTTGGAACAGTCTTGGCCCTGAGATCAGAAATGCTTCAACATTGAGAGCGTTTAAAAAGAAGGTGCAACCATGAATTTCTCACCAATTCTTTTCTTTTTTCTTTCATTTATTTATGACAATTTGTAATTAGTTTAGGTTTAGGTTTTATAGCAAATTTCGTTTTTATTGTAAATTAGTAGTTATTTGTAAGTTTTTAGCATGGCCCCATGTAAATCAATTATTATTATTGAGGGGCTACCATGGGTAAAAAAGATAAAATGAAATGATAATTAAGGCCTACTATTTACAATATACATAATTTACAATAAAACTATTAATATATATTACAGACAAATCAGAGTTAAAATCTATCATGTTAGAAACCCAACTTGCGGGATATATACTTTGCAAAGCCTACAGTTGCGATCTTTGTGAAACCTTATTTTAATGGGGGTTAAATTCGATTTAAGCCCGGTTAATACGACCTCGGGAGGTTTGCTGGGTTGTCCTTGGCTTGGATCTTGGTTCCTTGGTCCGGGTTTTGGCTGAGGCGTGGAACTGTGTCATTGACTTGTATAAATGCCAGATCTGTCTAATAATTTGGGTAAGGATGAATTATCACAACAACAAAACAGGATGCATTAATCACTAGGCGACTCATCGGACCGCCCAAGGATTAATTTGGATGTCTCTGCCGGGCTGTCAAGCTATACTCTATGGCAAAATTATGGCAAAACATAAAAAATTGGGCTGGGGAGGGTTGCAATTGTAAAATTTGTAAATAGTATTGCTGTAAATTAGTTTAAGTTAGTTGGTATTTATTAGTTTGTGCCTTCTGGCATAAGCTACGTTAGTTTATCCAACTGTAAATAAAGTGATTATTATTATTATTATTATTATTATTATTATTATTATTATTATTATTATTATTATTATTCTAAGTTATTTCAACCGATCTCATTCTGAAAATCGAAAGCAAGAGGAAAGAACGACGAAATTCTCCCACCCTTCCTGTCCCTTCTTATATTTGCGTTATTGAGTTTATTGTTTTTTTGGGTTACTTTTTAGTTTTCGGTTGTCCAGTCGGACTTCCTGACAGGTGCATTAGCCGCAATTCGTTATTCCATGTCTATCACCGACCGTAAAAACTACCGCTGTTCAGGCAAAGGGGCCTGGTGCACTCTCCTCCGCAGTCAGATTAACATGTGGGGCGAGAGAGGCTGATGCACTGATAGCCCATTCTTCTGAGGTAAGTATTAACCATCCTTAAAGTTAGTTGACGGAGATAAATAGCTAACTCGAGAGCTGCATATGCAGGTCTAAGATTAGCCTATTGCATTTGATTATTTCGACACGGGCGTGCATATGTTTCACAAGGGGAGCAAATACTTCCGTAGACGTTTCTTTGTCCTATTTATAGATTGCCTCTACTTAGCTCCGTCAACTAACTTTAATGAATTCATTTTATTGGAATAAATATGCCTGTTCCCTCCTTAGGGCATCATCTCAAGTGCCTCTAGGCCTGAACTGTTTCAACAAAATCCGTTTCACAATTCTTTACGGCAAAAAATGTCTCGATTTTGCTTTAAACAGCATGCTGCATTTGAAACCAGCCATATGTACTAAAATATCAACTGGATATAACATCAATCAGCGAGTGCTGCCGATTAGTATTTGTACCAAATGCGACTGTAGCGAGGTCAACTTTATGGAAATTAATTGAATAATCATCGCTAAGGAAACGTGCATTATGTTTGAATTTACAGTTAGGTAATGGTTCAAAAGGTAAATGATTTAGAATATTGAGTTACTCTCCTCCACTGGTTTCTAGTTCCTGAGTCCAAGGCTCTTGGTTCCGTAGTTCTATAGTCGATGGTTCCGTGGTCCGTAATATTGAGTTCTGCATTGTCAGAAATAAACCTTTGTCGTCCATTGACGTAATTAGGTAGTTAAGTAGGTAGGAAGAACTCATTACCTTTTGTTGGAGAACTTTGGTTGTTGTTTGTTGGATAAATGCTCACAAGCCGCGAGCCTGCGAACCGCAGCCGTGAGCTGGCCCATCTATCTACAAAGCCTGACGGCAGCAGACAGACAGACAGACAGACAGCAGGCAGACAGACAGACAGGCTAATTTCGCTCGCTGATTGAAGCAGAATAGTAAGGCTACCTTCGGCAGTAATTAAATGATAAATAATTCCATCAATCTATCTAAACTGCACATCATTGGACAGAGCAAAGATTGTACTGAAATCTTGTCATTCAATCAAGAGTTTCAATTATACTTGGGTTGCGTTTTCTCTGGAACACCCTCTATAATTCAATATTCAAAGGTGCTTTACAATAGACCATTTTGCAATTTGGAAAAGGGACTGAGGATAGCGCGGCCGATTCTGACAGCCTTAGCAACAAGTAGGAAATCTAGGAAATCCCCTCTTCTGCAGCTGGGCCTAAACTGAGCCGTTTCAAAGTCGAGGGAAACAACTGAAATAAAATGGCTCAAAATACATTCACAAATGAGCGAAAAGATTGCAAAACGGCTACATAATCCAAAGACAACACTTACCATACTAAACAAGCATCGCATAACTCTTGGAAGTTGCAAATAAATCGTAAATAACTCGAGTTTGGAGAGAGATGCGAGCGAGCCGCTAACCGTACACTTTACACTTCAGAAGAGGGGATTCCCTAGATTTCCCTGTTGCCAAGGCTGCCAGAATGGGCCGCGCTCTCCTCAGTCTCTTTCTCCAAATTGCGAAATGGTCTATTCCATTCCCCCCCTCAGATCAGGCACATAATTGCCTTCATCACTGTAGCACCCCTGTAGTCGTTTTCATTACGCAGCCCTCAAGTCAATTCATGGAATAATACACCTGCCGAAATTCGCGAGTTACTGACACTTGATCGTTTTAAAAAAACAACTTAAAATGCAATCTAAAGAGCTAGACTCTCAAGCCAAACACAACTCCCTGGAAGAACAGCAAGGATTAAGTTTCATAGGGCTTTAGGTTTTTATTCATAAGGCTTTATCATTGTAAATATCATTATTATTACATTTATCATTGTTATATATTTTAATTTGCTGAAGGGTTAATTTGCGTATAAATAATATTGAATGAAATGAAATGAAACCAATTTTACAACTGCGTGAGTACCATACCCAAAAATGCTTGGTGCTGCTGTTGAACTTTGTGTTTTGAACTTTGTACTTTGAACTTTGTACTTTGAACTTTGCATTTTGAACTTTGATCTTTGTTTTGTGTGATATACGAATCGGTTCATGGGCATATATGCTATGCAGCCTGTTGTTGTTTTTTATACATCATTTAATAACTTATAATACATATTACTTTCAACATTACTTACAAAATACGATACCCTACTACTAATACAATACCAATTGGAGCGAAAACTACGACTACCTCATGGCAACATAAAACATAAAACATAGCCTGTTGTGGGTGTGCTGTAAGCAACCTAAAGGCATTATCCACAGATGTACCCCAACAAATACCGGGTGTCCCAAAAAACAGTACTCCCGTTTGAAAAATCACCAAAATTTGATTTCACAGCCGATTTTCAATTTTCTTTTTTTTCAAGGACCAAATTATTCTCCAATGTATATAGCTTATCATTTAATTGACTTAAAATCAGCAAACTTAGCTCTTTTTAGGGCTACCTGGTATTGAATCATACTGCAAAAAAGAACTGATGATTGCCAGATCAATTTATTTGTGCATGTAAAGCACCTAGTTAGGTCATAAATGAAAGAAATAAATGCACACTATCATTGCAGACCTCAATGATGGTAGCAAATCTGAAAGTGCTAACTCTTCGCCAAGATTGAGTATTTATAGCTGGGTCATTCCAAATAAGAACAACAGATGCCTGTCAGGTGATGTTTTCAAAATTCCTTCTAATTTTTACCAAGGGGACCCAAGCATCAGAGAACCTCAGAAAAAAAATTTCAGCAAGATATCTCATTTGGTTCAGGTTTTATGATCAATTGAATATTTAGCCAATTGATGCAAATGTGTGTCTTTTCATGAGGTGGCAAATTCAAGGTCAAATATATGGAAATCAAAAACTTCTTTTCCTAACTCTTTCTGCACTTCGTTATAGCACACCATGGATTATTTTGGAAAATTAATGTTTCAGGTAATTGAAGACCAACATATTAGTAGAATATTGCTTCAAAGTTTGAACTAAGTATGATTTTGACCCCAAAATGTGTCTGGGGAAGGGATTTTGTTGTTGGTTTTCTGATCGATAAATATCATGGCACTTTTCAGCTTTATGACATAGAATGTTGCTGTACCCCCGATGCTATATTTCAAACGACCAAACTGTTTTCGCAAAATTCCTTAATCCAGGGGGTTGCCAAGTCTGTCAATTTTTGCCTAAAAGCCTATTTTACCATATTTTCAAACAGCATCTTGCAAAAATCTTGCAACATTGAAGATAGCTATTCATATCACCCAAATGTACACCTGCAGAAGTTCTGAAAAAGTGTAGAAACCAAGAAAATTTTGATCCGACATGAGAACAATAGCTCTATCAAGATGGATGCACGCTCAAAATGGCTAAATTCAGCCAACTTCAACGGGCTAGAAATCTCGTGTCCCAAGGAGGCACATGCCTGCAATTTTTTACATGGACTCCTGCACCTTAGAACTAATGCCCTTGCAAATTTGAAAGCCAAACGGGGTCTGGAAGGGTGTCAAATAGCAACATTTGCCAACACGGGGGGTAACATGACAAATGAAGATTTTTGAGGGGGATTTTTTTCATAATGCAATTATTTACTCTTTTTTCAGAAGAAATCATTTTAGGAAGCTGTATTATGAAACTGACTTCATCCAAATATATATACATTTTGTTCTTGTGCTATAGTTGTTCAAAACAGGGGGTATCCTCATGTCTTTCCAAGATCAAACTGGCATCTATTGGCATAGAATTTTTCCAAAGATGGAATATCGTGCAAAAAGACACAATAGGAAACAAACTGGTTTACTTTACTTTCACTGGATTGGTTAATGATATTCTTACTGAAATTTTTTTCTGAGGTTCTCTGATGCTTTGGTGCCCTTGGTGAAAAGTAGAAGGAATTTTGAAAACATCATCTGACAGGCATCTGTTGTTCTTATTTGGAATGACCCAATTGTGTCTTTTTGCACGATATTCCATCTTTGGAAAAATTCTATGCCAATAGATGCAAGTTTGGTCTTGGACAGACATGAGGATACCCCCTGTTTTGAACAACTATAGCACAAGAACAAAATGTATATATATTTGGATGAAGTCAGTTTCATAATACAGCTTCCTAAAATGATTTCTTCTGAAAAAAGAGTAAATAATTGCATTATGAAAAAATCCCCCTCAAAAATCTTCATTTGTCATGTTACCCCCCGTGTTGGCAAATGTTGCTATTTGACACCCTTCCAGACCCCGTTTGGCTTTCACATTTGCAAGAGCATCAGTTCTAAGATGCAGGAGTCCATGTAAAAAATTGCAGGCATGTGCCTCCTTGGGACACAAGATTTCTAGCCAGTTGAAGTTGGCTGAATTTAGCCATTTTGAGCGTGCATCCATCTTGATAGAGCTATTGTTCTCATGTCAGCTCAAAATTTTCTTGGTTTCTACACTTTTTCAGAACTTCTGCAGGTGCACATTTGGGTGATATGAATAGCTACCTTCAGTGTTGCAAGATTTTTGCAAGATGCTGTTTGAAAATATGGAAAAATAGGCTTTTAGACAAATATGGACGGACTTGGCAACCCCCTGGATTAAGGAATTTCGCGAAAACCGTTTGGTCGTTTGAAATATAGCATTGGGGGCAGATCAATAATCTATTCCATGAAGCTGAAAAGTGCCATGATATTTATCGATCAGAAAACCAACAACAAATCCCCTTCCCCAGACACATTTTGGGATCAAAATCATACTTGGTTCAAACTTTGAAGCAATATTCTACTAATATTGTGGTCTTCAATTACCTGAAACATTAATTTTCCAAAAGAATTTATGGTGTGCTATAACCAAGTGCAGAAAGAGTTAGGATAAGAAATTTTGATTTCCCTATATTTGAAGTTGAATCTGCCACCTCATGAAAAAACACACATTTGCATCAACTGGCTAAATATTCAATTGATCATAAAATCTGAACCAAATGAGATATCTTGCTGAATTTTTTTTTCTGAGGTTCTCTGATGCTTTGGTCCCCTTGGTAAAAATTAGAAGGAATTTTGAAAACATCACCTGACAGGCATCTGTTGTTCTTATTTGGAATGACCCAGCTCAAAATAAGGTTTTCAACGTGTAATTTTTCTACCTTGATGTATCCAAAGCAAAGTTTTATGATCTATGAATATTTTTGGGTCTTTGACAAAATAACTCAAAAAGAAAATATTATCAAAGATTTGACAATAAATTTTTGGTGATTTTTCAAACAACAGTACTTTTTATAGCATAGGTTCCAAATCTTTATCTCGGCATAAGCATGTGGGTGTAAAATTCCATGACCTATTTCTTCTGATTGAATGGCTTGAAAGAAACTTTAGATACTTATCTATAATTCTACCGTTGGACTTTTCTGAAATTTTGAATATTTTTGGAAAGTACACCGTATCTTACATTTCAACTCATTTGATGATGTGACGTCATCAAATTTCTAAATCGTAAACCAGATGAGTGATAGACTTTTGCTTGATACCATATTGTAAGGCATTCAAAAATTATGGTTTTCTTCAAAATTAGTTCATGTTACGTCAAACAGTTTAGAAACTACGATGGTTTAAAGTTTTTTTGAAAATTTTTCTTGAATTCTTGAAACAGAAGAAAAACACTCTAATTCTGAAAATATTGAAGATTTCAGAAATTCCAACGGTAGAATTACAGTGAAATAGCTAAAGTTTCCTTGCAGTCATTCAGTTCAAAGAAATAGGTCACTCAATTTTACACCAGCCTTTTTAAAGATTTGGAACCTATGCTGTTTTTTATGGGACACCCGGTAGCACGATATTTTTAACCCTGCTGCGACGTCATGCTGTCACAACAAATGAAAGAAAGAAACTACTTACTTTTCCATCTGTTCAGCAGCATCTTCGGTCAGCGGATTCACATATCTAAATCCAATGTAATATTTATGCGGCGCTGCAATATACAATAATCAAAAATAAGACTCAAAATTTACTGCATTAAGGTTACAGTATCCCTTCAGACCAATACAATATTTCATGAAATAAATTTTGGATTTTCATATATTTGGATAGCACACACATCTACACACTGATTCTGACAATTCTAAAGACTTTCCATCATTTTCCAGTCAATGATAAGCACTTTAACCCTATTTTGGTTGGGGGGCAAATTTACCCCCCCCCCCCTAGTAGACTTTTTCTCATAACTCTGTCAGCATAACAATTATGGCCCGGAAACATTCTAACTTTTTGCTAATACTTACTGTGCAATACTCAAGAAGTTTCATAAAAATATTTTGACAAATGAGGGGGAGGGAGACAATTTTCCGGAACTGACTCTGTCAAAATCGCCAATTCTCAAAAATTAATTTTCACAAAAAGAGTTGCAAAATTGCAAAATTTTGCAAATATATTTTGCAGGGTAGTGCTATTTGATGTATTCTATCATAATTTTCATGTTTGGATCGAAAATTAAATTTTATCGCATTTTTCCTGATTTCTACCGATTTTGCCACTTTTCTTGACCACACAAAGAAAAATGCTGACGCAAGCAATAATGATGGCTAATTTTAGGTTAATTTTTATATTTTCATAAAGTACATGCCTGTGGCTATTAGTACACCAAATCTGGTTGCTCTATCTATTTCCAGTCAAGAGTTAGGTAGGGGGGCTTTTTTGCCCCCCCCAACCAAAATAGGACGTGTCAGATAGCCCAACCACTATAGGGTTAAAGCAACGTCTTCCCAGTTAGGAAAATGATGTTTACATTTAGGAGCAAAGTTTGACAATGGGCTGCAGGAAACACAGAATCAAAAATAAGATTTTATGGATGATACTTCAAGTCCTCCAAGTTTATTTCGTTTCTGATACATCAAGGGTATCATATAACAACATTAATCCCCATATGCGTCGCAGATTGACATGGCATAGAGCATTTATGTCACTAAAAGTGCTCAAATTATGTCACCATAGTGCTCAAATCTTTCCAGTCTTTAAAGAGGTGAGTGTAAAATTCTATTAAATTTGCCTTTGAATTGAATGGCTTGTAAGGAACTTTGGGCACTTTTCTGTAAATCTGCCATGGAAATTTTTCGATCTTCTCATTATTTTCAAAATGGTGGTATTTCAATATTTTGAAACAATTCACGAAAAAAAATTTGAAAAAACTTAAATCATCGTAAATCCTAAATCAACAGAGAAAAAAGATACAATCAAAACATCCAATTCAATTCAACAAGATGAGTGAAAGTTGAAGGTCCTTGTGGAGTAAAGGCACATTTCCACTGCATTCGCAGTTCACAAATCGCAACATCCAATTCAATTCAACAAGATGAGTGAAAGTCGAAGGTCCTTGTGGAGTAAAGGCACATTTCCACTGCATTCGCAGTTCACAAATCGCATGTGATCCTTTGTCTGAAATTCGCTTGCGAACGTTCGCAAATCGCATGCGAGCGTTCGCAATGCGATTTATTATTTTTATCATTATTATTTCTTTCTTTAAAGTAGGCTTAGCATAGACGAGATAGCAAAATTACTGCTAATTTAGGCCTACTATTTAGCAAACATATAAAAATGAAATAAATGGGGGAAAAGTCCTATTCACACACCCGTTAAAAACATTAGCATTGAACATAATGACATAATCATGAATATCATGTTAGATACCCAACCTGCGGAATGTATGTTTTGCATAGCCTACAGTTGCAGTCCTCGCCCTTCCAACATCTAATCAGGTTTTAAAGATAGGAAGTGTGCTTGCTTGTTTCACTGCATTTGGCAAAGTGGACCAAAGTCTGTTTCCAAGGAAGGATATAGTCTCAATTCCAAAGCTCGTCGTACGCACTTTTGGAAGCAGTGAGTCGTTACCATGTCTTAGATTGTAGCCAATATTCCGCTCACTGAAAATATCCTTCATGAAAGGTGGATTTAGACTAGACTTTGCGTTATAAACTTCTGTCATAAGCAACTGTAGATTCCTTACGTGGATGGATACCAAATTCCTTTGCTCGAGAAGAGACTCAAAATCTGCTTGATGGTCTTTGTACACAAAACGCAATGCTCTTTCGTGGATATGATCTATTCTATGACTCATGGTTCTGGTTTTGATCTGTTTGCAATGTTTGATTTCTTGCGAACGTTCTCCAATTCGTAATTTGGATTGCAGGTAGCCTGCGTGCAGACTCTACTGATTTCTTTTCAGAGAGGTTCTCCTCCAGTAGAGTCTGCGCAACTGCGACCAAATCCTTGTTTTTGGTCACGCGCAGTTCCAAGGATTGAGGAACTAACTCATTGAATTTGATTCAACAGAGCTGCCTATGAATAGGGTAGACAAAAAACCACCACACATTTATCACAAAAGGGTTTCTATGGCTATCTTTGTTCATGCATACGCCAATTGAATATCAGCAAAGACTCGAACAAAGACACAGACGCTCCATCAAACAAAGGGGATATGCTTTGGCCAATCAGGAAAGGTTCCTCGTTTCTCATGAACTGAAAACAGGGATTTGGTCGCTGTTGCGCAGACTCTACTGGAGGAGAACCTCTCTGAAATGAAAGGAAATCAGTAGAGTCTGCACGCAGGCTAATTGCAGGCAGCCAAATTAGAAAACAACCTTACGAAACAAAGAGACAAAGGCGGCACGCGCTATCAAAAGGAGACAGGTTTCATTGGTTGGATAAACAATTAAAATTCGTGCAAATAAGTGTGAAGTGTGTATAGAATTCACATGCGTTTGGGATTCGGAATTCGCAAATCGCATTCGTTTTGCGAATAGACCTTTTAGCTATTCTACAAAAAAAGCCTGGATCGAGCGTTATTTTTATACATTTTTATGCGCGACGTTCCATCGAGTGGCGTTGAAGCTTCTATCACTATTTCATTTCATTTCATTTTGATTTATTTTAACAGGGTTAAATACATTCAGTAAATATAAATTAACTGATTTACAATGTGCCCTGCTTAAAAACATATCTAACCTAATTACAAGTATATAAACAAACCAACTTGAAGATCCTATATAAAAAAAGAAAAATATATAAAAAGAAAGGGACTCGGAAGTCAAACGTATGTGCTGAACGTTGAATTAGATTATCAACCTCTTTGATCATTCAAAAATGCTTTTAGCCTCGTTTTGAAAGTAGCTAGCGAAGGAGCAGTTTTGACTTCATAGCTCAACTTGTTCCAAACAGTAACCCCTCGATACGAAAAGCTCCGCTGCCCATTTGAGGTCTTACCTTGCAAAAATTGCAGAACAGAGCTGCAAGAATTGTCACGAGCAGCCCTTTGGTTTCATCGGCTGCTCCTTTGCTGCAAAGATTAGGATGGCTTTCAGTTGACAGGCTAGTCAACAGAGAAACATCTACCATGGTATATAAGTCCCTAAATGGACTTGCACCCGACAGCCTTTGTCAGATTTTCTCCCGATTATCTGATGTTCACAATCGGGTGTGACGCAACACTAAGTTGGATCTAGCCATACCTCGAATGAGAACAGCTTATGGCCAAAAGTCTTTTGCTTTCCGCGGAGCTGATACATGGAACAAACTCCATTCTGATATTAAATTAGCCCCTTCCATCCAGTCATTTAAAACCAAGCTCAAAAGCTCATAATTGATTAGATTCAAGGAAAGCTGGTTTTACATTTTTATTTTTATTTTCCATTTAAGTTTTTGATGAATATATATATATATTGTGCATTTGTAAAGATGAACAAAAATAAAGACGAGCAGGAATAAATATATATAAATTCTTTCTCAATTCCCAACTAGTTTCGACCGTGTGGTCATCATCAGGAGAATGAGTTATACTTTCTAATACAACAGTTTTATAAATTCTTTTTATAAATGTGACGTTAAATTAGTTGTTTCAAATTATGTATGATTAAGAAAGTGACAGGTCACAGGGGAACAATGTAATAACAAAAAAATGAACGTAATTCTGTTGCCTGTCCATCTGTTTAAAGATCTATAGTCTTATATTTTCTGGGTGGTTAAGCTTGCCGTTTAGGCCATTTGCGGCGAGAGTTCTAAGACGTAATATCCAGTTGTCTTCATGTGATTCTAGTATCGACGTAATTTCATCCGATACGTTCTTTTCAATTTTTTCTATGATCGTAAATTTAGCATCTCTGGCAAAGTCGTGGTTTGATAAGCGAAAGTGTTGTTCGACAGGGAGTAGTTTATCATAGTCTGTTGATTTGATTCTGTGCCTATAGTTGTTGAGTCTAAAGTTGAAGGGCCATTCAGATTTTCCGACATATTGTTTAGAGCAAAGTGTGCATTCTAATAGGTATATGACGTTTCTGCTTTTGCAGTTAGATTCGTGGTAGATTTTATAGGTTGTTTTAGTTACACAGCTCGTGAATGAGTTAGTAGATTTGAGATGATTGCAGCATAGGCTGTTTTTAATATTACATGGTTGGCAAAATTCAACAGTTTTTGTAGTTGGTTTCGTACGGGTAACCTTGTTATTCGAAATATTGTTGCTTCCTATCATTTCTTTAAGGTTCCTTGGTCGACGATAGGCTATCATACCAGGTTCTTGGAAAATTTCTTTTAAATTTGGTTTTAGTTTTAAAATGTCCCAGCGTTTCTGGATTATTTGGGCCATTGGGGGTAGGGTATTGTTGAATGTTGTTACAAGGGGGATACGATTAGATTTCTCTTTATTTGTTAATTTTAGGGTATCTTTTCTTGGGATATCAATAGCTTTTTTTATCTGGTTATCAACTAAAGTTGGAGAGTAGCCACGTGCTATGAATTGTTGTTTTAATTTGTCACTGTGTTTATTCAATTCGTTATTATCAGAGCAGATCCTTCGTAGTCTTAGGGCTTGGGAGTAGGGTAGGCTTTCTTTAAGATGTTTAGGGTGGGAAGATTTAACATGTAGATAGTTGTGGGTATCTGTAGGTTTTGTGTAAAGCGTTGTTTGTAATTGTCTGTTTTCATCAATGTATATTAAGGTGTCCAAAAATGCGACTGATTGTGTTGATTTTTCGTGGTCAAATTTAATGGAATCATGTTTCGTATTAAGGTTTGTCAGAAATTCGTCGAGTTTTGTTTCACCACCTGTGTATATAAGGAAAATGTCGTCAATGTATCTGGCGTAAAAGAGGCAATCATTGTTGATTTCTGGATAGATGTGGGTTTCTTCAAAATGTCCCATATAAATGGTGGCATATGATGGGGCTGCTACAGTGCCCATGGCACAACCTTTTATTTGGAGAAAATGTCTTCCATTAAAGTTAAAGTTGTTTAGTGTTAATATGTGGTTCATTAGGGTTGCTATTACTTCTGTTGGTGGTTCTTTTGATACTCTGTTATCAAGGCATTCTTTTAGGGCTGATATTCCGTCGTTGTGCTTTATGTTTGAGTATAAGGACCTGACGTCCATTGTAACTAGAATTGCGTTATGTGGTATTCTTTTGATGTGCTTTATTTTGTTTATGAGGTCTGTTGTATCTCGTATATAGGACTTAACTTTCTTAGCAAGGGGCTGTATGAAGTTATCAACGTATTTTGATAATTTAGTGGTGTGGCAGTTAACTGAGGAAATTACTGGCCGTCCAGGGTTGTTCTTTTTGTGTATTTTTGGAAGTAAATAGAAGCGAGCAGGTTTGACATTTATTGGTTTTAGTATATCCGATGTTTCTTTGTCAATGATATTATTTGAAAGCATTTCGTTAAGTGAGTTTATTATTATTTTCTGGTAATCTTCAAAGGGGTCAACTGTGAGTTCTTGGTAAAATTCTGTGTTGTTTAGTTGGCTATTGGCCTCTAGGAGGTACTCTTCGATACCCCAGATAACTATTGCTCCACCTTTATCGGCTCTAGTTATGACTAAGTCATCTCTTTCTGTGAGTGTCTTGAGGGCTTCACGTTGCTTTTTTGTCAGGTTATCATGTGGTAAGTTTCGTTTTTCGTGGTTTTTAATGTCCTCTTTGACTGCAATTTCAAACGTTTGGATAGTTGTATCTATGTTTTTTGGCGTAAATGAAGTGTTTCTTTCTTTGAGTGATTGTAAAATGGTTGGTTCATACTTGGATATTCCAAAATAGGCTCTTAATCTTATTCTTCTAAAAAATGATTTTAAGTCGTTTTCTAATGTGTGTTTATCAAAATGTGGTGGGCGGGGGCAGAAGTTGAGGCCTTTACTTAACAATTTAAATACATCTACAGTAAATTTATTTTTGCTTAAATTAATTATTCGTCCATCTGGGCCATATTGTGCATTTGTAGGTTTAGTTGAATATTGTAATTAGGTTAGTTTTCATTGTAATTAGGTTAGCTTTATTTTTAGTTGCAGGGTACATTGTAAAACAGTTACTTAAACTGAATTGTAACCCTGGGTAAACAATTTTAAAATAAAATAAATAAAATAAAACACAGTGGAATCCTGAAGGTATTACGTAAGGTCTGATTGCAAGAATCGGACAATTTATAAAACATAGATTGCATGTAGGGAGGTGCAAGCCCATTCAAGGCTTTATAAACTATACAAGCTGTCTCAAAGTCAATCATCTTTTGACTGTTAAAGAGAATCAAAGGAGATAAAAGCCCCGCGCGGAAGGAGTCTGGGTATTCTATTATTAGCCTATTGTAATTGATGATTTCGAGACGATCATGGATATTGTTTAGGAAGAGGAACAATAACGTGCGTGGGAGTTTTCAATGCCCTATTTATAGATGACCTCCTCTTAGCTCCGTTCATTCAATTTAACCATCACCTCTTTGACTGTTAACCAAACTATTGTGCACATTCGAAAATTCTGCAAAATGTAGCAAAATATCATTCGATTAGAACGCTCTTTTAGAATAGCTAAAAGGTCCATTGCAATTGAAGTGGAAATGGGCCTTAAAGCCCTGGCAAAACGACTGGACATTTGCACTGGACATGCACTGGACAAATGTTCAGCGCAAAATGTTGCGTCGTTTTGCCAGCTTGTCCAGTCTTGTTCAGTCGTGTTCAGCGATGTTGAGCGTTGTTCAGTTGATTTTGAAAGCAGTCAAAATGTTCAGTGGACAAGATTAAATTTCTTTTCTTTTAAAATGTTGTGTAAAAATGCTCAGTCGTTTTGCCACTCCACTGGACATTGTCCAGTTTACGCACGCGCATTTCAATGAAATAGTGGACGATTTCATTCACATCTTTTCATTTCAAGCTAAGCTGTCCTCCATTGGCAACTCCTTCACGTTATTTACAAACATTCGTGCTCTGTTGGGAGTTTGCCCAAGACTTCCCAAACTGAATTCTGTTGCCCAGCAAATGTTCACTGGACAATGTTCAGTCGTTTTGCCACAACCTAAATTTTCTTGATGTTCAGACGCTGAACAAGACCAGCAATGTCCAGTGAATGTTCAGTGCAAAAGTCCAGTCGTTCCCAGGGGGGGGGGGGGGGTACTCCCTAACTTTCAGTACGGGGGGGGGGGGTCCATGCCACTATTTCTTTGCTGACCCCTAAATATTAAGCCTGATGTTTTGGGGACCCCAAATATTGAGTCTAACGTTTTGGAGACCCCAAATATTGTTATCTTTTTCTGGGGTCCCTGAAATGTTTTTGAATGATTTCAATTTGAGCTTCTCTATCTTTCTCAGTTTTTGAATAATACCAAAACATTCTTTTCCATATTCGCAACTTCAGTGCCAAATTGCGCGATTCTTCCTTTCTTCAGATTTGTGGACCCCAAATATTGAATTTTTGTCCATGTTGTTATTCACAGACCCCAAATGTTGATTGATCATAAAATTTCGGACCCCAAATATTGGCATGGACCCCCCCCGTATTGAAAGTCAATGAGTAACCCCCCTGGGCAGTCGTTTTGCCAGGGCTTAAGGCTGATTTAATATACCTGTGTCAGGCGAGATCTTATCGAGCAGATCGACCATCCCTTGTCCTTGAATATGAGTCCATTTCTTAATAGGTGATCCACCACCTATTCGTGAGTACTGCTCTTGAATGGATGGAGTTCTCCTCTTGGCTATCATCGGCGCCAGCCATCTGCAAATTATCATTATTATTATTATTATAACATTCTTTAAAGTTGGTTGTTTCATTTCATTTCATTTATTTATAGGAGAGTAACCCTTCAGCAAAGGCTGATTTACAAGGGGCCCTCCGTCAAAAATCTTACAATTTATGGAATACACCTACTATTAAAATAGTTACAATATATGATTTCAAAATGAAAATCTAAAATACAAAATTGTTCTAATTTACAGAAGAAAAAAAAACAAAAAGTGCAAAAAAGAAACATATCCTAAATAGTTGTTTTAAAACTATTAAGTTTTACGGCTTGCTTTGACTCAGCTGAGAGGCTGTTCCAATATTTTACTCCTCTGAACGAAAAACATCTTTGACCATTTCCACTTTTCATTAATTCAATTTTTCAATTCATTTCAATTCAATTTTATTCATAGAAATACACCCTAATACAAAGTTCTCATTAAAAATGTGTAATTAATGGTATCTTTAGGTCAGTAGAAGTATTTCGGAGGGTGTGAAGGGAGCCCTGCGAGTTTTTCAAGAAAAGTTCGGTCAAATATTGAGGAGCAAGACCATTTAATGCCTTAAACACCATGACTTTGGTCTCGGAACCAATCAATTCCTCAATCGTTTGCCAACCAAGACTTTTTATATGGGGCATGGTGGAGGCATCAAAACGACTACCAGTGATTATTCTAGCAGCTCTGTTTTGTAGCTTCTGCGAGCGGCTTTTTTCTGTGGAACTACAGCAGCCCCAAACAGAGCAACAATAACGAAAATGCGGTTCCACAATACTTCTGTACAAACTAATCAAGGAAGTAGAAGGGACGAGGCTCCTCGCATGTTTCAGAAAACCAATAGCCCTCGAAACTTTCGACGCGACATATTTAATGTGTTCCTTCCAATCCAGGCTTTGATCAATTTGTACACCAAGGTACTTTGTCTTGCCCACTACCTCTAAACTATCTTCCTGAATTTCAAGATCCAAAAATAGCTCTACTTCAAGAACTAATAAAGACCAACTATTTACAAAAACAAAATAAATTACAGTTCATGATAAGAAACGAAAATACCCTAAAATACCCTATTTAAAAATTTTGCAACGGCAGGTCTCTCCAATCCATTTTTTTATGCATGACTTAAAAGAACAGACGGAGGTGGCAATTTTTGTATCATTGGGCAGGGAATTCCATAATATGCTACCACGAAAAGATAAACTATCGTTGCCATAAGTAGTTGATTTAGTTTGAGGCAACATCAACAGATTCTTTGATCTTAGATTGTAATTATTGTCCATTTCATGGAACATATCCCACAAAAAAGAAGGGTTTTGTTGTGTTAAACTGCTATAAACCTCGTGCATTAACTTTTGCAAGTTCTTTTGATGAATAGTGCACTCCTTTTCTCTCTGTAACAACTCATCAAAAGAAGATCTAAAATCTTTACTGCTTTAGCCCCCGTTGTTTATGTGGAACAGGAGATGAAGATAATGAGCACTTTCTCCTGAACTGCCCCCAATTTGGTCTGGAACGCATAGATCTCTTCCGTCAGCTTGCAGAAGTACCAGATTTAGATATTACAGACATGGAATCAAAATTTTTGTGCGATTTAAAAGAAGATCTAAAATCTTTGAAGAGAATGAGAGGCCGCAAGACGCAAAGTGCAAAGTCAATTCATATAATGAGTGAGCTAACAAACATATTTCTTTAGAAATGCGATCATGTGATAAGAATGGTTGCACCGAGCACTGATTGCACCGACGTAGCCTACGAAATACAAACACTGACTTAAAGGTGACCTGAAGTGAAAATTTTTATTAATGCAAATGGACGGCACAGTCGAATGCTAAAGAATCCTGTTTAGATTTCTTTGATATCTCATTTCGTTTTCAAGATATCCACTGATATTAAGTTGCAGCTGTTGACGTCATTTTGTTTGCAAATTACTAGGATAACATATGGAAATATAGCTGTATCTGATCTTTGAAAGGTTACAGTTATAAGAAATATTTCAGCTGAGCTGAATAGATGTTAGATAAATTGCCTCATGACTTAATATGATGTTTAGAAAGGCATGTCGATTGTGCAAAGTTTTTTAATTAGATTTGTCTTTGGAAACATGGCCAACCTTGTATACTTTCTTTACTTTTTGCAAACAAAATGACGTCATCAGCCAATCGTACAAAACAGTGGATAACTCAAAAATGAAAGAAGGTATAAAAAAAAATGGCATACCGGAAAACGAGGACCTAGGACCATAAGGCAGGACCCAGGACCCAGGACCCAGGACCCAGGACCCAGGACCCAGGACCCAGGACCCAGGACCCAGGACCCAGGACCCAGGACCCAGGACCCAGGACCCAGGACCCAGGACCCAGGACCCAGGACCCAGGACCCAGGACCCAGGACCCAGGACCCAGGACCCAGGACCCAGGACCCAGTTGATATTTATTATATGATATTTCGTGTTTTTTAGACACAAATCTTCTGTTATTAGCATGCTGATTTTATTTGATCACTTTGGCAAATGATTTCATCAAATAGCCAGGTCTTATCTAAGCAGACCGATGACTTACTTGCGGTTGCACTTCCACAGCTGAACCACAGCAGGCAGCCTCATTTAGTAATTTTAATTTTAGTTTGCATGTGATCAGTTAAATTCTACCAATCACAGTGTGCTCTTTGAGGCTCTTCATTAGTGTCAGAACCTTTAACTCAAAACCTAGGATCTGAGACCCAGCTCATTCAGGGGGCTCCCTTAGGAATTCTAGCAATTTTGATATTTCATGTTGTGCAGACACCAATAGGCCGTGGGCTGTAAGCTGTAGCTATACTTTCCGTTGTCCAAGTTGGGAAACCAACCAATTCCTTCAATTTCCGGTCGCTGAACATAAACTTGTTATGAATCTAGGTGGCCCCAAGCTGAAAACTTGCTCAACAGTAAGAAAATGACGGCTAAAGTTTCTTCCTCGACCGCTGTAACTTAGGCCAATGGCGCCATTTTACGAAGGCTTCCTCGCCTATTGTAATTTTACGGACCAGCGAACGATTAATGTTTCAGCCTGTATTCGGTGGTCTGACAATTATCGCAGCGGCCTAGCAACGACCGAGTCCCACAGCAACGCGTTTGTTGTTGCAAAAATGGCCGATGAAGACGAAGGTGAATCTGCGAATGATCCTTCAAAGATCAAAATCACTTCGTGTTTCTTACATTTTGAAGGCATTAAGGACTGCTCGAGTGAAATAACAAAACAGAGGATCGAAAAGTTTCTTAGCTGCAGGAGAAGATGGGCGGATCTGAAAGGAAAGGAAGGAGATGTTGCACGGAAATCGTACGAACTCTTTGAAGATAAATTGCTGGAAGATTATTTGAGTAGCATTGTGATCATGAAGAAGCTGATACCCGTCTTTTACTGCATGCATATCAAGCATCTTTAAGCCAAGAGAGTGTTGTCATTAAGAGTCCTGATACAGATGTCTTAATACTGATGGTTGGCCACAAACATGCAATAGCAGCTGACTTATATTTTGACACTGGGAGTGGCAACAGAAGAATCATCAGCATACAGTCTATCTATGAAAGCTTGGGTCCTGATCTCAGTGCTTCATTGATTGGTTTTCATGCCTTTACAGGTAAGATCAAAGTAATGACACCAATAAAAAATAACCAATCACATTCTTATTCACTTTGTTATGAACAGCAGCTATCAAAATGCTTTGACTTTGGCTCAAACATGCAAAATTCAAATTAATTTATAAAATGGAAAATTAGGGTTGCTGAGTTCAAGTTTAGCTGGCATAAAATTTTGATGAAATTTGTTTTTGAATTGGATCATATAACTCCCAAACAATACTACATACAGCATTTTCTCTTTATGGGAAGGAATAAGAAGATGTTGTTGAGAAAGTACATTATTTTGGATTATGCCAGAGGCTACAGGCTTATCAAATATTTGTGAAAATGACAAACAGAAATCTATAGCAGTTAACAAGGTGCAGTTTAGAGCTTAGCTTATTTTGATTTATTTTGTTTCACAAAGAAAATTGATTGCAGTTTCTCTTCTGTGAACCATTACCTGTTTCCTGTGTGAGTCTTTTTAAGAATATACCCTGGTATATACTTGGTAAGTATTTCCTAGCAAAACCAGTTTTGGGAATGAATGCAGAATTGATAAAGTGAGACTCTGTTTCTTGATTTTCAGGGTGTGACAGTACCAGTGCTTTTTATGGAAAAGGAAAAACCAAGGCATTCACCTTGTTAGAGAACAAACCAGATTTCGTATCAATGTTCAAGCAGCTTGGAAGATCCTATCAAGTTGAGAGTGAATTATTTGCACAACTAGAAAAGTATGTTTGCCACCTTTACAACCAACCAACTGTTGATGAAGTTGATTTTTCCAGGTATAACCAATTCAAATTGGGGCAGTTTGGTGAAGATAGCATGCCTTGTACGAGAAATGTCTTGAGGCAGCATGTGAAAAGGGTAGTCTTTCAAGCTCGTATCTGGTGGCTAGCTCTTGAGCCAATAACAGCAACTCCAAGCATAACTGACTTCGGATGGAGTGTGGTTGATGGTAATGTAAATGTTGTATGGATGACCTTGCCCTCTGCACCTGACGGAGTTCTTGAGAATGTGAGCTGTGGTTGCAAATCTGGCTGCGCAACAAAACGCTGTGTATGCAAGAAGGCAGACCTTGCATGCACAAGTATGTGCTCATGTACAAGCAACTGTCAAAATTTGAGAGAAATTGATGTGGAAGGCGATGATGATGATAGTGATGATTTGGCTGAAGCTGAAGAGGTGATGTTGGCAGCAGAAGATGAGGAGTCAATCCTCAGTGATGAGGAGTAGTATCTTGAAGATACTGACAGCAGCAATTTTATCTCCTTTTTTAATTTTTCTGTGAAGAAGGAACACAGAACGCTGTTTGTTGAGTTAGGTAAACAAGGGTAATTTAGGACAAAAGTTTAAGTTTTTGAAAAGACTTATTCTCTGGATCAAATCCATTTGTGATGACACTAAGTACAGAGGCCTCAGAGTTTCTTAGTTAAAGAGACCTTTTCATGATCAGGATCAAAGTTTCTTATACATAGGTAATCAAGTTAAGTCAAGTGAAGGCATATGACAGTACCATACATGCATGTGTATTTAACCTTGATGGTACATTTTACCATGTTACGTTGTTGTGGTGTGAATCTTTAATTTTGAAAATGTTTATTCTGTTTTGAGAATACTATATTCTATCACAGTCATTTATGGGACTATCTCTTGGCATTCAGGAACAAACTATAACAATCCTGAAAATAAGAAACATTTAAATTTCAGACCTAAAATTGTTTCTTATTAAAGGAGCCTTTTTTGAAGAAAATGAGGCCTGTTTCTTATTCAAGGGGGTTTCTTATTTGCGGGTACTTACTGTAGTTGAATCTTGATTTGATATGCAGTCACACTTAGTCTCGCGATTTTACACAAACATCAAGGTAAAACACGCACAGATTTCCTAAATTCCTCCTGTTCCAAATTACCCTGGTTTAGGCCCGCCCATTTGACTTGAGTTGTGTTATTATTTGCTGTGTATACTCACTGCAGGAATATATGTGTTGGTATAACTTCTTCAAAGGGGCCCTCTTTACATCACCAAGTGCTCTATGTTTCCTTTAAATGCAAAATCCACGAAGTATCTTTGATCTTAGAAGGATCATTCGCCGATTCACCTTCGTCTTCATCGGCCATTTTTGCAACAACAAACGCGTTGCTGTGGGACTCGGTCGTTGCTAGGCCGCTGCGATAATTGTCAGACCAACGAATACAGGCTGAAACATTAATCGTTCGCTGGTCCGTAAAATTATAATAGGCGAGGAAGCTCTCGTAAAATGGCGCCATTGGCCTAAGTTACAGCGGTCGAGGAAGAAACTTTAGCCGTCAATTTCTTACTGTTGAGCAAGTTTTCAGCTTGGGGCCACCTAGATTCATAACAAGTGTATGTTCAGCGACCGGAAATTGAAGGAATTGGTTGGTTTCCTGACATGGACAACGGAAATCTGTTTTGAAGGGTTTCTCGCACCACAGCCCACGGCCTACAATCTTCTTTTATTTGAATGGTGATTGAATTGAATTTTTTAATTTTGTAAAAACACTAAACCTTGCAGTAGGGTTTCTTAGCTCTGCAACTAACTTTTTATCGTAAAAAATTCCAGTGAGTTTATTAAATTGTCATGAAATTGTATTCCACAATTATCAAAGTTCATTGAGGACTGCCTTTTGAATTAACAACCAAATCATTAGGAGAACTTAGTCTTTTAGAGTATTATTTGGGATGGTAAAACGCTTTCTGTTCCAAAAAAGTTTCTTAAAGACAAATGACGGAGATATATGGCAACTTAAATCAGGGGCTTTGGCAATCTAAAGTTAGCCTATTGTATTCCATTGTATTTGATGATCTCGAGAGATTATCAAAACAACTGGACAAATGATGGCATCCGGCCATCCTTTGTTCCATTTTTAAACTAGACGCCTTGTATCCAGATCGCATGAGACGTACCCTTAGCCCTTTCAAATTTCGCCTGCCTTCAATTTTGGCTCCCTTTAATTTTCACCCCTTTAATTTTCGCCCCCCTTATGCAGAAGTTTCGCGAGAGTTCCGCTCCCTTTAATTTTGGCCCCCTGGTTTAGATTGATATGACGTAATTTGGATGGATATGACCCCGAGGAAGAGAACACGGTGGATTTAGAACAACAAAATCACCCCTTAGACACAGGGGAGGACAATATCATTGTTATCGAAGAGTAATGCATGTCTTGCATTTTGTATTACAACCAAAACTAAAGTTCTTTTATAGAAAATAGATTTTTTCGCTTCCTTTAATTTTCGCTCCCTCTAATTTTCACCCCCCAAAATATTTCTGCAATTCGCCCCCTTTAATTTTCGCCTCCCGCCGGGGCGAAAATTAAAGGCACGCGAAATTTGAAGGGACTAAGGTACTATGCGAAGTAGCTTGACCCTTCAAAAGAAGAGAAGAAAACAAACGCAGCGATGTGCATGATAACGTGAGCCCCAACATGAGGATTCGTTCACAACAAAGCCGAAAGACAATGTGTGAAAACAATAGGTCAGCACTTCGTCTCCCCAACAACAAACAAGCGGCTTCTTATAAAATGAATATAAAATGAACGCATTCGAAAAAGTGCAGAAAGGCACTTTCTGCCAAAGCTTTCTAGGTGATCTTTTGGCGTGAGCAAATTGATAGAGCCATTGAATAGTTTTATTAATTACTTGGCAAAATCGCTATTAGAGATCACCGGCCCCGGCCCCCCGGCCCCGGCCCTCGGCACTATGGCACTCGGCCCTCGGCCCCCACATATGTAGGTATTTCTTTGTTTCATAACTGTCTGGCTATTCCCGCATTTAAAATGATCCGAACGGTGCCGTTCAATCGAAAGATCGCAATGTTTGAAGCCTCCAAGAGCTTAAGAAACTCCTTTCAAGCAAAGTGAGAGAACTTCGAAGGGCCGAGCAGTCATCTGAGTCTCGCAAAACAAGTTGAGTATGATTTCCTAAACAAACCACAAATGTACATACGCCACACGCTCCTTCGCATACAATTCATGCGCCTTCGTACTCAATCGAGGGAGTCACATTCCATATGGTTGCATTCTTTGATACGTTATTTACAAATATGTGGACCGCAAACTGTTCAACATTATTCTTCACTTTTGACCCTTGGAACGGTCAGCTTTTAGAGTGGGTGACAGGACACCAAAGTGAATAAGCATGACGTAAAGTGTTCTTTGAAACCATAATCAAAACGGAATAATACTTATGTAAAAGAGAATTTTGAAGGTTCCTCTTGAAATCGTTTTCACGAACATTCTTTAGATCGGCAGGATCCCCTTGACCTTCAATAAATGTCTTGGACTCAGGCAAGCAAGTGAAAAGAGGAATTAACTTCTTTCAACAAAATGGAAAAAGCTACTTCAACAAAGTCTTTGGAGTTTCCTAATTTCTTGCTATTGGTCATCTCGCCATCGGTGCGTTTAGTCTCTTAGAAAGAGTTACTTACAAACAATTTATTATGCGTAATTTCGAAACAGGGGAAAGAAGGGTTTTCTGTGCGACAGTTAACCAGAACCAACGAATACGAAGGCGCAATTTTGTGGTTTGTTTAGGAAATCACACTCAACTTGTTTTGCAAGACTCAGATGACTGTTCGGCCCCTCAAAGTTCTCTCACTTAACTTGAAAGGAGTTTCTTAAGCTCTTGGAGGCTTCGAACATTGCGATTTTTCGATTGAACGGCACCGTTCGGATCATTTTAAATGCGGGAACAGCCAGACAGTTATGAAACGAAGAAATACCTATAATTGTGGGGGTCGAGGGCCATTGTGCCAAGGGCCGGAGCCGGGGGCCGGGGCCGGGGCCGGTGATTTCGAATAGCCCGCTGTGAACTGCGACAGTATTTTGAGGATAGACGCAAGGGTGAAGATTATGTCATATGTATTGTTACAAATGAAGTTTTGTTGCAAACTGTGCAGGAATGATAATGAATGTGCATGATTTGTGTAGAGCACACAGATTACCTCGAAGAATGCTTGCTTGCACGTCTGCAAGTTTTTTACCTGTAGGTCGACTCCATGATATCAAATTTTATGATTCTAAGAAACATTAGAAATGATAAATAGGCCTAATCAAACACAAAGTAACTTCAAACGGGGCTATTGCAGTATCGCACACAATAGGATTTTGGTAGGGTTTAGTTAGGCTCAGTATAGCAACAGTGTGCGAAACTGCATTAGCGCCAAAACGGGACTTACTTCGGACACTTGCTCTCTCGTTGCTCATTGACTGGGAAACTTCCACAACCTACGCGTCTCACAACACTACCCAACTGCCCTGATCTTTCTCTGGTCTCCAAATTTGATGCCAAAAACCTCTGCAGACATGCCAATTTTAATCAATCAAAAACATCCAATGAATGGACTGTCACTTCCTGATCACTTCCTCCTGAGCGCGCTTAAAATTTTGTGACGTATGTGGACAACAATGGATGACAACTTCCGATGACATCAATCCTGAACGCAGTAAACATGCGTCTGTTTTCTAGGAATGTCATTGGCTGAAACCATGAAATGTTCACTGTATGTTTAGTAATGCGCGCCATGTCAACGTTCGTTCATCGAGCCTACGAGCCTATTTTAAAGATTCGCTGCTGCTGCGCAGCGCAAATCAAATAGAGGAGATCAGCCAAATTATATCACTCTTCAGGGTCAATGGCTGGTAAACCTCGCCACGTTTCAGAAGCCGAAACTCCCGCCTTTTCCAACCAAAAGATTTTGCAGCAGCGTTTTTTTTTTCAAAGAGGACCTGAAGCGATTCGACCAACTTCGGCAACCAACCATTGGCTAATCAATGCGCTACAATCGTATATGATCTTGATAATAGCCGAGGGCCGCAAGCATCGATGTTGACCAGGGCCCTTTCATTGATCAGTGACATATTTTGATCGTTGAATAGGCCAAAATTTTCTGCATGTTTCTTGTAAACACAAAGAAGTCGTGGAAACTTCTGAGTGGCTGATGTTAGATAGTCTACATTGGGTGAGAGATCGTAATTTCTTCTGAAGAGAAAACGAGGCATTTAGGCCTGTCTGAAACCCAAGCTGTTTTTCTGGGTACTTGAGCATTCCACTGGCAAATTTTTATTTATTGCTTGTGTTTCTTTCTGATGCGAGACTTTTTTCTGGGGTTTTCAATTGGATGAATTTTACTAATCTTTTTCAGAATCGCGGGCATTTTAGCAGCAGCTATTACTACAATCTTGGCCAAAATACTTGGGACAAATCATAAAATTGCACTACTTCGTTCTTTGATTACGTGCCCCCCGCTCCCCCCGTTTCAAAGTTGCTTGAATAAAACGCCATTCGACCTTCTCAACATTGAAGTAGGGGGGGGGGAGGGGGGATTTGGAGACTCTAAACGTATGTTTTCTCCCGATATTTTAGGAAACATCATGAAGACACTGAAATTTGCCTGTGTCCCAGCTTCTTTAGGCCAGGATTGTAGTAATAACTACAACATCGCTATAACGGGAATTCATTTGTCCATGTGTCCATATACGTACAGCCACGTATGCACTCTGTCAAAATATGCTGATACTGACGAGGAGCCTCAAAGAGCGCACTGTGATTGGTAGAATTTAACTGATCACATGCAAACTAAAATTAAAATTACTAAATGAGGCTGCCTGCTGTGGTTCAGATGTGGAAGTGCAACCGCAAGTAAGTCATCAGTCTGCTTAGATAAGACCTGGCTATTTGATGAAATCATTTGCCAAAGTGATCAAATAAAATCAGCATGCTAATAACAGAAGATTTGTGTCTAAAAAACACGAAATATCACATAATAAATATCAACTGTCCTGGGTCCTGGGTCCTGGGTCCTTAAGGCTGCCTTTGAAAAGTTCCGCTAATGGACAAAAATGCTTTTCATTCAGGGGTGCAAAAAGCTGGAACAGCCTTTCAACTGAGGTTAAACAGGCATCTTCGGTCAATGCCTTCAAGAGCCATATTTAGCGTAGACTGCTGTGTAGATAATATATTTCAGATACCCTGTAAATTGATTTTAACACTGATCATTATTTCTAACATTGTTTTTAATAGATTAATTAGACTTTGACATATTGTAAATAGGTTTTCTCTTTCCTTTGTATTATATAATTATTATTGTATTGTATCGTAGATGGAGGGCCCCTTGAAAATCAGCACTTGCTAAAGGGCTACCCTCCCTAAATATGTGAAATCAAATCAAATCAAATCAAATCAAATCAAATTAAATCAAATTAAATCTAATCAAATCAAATCAAATCAAATCAAATCAAATCAAATCAAATCAAATCAAATCAAATCAAATCAAATCAAATCAAATCAAATCAAATCAAATGGTTACCAAGCACCAAAGCAAAAGTTTTGAAAAATGCCCTCAAATTGTAGTATCTTTTCAGAGAAACCCCCAAATGGTAGTTTGTGGACCTAAAATTAGGCCATTTCGTAGCATCTAGTAGCGAAAATCTTCTGCAGTTTTTCAAAATTTTCTATCGTAAAAACTGACTGAACAAAGCAAGAAAACTTCAAAATTCATTGCTAAGTATTGCTGCGAAGACAAAATTGCGACGCGGAGGAGCCTACTGTGTTGATCTCTTATAACTGGCGAGGAATCTTGGAATACCCCCAATTGGTAGTCTGTGTTTAACAAATAGGGCCATTTCCTGAGACCCTCAAACCCATTGGATCCCATGTTGGGCCATAATGGGAGTACCCCCCCCCCCCAGGGACCAATCGACCAAGCTTAACTTCAGTCACATGACGGAAACCGTTAGCCTGCGTGCAGACTTTACATTCCACTGCGAAGGAGAGCCTATGAGGATCTATCCACCTTGGCCCTCCTTCGCAGTGGAAAGTAAAGTCTGCACGCAGGCTAGGAAACCGTCTAAGTAGCTCGGCCATTCACCCGTCTTGATAATCTTGCGAACTGAATTGCAATGTATTGTTTATCTTTGTATAAAGTGTACCGTTGAAGAGGGTCTAACCATTCGAAGAAAACAGGCATCAATTTGGTCTTTGCGCTTTTTATTCTTTATTTCAGCGCTGACTAGTTTCACCCACTAGGCCATCTTCAGAGCAACTCACAACCATTCAGAACAACCATTTATCAAAAGTGTACCGTTGAAGAGGGCCTAACCATTCGAAGAAAACAGGCATCAATTTAGTCTTTGCGCTTTTTATTCTTTATTTCAGCGCTGACTAGTTTCACCCACTAGGGCATCTTCAGAGCAACCGATTTATCAGAGTATCTACCCCTATTTATAGTATATTGTCTGTCCATATAAGGTTAATTAGTTTACAAGTATAATCACAGGGACCCCAGGAAATTTAATAACGCAGGAAATTTAATAAGAGAAAAGAGAAGAAAAGAAAGGAAGAGAAGAAAAGCCTTTTATTCTCTTTTCTCTTCCTCTTCTTTTGTTCACGCGCCTCGCTTTCGATTTCTGAGGAAAAGCATTACGTCATAGCTTCGCAATCGCAAAGGAGGCTACAGGGCTTTATCATTGGGGGGGGGCGTTATTCAATTTTCTGGGGTCTCTGTGGTATAATTTGTAATTCTGTTGCTCTGAAGATGCCCTAGTGGGCGGCGAAACTAGTCAGCACTGAAATAAAGAATAAAAAGCGCAAAAGACCAAATTGATGCCTGTTTTCTTCGAATGGTTAGGCCCTCTTCAACGATACACTTTATATATCGTTGATCTATGTAAATTCGATGTTTTTTCAAAGTTATTCCTTTTCCTTTTTTCAGTAACTTATTTTAAATGGGTTGGAAGGATTTCTAGCTATCCAATGCTAATTTAAGCCCACTATGCATGCCGCATCTAGGCATGGGACCACTATTTTAACGTCCCTTCCGAAGGACGGCGAGGTGAGTTGGGACGTCAGCCTCCGATTCATTACAGTATAAAGGCATAAAAGTGTATAAAAGCAGATATTCAAATATCATCATCATAAAAAGCCCAAGTTTGGAATAAAAACGCGGCATAATTTACATGGGCAATTTTCTCCGTTCCAATTTTTTATTTTTGTTTTAAACTGACAAAAAGATTCTAAATTTCGTATAGTTGGTGGTAACGTTTGCCACAGCTGTGGACCTTTGAATCGGATGCTTTCTGTCCCGTTGTTGACAGATCTCACCCTCGGTTGGAAGAATTCGTTATTGTTACGCAAATTGTAATGACTTTCATATTCGCAGAAAATTTCGTGCATGAATGAAGGGCTCAAGTTATTTTTTTCATTTGAACGAGCTTTACTTCAGTCACCTGACGGAATGTGAGTGGCTGAGAGGCGTACACAGTTTCTGTCATGTGACTGAGACTGCGTTCACACCATACGGCATTTCTGTTCAGCAAAATCCATGCATAAGATCGAAAAGATACAAGAACGTGCATTTAAATTTCTTTATAATGATCATACAGTAAAAACCCGCGTATCAGAACCTACAATTTTGCAAGTCAGCCTAACTTGGTTCTTATGTTTTGAGTATTTAGTGGGAAATGAGGCTGTTCAGGTTCTTAAATTGGTTCCTATTTTATTCATGGCTTTCAGGAATTTCTTTTCTTCAGATTCAAACTTCAGGCCTATTATTTACTGTCAGTTCACGTTAGTTGAGTTTATGAGATATATTCCCTGACAGAAATTTGTGGAAGAATCAGAAATGTTTATATAATCCAGAGAAAATCTCAAAAGCTTCTAATCGGGTAATAAAACATTTTTTATTCTTCCACAAACTTCTGCTGTGAATAAGACCCCCCATGCTCTCTAAAAATAAGAACCTATTTCAAATTCCAGGCTAAATGGGTTTCAGTCTGTAGGTTCTTAATCCACTAGGTTCTTATACGCGGGTTTTTACTGTATCAGTTCGTATAATGATCTTCTACTGAAGTCGCAACGATGTACGATGCATGTCTCACGACTTAGATCTCTTTCTTTGGAAATTTCTAAAACTTTGAATGATCTGAATCCATCCTTCATGAAAGATATTTTTCAAATTAGAACCTCAAACTATTCATCGTGAAATCCTAATAATCTGACTCATTATAGGCCAAATCAGGCTACTGTACGATGCATGTCTCACGACTTACATCTCTTTCTTTGGAAATTTTTAAAACTTTGAATGATCTGAATCCATCCTTCATGAAAGATATTTTTCAAATTAGAACCTCAAACTATTCATCGTGAAATCCTAATAATCAGACTCATTATAGTTCAAATCAGGCTACTGTACGATGCAGGTCTCACGACTTAGATCTCTTTCTTTGGAAATTTTTAAAACTTTGAATGATCTGAATCCATCCTTCATGAAAGATATTTTTCAAATTAGAACCTCAAACTATTCATCGCGAAATCCTAATAATCTTACTCATTATAGTTCAATCAGGCTACTGTACGATGCATGTCTCACGACTTACATCTCTTTCTTTGGAAATTTTTAAAACTTTGAATGATCTGAATCCATCCTTCGTGAAAGATATTTTTCAAATTAGAACCTCAAACTATTCATCGCGAAATCCTAATAATCTGACTCATTATAGTTCAAATCAGGCTACTGTACGATGCATGTCTCCCGACTTAGATCTCTTTCTTTGGAAATTTCTAAAACTTTGAATGATCTGAATCCATCCTTCATGAAAGATATTTTTCAAATTAGAACCTCAAACTATTCATCGTGAAATCCTAATAATCTGACTCATTATAGGCCAAATCAGGCTACTGTACGATGCATGTCTCACGACTTACATCTCTTTCTTTGGAAATTTTTAAAACTTTGAATGATCTGAATCCATCCTTCATGAAAGATATTTTTCAAATTAGAACCTCAAACTATTCATCGTGAAATCCTAATAATCAGACTCATTATAGTTCAAATCAGGCTACTGTACGATGCAGGTCTCACGACTTAGATCTCTTTCTTTGGAAATTTTTAAAACTTTGAATGATCTGAATCCATCCTTCATGAAAGATATTTTTCAAATTAGAACCTCAAACTATTCATCGCGAAATCCTAATAATCTTACTCATTATAGTTCAATCAGGCTACTGTACGATGCATGTCTCACGACTTACATCTCTTTCTTTGGAAATTTTTAAAACTTTGAATGATCTGAATCCATCCTTCGTGAAAGATATTTTTCAAATTAGAACCTCAAACTATTAATCGTGAAATCCTAATAATCTGACTCATTATAGGCCAAATCAGGCTACTGTACGATGCAGGTCTCACGACTTACATCTCTTTCTTTGGAAATTTTTAAAACTTTGAATGATCTGAATCCATCCTTCATGAAAGATATTTTTCAAATTAGAACCTCAAACTATTCATCGTGAAATCCTAATAATCTCACTCATTATAGTTCAAATCAGGCTACTGTACGATGCATGTCTCACGACTTACATCTCTTTCTTTGGAAATTTCTAAAATTCTGAATGATCTGAATCCATACTTCATGAAAGATATTTTTCAAATTAGAACCTCAAACTATTCATCGCGAAATCCTAATAATCTTACTTATTATAGTTCAAATCAGGCTACTGTACGATGCATGTCTCACGACTTAGATCTCCTTCTTTGGAAATTTTTAAAATTTTGAATGATCTGAATCCATCCTTCATGAAAAATATTTTTCAAATTAGAGCCTCAAACTATTCATCGCGAAATCCTAATAATCTTACTCATTATAGTTCAAATCAGGCTACTGTACGATGCATGTCTCACGACTTACATCTCTTTCTTTGGAAATTTTTAAAATTTTGAATGATCTGAATCCATCCTTCATGAAAGATATTTTTCAAATTAGAACCTGAAACTATTCATCGCGAAATCCTAATAATCTTACTCATTATAGTTCAAATCAGGCTACTGTACGATGCAGGTCTCCCGACTTACATCTCTTTCTTTGGAAATTTTTAAAATTTTGAATGATCTGAATCCATCCTTCATGAAAGATATTTTTCAAATTAGAACCTCAAACTATTCATCGCGAAATCCTAATAATCTTACTCATTATAGTTCAAATCAGGCTACTGTACGATGCATGTCTCCCGACTTACATCTCTTTCTTTGGAAATTTTTAAAATTTTGAATGATCTGAATCCATCCTTCATGAAAGATATTTTTCAAATTAGAACCTGAAACTATTCATCGCGAAATCCTAATAATCTTACTCATTATAGTTCAAATCAGGCTACTGTACGATGCAGGTCTCCCGACTTACATCTCTTTCTTTGGAAATTTTTAAAATTTTGAATGATCTGAATCCATCCTTCATGAAAGATATTTTTCAAATTAGAACCTGAAACTATTCATCGCGAAATCCTAATAATCTTACTCATTATAGTTCAAATCAGGCTACTGTACGATGCAGGTCTCCCGACTTACATCTCTTTCTTTGGAAATTTTTAAAATTTTGAATGATCTGAATCCATCCTTCATGAAAGATATTTTTCAAATTAGAACCTGAAACTATTCATCGCGAAATCCTAATAATCTTACTCATTATAGTTCATATCAGGCTACTGTACGATGCAGGTCTCCCGACTTACATCTCTTTCTTTGGAAATTTTTAAAATTTTGAATGATCTGAATCCATCCTTCATGAAAGATATTTTTCAAATTAGAACCTCAAACTATTCATCGCGAAATCCTAAGAATCTCACTCATTATAGTTCAAATCAGGCTACTGTACGATGCATGTCTCCCGACTTACATCTCTTTCTTTGGAAATTTTTAAAATTTTGAATGATCTGAATCCATCCTTCATGAAAGATATTTTTCAAATTAGAACCTGAAACTATTCATCGCGAAATCCTAATAATCTTACTCATTATAGTTCAAATCAGGCTACTGTACGATGCATGTCTCCCGACTTACATCTCTTTCTTTGGAAATTTTTAAAATTTTGAATGATCTGAATCCATCCTTCATGAAAGATATTTTTCAAATTAGAGCCTCAAACTATTCATCGCGAAATCCTAAGAATCTCACTCATTATAGTTCAAATCAGGCTACTGTACGATGCAGGTCTCACGACTTACATCTCTTTCTTTGGAAATTTTTAAAACTTTGAATGATCTGAATCCATCCTTCATGAAAGATATTTTTCAAATTAGAACCTCAAACTATTCATCGCGAAATCCTAATAATCTTACTCATTATAGTTCAAATCAGGCTACTGTACGATGCAGGTCTCACGACTTACATCTCTTTCTTTGGAAATTTTTAAAATTTTGAATGATCTGAATCCATCCTTCATGAAAGATATTTTTCAAATTAGAACCTCAAACTATTCATCGCGAAATCCTAATAATCTTACTCATTATAGTTCAAATCAGGCTACTGTACAATGCATGTCTCCCGACTTGGATCTCTTTCTTTGGAAATATTTAAAACTTTGAATGATCTGAATCCATACTTCATGAAAGATATTTTTCAAATTAGAACCTCAAACTATTAATCGTGAAATCCTAATAATCTGACTCATTATAGGCCAAATCAGGCTACTGTACGATGCAGGTCTCACGACTTACATCTCTTTCTTTGGAAATTTTTAAAACTTTGAATGATCTGAATCCATCCTTCATGAAAGATATTTTTCAAATTAGAACCTCAAACTATTCATCGTGAAATCCTAATAATCTCACTCATTATAGTTCAAATCAGGCTACTGTACGATGCATGTCTCACGACTTACATCTCTTTCTTTGGAAATTTCTAAAATTCTGAATGATCTGAATCCATACTTCATGAAAGATATTTTTCAAATTAGAACCTCAAACTATTCATCGCGAAATCCTAATAATCTTACTCATTATAGTTCAAATCAGGCTACTGTACGATGCATGTCTCACGACTTAGATCTCCTTCTTTGGAAATTTTTAAAATTTTGAATGATCTGAATCCATCCTTCATGAAAGATATTTTTCAAATTAGAGCCTCAAACTATTCATCGCGAAATCCTAATAATCTTACTCATTATAGTTCAAATCAGGCTACTGTACGATGCATGTCTCACGACTTACATCTCTTTCTTTGGAAATTTTTAAAATTTTGAATGATCTGAATCCATCCTTCATGAAAGATATTTTTCAAATTAGAACCTGAAACTATTCATCGCGAAATCCTAATAATCTTACTCATTATAGTTCAAATCAGGCTACTGTACGATGCAGGTCTCCCGACTTACATCTCTTTCTTTGGAAATTTTTAAAATTTTGAATGATCTGAATCCATCCTTCATGAAAGATATTTTTCAAATTAGAACCTCAAACTATTCATCGCGAAATCCTAATAATCTTACTCATTATAGTTCAAATCAGGCTACTGTACGATGCATGTCTCCCGACTTACATCTCTTTCTTTGGAAATTTTTAAAATTTTGAATGATCTGAATCCATCCTTCATGAAAGATATTTTTCAAATTAGAACCTGAAACTATTCATCGCGAAATCCTAATAATCTTACTCATTATAGTTCAAATCAGGCTACTGTACGATGCAGGTCTCCCGACTTACATCTCTTTCTTTGGAAATTTTTAAAATTTTGAATGATCTGAATCCATCCTTCATGAAAGATATTTTTCAAATTAGAACCTGAAACTATTCATCGCGAAATCCTAATAATCTTACTCATTATAGTTCAAATCAGGCTACTGTACGATGCAGGTCTCCCGACTTACATCTCTTTCTTTGGAAATTTTTAAAATTTTGAATGATCTGAATCCATCCTTCATGAAAGATATTTTTCAAATTAGAACCTGAAACTATTCATCGCGAAATCCTAATAATCTTACTCATTATAGTTCATATCAGGCTACTGTACGATGCAGGTCTCCCGACTTACATCTCTTTCTTTGGAAATTTTTAAAATTTTGAATGATCTGAATCCATCCTTCATGAAAGATATTTTTCAAATTAGAACCTCAAACTATTCATCGCGAAATCCTAAGAATCTCACTCATTATAGTTCAAATCAGGCTACTGTACGATGCATGTCTCCCGACTTACATCTCTTTCTTTGGAAATTTTAAAAATTTTGAATGATCTGAATCCATCCTTCATGAAAGATATTTTTCAAATTAGAACCTGAAACTATTCATCGCGAAATCCTAATAATCTTACTCATTATAGTTCAAATCAGGCTACTGTACGATGCATGTCTCCCGACTTACATCTCTTTCTTTGGAAATTTTTAAAATTTTGAATGATCTGAATCCATCCTTCATGAAAGATATTTTTCAAATTAGAGCCTCAAACTATTCATCGCGAAATCCTAAGAATCTCACTCATTATAGTTCAAATCAGGCTACTGTACGATGCAGGTCTCACGACTTACATCTCTTTCTTTGGAAATTTTTAAAACTTTGAATGATCTGAATCCATCCTTCATGAAAGATATTTTTCAAATTAGAACCTCAAACTATTCATCGCGAAATCCTAATAATCTTACTCATTATAGTTCAAATCAGGCTACTGTACGATGCAGGTCTCACGACTTACATCTCTTTCTTTGGAAATTTTTAAAATTTTGAATGATCTGAATCCATCCTTCATGAAAGATATTTTTCAAATTAGAACCTCAAACTATTCATCGCGAAATCCTAATAATCTTACTCATTATAGTTCAAATCAGGCTACTGTACAATGCATGTCTCCCGACTTGGATCTCTTTCTTTGGAAATATTTAAAACTTTGAATGATCTGAATCCATCCTTCATGAAAGATATTTTTCAAATTAGAACCTCAAACTATTCATCGAGAAATCCTAATAATCTGACTCATTATAGGCCAAATCAGGCTACTGTACGATGCATGTCTCACGACTTACATCTCTATCTTTGGAAATTTTTAAAACTTTGAATGATCTGAATCCATCCTTCATGAAAGATATTTTTCAAATTAGAACCTCAAACTATTCATCGCGAAATCCTAATAATCTTACTCATTATAGTTCAAATCAGGCTACTGTACGATGCATGTCTCCCGACTTACATCTCTTTCTTTGGAAATTTTTAAAATTTTGAATGATCTGAATCCATCCTTCATGAAAGATATTTTTCAAATTAGAGCCTCAAACTATTCATCGCGAAATCCTAAGAATCTCACTCATTATAGTTCAAATCAGGCTACTGTACGATGCAGGTCTCCCGACTTAGATCTCTTTCTTTGGAAATTTTTAAAATTTTGAATGATCTGAATCCATCCTTCATGAAAGATATTTTTCAAATTAGAACCTCAAACTATTCATCGCGAAATCCTAATAATCTTACTCATTATAGTTCAAATCAGGCTACTGTACGATGCAGGTCTCACGACTTACATCTCTTTCTTTGGAAATTTTTAAAATTTTGAATGATCTGAATCCATCCTTCATGAAAGATATTTTTCAAATTAGAACCTCAAACTATTCATCGCGAAATCCTAATAATCTTACTCATTATAGTTCAAATCAGGCTACTGTACAATGCATGTCTCCCGACTTGGATCTCTTTCTTTGGAAATATTTAAAACTTTGAATGATCTGAATCCATACTTCATGAAAGATATTTTTCAAATTAGAACCTCAAACTATTCATCGCGAAATCCTAATAATCTTACTCATTATAGTTCAAATCAGGCTACTGTACAATGCATGTCTCCCGACTTGGATCTCTTTCTTTGGAAATTTTTAAAATTTTGAATGATCTGAATCCATCCTTCATGAAAGATATTTTTCAAATTAGAACCTCAAACTATTCATCGAGAAATCCTAATAATCTGACTCATTATAGGCCAAATCAGGCTACTGTACGATGCATGTCTCACGACTTACATCTCTATCTTTGGAAATTTTTAAAACTTTGAATGATCTGAATCCATCCTTCATGAAAGATATTTTTCAAATTAGAACCTCAAACTATTCATCGCGAAATCCTAATAATCTTACTCATCATAGTTCAAATCAGGCTACTGTACGATGCATGTCTCCCGACTTACATCTCTTTCTTTGGAAATTTTTAAAATTTTGAATGATCTGAATCCATCCTTCATGAAAAATATTTTTCAAATTAGAGCCTCAAACTATTCATCGCGAAATCCTAAGAATCTCACTCATTATAGTTCAAATCAGGCTACTGTACGATGCAGGTCTCCCGACTTAGATCTCTTTCTTTGGAAATTTTTAAAATTTTGAATGATCTGAATCCATCCTTCATGAAAGATATTTTTCAAATTAGAACCTCAAACTATTCATCGAGAAATCCTAATAATCTGACTCATTATAGGCCAAATCAGGCTACTGTACGATGCATGTCTCACGACTTACATCTCTATCTTTGGAAATTTTTAAAATTTTGAATGATCTGAATCCATCCTTCATGAAAGATATTTTTCAAATTAGAACCTCAAACTATTCATCGCGAAATCCTAATAATCTTACTCATTATAGTCTGTACGATGCATGTCTCCCGACTTACATCTCTTTCTTTGGAAATTTTTAAAATTTTGAATGATCTGAATCCATCCTTCATGAAAGATATTTTTCAAATTAGAGGCTGAAACTATTCATCGCGAAATCCTAAGAATCTCACTCATTATAGTTCAAATCAGGCTACTGTACGATGCAGGTCTCCCGACTTAGATCTCTTTCTTTGGAAATTTTTAAAATTTTGAATGATCTGAATCCATCCTTCATGAAAGATATTTTTCAAATTAGAGCCTCAAACTATTCATCGCGAAATCCTAAGAATCTCACTCATTATAGTTCAAATCAGGCTACTGTACGATGCAGGTCTCCCGACTTAGATCTCTTTCTTTGGAAATTTTTAAAATTTTGAATGATCTGAATCCATCCTTCATGAAAGATATTTTTCAAATTAGAACCTCAAACTATTCATCGCGAAATCCTAATAATCTTACTCATTATAGTTCAAATCAGGCTACTGTACAATGCATGTCTCCCGACTTGGATCTCTTTCTTTGGAAATATTTAAAACTTTGAATGATCTGAATCCATACTTCATGAAAGATATTTTTCAAATTAGAGCCTCAAACTATTCATCGCGAAATCCTAAGAATCTCACTCATTATAGTTCAAATCAGGCTACTGTACGATGCAGGTCTCCCGACTTACATCTCTTTCTTTGGAAATTTTTAAAATTTTGAATGATCTGAATCCATCCTTCATGAAAGATATTTTTCAAATTAGAACCTCAAACTATTCATCGCGAAATCCTAATAATCTTACTCATTATAGTTCAAATCAGGCTACTGTACGATGCAGGTCTCCCGACTTACATCTCTTTCTTTGGAAATTTTTAAAATTTTGAATGATCTGAATCCATCCTTCATGAAAGATATTTTTCAAATTAGAACCTCAAACTATTCATCGCGAAATCCTAATAATCTTACTCATTATAGTTCAAATCAGGCTACTGTACGATGCATGTCTCCCGACTTACATCTCTTTCTTTGGAAATTTTTAAAATTTTGAATGATCTGAATCCATCCTTCATGAAAGATATTTTTCAAATTAGAGCCTCAAACTATTCATCGCGAAATCCTAAGAATCTCACTCATTATAGTTCAAATCAGGCTACTGTACGATGCAGGTCTTCCGACTTAGATCTCTTTCTTTGGAAATTTTTAAAATTTTGAATGATCTGAATCCATCCTTCATGAAAGATATTTTTCAAACTAGAACCTCAAACTATTCATCGAGAAATCCTAATAATCTGACTCATTATAGGCCAAATCAGGCTACTGTACGATGCATGTCTCACGACTTACATCTCTATCTTTGGAAATTTTTAAAACTTTGAATGATCTGAATCCATACTTCATGAAAGATATTTTTCAAATTAGAACCTCAAACTATTCATCGTGAAATCCTAATAATCTGACTCATTATAGTTCAAATCAGGTTACTGTACGATGCATGTCTCACGACTTACATCTCTTTCTTTGGAAATTTTTAAAACTTTGAATGATCTGAATCCATCCTTCATGAAAGATATTTTTCAAATTAGAACCTCAAACTATTCATTGTGAAATCCTAATAATCTGACTCATTATAGTTCAAATCAGGTTACTGTACGATGCATGTCTCACGACTTACATCTCTTTCTTTGGAAATTTTTAAAACTTTGAATGATCTGAATCCATCCTTCATGAAAGATATTTTTCAAATTAGAACCTCAAACTATTCATCGTGAAATCCTAATAATCTGACTCATTATAGTTCAAATCAGGTTACTGTACGATGCATGTCTCACGACTTACATCTCTTTCTTTGGAAATTTTTAAAACTTTTAATGATCTGAATCCATCCTTCATGAAAGATATTTTTCAAATTAGAGCCTCAAACTATTCATCGCGAAATCCTAATAATCTGACTCATTATAGTTCAAATCAGGCTACTGTACGATACATGTCTCCCGACTTAGATCTCTTTCTTTGGAAATTTTTAAAATTTTGAATGATCTGAATCCATCCTTCATGAAAGATATTTTTCATATTAGAACCTCAAACTATTCATCGCGAAATCCTAATAATCTGACTCATTATAGTTCAAATCAGGCTACTGTACGATGCATGTCTCCCGACTTACATCTCTTTCTTTGGAAATTTTTAAAATTTTGAATGATCTGAATCCATCCTTCATGAAAGATATTTTTCAAATTAGAACCTCAAACTATTCATCGCGAAATCCTAATAATCTGACTCATTATACCGGGTGAGTCAGAAAAAACGTGGGGTGTTTGGCGGATTGTGACGTCACGTTCAGCCACCCCATCGTAGTGAATCGAATTTTTTCTTGCAGCAAGAGGTCTAACTTAGATCATAAGCCTTTCTCCATCGAAATCGGTCACTTGATGTATTTATTAAAAAAATATTTTCTTCGTAAGACGTTGTATGGGAGTCTTGCAAACTTATGAAATCTTTGATAGAGCCCCTTCAGCATTTTACCCTCGCGAAAGCTACAGGTACACGTGGTATTATCAGGTGAGAATGAACTAGTTTTGCCATGATACAGCAGATTGATCTTGTTGAAAGAAATCTCTTTACAACGCAAAGAAGCATGCGTTTTTACTGTCTCTCAAACATGTTCTCTGCGCAGGACAAGTTATAACAAGGCATCCCAGGGGAGAAAACACTATTTCCGAACTGTTTCATTCTCCCCTGATAATACCACATGTACCTGCAACTTTGGCAAGGCTAAAATGCTGAAGGGGCTTGGTCAAAGGTTTTCTCAGTTTGCAAGACTCCCATACAAAGTCTTAGGAAGAAACTCTTTTTTAAATAATGCATCACATGACCGATTTCGATGGGGAAAGGTTTATGATCTAAGTCAGAGTTATGGCTGCACGGAATAATTTTGTTCACAACGATCGGGTGGCTAAACGCGACGTCACAGTCCGCCAAACATCCCACGTTTTTTCTGACCCACCCGGTAGTTCAAATCAGGTTACTGTACGATGCATGTCTCACGACTTAGATCTCTTTCTTTGGAAATTTTTAAAATTTTGAATGATCTGAATCCATCCTTCATGAAAGATATTTTTCAACTTAGAACCTCAAACTATTCATCGCGAAATCCTAATAATCTTACTCATTATAGTTCAAATCAGGCTAATGTACAATGCATGTCTCCCGACTTAGATCTCTTTCTTTGGAAATTTTTAAAATTTTGAATGATCTGAATCCATCCTTCATGAAAGATATTTTTCAAATTAGAACCTCAAACTATTCATCGCGAAATCCTAATAATCTTACTCATTATAGTTCAAATCAGGCTACTGTACAATGCATGTCTCCCGACTTGGATCTCTTTCTTTGGAAATATTTAAAACTTTGAATGATCTGAATCCATACTTCATGAAAGATATTTTTCAAATTAGAACCTCAAACTATTCATCGCGAAATCCTAATAATCTTACTCATTATAGTTCAAATCAGGCTACTGTACAATGCATGTCTCCCGACTTGGATCTCTTTCTTTGGAAATTTTTAAAATTTTGAATGATCTGAATCCATACTTCATGAAAGATATTTTTCAAATTAGAACCTCAAACTATTCATCACGAAATCCTAATAATCTGACTCATTATAGTTCAAATCAGGCTACTGTACGATGCAGGTCTCCCGACTTACATCTCTTTCTTTGGAAATTTTTAAAATTTTGAATGATCTGAATCCATACTTCATGAAAGATATTTTTCAAATTAGAACCTCAAACTATTCATCGCGAAATCCTAATAATCTTACTCATTATAGTTCAAATCAGGCTACTGTACAATGCATGTCTCCCGACTTAGATCTCTTTCTTTGGAAATTTTTAAAATTTTGAATGATCTGAATCCATACTTCATGAAAGATATTTTTCAAATTAGAACCTCAAACTATTCATCACGAAATCCTAATAATCTGACTCATTATAGTTCAAATCAGGCTACTGTACGATGCAGGTCTCCCGACTTACATCTCTTTCATTGGAAATTTTTAAAACTTTGAATGATCTGAATCCATCCTTCATGAAAGATATTTTTCAAATTAGAACCTCAAACTATTCATCGCGAAATCCTAATAATCTGACTCATTATAGTTCAAATCAGGCTACTGTACGATGCAGGTCTCCCGACTTAGATCTCTATCTTTGGAAATTTTTAAAACTTTGAATGATCTGAATCCATCCTTCGTGAAAGATATTTTTCATATTAGAACCTCAAACTATTCATCGCGAAATCCTAATAATCTGACTCATTATAGTTCAAATCAGGCTACTGTACGATGCATGTCTCCCGACTTACATCTCTTTCTTTGGAAATTTTTAAAACTTTGAATGATCTGAATCCATACTTCATGAAAGATATTTTTCAAATTAGAACCTCAAACTATTCATCGCGAAATCCTAATAATCTGACTCATTATAGTTCAAATCAGGCTACTGTACGATGCATGTCTCACGACTTACATCTCTTTCTTTGGAAATTTTTAAAACTTTGAATGATCTGAATCCATCCTTCATGAAAGATATTTTTCAAATTAGAGCCTCAAACTATTCATCGTGAAATCCTAATAATCTGACTCATTATAGTTCAAATCAGGCTACTGTACGATGCATGTCTCACGACTTACATCTCTTTCATTGGAAATTTTTAAAACTTTGAATGATCTGAATCCATCCTTCGTGAAAGATATTTTTCATATTAGAACCTCAAACTATTCATCGCGAAATCATAATAATCTGACTCATTATAGTTCAAATCAGGCTACTGTACGATGCATGTCTCACGACTTACATCTCTTTCTTTGGAAATTTTTAAAACTTTGAATGATCTGAATCCATCCTTCGTGAAAGATATTTTTCATATTAGAACCTCAAACTATTCATCGCGAAATCCTAATAATCTGACTCATTATAGTTCAAATCAGGCTACTGTACGATGCATGTCTCCCGACTTAGATCTCTATCTTTGGAAATTTTTAAAATTTTGAATGATCTGAATCCATCCTTCATGAAAGATATTTTTCAAATTAGAACCTCAAACTATTCATCGCGAAATCATAATAATCTGACTCATTATAGTTCAAATCAGGCTACTGTACGATGCATGTCTCACGACTTAGATCTCTTTCTTCCGAAATTATTAAAATTTTGAATGATCTGAATCCATACTTCATGAAAGATATTTTTCAAATTATAACCTCAAACTATTCATCGCGAAATCCTAATAATCTCACTCATTATAGGCCAAATCAGGCTACTGTACGATGCATGTCTCCCGACTTAGATCTCTATCTTTGGAAATTTTTAAAACTTTGAATGATCTGAATCCATCCTTCATGAAAGATATTTTTCAAATTAGAACCTCAAACTATTCATCGCGAAATCCTAATAATCTCACTCATTATAGGCCAAATCAGGCTACTGTACGATGCATGTCTCCCGACTTACATCTCTTTCATTGGAAATTTTTAAAATTTTGAATGATCTGAATCCATCCTTCATGAAAGATATTTTTCAAATTAGAACCTCAAACTATTCATCGCGAAATCCTAATAATCTCACTCATTATAGGCCAAATCAGGTTACTTTCGGTGAGTTTCTGAATGAATTTTAGAGACAAACTGTTACGTAAGGCTCGTCGGTCAAAGCAAGAAATTGATTGGTCTTCCTATAAAAATCAACGCAATCTTGTTACTAGTCTCGTGAAAAAGTGCAAAAATAGATTTCATAAAGACCTCCTCAAAGAAAATGCAGACTCGCCAAGTAAATTTTGGGCCGCAGTCAAGAAACTTTATCCAACCAAGCAAACTGCTCCATCTGCTGGTTCTGTTTTTGACATAAATGGATCGAAAACGTCTGACAACGGAACGATCGCGAACACTCTATGTAGTTACTTTTCAAATGTAGCAAATTTACTGAAGTCTAAATCTCTCTTATTGCGGGACTTTACTTGGATGAAACCCAGTGAAAATGCCCTTGTTCCTCCATGTTCAGAGAAATTCACTCTCAACGAAGTTAACGAGGCTGATGTATATAAAGAGTTAAACAACCTTAAACGCAAAAAGGCAGCTGGACTTGACAACCTCCCTCCTGGACTACTGAAAGATGCAGCCTCTGTTTTAGTAAAGCCTCTCACACACGTGATCAATTTATCATTTAAAACGGGAATGGTACCTACAGATTGGAAGGAAGCAAAAGTAGTGCCAGTTTATAAGTCTGGCCCTCGTTCACAAGACGATAACTATAGACCGATATCAATTCTCCCAACTTTATCAAAGATTCTCGAAAAACTGTTTCATAAGCAGCTTATGAACCATCTTGAAAGAAGTGGTCTTCTGTTTAATTATCAATTTGGATTCAGAGCAAAAAGATCGACAGAGCAAGCAGTAATATATTTCCTGGATCATATCAGAAGGGAAGCAGACAAGGGACGGCTCACTGGTGCATTATTTATTGACCTGTCCAAAGCCTTTGACACTATCAGTCATTCTGTCCTTCTCTCCAAGCTCCCAGCCTACGGAGTAACAGATAATGAGCTCAATTGGCTCACAGATTATTTATTCAATCGTAAGCAAATTGTTCAGTACAACGAAACATTTTCCAATTCATGCCCAGTGTACACAGGTGTTCCTCAAGGATCTATCATAGGTCCTCTCCTGTTTCTAATTCACTTTAACGATGCACATAGATCATTAAAGTATACAAAGATTGTGACATATGCAGATGACACTGTTATTTTTACATCAAGTAGTGAAATGAACATCATTGAAAGCTATCTGAATCAAGATGTTAACAGCCTGGCCACCTGGTTGTGCAAAAACGAGCTAATCATAAATCTGAAGAAAGAGAAAACCGAAGGTATGCTTTTTGGCACAGCAAAGAGATTGAATAAATTCAAAGAAAGACAGCTCAAAATCAAAGTCGGCGAGACCTCCATCAATTGTACAACACAATATAAATATCTCGGAGTAACATTAGACCCTTCATTAACTCTTGATATTCATCTTGATATAACCAGCAAAAAGGCAGCAGGAAGGGTAAACCTGCTCAGGCGCATTCGCAGTTCCATTGATACGTCAACAGCTGTAGTAATCTACAACGCAATGATCATGCCCCTATTCACGTATTGTGGATCAGTTGGGCTTGGATGGCCAAATTCAAAATTAAAGCGATTGCGTAGTATTGAGAAACGAAGTATAAACATTATAAAATCAAAATGTCCCCCGAACGCAGATTTGAGAATTCCAAACATAGAGAATCAAATGAAGAAGAGCGTATGCAAGTTTGTTTTTGACTGCCTACAGAAGAATGTATGTGAACCCTTTGAAGAGTATTTTGAAAGAACAAACCACGGAAAAGGGACAAGAAATAATAACAATACCGTTAAACTGCCACACATGAAAACGAAAACTGGACAAAAGTGTGTCGCTTTTGCTGGTGGGAGGCTTTTTAATGAATTGCCACTCGATGCAAGGAAGATTGAGTCCAGGATTGTTTTTACTTCGTTTTTAAATGAACATTTCTCGTGAAGAAACTATCGATACGTATATTTCCTTTTATAAAACAAACACATAATGTAGCAGCTATAAGTTCTTTTCCTTTTACTTTTATGACAGGACCCTTAAGATAACAGCATAATCATTATGCTGATAGGTTATCCTGTATAAATATTCGTATTATTATTATTATTATTATTTCAACACGGGTTGAGTTTTAACAGCATTGCTTATTTTGCCTTGCGTTTACATGAAATCTCAACACGGGTTGAGATTAGGTCACATGGTTGCAAACAATAGAAGGAGGAATGTGAGTCCACTCAAATATTTGAATGATTGCGGAAATAGATTCGATCTCCTTTTGTTTCGCATTCTAATCTCGCCCCGAGTTGAAAAAATATTGTGTTTACCTGAGAATTTCAACCCGTGTTGAAATTTCAACACGGGTTGAGTTGCCGAGTTGAGTTGAACCCGTGTTGAGTTTCAACTCGGCCTTCTTCATGTAAACGCGATGAAGGCTTACACCGTCAACCGAGTTGAAACTCAACCCGTGTTCAACTCAACCCGGGTTGAAATTTCTCATGTAAAGGGCCTCTTAGGACCACAGATTTGGAACTGCTTACCAGAGGAGCTAAAATCAGCGGACAACCTTAATACTTTCAAAAGCTTAATAACTCAATGGGATGGCCCCACGTGCAACTGCAATGCCTGTCGTTTTACTGTAAATATTGTATAAATCATGTGAGAAGAACATTCATTTGCTTCATTTTAACTAATTAATGTATCCATCGATTTTGATTCGTTTACTTGTACATTTGTAAATAGTAGACTAGATTATTATCTATAATCGATGTAAAATAAATTTACAACAACAACATACCGGCACATTTCGAAAACAATGAAAAATGTGACGGTAGCCAAATTTGAGCTAGCGTTCACACGATACCGTTTTCAAAGTGTTTCGTTTTCAAAAACTACCGTTTTCAAAATCTGACGGCAAAAAATGAGCCGTTTTCGTGTGAACGGGAGGCCTATCTGTCACATTTTTCACCGTTTTCAAAATGTGCCGGCATCGTGTAAACGCAGTCTGAAGTTAAGCTCGGTCAAATGAGGTGAAACTCCGGATGGGTGACCTCTCGGAGGCCTGACCTCAAAACTCGCCTCGCCGTCCGGGGGGGGGGTCTACTTAATACATTGAGCACCCGGGGATGTGCCTGCCAATAGGGCCCCATTTTTGGTTGAAAATTCCAGGACAGGATTATGCCATTTGTGTATCTATTCCGGCACAGGTATGTTCATTAAAGCTTTTTTCCCAGGACAGGTCATTTATTACTATTATTTGATTATTATTATTATTTCTTTCTTTAAAGTAGGCTTGAAATACACTAGATAGCAAAATTACTGCTAATTTAGGCCTACTATTTAGCAAACATATAAAATGAACTAAAATGAAAGAAATGGTCCTATTTACACAACCGTTAAAAACATTAGATTGATCATAATGACATAATTATGAATATCATGTTAGATACCCAACCTGCGGAATGTATGTCTTGCATAGCCTACAGTTGCAGTTCTCGCCCTTCCAACATCTAATCAGGTTTTTAAAGATAGGAAGTGTGCTTGCTGTGCAGATTTGACGTGGAAAATTAAGATAACTTACAAAAGACACTGTATTATCCAGGACAGGTACTATGTTTTCAAACATTTATTCCAGGACAGGGTCATAAAATTTTCTTTTGGCAGGCACATCCCTTGCCTGCCAAACTCGTCGTCCTTCGGAAGGGACGTTGAACTAGGGGTCTCGTGCCTGGATGCGGCATGCATAGAAATACTTCTAGCCCACTCAAAATAATTCGCTGAATGAATGAATGAAATAACGGAAACCATTTTAAGCCACTCGGCCACTCACCTCTCTTAATAATCTACCGAATTGAATTGCAACATCTTGTTTATCTAGCATAGGTTCCAAATCTTTAAAAAGGCTGGTGTAAAATTGAGTGATTTATTTCTTTGAACTGAATGACTTCAAAGAAACTTTAGCTAATTCTCTATTATTCTACCGTTGTAATGTTCTGAAATCTTCAATGTTCCCAGAATTAGAGTGTTTTCTTCTTTTTCAAGAATACAAGAACAATTTTCAGAAAAAACTTAAAATCATCGTAATTTTTAAACTGTTTGCCGCAACATGAAGTAACTTCGAAGAAAACCATCGTTTATGAATGCCTACAATATGGTATCAAGCAAAAGTCTGTCACTCATCTGGTTTATGATTTAGAAATTTGATGACGTCACATCCTCAAATGAATTGAAATGTAAAATATGCTGTAATTTCCATAAATATTCCAAATTTCTGAAAAGTCCAATGGTACAATTATAGATAAGTATCTTAAGTTTCTTTCAAGCCATTCAATCAGAAGAAATAGGTCATTGAATTTTACACCTACCTTTTTACACGGAGATAAAGATTTGGAACCTATGCTGTTTATCTATGTTAACTTAATGCATTTTCAAAGTTATTTTGTTGATCGCATGTTCCTGAAAATCGTAAACAGCGACCTGAAATGAAATGAAGGTGGAGTTGCGTCTTTTAGCACCAAGCACTGGGATCGTAAAAGAAGAGAAAATTAAGATAACTTACAAAAGACACTGTATTATCCAGGACAGGTACTATGTTTTCAAACATTTATTCCAGGACAGGGTCATAAAATTTTCTTTTGGCAGGCACATCCCTTGCCTGCCAAACTCGAGTCCTAATTGAGTCCGCGAACGCATCGTCATGACGCTCAAATGGCGGGGATCGACCTGGGATCGAACCCTGTCCACTTGATTGTTCTGGCTCCAATGACAGATGATTACACAACTGCGCCACAACACCTTCATAAGAACAAGGACAGATAAAGTTACAATAGCACTCGCTATATTTCATTGACACTTAGATAAAAAGCAATTTGTGATTGCAGACAAAGGGAATTCCATGTTCGGTTGGTCAAGACATAAACAAAAACAAAGCAAGCCGCAAAAATTGCCCTGAAACCTGGGTCGCTAGCTTGGTCGTTGTACATTCCAGAAATGGTTTTAAAGAGCAAAAATTACCTCATATCGAAAGAAGAAGGATATATCTAAACTTTTGCCTCTGGCATTTTATTTTTTCATACAGAAGCTGAGCAGTAAGTGTTTTAATTACACCTTAAAAGTACGAGAATTGAATCCTCTCCCAATTGGCTTCTGCACCAAATAAATAAAATGCCCGAGGCAGAAGTTTAGATATATCCATCTTCTTTCGATATGTGCTAAATTTGCTCTTGAAAACCATTTCTGGAATGCACAACGAGCGCGCTAGCGACCCGAGTTTCAGGGCAATTTTTGCGGCTTGCATTGTTTTTGTTTGTCTGAACCAATCGAGCATGGAATTCCCTTTGTCTGCAATCACAAATTGCTTTTATCTTGGTGTCAATGAAAAGTGACGGGTTATATTGTAACATTATCTGTACTTGTTCTTCAAAAGCAACTTTGAAGACAAAAATGCAAGGCTTACTTTTGGAAAGGCAGGGGTATAAGGTCTCCATCATGAAATAAATTCGACAGAAAACTGTGAACTTCATCTGTTGTTTCGGGTCCTCCCATGTTCATGAGCATGATACCAGTTTTTGGCCTGGCAAGAAAATAAGTTTAAATAAATGACAAAATTCTACAGGGTGTCCCAAAAAAATTGTGCCCCGTTTACTTAAAGATTACAACAAAAGGGTAAAAGATTCTCGCCAAATTTTTATATGATGTTGCTCTTCAGATATTCAAATAAAATTTGCTGCCATCCCTGTAAAAATCCATTGCAAAATGATGGAGTTATGACCTTCAGAAGACCAAATTTGCCTGATGACTGAAACCAGCGGTCTGCCATTTTGTCTTACTATGGTGGTGAGGTAAGAAATAATTTCCTTGAGGTCGGAAATATTGGAACTCTCTGAAGATTATCGGAATTTTCAGGAGAGCTATGACATTGGAGGCTGCTGTTTCATTTTCCATCCATGAAGCTATTTATCGTTGCAAAATAGTAAGACAAAAATGGCAGACCGCTGGTTTCAGTCATCGGGAGAGTTTGATTTTCTGACAGTCATAGCTCCATCATTTTTCAACGGATTTTTACGGGGATGGTAGCAAACTTTAATTGAATATCTGAAGAGCAACATCATGCAAGCGCTTGTCGAGAATCTTTTGCGGTTTTGTCGCAATCTTCAGGCAAACCGTACAAAATTTTTTTGGGACACCCCGTACAAGATTCCTGTAGATCAAAACATTTGTGTCGATATAATGAAATTTGTCAAAGAAACTGGCAACTGCTCCAGCCTATGAGCATGATAGCAGTTTTTGGCCTGGCAAGGAAATAGGTTTAAATAAATAACAAAGATTCTACAAGATTCCTGTAGATCAAAACATCTGTGTCGATATAATGAAAATATTCAAAGGAACTGGCAACTGCCAGGGATGTAGGAAGCATCTCAAACTTGAGGGGGCACGACACTTCAAGGGCACTTTTTCATTAAGCTAGAGGGGCACTTCCTGAAAGTAAAAAGGGCACTTCTTTGTTTATTGCAAAATCTTGGGGGGCACGTGCCCCCAGTGCCCCCCGGTTCCTACCTCTCTGGCGACGGCTCCAGCTTATGAGCATGATACCAGTTTTTGGCCTGGCAAGGAAATAGGTTTAAATAAATAGCAAAATTCCAAGAGCCTGTTGATCAAAGCATCTGTGTCGATATAATGAAATTTGTCAAAGAAACTGGTGACTACTTCAGCTTATGCTGAAAAAATGCTCTATCCAACCTCTCACATTCATGATTCGGCCTTACAAAATTATGCTATTGTGATATAGGCTCAGCAGCTCCCAGAGTCTGCCTTTTTGCATGGCTTTCAATCTGTTATGCAACACATCTATCTATGTCTGGTGGCATGGAAGTATGCCCTGCCTGGTCTGTTTTTATGTAATTTGTGCGCACTAATAGTTGCCCTTTATTTAAGGCAACCTATCATTATGTAATTTAAATTTGAAAAGGATAGTAAGGAAACACTTAGCATCAGTAATCACATCTTAGGGGGGATGGCTGTGGCCACTAATTGCCAAATGAGTAGCATATAGGTCTCAAAGCTTTTCATCATTGCACATCAGGTCCTGTACAAAAATACAGGCCAAGTTTTAGCCTTGTAGCAGGGATTATAACCTTGTTATGACCTTGTACCAACCTTTGAAGCAAATTACAAGGCTATCAGTAAGATTCCAAGCTGCAACCAGTCTAACACAAGGTTTCCACAAGGCTTCCACAAGGCTAATTAGCATTTTTCAAGCCATTTACAAGGTTACAGCAAGGCTATTCCAGGCTATAACAAGGTTGCAAGGCCATAACTACAAGGCTTGTACATGGTTATTACATGGCCTTGTATTTTCGTAAAAGAGTTCTATAAAGAAACTAAACATCTGGTGCTAGTAGATAGGTTCTAGTCTCCTCCACCTTAACCTAAACCGCTTATAGGAAATGGTAGGCTCAATTTTTCGAGAGTTGATAAACAACCCTACATGAATTGAAAAAGCTAAGAAACCTTTTTGAAATTTACAATTTCGATTTTCCTATCACACTCAAAAATGTTTTGACAGTGTACAGTTATAGCAACTGTTTGGACATTATTTTGAGTGCGAATTATGTTATTTACTTGTTTTGAGAGCTTACTAAGTAATTTAGGAGACCTAGCCCTTTCTTTAGACAAAACAAGATTAACTCTACACTTCTGGCATTGAAATATAAAAAAAACGTTACAAGAAACTTTTGGAAGCAAAAAGGCCCAAAAATGTTAGAAACTGCCTACGAGCCACAGACCATAGTTTCTCATAAAACATACACACGCACGTACCCTTTGAAACGGCCTGTCCCACTCTTGTCCCAGGGGAATGCCATTTGAGAAAGAAAATAGATGGTAACCCTCTATTCTAATCGGGGATAAATTTGCCGCAAAATGTAATACACCGTTGAGAGGTGGTCTACATATCCGGTAAGAACAATTTTTTAGTGGCCCCAGGATGAACCCCCCTCGTTTTCTTTTCTCGTGGTGGAAACTCAGAGCACCATGCCTTCACAATCAGTGAAGAGGCACAGAGAGGGGTCGGGTCGGGGGAGGGGGATGATGAGAGAGACCGGCCTTTTGGCTTTGCCTCACAAAAACAACCAAAAGCATACCTTTTCTTTGACTGTACCTCTTCTGGAAAGTTTGAAGAACATCTTTGAGTTATTCTAGCAACACGGTTTGCTCTGTGATGCAGCGAAAATCGAGTTCTCAACAAAAATCTGTCGAGATTCTTGCATAACATCTTGCTTAGGCCAAGTGCCGCCCGCTAATGAACAGCCTCGTTGTCATGTCAAAGCCACATTTGGTTTATTTGGTTTGGTTGGTTTGGTTTATTTCGTTCATTTGTAAACTACGGAATTATGAGAACACGGAGTGGAGTCAAGAAAAGAAGAAACCAAATGGTTCAAATGGGAGGGACATTTTTGGGAAAAATTAGCTAAACGTTGTTTATATACATATTAATTTTCATGAGAAATTACTGGCTTTGCCAGGCCCCAGGGGGGGAATCAATTATATTTAGGATAGGGGTACTCAGGCTGAGGTACAACGCATCAACCCAAAAAAATAATTTCTTCCATGAAAAGAGACCCAAGAAAATAATTTTTCCTATCTTTTCCCAATAATTTTCCTTTTTTCATATTTGAGACCCAAAAAAGTAAGCCAGAATTTCAGGAACCCAAAAAAATAACTGTACAAATGATTGACCCAAAAAATAATCCTTGCCCAAATTTTAGACCCAAAAAAGTAACATGAGCACCCCTATCCTGAATAAACCAGAGTACCCCCCTGGGTGCCAGGCGGAAAGTTTCTTCAAATTATCAGATTTTGAGTACTCAAAATTTCTCACTATTTCTTATAGATTCCATGAAATTCTTCATATTCATTACCTGCATGATCTATGCGTTACAGAACTTTAAACGTTCGTGTAACATTCTAAAACATAGTTCCTTAACAGAATGGCTTTAAAGAAACTTTAGCTAAACCCCCGGGGGGGGGGGGTACTTAATATGTTTTACTGACGGGATGTGCTTCTTTTTTCCAACACTGAGTTTGAAAAGAAGGTAATTTTTTTAAAGCCAGTTGTCAAAATGTTATTTCATTGTTTTTCGACGAATTTTTACCCCGGGGGGGGGGGGGGTACTTTACTAGGGAAGTGACGGGGGTGTGCGGAAAACCTCTCCACACCCTGCACCCTGTCGCATAAAAAATAGGTCAAAAGTATACCCTGTCGCATAAAAATTCTGCCTCTCAAATACAGTGTAGAACGCAATTTGTGCTTGTGATACCCTGTCGCATAAAAATTTTGCCTCTCAAATACAGTGTAGCACGCAATTTTTGCTTGTGATACCCTGTCGCATGATTTGTTTACCTATTATAATACCCTGTCGCATAATTTTCGCTAGAAAATGACACCCTGTCGCATAATTTTTACCGCAAAAGGACACCCTGTTGAGCGGCACATCCCGTCAGGTCAAGTATGGCAGTGCCCCCCCCGGATTTTTACGCTTTGGGGTATGCTTTTCGCCAATTTTTACTCTTTGAAGTATGCTTTTCGCCAATTTTTATCCTTTGGGGGTATGCTTGGGGTGTGAAATCCTCTGACTTTGCAGCCAGAACAGTCAGGCGGAGTGGGTTCGATACCCGGTAGGACCCGACTACTCTCAAGTACCGAATAATCGTCCCCCCCCCCCGCTTATTAATTTTTAAAAAATTTTCCAACCCCCCCACTTTTATTCCAGCCCCCTTTTATTAATTCTTGAAAGATAGAAGTAATAGTGAACAAATTTTTTAATAATTCCTGCTAAGCAAATGTACTTAATGTATTTATTAGCTTTATTCTCCTTTCTTTGTCTGACCCGTGTTACATACGTGTTTTACATACATGGTACCCATGTTAGATACGTGTTTTACTAAGAAAACGAAAAACGACTATTCTCAATTTTTCCAACCCCCCCCCCGATTATTCTCACCCCCCGTTTATTCGGTACTTGAGAGTACTGGAGCGTCATGACAAGGGGTCGCGGACTCGATTAGGTCTGCTCTATATCTGCGATCCCAGAGCTTGGCGCTGAAAAACACAACTTCACCTTCACCTTTTTGCCGATTTTTTCTAAAGCCGGCTATCATTTCGAGGAAACATTTCTAAAGCCGGGTGAAAAATATTTTTCTTGGAGTGCACACCACCGTACAAAGGAAAGTCAAGTACCCCCTACCCCTCGGGAGGGGCAATACCACTGTAATCCTCCCGTTGGATTTTGCAGAAATCTTAACTATTTTCAAAATTATGGAGTTTTTCTTCTTTCTAAAGAAGTCAAGAAGATTTTGTAAAAACTTAAAGCTATTGCAGTTTCTAAACCTACAGAGGAAGCAAAGCACAATTTTCAAGGAAACAAGTAGATTATGAATGAATGTCTAAACCTCGCAATCTGATTGGTACTCTAGGAAGCTCAGAGTTTGGGCCCATCGGCGTAGGGGGAGATAAAATTTGGGGGGCTGCTTGATAAAAAGTCCATTGTTTCAGAAAATTTTACCCGACTTAACGTGGATTTCTGCCCAATTATGGCTGATTTTTGCAAAATTTTCCGACGTTGGGAGGGCTGCAGCCCCCCAGCTCCCCTGTCTCCTACGCCTATGTTTGGGCCTATATAGGGTCAGGTTTTTTAGAGTAGTAATATGAGTCTCTGTTGACCGAAGCGCCATCATCAAGTCAAAGAGCACAGGGACTGAAGAGACTCCAGGCCATAAGTCTAGTTCATTACCCCCATAAAATCCTACCGTGTCATCATCCTCCAATATCTTATTGCCCTCTTTCTTTCCTCTTCATCTGGCGTAACACTTTGTTCTGATCCTGTAGTAATGTCCTCCCAATCCGAACCAGAGCTTTAAGTCGGCATTTCAAAAACTAAGGGACAGTGCAAAGTTTCTTTTATAACATGGCCTGTGCAAAACGTACCGGGGCAACTACTTTTTTTGAGCTTGTACAAAACTGGGCCAACACTTTTTTATAAAGCAAATATGTACGGGGCAGTAACATTCATAAGCTCAAGATGAGGTTTGAAATTAAAAGAAAATTTGATTTTGTGGACAAAACTTCAAAACATGCATGCTGATAAATGCTTGGGAGAGGGTGTGTATAAAATGACACGGAGTTCTCTCATCAGTTGTTTACAAGAACGATTCATCAGTCATATCTCTTCTTCTTAAAAGTCAATTTTTACGTTGACAAAGACTTGTAAGGCCAATAATTGATTTTGTTATGGTCTTTGGCTAATTCATCGGTGGTTCATGAATTCGGGGCCCGAGGGGGGGGGTACTTAGTATATTTGTCCGACGGGGATGTATCGTTTTCACCAATTTTTTCTAGCACAGGGTATCAAAATGAGGCAATTTTTCTAGAGCAGGTTGTCAAAACATGCCAAAGGGGAATATTCTGCTAGACCGGGTCGTTTTTCGGTCAAATTTCATGTTTTTGAGTATACTTTGCACCAATTTTTTCTAGAACAGGTTATCATTTTGAGCGAAAAATTCTAGAGCAGGGTAAAAAAAATTTTTTTCGTGGGCACACCCCCGTACAAATTTAAGTCAAGTACCAACGTATTCTCATCGGATCCGTCCCCCTTCCTTCCAAACCACTAAGATATGGAGAGAGCGAAGGGGGCTTCGCTGTCTGGAAGGAAAGTAGGATCATGGTGCGAACCGTCGCTGAGGGAGGAGTGGTGGGTCGATTTTATTACTGTGCACTGCTTGTTGCTCACAAAGAAGGCTGAAATGAGCTCGGATTTTTCCTATATACTGACCTATTCCCTAGGGGCTACGAAACTGCTCTCCCCAGGCCTCTCAAGCAGTCTCGGGTGTGTAGAACATTAGAGTCTTGGAATTTCGTGAGACTTCTCCGGTGAGACTTCTCCGGATCCGTCCCCCTTCCTTCCAGACCACTAAGATATGGAGAGAGCTTCGGGGGCCGCAGATCTGGACTAAACGAGAAATGGAGACATAAAATAAACACACTGAATATTTTTCCAAACATCATACATAATATAGAGCCCCCTCCATTACTCAAGTAGAATAGGTTCGTAGAAGATCGGCGTCAAATGAAAACAACGAGGAGCACAAATGTTATGAACATTGCAAGTTATAAAAGATCATCGTACTCGGAAAATTACATAATTTGGAGACGCCTGTGAATTTACTCGTTTTCTATCTATGTGCCTTCTTGGGTTGAACTTATCGGTCTCTGACGGGTTGGGCTGGAGGGCTTCCCCCTAAAATTACATAAAGACAATTTGTCTTTAAACACTAATCCTCAGTTCACTCAGATAGTTGCAGAAGGATGACAAACAATAATATTTTGGAATTAATAATGAAGACAAATGAGAAGGAAAACCCTCCAACCCAACCACTCAGAACAGCAGCTTAGAGCCGTGTATTAAGGTCTTTAGTTAGGCCCCCGAGTGGTTGAGAAGAAGTAAGCGATCCTTCAAATTGCTTTTGAAAAACTACTTGCAATGCTTGCTCAAGCAGGGATATATAATCTCGATTCAAAACCCTTGACGGATCTATTCTTGCCACAACGATCCAAGCATCAGAAAATGTTCTTGTTCTCCTCTGATAAGATTGCTCCCGCAATTAGGGCTTCAGTGAGATACTATTATGATAAAAGCCAGTGTTGCTGAAAGAATATAATATTATATAATTATAGCCTTGAACCATAGAAATATGCCTTGAACCTATCGCTAGCGATACCTTGCTTCACGGCCGTACTTTGGTGCCAAAAACATAACGCAAAAAATACGATCTAAAACCTAAGGCGAGCGATATCATGATTAAACGCAGATATTTCGTTGCTTGAAAACATGCATAACATTCTATGCCTAAAGCTAACGATGTCATGCTAAAACGCAGATCTTTCGTTGCTGAAAAACATGCATAAAATTCTAAGCCTAAAGCTAACGATGTCATGCTAAAACGCAGATCTTTCGTTGCTGAAAAACATGCATAAAATTCTAAGCCTAAAGCTTACGATGTCATGCTAAAACGCAGATCTTTCGTTGCTGAGAAACATGCATAAATTCTAAGCCTAAAGCTAACGATGTCATGCTAAAACGCAGATCTTTCGTTGCTGAAAAACATGCATAAAATTCTAAACCTAAAGCTAACGATGTCATGCTAAAACGCAGATCTCTCGTTGCTGAAAAACATGCATTAAATTCTAAGCCTAAAGCTAACGATGTCATGCTAAAACGCAGATCTCTCGTTGCTGAAAAACATGCATAAAATTCTAAGCCTAAAGCTAACGATGTCATGCTAAAACGCAGATCTTTCGTTGCTGAAAAACATGCATAAAATTCTAAACCTAAAGCTAACGATGTCATGCTAAAACGCAGATCTCTCGTTGCTGAAAAACATGCATAAAATTCTAAGCCTAAAGCTAACGATGTCATGCTAAAACGCAGATCTCTCGTTGCTGAAAAACATGCATAAAATTCTAAGCCTAAAGCTAACGATGTCATGCAAAAACGCAGATCTTTCGTTGCTGAGAAACATGCATAAAATTCTAAACCTAAAGCTAACGATGTCATGCTAAAACGCAGATCTCTCGTTGCTGAAAAACATGCATTAAATTCTAAGCCTAAAGCTAACGATGTCATGCTAAAACGCAGATCTCTCGTTGCTGAAAAACATGCATTAAATTCTAAGCCTAAAGCTAACGATGTCATGCTAAAACGCAGATCTTTCGTTGCTGAAAAACATGCATAAAATTCTAAGCCTAAAGCTAACGATGTCATGCTAAAACGCAGATCTCTCGTTGCTGAAAAACATGCATAAAATTCTAAGCCTAAAGCTAACGATGTCATGCTAAAACGCAGATCTCTCGTTGCTGAAAAACATGCATAAAATTCTAAGCCTAAAGCTAACGATGTCATGCAAAAACGCAGATCTTTCGTTGCTGAGAAACATGCATAAAATTCTAAACCTAAAGCTAACGATGTCATGCTAAAACGCAGATCTTTCGTTGCTGAGAAACATGCATAAAATTCTTAGCCTAGATCTAACGATGTGATGCTTAAACTCAAATCTTTCGCTGCTAAAACATGCTATGTTGTAAAGGGGACTCGTCCATATAAACACAAGAGAAACTCTAGTTTTGATCCATTATCTCAGATATACTTTTTCAAGTTAATGATAAACAATCAGGGAATAAACATTTTTGAAAACGACATGTCTCGTGAGAGTTTCTTGTATCTGAATCGTGTCTCTTGAGGGAGTTGACCTTTGGACCCATCATCATAGACGCGTTAGCGTTCACAACATAAAAGCAAATTTGACATGCCGAAGAAACATAAAATGGAATTGAAACTCGGCCTAAGAAACAAATGTTTTCTGACATTTCAATGTGAATGAAGAGGATAACTTACTGCTTGAACTGCGGCAGGAGTATACACTACATTTCATTTCGTTTCCAGTACTGCAGATAGTTGAGACCAACTGTAGAAGCTTCCATGTGTGCATCTGCCTGCCTGAGGGCCTTAGGCCATGTCAGCGACGGGAGCAGCATTTATTTTGATAGAGATTTTATTACTGTAAGCACTGCTTGTTGCTCACAAAGAAGGCTGAAATGAGCTCGGATTTTTCCTATATACTGACCTATTCCCTAGGGGCTACGAAACTGCTCTCCCCAGGCCTCTCAAGCAGTCTCGGGTGTGTAGAACATTAGAGTCTTGGAATTTCGTGAGACTTCTCCGGTGAGAATACCCCCCGGGATACGGGGCAGATACATTTTTTAAGGAAAGGGTGACGAGGTAGTTGTTTTTTTGCATAAGTTTATACAGGGTGAGCAGATTTCTTTGCAAGAATTTTTCTTCTCCACCGGCCATGTCATGTAATAAATTTTGCACTGTCCCTAATTTCGGCACCAGCATACAATCATTAAAACCTTACAACGTTCCACTGTTCGGTCCATCCAGCATGGGAGAAGCACGCTTGCTACTTTGACGTGCAGTGCGCCGTTTTTCAGAAGCGGGGGGCTTTCAGGGAGCTTTTGCAGAATAATGGGAGGTGCTGGTGAGGTTAATAATTGTTTTAATTAATTCTTGATCCTCCCTTGACCAAGAATCTGAGTTGGTGGTGTGATAGGCACCTTCGCCCAATCAATCTGGTTTTCACCTAGAAGACTCAATTGAATTAATTGAATTTGATGCAAAAGAAGAGTGGAAAATGTGTGTTCTATGTTCATTTTTCTTCAAGAAAACAATTACTATTATTTCTAATTGAAATTTGTGTTCGAAAAATTTTTGGATTCAGATGAATACACTTCTATATCTGCGTGTTCGTGTGCTATTTACAGCAGGTCTATCCCGAATCCAAACCCTCTCCCCACCCCTACCACATTCCTAAAGGTATTATCTATTTCTTATATCAATGGGAAGAGATGAACAAGATATTTTTCTTGACAAATAAAGTTGCTGATATCCGCTATAAAGTAAGTGCATACGCCAACAATAGTCAGGAATAGTCAAAGCCCAGACCCTTCCCCCTTGTGTCAAAATGTATACAGAAACGAAGCAAATTAAACCTGCCTTACAGGCCAATTGCTATTCACAAGAATTTATTATGATCAATCGTAGGGTAAAACATCGGCTTAACGAAAGAAATACCTCTCAACTATGTCGCTTTATCCTCGCCACGTACGGCTGCCTCACGATGCTGTCTTTGCCTTCATTAACATTGGAGTGTACGGCCTAAATTTTCTGCTCCAAAGGTCACAAATGCCCGCCACAATTCACTGGCAGCGCAGTGGTGTAGAAACAATTTTCAAATCTCACTACTGCTCCCGCCTAAATGAACTTGAAATAACCTTTCTGATTGGTCAACTCTTTAATTTTTCAAATCCCACTACTGCTCCCGCGGATTTTGAGCAGTAGTCGTCTCGATCCCTGATTGGACGAGAAGAGCAATTTTGAAACTCACTACTGCTCCCGCCTAAAAGTTGCTGCTATGAATCGACCATCACAGACGCACTCCTTCGCATTTGAAACAACAGGCACTACGTGTGGCTAACGTTGGCATGACAGCGTAATGAATTCAACATTGCACTAAAGATAAGAGTGCGATACAAAACAAAAGCAGCATGAACGACCAATATCTGGACATGGTTGAAAGCATGTAATTAAAAGATTGAGCTGGGAAGATACTGGTCATAGGGATACAGATTGGTTGACTTCCTCTATTCAAAAACAGGATCTGACAATCTGACTACTGCTTCAGCAGTAGTCGCAGTAGTCTGGATCCGCCCCTGTACACCATGTAGTGATTTGCGTTTATTAAAAGCTCAGTTGGGAATTTATGTAACATGGTATCGCAGAATGTTGATCGAATTGCAATTCCCTAAGGGGTACAATTCTAGACAGCAAAACAACTCACAAACCAATAGATCTACCAAGTTTAACTGCTTAGGGTAAGACGGGGTAAAGTGAACTACTTTGGAGGTTTTTCAAGGATATCCTAGAGACTGTAGCTGAGGGCAAACTTTTTAACGTTATTTTGACATTATGTCTTTGGGTCAGTTTATCCAGCAAAAATATTTTTCAAATCTTTTTCCATTGTCTCACAAAAGAGCTTTCTTTGGCCACCGCTCTGCCTAGTTCACTTTACCCCGGACCGGGGTAAAGTGAACTACTTAGCAATTTTTCGATAAAACCAAAACAATGCTGGTAATACGCGAAAATGTGATTTATTTTGCAACTCTAAGGAGTTCTTCGCATGCCAAAACGAAACAAACCCAAAAATTTCACAAGAGTGATATTTAAAAAAATTAAATTGTGACCTATGTTGAGAACGATCTTTGCAAATCCAATATCAACCAAAAACTATTGTCTAAGTCATCAATTCGAGTCAGATTGCGAGACCTGAATACAAGTCGATGAACAATAATGGGAATATTCTTCGAAAATACTATATTGCATATAAATACCAAATTACCACAAAGAGAAACAATATTTTCAAAGTAGCTCACTCCCGGGGGGGGGGGGGTACATGACTTGAGGATGGACGGGGGTCTGCCGCCCGGTTTTCAGAAAGCTATCCTCTTCTAATTACCGAAACTTGCTTTTGATACCCACTTCTATGATGAATTTTGGCGAAAAACTGCCCATTTTAACAATTTTTTGCGAATTTCAGCGAAACCCCACCCATGTTTATGGAAAATTTGCTGAAAAAGGACCCTTGTTTAGAGAATTTTGGACCCAAAAACCCACCCATATGGGCGGCACATACCCGTACCCAAAATATGTTATGTACCCCCCCCTCGGGAGCTCACTTTGCCCTGAAACCTCCGCCCAGAAGTAGAACCAAAAATAGTTATAAATCTATAACAATTATCAATATTCTAATTTCACAGTGATGGCCATTTATCCTTTTCATGTTGATAGGTATGCTTGCTTCATCAAATCCCAACAAAATTCTTGGATCAGTAACCGCATTTTTGAATGAAGGTCAAACTTCGGCTGTCAAATGTTTGGAGGTTTTTCAGGGAGCTGGTATCGGAATATATTTCTGTGTCATCAGAGCGAAAAATTATCCTGCAAATTATGATTTTCTGAAGGCAGACTTATGAACCAAATGAGATTGAAAAGGTCTTCTTCATCTGACTTCATGTTCACATGAGAAAATGAAAAATCATGGGTAGTTCACTTTACCCCGGTCGAAGCAAAATATCGACTGGACGGTAGATCTTTTAAAATATTATGTAAGCTTACAAAAAAGTCTTTCTTGGCCCTTTCCTTTTGAAAAATGTAAACACATGGTATGTGCTTCAAATTGATCAAAACAATTATAGAAATGAATTTCGTCTTGGGGTCAAAAAGTAAGACCAAAGATAGGAGCCCAAACCTAACAACCATGATTTCCCGAGGTTGTTTTTACTGCATCGGGTAAAGGGATTTTTTGCAACAACAGGAAGAACTATTTTGCAAAAATGATTTCATTTCCTGTGAGCACATGTAACAAAGCATTTGGAATAAATCATGTTTTATCATTGCATGTTTGCTTTTGGAGAGAAGCGCGAATGTTCTGAGTAGTTCACTTTACCCCGTAGTTCACTTTACCCCGTCTTACCCCTATCTGACAGAAAATATAGACGGAGTGTGGCTCACAATTGAAACAAAACAAAAGTTATGCTAAAAAATGACCGCGATAAACTTATAATTACATGATTAAACATTGTGGCGAAGTTAAAATATGATTATTTCGTATAATGAAAAAGTCAGTTTAACTTCTTGCTTGAAATATAAATATTGAATTGATGTTTATCAAAGTAACAAAAAGCTATAAAGCGTCACAGAAAACCAAGATAATTGCACGATTGGTTCTGAGGGGATTGTGTCGAAATTACTTTTCTGAAAGTGTGAGAGAGTACAAATGCCAAAGTATATCGTCTTCAGTAGAGCCCAAAAGAGTGCCCCTCAAGAGATATGGGCTACAGATAGTATCGATCAAAGGTGGTCTACGCTTCTATTAAGGTAACTCTGCTTTCCGCTCTAGTGCACAGCGAGATGCCGTTTCGCAAAAACCACTCTCCTCAAAGATAGGCACTAAATCCTTACTGCCTGACAAAATTGACACGTGACACGCCCTAAACCAATCAAATGGAACCGACAACCAACCGGGAAATTTGAAATGTCACATTTTGGCCACTTTTTTGGATTCTAGGCCGCTTTTGGACGAATTTACCACCCTTCACCAAAATATAAATCGACAGAAGGAGCATGAAGATTTTCAAAAAATTTCTTCACAGACCTGTTCCCAATACTCTAATACACAGTTGATCATCGTCGCTACAAATTATTTCAAAATTTGGAGAAATACCAACGTTTTGAATTTGACCTCATTGACCTCACTGTGGCTGGCCATAGTAAAGATCTCAGCAATGGCTGAAAACGTATGCACATGAAGAATAGATACTTTGCTTCGAAGGTCTTATTCTGTGTGTTTAAGTATCTCCAAAACTCTTCAAAAGATGTCAAATTTAGAGCAGTATCTGGAGTTTTTTCAGTTTTGAATTAACATAGATACATCAAAGAATTAATGCTGAGGGGTAGGATGAACAATTACATTATGCCAAAACCTCTTATAATTCATCAATCGTGTGCCTTGCTTTTGGTGCAAGAAATGGCTTTCGTTTCGTCCTCAGTGTAGCAGGTACATGAAATAGATATGAAATGCTGTTGCTGAGTTCAATGTACGTAAGAATAAAATAACAAACGGAAGAAATGTACATCTTGTTTTAAACATGAAAAATATATTGCCGATTCCCATTCTTACGATCTCATAACGATGAGAGCAGAGTTGGATAAAGTATTGGGAGCAAGGGTTTGGTTATCGAAGAGGACATCACGAAATCGTTTGTTCAGGCCACGTTGGATGTTACAGCTCTTGCCATTCTTGAGCAAAGTTGTTATTTGTTATTGATTCAAAGTTCATTGGAATTGTATGTTCACATTTTCAGTTTGTGGTCCTCTTCTTGCGAGATAGAAAAGTAAGTACCTGTTAAATTCGTCTCTAATTTATAACGGCGGTGCGGTGTTTTGTTAGGCCCGTAAAGTTCACTTTTCCTGGTGTTCATCCTACCCCTCAGCATTAATTCTTTGATGTATCTATGTTAATTCAAAACTGAAAAAACTCCAGATACTGCTCTAAATTTGACATCTTTTGAAGAGTTTTGGAGATACTTAAACACACAGAATAAGACCTTCGAAGCAAAGTATCTATTCTTCATGTGCATACGTTTCAGCCATTGCTGAGATCTTTACTATGGCAAGCCACAGTGAGGTCAATGAGGTCAAATTCAAAACGTTGGTATTTCTCCAAATTTTGAAATAATTTGTAGCGACGATGATCAACTGAGTATTGGGAACAGGTCTGTGAAGAAATATTTTGAAAATCTTCATGCTCCTTCTGTCGATTTATATTTTGGTGAAGGGTGGTAAAATCGTCCAAAAGCGGCCTAAAATCCAAAAAAGTGGCCTAAAATGTGACATTTCAAATTTCCCGGTTGGTTGTCGGTTCCATTTGATTGGTTTAGGGCGTGTCACATGTCAATTTTGTCAGCCAGTAAGGATTTAGTGCCTATCTTTACTCTCCTCAGAAAACAGTTAATTTCTCCAATATTATTCGGCCTATTGAAAAGCGGAAAAAGGATGTTGTTCTGTATAATCTGGGCAATCGAAAGATGTATAAATCGCAATGTTTCAGTCAACCCTGGTTTCACAAATCCTAACACTGCTAACACTGCTAACACTGCTGACACTATGATCTATAACATCTATAACACTGCTATAACACTGATCTATAATCTATGATCTATGATCTATGATCTATGATCTATGATCTATGATCTATAACACTGCTGACACTTAAAAGCTAACACTGCTGACACTATGATCATAAGGGAAAACCTTTTTAGAGGACAAACAAACTAAAACAAGTCGCTTTTGCTAGTCTTGGCGGTGCACAGTGATCCAGAACAAAAGAAAGTTTGGAATAAATACCAAAATATGAAATTTCAAAATCTGAATTGATTTCATGCCCATACCATCAAGTACACTCTGAATGTTTATGAAACGCAAAAAAATTAAAAATTGGACAACGGATAGCGAAGAAAATGATTTTTGAAGCTGGGCCTAATTGTTTGATTTGTTTACATAAGCACTTCCGGAAGAACGCTGCCTGGACTGAGTTTTCAAAGCAATATTTCTCTGCTCAGAAAGGTCCGACAATTTTCATTTTGATCTTATTTCAATCCTCTAGTCATGTACTTTCAAGTAATTGCGACAATGATTGGAAATATTTATATTTTGGTTCATTTTTATGTGATTCATAATGGCGGAAATTTGCAAAATTCATATTTTTAAAAATCATCTTAAAAATTCAACAGTTGAAATGTAAAATGTGGGGAAAAATGTATTAACCAAATAAATCACAAAATTAAAGCAACTATATGCACAAGTTTCTACCAAAGGGTTTGTTCTAAATCGTACCCAAAAAAGAATGATGGTTATTTTTATTTTTGTGGTACAACGGAGATTTTCCAGATTTTTTCGATGTTTTCTGCAATAAAAATAAAGGCCTGCTAAAGCCTTCAAACCTGACTTAACTCCATCTCTTTGAGATAGTATCATGAAATTTAACCCTCGGAAAGCTTTGCTTTTTATTGTTATACATACAATCATTGTTTTCAACCATTTTTATTTGTCACATCACCAGAAAACGACCAAAAACGTGTTTTTTTATGATAACTACCACGAATAAGGGATTTTAAGACTTTATCAGTGTAACATTGTTATCAGAATGATGAGAGTGAATGATTTTCACCACTCAACGTCTCTTCAAACCCCACATTTTTCGGTAGTTATGATGGAAAACACGTTTTTCTTTGTTTCTGCTGACAGGACAAATAAAAATGCTTGAAAACAGTGATTTCATGTAGATCAATGAAACACAAAGCTTTCTGAGGGTTAAATTTCATGACACTATGTCAAAGAGATGGAATTAAGTCAGTTTTGAAGGCATTAGCAGGCCTTCATTTATTTTTATTGCTGAAAACATTGAAAAAATCTGAAATATCTCCGTTGTACCACAAAAATGAGAATGACCATAATTCTTTTTTGGGTACGATTTAGAACAAACCCTTTGGTAGAAACTTCCACAAATAGTTGCTTTAATTTTGTGATTTTTTTGGTTAATACATTTTGCCCCAATTTGTACATTTCAACTGTTGAATTTTTACGATGATTTTTAAAGATATGAATTTGCAAATTTCCGCCATTATGAATCACATAAAAATGAACCAAAATATGACATTTTCCAATCATTGTTTCAATTACTTGAAAGTACACGACTAGATGATTGAAATAAGATCAACACGAAAATTGTCAGACCTTTCTGAGCAGAGAAATATTGCTTTGAAAATTCAGTCCAGGCAGCGATATTCCGGAAGTGCTTATGTAAACAAATCAATGAATTAGGCCCAACTTCAAAAATCATTTTCTTGGCTATCCGTTGTCCAATTTAAAAATTCTTTGTGTTCCATAAATCTTCAGAGTGTGCTTAATGATATGAGCATGAAATAAATTTGAATTTTGAAACTTCATGTTTTGGTATTTCTTCCATTCCCTGGATCACTGTGCGGTGACCATTCTCGAAACTCCAAGTCCGTGATGCATTCTAAGCCAAAGTAAAGGATCTTTTTTCAAAACTTTCCTCCTACGCTGATTTATAGCATAAATGTCACAAACGATAAAGGTTTCCTTGTCGCTAAAGGCAAGCATGATATTGGGAGATGCATTCTAAGCCAAAGTAAGGGGTCTGTCTTCAAAAAATTTCCTCGTGCGATGATTTATTGCATAATTGTCACCAAACGATCAAGGTTTCCTTGTCGCTAAAGGCAAGCATGATATTGGGAGATGCATTCTAAGCCAAATTAAAGGATCTTTCTTCAAAAAATTTCCTCGTGCGCTGATTTATAGCAAAACTGTCACAAACGATAAAGATTTCCTTGTCGCTAATGGCAAGCATGATATTGAGATGCATTCTAAGCCAAAGTAAAGAATCTTTCTTCAAAAATTTTCCTCGTTCGCTGATTTACAGCATAATTGTCACTAAACGATCCTGGTTTCCTTGTCGCTAAAGGAAAGCATGATATTGGGAGATGCATTCTAAGCCAAAGTAAAGAATCTTTCTTCAAAAATTTTCCTCGTTCGCTGATTTATAGCATAATTGTCACTAAACGATCCAGGTTTCCTTGTCGCTAATGGCAAGCATGATATTGGGAGATGCATTCTAAGCCAAAGTAAAGAATCTTTCTTCAAAAATTTTCCTCGTTCGCTGATTTACAGCATAATTGTCACTAAACGATCCAGGTTTCCTTGTCGCTAAAGGCAAGCATGATATTGGGAGATGCATTCTAAGGCAAAATAAAGAATCTTTCTTCAAAAAATTTCCTCGTTCGCTGATTTACAGCATAATTGTCACTAAACGATCCAGGTTTCCTTGTCGCTAAAGGCAAGCATGATATTGGGAGATGCATTCTAAGGCAAAATAAAGGAACTCTATTTTCTTCTTTCTTAGTTACCTACATGGCCTTATTGCTACGTTGTGCTTTTCGTTCCTTGGTACCTTTTCTTGAAGCATTTAGCCATAATTTTGTATATCTTCCTTTTCCACTCTTTATACAGTAAATTTACAGGTTTGTTTTGATCCCAAACTCTTCCTATTTTGTTAATTTTCACTTGTTTCTTAAATTCCTGAAGGGAGTTACTTGATAAAACCCAGCGCCCTCTTTCCTTTTCAGAATTTCGGCTAGAAAAATCCTTCTGCTTAAAATTAAAGTCAAGCACCGTTGTATTATGATCCGATTCCTTGATACTATATTTTCCCACTCTTTCTAGAACATATCTTCTTTCTTCGTCAATAATCATTCTATCAAATTTATCAACGCCTTTTTGGTTAACCAATGCATAATCAAGCACTGCCTTCTTATTTACATTATACTTGTCAGTAGTTAAAACCCTTGTCCAAAGCCCTTGGCATTTATCACTAGTGTTTAGTATGTTTAATTTTCTTTTCTTTACTATTTTCATTAGATTTTTTCCTCCTGTAGTTATCTTAGGATGGTTCCCTTTTATATTATCTCCTATTTTCACATTTAAATCTCCTAGTATCATCAATACCTTTCCTTAATTTTTAGCCTTAACAGCATAATAGTCAATTTTATCAAAGAAATTGAAGTTACTCTTTACTCTTGTCCTAGATTCCTGTTTACCATACACCAATCCCAACATTATATCCTCACATCCAAGTATGATGTTAATCCAGACCTGTTCATTATCATCATCTCCTACCTCTAAGACTGTTATTTTACCTTTTAATGATTCTTTATGTATTATCCATATCCCTCCTCCTTGTTTATTTTGCCTTCTTAATTCTATAGGATCACAGTATCCTTTTATACTAATGGGACCATCGCAAGTGTTAATCTTAGGTTCTGTTATACAAACTATTGTAGGAACTAAATCCTCCACTATTGAACATAAGCTATCTACTTTTTAAGGTAGCTTGCAACCAAATAAAACAGAATTTTGAGCAAATTTTCGAAAATTTTGAGTTGGTCTTATCTGACGTAAAAATTCATCTTAGAATCGGATTCTAAAACTTTCAAGTTCATCCCATTGCTTGTTTGGCCGCTTTTTGGAATTTTTTAAGTACCACTCCCATCCTTGGTGCTTAGCAACCGCATAACAACGATAAAATACCAAAAGTTGGCACCCAAAAAGCACCCCTCTTTGCTCCAGAGAAACATTTTCTGGTTTGCATCCCTGTGTTTGATCTCCAGCCTTGTTGGCTCCCTGTGTTACATACGGGATCTTTCTCTACATTACAGTGGAAGAAAGGTTGAAATTTTTACCTGGCCTGATGCCTGAAGATCTTGCCTTCTGAAAGCTTTGTGAAATGGGTTCAAAAAGAATTAAAGGTGCAGAAAGATACATAAACTCCATGGCAATTGAGCTGTTGATAATTTGGAAAAGAAACCATTGCACAAGGACGCTTCAAGTGAGCCAGTTGAAGTCAGTTGGGTTTGTTTATCTTCGAAAATTTAGGCCTTTATTTTATGCTTGAAACCAGACTGCTTTTTATATTGTGTGTGTGGGAAGATAAAGTATAACAAAGGAAGAACAATAGAGGCATTGTCTTTGAAACCATAGTCAAGTACGCATCTCGTGTGTGCACTTTGCAAACTTAACAGTTTGAGCTGGAAGTTTGGCTGAATGAAGCAGTAACTCAGTTGAATAATAGACCATGATATCTATATAAAGTATAACAAAGAAATAACAAAGGAAGAACAATATAATCATTGTTTTTAAAACAATAACCAGGTACGCATCGCATGTGTGCACTTTGCAAACTTAGCAGTCTTGGCTTGAAGTTCTGCTGAATTATGCCGTAACTCAGTTCAATAATGGACCATGATATCTACAAGCACTTTTGTATTGGTCCATCAGTTGCCGCCCTCTTAAACGATCACAGAAAATAACAGCACAGAGAATGAGGAAAATTGAAAAACTTGCATAAATACTGACAAAAGCAAGAGAGAGACAATGAAATGTGTAAAAAAGGCATATTAAAACAGACAAATGGTTTGAAGGGGGAGAATTCTTTGCATCTGGGAGTTTCTTGTCTGTAAATATGTATGCAAACTTTAACTTGATTTTGCCGAAATATGTGTTTTGCAGTAATTGCGTAATTTTGAAGAAAGATATCACAAGAACCAGATGAGCTATTGAAATGAAATTTGGAATGCATGTATCTTAGTCCCTTGTGAAGGGCAAGGACCAAGAAAATGGGGGCTAACTTGGATGCTTTAGCAACATGAAGCCTTTAAAACTGAGATAAATGAATCAATTTTAGAAATTTTGATGTACTTCCTTAATTTCCTTTGTTCAACAAACATTTTGAAAAAAAATTCTGGTCTGTGCCCTAGAGTATGGTTTAATCTAGTTATACAGAAAATCTCATCAAAATCAAACATATGAGCTAAGAGCTGTGTTTATTTGAAAACATGCACCTTTTGGGCCCATTATTCTGCTGATGACGTCATAATTATGTAAATTTATGAAAATTTTCAACTGAAAAATTATTTTTATTTCATCACATACCTATATCAATAATTTGGTGTGGTCAAACTAAGCCTGTCTTTGAAATAGATTATTTGGTTGCAAGCTACCTTAATATGAGTCTTTTTCCACTTGTTTCTCTTAATTACACAAGGGTGGGGTCCCATGATACACGGGGGTGCTGTGGGACTTGTTGCTGCTGATGGTATTGTATGTCTCTTAAAATTTCTTTTTTAACACTGTCCATTGAGTCCTTTATGCATTGTTTTATCATGTTTGTTACATTTGCTTGCTGTACATGTTCTGTGTTTTTGAAAGTTTCTTTTTCTGGGTGTAGAAATCTGCACTCTGGTCTTGCGCAGACCCCCATCATGTGTGCAAAGCATAACCCTGATGCTCTTCATTTATCCTTGTCCTCATCTGTATCATCACCAATCCAGCCTATGTTGTTGGAGAATTTACAATTCTCTCCCCACCTGCAGCTCCCTTTCCGTTGCTTTTCATATCTACATTCCCTCTTTCCAAAATTTTGCATCTAGCTGGGGATATTTCGGTTGTTTTGACGGGAGGGTTGCACAGGTTGTTGTTGATAAAATTGGTTGGGCTGGTTCTGGGTCTGTTGCTGTTGCGGATACTGAGGTTGAGACACTATTTTTCCTCTCAGGTGTTGCTGGTATTCTCGTAGTTTTGCTAACTCTGCTTCTTTCTCTAGCTCCCTGATGGCCTCTTTCTCTGTTTGGATTTGCATATCATATTGGCTAATTTGACTCGAGGATTCCTCAGCCTCCTTTTCTTGCTTTGGTGGCCCATTTTCTTTGCTTTTTTCCCCTGCTTTCTCAGCTTCGTTTTCTTCATCAAGTTTGTCAAGTAGCTCTTCCAAATATTCTCTCTCCCTCTTTTCACTTTTGTAGGCTCTTTTTAGCATTTTTTTTTCATCGGCTAGGCTTTGCGTTTCATTTTCAACCCTTTCCACTTTGCGCTCCAATTCCCAAACTCTCTTTTTAAGTGAATCCCGTTCTTTCACTACATCAGAGTTGGGCGCCTTTAGTAATTGTTTTCTTGTTTTCTTTTTCTCTTTCTTTTCCTCATGTTCATCCTCTTTTTCACCTCTCTTAACTCTTCCTTTATAGCTTCTCTGGGGGAGAGGCACTGTTTTTTTCCTTTCTTTTTTCCTCTTCTTCCTCTTCTATTATAATTGTGGCACCTGCTACTACCTTTTCAGATTGAATATGCTCAGCTCCCCATTCCTCACCACTTGTTTCAATTTCTTCATCTCCAGAGTTCTCTGATGTCACATCTGAGTTTTCTGGGTCTCCTGATTCTTCAGTGTCTGCAATGAAACCTTTTTGGCCTATGTCATCTGATACATCATCCATCACCTCTATCTTAATTAGTTTTGCTTTACATCCTGGATCAGACACAAGTTTCTCAGGAAAAGGCTCCGCCTTTGACTTTTTCAGGACCTTTAGTGAGGTTGAGTCCTTCTTATTCAAGTCTGCCAGAGATTTGATTGTTGACATTTCTTCATCAAACCAGCATTGGGCCGCTGTTCCTCCAATCATTACACAGTGCTTCTTTCCTTGCAGGTAGAAAATTGCTGAAAATATTTTCCCGTAGCTGTTACCACATACCGGGTGCGCCAAAATAAACTATGCACGTTTGGGAGGCCACAATAAATCGTACACTTGACCGATTTTGAAGATTTATGACTTAATCATTAGCAGAAGCCTGAATTAGATACTGGGAATTTTTTGCAAATTTTTTCGTTTTCAGTTTTTGGAGCTAGCAGCGAGTTTCTTAAAATTTTCGTTTTCGAAAACATTGAAAACGATGAAAAAACGTCGATCAAATTTTAAAAGATTCAACATAAATGAACAAAGAGAAAACGTTTTCAGGGGGATTTGGGTGTTTAGTACGAACTCTCGTACAGCAGATTACAATTGGTCGATTTCTAAATCGCAAATTACCACGAACAAGTTCTCTCTTTGTCCATTCATGTCGATTCTTTCGAAAACTTGATCTATGTTTTTTATCGTTTTCAGTGTTTTTCGAAAACTAAACGTTTAGGAAACTCGCTTCTAGCTCTAAAAACTGAAAATGAAAAAATTTGCAAAAAATCCCAGTATCTAATTCAGGCTTTCTGCTAAATATTAAGTCATAAATATTCAAAATCGGTCAAGTGTACTATTTATTGTGGCCTGCCAAACGTGCATAGTTTATTTTGGCGCACCCGGTACTTTAAAATAGATTGCCATGCTAAGCTGCTTGTTTGCTTCTGGATCGTTTATCAAACACGTTCAGCCAATTTTATCCATTTTTTCTTCTCTGCTTGGCAGGTAAATTGAAAGCCCTCCTTTAAAGCTTTTGACTTTTACATCTGGGGAGTTTGCTTTCTTCCTCCCTTTTCTTTTCATTTTTGCCATTTAGTACTGCTGACAGTTTTTCGCGCCGTTAGGCCGGTTAGGCCAAATGTCGGCTTCGTTTTTGTTCTGTCTGAGGTTGTGGCCTTCTTTGAGACTGTTCTTCATATATGATGGCAAATTAACCTCAACGATATTGCAGCAATAATGCTTCTTTTTGTAAACCAGAATGTTTCGTGAGAATGATAATGATAATAATCTTATTTAAAGTTGGTCTATTTACAATAGTAATATAATCACTAATTTATACCAACTATTTACAAAAAACAACTTTAATAGAAAATATACAAATTTACAATTCTGGCTATTTACAAATCCGGCAATTACACTTATCGCCAAGCCAGTGCTTGATCGCTCTTTTGAAAGCTGCAACTTTTGGAAGTGCTTTTATCTGGTCACTAAGGGTGTTCCAAAGGAGGCTTCCTCTAAAGGATAATGACTCTATTCCAAATTTTGTTGTTCTTGTTTTTGGCAATCGACATAAATTTTTTGTTCGTAGGTTGTATTTCACAACCTTTTCTTCATGAAATTCCCAAATATATGAGGGGTTCAAGTTGTTCATTGTTTTGCAAATTTCGATCATCAGTTTCTGGAGATTTTGAACATGTATTTTCACGCTTTCGCTTTTCTCCAGTAACTCATCAAAGGAAGAGTCATAGTCCTTGAAGAGGATCCTTAGTGCACGTTTGTGTGTGCGGTTTATTTCGTTATTAGCAGCTTTCGTAGAAAAAAGCCAGATCAACGGGCAATAGTTGAAATTGGACAGTATTACGGCATTACATATCAACATGGCCTGTGGTCTTGAGATATAAGTATTTAGCCTTGAGAAGGCATTTATCTTTCTATTTACCTTGGATCACAAATTTTGTATATGGGCAGTGAAAGTCAACGCGTTGTCAATCTCTATGCCCAACAATTTAACCTTATTCGTAGTTAGTATTTTGTTATCATTGATATTGAGACGCAAGGTATTTTTTTCTTTCAATCCAAGAAACATCACTTGAAATTTGCCAGGGTTTGCTACCATTCCGTTTTCAAAAAACCATTCTATAAGTGCGTATCCGAACTATTCCGAACGAACTATGCAATGTAAGTATCCGAACTATTTCGAACATGCTAAGACCGACGGTATCTGCATGCCCGGGGGGGGGGGGGGGCACTCCCATACTTGACCTGACGGGATGTGCCGCTCAACAGGGTGTCCTTTTGCGGTAAAAATTATGCGACAGGGTGTCATTTCTAGCAAAAATTATGCGACAGGGCATTATAATAGGTAAAGAAGTTATGCGACAGGGTATCACAAGCAAAAATTGCGTTCTACACTGTCTTTGAGAGGCAAAATTTTTATGCGACAGGGTATACTTTTGGCCTATTTTTTATGCGACAGGGTGCAGGGTGTGGAGAGGTTTTCCGCACACCCCCGTCACTTCCCTAGTCAAGTACCCCCCCTGGGTCTGCATGCCGATGGTTAGTTGTTAGCTATCTGAAACAAATGTATTGTAGAACCACTGTTTTATTCGTTTCGTTTCTCAGTCCTGGTCTGAAGGGTGGTTTCACAAATTGTGAGTTCGAGACCAGAATACGGGGCAGGACACGGCAGAATCACAAACAGAACAAACTAACAAAATTAACTACTTTCGTCTTCTTCAGTATTCGGCTCTTTACGTCAACGGCTGTATCAATACTCGGCTTCGGCTCAAACTTCGTCTATTTTTCAAATACAAAATAACTTCTGTCGTCAGATGTTGCGTCCTTTCGTCTGATCTTAAAAACAACACAACGCCCTAGTTATGATGTTATTTACGTGTTCACTTGTTATGTCTGGGATTCCCCTTTTAAACTTTGTCCTAAAAACAACAACAGGCTTGACCAGTCTCGTAACATAACTCCCCCCTTCGAAATCAAGCGTCCTCGCTTGAGTCAGTGAATACTCCTGTTGCTAGGTGACAAAATCAGCATTCATTGCTTTTATCTTCTGTAGTACAATATCACCACTTTCGTCAAATGTTTGTTGTCTTGTGTCTTGAGACATAACAAATGGATGGCCATTTGTATTCACCGGCATTGGAATACTGGCATCGGCATTGGAACTGGCATTGGCATTGGAATTGGCATCGGTTATTGCATAAGCCCACAAGTACTATGGCGCATGCAAAACTAACCAGGGGGGTGCGCAACAGCGATTTGCGCGGGTCTGTATTTATGTATTCCCCATTATCTAACGTTAATGGATTTGAGCATTATGAATGAGGATTACTGATATTATACGGAGAGTTTTAAATCCAATAAGAGCATACCTGAATTGCTTAATTACGCTTTTATAGGAACACTTTGAACTGAGCTAAACATTAGATTCGATTTCTGACTTTACCCCGACTGGAGCGGTACACGACTTGTTTTCAGAACTGTACCCTCTTCTAATTACCGAAACTTGCCTTGGTACCCAGATTTATGAAGAATTTTTCGGAAAACTCCACATTTGTAACTATTTTTGCAACTTTAAGCAAAACGCCACTAATAAATGGGAAATCTGCCGAAAATGACCCTTGTTTAGAGAATGTTGTTTAAAGAAAGTTGGGCACAAGAACCCACCCATATGGGCGGCACATACCATTACCCTGAACATGCTATGTACCCCCCTCCCGGGGATTTTACGTTAAAGACATAACGAGCTCTTCATGATTAAGAGTTCATCAGAGCTTGAAGTTTTGAACCTTGAATATCTTTGAATCTCGTGAGCTTATACTTAATTTGAGAGTAAAAGTTGTTAGTTTGATCGTAAAGTTACGTATAATTCGTTCACTTATAATCCTTATTGAGCGACTACTCTGGTTCAACTTCAAAAGTTTTGTTCATTTCAAGAATCATCATTGCTGAAAAATAAAATTGATGGCAGCATATTTTACAATGTAAAACACACTCTCGAATGACCTGTAATATGAAAATCTTAAAACCTTAAAATCTTAAAAACGAAAACTAACATAAAAGCATCAAGCCCTCAGCCCCAGGGGCAAAAATTGGCAAAATCCGCAACCAAAGTCATTAGAAATGACCATGCCGCAACCCATCAAAGCCCAAAGCCCAAAGCCCAAAGCTCTTTCACAGTATGAGGAGAATTGTCTTTAGCAGTAGCAGTTATTGAATTGACAGAGTTTGTTCACTGCATTGATTTACTCGTACAAATTACTTTCACGGACCCCCTGGCTAGTTTTGCATGCGTCATAGTTCTTACGCAATATCGATGCCAATTCCAATGCCAATGCCAGTTCCAATGTAGACTTGCTCCAAGTCTCGTTCGTTATCGTATTCGGGCCCACTCGGTTCGTCAGCAAGTGAGCGTCGAAAGTGGAGCGAGCGAAGCGAGCGGAACGGGCAGCGAACGAGACTTGTTAAAGGTGGATGCTCATGAATAATTAATGAGATTCTTGATGTAACCAAGGCTGATTGAATTGCGAAGAGCGTCAGGGGGTTGCACTAGCTAACAATTGTTATGAGAGTTTTCTCATTGAAATCATGACATTCTGTTATTCAATGAAAATATGAATTACAATTGAACGAATGACGTAGTTTAGTTTAAATTCAAAGGGGATTACTTGCATATTATAAAAGGCTATTGAATAGTCAGTCTGTCAATTGTGGAAGGAAGCTTTTTTCAAAAACTATGTTTACAGTTTGCACGAACGAAGTTTTAGTGATCATTTTATTTCAATGAATAGAAGTCACCTAAAGACCATATAAATAAAGAGTTTGTTTCATTGGTTTCATCAAACCGGACAGAAACATGAGTTTTACAAAATCCTTAGAGAATACCTATGGGTTCAAATGAGAATAAACAACAATTTGAAGCCACAAAACAACCGGGTAAAAGTTTGAGCCTATTAAAAAAGAGAAAAAGTTCAAGAACATTATTTAGTGTAGTGAGACTGAGAAGTTGACAGTTCAGACGCTTGTCGTCTTTAAAATTTGCATTGCTTAGGACAATTTAGATTTTAGATCTCTAGGATATTAAACGACAGACTCCTGAAGCAGCTGGTTGCAATGCAACACAACGTCCTTTCCTTGTAACAAGCCAAGCTGTTCGATGTTCATGACTTATTTCGCAACTTCTATCGACTTCTTGTGGATAGAAATTACAATGTTCTGAAGATTGGCCCAAGAATCCGCTTCGCTTCGCACGTAAAGTATCCCCCTGTCCAAAATAGCTCTCTCTCCCACGATCGATTTCCTTTTGTCTTATGACATCTTTGATTGGCTAGATATAACTTCAAAAGCTGCCGCACCGGTCAAAATCTTGACCGCTACCAATTAAAAATCTCATTAATTATTCATGAGCACCCACCTTTCACAAGTCTCGTTCGCTGCCTGTTCCGCTCGCTTCGCTCGCTGCACTTTCGCCGCTCACTGCCAACCGAGTAAGCCCGAATACGATAACGAACGAGACTTGGAGCAAGTCTAGTTCCAATGCCGATGCCAGTATTCCAATGCCGGTGAATACAAATGGCCTAACAAATGGATCTTTGTTGACTTGTGTTGAAACAATACCAATCAGCTTCTGAGTGACACCGACAATAGCACGAGTTACCAAATCACGTTCGAGATAATCCCCTACTTCCTTTGATGCATCCATCTTTTTGTCTTCACTTTCACGCCAACTTTGACTCATTAACTTTTCAAGATCAGCGGCAATATTATGCAAGCGATTTATTTCCTTTCCTACCAGAGTTAAAAAATCAACTTCTTCTATCGTACTACCCAGCAAATAGGGCGGTTCTTGAGACTGAATTCCAATCTTAGAGACTTTAACAAGGTCCGGAGATTTTACATGAAGAGCTTCTTCAACTTGCGGGCTTTGTTCAACTTGCGGGATTTGTTCTTGAGAAGCCCAGACTGCATTAAACTTGTGTATGTTGTGTTTTTCAATCTGATCAGGTGGCAAAACGTAGCGGCGATTTCTACAATATTTGGCAACATGTCCAACACGTAAACAACAGTTGCAAACAGGCTGTCCATCAGTAGTGCGCAGATTTCTTGGGCATCTCCTCTGCAACCTTTGGGTGAATTGAACGTCACAATTAGAATTGAGACCTTGCATTTCGAATGTCGTTGAATTCCTCCTCATTGAATGAAATCGTCCTCACACAGGGCACCAATGTAAAACCACTGTTTTATTCGTTTCGTTTCTCAGTCCTGGTCTGAAGGGTGGTTTCACAAATTGTGAGTTCGTGACCAGAATACGGGGCAGGACACGGCAGAATCACAAAGAGAACAAACTAACAAAATTAACTACTTTCGTCTTCTTCAGTATTCGGCTCTTTACGTCAACGGCTGTATCAATACTCGGCTTCGGCTCAAACTTCGTCTATTTTTCAAATACAAAATAACTTCTGTCGTCAGATGTTGCGTCCTTTCGTCTGATCTTAAAAACAACACAACGCCCAGTGCTTCCACTTTTCCAAAACAGGATTTCCTCTTTTTTTCCTTCTTTTTCGTCAGATTTCCTTCCAGATACCTAAGTATTTCTTTCCTATTTCCTTCCACGTATTATGCAGAAAAGTAATGTTCAAATAGAAAAAATGAGACCAGCAACATCGAAGAACGTCTTTTCGTAAGTCCGAGGGTTCTACCACTCTTCTGAAAAAGCGCACGATATATTTTTTAATGGGATTTTTGGCGATTTTTTACGGATTTTTCTTGAAACAAAAGAACTGTAGTCTTAGGGAAGTAACGCAAAAGATTTCTGCGTATTTCCTACACGAAGGCCGTCTTCCTATCTTAGATGGAATTGAATGGAAATTTGAAAATTCAGTGGGACTAAATTTCCTAAAATTCAGTACTCTCCTCCACTCCAGTCATGAAGGCTAAAAGGGCCTAAGCATGAGTAATAATAGTAGGAATCTGCAGCCACTGCACTGTGGTGATATTTTACACTGTTATCTGAAGATTATCAACACGAGAAACCAATTATTTTGAGCAAAAAAGTGTCTCTTCCAGATTTCCTTCAGATTTCTCACTTTATCGTCAAATTTCCTTCCAATTTCCTCCAAATTTTCATTTCCTTCTTTTTTCCTTTCTATTCCTGACCCAAGGTGTGGCCATACTACTGCATGGCAAGCACTGCTGTCTTCTCTTTGGAATTTGTGGAGTGGAGGTCGCCAAGAAGAGTTTGCAAGGTAAGTTTTTTCAACTACCGGGTGTCTAAAAAAAGTACCCCATATTGACTGGAAAAAGGAACTAAAGCCCTGGCAAAACGACTGGACTTTTGCACTGAACATTCACTGGACATTGCTAGCCTTGTTCAGTGTCTGAACATCAAGAAAATTTAGGTTGTGGCAAAACGACTGAACATTGTCCAGTGAACATTTGCTGGGCAACAGAAACGCGCCAAGTTTTTTTGGATCGAGAATTCAGTTTGGGAAGTTTTGGGCATACTCAACAGAGCACCAGGGAGCTAGAAATATTCTTTTCACTTTGTTTGTGGCTTTATTCACGTCGTTCATTCTGCCATCAAAATTCTGAATGAGAAAGTCTTTTCAAATGAGGTAAGATGGGTCGTAAACAAAAAGATTGCCAGCCATGATTTTGACCATTCAATTCCAAGATAAACACGGAAGAAAAGCCATAGAAAAGCAAGGCAATGGCTAAAGATACTATGAATGAATGAGGATATTTGTAAATAACATGAAGGAGTTGACAGAGGAGGACAGTTTAGCTTGGAATGAAAAGATGTGAATGAAATCGTCCACTATTTCATTGCAATGCGCGTGCGCGAACTGGACAATGTCCAGTGGAGTGGCAAAACGACTGAACATTTTTCCACAACATCTTAAAACAAAAGAAATTTAATCTTGTCCACTGAACATTTTTGACTGCCTTCAAAATCGACTGAACAACGCTCAACATCGCTGAACACGACTGAACAAGACTGGACAAGGTGGCAAAACGACGCAACATTTTACGCTGAACATTTGTCCAGTGCATGTCCAGTGCAAATGTCCAGTCGTTTTGCCGGGGCTTGCCAGAAAAATGAAAAATAGAAAGATTTTAAAAAAGTAAAGAAGGAAAGAAAGACGAAAGATCTTCTCTGAAAGAATCGCCTTCTCCTTTCTTCTTTTTCCGTTCTCCTTTCCCAATTTTCCTTTCCTATACTTTCGAGGCCCGGTATGTATTTGGTTATCTTGCCCCATGTAGTGTCATTGCGAAGCAAATGGTGCAACAAAGGTTTTGTAAGGTCACAAAGGGTGTAGGCATTTCATTTAAACCACTTCTATTTACTTGTGTCTGTTCCCTATTCATAACATCAGTAGGGTATTGAAAGTTTAAAACTTCTGCAAAATATTCTCTTTCGGAATCAATACTAGGACGCCGCACTTGTGTGTGTCAACACAGGATTACAAAATATAACTTGGTCTTTATATTGTTTGCATCAACAATGCTCTTGGCAACATATGTTTATTTTTAAAAAGCGTTTGTAGCGTGAAGGAATTTAATTTGGTAAAATAATTTGTTCTTCAACGAACTACTGGTCTGCCCTTTATGACCTTACCAATGGATTGTATCTCATTTGGCTTTTTGGGATCCCTGTGCTAAAATTTCGACATTTAAGATAGAAGAAGTTGCCAAGAAATAGAGGATTCAGATGATGACGTGATGGTGGTCAAAGTAGGCCATGGTATTTCTGATATTGTAACTTTGTTCAAAGTGATGGGATCCTAAGCCAATTAGCAATCTTCTTCAGCATCATCAGCATTTTCAATTTCCAAATACCTGATTTAGTTTTCACAAAATTTTGAAGCCCTTTCCGAATGCCAATAATAGAATAAAAGCTTATGCCATTTTGGACAGGGTTTCCGGGATTCCCCACAAAGGTCTGGTTGATATGGGTCCTGGTCCTAGGGTCCCAGTCCTAGTGGTCCTAGTAGACCAGGGTCTGGTTAATAGACAATGCCGCACATACCTAGCCTGAAAGTATGGAGTGAGGTGTGGGACAAAAATCGGTAATACTCTTCGTCGAGGCATTCATGATTTCGTGGTGGTGTTTCAGTGTATCATGTAGTGGTTTTAGTATGTCATTGTCATGTAGTGGTTTAGTATGTCTTGCAGTGGTCTTATCATACCATGGCGGTCTATAGAAAAGATCACGTCGTTGAGTGCTTTTAATGTAGCGAGAAGTGGTTATAGTATGTCTTGTAGTGGTTTTAGTGTGCCGTGGTGGTATGTGGAATAGATTGAGTCGTTGAGTGGTTTCAATGTATTGTCGTGCCGTGTTGTTCTTTCGAGTGGTAGCAAAATCATCGGCTCTGTCACGCCGTGAAATCATCGACTCTGTCACGCCGTGAAGTCATCGATTCTGTCACGCCGCAAAATCATCGACTCTGTCACGCCGCAAAATCATCGATTCTGTCACGCCACAAAATCAACAAGCCGCAAAATCATTGAAACTGTCAAGCTGTCAGTGAAATCTTCCGTTATTTGTCGCGTTGTCATTGTACGAATGCATTCTTACAGCAGGCAAAGGTACGTATGGCCTAAAGTTTAATTTTGATTTTATAATTGCTTGTACACTTGTACTCACATGTTGTCTGCACTGCACATTGTTTTTTATAGTGCGTTTCAAAGACAGCATGAAATGCCAACAATTCTTACCTTCGTTAAAATTGCCAAAAGTATGCATATGCATCCTTGTTTGTGATGCCTTTTTGTTTTGTTTTGTTTTGTAAATATCAATAGCAGTGGCGGAGCCAGACAAAAAACAATGAGTGGGTAAAAGTCCACAATTTTCCGACTGGGGGTGTTTGCATTTTTCAATTGCAATTTTAGCCAGATTTTTGAAAGTGAGAGTGTATTTACCCCAGGGGGGGTACTCTGGTATATTCAGGATAGGGAGGCCCAGGCTACTTTTTTGGGTCTAAGATTTAGGCAAGGATTATTTTTTTGGGTCAATGATTTGTACAGTTATTTTTTTGGGTTCAAGAAATTCTAGCTTACTTTTTTGGGTCTCAAATATGAGAAAAAAATAAAAAAAGGGGAAAAATATAATTTACAAAAAAAATTAGAGCCAAATAACAGTACTAAAATCAAAAAACAAAAATATCCAAACACATGAGAAATCTAATCAGTTAGGGCACTTTTATGCAGATTTAAGATACTGACTTCATAACTCTTGGGTATGTAAGGTCGGAAAAATTATTTTTTTTTGGGTCTGTTTTCATGCTAGAAATTACTTTTTTGGGTTGATGCGTCGTACCCCAGCCTGAGCACCCCTATCCTAAATATGCCTGAGTACCCCCCTGGGGTGTTTACCCCCACATACACTGATTATTTGATAGGCTCCGACACTAGAATTCTTTGCAAATATTTTTTGGATATATTCATGGAAATTTTTTGAGAAATAACGCAGCATTTGACATTCAACGACATTCCCATGCCTTCGTAACTATTTTTGATAAGAAATTTATCTTATTTTGTAATTCTAATTGTTATGGCCTATGAAATCGAACCGTTTTCTTAAAACGGTAGGATGGTGCAAAATGGATTGCGGTTGAACAAATTGGGTCTTTGCTAAATTCAAAAATTTTGCTGTTATTGTGATATGGTTGATGAAGATATATTTCTGTCATTGGCCAATACAACTGAAGCAAAACTCACGAGAACCCCAACCACTCCTCAAGGGATGTATTGCTATTTTTGTGATAAACTATGAATTAGCTATTCAAAATCAAAGAGATTAGCTTATTTTTCTTCGTACAGATGATGGCGTCCAATTCTGACGAGTTTGTTGCTGCTGAGCCATCACAAAATTATCGAACCTTTCTGGAACAATCTTTACAGCGAATCATTCATATTCTGCAACAGCCTCCTGAAAGTAACAATCAAGATTATGCTTTGTATAGGATAGAGCTCCTGACAAACACTGTTCTTCGAATGATGCAAACAGATCCAGCAGGTGAACATGGTCAGATCTTGACAGCGTTAACCAGGTCACTTGATTTGTTGATGACGGAAGTTAAAGAAAAAGAAAATTGTAATGTTTTCAAGAATTCTGGTAAGCGTGGCCGCCCAGTCCTCGAAATTCCAAAGGAAACATTGGAACTTTACCTGAGCTGTGGTTTTTCAAAAACAAAAATTGCATTGATGTTTCGAGTCAGCACAAAAACGATTGGAAGGCGCATGGAGGAATTTAACCTGAAAGATAACTATCAACGGCATACTCCCATTGACGATGAGACTTTGGATGGTCACATTACAGATATTATAAAGGATTTCCCTAACTGTGGCATTAAACGAATGCGCGGTTTCCTATTTGCCAGAGGCCTTACAATCCAGTGGGACAGAATAAGATCTTCCATGTGGCGTGTGGATCCAGACGGGATAATATTGCGTTCTATCCAGCTAAACACTGTCAGTCGACGTCGGTATTCGGTTTCTGGACCATTAGCATTATGGCACATAGATGGAAACCATAAACTAATAAGATGGGGATTCGTCATTCACGGTGGCATAGATGGGTACAGCAGGCGCATAATGTTTTTACGTTGTAGTACAAATAATCGTGCGAACACAGTACTTCAATGCTTTGAGGAATCAGTGCTCGAATTTGGCCTTCCATCCCGTGTACGAGGTGATCATGGGGGAGAAAACGTCGATGTTGCGATGTTCATGTTCACACATCCGCTCCGTGGTCCAGACAGAGGAAGTTTCATTGCCGGAAAAAGTTGCCACAATCAACGTATCGAAAGGTTCTGGCGTGATCTTTTTCACGGGTGCACGTTCATATTTTATTATGTATTTTCTTACTTGGAGGAAAACGACCTTCTAGATCCATCAGACATTACTCAGTTATTTTGTCTTCAATACGTTTATTTACCTCGAATAAACAAGCACATGGAAATGTTCAGAGAAGGTTGGGATTTTCATCCTCTAAGAACGGAGTCTAATATGACACCAGTGCAGCTATGGCTGTATGGACAGAGATACTTCTATCCAACACAAGAGATCATGGATGATGGTGATGCAATGCAGTTTGGAATCGACTGGGATGGACCGTTGCCATCATCCTATTACTCGGGTCCTGCATGGGAAGATTCAAGCGTTCAGGTTCCACAAGTACGGACACCACTTAGCAACGAACAGTTTGCAACACTACAGATGGTAGTAAATCCGCAAGCAGAAAGTGACAGTTTTGGAATTGACATTTATTTAAATTGTATTAATATGGTAGATCAAATGTTACGTTAGGCGGTCAAACTCTACCAAATATACTCAACAGAACAATTTGATAACAGAACTTATGGTTAAGTATACCCTATTTACCTCACATGTAACTGCGTCTGCCACTGCGTCTTTTAGAGAAATTTTACTATTTTACAGATTTTCGAGTCCAAAGATTGGATAAGAGAGGCACAAACATCCACAAAATTAAATTTTTTTTTCACGATACTTTGAGCTGTGAATGGTAATATTTCTGAAAAAAAAAACGCAAAAGTACAAGCATATTTCATTGATTTGATGTTATTATCTGATTTCAACATAATCAGCCTCAAAGCAACCAAGCAACGATTGGAACAAGTAGAAACTGTGATTTTCGAATAATTGAAAGAATTATTCATCCTAATCAATGTTTTCCTCCCTTATTAAAAAAAAAACACTTCTTTGAGAATGATACAGGTACAGTGCGTTTATATCCAAACCTAGGGGCAGCACCTATCCGTCTTATCCAGCATGCACTCATATGTGAGGTAATCTAATAATCTAGTGCTGAACATTAACTAAAGTACCGATGATACTTAACTAAACTGCCAACCACAAACCAAACACTTGAAAAACATTAAGACACCACAAACAAATCTCGATTACCTTTGGAAAAAATCCTTTAATTTTCAAGAAGAATCTATCGAAACTCAGTCCAATCTTTTGCTTCTTTATATACCAGGTGCTCGAAAAAATATCGAACAGATTTGCTATTTGAGGACGGAGTTTTGCCATCATAAATTTGAAATGAGGGTTAATGGATAGTTAACTCAGAACACTACTGGTGGATAGATTTGGAATAATTATGTAAATATGCTTCAACAACGTAGTTCAAATTTGCCTCTACTCCTGAACCAAATTCTAGCTTTGAAAGACAAACAAAATAGTCAAAATACGCGTTAAGCTAAAGTGTACCAACAGCAGGCTGTGACTGATATATCATGTATCATACATGATAAATGGAAACTGGAAACACGAAACATCCAATAAACGAGTAAGCCTAGGAATCTTTAAATGAAATGTACTGTCCAGAGTAAAATATTTTAACTTGACTAATAATTAATTACTTAGTGAACGCTGCTAGTATGCTCCAGGCACGAGTTTCATTTTAATGAGAACCCATTTATAATTCCTATCAATGGAATGATTGCTAAAATTGTACATCATTCACATTGCTACTAAAAGCAACTGAGATACTTCTATCTACTTATACCGTTGGTGCTTGGATCTGGTTTTAGGTTTGTGGCAAATTTGTACTTTGATAGAGACTAAATACACCTCGATCTTTATGTTCTCTTTGGAAATGATCGAGATATTCTGGGTGCTTAAATTTACAGCAATAGATTCATTCTAAATTTTGATATGTTAGTAACCAGGTAAACTTCAGTTAGTCACAATTATATGTTTGGAAATCCTTCGCTTTCGTGTTTCAAAGCTATCTTTACTGCTTGTATGAACTTGTTTTCTGATGAGTGGACAATAGGTAAATGCAAAATGAGCAAACATGCTGATACCGTTGGCAGGGAATATTGATCGTCATCAGGAAGAAACCTTACCGAGATTTCGTTTCTCAGTCCTCCGAATGGAATTCTTTTCAATCCTGTGCAGAATGAAAGCATAGCTGCGCAAGCTGACCCACCAGGAAATTCATCTGACTTTTCATTCGCATTTAAAAAGGCAACAAACCACTCCCACGTTTGCTTCTTTGCAAAATCATCTGATTCTTTCTCCAAGTGCATCATCTTTAGGAGATCTGAACCATCAAACTTTTGTTCTTCGTCAGCAACGAACATTGGCTTCAAGACATCTGGGAAACGTTTAATTACATCATGAAATTGTAGTACCTTCAGGCCTTTCTTCATATCATCCATCTCCATTCGTCGTGACTCAATAAGTTCATTGAAAATTAGATGATTGCAGAGAGCATCTTTCGTTGTCTTCGTTATCGGGCAGTCTTTGGCCCAATGGGAAGCATTAATGGTGGCCCAGAACTGCTCACATTTTGGATTGCCGTCAAGCACTGATTGCACTTTTTCGTTATCTTCGCAATTTTCAAGGCTTGATAGTAGCTCAATCAGGATTTCTGTCGCTGCATTTCTCGGAATCAGGTCATTGTTGATTGATGACATTATCATATCTTCATCCAATTCAGCAATGTAGTAGTACGCGCATGAGGCTAAAAAGGCCAAGCCAATGGCGCATCCCTGTAACACAGAATGAACACACAACGCACCGGCTATTCGGAAGAGGACACCTTTGCTCGAGTCTTTGACCGGGAGCATGTTTGCGTCATGCCCTTCAAACAGTCTCTGTTTGATTTCGTTGAATGCCATGGTAAAAAACTCCCGTTTGATCGCTCCACCATCGACACCATCTTCACCATCAAAGCGCACAACGAGCTCTTTCTTTAATTCATCTGGATCGTAAAGAGCTCTCTTGTAAAATCTCAAAATGCAAAGCCACAATGATTCTCGGTCAATAACTAATTCTTTCTCTTGAGCTTTGATGTTTTTGTTTCTGAAATCTGCAAGCAACTCCGTCAAAGTTGGCGTACCATCATTTTCAGCCTGATTTGCTTCATCCATGATCGAGTTTGCAGCTTCCTCTTTCGAAGCTGCTGAAGCGACTGTTGCCGAGATCTTGTTATCGTCTACATTCGGAAATATTGACTGCAGTTCTTCGAACCATGAATCGTCATTCGTTGATGAACTGCACGGCATCACATCGTCGAAAAGACAGTCCAGTGGATACTCATTCTTTTCTTCCATCACAGGTTTGGCTGTTTTCTCATCGTTGACATCAGTCAAGCAAGCTTGTCTATGTACACGCATTGTAAGAAAAGGCACTTTTGAATGGCAGTTGGTGCATTCAGCCAAAGGACTTGCCGCTTCATCACAATTAGACTCTGCCTCCATTGATAGGTCTGTTTGAGTTGGTCGTATGTAAATCACAGTTGCATTGCTCACAATATCTTTTAGAAATGGTATGGTATAGCCATCTTTGCCGGGAGGTATAATATTAAGTGGACGGCAACTACCTCCGCTTCCAGAACGAAAAAGCTCAAAAGCGCCATTTTGTGATGCCAATTTCGGAAAGGCCTTTTCTAGTTCTTTCCGAAACTCTTCGTGGCCAGCCTTTTTGTTAGGAAATACTATCTTTTTCTTTCCCAGTCCTGCATCTCTTAGGCTGGATGACAATCTCACTGAAGGAGTTGTTTGCTGGTCAGTTCTTGCTAGCAGGCAGAATTCATGTGTCCATGTATCTTTTGGCACAAAGAAAAAATTATTCTCCTTCTTTGGTCGTTTTGCTTTTCCAAGGCTACCACTGCTTAACCTGTTCCCACCACCAGAAAGACTTGGAAATGCATTTCTGTTGAGAAATAAAATTTAGACTTTAGACCCCAATTTCATCTGAATTTGTTCTTGTCGATTTATGTTTCTGTTATTTCCCTGTTGATTTGTTTTGAATCGGTTGGTATTGTTAGCGAAAAAAGTCCCTCGTCTGGCACCCCTGCTTGCAAACCGTTTTTACAGAAAAGAAGATTGGGGTATTGCGAATATTCTAGATTCACAGCGAGAAGGTTAACTAGATTTGTTATCCTTTAATATATATTCAATATCAGGGCAAAAACCCACTCCTTAGGCTTGATGTTTGTTCCTGGACCCGTGGAGTTGGGGGGTTGCTTAAGAAATGTTTCGTTAGGGCGGGTTGACGCTCTGTCCAGTTTCAATTTCTACGTTTCAGAGTACACTCATCTTTTTCACAAGAAACTAAGGTCTGGGGCTTGTAGGTAGTGTCTTAAAGTTTACCACAGTTCAGCAACCAAAAGTTTTCAACGATTTAATTTACTGTACAGTGTCGAAATACTTTTGAGTGCTAACAAGAAATTTTCTTAACTTTTTTTATTCAGATAGGGTAGTTTCTTGTTCTATAGCCAAAATGTAAACAAAACGATGATTTTTGCAGTTATTTTAAAGGTGATATCAGACAGGATTTTCGTATTTTTTTCAAAATGAAAGTTGCTGTTTGGACATTATGAAAAAACCAAACATTCATATCTCATCTACGATTGTTCTGATATGAGTGGATTTCTAACGGTCACTTTTTGGTGGCTTGGGTGAGGCTACCAAACAAACTGCAGAAAACAATGGATGAACAATGGATAATTGGTGACACGTGCGAGTTTACGGATTTGTTTATTGTTTGGCGACGGAGCCCCTTTAATCCTTTCTCACCTGGGGGTGGGTTGTACCCCCAACCAAATTTCTACTTGCCAGTGCTAAAGCATGCAAAGCAGCAACCTTGCATTCCACTACTTTGATTTCATATCGATACTATTTGGAATGATGAAAATTTGAAACTTTCCAGTATGGCACCATAAACATGGCAACTAGCGTTTTGCTGTCTAGTTAACAAAAATTGAAGACTTTTGATTGAAATTTTTGCAGATATTAATCTCAAATATAAGCTATATTGTGCTCATGCATGTATCTAATAATATCCAACTCAATTTGACACAAAAAGTTCAATTTAATGCCTCTTTTTATTGGTATAATCATGATACCAATAATCAAGTCATGACTTAACATCTTCTTATTGTCATAGCAACAAGAAAAATAGAATTAATTTGATTGAATCACTTGATTTTCTTTCTTCTATTTTCATCATCAAAATCAAAATCCATAAATATCCATCTCATTGCCAAGTTTAAAGATTATAGCTACTGTAATGGAAAAAGAGAAGGCGTGGCACACCCCCACATCCCAGGTGAGATAGGGTAACCGGTTATACTTTTCATCAAGTTTTTTTAGAAGAATCAATTGTTTGCAAAAACGTTAGGGCTGGTCGAAACAATTCTTTTCATTAAACAATTTTAAGGAACGGTATTGACTTTCACTTTTTCGGTATTTGGTATACTTTTTCGGAAAATTGGTATAAGGTCGAGTATACACTTTTCAAAAATTAGTATAAGAGGGGGGGGGGGTTCTTAGTATATTTTGGTGACGGGATGTGCACTCCTTTCCGGGAATCGTTCTCGCCTCTTTTTTTCTAACACGGGGTATCAAAAGAAGGCAATTTTTCTAAAGCCGGTTGTCAAAAGTGCTATTTCATTGTTTTTCGAAGAAATGTTTACGTTTTGGGGTATGCTTCGCCCATTTTTTCTAAAGCCAGCTATCATTTCGGGGGAAAATTTCTAAAGCCGGGTGAAAATTTTTTTTCTTCGAGTGCACACTCCCGTACAATTGAAAGTCAAGTACCCCCCCCCCCCGGGCCCGGGAAAGGGTATGTTTATTGAAGCTTTGATGGCACGTCCCCGACCAAAACCTGGTCAAGTAACCCCCCGGGTTTGAAGAGCAAATTCTATTTATTTTGCTTAAACACTAATGAATGAAGTGTAAATTTGTCATTCTCATGGTGGATAAATTTTCGTGGATACTGGAAATATCAAATAGCGTCAGTAGAAATAATTAGACCAGCCCCTATCAAATATTCCGATGTAATTTGAGATTTTGTTGTGGGAGGTCGACTAACTGACAACGTCTGGGTAGCTGTTCCAAACAATTCAAACAAAACTTTATTACAAATTTAAAACATTCAGTTTCTAAAACGAAGAAGATCGAGACAAAAACCGACGAAAAATCGTCATAAATGCAGCGAAAATGTGCGTGTCTCACCTGAAGTTCTGCTGTGCGCGTTGCACCCACCCATCGTGGGGACGAACACCTTGACTTGCAGAACCCGGTAGCGGTGCTCTTGGGTGATGTACAGAGGGGCCAGGCTGATGTGCCGAAGGCTGCTGCTGCACTGGTTCTGTTCCTCTTCCTGTTCCTCGCCTTGCCTGAATTGCAAGCAATGCATCAGTCAATATTCTTTCAGCTTCTTCTGCCATGTCGAGTTAAAACAAGCTTGCAAGGAACCGGAACTCGACAGGAACAATGATTCTGCTAGCCTGCTACTTGACAGTTTCAATGATTTTGCGGCTTGACAAGGTCAATGATTTTGTGGCGTGACAGAATCGATGATTTTGCGGCGTGACAGAGTCGATGATTTTGCGGCGTGACAGAATCGATGACTTCACGGCGTGACAGAGTCGATGATTTCACGGCGTGACAGAGCCGATGATTTTGCTACCACTCGAAAGAACAACACGGCACGACAATACATTGAAACCACTCAACGACTCAATCTATTCCACATACCACCATGACACACTAAAACCACTACAAGACATACTATAACCACTTCTCGCTACATTAAAAGCACACCACCATGGTATGATAAGACCACTGCAAGACATACTAAAACCACTACATGATACACTGAAACACCACCACGAAATCATGAATGCCTCAACGAAGAGTATTACCGATTTTTGTCCCACACCTCACTCCATATGAAAGACAGGTAGACTTTGGTAAAGATTTCTGGCTGTCTGTGACTCCTATCCTTTTCACTTGCATGCGCCGCCGTAAAGCAAATTTAAAACGTGGCTGTGTGTGTGTGGAGAGAAGGAATATACCAAGACGGTAAAGAAGGAGATATTGCTGGGGGATTGCAGTTTCCTATAAAAGCTAAATAGCAACAATTGAACTTTCTAATGTTGCAATCTTACTGCAATCTTACGAGATATTGCCAAAGATGGATACTACAGATGATGTATGATGCTGTATGTGTCAAAGGAACTGCAGCAACTGCAGTAAACGTCTGCCAGACTTCTGGATTCTGAATAAAAAAGTAGAAGTTGTTGATAAAGTAAAAGTAGTGTTTCATGAAATACTGGTCACCTGATGTAGTTCTTTTTGTTGTGTTATGATTCACATAACCACACAAGAGTTGCAGTAATAACCAACATTCATTCGGCATAACGGAATAACCAGACCCAGGACCAGTAGGACCGGACCCTAACGGACCAGACCCTAGGGGAATACCCATTACTTTCCTTCCAGCGTTTGTTTGCAATGGCGGCCAACACAGAAGTTTCGCTCCAAAGTAAGATAAGGCAGTCACTGCTGTAAGTAAATTCTACCTTCTGGATGCCAGAACAAACGCAAAAATGCATGGTATATTAAATCGTCTAACCAGCAGACAAACTTTGATCCAGCCTCAAGCCATTGCCCACTGGGCCTAAGCATTTAACTACATGGCCTAAATATTTTACCTCTCTGCCTTGCTTGGTGATTCAAGTTGTTGCAATGACGTCGTGATGCCAGCCACGTTGTATTCCATCTCCACAATCAATTTCTGGACTTGATTCTGGCTTCTCCATGCAGTGGCGTACCCAAGGGGGGGGGGGGGGGAATGGGGGGGTCCGGACCCCCCCACTTTTCAAAAAGGTGGTCCTCCAGCTTTGTACAAAAATGCAATAAAATTTTTACCTCAGGGGGGGTCAGGCAGATCTGTCAGGGGGTGGTCTTCGAGATTCTTGAACAGCAAGGAGAGAATGGTTTGTCTAAGGTTTGGTGGAGCAAATGTTTTGGGTTTCTAAAAAATGCCCGAACGATGTTGGGAGAGGCATTCTAAGCCAAAGTAGCATGTCAGTTTTCAAAATTTTCCTGTTTTCAAAAGATTCTTGCAAAAGATGCCATTTACTGACTAAACAACGACGAAGTGGCGACAAGAGGCATTTCCTGAATATCATAACAACAACTAGCGCCAAATCAATTTTACAGTAAAGAAGAAAAGCGATTTTGTAATTCGTACTTGATATGCTGGGTATAAAATTCTCAATGCAAATTCAACAAAACTCCTGCCTATTTTGTATTCATTGCAGTCATGTTTGCGATGCAAAATATATGTAAAAAGGGCGTTTCCCTCATTTTCCGAGCGTCTGAAGGGCGTGGTCACAAATAAATTTTTGGGGCTACTCCCCAGACCCCCTCACTCCTAAGGTGCTGCGTACGCCTCTGGCCATGCTCTTTGCAAGTTAGTTTGGGACTGCAAAATCATTTAGCAGGCACCTTTTTGATAACATATTTGTTCGTAATGTTTATTGTGAAGGCACGCATTGACCCGGGCATTGACCCCACCTGTCTTTGGTAAATCCCATGATCACAATATTGCATCTCAGAATGTGCATTTGTGTGCATTTGTTTTCTCGTATCATGCATGTGTACTCACCTTTTTACGGGGCCATAGGAAGCAGCTTCTGATTGGGGGAATCAGGCGCGGATCCAGCAACTTCGGTGACCGGGTAATTGCGCCGAAGGCGCAATGAAATTGGGGGTCCGGGGGCGAAGCCCTTGGAAAATTTTTTGGGCCACGCCCTTTTTGCTTCTTGGGAAACGCCCTCTCTTTTTAGGCCACGCCCTTTTGAAAATGAAGCGCGTTTCAATAAATCCTAAAGCAATGTGATATTACGGCCATCCAACTACTTAGGGTTCTTATTTTTTATGCCTGGAACTTCCCTCAATAAGTGCACTGTAATTTTGTATCCATGAGTATATTATAGTAAAGTGCATCTATCTGCAGCATTATCACGAAAAACAGCACAATGTTCTTTCTCTAATTTCTACATTCCTAAATTTGATAAGATTCGTTCTCAATATTTCCAGATTTGCAGACTCACAATACTGAAGAATATTGTACGGAGCGACTACTCTCCTCCGTCGGTTTCTAGTTCCGTAGTCCATGGTTCTTGGTTCCGTAGTTCTGCAGTCCATGGTTCTATGGTCCGTAGTGTTTGACTACAAGTACTAAAAAACCAATGGAGCATATGGAGCTGCCTTGCGCAATTTTGAGCGGGTTTGACCGAGTTCTGACCGGGTCAGAAGCTCGAAATGAATGGGTGACCGGGTCAGAATTTCCTTCCCTTGCGCAAGACTAAATTCCTTTATGAGTAAGACAATGTTCGTATTAAAATAACAAACGCCGGCTTGGTGACTGCTATTCTCACTCAATTAGCGAGGATTATTATGTTGCATTGAATCTTGAAAAGATAACTTGCACTGATATCATCGATAAGTGGGTACTGAAATTCAATATTGCGCCTTCGCATAATGCCCATTTTACAACGAGGAACTCGTATTCTCGTTGGGTCTGCGAGTCAGGCTAATTTCACGCATATGATAAAACTTTAGAGAAAAAATGAAAATATTCATTATTCTGAAAATCTGACCGGTTTGTGCAAACCGTTCAACCCGGTCTAGATCCGCGCCTGGGGAATTGTTCTTAGAACAATAGAGAGTAATACATCTAATTAATACTTGTGGCGTGGCACCATTGTTTTCAAAATTATTGGGGGCTTAAACCCCCCTGCCCCTCCCCCCCCGCTTCTTACGAGCCTGTATTTTTATAAGAAACAGCTCATAAGAAACAGTAAGCTAAAATTTTCGAAAAATACTACCCCACCGCCAGTATCAATATGCTAAGAGCTAAGAAACTTTCGTAGTTTTCATTCAAAAATACTATTACTGTTGCTATTACTGTACCGTGTCCAATAATTGTTGAGTGCCAATTATGTTATTCCTTTTTGTTTTAGATCTTATTAAATAGTTTGGAAGTCACGACATAGTTTGACGACTTCCTAACCAACGTCAAAGCGAGGGTAGGGCATTCCCCTAGGGTCTGGTCCGTTAGGGTCCGGTCCTAGTGGTCCTGGGTCTGGTTATTCCGTTGTGCCCATTCATTCAACACGAGAATTCGAAAAGTGACATGAGGCTTCAAAAGTAGGAAGTGTAAATGGACTGCACCATACTCTTTTCCCATGGCAATTTGCAAAAACACAATAGCTTTGCGCATAAACACTTCATGACCCCCTTCCCTCAGCAAATTCAAATTCCACAACTCAGTCAGCCCTGGACTAATTTACAGTACCTCAACAAACATAAGCATACAATGATTTTATAAGAAACTGCTATGAGAAACTTTAGGCTCAATTTCCAAAATTAAGAAACCCTGTGGATAGGATTAAAAAATATGGAAACCTCATGAGAACTTTTGGTAATGGAACTTTCCTAACCTTTGAAATACTACCTACCAGCCCTGGACCTAAGTTTCTTATAAAAACATGAATGTACATGAATGTGAAGGGAGTCTGCATCCCACTCATTTCTTACATCAGCCTAATCTGCTGCAAATAGGCCTAACTGAAAACCTCAGATATCCGAGATATCTCAAGGAAAAATCTGTTTAGCCTTTAACTATTTCATGGCCAGTACTGCAGAAAACTGCTGTCAAATGCCAAACAAAACTACAGTCGGATCGGAACAGGAAACATCTTCCATAAAAGTAAGTTGTGGAAGGGTTTTCATGGAAATTGGTGTTGTCGCTGCACAGAACCTTGCACAGGAGCATCGATATCAATCGCTGATTGGCTAATGACTTTGCCTACTTGCCATGCCCAGTATCGACAACTTTTTTAGTCGTTTGTGATAGGCCCAGATTCTTTTGTTTTCAGACAATCGTTTTTCTAGTTCGTCTCCCCAACAACTACGCTTTCAAACTATTTTAGTCGGTTTTTATGACGAGACTTGCAATCTCCACGTGCTTATGCCCAAATGTAAAGTTTTTCAAAAAACAACAGGCAAACGCCTTGTGTTCCTTTATTTGTCCCTAAACCAGCTTGCCTTGGTACTTCCTTCAACGTAAGACACAACAACACCAAGTATCGGACACATTTAATGGCATTTTAGAAAAACTTCGCAAATTATCAATTGGGCCCCCTGATTGATAATTTGCGAAGTTTTTTTTAATAACGGCCCAGAAATTGCCAGTAACCTGTGGAGAGCCTCGTGCCTCTGTAGAACATAATCCTCACAGATTCTACGCTTTCAAACTACTCTTGTCGGTTTTTATGACAAGACTTGCAATCTCCACGTGCTTAGGCCCAAATGTAGAATAGTTAAAAAACAATAGGCAAGAGCATGCGATTTACTATATTTGCCCCTCAGCCAGCTTGCCTTGGTACTTTCTTCAACGTAGGGCACAACAACACCAAGTATCGGACACATTTAATGGCATTTTAGAGAAACTTTGCAAATTATCAATTGGGCCTCCTGATTGATAATTTGCAAAGTTTTTTTAAAAACGGCCCAGAAATTGCCAGTAACCTGTGGAGAGCCTTGTGCCTCTGTATAACATTGTAAAACACGTCAAATCATCACAACCTATGTTTTCAAACTATTTTAGTCGGTTTTTATGACGAGACTTGCAATCTCCACGTGCTTAGGCCCAAATGTAAAATTGTTCAAAAACAACAGGCAAACGCATGCGAGTTACTTCATTTGCCCCTAAGGCCTAGGTTAAACGTCGCTCTTCTCATGCGCCGAACCTAATAGTTGAATTAGGCGCATGAGAAGAGCGACGTTTAACTTGATTAAGTTCGGCAGATTGAATTAGGTGCAGCAGAATGTACTTGGAGCGACTGATCCTGTCGCATTATGCGACTCTGGAGCGACTTCAAGTTAGACGTCGCTCTTCTCATGCGCCGAACTTAATGCATAAATTATACCTCATAATTTTCCGTTTTAAAGCGAGGCGGAGCATGCGTATATCTTCGAATAACGGGAATTTGCCGGAAGTGACTAAAAGGGCAATGGCTTGTCTTCATTCTGTTGCGACTAAGACAGAATATTGGGGATTGTATTCTAATTTTCAATCGAACGAAACAAAAACAAAACTTTCAGTTAATAGTATAGTTTGATTTCCGCATGATGGACACAAACTCAACTCTGAACGCAGACGTGTGACATTGCAAAAGTGGCACGTCCCCAGCTATAACTTATGACTGAGACGTTGTTGATTATTCTTCGTTTTACACGATAAAACACTGTACAGTTATGTCCATGACAAAGTTTAAACATTATTTGGCTTGCCCAGAGTTCGTTGTGTTTTGCTTTCTCAAAATTGGTTGCGTCAATTTTTTCCACATGCTTTTGTTCGTTGTTACTTTGAGAACAAAAGCTGAAGGACCTGTTCTAATGATTTTGTTGCTAGGCTACAAAGGATATCAGAAATTCAATTGTCTTTATATTAGGAGCGACACATTAGGTGCGACATATAATTCAGTGTCGCTCTACCGTCGCTCTACAGTCGCTCCTAATTGAATTAGGTTCGGCGCATGAGAAGAGCGACGTTTAACCTAGGCCTAAACCAGCTTGCCTTGGTACTTTCTTCCTCATAAGATACAACAATATCAAGTATCGGACACATTTAATGGCATTTTAGAAAAACTTTGCAAATTATCAATTGGGCCCCATGATTGATAATTTGCGAAGTAGTTTGAAAGCGTATGTTCTGGGGGGAATTGACGTGTTTTATAATGTTCTACAGAGGCACGAGGCTCTCCACAGGTTACTGGCAAATTCTGGACCGTTTTTATGAAAACTTTGCAAATTATCAATTAGGGGGCCCAATTGATAATTTGCGAAGTTTTTCTAAAAGTATCCTTTTTGGCTCAATGTGCTTAAATTAGTTGTTTACCATGCATTCGGCATTGTCTATGTGTGTATTGGAAACATTGAAAAAAACTTTGCAAAAACTTCGCAAGATTTCTGCAAAGTTTTTAAAAACTTCGCAAATTATCATAAGCCCTTTTAAAGGCTTATTTCTTGTAGCTACATAGCCTGATAACCAGACCCAATTCAAAAGGAATAAGTGGTCTGTTAAACACCGCCCTAAAGCTTGTTCAAGCCTCGTTTTAATATTGCTCAGCATCCAAGGTTTTGATGGAAATTTATGCGAATAATTTGTTGATTTTTGTAAACAAACCATTTATCTGTGTAGTCCTTTGATATTCATGACTTAATTACTCTTTGTTCTACCTTGCATAGAAATTTAATCTCTGACCCAAGGGCCCAAGGGTGTGCAATCCAACTGCGAATAATTTGTTGATTTTTGTAAACAAATCATTTATCCGTATAGTCTTTTGATATCTATGACTTAATTACTCTTTGTTCTACCTTGCATAGAAATTTAATCTCTGACCCAAGGGCCCAAGGGTGTGCAATTCAACGGGTGTCTGTAAACCACGAAACCACGAAATCACGAAACGAAACGGTGAAATAGCGAAACGAAATGGGGAAATAGCGAAACCGCGAAATGAACTGCTAGGTGCAATAGAAGAAATACTACGAACATAAAATGAGCTGAATGAAGAGGGAACTGGACACATTTGTCTCGCTTCCTCCGTTTTTATTTGGGATTTAGGCCTTGTACTTCTTATTGCAGTTAGATTTACGGTTTGAGTTGTGGAATAACTTTCTTGGAGAAGTTGAGAAAGTTGAGATATGGAATCATAGTGTTTTCTACGTTATTTCATTAACCAGGGACCGCGCAGTAATTGGGCTAGAGGGAGGCAATAGCCCCCCCACTTTTTTCAAAGATAGGTCTAAAAACGTATGAACTTTGTCGATTTTTCTCCATGAATAAATCAATGACAACGAAGGAAAACGACTTGTACACAAATGTACGTGTCAACCATGGTAAATTTAATATAACGTAGAGCATGGTCATTGACACATACCGTAAAAGCTCTATTAAGCCTCCGGGGGCTTATTTAATTTTGGATACTTGTTATTTCTCTACCCGGGGGGGGGGTACTTGACTAGGGAAGTGACGGGGGTGTGCGGAAAACCTCTCCACACCCTGCACCCTGTCGCATAAAAATAGGCCAAAAGTATACCCTGTCGCATAAAAATTTTGCAACTCAAATATAGTGTAGAACGCAATTTTTGCTTGTGATACCCTGTAGCATAACAATTTTGCATCTCAAATATAGTGTAGAACGCAATTTTTGCTTGTGATACCCTGTAGCATAACAATTTTGCATCTCAAATATAGTGAAAACTTTGAATCGACGGTAGTTGGACGGTTTGCTGCAGAGGCTGTAAAGTCTTGTCACATTTTATCGAAATTATCGATGATAAAATGGTGGAAAGAAATTGGATTTGTGCTGAAGTTATTCGTTAATGTATCCGCTGGTTATTATTGCGAAAGAGTGATTTAATGAGAAAAACCACTGAGTGCTGAAATGAAGGAAGCAAGATGGAGAACATTCGGTCATATATTACGATTACCAATGAACACACCATGTCAACAATCAATGAATTACTACTTTGAATGCCCACCTAAAGCAAAGAAATTCCGTGGAAGAAAAAGAATAACCTTGCCTGTATTGCTTGACAACGACATCGTAGAAGCAGCAAAATACCATCAACAATTGCAAATAAAACAGTTTAAAACAAGAGAAGACCTTAACATGCTGAGAAATTACGCAAACGATCGTAATGGATGGAAAAACTTGACTAATTTGATTTGTAGTATCGCGCAAGGTGAACAATGATACAGTTGCAAGCCGAATGCGCAGTGAGAGAGAGAGAGAGAGAGTGATTTAATGCCAATTACTGGGATTCTGCTGCGGGGGAAGGTAGGCCCATTAGCTATCTTTGCAGCAAATAGCTTTAATTCGTCTAGGATTTTCGAAAATCACACAAACAAATATTTTCATTTTACTCCTAGACATAATTCACGTACCATATGAAATTTTGAAAGCTATATCTTATTTGTAGCGTTCCTGAAGAATTCTTGAACATAGGCCAATTTTCGAAGGAATGAAATTCGATGTAACGCCGATCCCTGATGAGATTTTAACCAAATGCAGAAAAAACAAATGTGGAGTGGGGCCTCTCGAATCGATTCGTGGTAAAACCAGCTCTGTATCATTATTACTCGAATATCCATTTTTATTTTCGTGAAGGTACTCGAAAAGTTATCCCCAAAGCCTTATTTTCAGTCATGTGATCGGAATACGACGATATCATTGGCTTATAAGCGTGAAATTGGAAGATTTGCGGGTTTCCCTGTGCCCTATTGAAAGATTTGACTCATATGCTAAACAACTTAACAACGCATGACTACGAGTTCCCTTGGGGTTAGTCCATTTGGGATTATACCAAACAATTATAACAATAACACAATATCATCTCATCTCCCCTCTTATTCCGTCTAATTCCGTCCTCCCAAAATGTCATAGTCCAGTCTTTCTGGCTGTCTCCTTGCACGATTTGAGCGACGTTGAACTGGTACGTTTTGCTCCTCCGCATTGGCCTCCGAAATATTCGTTGCATCGTCATTTAATGAGGGAAACGGTTGGTCATCTTCATCTACACATGGCTGATCTCTTGCTCTAACGCGAGATTTCAGTTGTTGAGAGTTTGTTGCCAAATCAAGCCGTCACGAACAAACACTCGATAAGACAACAGGCTTATCTTGTGATGAATCTTGGCACGAACGAATTTGGGTCCTCTTTTACTGTAGTTACGTGCCCATACATGATCTCCTACTTCAAATTCTCGCATTTTCGCCGTACGATCATGATACGCTTTCTGCTTCTTCTGTGACTGATGAACTCTTTCTTGGACAACAGCACGATTTTGATCATCATTGACATTTCCTTGCACTCGAGGATGAATCAAATCTAAACGAGTACGTAATTTTCTTCCCATCAACAATTGGCTTGGAGCTACAGCAGTTGTTGCATGTACGGTAACTCGATATGTAAGCAAGAAATTATTCACATTGTAATCAATATTCTTGCTGTTCTTTGCCATCTTGTTCATGCACTTCTTGAAAGTTTGAATGCATCTCTCCGCCTGACCATTTGCTTGTGGGTGATATGGTGTAACGTAGCAGTTATTGATTCCCCTAAGCTTGCAAAATTCTTTGAATTCCTCTGACGTGAATTGTGATCCATTATCAGAAACAAGCTGCTCAGGTAATCCTTGAACCGCGAATATCTTCATAAGGGCTGCTGCTACAGTTGCTGATGTTGCAGTTATCAATTTGATCACTTCTGGCCACTTAGAGTACGCATCTTCAACAACTAACCGCATAAAACCAAAATATGGACCTGCTAGATCAATATGTAACCTTTCCCAAGGCCTATCTGGAAACTGCCAAGGATGGAGGGGCACCTTTTGAAGATGATTCCCACCTTCTTGACATTCACAACAACTACGAGCAATATTTTCAATTTCTGCATCCATACCAGGCCACCAAAAATGTTCCCTTGCTAACGACTTCATACGAACAATACCTGAATGAACAGCATGCATTTCCTTCAACAATCTTCCCCTAAGCTCCTTAGGTACAACAACACAAGATCCCCAAATCAAAACTCCATCACATACAGTCAGTTCAGTCTCACGTCTACTAAAAGCATTTACTTCATCATCTTTGAAATTCACATTTTTGTTCAGTTTCCTCCCCTTGCAAACATCATCAATGACACTCGACAGTATAGCATCCCTCCTTGAAGCATCCTTCACCACATCAACAGAGACTGGCAAAGTTCCAAACACCTCATATTCTACTAGATCCACCAAAGCATGTCCAGATTCAAACTGTGGGTCAAAGCCACAAGGCAATCGAGACAAACCATCAGCGTTTCCATGCTTATCAGTTGGCTTGTAAACAATCTCATAGGTATACGCAGACAATATGATTGACCTCCTTTGTAAACGACTTGCAATTATTGTTGGAATACCTTTCTTTGATCCAAAGATGGTTACAAGTGGTTTGTGACCCGTCACTAACTGGAAAGTATGTCCCCATAAGAACTGATGAAATTTCTTCACACCAAACACTATGCTCAAACCTTCCCTCTCTATTTGCGAGTAATTCTTTTCTGCAGGGGTTAACGACTTTGAAGCATAGGCTATAGGACGTTCTTCTCCATTTGGAAGAATATGAAATAACACTGCACCAATTCCAGAACCACTTGCATCACAGGCAAGTCCTAAGGGCATGCTAGGATCGAAATGCATCAATACTGACAATAATGATTTAAAAGATCATCTTTTAAACCATTAAAAGCAGCTGATTTTTCGTAAGTCCAGTTCCATGGAATACCTTTCTTCAACAACTCATTCAAAGGAGCTGCACGCTCAGATAACTGAGGCAAAAATTTGGCAAAATAAACCACCATTCCTAAAAAACTCTTCAGCTCAGTGACATTTGTCGGCTCAGCAATCTTCTGTATTGCTTCTATCTTCTTGGGAGATGGATGTATACCTTGACGTGAAAGAATATGACCAAGATATTCAACTGACTCTTGAAGAAAACTGCATTTCTCTTTACGTAATCTCAAACCATATTCCTTGATTCTTTGAAGAACAGCTTGTAAATTTTGCATGTGTTCCTCTTCCGTTTTCCCTGTGACAATAATGTCATCTAAATAACACTGTACTCCATTCAATCCTTGGAATATCTGATCCATAACTTGCTGAAAAATTGCCGGAGCAGAGCTGATTCCAAAAGGTAATCTAGAATATTGGAACAATCCTTTGTGTGTATTAATAACCACTAATTTCTGAGATTCTTTATCCAGCTCTATTTGCAAATATGCTTCAGAAAAATCAAGCTTGCTAAACAACACACCACCATTCAGATTCGTAAACATTTCATTTGGTTGAGGCAGAGGATACTGATTAACTTCCATCTTAGGATTAATCGTTACTGAAAAGTCACCACACAGTCGTACTGATCCATCACGCTTCAGAACTGGAACAACAGGAGCTGCCCAGTCTGAATATTGCACTTGTGTAATGATTCCCTTCTGCTCAAAACCATTAAGCTCGTTCTCAACCTTCTTCTTCATAGCATATGGTAATGGGCGTGCTTTACGAAATGTTGGGATTGCATCACTTTTCATGTTGATTCTTGCTTTAACACCCTTGCATAATCCTGATTCTTCCACAAAAATTTCATCGCAGTCATCCAATACAGCTTTCAATTTCTTTTCCTTTGGAATAAAAACAGCAAAAATAGATTGCCAGTCAAGGCGAACTTGACACAATAAATCTCTTCCCAAGAGATTTCGGGCATTTCCTTTGACCACTCTTGCACAAAATTCTGTCCGTTGTCCGTTAACTTCGATGGTTGCATTGAACTCTCCCAATAATGGAACCTTTCCATGGGAATAACTCTTTAGTTCCAAAGATGAAGGTCTCAATATTGGGGCATCAAGTAAGTTGCGCCATGTAACCTCATTGATGAGCGTAACGACAGAGCCAGTGTCAACTTCCAAAGTGACCGGGTGTCCGATAATCATAGCTTCAACTTTTGGACATGGTTTCAAATTTTCTGCAACATGATTTGCTTCCTTTGAATCAACAGACAATGTTTCAAAATCCAAAGTTTCTTCAGAAATATGCTTGACTTGGTTCTGCGAGAACTTACGAGGGGCACGAGGGGCTTTTCGGGGGGCCCTGCAGTCTCTTGCATAGTGTCCCTCTTTACCGCAATTATAGCATTTCACTGATTTCGCTGCACTGGAAAAGTTTTGTCTTCCTTTAGAAACTTCTTCCGTTCGATTTTTGGTTTCCTTATTTCTCGGCTTTACAGCATGAACATCACTAGATCCTCTCGCTGGAAAAGTGTTGAACTGATGAGCGTCTTCTGTGCAGCTTCGGCAGCTTTCATTATTTAGACCGCTCTCGTAAAGGTCAAAACCCCAGCTTCTTGCAATAATCGACGTTGCCATGCTTCGTTATTCAAACCAAAAACAAATTGATCCCTCAGTGACTGTAGTAATGGTGTCAAAGCTGGTTCTTGAGAGGCTGTAAATTCGCATGTTTTTGCTAATCTTCTCAGTTCTGCTTCATATTCAGCTATTGACTCATTTGGCATCTGCTTCCTGTTATAAACTTGTAACGTTCGGCCATAATCGAAGATTTCGGTTTATAATATTTCCTCAAAAGGTTTAGGAGTTCTTCTAAGGACTTTTCTTCTGGTTCCTCTGGCGAACAGAGCGTTGCCAACTTTTCGAAAGCATCATGTCCAACGAAAAGCAAGAATTGATCGGTTTTCTCCTCTTCGGCGACTTGGTTTACTCACCAAAAAAGTTTTACACGCGCAACGTAGCTATCAAAGTCTTCTCTTTCGTCGAATTCCCCCGGAATTCCGATGTACTGCCCCCTCCTTGGGTGAGAACTGAGAAGCTTGTCCAGGACTGTCATCGTCCGACATCTTTGAGAAAAACAGTTGTCGACTGCGCCAAAATGTTATGTCTTCCTAAAACTTGGCCTAGCCAAACGAGACATAAAAAAACAACGCGTCTACTTTCCAAAACACTCAACTTAGAACTATCACAGAAATGTCGTAAACAACTTAACAACGCATGACTACGAGTTCCCTTGGGGTTAGTCCATTTGGGATTATACCAAACAATTATAACAATAAGACAATATCATCTCACTCATATAACTCTAATTTTGCTGTTTTGCTATTTCCCCATTTCGTTTTGCTATTTCCCCATTTCGTTTTGCTATTTCCCCATTTCGTTTCGCTATTTCCCCATTTCGTTTCGCTGTTTTGCTGTTTCATTTCGTGATTTCGTGGTTTGGTGGTTTGCAGACACCCCAATCCAACTGTCTGCCGAGATTAGATTTCTATGCAAGGCGGAATGAATAGTAGTCAAGTCGTATTGAAACTGCAACATTCCCTTTTCAGAAAATTTTCATAGAACTACATATTGGATAAACAAACTTCTTGTACGCGTGTTGCACGATGTTTCACTGAATACAAACAAATAACAGTATAAATAATCGAGCTTTGAACAGAGTTTTATTTTGTACGACGTTTCGGACTTAAACCCATTATCAAGTGAAGTAAGATTAGTGGAATGTAGGATAAAAGAAGAGTAAATTCGAAAGATAAAAATCGAATTTGAGGGAATCGGTGTGACGTAACCCTGCTCGATAAGCTGCAGAAGCTACAAAACCGTGCTGCACGAATTGTTACTAACAGCTCATATGATGCATCATCTCTTCCTTTGATTGGAAGGCTAGGGTGGTTAACTATAAAGGAAATGATAGAATTTGAAACTGCAACTATGGTTTACAAGTCTCTCCATGGTTTAGCTCCTGAATATATGCAGCTAATGTTTACAAAACTGTCGGAAAACAATTCACGGTCTCTCCGTAATACCGACACGGATCTCAGAATACCTCGCTTTACAACCTCTTACGGGCAACGTAGTCAGAGACGTAGGAACCGGGGGGGGCACTGGGGGCACGTGCCCCCCCAAGATTTTGAAATAAACAAAGAAGTGCCCTTTTTGTTTTCAGGAAATGCCCCTTTAGCTTAATGGAAAAAGTGCCCTCGAAGTGTCGTGCCCCTCCAAGTTTGAGATGCTTCCTACGTCCCTGAACGTAGTTTCTCATATCGAGGTGTAACTGTGTGGAATAAACTTAACACAGAAATAAAAAGTGCCCCTTCACTGGCCACTTTCAAAAATTTGCTGAAACAAGCTTTGAAGAATCAAAGGGTGTGAAAGTTCTCGTACAGCATCAAACTTTTTCTTTTCTAACCAGAACATATCGTATATAAATTTTTATTTTTCTTTGTAATACAGGTTGCTTTGTAATTTATTCATGTAATTAGGTTAGTTAGGTTTTTAAGCAGGGCACATTGAAAATCAGTGTATTTAATTCTACTGAATGTATAACCCTGTTGAAATAAATAAAAATGAAATGAAATGAAACGTAAACGAAAGAATAATAGGATAGATATGCATAGCAACAAGAACAGGAGAGGAAGAGAAGGGGTTAGTTAGAATAATGTCATTGTAAATAATTGAACTGCTTATTAAGTCCTGCAGGAAAGAGAGTTCCAAGTTTGAAAATTATGCGCTTCTCCAAAGTCTTTCTTTTGTTACTGTCCGTGGGGGCAAAAAGGAGGCCAAGAATCATCATGTCATCAGTTGAATGGTTGGGGAATTAAAGTGTCTTGAGATGTTGCTATCGGGGTCATTTTCTTGTTGCTCGTTCAGATGGATCTTCTGTTTAACGTTTCGCACATGCTCGCCAAATCTGTTGTTGATTTGGCGAGACGTTTCTCCAATATATAGGATGTGGCATTGGGTACATGAAATGCAATATATGACGCTGGTTGATGAACACGTAAAGGTAGCTTTGATTGTAAAGGTCTTGTTTCCGTTGTTGATCGTAGTTGTTGGGTTGACGTGGGTACATGTTTGACAGAGGCCATGATTGCAAGGAAAAGTGCCAGGAGAGTCTGAGGATCGAAGGTTTGTGTGTACAAATGAATCTCTTAAGTTCTTATCTCTACGGAATGCCATCAAGGGTGGGATGTTGAATATTTTCTTGGCTTTGGAATCATTGCTTAGTAATTTGAAATTGTTGTAGATTATCTTCTTGATTCTGTTATTAAGTGGATGATAGGTAAGGGTAAAAGGTACTCTGCTGTTGGATTGGTTTTTGTCAACTGGTAGCAGGGCGTCGTCCTGTGTGAGGCTGTTGACTCTTTCCAAGGCAGAAGTGGTGATCTTGTCAGGATAATTCTTACGATGGAAAAATGATGTCATTTCTTTGGCTTTGGAATGAAAATCTTCATCATTGGAACAGATACGGCGTAGACGTCTTAGTTGGGAATAAGGAATGGATTCTTTGCATTTGTTGGGGTGGGACGAGTTGTAATCTAGGAAACTGTGTGCATCGGTGTCTTTATAGTAAATCGAAGTTGCAATGGTGTCGTTTTCAATTGTGAGTTGGATGTCAAGAAAAGGCAAGGCATGTTCTGTTATGTTGTGAGTAAATTGGAGAGCAGGGTGTTATTGAGTAGGGCTTTAACCCTGGATGTTGAACAAAGGAGAATCTAAAAATAGTATCAATCAATCAATAGTCACGTGATTGGTTGCAAGAAATTTTGAGAAAATCGAGCTATTTGCAGAAAAGGGCCAATTAGGCAAGGTTTCATACGGATATGTTCTGTTATGTTGTGAGTAAATTGGAGAGCAGGGTGGAAATTATTGGTGTAGTCAATGAAATTCTGTAGGTATATATATTGTTGAGATTTAGTAACAAAGGAGGAAATTAGAGCCGTTTTAAAGAATTTCTTTGTGACCACTCTCCAAATATGGGCATGTGGTGGTCACGTGGTCAAACAATAGGTATTGAAATTTCTATTTTCTGATTGCCAACTAAATTTTAGGAAAAGTCAAGGAGTTTCAGCATTGTAAGTGCCATCGTTTGGGAGCTATTAAAAAAAATCCGATAGGGGGGGCGAAAAACGCCCCCCCCGGTTAAAATAGGGTTAAGCGGAAGGTACGTAGCACCGATGATATCATCCATATATCTCTTGATGAGGCAAGGAATTGGGCCATTGTAGGAATTCCAGATGAGATGTTCTTGATGTCCAACGAAGAGACATGTGTAGCTAGGGCCAAGTTTGCACCCCATTGCAACACCAGAAGTTTGAAGGTAGAAACTGCCGTTGAATGTGAATGCGTTTGTAGTTAAGACGAGTTCAGCAAGGCGAAGGAGGGTACCAGAAGGTACATATTGGATAATTGGTTTCTTTACAAATATCAGCAAACTATTCGCATAAATTTCCATCAAAACCTTGGATTCTAGGCAATATTAAGACGAGGCTTGGACAAGCATTACGGCGGTGTTTAACAGACCACTATTTCCGAAATCGGGTCTGGTTATCAGGCTAGTAGCTACACCGATACACCGATACGCCGTTGAATTAAAGTGAAGGCTTATTTCTTGTAGCTACACCGATACACAGTCGAATTAACCCTATTGTACCCGGGGGGGGGACAAAAATTGCCCCCCCCAACCAAACTTTTGATTATAAAACAGAGAGGAAATAGAAAAATGAGCTGAAACATCCATGACTTTTGCTAATTTTTAATTGGCAATTAAATTTTAGACTTTCAATTGTCAAAATTTAAGTCACGTGACAAGTAGATACCCATATTTGGAAAGTAGTCACAAAGAAAATCACGAGAACAGTCATAATTCCTTTGTCTCAACCTTGACGAAGTTGTGATTGGTACCAAACGATTCCCCTTGCAAAGTACTTTCGTTCGATATATACCGGGTGAGTCAAAAAAAACGTGGGGTGTTTGGCGGACTGTGACGTTGCTTGTAGCCACCCGATCGTCGTGAAATAAATTTGTCCATGCAGCAAAAGGTCTAACTTAGATTATAAGCCTAACCTCATTAACATCGGTCACTTGGTGCATTAGTTAAAACGTATTTTCTTTGTAAGGCCTCGTATGGGAGTCTTGCAAACTGATGGAATCTTTAGCCAAGGCCATTCAGCATTTTAGCCTTACCAAAGTTACAGATACATGTGGTATTATCAGGAGAGAAAACAATATTTCCTAACTATTTCATTCTCCTCTGATAATACCACGCGTATCTGTAACTTTGGCAAGGCTAAAATGCTGAATGGCCTTGCTGGCTAAAGATTCCAACAGTTTGCAAGACTCCCATACAAGGCCTTACGAAGAAAATACGTTTTAACTAATGCACCAAGTGACCAATTTTAATGGGGTTAGGCTTATAATCTAAGTTAGACCTTTGCTGCACGGACACATTTATTTCACGGCGATCGGGTGGCTACAAGCGACGTCACAGTCCGCCAAACACCCCACGTTTTTTTTGACTCACCCGGTACATAATTCATATTTTCTGACATCAGCAAATTATAGATTCCATGACGTCATGCAAGTTGATGACGTCATATCTCTAATAAAGAAAGACAAAATTTTGAATTTTGATATAAATCGATGGATAAATATATTATCTTCATTTCTAAATAGTTTATTGAGGTTTTCATACATTTTATTTGAGTTAATTAGCACTTTTTGTGCTTTCAGTACTGAAGCTTATATCTGACATGGTCCCATTGTTTGGTCGCTTGGCAACGAACCACGTGACCAATTAGCATTAAAATCTATAGTTAGACTCCTAATAGATGTACTTAATGTTGTGCGAAGTTACAATGACATACTATGTATGGTTTTAGAGATAATTAGGGGGGAATTTTTTGCCCCCCCCCCGGGTAGTGGTCTGACCCAAGGAGCCCGGGTAGAATAGGGTTAAAGTGAAGGCCAATTTCTTGTAGCTACACCGATACTCGACCTCAACATTTGGTCCGGCAATCAGTGTATTATGTTATCTTCTAGGTAGCGTGCCTGTAAAAGATGGAACAGAAGAAAACGAGGCTAGTGCTCATATTTGTAAGTTTGACAATGAGTGCCATCCTTTATATGCAGTTTACAAGTTTTTCACATTTGCAAGAATTACAGCAATCCATTCGCAACTATCTACCATCATTGAAACATTCAATGGATAAAATGGATATGGCTGCTGACCCTTGGGACAGCATACCAGAAGTTGCGTTATACCTACGTCTGACATCGTCCAAGCGTTGGGTACCTGAATACCACAATGTAGTATTACGAACGATGAAACTTTTTGTACCACAAGATAAATTGAAATTATTGGTAGTCCTGGACGATGAAAAGCAAGCTGACCATGAGTTGGGTGATAGATTATCAAAGGAATGGCCATATCCGGATATTTGCTTCAGGGGTCCAGGCAATCCTAAAATTTATCGAAACATGCAGAAAGCAAGGATGTATTGGGATATGCTGTACCCAGACCTCTGTACCAATCTTCCTTATGTTGGCTTTATCGATACAGATACATTTTTTGATACATTAATGACGCCAAATTTGCTATTTGAAAATGGCAAACCAGTGATCGTTGCCAATATAGGCACCGCACATTATCCTTGTTGGGCGGATACCACGGCTGCATTTCTTCGCAAGAAACAAGTGATGCACTGCATGGCGACATTTCCTGTCATGATGAAAACGGAGCACATGAAAGAGATGAGAGAAGTATTAGCCAGAGAGCAAGGCAAAGATTTTGACACCATTTTCATGAACGCAGCAGCACCAGGTATGACTTCTTTCACTGTGCATGGTGTTTATGTTTCATGATAGGAGCTACAAATAATCGAATAAATAGAATTCATGAAAGGGCTTTGCGAATTGTATACAGAGACACTGAATCCTCCTCCTTTGATGAACTTTTAGTAAAAGATAACTCAGTATCAGTTCACCAAAGAAACTTGCAGTTGCTTATGATAGAAATTTATGAAACAAAAAACAATTTAAATCCAGCTTTCATGGAAGATATCTCTGTCGAAAGAACGAACAAGTACAATCTTAGAAATAACGATGGTCTTCTGGTACCAAGGGCAAATACAACTGCTCATGGTATAGAAGCCATACGTTATGTTGGAAGTAGACTTTGGCAAACATTACCTAGTGAAACTAAAGAGTCTTCCACTTTAGGAGTCTTTAAGGGTCGTATCAAAAGTTGGGTTACAGACAAATGCAACTGCAAGCTTTGCAAGACATATGTCAAGAATCTTGGCTATATTTAGTTTAAATTTGTAATTAGATTTTAGATTTTCGAAAGTATGTAAATAGGTTTTCTTTGTACATAGTTGGCTTTAATTAGCTGTTCAGCTACTCTTGTCGCCAACTTGAAATAAATTATTATTATTATTATTATTATTATTATTATTATTATTATTATTTCAGAAAAAAGCAAACCACCTTTATTCATACATAGTGGCTCAGAGAAGACCCAAATGGAGTAGGGACCAAATGGAGTAATTCTCCTATCCAGGGTCCAAATGGAGTAATCCCATTAAATGGTATTTTAACTCATTGTCAAAACTAATTAATACTCAAAGATAACATTTCATCATAAATCTATACCTAATAATCTATACCTAAAATCTATATATATAAGGCATGAAGCCGTTTATCCAATTAGCTTTCTTCTTTTGTCAACCATTGTCAATTTAACACTACTCCATTGTAAGATAACAATAAATCATTGAATTTGGACAATCAATCTTTTCGATGTATAACCGGGAAATCAATCCTTTCATGTCCCAGGGGGGTACTCTGGGACAGAGGTGCTTGATGCAAAAATTAAAATCCTGCCCATTTTGAAGTCTTCTTCCGCCCATACAATTTCGATTGGAGCACTTCTTCCTATGCATTCCTAATGAGATGATTCTTACGTCCCTGAATGCAGTCGACATTCTTTCATACTAACAAAATATACAGCAACCCCCCCCCCCCTCTAAACATTCAGATTCTAGCAACAATATTTGCGGGCCTATGGAAACTCGGCAACCTTCACCGGAGGCAAAAAAGTTTAGCAGGAATGGGAGGCAGATCTTAACGGGGACGACAAGTCTTTAGTAGATGACCCCAAATAAACATTATCCCATTGGATGTATGACAGGGTTAGCGAAGCAAAGAGATGTCAAATAGAACTGTAAGAAACTTGCCTACTTTCTTCTCTCTCTCTTAAAGTCAACTTTCCTTTTCGAAATTTGGCTTGGTATCCTCGAAGGTTCTTCAGCTTGGTACTCCATGCAAAATTCCGCATGTAATGGGATTCATTTGCCCTAACCATTAATTGATATGGTCACATGGCAGGAACATCTCAATCGCAAATGAATACATTCAATAAATTTTCCGCCACGTGACCAGATATAGACAATAATTTTTCCTACCTGACCAAGGCTACAAATATTTTTTTTTAATCGACGGCTTTCAAACAGCGATTCTCTGCAGCTAATTCCATTCATAATCCCAGCGTGGGAAAATTCCAATAATTAATTACCCATCAGTAGCATCTTATGTTTGTTTGAATTAGTTTCATTCGCGGTTTGATTCATGGCCTCCCGATAAAGATCTCCTTTAGAAAATTGCACTTATAGCCATATTCCTTTTTATGAAAGTTTTTTGTAGAATGTTAGGAAAAACGGGGTATTTTTCTTCAGAAAATATTCCAACCCAAAAACAGTGAAATGCTAGCTGGTGGACTCGGGGCCCTAAAATAAAAGTCAAAATTCACCTGGCCCAAGTTTCATACCCCAAGTTTCGTGGAATTCTACTGTTTCCCAACAAAGAGAAGAGATATCAGTACAAGTGAATCGTAATAAAGTGCCAAAATCCCAAACCTTTCTCTTAGAAACAGTGTTTGTACAGTACAGATTTCTTTAGGGCTCAGTGATACTCCTTTAAAGGGGGTTACCTTCAAAACTTTCCATGATTAGGGGTTTTTTCATCAACTAGAAAGTCAGAGAAAAGGGTATCCTATGGAATGGTATGGACGAGCGTGATGTACCTTTTACTGTTGAATTGCACCCACCGGGAGTGTGCAGTACAGTTGGGGATGTTCAGTACAGTGGGGAGGTATGTTTGAGTACAGTTGGGCAATTCAGTATAGTTGGGAGGCATCCGGAGCTCAGTGGGGGATACCATGATGTGTGTGGTGAGGCAACATCAGTATAGTAGGGGGATATTCAAAACAGAGAGGGGGGTAGCCAGGGTAGTTACCAGGGGGCCCGGGGGGCCTCTGTAGGCCAGCAAGAAATAAGGTGTGTATTTTTCTTTGTTGTAGTTTTCTTTCAGGAACGTTTTCAGGCCGGCGGGCCCACTGAGATTCAAAAAAATCTAAAAGCAGTGTCTTACCAGTGCATAGGAGGGCGTGGCCCAAGGATAAAACGGCGTGGTGCCTAGCCTCTCTCTTGGCGGCCCTGGGGGTAAACACTCATGTTGTTAAATGCTCCCTTGCGCAACTATGAACAGCAGCTTTGTAGAATATAGAATGAACCTATGACGAAACTTTGGTCACATAAAGTGATAACAGAAAACAACGTCAAGAAGCAACAAATTCTTTCCCAACCAATCACTCGGTACGACGGCGGGCCAGGTCGGCGCCGCAGGCGCCGATTGGCAAGCCTAGTAAAGATTACTCCATTTGGGCCCTGGATAGCAGAATTACTCCATTTGGTCCCTACTCCATTTGGGTCTTCTCCGAGCCAATGCGTCTCCCTTTACTCGAGATTTTCCAGGAAACAATTAGATTTTAATTAATCTGATGCATACCATGTGAAATTGCAATCTGTCTTCTTTCCAATGATATCCAGGTTAGGTGTATTTATTGAAATATTGACCACTAAATTTGCCTCTTCGTAAGTATATGCCCTACTTGAGATGATAGGACATTTACATAAACGGCAACCCTTCTTTGTGCGACTTTATTTCACCATCCTTGATAAATGTATCGCATCATCATCATCTTCACCATTATGGGCGTGGCATTGGAAGATGCAGTTTAATGCTGAAAAAACGGAAGAGGTTATTTTCTCCACCACAACATCCTTCATTAAAATTGGGAAATGATGTGATAGTAAATGTGCCTGAGCATAAGCACCTTGGAGTTATTCTTGATTCAAAGCTAAACTTCCACAGTCATACAAAAGAGGCTATTATGAAAGCGAGGCGTGGTATTGGTATCATTCGACACATCTCTAGATATGTCTCGAGAGAGGTACTTGATCAAGTCTACAAGCTTTATGTAAGGCCTCATCTTGACTATGGTGACATAATCTATCACAAGTACGATCCTGATATGAAATTAGATTTAACTAAAAAATTGAACAAAGTCAGTACTCTGCAGCTCTAGCAGTTACTGGAACTTGAAGAGGTACTAGTAGGCAACGGTTATACGATGAATTGGGTTGGGAAGATCTCTATAGCAGGCGACGGTACAGAAGACTGTGCCATTTTTACAATTTAAGATTGACGCGTTCGCCAGATTATTTGTTTGCTAAAATTCCATGCGAGCGTCAGATACCTTACAATCTTCAAACTCTCGGGATTATGACCAAAACGTAGGAAGAACGGCTCGGTTTAACAACACGTACTTTCATAACACACTGTTTGAATGGAATCTACTGACTGATGATATAAAGAATGCCAGCTCTCTTGCAGTGTTTAAGAGCAAGCTACTATCGACAATACGACCTTTGAAAAGAACTATGTATGGTATTCGCGACCTCGTAGGTATCAAGCGTTTGACGAAACTTCGTGTGGAGTTTAGCTCACTCAATGCACACAGATTCCGTCATAACTTTGACTGCGTCAGCCCACTGTGCTTGTGTGGTATGGGCAACGAAGATAACGCACATTTCCTCCTGCACTGCCATCGGTTTCGTGTAATGCGTTGTGATCTCCTTGGTCAGCTTTCTGAAGTCCCCGGTCTTGATCTTGCAAATATGGACTCAAAAGCATTGTGTGAGTTGCTTCTCTACGGCAGCCCTCAGTTCACTATAATCGACAATAGAATAATCCTAGAAGCAACCATGTCAGTCATTGAGAGGTCTATGCGGTGGGACTAAATACCAACATTAGCAGCAATCCCTTTTCGTCTGTAGTGTAATGTGTGAGATTGTTGTACTGTATTGTAGTGTGAAGTGCAACTTGGGGCTATGTAGAGTGGGGCTGCCTTCTTTTTTGGAATGACTATAATTCGAATGACTATAACAGGACAGTAAATATCAATTTAATTCAATGTAGCAAAACTTAGACGAATGTCCTCAGTCTATGAGCCGCTCTGCTCTACATGGTTTCTCGTTGTACCTAGAGTGTCTTCTCGTTGTATAGTTTAGTGTCTTTTGGTGTGGAGTAGTGTGGTGTGGTATTGGGTTCTTTTGTTAGTTAAATTAGATTATTGTTTATATTTATTGTAAGAGTCATTCATAGTGGGGACTAGATGACCATGTGTCTTTTCCCGCTATGATTGGCTCAGATTCTTGTATTGTAGTTTATTTTCTTAGAGATTGATATATAAAAAAAAAACTTCATCATTAATTTATTTTACGTAGGCTACATTAACCCTATCTGGACCGGGGGGGGGGGGGGGGTCAAGAATTATCTTAGTTTGAAGTTATAAAGGGTTTGACCGTAAAACAAACAAGATAATAAAACTACTCTCTGAAAATATTGTTATAATTCCAAAAATATATGACAAATCTTGTAGAAATTTTGATGAAAGATGCGAAAAGGATAGTTAGGAAAAGTCACGAACAATAATTAGCCTAGAAGTTCTCATAAAAATGATACCCAGACAAAATAGGGTTAACTGATAATAATTCATGTTTTCGGTCACTGATGTTTTTAGCCAATTGTTTGATGAGATCCCGTGTGTTATATGAGAACAGGCCCGTAGGAGCGTTTTTCAGATTGGAGGGGCACTAATTTACACCGAAGAGGTAAAGCTTCCGGGGGTCCGGGGGCTAAGCCCCCGCAAGTATTACTCGGTCAATGCCCTCTTTTCTTTTGGCAACGCCCTTCTGTGCATTGCTGAAAGGGCATTTTATGATCGGAGGTCCTGAAGAAAAATAGGAAATTTACGAATCCAAATATATTTCAAACAGGTTAGCTAAAATCAAACTACGATAGTCGATAGGATAAGAATACTTTGTCGAGAGCATTGCGTAAGATTTACTTGATATTTGATTTACAAATGTCATCACACAATTTTCATGGCGTCCTACGAGTAAGAGTAAATCAAATGGGCGGAATTGAAATGAGGGGGTCTGGGGGAAGTCCCCAGGAAAATTTTTGGGGCCACGCCCTTTACTTTGGCTTAGAATGCATCTCCCGATATCATGCTTGCCATTAGCGACAAGGAATCTTTGATAGCGTTGTGACAGTTCTCTTATGAGTTGAAGCATGAGGAAAATTTTTGAAGCAACATCCTTTACTTTGGCTTAGAATGCATCCCCTGATTCCATATTAGCCAATGCTAAAATGGAAGATTTGACATTTCTTGGAAAATTCTTTCCCAGCTATACCCAGCTTTTTTCTCTTCGGTTTTCGAGGATCTCGAGGACCACGCCACTGCTCATTAGTTTAGCTATGATTATTGATTCTTGAAGTCTGGGTACTTTTCGTCTCTCTTGACGAAGTGCTTCTGATGTCAGAAGGGTTGAGCTTTCCAAAGTTAAATTTCCTTGAATTGGAACCTATGACAAATTCGTTTACGATGCTGACAAGGTTGAATTTATCCACTCTGTCGTTGTACACATGTTTCACCATCAGGTGGTTGAGGCGGTAGTTTGCTGTTGTTGAACTTAAATAGGTATTGACTCTCTTCAGTGCCAAGGGCCTGTCACTGATGATCAGTTTTCTATGTTATTATGAAGAATAAAAAATTCAACTTCTGGAAATTATTGGGGGGGCCCGGGCCCGACCGGCCCCAATAGGTGCTACGGGCCTGGAGAAATTGACAAATTTCATACGTATCATTTGGTGAATTTTTCGACATATGCGCATACTAACCGGTTTTATGTTGCACAGGAAAATATAAAGCCCGAAGTCTTGAAGGTAATGTGTCCATGTAAGTACAGCGACTTTGCTATTTTCACGTGATATTTCATGTGATCACTTTATCGTCGATTTAAAAAGATAGCCAGGTCTAATATAAGCGGACCGATGACTTACTTGCGGCTGCAATTCCAGAGCTTGACACGAAGTCTTACAGCAGGCAGCCTTGTTGTGAAATTTAAATTCTAGTTTTGCATGTGTTTAGTTAAATGCTACCAATCACAGTGCGCTCCTCAGGCTCTTCGTCAGCATCATGTCAGCACATTTTGACAAGAGTGTATACGCTGCTGTACTTACATGGACATATCACCTTTAAAAGTACAGACCGAGCTAGCAAGGTCTGTGCGATAAGACCGAGGGCTTCATATTTTCCTGTACAACTACAAAACCGGTTAGTGCATGAGTTTTATTACCTGATAGCTTCTAATTCTGACTTATATCATTCAGGCCCGATACCAGCCTTAATTCTTAGGGGGGCAAAGAACCAAAATTTTCCGACGCTCTAAAATCAACAACAACAAAAGCAACAACCCCAATTTTAGGAACATACGTTAAGACATGCACCAAAGGACTGATGTGCTCCTTTAATGGCTAGATTTTGGAATTATTTCGTAGTTTCAACGTTGCAGCCTTCAAAATTGGTCAATAAGAATAGAAGGAAAAAATGCTGTAGATTCAAAATCCGTGTCAAATTTCATCCTCGAAAGTCAATAAATTCATGTTCTATGCATCATTTTCCCAGTAAAATCTTCTAAATACGAGCTTGTAACAACAACAAAAATCTGACAGGTGGAGTAAAATTTTCGACCAATGGCCTTCTAGGAGGCGCTCCCCCCCCAGCCCCCCACTGGCTTCGGCCCTGATATCATTTAGTCTAGTGCATTTCGTAACTGTTATGGGGCTTGAGTTTATTGTAAATCTCACAGGCCTAAATCAGTTGCTGTTGTGACAAAAGCGCGTCCTTGTATCGTATTATACAAGGCTACTGGAAAACCGCTGGAAATGTGTGATTAACCAATGGGATTAGCGAGATTTCTGTATTGCCTCGTTTATGAAACGTCAGTGAAGTAATAATGAGTTTTAATAACCATAATATAAAAACACACTTACACTTAAATAATTCTTCTCCGAATTTTCGCTGCCCACCGGCAGCCGCCTCAATGAGAATTGAGTTCGATGTTCGTTCGAGTTCTTCTAAAAAGAGGCCCTTTACATGAGACCCGACATGAAACTCATGCCGGCATGAGTTTCATGCCTGCACAAGTTTTCACATCGGGTGCTGGTCAGAACTACTGCTTGAGTTGCTCTGAGCTTCAAAGAGGTCTTTGAAGGTGTTGTGGCGCAGTGGTGTAATCCTCTGACATTGCAGCCAGAACAGTCAGGCGGACAGGGTTCGATCCCAGGTAGAGCCCCACCATTTGAGCGCCATGACAAGGGGTCGCGGACTCGATTAGGCCTATTCTACTTCTGCGATCCCAGCGCTTGGCGCTAAAACCCGCATCTTCACCTTCACTTCACCTTCACCTAATAACTTCTGCCTCTGTTACTTACCTGTCTCTATATCAAATCATACCTAAGTCCCTTCTGCAGTGGGAACTATGTGACTCCGTGTCTTTTCCCGCTGTGGATGGGACCAATAATGTATTATAGTTAGTTTTAGTGTTTACTTGATATAAAAAAAACACACAAGACAAAACTTTAATAGCACATTCTGCCTCTCGCCGTCCTGCTTTTCTTCTACGTGCTTGTGGAATATGGAGTTTTCATCCTTTATTTCGTATTTCATTAAATTTTTGCCGACTCTTTCTTCCACGCTTCTCGTCGTTTCAGTGATATAGTTTCAGTCACAAATGTTTAGCCTGATAATCAAACCCGATTTCAAAAGAAATAGTGGTCTGTTAAAAACCGCCGTAAAGCTTGTTCAAGCCTCGTTTTGATATTGTTCAGAATCCAAGGTTTTGATGGAAATCTATGCGAATAAATTGCTGATTTAGTAAACAAACAAATTCTCGCTTCCTGGCCAGTTTGAAGATTTTAACTCAGTAAGCTCCTCCGCATGGCAATATGGTCCATGCAGCAATGATTATCAATGAATTTTTAAGTTTTCTTGCCTTTTTCAATCTGTTTTTAAGATAGAAAATGTTGAATAACTGCAGAAAATGTTCACTACTAGATGCTCCCAAATGGCCATGGCCCCATTGTAGGTCCACGAACTACCATTTGGGGGTTTCTGTAAAAAGATACTACCAATTAAGGGTATTTTTCAAAATGTTTGCTTTGGCCTCTTTAACCCTGACTGGACCCCCCTGTCAGGCCACAATGGGAGCATACCCCCATACGAAGTTTGCCCAAGATGAAAGATTGATTCATTTATATTACTGTTGCTTAGCTTATATTGTAGCGCACTTAACAGACATGTTTTTCGTTACTTCAGGTTTCTCCATCGCTGGTTGCATGTGCCAATTTAGCATGATGTGCAACTATGTGTGGTATCACCACAGAAACGAATACTCATGGCACTTACAGATGATACCAAATGGCAATTTCAATGACATGAAAATGCTTCCAACTCAAGTAGCAGTTGAGTATTTTCAGAAAGAAGTGAAACCAGAAGAGAAGATTCCAATACCTCGCTCATCCATACATCTACGTTTCATACTCAGGAATGGCACAAGGTTTTATGGGGAAATACCGCCTGCTGAAACTGTAGATAATTTTATAAAGGAAGCATTATGCTATTCTGCCGGCTTCAGATACTGTCCTGTTCAATGCAGAAGATGGAATGTCAGCAAAGTTCATTGGAACCTTTATTCATTCGAATACGAAGATTGGTCCTGGGACAATCGATGCATCGCAGAGCAAAATAAACATTATGAACATGTCTCAAATTTGGTCAACTATTATGTAAAGAACAGAATTCCAGTTTTTGGTCTAAAAACCATAAATGAACTATGCGAGTTAATTTCTCAGTAAAATGCACTCTTTTTTTTATAAGAAACTAAGGTCCGGGGCTGGTAGGCAGTTTCTTAAATTTTTGGGCCATTTTGCTGTAACAAGTTTCTTACGTGTTTCTTATATTTTTATTGCCGGAAGTTTAGAGTTGATTTTGTCTTGTCTAAAGGGCTCCCGAATTACTTAGTAAATCTCAAAACAAGTAAATAACATGATTTTCACTCAGAATAATGTCCAAACAGTTGCTTTAACTGCACAATGTCAAAATATTTCTTAGCTTTCGAAAAATTGAGCCTACCGTTTCTTATAAGCGGTTTCTTATAAAAAAAAAAATTAGTGTAATCAGTGTTTGGGGTTAGACTGATTACGATGAGTCCCAGTAATCGCTATCCAAAACGAGACTATTACGCCAGACCGAGACCGCTCTTACTGGGACTCATAATAGACTGATTACAATGAGTCCCAGTAATCGCTATCCAAAACGAGACTATTACGCCAGACCGAGATCGCTCTTACTGGGACTCATAATATTACGGCAATATTTTTGGACTGACTTTTTTCACTTTTGAACGCCCTTGGGAACGAGGCTGCTATACACAGCCATGTACAAAGTATACAACAAATACAACGCCATTAGAATTTCTGCAGATTCGATTGATTGATATTGACCAACGGAAACTCGAAGCTCAAAGCAGAGTTTCAAGGAGTTTGGCCGGACAGAACAAAGTCTTACGAACAAGAACACCATGAAAACAAGTTGGCGACAATATCAAATTTTGTACGTAGGTACTATTTTGCTGCTTTCGCTAAGCATCAACTGATTTATTGTGAAGTTTTCAAATCAATGTGTTTCATTTGAAAACTACAAATTTTTTGTGCTTTTCTGTGCCTAGGCCCTTATCGAAACGAGGCAGTCATAGTCATTTCAAAATAATGGCGTTTGGTTATGAGTCGTAGTTAGGAGCGTCCGGCAGTATTTCAATAGCGATAACTACGACCATATCATCAGTCTAGACTCATAATATTACGGCAATATTTTTGGACTGACTTTTTTCACTTTTGAACGCCCTTGGGAACGAGGCTGCTATACACAGTCATGTACAAAGTATACAACCAAATACAACATCATTAGAATTTCTGCAAATTCGATTGATTGATGTTGACCAACGGAAACTCGAAGCTCAAAGCAGAGTTTCAAGGAGCTTGGCCGGACAGAACAATGTCTTACGAACAAGAATACCATGAAAACAGTTAGCGACAATATCAAATTTTGTACGTAGGTACTATTTTGCTGCTTTCGCTAAGCATTAACTGATTTATTGTGAAGTTTTCAAATCAATGTGTTTCATTTGAAAACTACAAATGTTTGTGCTTTTCTGCGTAGGCCCTTATCGAAACGAGGCAGTCATAGTCATTTCAAAATAATGGCGTTTGATTATGAGTCGTAGTTAGGAGCGTCCGGCAGTATTTCAATAGCGATAACTACGACCATATCATCAGTCTAGTTTGGGGTGTCCCAACAAACTGTATACAAGTTTGGAAAATTATGATGTCAAGAGTTCTTTTCAGATCACCTTACAACTGTTTTTAGGGCGAGTACCACGACAAAAAACATCATGTTCATTGACTCATATTTCATAATCAAAAACTTCAGGGCCTCTTTTAAGGAATCATAACTAGGGGGGCAAATTTCAAAAAGGGGACCTCATTTTTGCCGCAAGAAATATTTCTTTTTGTAAACTCCTTAGAATGCGCCAGAGGTGCCCCCATTAGCTCTCCCCAGAAAATTTTCTAAATCAAGGTTGTTAGAATCGCTCTGGTAGCTATTTTCGCCTAGAACCAATCATTAGATCATCAAACTAGCCAGTCATTACGCACAAGAATATATATAGTTACATATAGGCCAGAGAGGCATTTCTTGAATAGTAACCTATTCTCATCCAATTAGTCACTCTCCCTCTCAAATCAACTAAGATACCCGAGTGCGAAGGAAGATCGCTATTTGAGAGGAATTGTGACTAATGGACAATTTTCACTTCACTTTTCTAGGCTTAAAGGCCTATAGTCCCCAGTTAATGCCCCTTTTTGCCTTTAAGCCCATGACACACATAAGAAAAAATAGGAAAACTGCAAATACTGTAATAGTTGAAAAGTGAAGTGGAAATGGCCACTGTTGGCGGAAAGAACCGTCGCCGAGGGAGGAGAGGTGGGTCGCTTTTACACGTGTGACTGCTTGTTGCGTAGAAAGAGACGGAATAAACCAATTCTAAGCTTTAAATACCTTGCTTGAGCCTCAAGGGGCTACACACATAGCTAAGCAGATCCCGTGGGGGTAAAGAATGGAGTTTTCATGCGTTATTTTGAGATTTCAGAGTGACCCCTTGGGTGAGAATAGTAACCTATTCTCATCCAATTAGTCACTCTCCCTCTCAAATCAACTAAGATACCCGAGTGCTTCGGAAGTCACAATTTCGGTAATGTACCATGCAGAGAATACAAAGAAAGATGAAACATTAGTAGCAAAATATAGCTATACCATAAAACCTCAAAGCTATCTACTCCATAACTCAGAAAAAACCAACCCCTGCAAAAACAGAAATTAGGTACCACATATGTATTACTTTTGATCAGCTCTAACTCTGTCAAAAATGAAGTTTCATCCTTGATACATTCCTGTTTGAATGCCGTATGCATAATGTTTAGATTTTTCTAAATTCTTAGAAATTAATTGCAAATGATACAAAGCTGAAATTTTATGGATATGATGCCACTGGGTATATGCTTCCGTTTAAAAATGTTTTGGTTCGGTAGATGCAGCATAGGTTGACGAAGCCACACACCAAATTTGAGTCCGAAATCTTCTATTGATTATTGTTATATAATTTCCCAAAAATGCAAAAAGTGCAATCTTGTAAAAACTGAAATGAAAGATCAGTATTTCGTGACTTGATATTTGAATGTCTCCCTCTTTTCCCTTGGTCTTCATAACCTTTTTTGTTGATCTTAGTTTGTTTCTCCGTGATTTCCTTTCCTTGCTTTTGTGGAAAGGGGCCAGAAGTAGTGCATAATTTTAGTTTCTTTGCACTTGCAGAAAGAAGGGCCTATTTTTAAATTCAAAAATCTGTCGGATGGACATTAGATACTTTGAAAGCCTACCAAATTCTTAGCTTTGATGTAAGACCATAATGTAACCTTGCATGATATAAAGCATCCAAAGGGTAATGAAAACAAGAAACTGATTTGTTTTCAAAACGAATGTTGCTCTGGGAATAACGAAGAACATCGACATGTCGGATGGACTAGATAGAAAATGCACATGTGCAAAAATAGTTACTTCAACCTCAATTCTATCTCAGCATTAAGCATAACTCATAAAAGACTGTAACTGTTCTATGTTATTGTCTATTGCTGACAATGTAACTCATGTAACACTTAGAAAAATAACAACTTGTTCGTCAAAAAAGGATAACAAACGTGTCAGATGGACATGTCGGATGGACAAAAACGTACTGCAAAATTGAACTTCTGAAAACACAAACAGAAGTAATTCTAAATTAATAACAACATGGCGCTGCGTAGGTTCCACATACTCGTTGGTGTTATTGTTGGCCCAGGCACAAGATAAGCATTATCTTATTGGAATGTCCGTCCGACAGATTTTCAGAATGGAGAGTTTGGTGCCAAAATACGCATAAATCTATTTTTGATGCATACTTTCTACCTATTCATGACACAGTAATGTCCACTTTTCAACATTGGGACACATTATTGACTTCTATTGCGGATAAAAAATATAACGAAAGTCCGTCCGACAGGTTTTATAAAAAATATGCTTGAAACAAAACAATGCTGAATTAATCTTCAAAACCCATTGCGAACAATTCCTGTTGTTCCCATTGTGAGCAACTCCAATTGCTGTATGCACTGTTGCATAATTGAAGAGTACTGTGAAAAGTACACACCAGCAACTGTCGGACGGACACACTCTTTAGTCAAAATTTAAAGGCTGTAGATACTTTTCTTCGTGCAAAGGTGATTCCTCCAAACAAATTAGCAAGTTGGGAGATAGCTCCAACAAAATTCCGTGGCTTTATCACTACCATTTGTTTTGGGAAAAATAAATCCTCTCTTTTTTCTGTCGGACGGACAATTACCAAGATGTTTTGTTCCCAACTCTGCGTGGAATTACAAATGATTGCCAAATTTTGTATGTCAGTTATATGAACTATGGAGACTACCATGAAAGGCAAACAACAAATCTTAAGTCAACTAATTCGAAATTAGAGAAAATTCTTTTTTTAGTCAAGCATGCAGCAAAGTTAGACCTCATATTAAAAAATTTCATCACAGCAAGCAAGAAATGGATAAATTATTTAACTTAACCTGAATTCGGAAGACCTAAATGTGTATCTTTGAAAATGTGAGGTCAAGAAGTTCGGAAAAATGGTTTCAATTTTCACCTCTTTGCGTGACCAATTTCAAAGTAGGCCAGAATGCCATTTTCAACTTCATTTTGTGCGCCTAACTAGGCAGATTTTGAGGAGGTTGAAAGGTGCTTTTTGCCTTGCTCTTCGGATCGTTCACGGCCTCTAAAAAATCCATTTTCATGATAAAGCTGCTTGTGAGTTTTGCCCCTCTTCATCAATATCTTTATTTCCCATTCTTGGCTGATATTACGATCGTTGCCGATGAATATCATAACTCAACTTTACTTCTTGTCTGCTACAAATATTTTGATAAATATTGAGGCTTGATAACGGGCTATGCTCGAACCATGGCCGAAGCCAGTGGGGGGGGGGGGGGCGGGGGGGGGGGCGGAGCAAGGCCATTTGTCGGAAATTTTACTCCACTTGTCGGATTTTGTTGTTGTTACAGGCCCACATTTAGAAGATTTCACTGGGACAATGATGCATAGAACATGAATTTATTGTCTTTCGAGGATAAAATTTAACATGGATTTTGAATCTACAGCATTTTTTCCTTCATATTGACCAATGTTGAAGGCTGCAACGTTGAAACTACAAAATAATTCCAAAATCTAGTCATTAAAGGAGCACATCAGTCTTTTCGTGCATGTTTTAACGTATGTTCCTAAAATTGGGGTTGTTGCTGTTGTTGTTGTTGACTTTAGAGCGTCGGAAAATTTTGGTTCTTTGCCCCTCTAAGAATTAAGGCTGGTATCGGGCCTGGCTCGAACGTCGTGCTTATTTCAAATCGCATAAAAGTGCGTATAAATATAAATATATTCTACTCTAATTACTTGTTTATACAAATATTTTGAACTCTCAACCACTCAACCATTATGCTAGAGCCTCCTATTCACTTTGAAAATGGAATGGTGGAATAGAAGGCAGAGAAGAATTGCAGACCTCAAGCCCAAAATTCGAAATTCGGCCTCCAAATAGTTAACAAAATAGCCGTTGCTAGGGCCTTGTCAGGGAATGATTTGTTGACCAACTGTTAGAATGTTGGTCCATAATTCAGAAATTAGTGGCCCAGGGAGATTTTCGTTTACAGAGCTGGAATCTACATTTATCCAAGAAAGTGTAAAGTTGAAATTTTGAAGTTTTAATCGAGAATTACATATGTAGTACATTAAGATAAACAATGTAATGAAGCCTTTAAAGAGCTTTTGTGATGGAAAAAACTGGCCAAGACTGCTCGCTGCACATGCACCAAAATGAATATATTCCGTCTATCCACGATACATTGTTCATCTACCTCAACATGTTGTAGGTTGAATGTTAGCGTGAGGAGGACCTTACTGACTGTTACATTTATTACAGAAGTGGAAACCAGAATTATTCTGTCAACAGCATCGCCTGTAGCTAACGGCCGATTCCCGCATTCTAGCAATTGTAAGTGCGGCCTGCAACAGTTAAAAGAACAGTCTGAATGCAAGCAAATCCCATTGCAAAAGGTTTTGTATGCCATCCAAGTATTTTGCTAGGAGGATATAAAGGATATCACCTCATGATTTTGTTTTTCTACTGAGACAAAAACAAGGTTATAAACTGCTAAGAAGGATACCACTGGGCGAAATATGTCCTAGGGGAAATCGGAGATAACAAGGGTAACTTGTAGATCATAAACAAGCAATGATCCAAAAAGAAGACGGCAGGAAAAAACATTGCAGTTTGGAATCTCCGAATCGTTGTGCAAAAATATTGAAACCATTTGATGGATACTGGTAAAAGAAAGTTGCACTTAAAGATAGATACTAGAAAAAATCAGATGCGAAAAACGGAAACATTCTTGGCAAACAAAGGCCTTTGAAATTTGTGTTATCATCAGAATGGGACTGACTAAAGCTCACAGGAGTCTATGAGACAGAGGCACATTTCGTGTCTCCCGTGTGTAGTGCAGTAGTTTTATCTATTTTTTTTCCAATTTTGCATTGTCTGTAATTGTGCTTGGGTTGCATAGAAAAAACAACTGCAACAGATAAAATCCTTAGAACAATCAAGGGCCACCATAAGCTACCGATTTTATACGTCAAGGGGGGGCCTTATCGAGCATGGCATTATTTCGTCTTATAAGTCATAACTTTAGGAATGTTTGAGCCAAGCTGGAGTCGATATGAAGCACTGCAACTATGTGAAACCACCATCGACGAACAATGTCATACGTCATAAGACATACGAAATTAAAGCTCAAATGCAAGCATTGATTCGAGTGACTTTCATCATTGCACGAAACAGCGTAAACAGGAGCTTTTGGGTCAAAAGAAGTGACAAAAAAGGGTGTAACAATAGGTTTAGCAAATCACTTGTGGACAAAGTCTGCATAAAATGTAAATTAACGCTAAACAGTGCTCTTTAAAATTCATCAATCAAGTTCTTTTTGGCTACCGAAACGAAGACTTACGCTAGACGGTGCTCTTTCAAATTCATCAATCAAATTCCCTTTGGCTACCGTAACAAAGATGTATAAGAATATATACGCTAGACGGTGCTCTTTCAAATTCATAAATCAAATTCTCTTTGGCTACCGTAACGAAGTGTACGCTAAACGGTGCTCTTTCAAATTCATAAATCAAATTCTCTTTGGCCACCGTAACGAAGATATACGCTAGACGGTGCTCTTTCAAATTCATAAATCAAATTCTCTTTGGCTACCGTAATACGCAAAAACGGTGCTCTTTCAAATTCATAAATCAAATTCTCTTTGGCTACCGTAATACGCAAAAACGGTGCTCTTTCAAATTCATAAATCAAATTCTCTTTGGCTACCGTAACGAAGATGTACGCTAGACGGTGCTCTTTCAAATTCATAAATCAAATTCTCTTTGGCTACCGTAACGAATATATACGCTAGACGGTGCTCTTTCAAATTCATAAATCAAATTCTCTTTGGCTACCGTAACGAAGATATACGCTAGACGGTGCTCTTTCAAATTCATAAATCAAATTCTCTTTGGCTACCGTAACGAAGATGTACGCTAAACGGTGCTCTTTCAAATTCATAAATCAAATTCTCTTTGGCTACCGTAACGAAGATGTACGCTAAAACGGTGCTCTTGCAAATTCATAAATCAAATTCTCTTTGGCTACCGTAACGAAGATATACGCTAAACGGTGCTCTTTCAAATTCATAAATCAAATTCTCTTTGGCTACCGTAACGAAGATATACGCTAAACGGTGCTCTTTCAAATTCATAAATCAAATTCTCTTTGGCTACCGTAACGAAGATATACGCTAAACGGTGCTCTTTCAAATTCATAAATCAAATTCTCTTTGGCTACCGTAACGAATATGTACGCTAAACGGTGCTCTTTCAAATTCATAAATCAAATTCTCTTTGGCTACCGTAACGAAGATGTACGCTAGAACGGTGCTCTTTCAAATTCATAAATCAAATTCTCTTTGGCTACCGTAACGAAGATGTACGCTAAACGGTGCTCTTTCAAATTCATAAATCAAATTCTCTTTGGCTACCGTAACGAAGATATACGCTAGACGGTGCTCTTTCAAATTCATAAATCAAATTCTCTTTGGCTACCGTAACGAAGATGTACGCTAAAACGGTGCTCTTTCAAATTCATAAATCAAATTCTCTTTGGCTACCGTAACGAAGATGTACGCTAAACGGTGCTCTTTCAAATTCATAAATCAAATTCTCTTTGGCTACCGTAACGAAGATGTACGCTAAAACGGTGCTCTTTCAAATTCATAAATCAAATTCTCTTTGGCTACCGTAACGAAGATGTACGCTAAAACGGTGCTCTTTCAAATTCATAAATCAAATTCTCTTTGGCTACCGTAACGAAGATATACGCTAGACGGTGCTCTTTCAAATTCATAAATCAAATTCTCTTTGGCTACCGTAACGAAGATGTACGCTAAAACGGTGCTCTTTCAAATTCATAAATCAAATTCTCTTTGGCTACCGTAACGAAGATATACGCTAGACGGTGCTCTTTCAAATTCATAAATCAAATTCTCTTTGGCTACCGTAACGAAGATGTACGCTAAAACGGTGCTCTTTCAAATTCATAAATCAAATTCTCTTTGGCTACCGTAACGAAGATGTACGCTAAACGGTGCTCTTTCAAATTCATAAATCAAATTCTCTTTGGCTACCGTAACGAAGATGTACGCTAAAACGGTGCTCTTTCAAATTCATAAATCAAATTCTCTTTGGCTACCGTAACGAAGATTTACGCTAGACGGTGCTCTTGCAAATTCATAAATCAAATTCTCTTTGGCTACCGTAACGAAGATATACGCTAGACGGTGCTCTTTCAAATTCATAAATCAAATTCTCTTTGGCTACCGTAACGAAGATGTACGCTAAAACGGTGCTCTTTCAAATTCATAAATCAAATTCTCTTTGGCTACCGTAACGAAGATATACGCTAGACGGTGCTCTTTCAAATTCATAAATCAAATTCTCTTTGGCTACCGTAACGAAGATATACGCTAGACGGTGCTCTTTCAAATTCATAAATCAAATTCTCTTTGGCTACCGTAACGAAGATATACGCTAAAACGGTGCTCTTTCAAATTCATAAATCAAATTCTCTTTGGCTACCGTAACGAAGATATACGCTAAAACGGTGCTCTTTCAAATTCATAAATCAAATTCTCTTTGGCTACCGTAACGAAGATTTACGCTAAACGGTGCTCTTTCAAATTCATAAATCAAATTCTCTTTGGCTACCGTAACGAAGATGTACGCTAGACGGTGCTCTTTCAAATTCATAAATCAAATTCTCTTTGGCTACCGTAACGAAGATATACGCTAAAAGGTGCTCTTTCAAATTCATAAATCAAATTCTCTTTGGCTACCGTAACGAAGATGTACGCTAGACGGTGCTCTTTCAAATTCATAAATCAAATTCTCTTTGGCTACCGTAACGAAGATGTACGCTAAACGGTGCTCTTTCAAATTCATAAATCAAATTCTCTTTGGCTACCGTAACGAAGATGTACGCTAGACGGTGCTCTTTCAAATTCATAAATCAAATTCTCTTTGGCTACCGTAACGAAGATATACGCTAGACGGTGCTCTTTCAAATTCATAAATCAAATTCTCTTTGGCTACCGTAACGAAGATGTACGCTAAACGGTGCTCTTTCAAATTCATAAATCAAATTCTCTTTGGCTACCGTAACGAAGATGTACGCTAGACGGTGCTCTTTCAAATTCATAAATCAAATTCTCTTTGGCTACCGTAACGAAGATATACGCTAGACGGTGCTCTTTCAAATTCATAAATCAAATTCTCTTTGGCTACCGTAACGAAGATGTACGCTAAACGGTGCTCTTTCAAATCCATAAATCAAATTCTCTTTGGCTACCGTAACGAAGATGTACGCTAAAATGGTGCTCTTTCAAATTCATAAATCAAATTCTCTTTGGCTACCGTAACGAAGATGTACGCTAAACGGTGCTCTTTCAAATTCATAAATCAAATTCTCTTTGGCTACCGTAACGAAGATATACGCTAAACGGTGCTCTTTCAAATTCATAAATCAAATTCTCTTTGGCTACCGTAACGAAGATGTACGCTAAACGGTGCTCTTTCAAATTCATAAATCAAATTCTCTTTGGCTACCGTAACGAAGATGTACGCTAAACGGTGCTCTTTCAAATCCATAAATCAAATTCTCTTTGGCTACCGTAACGAAGATATACGCTAAACGGTGCTCTTTCAAATTCATAAATCAAATTCTCTTTGGCTACCGTAACGAAGATATACGCTAGACGGTGCTCTTTCAAATTCATAAATCAAATTCTCTTTGGCTACCGTAACGAAGATATACGCTAAACGGTGCTCTTTCAAATTCATAAATCAAATTCTCTTTGGCTACCGTAACGAAGATGTACGCTAGACGGTGCTCTTTCAAATTCATAAATCAAATTCTCTTTGGCTACCGTAACGAAGATGTACGCTAAAACGGTGCTCTTTCAAATTCATAAATCAAATTCTCTTTGGCTACCGTAACGAAGATGTACGCTAAACGGTGCTCTTTCAAATTCATAAATCAAATTCTCTTTGGCTACCGTAACGAAGATGTACGCTAAAACGGTGCTCTTTCAAATTCATAAATCAAATTCTCTTTGGCTACCGTAACGAAGATGTACGCTAAAACGGTGCTCTTTCAAATTCATAAATCAAATTCTCTTTGGCTACCGTAACGAAGATATACGCTAGACGGTGCTCTTTCAAATTCATAAATCAAATTCTCTTTGGCTACCGTAACGAAGATGTACGCTAGACGGTGCTCTTTCAAATTCATAAATCAAATTCTCTTTGGCTACCGTAACGAAGATATACGCTAAACGGTGCTCTTTCAAATTCATAAATCAAATTCTCTTTGGCTACCGTAACGAAGATATACGCTAAACGGTGCTCTTTCAAATTCATAAATCAAATTCTCTTTGGCTACCGTAACGAAGATATACGCTAAACGGTGCTCTTTCAAATTCATAAATCAAATTCTCTTTGGCTACCGTAACGAAGATGTACGCTAAAACGGTGCTCTTTCAAATTCATAAATCAAATTCTCTTTGGCTACCGTAACGAAGATTTACGCTAGACGGTGCTCTTGCAAATTCATAAATCAAATTCTCTTTGGCTACCGTAACGAAGATATACGCTAGACGGTGCTCTTTCAAATTCATAAATCAAATTCTCTTTGGCTACCGTAACGAAGATGTACGCTAAAACGGTGCTCTTTCAAATTCATAAATCAAATTCTCTTTGGCTACCGTAACGAAGATATACGCTAGACGGTGCTCTTTCAAATTCATAAATCAAATTCTCTTTGGCTACCGTAACGAAGATATACGCTAGACGGTGCTCTTTCAAATTCATAAATCAAATTCTCTTTGGCTACCGTAACGAAGATATACGCTAAAACGGTGCTCTTTCAAATTCATAAATCAAATTCTCTTTGGCTACCGTAACGAAGATATACGCTAGACGGTGCTCTTTCAAATTCATAAATCAAATTCTCTTTGGCTACCGTAACGAAGATGTACGCTAAAACGGTGCTCTTTCAAATTCATAAATCAAATTCTCTTTGGCTACCGTAACGAAGATGTACGCTAAAACGGTGCTCTTTCAAATTCATAAATCAAATTCTCTTTGGCTACCGTAACGAAGATATACGCTAGACGGTGCTCTTTCAAATTCATAAATCAAATTCTCTTTGGCTACCGTAACGAAGATATACGCTAGACGGTGCTCTTTCAAATTCATAAATCAAATTCTCTTTGGCTACCGTAACGAAGATGTACGCTAAACGGTGCTCTTTCAAATTCATAAATCAAATTCTCTTTGGCTACCGTAACGAAGATGTACGCTAAAACGGTGCTCTTTCAAATTCATAAATCAAATTCTCTTTGGCTACCGTAACGAAGATTTACGCTAGACGGTGCTCTTTCAAATTCATAAATCAAATTCTCTTTGGCTACCGTAACGAAGATATACGCTAGACGGTGCTCTTTCAAATTCATAAATCAAATTCTCTTTGGCTACCGTAACGAAGATATACGCTAGACGGTGCTCTTTCAAATTCATAAATCAAATTCTCTTTGGCTACCGTAACGAAGATATACGCTAGACGGTGCTCTTTCAAATTCATAAATCAAATTCTCTTTGGCTACCGTAACGAAGATATACGCTAGACGGTGCTCTTTCAAATTCATAAATCAAATTCTCTTTGGCTACCGTAACGAAGATGTACGCTAAAACGGTGCTCTTTCAAATTCATAAATCAAATTCTCTTTGGCTACCGTAACGAAGATGTACGCTAAACGGTGCTCTTTCAAATTCATAAATCAAATTCTCTTTGGCTACCGTAACGAAGATTTACGCTAAACGGTGCTCTTTCAAATTCATAAATCAAATTCTCTTTGGCTACCGTAACGAAGATGTACGCTAAACGGTGCTCTTTCAAATTCATAAATCAAATTCTCTTTGGCTACCGTAACGAAGATATACGCTAAAAGAGTGCTCTTTCAAATTCATAAATCAAATTCTCTTTGGCTACCGTAACGAAGATGTACGCTAGACGGTGCTCTTTCAAATTCATAAATCAAATTCTCTTTGGCTACCGTAACGAAGATGTACGCTAAACGGTGCTCTTTCAAATTCATAAATCAAATTCTCTTTGGCTACCGTAACGAAGATGTACGCTAGACGGTGCTCTTTCAAATTCATAAATCAAATTCTCTTTGGCTACCGTAACGAAGATATACGCTAGACGGTGCTCTTTCAAATTCATAAATCAAATTCTCTTTGGCTACCGTAACGAAGATGTACGCTAAACGGTGCTCTTGCAAATTCATAAATCAAATTCTCTTTGGCTACCGTAACGAAGATGTACGCTAGACGGTGCTCTTTCAAATTCATAAATCAAATTCTCTTTGGCTACCGTAACGAAGATATACGCTAGACGGTGCTCTTTCAAATTCATAAATCAAATTCTCTTTGGCTACCGTAACGAAGATGTACGCTAGACGGTGCTCTTTCAAATTCATAAATCAAATTCTCTTTGGCTACCGTAACGAAGATATACGCTAGACGGTGCTCTTTCAAATTCATAAATCAAATTCTCTTTGGCTACCGTAACGAAGATTTACGCTAAACGGTGCTCTTGCAAATTCATAAATCAAATTCTCTTTGGCTACCGTAACGAAGATGTACGCTAAACGGTGCTCTTTCAAATCCATAAATCAAATTCTCTTTGGCTACCGTAACGAAGATTTACGCTAGACGGTGCTCTTTCAGATTCATAAATCAAATTCTCTTTGGCTACCGTAACGAAGATTTACGCTAGACGGTGCTCTTGCAAATTCATAAATCAAATTCTCTTTGGCTACCGTAACGAAGATTTACGCTAAACGGTGCTCTTTCAAATTCATAAATCAAATTCTCTTTGGCTACCGTAACGAAGATTTACGCTAAACGGTGCTCTTTCAAATTCATAAATCAAATTCTCTTTGGCTACCGTAACGAAGATTTACGCTAGACGGTGCTCTTTCAAATTCATAAATCAAATTCTCTTTGGCTACCGTAACGAAGATGTACGCTAAACGGTGCTCTTTCAAATTCATAAATCAAATTCTCTTTGGCTACCGTAACGAAGATTTACGCTAGACGGTGCTCTTTCAAATTCATAAATCAAATTCTCTTTGGCTACCGTAACGAAGATATACGCTAGACGGTGCTCTTTCAAATTCATAAATCAAATTCTCTTTGGCTACCGTAACGAAGATTTACGCTAAACGGTGCTCTTTCAAATTCATAAATCAAATTCTCTTTGGCTACCGTAACGAAGATGTACGCTAGACGGTGCTCTTTCAAATTCATAAATCAAATTCTCTTTGGCTACCGTAACGAAGATATACGCTAGACGGTGCTCTTTCAAATTCATAAATCAAATTCTCTTTGGCTACCGTAACGAAGATGTACGCTAAACGGTGCTCTTTCAAATTCATAAATCAAATTCTCTTTGGCTACCGTAACGAAGATTTACGCTAAACGGTGCTCTTTCAAATTCATAAATCAAATTCTCTTTGGCTACCGTAACGAAGATGTACGCTAGACGGTGCTCTTTCAAATTCATAAATCAAATTCTCTTTGGCTACCGTAACGAAGATGTACGCTAAAACGGTGCTCTTTCAAATTCATAAATCAAATTCTCTTTGGCTACCGTAACGAAGATGTACGCTAAACGGTGCTCTTTCAAATTCATAAATCAAATTCTCTTTGGCTACCGTAACGAAGATGTACGCTAAAACGGTGCTCTTTCAAATTCATAAATCAAATTCTCTTTGGCTACCGTAACGAAGATGTACGCTAAAACGGTGCTCTTTCAAATTCATAAATCAAATTCTCTTTGGCTACCGTAACGAAGATTTACGCTAGACGGTGCTCTTTCAAATTCATAAATCAAATTCTCTTTGGCTACCGTAACGAAGATATACGCTAAACGGTGCTCTTTCAAATTCATAAATCAAATTCTCTTTGGCTACTGTAACGAAGATTTACGCTAGACGGTGCTCTTTCAAATTCATAAATCAAATTCTCTTTGGCTACCGTAACGAAGATGTACGCTAAACGGTGCTCTTTCAAATTCATAAATCAAATTCTCTTTGGCCACCGTAACGAAGATATACGCTAGACGGTGCTCTTTCAAATTCATAAATCAAATTCTCTTTGGCTACCGTAACGAAGATGTACGCTAAACGGTGCTCTTTCAAATTCATAAATCAAATTCTCTTTGGCCACCGTAACGAAGATATACGCTAGACGGTGCTCTTTCAAATTCATAAATCAAATTCTCTTTGGCCACCGTAACGAAGATGTACGCTAAACGGTGCTCTTTCAAATTCATAAATCAAGTTCTCTTTGGCTACCGTAACGAAGATGTACGCTAAAACGGTGCTCTTTCAATTCATAAATCAAATTCTCTTTGGCTACCGTAACGAAGATATACGCTAGACGGTGCTCTTTCAAATTCATAAATCAAATTCTCTTTGGCTACCGTAACGAAGATATACGCTAAAACGGTGCTCTTTCAAATTCATAAATCAAGTTCTCTTTGGCTACCGTAACGAAGATGTACGCTAAAACGGTGCTCTTTCAATTCATAAATCAAGTTCTCTTTGGCTACCGTAACGAAGATATACGCTAGACGGTGCTCTTTCAAATTCATAAATCAAATTCTCTTTGGCTACCGTAACGAAGATGTACGCTAAAACGGTGCTCTTTCAAATTCATAAATCAAGTTCTCTTTGGCTACCGTAACGAAGATGTACGCTAAAACGGTGCTCTTTCAATTCATAAATCAAATTCTCTTTGGCTACCGTAACGAAGATTTACGCTAAACGGTGCTCTTTCAAATTCATAAATCAAATTCTCTTTGGCTACCGTAACGAAGTGTACGCTAAACGGTGCTCTTTCAAATTCATAAATCAAATTCTCTTTGGCCACCGTAACGAAGATATACGCTAGACGGTGCTCTTTCAAATTCATAAATCAAATTCTCTTTGGCTACCGTAACGAAGATATACGCTAAACGGTGCTCTTTCAAATTCATAAATCAAATTCTCTTTGGCTACCGTAACGAAGATTTACGCTAGACGGTGCTCTTTCAAATTCATAAATCAAATTCTCTTTGGCTACCGTAACGAAGATGTACGCTAAAACGGTGCTCTTTCAAATTCATAAATCAAATTCTCTTTGGCTACCGTAACGAAGATGTACGCTAAAATGGTGCTCTTTCAAATTCATAAATCAAATTCTCTTTGGCTACCGTAACGAAGATGTACGCTAAACGGTGCTCTTGCAAATTCGTAAATCAAATTCTCTTTGGCTACCGTAACGAAGATGTACGCTAAACGGTGCTCTTTCAAATTCATAAATCAAATTCTCTTTGGCTACCGTAACGAAGATGTACACTAAACGGTGCTCTTTCAAATTCATAAATCAAATTCTCTTTGGCTACCGTAACGAAGATGTACGCTAAAACGGTGCTCTTTCAAATTCATAAATCAAATTCTCTTTGGCTACCGTAACGAAGATATACGCTAGACGGTGCCCTTTCAAATTCATAAATCAAATTCTCTTTGGCTACCGTAACGAAGATATACGCTAGACGGTGCTCTTTCAAATTCATAAATCAAATTCTCTTTGGCTACCGTAACGAAGATATACGCTAGACGGTGCTCTTTCAAATTCATAAATCAAATTCTCTTTGGCTACCGTAACGAAGATTTACGCTAGACGGTGCTCTTTCAAATTCATAAATCAAATTCTCTTTGGCTACCGTAACGAAGATTTACGCTAGACGGTGCTCTTTCAAATTCATAAATCAAATTCTCTTTGGCTACCGTAACGAAGATGTACGATAAAACGGTGCTCTTTCAAATTCATAAATCAAATTCTCTTTGGCTACCGTAACGAAGATTTACGCTAGACGGTGCTCTTTCAAATTCATAAATCAAATTCTCTTTGGCTACCGTAACGAAGATATACGCTAGACGGTGCTCTTTCAAATTCATAAATCAAATTCTCTTTGGCTACCGTAACGAAGATATACGCTAGACGGTGCTCTTTCAAATTCATAAATCAAATTCTCTTTGGCTACCGTAACGAAGTGTACGCTAAACGGTGCTCTTTCAAACCCATAAATCAAATTCTCTTTGGCTACCGTAACGAAGATGTACGATAAACGGTGCTCTTTCAAATTCATAAATCAAATTCTCTTTGGCTACCGTAACGAAGATGTACGATAAAACGGTGATCTTTCAAATTCATAAATCAAATTCTCTTTGGCTACCGTAACGAAGATTTACGCTAGACGGTGCTCTTTCAAATTCATAAATCAAATTCTCTTTAGCTACCGTAACGAAGATGTACGCTAAAACGGTGCTCTTTCAAATTCATAAATCAAATTCTCTTTGGCCACCGTAACGAAGATATACGCTAGACGGTGCTCTTTCAAATTCATAAATCAAATTCTCTTTGGCTACCGTAACGAAGATATACGCTAGACGGTGCTCATTCAAATTCATAAATCAAATTCTCTTTGGCTACCGTAACGAAGATATACGCTAGACGGTGCTCTTTCAAATTCATAAATCAAATTCTCTTTGGCTACCGTAACGAATATATACGCTAGACGGTGCTCTTTCAAATTCATAAATCAAATTCTCTTTGGCCACCGTAACGAAGATGTACGCTAAACGGTGCTCTTGCAAATTCATAAATCAAATTCTCTTTGGCTACCGTAACGAAGATGTACGCTAAAACGGTGCTCTTGCAAATTCATAAATCAAATTCTCTTTGGCTACCGTAACGAAGATATACGCTAGACGGTGCTCTTTCAAATTCATAAATCAAATTCTCTTTGGCTACCGTAACGAAGATGTACGCTAAACGGTGCTCTTTCAAATTCATAAATCAAATTCTCTTTGGCTACCGTAACGAAGATGTACGCTAAACGGTGCTCTTTCAAATTCATAAATCAAATTCTCTTTGGCTACCGTAACGAAGATGTACGCTAAACGGTGCTCTTTCAAATTCATAAATCAAATTCTCTTTGGCTACCGTAACGAAGATGTACGCTAAAACGGTGCTCTTTCAAATTCATAAATCAAATTCTCTTTGGCTACCGTAACGAAGATGTACGCTAAAACGGTGCTCTTTCAAATTCATAAATCAAATTCTCTTTGGCTACCGTAACGAAGATGTACGCTAAACGGTGCTCTTTCAAATTCATAAATCAAATTCTCTTTGGCTACCGTAATACGCAAAAACGGTGCTCTTTCAAATTCATAAATCAAATTCTCTTTGGCTACCGTAACGAAGATATACGCTAGACGGTGCTCTTTCAAATTCATAAATCAAATTCTCTTTGGCTACCGTAACGAAGATGTACGCTAAAACGGTGCTCTTGCAAATTCATAAATCAAATTCTCTTTGGCTACCGTAACGAAGATATACGCTAAACGGTGCTCTTTCAAATTCATAAATCAAATTCTCTTTGGCTACCGTAACGAAGATATACGCTAGACGGTGCTCTTTCAAATTCATAAATCAAATTCTCTTTGGCTACCGTAACGAAGATATACGCTAGACGGTGCTCTTTCAAATTCATAAATCAAATTCTCTTTGGCTACCGTAACGAAGATATACGCTAAACGGTGCTCTTTCAAATTCATAAATCAAATTCTCTTTGGCTACCGTAACGAAGATATACGCTAGACGGTGCTCTTTCAAATTCATAAATCAAATTCTCTTTGGCTACCGTAACGAAGATGTACGCTAAAACGGTGCTCTTGCAAATTCATAAATCAAATTCTCTTTGGCTACCGTAACGAAGATTTACGCTAAACGGTGCTCTTTCAAATTCATAAATCAAATTCTCTTTGGCTACCGTAACGAAGATGTACGCTAAAACGGTGCTCTTGCAAATTCATAAATCAAATTCTCTTTGGCTACCGTAACGAAGATTTACGCTAGACGGTGCTCTTTCAAATTCATAAATCAAATTCTCTTTGGCTACCGTAACGAAGATGTACGCTAAACGGTGCTCTTTCAAATTCATAAATCAAATTCTCTTTGGCTACCGTAACGAAGATGTACGCTAAACGGTGCTCTTGCAAATTCATAAATCAAATTCTCTTTGGCTACCGTAACGAAGATGTACGCTAAAACGGTGCTCTTTCAAATTCATAAATCAAATTCTCTTTGGCTACCGTAACGAAGATGTACGCTAAAACGGTGCTCTTGCAAATTCATAAATCAAATTCTCTTTGGCTACCGTAACGAAGATATACGCTAGACGGTGCTCTTTCAAATTCATAAATCAAATTCTCTTTGGCTACCGTAACGAAGATGTACGCTAAACGGTGCTCTTTCAAATTCATAAATCAAATTCTCTTTGGCTACCGTAACGAAGATATACGCTAGACGGTGCTCTTTCAAATTCATAAATCAAATTCTCTTTGGCTACCGTAACGAAGATGTACGCTAAAACGGTGCTCTTGCAAATTCATAAATCAAATTCTCTTTGGCTACCGTAACGAAGATATACGCTAGACGGTGCTCTTTCAAATTCATAAATCAAATTCTCTTTGGCTACCGTAACGAAGATGTACGCTAAAACGGTGCTCTTTCAAATTCATAAATCAAATTCTCTTTGGCTACCGTAACGAAGATATACGCTAGACGGTGCTCTTTCAAATTCATAAATCAAATTCTCTTTGGCTACCGTAACGAAGATATACGCTAGACGGTGCTCTTTCAAATTCATAAATCAAATTCTCTTTGGCTACCGTAACGAAGATGTACGATAAAACGGTGCTCTTTCAAATTCATAAATCAAATTCTCTTTGGCTACCGTAACGAAGATGTACGCTAAAACGGTGCTCTTTCAAATTCATAAATCAAATTCTCTTTGGCTACCGTAACGAAGATGTACGATAAAACGGTGCTCTTTCAAATCCATAAATCAAATTCTCTTTGGCTACCGTAACGAAGATGTACGCTAAACGGTGCTCTTTCAAATTCATAAATCAAGTTCTCTTTGGCTACCGTAACGAAGATGTACGCTAAAACGGTGCTCTTTCAAATTCATAAATCAAATTCTCTTTGGCTACCGTAACGAAGATGTACGCTAAAACGGTGCTCTTTCAAATTCATAAATCAAATTCTCTTTGGCTACCGTAACGAAGATGTACGCTAAACGGTGCTCTTTCAAATTCATAAATCAAATTCTCTTTGGCTACCGTAACGAAGATGTACGCTAAAACGGTGCTCTTTCAAATTCATAAATCAAATTCTCTTTGGCTACCGTAACGAAGATATACGCTAGACGGTGCTCTTTCAAATTCATAAATCAAATTCTCTTTGGCTACCGTAACGAAGATTTACGCTAGACGGTGCTCTTTCAAATTCATAAATCAAATTCTCTTTGGCTACCGTAACGAAGATGTACGCTAAACGGTGCTCTTTCAAATTCATAAATCAAATTCTCTTTGGCTACCGTAACGAAGATATACGCTAGACGGTGCTCTTTCAAATTCATAAATCAAATTCTCTTTGGCTACCGTAATACGCAAAAACGGTGCTCTTTCAAATTCATAAATCAAATTCTCTTTGGCTACCGTAACGAAGATATACGCTAGACGGTGCTCTTTCAAATTCATAAATCAAATTCTCTTTGGCTACCGTAACGAAGATATACGCTAGACGGTGCTCTTTCAAATTCATAAATCAAATTCTCTTTGGCTACCGTAACGAAGATGTACGCTAAACGGTGCTCTTTCAAATTCATAAATCAAATTCTCTTTGGCTACCGTAACGAAGATATACGCTAGACGGTGCTCTTTCAAATTCATAAATCAAATTCTCTTTGGCTACCGTAACGAAGATATACGCTAGACGGTGCTCTTTCAAATTCATAAATCAAATTCTCTTTGGCTACCGTAACGAAGATATACGCTAGACGGTGCTCTTTCAAATTCATAAATCAAATTCTCTTTGGCTACCGTAACGAAGATGTACGCTAAACGGTGCTCTTTCAAATTCATAAATCAAATTCTCTTTGGCTACCGTAACGAAGATATACGCTAGACGGTGCTCTTTCAAATTCATAAATCAAATTCTCTTTGGCTACCGTAATACGCAAAAACGGTGCTCTTTCAAATTCATAAATCAAATTCTCTTTGGCTACCGTAACGAAGATATACGCTAGACGGTGCTCTTTCAAATTCATAAATCAAATTCTCTTTGGCTACCGTAACGAAGATATACGCTAGACGGTGCTCTTTCAAATTCATAAATCAAATTCTCTTTGGCTACCGTAACGAAGATGTACGCTAATTGGTGCTCTTTCAAATCCATAAATCAAATTCTCTTTGGCTACCGTAACGAAGATGTACGCTAAAACGGTGCTCTTTCAAATTCATAAATCAAATTCTCTTTGGCTACCGTAACGAAGATGTACGCTAAACGGTGCTCTTTCAAATTCATAAATCAAATTCTCTTTGGCTACCGTAACGAAGATGTACGCTAAACGGTGCTCTTTCAAATTCATAAATCAAATTCTCTTTGGCTACCGTAACGAAGATATACGCTAGACGGTGCTCTTTCAAATTCATAAATCAAATTCTCTTTGGCTACCGTAACGAAGATGTACGCTAAAACGGTGCTCTTGCAAATTCATAAATCAAATTCTCTTTGGCTACCGTAACGAAGATGTACGCTAAAACGGTGCTCTTTCAAATTCATAAATCAAATTCTCTTTGGCTACCGTAACGAAGATTTACGCTAGATGGTGCTCTTGCAAATTCATAAATCAAATTCTCTTTGGCTACCGTAACGAAGATGTACGCTAAACGGTGCTCTTTCAAATTCATAAATCAACTTCTCTTTGGCTACCGTAACGAAGATATACGCTAGACGGTGCTCTTTCAAATTCATAAATCAAATTCTCTTTGGCTACCGTAACGAAGATGTACGCTAAAACGGTGCTCTTTCAAATTCATAAATCAAATTCTCTTTGGCTACCGTAACGAAGATGTACGCTAAACGGTGCTCTTTCAAATTCATAAATCAAATTCTCTTTGGCTACCGTAACGAAGATTTACGCTAGACGGTGCTCTTTCAAATTCATCAATCAAATTCTCTTTGGCTACCGTAACGAAGATATACGCTAGACGGTGCCCTTTCAAATTCATAAATCAAATTCTCTTTGGCTACCGTAACGAAGATGTACGCTAAAACGGTGCTCTTTCAAATTCATAAATCAAATTCTCTTTGGCTAAAACGGTGCTCTTTCAAATTCATAAATCAAATTCTCTTTGGCTACCGTAACGAAGATGTACGCTAAAACGGTGCTCTTGCAAATTCATAAATCAAATTCTCTTTGGCTACCGTAACGAAGATTTACGCTAGACGGTGCTCTTGCAAATTCATAAATCAAATTCTCTTTGGCTACCGTAACGAAGATATACGCTAGACGGTGCTCTTTCAAATTCATAAATCAAATTCTCTTTGGCTACCGTAACGAAGATGTACGCTAAAACGGTGCTCTTTCAAATTCATAAATCAAATTCTCTTTGGCTACCGTAACGAAGATATACGCTAGACGGTGCTCTTTCAAATTCATAAATCAAATTCTCTTTGGCTACCGTAACGAAGATATACGCTAGACGGTGCTCTTTCAAATTCATAAATCAAATTCTCTTTGGCTACCGTAACGAAGATGTACGCTAAAACGGTGCTCTTTCAAATTCATAAATCAAATTCTCTTTGGCTACCGTAACGAAGATGTACGCTAAACGGTGCTCTTTCAAATTCATAAATCAAATTCTCTTTGGCTACCGTAACGAAGATTTACGCTAAACGGTGCTCTTTCAAATTCATAAATCAAATTCTCTTTGGCTACCGTAACGAAGATGTACGCTAGACGGTGCTCTTTCAAATTCATAAATCAAATTCTCTTTGGCTACCGTAACGAAGATGTACGCTAAACGGTGCTCTTTCAAATTCATAAATCAAATTCTCTTTGGCTACCGTAACGAAGATGTACGCTAGACGGTGCTCTTTCAAATTCATAAATCAAATTCTCTTTGGCTACCGTAACGAAGATATACGCTAGACGGTGCTCTTTCAAATTCATAAATCAAATTCTCTTTGGCTACCGTAACGAAGATGTACGCTAAACGGTGCTCTTGCAAATTCATAAATCAAATTCTCTTTGGCTACCGTAACGAAGATGTACGCTAGACGGTGCTCTTTCAAATTCATAAATCAAATTCTCTTTGGCTACCGTAACGAAGATATACGCTAGACGGTGCTCTTTCAAATTCATAAATCAAATTCTCTTTGGCTACCGTAACGAAGATGTACGCTAGACGGTGCTCTTTCAAATTCATAAATCAAATTCTCTTTGGCTACCGTAACGAAGATATACGCTAGACGGTGCTCTTTCAAATTCATAAATCAAATTCTCTTTGGCTACCGTAACGAAGATTTACGCTAAACGGTGCTCTTGCAAATTCATAAATCAAATTCTCTTTGGCTACCGTAACGAAGATGTACGCTAAACGGTGCTCTTTCAAATCCATAAATCAAATTCTCTTTGGCTACCGTAACGAAGATTTACGCTAGACGGTGCTCTTTCAAAATCAAATTCTCTTTGGCTACCGTAACGAAGATTTACGCTAGACGGTGCTCTTGCAAATTCATAAATCAAATTCTCTTTGGCTACCGTAACGAAGATTTACGCTAAACGGTGCTCTTTCAAATTCATAAATCAAATTCTCTTTGGCTACCGTAACGAAGATTTACGCTAAACGGTGCTCTTTCAAATTCATAAATCAAATTCTCTTTGGCTACCGTAACGAAGATTTACGCTAGACGGTGCTCTTTCAAATTCATAAATCAAATTCTCTTTGGCTACCGTAACGAAGATGTACGCTAAACGGTGCTCTTTCAAATTCATAAATCAAATTCTCTTTGGCTACCGTAACGAAGATTTACGCTAGACGGTGCTCTTTCAAATTCATAAATCAAATTCTCTTTGGCTACCGTAACGAAGATATACGCTAGACGGTGCTCTTTCAAATTCATAAATCAAATTCTCTTTGGCTACCGTAACGAAGATTTACGCTAAACGGTGCTCTTTCAAATTCATAAATCAAATTCTCTTTGGCTACCGTAACGAAGATGTACGCTAGACGGTGCTCTTTCAAATTCATAAATCAAATTCTCTTTGGCTACCGTAACGAAGATATACGCTAGACGGTGCTCTTTCAAATTCATAAATCAAATTCTCTTTGGCTACCGTAACGAAGATGTACGCTAAACGGTGCTCTTTCAAATTCATAAATCAAATTCTCTTTGGCTACCGTAACGAAGATTTACGCTAAACGGTGCTCTTTCAAATTCATAAATCAAATTCTCTTTGGCTACCGTAACGAAGATGTACGCTAGACGGTGCTCTTTCAAATTCATAAATCAAATTCTCTTTGGCTACCGTAACGAAGATGTACGCTAAAACGGTGCTCTTTCAAATTCATAAATCAAATTCTCTTTGGCTACCGTAACGAAGATGTACGCTAAACGGTGCTCTTTCAAATTCATAAATCAAATTCTCTTTGGCTACCGTAACGAAGATGTACGCTAAAACGGTGCTCTTTCAAATTCATAAATCAAATTCTCTTTGGCTACCGTAACGAAGATGTACGCTAAAACGGTGCTCTTTCAAATTCATAAATCAAATTCTCTTTGGCTACCGTAACGAAGATTTACGCTAGACGGTGCTCTTTCAAATTCATAAATCAAATTCTCTTTGGCTACCGTAACGAAGATATACGCTAAACGGTGCTCTTTCAAATTCATAAATCAAATTCTCTTTGGCTACTGTAACGAAGATTTACGCTAGACGGTGCTCTTTCAAATTCATAAATCAAATTCTCTTTGGCTACCGTAACGAAGATGTACGCTAAACGGTGCTCTTTCAAATTCATAAATCAAATTCTCTTTGGCCACCGTAACGAAGATATACGCTAGACGGTGCTCTTTCAAATTCATAAATCAAATTCTCTTTGGCTACCGTAACGAAGATGTACGCTAAACGGTGCTCTTTCAAATTCATAAATCAAATTCTCTTTGGCCACCGTAACGAAGATATACGCTAGACGGTGCTCTTTCAAATTCATAAATCAAATTCTCTTTGGCCACCGTAACGAAGATGTACGCTAAACGGTGCTCTTTCAAATTCATAAATCAAGTTCTCTTTGGCTACCGTAACGAAGATGTACGCTAAAACGGTGCTCTTTCAATTCATAAATCAAATTCTCTTTGGCTACCGTAACGAAGATATACGCTAGACGGTGCTCTTTCAAATTCATAAATCAAATTCTCTTTGGCTACCGTAACGAAGATATACGCTAAAACGGTGCTCTTTCAAATTCATAAATCAAGTTCTCTTTGGCTACCGTAACGAAGATGTACGCTAAAACGGTGCTCTTTCAATTCATAAATCAAGTTCTCTTTGGCTACCGTAACGAAGATATACGCTAGACGGTGCTCTTTCAAATTCATAAATCAAATTCTCTTTGGCTACCGTAACGAAGATGTACGCTAAAACGGTGCTCTTTCAAATTCATAAATCAAGTTCTCTTTGGCTACCGTAACGAAGATGTACGCTAAAACGGTGCTCTTTCAATTCATAAATCAAATTCTCTTTGGCTACCGTAACGAAGATTTACGCTAAACGGTGCTCTTTCAAATTCATAAATCAAATTCTCTTTGGCTACCGTAACGAAGTGTACGCTAAACGGTGCTCTTTCAAATTCATAAATCAAATTCTCTTTGGCCACCGTAACGAAGATATACGCTAGACGGTGCTCTTTCAAATTCATAAATCAAATTCTCTTTGGCTACCGTAACGAAGATATACGCTAAACGGTGCTCTTTCAAATTCATAAATCAAATTCTCTTTGGCTACCGTAACGAAGATTTACGCTAGACGGTGCTCTTTCAAATTCATAAATCAAATTCTCTTTGGCTACCGTAACGAAGATGTACGCTAAAACGGTGCTCTTTCAAATTCATAAATCAAATTCTCTTTGGCTACCGTAACGAAGATGTACGCTAAAATGGTGCTCTTTCAAATTCATAAATCAAATTCTCTTTGGCTACCGTAACGAAGATGTACGCTAAACGGTGCTCTTGCAAATTCGTAAATCAAATTCTCTTTGGCTACCGTAACGAAGATGTACGCTAAACGGTGCTCTTTCAAATTCATAAATCAAATTCTCTTTGGCTACCGTAACGAAGATGTACGCTAAACGGTGCTCTTTCAAATTCATAAATCAAATTCTCTTTGGCTACCGTAACGAAGATGTACGCTAAAACGGTGCTCTTTCAAATTCATAAATCAAATTCTCTTTGGCTACCGTAACGAAGATATACGCTAGACGGTGCCCTTTCAAATTCATAAATCAAATTCTCTTTGGCTACCGTAACGAAGATATACGCTAGACGGTGCTCTTTCAAATTCATAAATCAAATTCTCTTTGGCTACCGTAACGAAGATATACGCTAGACGGTGCTCTTTCAAATTCATAAATCAAATTCTCTTTGGCTACCGTAACGAAGATTTACGCTAGACGGTGCTCTTTCAAATTCATAAATCAAATTCTCTTTGGCTACCGTAACGAAGATTTACGCTAGACGGTGCTCTTTCAAATTCATAAATCAAATTCTCTTTGGCTACCGTAACGAAGATGTACGATAAAACGGTGCTCTTTCAAATTCATAAATCAAATTCTCTTTGGCTACCGTAACGAAGATTTACGCTAGACGGTGCTCTTTCAAATTCATAAATCAAATTCTCTTTGGCTACCGTAACGAAGATATACGCTAGACGGTGCTCTTTCAAATTCATAAATCAAATTCTCTTTGGCTACCGTAACGAAGATATACGCTAGACGGTGCTCTTTCAAATTCATAAATCAAATTCTCTTTGGCTACCGTAACGAAGTGTACGCTAAACGGTGCTCTTTCAAACCCATAAATCAAATTCTCTTTGGCTACCGTAACGAAGATGTACGATAAACGGTGCTCTTTCAAATTCATAAATCAAATTCTCTTTGGCTACCGTAACGAAGATGTACGATAAAACGGTGCTCTTTCAAATTCATAAATCAAATTCTCTTTGGCTACCGTAACGAAGATTTACGCTAGACGGTGCTCTTTCAAATTCATAAATCAAATTCTCTTTAGCTACCGTAACGAAGATGTACGCTAAAACGGTGCTCTTTCAAATTCATAAATCAAATTCTCTTTGGCCACCGTAACGAAGATATACGCTAGACGGTGCTCTTTCAAATTCATAAATCAAATTCTCTTTGGCTACCGTAACGAAGATATACGCTAGACGGTGCTCATTCAAATTCATAAATCAAATTCTCTTTGGCTACCGTAACGAAGATATACGCTAGACGGTGCTCTTTCAAATTCATAAATCAAATTCTCTTTGGCTACCGTAACGAATATATACGCTAGACGGTGCTCTTTCAAATTCATAAATCAAATTCTCTTTGGCCACCGTAACGAAGATGTACGCTAAACGGTGCTCTTGCAAATTCATAAATCAAATTCTCTTTGGCTACCGTAACGAAGATGTACGCTAAAACGGTGCTCTTGCAAATTCATAAATCAAATTCTCTTTGGCTACCGTAACGAAGATATACGCTAGACGGTGCTCTTTCAAATTCATAAATCAAATTCTCTTTGGCTACCGTAACGAAGATGTACGCTAAACGGTGCTCTTTCAAATTCATAAATCAAATTCTCTTTGGCTACCGTAACGAAGATGTACGCTAAACGGTGCTCTTTCAAATTCATAAATCAAATTCTCTTTGGCTACCGTAACGAAGATGTACGCTAAACGGTGCTCTTTCAAATTCATAAATCAAATTCTCTTTGGCTACCGTAACGAAGATGTACGCTAAAACGGTGCTCTTTCAAATTCATAAATCAAATTCTCTTTGGCTACCGTAACGAAGATGTACGCTAAAACGGTGCTCTTTCAAATTCATAAATCAAATTCTCTTTGGCTACCGTAACGAAGATGTACGCTAAACGGTGCTCTTTCAAATTCATAAATCAAATTCTCTTTGGCTACCGTAATACGCAAAAACGGTGCTCTTTCAAATTCATAAATCAAATTCTCTTTGGCTACCGTAACGAAGATATACGCTAGACGGTGCTCTTTCAAATTCATAAATCAAATTCTCTTTGGCTACCGTAACGAAGATGTACGCTAAAACGGTGCTCTTGCAAATTCATAAATCAAATTCTCTTTGGCTACCGTAACGAAGATATACGCTAAACGGTGCTCTTTCAAATTCATAAATCAAATTCTCTTTGGCTACCGTAACGAAGATATACGCTAGACGGTGCTCTTTCAAATTCATAAATCAAATTCTCTTTGGCTACCGTAACGAAGATATACGCTAGACGGTGCTCTTTCAAATTCATAAATCAAATTCTCTTTGGCTACCGTAACGAAGATATACGCTAAACGGTGCTCTTTCAAATTCATAAATCAAATTCTCTTTGGCTACCGTAACGAAGATATACGCTAGACGGTGCTCTTTCAAATTCATAAATCAAATTCTCTTTGGCTACCGTAACGAAGATGTACGCTAAAACGGTGCTCTTGCAAATTCATAAATCAAATTCTCTTTGGCTACCGTAACGAAGATTTACGCTAGACGGTGCTCTTTCAAATTCATAAATCAAATTCTCTTTGGCTACCGTAACGAAGATGTACGCTAAAACGGTGCTCTTGCAAATTCATAAATCAAATTCTCTTTGGCTACCGTAACGAAGATTTACGCTAGACGGTGCTCTTTCAAATTCATAAATCAAATTCTCTTTGGCTACCGTAACGAAGATGTACGCTAAACGGTGCTCTTTCAAATTCATAAATCAAATTCTCTTTGGCTACCGTAACGAAGATGTACGCTAAACGGTGCTCTTGCAAATTCATAAATCAAATTCTCTTTGGCTACCGTAACGAAGATGTACGCTAAAACGGTGCTCTTTCAAATTCATAAATCAAATTCTCTTTGGCTACCGTAACGAAGATGTACGCTAAAACGGTGCTCTTGCAAATTCATAAATCAAATTCTCTTTGGCTACCGTAACGAAGATATACGCTAGACGGTGCTCTTTCAAATTCATAAATCAAATTCTCTTTGGCTACCGTAACGAAGATGTACGCTAAACGGTGCTCTTTCAAATTCATAAATCAAATTCTCTTTGGCTACCGTAACGAAGATATACGCTAGACGGTGCTCTTTCAAATTCATAAATCAAATTCTCTTTGGCTACCGTAACGAAGATGTACGCTAAAACGGTGCTCTTGCAAATTCATAAATCAAATTCTCTTTGGCTACCGTAACGAAGATATACGCTAGACGGTGCTCTTTCAAATTCATAAATCAAATTCTCTTTGGCTACCGTAACGAAGATGTACGCTAAAACGGTGCTCTTGCAAATTCATAAATCAAATTCTCTTTGGCTACCGTAACGAAGATATACGCTAGACGGTGCTCTTTCAAATTCATAAATCAAATTCTCTTTGGCTACCGTAACGAAGATATACGCTAGACGGTGCTCTTTCAAATTCAGAAATCAAATTCTCTTTGGCTACCGTAACGAAGATGTACGATAAAACGGTGCTCTTTCAAATTCATAAATCAAATTCTCTTTGGCTACCGTAACGAAGATGTACGCTAAACGGTGCTCTTTCAAATTCATAAATCAAATTCTCTTTGGCTACCGTAACGAAGATGTACGCTAAAACGGTGCTCTTTCAAATTCATAAATCAAATTCTCTTTGGCTACCGTAACGAAGATGTACGCTAAAACGGTGCTCTTTCAAATCCATAAATCAAATTCTCTTTGGCTACCGTAACGAAGATGTACGCTAAACGGTGCTCTTTCAAATTCATAAATCAAGTTCTCTTTGGCTACCGTAACGAAGATGTACGCTAAAACGGTGCTCTTTCAAATTCATAAATCAAATTCTCTTTGGCTACCGTAACGAAGATGTACGCTAAAACGGTGCTCTTTCAAATCCATAAATCAAATTCTCTTTGGCTACCGTAACGAAGATGTACGCTAAACGGTGCTCTTTCAAATTCATAAATCAAATTCTCTTTGGCTACCGTAACGAAGATGTACGCTAAAACGGTGCTCTTTCAAATTCATAAATCAAATTCTCTTTGGCTACCGTAACGAAGATATACGCTAGACGGTGCTCTTTCAAATTCATAAATCAAATTCTCTTTGGCTACCGTAACGAAGATATACGCTAGACGGTGCTCTTTCAAATTCATAAATCAAATTCTCTTTGGCTACCGTAACGAAGATGTACGCTAAACGGTGCTCTTTCAAATTCATAAATCAAATTCTCTTTGGCTACCGTAACGAAGATATACGCTAGACGGTGCTCTTTCAAATTCATAAATCAAATTCTCTTTGGCTACCGTAACGAAGATATACGCTAGACGGTGCTCTTTCAAATTCATAAATCAAATTCTCTTTGGCTACCGTAACGAAGATATACGCTAGACGGTGCTCTTTCAAATTCATAAATCAAATTCTCTTTGGCTACCGTAACGAAGATGTACGCTAAACGGTGCTCTTTCAAATTCATAAATCAAATTCTCTTTGGCTACCGTAACGAAGATATACGCTAGACGGTGCTCTTTCAAATTCATAAATCAAATTCTCTTTGGCTACCGTAATACGCAAAAACGGTGCTCTTTCAAATTCATAAATCAAATTCTCTTTGGCTACCGTAACGAAGATATACGCTAGACGGTGCTCTTTCAAATTCATAAATCAAATTCTCTTTGGCTACCGTAACGAAGATATACGCTAGACGGTGCTCTTTCAAATTCATAAATCAAATTCTCTTTGGCTACCGTAACGAAGATGTACGCTAATTGGTGCTCTTTCAAATCCATAAATCAAATTCTCTTTGGCTACCGTAACGAAGATGTACGCTAAAACGGTGCTCTTTCAAATTCATAAATCAAATTCTCTTTGGCTACCGTAACGAAGATGTACGCTAAACGGTGCTCTTTCAAATTCATAAATCAAATTCTCTTTGGCTACCGTAACGAAGATGTACGCTAAACGGTGCTCTTTCAAATTCATAAATCAAATTCTCTTTGGCTACCGTAACGAAGATATACGCTAGACGGTGCTCCTTCAAATTCATAAATCAAATTCTCTTTGGCTACCGTAACGAAGATGTACGCTAATTGGTGCTCTTTCAAATCCATAAATCAAATTCTCTTTGGCTACCGTAACGAAGATGTACGCTAAAACGGTGCTCTTTCAAATTCATAAATCAAATTCTCTTTGGCTACCGTAACGAAGATGTACGCTAAACGGTGCTCTTTCAAATTCATAAATCAAATTCTCTTTGGCTACCGTAACGAAGATGTACGCTAAACGGTGCTCTTTCAAATTCATAAATCAAATTCTCTTTGGCTACCGTAACGAAGATATACGCTAGACGGTGCTCTTTCAAATTCATAAATCAAATTCTCTTTGGCTACCGTAACGAAGATATACGCTAGACGGTGCTCTTTCAAATTCATAAATCAAATTCTCTTTGGCTACCGTAACGAAGATGTACGCTAAACGGTGCTCTTTCAAATTCATAAATCAAATTCTCTTTGGCTACCGTAACGAAGATATACGCTAGACGGTGCTCTTTCAAATTCATAAATCAAATTCTCTTTGGCTACCGTAACGAAGATGTACGCTAAAACGGTGCTCTTTCAAATTCATAAATCAAATTCTCTTTGGCTACCGTAACGAAGATATACGCTAGACGGTGCTCTTTCAAATTCATAAATCAAATTCTCTTTGGCTACCGTAACGAAGATGTACGCTAAACGGTGCTCTTTCAAATTCATAAATCAAATTCTCTTTGGCTACCGTAACGAAGATTTACGCTAGACGGTGCTCTTTCAAATTCATAAATCAAATTCTCTTTGGCTACCGTAACGAAGATGTACGCTAAAACGGTGCTCTTTCAAATTCATAAATCAAATTCTCTTTGGCTACCTTAACGAAGATTTACGCTAGATGGTGCTCTTTCAAATTCATAAATCAAATTCTCTTTGGCTACCGTAACGAAGATATACGCTAGACGGTGCTCTTTCAAATTCATAAATCAAATTCTCTTTGGCTACCGTAACGAAGATTTACGCTAGACGGTGCTCTTTCAAATTCATAAATCAAATTCTCTTTGGCTACCGTAACGAAGATGTACGCTAAACGGTGCTCTTTCAAATTCATAAATCAAATTCTCTTTGGCTACCGTAACGAAGATGTACGCTAAAACGGTGCTCTTTCAAATTCATAAATCAAATTCTCTTTGGCTACCGTAACGAAGATATACGCTAAAACGGTGCTCTTTCAAATTCATAAATCAAATTCTCTTTGGCTACCGTAACGAAGATGTACGCTAAACGGTGCTCTTTCAAATTCATAAATCAAATTCTCTTTGGCTACCGTAACGAAGATGTACGCTAAAACGGTGCTCTTTCAAATTCATAAATCAAATTCTCTTTGGCTACCGTAACGAAGATGTACGCTAAACGGTGCTCTTTCAAATTCATAAATCAAATTCTCTTTGGCTACCGTAACGAAGATGTACGCTAAACGGTGCTCTTTCAAATTCATAAATCAAATTCTCTTTGGCTACCGTAACGAAGATGTACGCTAAACGGTGCTCTTTCAAATTCATAAATCAAATTCTCTTTGGCTACCGTAACGAAGATGTACGCTAAAACGGTGCTCTTTCAAATTCATAAATCAAATTCTCTTTGGCTACCGTAACGAAGATGTACGCTAAAACGGTGCTCTTTCAAATTCATAAATCAAATTCTCTTTGGCTACCGTAACGAAGATGTACGCTAAAACGGTGCTCTTTCAAATTCATAAATCAAATTCTCTTTGGCTACCGTAACGAAGATATACGCTAGACGGTGCTCTTTCAAATTCATAAATCAAATTCTCTTTGGCTACCGTAACGAAGATGTACGCTAAACGGTGCTCTTTCAAATTCATAAATCAAATTCTCTTTGGCTACCGTAACGAAGATGTACGCTAAAACGGTGCTCTTTCAAATTCATAAATCAAATTCTCTTTGGCTACCGTAACGAAGATGTACGCTAAAACGGTGCTCTTTCAAATTCATAAATCAAATTCTCTTTGGCTACCGTAACGAAGATGTACGCTAAAACGGTGCTCTTTCAAATTCATAAATCAAATTCTCTTTGGCTACCGTAACGAAGATGTACGCTAAAACGGTGCTCTTTCAAATTCATAAATCAAATTCTCTTTGGCTACCGTAACGAAGATGTACGCTAAACGGTGCTCTTTCAAATTCATAAATCAAATTCTCTTTGGCTACCGTAACGAAGATATACGCTAGACGGTGCTCTTTCAAATTCATAAATCAAATTCTCTTTGGCTACCGTAACGAAGATATACGCTAGACGGTGCTCTTTCAAATTCATAAATCAAATTCTCTTTGGCTACCGTAACGAAGATGTACGCTAAACGGTGCTCTTTCAAATTCATAAATCAAATTCTCTTTGGCTACCGTAACGAAGATATACGCTAAACGGTGCTCTTTCAAATTCATAAATCAAATTCTCTTTGGCTACCGTAACGAAGATATACGCTAAACGGTGCTCTTTCAAATTCATAAATCAAATTCTCTTTGGCTACCGTAACGAAGATGTACGCTAAACGGTGCTCTTTCAAATTCATAAATCAAATTCTCTTTGGCTACCGTAACGAAGATGTACGCTAAACGGTGCTCTTTCAAATTCATAAATCAAATTCTCTTTGGCTACCGTAACGAAGATGTACGCTAAACGGTGCTCTTTCAAATTCATAAATCAAATTCTCTTTGGCTACCGTAACGAAGATGTACGCTAAAACGGTGCTCTTTCAAATTCATAAATCAAATTCTCTTTGGCTACAGTAACGAATATATACGCTAACGGTGCTCTTTCAAATTCATAAATCAAATTCTCTTTGGCTACCGTAACGAAGATATACGCTAGACGGTGCTCTTTCAAATTCATAAATCAAATTCTCTTTGGCTACCGTAACGAAGATGTACGCTAAACGGTGCTCTTTCAAATTCATAAATCAAATTCTCTTTGGCTACCGTAACGAAGATATACGCTAGACGGTGCTCTTTCAAATTCATAAATCAAATTCTCTTTGGCTACCGTAACGAAGATGTACGCTAAACGGTGCTCTTTCAAATTCATAAATCAAATTCTCTTTGGCTACCGTAACGAAGATATACGCTAGACGGTGCTCTTTCAAATTCATAAATCAAATTCTCTTTGGCTACCGTAACGAAGATTTACGCTAAACGGTGCTCTTTCAAATTCATAAATCAAATTCTCTTTGGCTACCGTAACGAAGATGTACGCTAAAACGGTGCTCTTTCAAATTCATAAATCAAATTCTCTTTGGCTACCGTAACGAAGATGTACGCTAAACGGTGCTCTTGCAAATTCATAAATCAAATTCTCTTTGGCTACCGTAACGAAGATGTACGCTAAAACGGTGCTCTTTCAAATTCATAAATCAAATTCTCTTTGGCTACCGTAACGAAGATTTACGCTAGACGGTGCTCTTGCAAATTCATAAATCAAATTCTCTTTGGCTACCGTAACGAAGATGTACGCTAGACGGTGCTCTTTCAAATTCATAAATCAAATTCTCTTTGGCTACCGTAACGAAGATATACGCTAGACGGTGCTCTTGCAAATTCATAAATCAAATTCTCTTTGGCTACCGTAACGAAGATGTACGCTAAACGGTGCTCTTTCAAATTCATAAATCAAATTCTCTTTGGCTACCGTAACGAAGATATACGCTAAACGGTGCTCTTGCAAATTCATAAATCAAATTCTCTTTGGCTACCGTAACGAAGATTTACGCTAAACGGTGCTCTTTCAAATTCATAAATCAAATTCTCTTTGGCTACCGTAACGAAGATGTACGCTAAACGGTGCTCTTTCAAATTCGTAAATCAAATTCTCTTCGGCTACCGTAACGAAGATGTACGCTAAACGGTGCTCTTTAAAAATTATTTGGCGGAAAACATTAAATATGTGAAAGACTTGCAAAAGGTCAGTGAATCCCCACAAGGGTCGTTTGATATTTGCATTGCTGATGTTCCTTGAGACTGGGCTGAGCGCCCTCCTACTGCTTAATGTTGATAAAGAATGACATCTTGCAATATTAGAGAACAATATTTAATACATTTAATTTCATAAATAGGTTTTATTAACTTAGCAATAGGGTAGGGGGTCACGCAGCCCAGCCACAAGGAACCCAGCCACAGACCGAGTGTAAAGGTTTTTAGATAAACCCCCAAGTGGCTAGGAGCGACTTATTAACTAAGGAGAAAAATAAATCAAAATTAACAACTAGGTTTTAGGGAGTTACACAGAGATTACTTAAGGAGCGAGAAATGTTTACTAAAAATTCCATCGGACACTGGCCACATAAAATTATATAACAACCAAATCACACACACATTATGGCTACCGTAACGAAGATATACGCTAGACGGTGCTCTTTCAAATTCATAAATAAAACTCTTTTTGGCTACCGTAACGAAGATTTACCCAAGACAGTGCTCTTTCAAATCCATAAATAAAATTCTATTTGGCTACCGTAACGAAGATGTACGCTAGACGGTGCTCTTCAAATTGACAAATAAAATTCTCTTTGGTTGTATACAGTAAGGAAGATTTATGCTAATAAGCGGTGCCCTTCAACTTATAAATGAAATTTTGGCAAAAAGATGAAATTTAAAAAAAAAGATGTACGTAAGACAAAGCTCCCTTCGTAATCAAAAAGTCCTTTTTACAACTGTTACGAAAATGTCGCTAAATGATGTCTCTGTAAAATTATACAAGAAATATTTTTGCAGCTGGGACCTACTGGCACATTGAAAAAACAGCACGTGGTGTTGTGTTTTTATGCAAAAATACCGAGAGAGCTTTCCATTGCAAAATAAATGGAGCAACCCGCACAAAGAAACGCATATAAAGCCCAAGCAAGCATAATAAAACCTATAGTAAGGTAAAGAGCGGGATATCCTACGATGTTCGAGACAACGAACGAGACGCAGATTATTGATTGAAAAATGGGCCTAAATGATAGAATGAATATTGATATTAGCTTACAGCACTTGCTACTGGCTCGGTCTGCTGGCTTTCCACTGCTTGCCGAACTCGTTGTAAAGAAACTTCAGCTACCTGGTTAGCTGGCTGTTGTATTTCATCTTCATAAATGCCTAGTATATTTCGACTTCGATATCAGGTACCTGCTCCAAAGGGCTTGGGCTATGTCGGCGACGGTTCTTTCACGACATAACTGAAGCGAGAGCTTTTACACGTGTGACTGCTTGTTGCGTAGAAAGAGACGGAATAAACCAATTCTAAGCTTTAAATACCTTGCTTGAGCCTCAAGGGGCTACACACATAGCTAAGCAGATCCCGTGGGGGTAAAGAATGGAGTTTTCATGCGTTATTTTGAGATTTCAGAGTGACCCCTTGGGTGAGAATAGTTATAAATCTATAACAATTATCAATAATCTAATTTTACAGTGATGGCCATTTATCCTTTCCATGTCGATAGGTATACTTGCTTCATCAAATCCCAATAACATTCTTGGATCAATAGCCGCATTTTTGAATGAAGGTCAAACTTAGGCTGTTAAATTTTTGGAGGTTTCTCAGGGAGCTGGTATCAGAATACATTTCTGTGTCACCAGAGCGAAAAATTATACTGCAAATTATGATTTTCTGAAGGCAGAATTATGAAGCAAATGAGGTCTTCTTCATCTGACTTCGTGTTCACATGAGAAAATAAAAAGTCATGGGTAGTTCACTTTACCCCGGTCGAAGCAAAATATCGACTGAACGGTAGATCTTTTAAAATATTATGTTAGCTGACAAAAAAGTCTTTCTTGGCCCTTTCCTTTTGGAAAAAGTAAACACGTGGTATGTGCTTAAAATCGAGCAAAACAATTATAGAAATCAATTTCTTCTTGGGGTCAAAAAATAAGAACAAAGATAGAAGCCCAAACCTAAGAAGCATAATTTCTCGAGGTTGTTTTTACTGCCACGGGTAAAGGGATTTTTTGCACCAACCGGAAGAACTATTTTGCAAAAATGTTTTTATTTTCTGAGAGCACATGTAACAAAGCATTGGGCATAAATCATGTTTTATCATTGCATGTTTACTTTTGGAGAGAAGAGCGAATGTTCTGAGTAGTTCACTTTACCCCGTAGTTCACTTTACCCCGTTTTACCCTACCTCATAAGAAAGAGAATGAGAGCATCTAAGGTTGGACAGGGTGGACGACGAGTTGCACGTGGTACGTCATCAGAAAGAAAATGAGAGATTGAGAGAATCTAGGGTTGGACAGGGATGTTCTTTTAACCGGACCCTACGACCCTACGACCCCGGACCATACGACCCAAGACCATACGACCCTACGACCCTACGACCCAAGTTTATTATTTAGATTTATTTTGCTGTGATAGAGATTAGCAAGAAAGAGCCACGTGATGCGTGTATTGCAACAACTCATTGGGAGGAATGCGCGGTCTGGGCTGGGAACTAGTTTAGAGCGCGGCACTGTTCAAAAATCTTAGGCCGTTACCAAGTTGAGTAAGCAAGAATGAATGCCGAGGCAAAAGCGCAGAGATACTCATGAAATGAAGACGAGCAAGGTAACGAAATACATTCATTCATTTAGTAACATTTAGGCCAGGTATTGTGGACACGATCGACACAAATTGTGTCCACAATACCCATGGACAAAGGTCACTGGTGCGCAGTTATTTAAAATTGTTTACGTTTGAAAACTGCACGCACAAATATACGACACCCTGGCTTGATAGATCTCCATCATAGCAAAATAAATTCTAAATGATCAAATATAATTGAAACTAAATAGTTATAAATAATGATAACATTTTGTAAAACTTGGGTCGTAAGGTCGTATGGTCGGGGGTCGTATGGTCCGGGGTCGTGGGGTCGTAGGGTCCGGTTAAAAGAACATCCCGGTTGGACAGGGTGGACGACGAGTTGCACGTGGTACGTCATATCTTATCACGTCATATTTTTACCCCTGACTCCATCCTGTGTCACTCCTACTGTAATGCAATGATCTTTCACAATTGACTCCATGTCTGATCAAATGTTTTCATAGAAGGCATTTCATCTCTGTATTGTCACGTTTTTTAATCGAGTACACCAATGAGATCACTGCCGCTACCACATCATTCTTAAGAAGGTGGCTCCTCTCATCATCTCCTCTCCTTGATACGATGTTACTGAGAGACAATTCGGTCCCACTCCACATAAGGAATTTGCAATTGCTAATGACTGAAGTCTTTAAGACAAAATTGAGCCTTTACCCTATTTGTACTGGGGGGGGGGGGGCGTTTTTGGCCCCCCCTACCAGACTTTGCTGCGTTACGGTAAAACGACAAGAGATATAACCACCAGTTTTGGTGGCTTTTACTCAAATTTCATAGGCAATTAAATTCTTAACATTTCATTGTTCTACCACTGATCATATGACCACAGTAATACCATATTTGGAGAGTAGTCAACAAAAAAAAGCTTAAAATGTCCGTAGTTTTCGTGTCGTTTGCTTGATCGATCTCAAACATGCACCATTCAATTGCATTTGATGAGTACTTTCATTTAATATATAATTTTTTCATATTTGCTGATGTCAGCAAAATTTAATATATATGACGTCATTCACTTTTATGACGTCATTTACCTAATAAAAAAGTGTCAAATATAGTTTTTTTAGTCTAATTTGATTCATCTTATTAATTTGATTCATTTTGAGTCTATATTTACCAGATAAAAGGGTAGGACTGGCAAAAACCTGCGATGAAAGTAAATGCATACAACAAAAGGCTAATTTAAGGCTAATTGTGCTAAAAATAGAAACTAAAAAATTTTGCAAAGTATGTATTTTTGAACTATGGCATGTTCCCTACTATTTGAAACAAATTTGGAGAAAATCGGTTAAGTGGTTGATTAAATAGAATTTTTCTGGTTAAGAAGGTATAAATTTGCCAATTTTCGTCAGTTTTTCGGTTGCCTAGCAACGAATCACGTGACTTAATAATTGTCATTGTTATATTTGAATAGCCAATTGTCTAAAGAACAATAGGGGTAAGTCTTATTGTTATATCTTTTGTAGTTTTGGAGAAAAAGACGGGGGGCGAAAAACGCCCCCCCCCAGTATAAAATACCTAAAAAATCGCCCAGTACAGATAGGGTTAATCCCAGCTTCATGAAGGACATTTTCGTTGAAAAACAGGTTTCTTATGGGTTAAGAGGCTGCCATAACCTATCCTTGCCACAAGCACGCACTACGTGCTATGGCTTAGAGACAATATCGTTCCTTGGGTGTAGATTATGGCAGGCACTTCCCAATGACCTAAAATAGTCAGATACTCTCTCCAGTTTCAAAAGGAAAATCAAAACCTGGAGGGGAGAGGAATGTAATTGTAGAATATGCAGACCTTTCGTGGCACAGGTTGGGTTCTTGAGCTGATATCAAATTTTCTGCTGTATTTACCGAAAAAAAAAGTAAGAAAACATTGTAAATATTAAAAGCATTGTAAAAATCTGTAAAATGTATCTGTATTTAATCATTCGGAATTTTATTTATTTTTTACTTTTTTCTTACAAATTTTACTTTTTTAGATAGTAGGCTTGAATTAGCTCTTAGTTATAGCTATTGTATCTATATGTATATATGTCTTGTATGTATATATATATATATATATGTAGGCCTACTTTAAATAAATTGATAATAATAATAATAATAATAATAATCATCATCATCATCAATTTATTTATCGTTGGACTACAATATATCATACCAGGTCCGCCAAAATAAACTATGCACGTTTGGCAGGCTACAACAAATTGTAAACAGGTCCGATTTTGAAGATTTATGGCTTAATCGTTAGCAGGAAGCCCGAATTACATACTGGCATTTTTGCAAATGCTTTCAGTTTCAGTTTTTAGAGCTAGAAGCGAGTTTCCTACAATTTTAGTTTTCGAAAAACACTGAAAACGATCAAAAACATCGATCAAGTTTTCCAAAGAATCGACATGAATGAGCAAAGAGAGAACTTGTTCGTAGTGATTTGGGATTTAGAAATCGATTAGTTGTAATCGGCTGTACGAGAGTTCATACTAAACCCCCAAATCCCCCTGAAAATGTTTTCTCTTTGTTCATTCATGCTGAATCTTTTAAAATTTGATCCACGTTTTTTTATCGTTTTCAATGTTTTCGAAAAGGAAAACTTTAAGAAACTCGCTTCTGGCTCTAAAAACTGATAACGGAAAAATTTGCAAAAAGTCCTAGAATCTAATTCAGGCTTTCTGCTAAAGATTAAGTCATAAATCTTCAAAATCGGTCCAGTGTACGATTTGTAGTGGCCTGCCAAACGTGCATAGTTTATTTTGGCGCACCCGGTAGCTAAATAGAAACAGCAGCTAATTAATTCCAACGTTAAAAAGTTACATACAATATCAGATAAGAAAGTAGTGGGTAAAATGTTTACAAGTTTTCAAAGTATACAATATAAAAATATATACAAATATTCATCATAAATAGCCCAAGTTTGGAATAAAAATGTGGCAAAAATATTTATTATAAGAAGCTCAAATTCGAAATAAAATATGCGGCATAATTTGCATGAACAATTTTCTCCGTACCAATTTTTTATCTTTGTCTTAAATTGACCAAGGGATTCTGCATTGCGTATCGTTGGTAGCCTGTGTTCCAGACCACTTGAGAAGGAAAGTGGTCTGTGTAACCAAGCACTAATCCGTGTTCACAAATTTTCTTCGCAATCTGAAGAAAAATTAATAATTCGCATAATCACCATTTGTTTTGTTATCAAAAGGAAAAGCCTGTCTCATGTGAAGAACTCACATTACAATACAAAGAATAGAAAATTTCAATGTCTGCTAATCCTATTGACTTTTTACGATGAAAGAATAGGAGATTTGAATTCCTGCTAATCCTACTGAGTTTTTAAGGCCTTGCAAAGTGATAACGATCGGCCCTGGCTTGTTTCAAACACACATGTTCACAAAGACATCCGTTGTGTTGATCACTGACTTCATTGCAGCCAATCAGATCAGTGAAAGAATGCGCTAAATTATTTCGCAATTCAATTCATCGTCTGAACACGGATTAGTGCTTGGTTACACAGACCACTTTCCTTTCCAAGTGGTCTGGAACACAGGCTAATCGTTGGTGGTAACGTTTGCCACAGGCACGGACCTCTAAATCGGACACTTATTGTCCCGTTGTTGACAGATCTCACCCTTGGTTGAATAAATTCGTTATTGTTACTCAAATTGTAGTGAAGTGTATTTTCACAGAATACTTCCTGCTAGTTTTGTACATCTCGGTCATAAGCATTTGCAAGTTCTTTGTATGAAGTGGCCCCCCAATAGGGGCTACGAATCATGAATTCATGGTGCAAATTTTTCAGAATTCACGTTCACGTTAACCTGATTTGTGTTTGGAAAGTAAAAGTCACAAAATTTCCTTTTCTGGCTGTTGGCGGCAGTGGAGTGGATTTGCCTAGCTATCTTAAGTGGCGCCGCGAACAGCATCGCCAAGACTCTTTATTGGATGGGGTCTAGGGCGGGGCCCCAGAAAATAGTAACTGCACAGTCCTTTTGTAATAGCTCATTAAAAGAAAATTCGCTGTCCTTATATGTAATTCTTAAGGCCCTTTCCTGTATTTTATTAATTCTTTGGTTAAGCTCATTTTCTAGCATTTGTCAGAACACAGAAGGATTCCAGTGTGAAGTGAGATGTCTATTATTCAAAATGCAAACCTATGTGCCGTTTTTAAAGGTATCGTTTTCACCAATGTTTTCTAGCACAGGGTATCAAAATGAGGCAATTTTTCTAGAGCAGGTTGTCAAAGCATGTCAAAGGGGAATATTTTGCTAGATCGGGTCGTTTTTCAGTCAAATTTCATGTTTTTGAGTATACCATTCACCAATTTTTTCTAAAAAAGGTTATCATTTGGAGCAAAAATTCTGGAGCAGGGTAAAAAGAAATTTGTAGGTGGGCACACCCATGTACAAATTTAAGTCAAGTACCCCACGGGACCTATAGGCACATTGTTTTATAAAAAAACTAAGATCCGGGGCTGGTAGGCAGTTTGTTAAATTTTTGGGCTATTTTGTTAATTAATTTTGCTTCGACAAGAGGGCTAAGTAAATAATGTAATTCGCACTCAAAATAGTGCTCAAACAGCTCCAAACAGTTGCTATAACTGTACAGTGTGAAAACATTTTGACATGCACTTGGAAAATTTAAATTGTAAATTAAAAAACTTTCTTAGCTTTTTAAATTCAGGTAGGGTTGTTTCTTAACTTTCGAAAAATTGAGCCTAATGTTTCTTATAAGCGGTGTTTCTTATAAAAAATACGTGTACATGTGCGGTGCCAAAAATCTCTTGATTGACCTAGAAAAATCAAGCAGGGGAATACGAACATTTCTTAATTTTCAAAAAACTGAGCTTACAGTTCCTAATGGGTGCTTTCTTTTCTTATTTAGAAATACTGAGTATACTTCCTCTGACTCGACGATGAAGATACAATTTCTCATCAATTTCCTAGCTAGAAACTGAAAATGATTGCCCAAAGAAACAAGAATGAAGTGTGTTATGGAAACATTTTCTATTTTTGGAGACTGGAGACAAGACTATTTTCGCGCCATTTCTTCTTAGATTTTGGAATGGATGTACATTTCATCTTCGTCAACTTTCATTTCGAGAACGTGGTCAAGGCTGTGTTTTAGTCAAAACGTGTGTTGTGCAAAGAGTTTCATTTTATCGTTGCGAATTCGTTTTGTTCAGGATTAAACAAGAGGAATTTTGCTTATTCAGTATTGCTTAGTCTCAATGGATGAAAGTTGGGTAAGTTCTTATTTATTTACCTCTTCAAAATTACTTTAGCTTTGGGATTTTCTGACCAAGGGGGACGAGGTTAGGCCAGTCTGACGAGGTCGCCCAGGTTAGGCTGGTTGCTCGACGCCAAGTCAGTAATTCCTGAACGCATTTGATTTGTTAGAGATACTTTCAAGTCGCGGGAAGGTTTATGTTCTGCAATAGTCTTGGATGCTTTGAAGCTGTTTTATTCCTATTTCATCGCATTGCATCATTTATTATCAACCAAATTGTAAACAAATATATCTCAAAACGGTGAAGAATCAGAACGAATCTCAATTATTTCAACGACGGTCGATCATTTGATCTAGAATCTAACAGTTGAGATAACTTTCAGCCTTCCAGTACAATTATGCAGTGCTGTTGAATCAAGAAAAATTGATTGAAAAGCATTTTCAAAGCATTTGTCTCCCTTGCGTTGAAAATTGTGCAATAGAAATAAATCTTTATCAAGGAACACACGGCATCATCTATCAAGAGGGCCTTCTTATGTTATATTAGGCAGAGCAGAATGGAGGCTTGCGAAAATCGATAAAAAGCAAATTGCGGTATTTTCAAGTTTTCAAATGCTACCATTTTTGCCCTTGGGAAAAATTTAGAAAAACTCCTTTTCTTTCATTTATAATTTAAAGTTTTTAAAAATTCTAGAAAATTAATGTGCTTCCGGTGTCGTATGTAATTTTGCATGATAACCATATCTCCATGGCTGACACTCAAAAGCAATTTTTGCATTTTACATATAAAGTAAAAACCTTAGGCTTAGGCCGTTATGAATTTGAGTAAGCAAGAGTGGCTGCCGAGGCAAAAGAGCAGAGATACTCATGAAATGAAGACGAGCAAGGTAACGAACTACATTCATTCACTTAATAACATTTAGGCCAGGTATTGTGGACACGATCGACACAAATTTGTCCACAATCCGGGGGGGGGGGGGGGAGGGCGTACACAACCTGTTCAAGGCACGGGTATGTGCCGCCCATATGGACGGGTTTTTGGGCCCAAAATTCTCTAAACAAGGGTCCTTTTTCGGCAAATTTTCCGTAAACAAGGGTGGGATTTCGCTGAAATTCGCCAAAAATTGTTATAATGGGCAATTTTCCGCCAAAATTCACCATAAAAATGGGTACCAAAGCAAATTTCGGTAATTAGAAGAGGATAGCGTTCTGAAAACCGGGCGGCAGACCATCCACAAGTCATGTACTCCCCCCCCGGTCCACAATACCCATGCCTAAAGTTGACCGATTTTCCGCGAAGCAAATTTTTCGAATAATTAATTAGCCCATTGTTACCGAATAGCCAATCAAATTGCAAATTTGACCTGCCCAGTACCAGGGTCAGTATGACGTAGAAAGCTGGCCCTTGGAACCAGGTTGCCCACATACACCACTGTTTCTTTGTGTTCACAGTTTGAAGTCCATTCCAAACAATAAGTTCCTTATTGGAATTGTCTTATGATCAAATGTGAGACAGCCGCCTTGCCCAGCAAAGTTGAGTGAAGAAAGCACAGGAAAGCGAAGGAGGAAGCTATTTCAAGCAACACATCGGGAATATTAGATAGAAGTAAGTTTTCTAAATCAATTTATCACGTTCTTGAATATTAATTTCCTTTGAAGGTGATATGTTTCTGCACACACAGATGGCCAGCAGGGAGGCCTACGTTACGTTATTTGTGTGGCAATTTTAGTCAGGGATTGGATTCTGGAAACCAACTAAACTAGGCCTAGGCCTATTTTACCGCAAAAACTTTGTTTATCGATCCCGGAAGCAAGAACAAAATGAAAATTTAAAAACAAATGAATTGAAGTGTTTTGATAGCAAAACACGGGTGGGCTGGGTGCGATTGATACATGAAGGTGGTATGTAGGCGAAGTTTTTATGTAAAAAATAATGGGTGAAACCGACTGGGGTTATTTTACAATTCTTTTGGTCGGTGGATTTTGAAAAGGTACTCGAATTAAAACCACATAATTCAAAGAAATGGATAAGGTTGTTATCAAATGTTTTCCCTTGTTTTGTGAGAGAGATACAAAGAGCTACAATGCCTGCCAAAAGTCTTGGAACACCTTTGCAATTTTTGCATTTTTTTGCGATTTCCCCCTCTCCCCCTGAGAACAATGTTGTTCTGTGATGACAAAATGGGGATGGCAGGACGATTCGCTACTCTGATGGAATGCAAGGACAACAAGAGATATTGCTATCTGAAGATTTGCGCTGTGAACTGCGACAGTATTTTGAGGATAGACGCAAGGGTGAAGATTATGTCATATGTATTGTTACAAATGAAGTTTTGTTGCAAACTGTGCAGGAATGATAATGAATGTGCATGATTTGTGTAGAGCACACAGATTACCTCGAAGAATGCTTGCTTGCACGTCTGTAAGTTTTTTACCTGTCCAGGGTACTGTGGTATATCTAGGATAGGGGTGGTCAGGTTCCTTTTTTGGGTCTAAAATTTGAGGAAAGCAAAGCGATGGGAGTATCATTCTTCTAGAAAAGCGTAAGAGATTTTTTAAACACTAGGATTTTCAGGGTTTTTTTTGCAGATTTTTCCAAAGATGTACGAAATTTCTTTCGAACATGATACGCTCTTCGTATGCTGCAATATGAAATTTATTACGGAGAGCAGGGAGACAAAAATGACAGAAATACAGAAACGTTTAGCAGGAAAGCATTTATTTACTCAACTGAACATGATATCGATAAATTTGATATAAAGTTTTAATCTTTATTTATAATGCAATATATTAATAAATGTCACAATGCACTGAAACATGCGAGGCAAGGCAGGTAGGTGAACATGAAGAAAGTGGAGAGCATTTTTCTGTACAAATGGTTGCTGTGTATTTCACGGGATTTTCACAAAAGATTTTGGAGAATATTGCGAGAAATTCAACCCCTATTCAATGAATCTTGAAAATAATCGTTGAAATAGCTTATGACGACATACTAAGGAATTTTATCACCAAACAGGAGCTAAGTAACTTAAAACGGGGCTATTGCAGTATCGCACACTATAGGATTTTGGTAGGGTTTAGTACGCTCAGTATAGCAACAGTGTGCGAAACTGCATTAGCGCCAAAACAGGACTTACTTCGGACACTTGCTCTCTCGTTGCTCATTGACTGGGAAACTTCCACAACCTACGCGTCTCACAACACAACCCAACTGCCCTGATCTTTCTCTGGTCTCCAAATTTGATGCCAAAAATCTCTGCAGACATGCCAATTTTAATCAATCAAAAACATCCAATGAATGGACTGTCACTTCCTGATCACTTCCTCCTGCGCGCGCTTAAAATTTTGTGACGTAGGTGGACAACAATGGATGACAATTTCCGATGACGTCAATCCTGAACGCAGTAAACATGCGTCTGTTTTCTAGGAATGTCATTGGCTGAAACCATGAAATGTTCACTGTATGTTTAGTTATGCGCGCCATGTCAACGTTCGTTCATCGAGCCTACGAGCCTATTTTAAAGATTTGCTGCTGCTGCGCAGCGCAAATCAATAACCTTCCAAATCAACATTGTTTTGGGGGTGAGGGGGTGTTTAAGCCTAATCGCTATGGTTAGAACTGCGGATTGTCAAGAAATGGCCTAAGTGTTCCAGGGACTTTTGGCAGGCATTGTCTGAATTTTATTTTGATTACGGTGACTTAAAAGAAAACAGTTTCGAGCATCTAGGGGTTTTCGGTGGTGCTGATTTCATTGGTCATAATTAAAAGTTCATATTTCATACATGTGACGTCATAATTGAACATTGTATAGATGTTCATGGATTTTACTGTGATACCACACTCAGAATTCCACCAAATAGTCAGTGTATCCAGCTCTTTAGACTTGAATAGGATGATAATGATAGGTTATTAGTTTACCGATCGATCTGTAATAAGAAACCCGAATTTTACATCTTTTCATGGCCAAAGAGTAAGTGAATTTATCCTACATGGAAACGAGGCTGCCATTTTTCATGTTTCCCTTTTCTGCTCCTGGCGTTACTTCCATCGACTCATTTGCACCTCTGCAAGCATTAGTGGTTATAGGCATTGTGAAATACTCTAGTACAGCTAGGAATTGTTATTGGCACATTTACCTGCAATGGCAAAACTCGAAATTGTCGACAGACACAGATCACAGTCATATGGCGAGATGTGCCCTCAAATGTATCCTTCGGTGTTGTCCTTCAGAGCAAGTCAGGCGATCGAAATTGATTGATATCAAATCGAGCATCGAAATTGCAAGGGGGTTATCCGTTACCCTTTGTGTTCAGTTGGAGGCCATTGTCAACAACAATATAGCAATTTGCGGCGATTTATATGTTGAGATAATCGTTTCCAATGTCTTTCAATTTAGGCGCATGAAACAATTAAGGTAGACAATAAGAGACGTTACGTTGCCAAGTGAAAACAATAGCGATAGAATCTATGCGCTTCTCTGCCTCAAAATGTTTGAAATGGACAGAAAACACTCACAGTTCACAGTTTGAAATCGCTCGAAAAACATGCCACAATGTCTGGCAAACTGGCCCTAACTTACTAGAAAGGTGTACCATGGCCGAGGTAACAGATATCCGTACTTTCGGGTTGACTGGACCAATTGTTATGGAGAAAGTGCAGAAAATCTTACACTTTACACTTTTTAAAAAGATGAATTTAGACTATATCAAATTTCATTCTGCATTTATCGTTAAGTGTGGACATTATTCGAAGTTACCCCTCGACCGTGAAAGAAGCCAGTGCAAGTTTTGATGAATTCGAAGTACGTCAATGATGTACACCGACTGGGCACAAAATATCTGTTCTTACTTTCTGTAGTATGGGGGGAAATGGGAATAACTTTTCGTTTACTGTTATTGTAAACTGACATGATTTCATTTGTGTAACTGGGGCGGTTTTTCCTCTGCGGAGCAGTCAGTACAGAAAGTTCATTTCATTTTTCATTTTATCAATATTTATACACGAAAAAACCTTTCAGCGTATTTACAAATTATCTCAAAGAAAAAATTTAAAGAAAAAATTGTAAATAATTTAAATATGCTGCTCTACCAAGGGGTCGTGTTTGGGTTTTGTAGGTTCAAAAGATACTTTCTAAAACCTGTTTTAAAACGAGCGATTGATTCTTGTTCTCGAATGTTGTACGGGATATCATTCCAATTTTTGACACCAGAGAAGTAGAAACTTCGCTTTGCATATTCTAACCTAACTTTGGGAATTTGCAGATCTCCATGATTTCTGGTTCTATGCTCTGAAATCATGGATCTTTCAGTGAACTTATGGCGAAGATTTTCGGGACAAAGGCCATGCAGAATTTTATATGTCATGACTCCTTTGTCAAATGAGAGCAAAGACTTTACATTGAGCCATTTACAGTTCCAACCGTCCTTATACTTGGCGTTCAGTATTAGCTTCTTTGCCCTTGTCTGTAATCGTTGCAGTTGGGATAGTTTGGTGTTGGAAAGAGTACACCAAACAATGTCGCCATAGCGAAGGTGGCTTTCAAAGAGAGCTTTGTAGACCTGGTCAAGTTTCCTTTGCGGAAGGATGTCTTTCAGCTTTCTCAGGGAGCTCAAGCCCCCTTTCAGCTTGTTTTTGATAGTTTTGTACTGCTCTTTCCAAGTAAGGCTCTCATCAATGTTGATTCCTAAATATTTTGTCTTGTCAACCCTTTTGATAACTTCATTATTGAGGACAAGATCTGGCAAATCATCACCTACCCTATTCAATTGTCGCCTATGGCTTATAACCATATATTCACTTTTGCTGGCATTCAAACTAAGTTTATTGATCCTCATCCAGTTCGATATATTTTCTAGCTCGTTTTTCAAATCTGTTAGAAGTTCATTCAGGTTTTCCGACGCGATATTCACACATGTATCATCGGCATACATATTTGGGTTCATGCTTTCCAGACAGTTCTCAAAATCATTAATGTATAGTATGAAAAGCAAGGGTCCCAAACACGAGCCCTGCGGAATACCACACTTTATGCTGCTTGTGCTGGAGCTAGCTCCATCAAAATAACAGAACTGCTCCCTATTGGTCAGATAAGAAGTGAACCAGTCGTGGGAAGTACCGTCGGCACCATACTCTCGTAGCTTTGACAATAAGATTTTATGGTCAACGGTATCGAATGCTTTTTTAAGATCAAGAAATATACTCAAGTTTATTTTACCCTCATCAGAGTTCTTGAACCATGGGTCTATAACATTCAATAGACATGTCAGTGTACTGTGCAGTTTTTGAAATGCAAATTGGTTCAAACAAAGTTTGTTTTGCTCTTTCAGATACTCCATTAATTGGTCGTGTGCAATTTTTTCTAATATCCTCGACACAACTGATAGTACTGAAATAGGCCGGTAATTGTTTACATCTGCTTTAGCGCCCGCCTTATAAATTGGTGTTACTCTGGCTAATTTCCAGGTATGGGGGAAAATACCCCTTTCTAAAGATGCATTGTATATTAGTGTCAGTGGTTTTGACACAAAGTCTACAGCATCTTTCAATATTTTGACGGGGATTCTGTCAGCACCAGGAGATTTGGAGTTATTCAGGGCTCTTATAGCGCGTTCTACATACCCTACGCTTACTGGCTGTAATTTAAATTTGGCACCATTGGAGTTGTTTCCAAGGTATTTAAGAGGGTCATCAGAAGGTTGACTTTTAATTTTCTCCGCTAACTTAGGTCCAACCGTCGTAAAATGTTTGTTGAAAGCTTCTGAAATTTGCGAGGATGATTTAAGTTCTGTACCTTCGAAAAAGATGTTTTGAGTAACAGTGTGATTTGAGTTCTTATGCAAAACCTTATTTATTGTTTTCCACATAGCCTTCGGATTGTTTTGCGTTTCGTCAATAAGGTTATGGTAATATTCCTGTATCCTTGTACGAAGTTGATTAGTGACTTTGTTCCGCAATTTCTTATAGTCTGACCAATAGGAAGCATCTTTCTCAGATCTCTTTTTAGCTAAATCACGTTCCTTCATCAGGCTTTTTAATTCGGCTGTAATCCAAGGAGCATGATGGCTAGTTACCTTTCTACGCTTTAGTGGTGCATGCACCTCTAGAAGAGACGAAATAACACTATTAAAAACGGAGGCCATGAGATCAGGGTCACCATCAGTCGGAGCAAGAATCTCGTTCCAGTCAATGGCTGACAATTCGTCTAGGAATAGCTGCTTATCGTAGTTTCTAAGGCTACGCGTTTCGACTTGTTTTACTTGCTTATCTATCAGTCGCTTTGCATTTATTTTCCTTATTGCAAAGATAAGGTAGTGATCCACCGTCCCTAGCTTTAGCACATTCGCTCTCAGAATGTAATTTGGGCGATTTGTGGCAAAGTGATCTATGAGAGTCTTGGAAGTATGGGGAGCACCATCTTTCTGTAGAACAGCTACCCTAGTATATTCATTTATTTGCTGCTCAAATTGGAACTCGGAGTAAATTGATTTTATGCTTTTGGTGCACCTATCGTTGCGATTTTTGAGATCACAGTTAGTGTCACCGATCAAGATGATCTCTTTACCCTCTGCATCTACAGCTGAGAGTAGGTTCCTTAATGCCGCAAAACTATCCTGGTCGTTGCCCTGCGAGGGGGGTCTGTACCAACAAATGACTATGAAGCTTTTGGCACGAAGGGGGGTGATCTCTACGGCCACAATTTCCAATAGTGGATCATCAATATCATATCTACGATTATGGCTAATGGTCGAATTTACATAGATAGCTACACCACCGCCGTTAACATCTCTATCTTTACGGTGAATTTCAAAGCCGTCTAGGTCTACCTCTGGGTCCTTAATATCTTTACTTAACCTAGTTTCATTCAAACCCAGAATGTGAAACTTGTGCTCGTTTATCACGTGCTCAATTTCACAATGGTGCTTACGTAATGATACAACATTAAGCGCTGCAATTCGTAAACCTCTGTTTGTCTGTTTACCTATACTACGTTGTGATTTGTTTAGATTTTTCTCTGAACCTGTGTACCCCTACCAATACTCTACATATTTCTTGACATTACGTGCAAATCTTTTGGCTCCTCCTTGGTTAATATGTAAACCATCATCACTAATATTACCATATAAAATATTGTCATTATCGATAAAATTTCTGCTTGATTTTCTTGAAGGTTTTGATAACCTTTTCTGCAACTTCTGGGGTGGAATCACGCAGATTATTGGTGCCTGCATGCTTGATTATCACATCCGCCTCAGAATCTACGTGATTGGCTGCCTCCTCAACTTTCATTCCTGATTTTGCATTCAAGACAACTTCGTGATGGTTGTTTGACATTTTATCAGCGTCCATTCTACGAAGCTGGGAGTCACCTACCATGCAGATATGGATTGGATTGTGCGATCTTTCGTTGGGAACCGATCGGTTGGACTGCGATGTTTTATTTCGGTTATTTTCCTTCCCCCGCCGGGGCTGTTGATGGTTCTGCGTGTTTCGCTTCGGTTTGGTTCCGTTGTTTTCATTTTGTTTCGTTGTTGCAGGTCCGAAAGACACTCGATTTGATTCATTGGCATTGTTCGCATTGTTTGTTCGATTTGTTTCGACGTTTTTACCCCCATGTACACTGTTGTTAGACGCACGGGTTGCTTGAACTTGTTTGATTGTATTTGTTTCACTTGCTTTGTTTTCCAACGAATCGATGAGGAAAGCGTCATGTCTCTTGAGAGTTGGACTAACTTGTTTACGAGCTTGAAATATTTCGAGGTCTCGTAACCTAATCTGTAATTGAAAGTTTTCCTCCATAAATTTGCGAGAATTTTCTCTTTCCAAATTCAACATATCGTTGGTTGTTTGGAGACTTTTCGCGAGATCAGTGACCGTTTCTAAAAACCTGGTAGCCTGTGGAAAGCCTTTATCATAGGCCGTGTTCTTAGTCGCTTACAATAGGTTTCATTGCCAATTATGACGTCATCAACATAAAATATGGCTTTTTGGTGGTCAAAAATGAAATCAGGACCATCGAAAACCCCTAAGTGCGTGAAGTTTGTTTCCCTGTACAACGCCATTATCGAAATAAAATTCAGACAATGCCTGCCTAAAGTCTTGGAACACCTTTGCAATTTTTGCATTTTTTTGCGATTTCCCCCTTTCCCCCTGAGAACAATGTTGTTCTGTGATGACAAAATGGGGATGGCAGGACGATTCGCTACTCTGATGGAATGCAAGGACAATAACCTTCCAAATCAACATTGTTTTGGGGGTGAGGGGGTGTTTAAGCCTAATCGCTATGGTTAGAACTGCGGATTGTCAAGAAATGGCCAAAGTGTTCCAGGGACTTTTGGCAGGCATTGTAGTTATTACATATTTTCTTTCTATACTTTTATTGAATAGAAAACAGTGGGTGATGCAATGCTGTTTGTTTCGACCAGATCAAATTTGGCCGGGTCAATAACACGGACCCCGCGGACTTTTCTGAGAACATGACTTTCCGGTCGCCAAAATTTGGTCCGCGTTTTAGAATTTTGCCATACTGTATGGAGAAATTCTAAAACACGGACCTTGCTTTCGTGGACTTTTTACTAGGACTACCTTAGACCCTTCAAATTTCGCCTGCCTCTAATTTTCGCCCTGGAGCCGAGCGAAAATTAAAGGAGGCGAATTGCGGAAATATTTTAGGAGGCAAAAATTAGAGGGAGCGATAATCAAAGGAAGCAAAAAAATCTATTTTCAGGAAAAAACTTTAGTTTTGATTGTAATACAAAATACGAGACATTCATTATTCTTTGATAACAATGATATTGTCCTCCCCTGTGTCTGAGGGGTGATTTTGTTGTTCTAGTTCCACCGTGTTCTCTTCCTCGGGGCCATATCCATCCAAATTATGTCATATCAATCCAAACCAGGGGGGTGAAAATTAGAGGGAGCCTAAATAGAGGGAGCGAAACTCCTGCAAAACTTCTGCACAAGGGGTGCGTTAAATTGAAGGCAGGCAAAATTTGAAAGGACTAAGGTATAACGTTGCCCCGCAGAATTTCCCAAGAAACATGACTTTCCGATGGTTTGCGTTTTAGAATTTTGCTATCGGGAGAAATTTTAATACACTGACCTTGATTTGGACTTTTTGCTAGGTCCGCAAAATTTGAGCGAATAGGCCGAAATTCTAAAGCGCGGACCTTCTTCTATGGCCTTTTTACGCAGGATATTAGAAGGTAGGAAGGGCAAATTGCTGCGCAAACGATAATCACGGGCACAAACATAAGGCGTACCTTTTTTTAAGAAACTAAGAATCTGTGCCAGTACTGACAGCCAGGGGCGAAGCTAAAGAAAATTGTTGGGGGGAGGTGCAGATCCCCCAATTTGCCGACAAAAAATGAAAAAATGAAATATACATCATTATATATCAATCGACGTTTGAAACATTATGAACAATAGATAATTAAAATGAAAATCTAGGCACATGGTATACATGTATTACAACGAAGCACTAGAGGAGTGGGGGAGTATGGGGAATGGGCCAGAAATTTTTTTGTGACCACGCCCTTTGGACCCTCGGAAAATTACGGAAACACCCTTTTTAGTTATATTTTGCATCGTAAACATGGCTCAAATGAACAGTAGCAAATAGGGATCCCTATAGCCAATGGCACGTACAGGTTAAGACAAATGGGATCTTGAAATACGTGGGTCTGGGGGCAAAGCCTCCAAGAAAATTTTGAGAATATGCTTTGATCTACTTTTGCTTAGAATGCCTCTCCCAGCATCGTTCAGTCATTCAGTTCAAAGAAATCGGTCACTGAATTTTACACCAACCTTTATAAAGATTTGGAAACTATATACACTGACAGACAATCAGTAGTACCAGTACCAAGGAACCTTTTTTGATTTGCCGACAGATGTTATGAATTTGCCAACAAACTGAATGTTGGAGGGGTGCGACACCCCCTGCACCCCTTTGGCCACGCCCCTGCTGTCAGCTTCCTAAAATTATCCCATTTTGAGTACTCAGAGTTCCTTACAAGTTTCTTAGAGGTTGCACAAGAATCTTCACAACAAGGTTTTTTAAGCTTTTCCAATGTTTAGACATTACTCCAGTACCTTACGAGTAATATAATACAGGAAACAAGTGAAAATAAAGTAAAGATCTGTCAAGGATTTTCTTCATCAAAATAAGTAGTTTCTTAACTAACTTATATTTTCCCAGTACTAGAGTTTCCTACTTTTTGGCAATCTGAGGGTTGAGTTTCTTATGGTCAGTTTCTTATAACAAAATACGTGTACACGTATTTTCTTTTATGAGAAACTGCCGAGGGGTGGCGCCAGGAATTTTCCGACAGAGGGGCTGGAGCTTCCGACAGGAGGGCTAAAATGGCTAGAAAATGCAGTTTTCATACGTCATTTTGCCAAATTTCCTCCGACAAGAACCCAAAATATCCTCCGACGGGGTGGCTATATGCTTCCGATGAGGGGGCTGTAGCCCCCTAGCCCTACCCTGGCGCCACCCCTGAAACTGCCCATAAGAAACTCTCAGATCGCCAACAAATTAAGAAACTCCAGTACTGGGAAAATATAAGTTAAAAACTATTCATTTTTATAAAGGAAATCCTTGAACTATTTTCACTTTACTTTCAGTTATTTCCCATATCATGTTACTGTGTTTTTATTCTCTGTGGGAGGGTTATGCTTTGTGTGAAAGGGCAAGATCCTACTCAAAAGAGGAACAAGGAAGGAACCAGAAGCAGGAAGGGGTCAGCTTTTATCCAGTTTATTGATGTCCTCTCATATTATCCAGTAACAGTACAGGCCAAAATAGTCTGTGGTTGGATACCAGGAAGGAGGGTGCCCGCGCCCCGGCCAATGGCCGGGGCATGTCCAGGGCTGACTGGGGCAACTGGCCGGGGCATTTCCAGGAATTTTCCATTTATTTTGCAACCCTGGCCATGCCCCGGCCAACAAATGTTTGATCTCTTTTTGCTTTATATATGCTGCCAGGGTTGCTAGCTTGGAGTATCAGAGGGAAATAGAGCCCCCCTCTCTCAGGTGGACATGATTGGGGGCTGGAGGCAATTTTCTCCTTGCCTATGTGATCAAAGCTTGGAATTTTATGGAATACATAGATTTCAAGATTCAGAGTTTCATACAAGTTTTTGACAATTTCTATTAATTTTTTACTCCCTTTTATGACAAACTTTTGATGTCATCCCAAACTTTATTTTATACATTACTCAAGTACTTCCCGAGCCCCAGGGTGGTGAGCACTTAGTATAATTTACTGAAGGGATGTGCACTCCTTTCTGGGTGTCATTTTTGCTTCTTCTTATCTAAGGCCAGGTATCAAAGGGCAATTTTCTAGAGGCAATTGTCAAAAGGGGCCTTTTTAGAGGGAGTTGTTGTTTCCATCTTTTTCTAGCGTATATTTTCATGTTTCGCTGATTTCCTGGAGTGCGTAACCTGGTACTACTGCAATGAAAGTCAAGTGGACCCCGGGCTCCTGAGCAATATTTGGAACAAAAATAGGATTGATTTTTTTCTGGTTGGGTGGGGGGGGGGGGGGGGTCACTCAGGGAGAACAATTTTCGTTTTCTGTGTAATTTTCTTATGTTTTTTTATATTCCATCTTGTGAGTAAAGAGGGTCGTTTAGGGGGATATATGTTCCCCTGTTCCCTGTTTAATTTCCGCTTGTTCCCCTGTTCCCTTGAGAAAATCCGCTTGTTCCCCGGAGTTTTGGTAGGCATATCTTTCACATTAATAGTTGATATTTTAACTATTCTTATTTTTGAAAGTTTTTCCAAGAGGAAGACGAGCGTAAAAATGTGAAGAAACCTGGGTTGACTTTTGATAAAACATTGAAAAACGTTATAAAATAAAAAATGACCGGCCAAAGTATTCTTAAATGTTATGCGGCTACTTCTTAAAGTATTGCAACCAAAATAATTTGATCATTTGCATCAGTATCACAAGTTAGTGTTCGCACAATCAGGAGAGAGGCAAACATCTCAAAATGTGCTCCCGGGAGTTTCTTTTTCTTTTGTTATTATTCTCATTCCTTCAAATTGTATAAATCCTGGAAAATTCTTTACTGCTTCCGATGAGCGTCATATCTTTTCATTTGTGGTGTGGTTCCTCCTCTTCCTCTGGTAATTTATCTTACTCTTGCTTGATTTCTATGTTCTAAGACATATGCCAGGAGATTGTGGTACGCCTCTTCTTGGATAGTCAATTCTGATTTATCTTCTGAATAAGATCCTGGTGGGGAGGGTGTACGTAACCTAAACATGTACTGGGATGTGCCCACGAAAAAAAAATTATCCGGCTCCAGAATTGTTCCCTTCCAATGATAGCCGATTGTAGAAAAAACTCGGTCAAAAGTATACTCAAAACACACAAAATTGACTAAATAACAACCCGATCTAACAACATTTCCCCTTGTGACATGTTTTGACAACCAGCTCCAAAAAAGTTGCCTTCTTTTTGATACACTGCAATTTTTTTTTTTCAATTTCATGTATATTCTCAGCTAAAAGCTACATGTTAAACTAATATAATATGATGCTAAATTATACAGATAATGAGAAACGCGTGAAATATAATTTACGTAATGCATCTAAATCAGTGGAGCTGAAGAGGACATATAGAAAGAACTCTGGTAGAGCTTTCGAGCTATATGCCCTCGGTTACGTGGTTTATAGCGAGCGATAAACAAGGACAGATAATATTACAATAGAACTCGCTACTTTTCATTGACACCTAGATACAAAGCAATTTGTGATTGCAGACAAAGGGAATTCCATGCTCGGTTGGTTAAGACATAAACAAAAACAAAGCAAGCCGCAAAAATTGGCCTGAAACTCGGGTCGCTAGCGCGCTCGTTGTGCATTTCAGAAATGGTTTTAAAGAGCAAATATTAGCACATGTCGAAAGAAGAAGGATATATCTAAACTTCTGCCTCGGGCATTTTATTTATTTTGTGCAGAAGCTGAGCAGTAAGTGTTTTAATTACACCTAAAAAGTACGAAAATTGAATCGCCTCCCAATTGGCTTCTGCACAAAATGAATAAAATGCCCGAGGCAGAAGTTTAGATATATCCTTCTTCTTTCGATATGTGCTAATATTTGCTCTTAAAAACCATTTCTGGAATGCACAGCGAGCGCGCTAGCGACCCGAGTTTCAGGGCATTTTTGCGGCTTGCTTTGTTTTTGTTTTTGTCTTGACCAACCGAGCATGGAATTCCCTTTGTCTGCAATCACAAATTGCTTTGTATCTAGGTGTCAATGAAAAGTAGCGAGTTCTATTGTAACATTATCTGTCCTTGTTCGAGCGATAACATTTATTTAGATACGAGAAATTTTAATTATACAATCATGCTATCGGAAATACTTTTGGCTACAAATAACGATATACAAAAAATAGAGGCAGACTGAGGACAGAGAGAGGAAGAAAAAAATGATAAAGAAAAGAACCGGGAGAGAGTTTATAAACCAATGGCTTTTTAATGATTAATAAGTCTGCAGTAAAAGTTGCTTGTACCGCTTTCCGAAAATCTTTTTTGAATGAGAAGTCCTAATGTTATCTGGAATTTTGTTCCAGATTTTTACACCAAAGTTGGTTATGAGTCTACTTTTGTAATTAGTTCTGGCTACTGGGGGGACAAAATTTCCATTTCGTCTCCCATGTTGTCTTTTGTAGTGTTTTACCATGTGAAAAGCGTAGATTGAACCATTGGTTGAAGGAATTAAAACTTAAAATTGTAAGAATGAAAGAAAGAAAATTAACTGCATTAATGAGATGGCATAAGTGCCCTACATTCTGATTGTCGATCTTTGGATTTGAGGAGATCCAAAAACCACGTCCGCACGCCACGATGACATGCGCAGAAAGAAATTGTTGAAAACGATACCCTGAAAAACGGCACATCCCGTCGGACAAATATACTACCCCCCCCCTCGACATGACAGATAATACCTTTGGTGTGATTAGCTACCTTTCCTCCTTTGTGCAGCGGCGTGGCCAGGGTAAATTATGTGGGGGTATTGAAATGAAGGGGTCTGTGGGCGAGGCACCCAAGAAAATTTTTGGGACCACGCCCTTTACTTTGGCTTAGAATGCATTTCCCAATATCATGCTTGCCATTAGCGACGAGGAAACTTTGATAGTTTTGTGACAGTTATCCTATAAATCAAGAGCACGAGAAAAAGTGACATTTCTCGAAAAATTCTTACCCAACCTATACCCAGCTATTTTGTCTTCGTTTTTAAAGGAATCTCGAGGGCCGTCTTTCGAAATGATACTTGATTTCTGGGAAGTGCAACAGGCTTTCTCCCAATAACCTTAAAAATGAGTATGAAAATGGACTGAACATCCTTCCCCTAATGAATGGGATCGAGGGCGAAGCCTCCAGGAAAATTGCTGAGGTCATGCCCTTTACTTTGGCTGGGAACAGTCCTACCGATACCATGTTAGCCAATGCTAAACAGAATTGTTGTTCATTTGATAACAGTTGCTTTTATAGATTGGCATCCCCAGGCGAAAATGTTTCTAAGATAAGTTGATTTTTTAGAATGTCTGTCTTCTTCCCATTTCCGCCACCAGTGCCAAATTAGAAACGTTCATAATTTTGTAACAGTTGTTCGTGAATCACCACATTGGAGAAAGTGTGGGCCAAAACCACATCACACATTCCCGATTCCTTTGTTTGCATTTGTCACAATCCAATTTGCTTGTCCCTAAAATGGAAGTCTAGACGATTCTGTGATAGTTTGTCAAGGAAAATTTTCAAAAAGACGCCGTTACTTTGGCTTAAAATGAATCTCAAGGACCATCTTTGCTTTGGCAGAAGTAAATTCCATTGAATGTAAAAATCCTTGAATGAATTATTACAGATAGAAATTTCCCTGATCCCTGGATAAGATCTGAAGTTCCCTTGTTCCTTTTTAATTTTGGCCATGTTCCCTTGTTCCCTGGATATATTTCGCATGTTCCCCTGTTCCCTGGAATCCCTAAACGACTTCACCATACCTGTATAAAGATACAAGGCTAAACTTGGCCTTGTACAGGCCAAGTTTTATCCTTGTAGCAGGGATTATGACCTTGTTATAACCTTGTAGTAACCTTTGAAGAAAATTACAAGGCTATCAGTAAGATTCCAAGTTGCAACCAGTCAAACGCAAGGTTTCCACAAGGCTTCTACAAGGCTAATTAGCATTTTTCAAGCCATTTACAAGGTTACAGCAAGGCTATTCTTGGCTATAACAAGGTTACAAGGCCATAACTACAAGGCTTGTACATGGCTATTACACGGCCTTGTATTTTCTTACAGGTACCTTTCTGTTGCTGCTATGGTGCCTATATCCTTGAAAAAAGGGCTTTTTGTGTTACGTGTTATGTAACAAAAGAGTGACACCCCTGCCCTACATTTGTGCTTCCATTTTGTTTTATGCCAGTCAATGAGCTGCATTTTGGAAATCAACCACTTACGCAAACTTTCGCCGGCCGAAACTAATATTTCATACAATACTTAAGTATTATATAAAATATCAGTGGTCAAGACGTTTCGATTAAAATCTTCCTCAATTTCTGAGGAAGATCTTACTCGAAACGTCTAGACCAATAACAGTATGTTTTTATATATCATTATTATTATTATTATTATTATTATTATTATTATTATTATTATTATTATTATTATTTGTTCTTTGCTTTTAATGCCGTACAGTTCTCGCCACTGTGCCGAGGTCCGTCCATGTCCCTAAGGCAACAGCAGTGTTCACTTGAAAGACAACGTTCTTCTCAGGATGTGGGCGCTTCCGAGGAGAGCAATCTTCTGCAATTCTTCAATCCGTATGTGGCCAGGAATTTGACTGACGTACTTCTCAAGGCCTTTCTTGATGAGTCCCAGTGCTCCCACTACAATTGGAACTGTCGATGTCTTGATTTCCCACATTTTTGTTACTTCAATTTCAAGATCTTTATACTTGGACAGCTTCTCTACTTCTTTAATCGATACATTTCTTTCAGATGGTATACTCATGTCAATCATAATGCATTTCTTTTCTTTCTTGTCTTTGATAATTATGTCAGGTCTATTAGCTTTTATCTCTTTGTCTGTGCTTACAGGCATGTCCCATAGTACGGTGGCAGCTTCATTTTCAGTCACTTTCTCAGGTTTGTGCTCATACCACTTATCTGCAGTTGGGAAATGGTAATTTTTGCATATTCTCCAATGTAGGTATCCTGCTGCCTTGTCATGTCGCTGTATATATTCCGTCTTTGCGAGTACTGGACAGCCGGCTACAATATGGTCAATAGTTTCCTCGAATTCATTGCACATCCTACACTTGGGGTCAGTGCCGTCTTTGATGATCTTATTGTGGTATGATCTTGCTGCTAAGCTTTGATCCTGTGCAGCAATTATCAATCCCTAAGTTTCTCCTTTAAGTCCAGGACTCTTAAGCCATTTGTGAGTCTGTCCTATTTCAACATCTGGCTTATTCACCCTAGTTGGATACTGGCCATGCATCGGTTTTCCTTCCCATATCTGTCTCATCTTCTCATGTGCCTTCTTCTTTGTTTCCTGCTTTACTCTTTTAGCAAATAATGTGATTTTTTCTTGTTGTATTCTAGCAGTGTCTGTTACTTCTAACTCTCCTTTAAATTTTCTGGCATCTTTTGCAACAGAATAAAGCTTCTTGCTGTTTTCATGCCGGTACACAAGTTTGAGAAGGGGATCTTCTGTTTGTTCCAGGTGCGAGTTTAGCCCCACTGTGGTTGTTTTGAACACGAGTTCGTGCTGAGTGAGGCCCCGTGCGCCACCTTCTCTCGGTAGGTACATTCTTTCCACATCAGCGTTTGGGTGTTTCATCCTCTCCATAGTTAACTGCTTCCTTGTCTTTGTATCCAGCTTTCTTATTTCACTCATCTGCCAGTTTACAATGTTGACAATATAAGTAAATACGGGTACAGCAAGTGTATTGATTGCTTCTATCTTGTTTGATCCGTTGAGTTCACTTTTTGTTACCAGTCTCATTATTATTATTATTATTATTATTATCATTATTATTTCTTTCTTTATGTTAGGTGTTTATAAATATGTAAGAAAAATACGATTGTTATTAAATACAAAGTATAATAGTCCTAATTAGTTAATTCAACATCAAACGGTATATAAATTGTGTCCCAAAAAGCATGTGCTCTGTTTGAGTGGCTTCTGCAGAGCAGCCATAGATCCAATTTTTCTTATTTTAAGGTTCTTGAAAAAGAGACTTCAAATTAAAGGTTGACACCAAGTTTGAGTAAATCTGATCATTAGTTGCTGATTTATGGAGCAAGGAAGCCAACATTCTTGGTTGCCTCAAAAGCAAAGGATTCATTATTCTCCATTGCGTTAAAATCAACGAAGTTAATTGCAAAAACATACCTTTGGTTTCTTTCCAGTCATTCAGTTCAAAGAAATAGGTCATTAGATTTTACACCAACATTATAAAATATTTGGAACCCGTGCTTGGCTGGGATGAACTGGGCTGCACTGGAGTTGTATGGACCTTGACTTGTTTCTTCGTGAGGTAGGACATTGTCTTTTGAAGAAACTGCAAAACCAACATAGACCCTGCACTTATCACCAAACGATTTTAATAGCTATAAATCCTCTTGTGGCGCAGAGGTGTTGTGGCGCAGTGGTGTAATCCTCTGACTTTGCAGCCAGAACAGTCAGGCGGAGTGGGTTCGATACCCGGTAGGACCCCACCACTTGAGCGTCATGACAAGGGGTCGCGGACTCGATTAGGTCTGCTCTATTTCTGCGATCCCAGCGCTTGGCGCTGAAAAACGCAACTTCACCTTCACCTTCACCTTGTTACTGTAGATCAATCTGGAATGGACATTACAGCTGAAGCAGAGAACTTCTTTCGTGTCGCCCTTTTGGTTCTAGATGTTATTCCAAGGCATCTACGACAGCTTTTCAAAGATGGCTGGAACAAACAATTTCCACTCAAGCCGTGGATTGAAGGTGCAGCTAGTGGCCAAAATTTTGTGACAGCAATACAAAACAAGAAAACGCAAATAAAAGACCAACAAACCAAGGACAGGATTAAGAATGGAGACACAAGCGACTGGGACTGCACAACACTTTTCTTTGCAATCTTATACTCACGTGTGCCTATCATTGATGCACCAATGAAAGTTCATGTCGACAATCTTCGTATTATGCGAAATAAGTACTTCGGTCACGTGACATCATCGCAGATGCCGAAGCAAGAGTTTGATGATTTGATTGCAAATCTGATGCAGATCTTTACAGCCCTTGGTTTCAACACAAATGACATCACTGATGTTGCAACAAAGGACCTAGAAACTTTGGATGTTAAAAGTTTAAAAGAACAGCTTAAAGCAGAGAAAGAAAAGAATGATGAGTTCAATAGCAGGCTCAGTTCTGTTGAGGAAAAGGTAAGTTTAAAATCCTAATTCCCTAAAATAACCCATCAGCATTTGCAATAACGTACCGAGCGGATGCACCAAAAAACGATCCACTATCCCTAAACTATCGAACTTGCAATTGAATGTTATGAGCTCTAGGAGAAAAGTCACACTGCCATAAACAATAGCACTTATTGTCCCCAGTCCCTCGGTTTCTTACCCATAGATTTATTCAGATAGTCCATAAGTGCAGATGAACGTCTGTGGGGCCCGCAGTTACGTGGCTAGTAAATGAAATGAAGCTGCAATAAAAACATTGCGCCTTTGCAACCTATGACCGCTATTTTCGGTTGTTAAAACACCGAAAATGATATAAAAATGTGGATAAAATTCAGGGCATCCAGTGAGAGGCGAACATGCAGAACCTACCGGGTGAGTCAGAAAAAAGGATCCCCGCTTGGAAGGCCACTGCTCCATGAATATCAAAGCAATAATATTGAAAAGTGTCTTGTTTTATTGCCAATATGTTCAATTAGGTTCAGTAATTTACCCGGCCTTAATCGTCCATTCCTTCCCGTGGATATGGGTGATTTTCCGCCGAAAGCCCCTTCAAAAAACCTGCAAAAACGAATGAAAACAATGAGCACATTTTCCTTCCAAAAGTTGATGACACTCACATAAATTCATGTATTTTGTCCTTTTGGGAGAATGGAATCCCCCTGAATAGGTCATCGATACCAGGGGGAGGACTTGTTCATCCTCCCAAGAGGATAGCACGCGCTGAAGCGTTCGCGAGTCATTGCTGTAAGGCATTGTAAGGCAGAAATGTTAGGGAAATCTGTTCATGATTTTGGGCACGTTTTGAAGGTTTTTTGAAGAGGCTTTCTGGAGAAAATCCCTCATAATTTCAGAATGGAGTAGCCGATTTCAGTCAGGTAAATTTTATAGTAGATTTGAACATTTCTACCATAAAACTATATATTTGCCGATATCATTGTCTTGATATCCAGGGAGCCGTGACCTTTCAAACAGGGATTCTTTTTTCTGACTCACCCGGTAGACATCTTAAAAGACAAAACAAAGTACAATTCCATGCTCATGCAAACTATGCAACCAGTGTGTACCAAACATGGGATACATCCACGGGGGGGGGGGGGGGTTCTTCCATAGTAAAGGTAACTAGGGATGTGCCGCGAGCAAGGGTATACTTTTTCGGACTTCTAGTCTAGCCAAGGGTATACTTTTTTGCAATTTTGGCCTACAACGGTCTAGCCAAGGGTATCATTTTTGACAATATTGATCTAGCAAACGGTCATGATATCATATTTGGTACAAATTTGACAATATTTGTCCAGAAAATGGCCAAAATTGGTCTAGCCAGTGGATACATCACATGGAATGATATGTATCTCTCATTTTAGTTTACAAACGCGATGTAGTATATATACAGTATTTAGCTGTCGTTGTTATGTTAGTTGATATCAATTAACTGATTGTATTTATTTATAATTAAGCTAGAATATGTTTCAAATGTTAAGTAAAGTATTGAAAAAATGTGGTTCCCCCTTAGAATTAACTTGCAAACAGCAAGGAAAAAGTCTTGGCTTGCCTTGTAACATAAAAAACTAATTCTTTTTGTTTACAAAGCATAGGGCTCAAATCTTTCAAATCTTTAAAAAGGTCGGTGTAAAATTCTTTGCAGTTTTCTTTGAATTGGATTGCTTGAAAGAATGTTATGGTACTTTGCTGTAAATCTGCCGTGGAAATTTTTTGATATCTTAATCTTTTTCAAAATGGCGGCAATTTCACTATTTTTGAAAAAATTCATGGAAAATTTGGAAAAAATTTAAACACTCGTAAATCTTAAACTAATAGAGGAAACATTATATAACCTCCAAAGAAACCATAGTTTATGAAGATCTACAATATGATGGTAAGCAGAAATCTGTAGCTCTTCTAGTTTAGGATTTAGAAATTTGATGACGTCATAGCCTCAAATTTAATAAATGCCGCCATCTTGAAACTAATCAAGATATCAATAAATTGCCACGGCAGATTTACAGCAAAAAACCCTAAGTTCCTTCCAAGCCATTTATTTCAAAGAAAACTGCAATAGAATTTTACACCGACCTTTTTAAAGATTTGAGCCCTATGTTTGTTTACAAGGCAAGCCATTTTTCTCACAAAATATGTTATTCTTTGCTGCTGACTTCAAGTGATCCATTAACTGCTGCTAGAAAAGTAGTTTGAAGCTCTCATTGTTTTCATTGTTTTCATTTTCTCATTGTTTTCATTGTTTTCAATTTCTCATTGTTTTCATTGTTTTCATTGTTTTGATTTTCTCATTGTTTTCATTGTTTTGATTTTCTCATTGTTTTCATTGTTTTCATTTTCTCATTGTTTTCATTGTTTTCATTTTCTCATTGTTTTCATTTTCTCATTGTTTTCATTGTTTTCATTTTCTCATTGTTTTCATTGTTTTCATTTTCTAATTGTTTTCATTGTTTTCATTTTCTCATTGTTTTCATTGTTTTCATTTTCTCATTGTTTTCATTGTTTTCATTTTCTCATTGTTTTCATTGTTTTCATTTTCTCATTGTTTTCATTGTTTTCATTGTTTTCATTGTTTTCGTTTCAGGTAGAAGATATTGAAGTGAAAACTATTGAACAAGGTGCAACCATGTGCCAACATACCGAAGTCTTGTCACAACTTTTCACGGCTCGTGCAGGTTTGGAAATGAAGACCAATGAACAAGGTGCAACAATTGATGAACATACCATAGTCTTGTCGCAACTTCACACAGACTTGGCAGATTTGGAAGTGAAGAGCAGTGAACACACCGACTCTGTTACCACGTTGCAGGATGAGAGCAAAAAACATTCTGAAGCCATAGCAGATCTCAGCCAGCAAGTGGTTAGTAGCTTTCTTCTTATTTCATTAGGGACAGTGCAAAGTTTATCTTATAACATGGCCGGTGCAAAACGTAACAGGGCAACTACATTTTTCTAGCTTGCACAGACTGGGTCAACACTTTTTACAAAGCAAATAAGAGCTGGGCAGTAACTTTTTATCATCTTCAAAGTCGATTTTTTCGTTGAAAAAGACTCGTAAAGGCAAGACTTGATTTTGCTATGGTCTTTGGCTAATTCATCAGTGGTACCATACAACATCTGTTGCTCATGAATACGGGGCAAATGCATTTTTTAAAGGAAAGGGTGACGGGACAGTTGGCTTTTTTTGCAATAATTTCATACAGGGTGAGCAGATTTTTTTGCAAGAATTTTTTATCTCCACCGGCCATGTAATATAATGAATTTTGCACTGTCCCTTACATTGAAAATTATTGTAGCATTTTGTATTAATGGATGACCTAGCATAATGAGCTACCATCGACAAATATATAGCTCTGAGTAGCGGCAATTACACAGGAAGAAAGTTCATACTTTGACAGGCAACACTAATGAGACATTGGCCTGATTTTGAAGAATGATGACTGGGTCTTTGCCTAAAGGTGTCAATCATACTTGCTGATTTTCTCCTGGTTTTTGGCATAATGCTTCATGAGGTATGATGATAATGATTTATGAAAACAACCTGTACGAAAATACAAGGCCATGTAATAGCCATGTACAAGCCTTGTAGTTATGGCCTTGTAACCTTGTTACAGCCTGGAATAGCCTTGCTGTAACCTTGTAAATGGCTCGAAAAATGTTAATTAGCCTTGTAGAAGCCTTGTGGAAACCTAGTGTTAGACTGGTTGCAGCTTGGAATCTTACTGATAGCCTTGTAATTTTCTTCCAGGGTTAGTACAAGGTCATAACAAGGTCATAATCCCCTCTACAAGGCTAAAACTTGGCTTGTACAAGGCCAAGTTTAGCCTTGTATTTTTGTACAGGAAAAGGAAATTGATGTTAAAACTAACTACCAACGTTTTCATACGCCCTAGAGAAGCATAGCTTATCGAGTCTAGGGCGCTTACAATAATAGCAAAACCTAGCAACAGCAATCTAAAACATTAACTACAAGTACCATACGATTAGAATATAACGTGTTTAAATGCAATAAAAATTACTTGAATACAACAGCGGTTAGATATGAAAAAAAATTATAATTATAATGATTATGATAAAAAGTGTCCCAAAAATGCATACGGCACGGATTTGGTTGACTCCAGAGATGTGAATGTAGCTTCAAGCAATGTCTAATTTAGCTTTAGTCATTCTAAAAATGTTCCTCGTTAGTTAACTTGAACATAAATATCTCGTTTGTTGGTGGTATTGGTGCTTTGAGAGCAGATATGTCAATCCTGAAAGCTCAAATTTGCCTCTTTCTGCAAACCAGAGCTTTTGCATTCTGGCTTAAGCAAATTCTTAAGACACAGCGTATAAATCAACCATAGCCATAGCCTAGGTATACTGTCCGTGATTTCTTGAAACAGTCTTTATCTTGAATCAGAGAATAGAGAATCGTGGATAGCATTTCGAAGAACTTAAGCAAAAAGACAACGACTTAACTAAAAGCCCTGGAAAAGGACATGGATTATTTATGATTTGTTTGCACCAAGGGTCACTCCGTGCTTGAGTGACGTGAGCGATTTTGTTCTCAATGCGAAGACCTTGATACTTTATGATTCCATTGAAACATTTTCATTGATAAAAGTAACTGCCCTGTTGCTTTTTCAAGACTTTACGCAATTTGGTTGGTGGGTGTTGATCGATTTAGGCCATTTCTGAACCACTTGTCATCAACTGATTATTCCTCAAGGCACTGCAACTAGCCTCATTACACAAGGACCCTCAACTTACGCTCATCTAATTGAAGTGAATTAATGTTGTTGTTGTCGCTCCAGTTGAGGGCCTTATGGACAAACTCTTCTCAAAACGGCAAAAGAAATCCCGCCAATCAGGATGCAAGACTTGAAATAACTTGATGGGATTGGCTGATTCTTCTTCAATTCAAACTTCCCGCCAAAGGCAAACAAAAGCGTTCGAACAACGCGTTCGACTGAACTGCTGCAACGATCAAAATCTCAAAGTAACGAGCGAATTTACGAGATCTTTTGCGTCCCCAAACAACCAAAATATCACCTATATGTAGGAGTTTTTTGCTTTATTAGCTCGAAGAAACATTCATCTAAGTACTGATAGCTTGTTTTGCAGTGTAGCACTTCAGGAAAACCACTTTTTGCGGCGATTTAGGGTCGGTGGTTTTGAGAAAAAATAGTAGGTGATTTAGGCCATGTCCGTTTCTGGAAGCGTATGTATAGCGTCCATCAGTCTATCAATAGCGATAACCTACGAACATATAATCAGTCTAAACTGCAACATCTAAAGAAAGTTTATCATGAATGAAGTTCTATGATTTAAAGTGAATCAACGGAGCTAAGTAGAGGCAATCTATAAATAGGACAAAGAAAGCTCCTACGCACGTTATTGTTCCTCTGGCCAAACAATATCCACGAACGTCTCGAAATTATCAAATACAATAGGCTAATAATAGAATACCCAGACTCCTTCCGCGCGGGGCTTTTATCTCCGCTGATTCTCTTTAATTCATGGAGAATTTCGAAATATTGTAACCAGAATATATATCTCTTCCTGGTAAAGTTCTTCTGCCCCATCTTTAGCAGAATCATTTTTTGTCACAATTTGGGAACACTGCATTTCTTTTCTGGCTAATACATAGTTTTACTGTAGATTTTCGAGATTTCCCCTACAGATGTCAAGTGTATTTAAAGGGGCTCCGTCGTCAAAATGTAAACAAAACGATGATTTTTGCAGTTTTTTGAAAGGTGATATCACACAGGATTTTCGTATTTTTTTCAAAATGAAAGTTGCTGTTTGGGCATTAATCCTTGTACTTCACTAAGGAACAAACCAAACATTCATATCTTCTACGATTGCTCGGATATAAGTGGATTTTTAACGGTCACTTTTTGGTGGCTTGGGTGAAGCCACCAAACAAACTGCAGAGAACAATGGATGAACAATGGATAATCCCCGACACGTGTGAGTTTACGGATTTGTTTACTGTTTGACGACGGAGCCCCTTTAATGAACATTTTTTTCTCTTTAGAAATTCCGCAGAGACAAAGAGGACAATTCAGTCAAAGGTAATATACATAAATCAGTGAATCAATGAAAAGAATGATTGAAACAAACAGGAAGATCTATTTTCCATTTCTATAAAAGATACCAAAACAGCTTTTTATGACCTACAGGGATGACATTTCAGTTACCCCCTTTTGAACGGAGAAAGGAAAAAAGTGATTTGATATCGGGACTTCCCGAGTCTTCCACTAAATTTATTAATTTTCGAGTTCGCGAAGTCAGCATTTAGAGTACACCTGAAGCCAGAGGTTTCAAAAAAGGGCCTAGCCATGATTTGATATCATAGGCATTTTCGAAAACACATGAAAACGTTAATTTCCGGTTTTTGGTTTTGAAAGAAATTATGGACATACGGCGGTGACGCAAATTTTTTTCCCTACATGGTTGGAAGTATCAACTTTTGATGGTTGGCAGTATCGTTTATGGTTGGAAGTATCATTTAAATGAAATCCCACCAAATGTAGATATAGAATATGTGTAATTATTTATATACACCGGGTGTCCCAAAAATGCTGGTTGACTCCAGCGATGTGAATGTAGCTTCAAGCAATGTCTAATTTAGCTTTAGTCACTCTAAAAATGTTCCTCGTTAGTTAACTTGAACATAAATATCTCGTTTGTCGGTGGTATTGGTGCTTTGAGAGCAGACTTGTCAATCCTGAAAGCTCAAATTTGCCTCTTTCTGCAAACCAGAGCTTTTGCATTCTGGCTTAAACAAATTCTTAAGACACAGCGTATAAATCAACCATAGCCTTTATAACATTTGAACAATATTAGATATGGTGTTATTCTGTTTTCCAGAAGTCACCCCCAGTCATCCATTGGGCAGTTTCTTTATCCTTTCATTAATTTCAGTTTTTAATTTTGATGTGTGTCAGAAGCGCTGGTTTGCAGGTTGATACAACTTTAAACTTTCACGATTTATATTTCTGCTCTCAAAGCGCCAATACCTACAAACGAGGTATCTATGTTCAAGTTAACGATCAAGGAACATTTTGAGAGCTATTAGCCACTGATTAAAGCTAAATTCACATCGCTGCAGTCAACCAAATCGGTATACTTGTTTTTGGGACACCCGCCCAGTATAAACATTATACTTATATATTGAAATATATACATTTTTTAGCGTCATCAATTCTCAAAATCAATTATTATATTATATAGGTATAATATATTTGTATTTTCCCCCCAGCATAAAAAATCTCGAAAGTACAGGGCGTGAAGGCAGTGATGCAAGACAATGTTTTTGATGAAATTTCTTACAACACCCCTTCCCTCTAATGGCACTCTATCTTAACTCTCTCAGTAACATGTGCAGGAATGCCTTAAAGGGTCTGTTTCATCCAGCATGCCTTGCACGTGCCATCCCTTTGTTGGCCTTTATTGTCGCCATTTTCATGGGCCATGAAAATGGCGACAACAAAGGACAACCAAGAGATAGCACGTGCAAGGAATGCTGGATGAGACAGACCCTTTAAAACTAAGTGCCTAGAAGGCTTGGACAGGTTGATTGTGGTTCCATTCTAGCACAATCACACAAGGAAACTTGTCGATTTCATGGTTGGCTGCCCGGGGGGGGGGGGGGTACTTCGTTGTCAACATTGAGAAAAGGACCAATTCGTATGACGGAATATTCAAAAATTTCGAGCCCATTTGCATGAGTATCAGGAAATTTTTGACCCATGTGCATGAATTTGTCGATTTGAAACAAAAGAAAATTTCAGTTTTTTGGTGTGGATTATCATTATGGGGCCCATTGATAGGGAAATTCTCAAAGAACTACCCATTTACCAGAATTGTGGTTAGAAACAGACCTATATGTAGAGAATTTCGGATGAAAAAACCAATCCATATGAGCGGCACGTCCAGTACAACTTAACAATGAAGTACCCCCCCCCAGGCGTTGGGTGGTACCTTGTCTTATGATGACAGCGAAAATACAATAAGGATACAAACACATTCTTTTGACTTGGGTGACTTGATGACAGTTTCCGTAATGTCTTCTCAGCTCGTTCTCTTCTTTCCATGTACGACTTAACAACATTTCATTGTTATTTTGTACTGCTAACCAGTCACTGTTATGGAGATAACTTCAAATTGAGCATACACACAAGTGGTACAGTTTCTTTCATGCAGGCAAGCAATTCCTCAGTATTGGAAGGACCTAAGGACTCTCATTTTAATTCCTGCAGACAAGAGGCAATCAACGAGTTGTCAGCCATGTTGCAATGCTTTTAACCCTATTTTGGTTGGGGGGGAGGGCAAATTTGCCCCCTTGTTGCCTTTTCTTTATAATTCTGCCAGGAGAACAATTATAGCCCTGCAACTTTCTGACTTTTTCCTGCTACTTATTATGCAGCGACTCAAGAAGTTTTATAAAAATATTTTGACAAATGAGGGGGAGGGAGACAATTTTCCGGACCTGACTCTGTCAAAATCGCCAATTCTCAAATATTAATTTCACGAAAAAAGTAACGAAATTGCAGCATTTTGCAAATACATTTTGCAAATACATTTTGCAGGGTAGCGTTATTTGATGTAATCTTTCATAATTCTCATGTTTGGATGGAAATAATGCTCCAAATTAGATTTTATCGCATTTTTCCTGATTTTGAGCGATTTTGCCACTTTTCTTGACCACATAAAGAAAAATGCTGACGCAAGCAATAATGGTGGCTAATTTTAGGTTAATTTTTATATTTTCATAAAATGCATGCCTGGGGCTATTAGTACACCAAATTTGGTTGCTCTATCTATTTCCAATCAAGAGTTAGGTAGGGGGGACTTTTTTGCCCCACTCCCCTAACCAATATAGGACGTGTCAGATAGCCCAACCACTAAAGAGTTAAGAAAAGGTGGGAAATTTGATACAAAGCATTATGGCATTTCATTTAAAAGGTACTTTCAAATTCAACTTGAATATTTATATAAGACTGCTCACATCATAACCCAAAGTCAGGGAATCGGTGGAGTGCAACATAGGGCTCAAATCTTTGAAAAGGTCGGTGTAAAATTCTATTGCCGTTTTCTTTGAAATGAATGGCTTGGAAGGAACTTAGGGTTTTTTGCTGTACAGCTGCCATGGCAATTTATTGATATCCTGATTAGTTTCAATATGGCGGCATTTATTAAATTTGAGGCAATGACGTCGTCAAATTTCTAAATCCTAAACTACAAAAGCTACAGATTTCTGCTTGCCACCATATTGTAGACCTCCATAAAATATGGTTTTCTTGAAGGTTATGTAATGTTTCCTCTATTAGTTTAGGATTTACGATGATTTAAATTTTTTCCAAATTTTCCATGAATTTTTTCAAGAATTATCAAATTGCCGCCATTTTGGGAAAAATAAAGATATAGAATTTCCACGGCAGATTTAAAGAAAAGTACCATAAGTTCCTTTCAAGCAATCCAATTCAAGAAAGATATAATAGAATTTTACACCGACCTTTTTAAAGATTTAATAGATTTGAGCCCTATGCTGTGGAGTACACTGTCCATTCTTTATTATCTTCTGTTACTTCTTTGATAGTGATCTGTAAGAGGCAGGATGACATGGAAGAAAAATTCACAGAGAGTGAGCAGAGATTTGCAGGTAAGAACAAGATATTTCCTAGCAGAATTTTCCTTTCTTCAAAAGTATGTTGATATTGATAATTAAAGTCTTGAATTTTGCAAGTGTTTGCCCATCCTTTATTCTTTGTGGACAGAAGATATTTCCTTGGAAATTCATCTTCAATATTTGTATAAGACTGCGCACATCAGCATAGGTTCCAAATCTTTAACTCGGCGTAGAAAGTTGGGTGTAAAATTCAATGACCTATTTCTTCTGATTGAATGGCTTGAAAGAAACGTTAGATACTTATCTATAATTCTACCGTTGGAATTTCCAGAAATTTTGAATATCTTTCAAAATTACAGCGTATTTTAAATTTCAGCTCATTGGAGGATGTGACGTCATCAAATTTCTATATCATAAACCAGATGAGTGACAGACTTTTGCTTGATACCATATTGTAGGCATTCATAAACTATGGTTTTCTTCGAGACTACTTCACGTTGCGTAAAACGGTTTAGAAATTACGATGGTTTAAATTTTTTTGAAAATTTTTGTTGAATTCTTGAAAAAGAAGAAAAACATTCTAACTCTGAAAATATTAAAGATTTCAAAAAAGTGCAACGGAAGAATTATAGAGAAATAGCTAAAGTTTCTTTAAAGTCATTCAGTTCAAAGAAATACGTCACTCAATTTTAGACCGACCTTTTTAAAGATTTGGAACCTATGCTGCACACATCACAACCCTAAGTCAGGGAATCAGTGGAATGCACTGTACATATTCTCATTATTTTTTGTTACTCCTTTGATAGTGATCGGTAAGAGACAGGATGACATGGAAGAAAAATTCTCAGAGATTGAGCAAAAATCCGCAGGTAAGAAGAAGTTATTTACTTCCAGAATATTCCTTTTTATATATTCTGTCAATATTGATAATTCAAGTTTTGATTTTGGAAGTATTCGACCTTTCAGAGCCTGTACCATATTGTGAGTCCAACCTACTTACAATGAGTAAATGCTGGTTGAATTTCAACTACAGGGTGTCCCAAAAAAATTGTGCCCCGTTTGTCTGAAGATTGTGACAAAATGGCAAAAGATTCTCGCCAAACTTTTGCATGATGGTGCTCTTCAGATGTTCAATTAAAGCTTGCTACCATCCCCATGAAAATCCGTTGAAAAATGACCTTCAGGAGACCAAATTTGCCCGATCACTGAAACCAACGGTCGGCCATTTTGTGTTACTATTTTGCAGCGATAAATAGCTTTATGGAATGAAAATGAAACAGCAGCCTCCAATGTCATAGCTCTCGTGAAAATTCCGATAATCCTCGGAGAGTTCCAGTATTTCTGACCTCACAGAAATTATTTCTTACCTCACATGAAGATACGATCACTGCAAAATAGTAAGGCAAAATGGCCGACTGCTGGGAGTCGTCAGGCAAATTTGGTCTTCTGAAGGTCATAGCTCCATCATTTTTCAACGGATTTTTACGGGGATGGTTGCAAACTTCAATTGAACATCTGAAGAGCACCATCATCCAACATTTTGGCGAGAATCTTTTGCCGTTTTGTCGCAATCCTCTGACAAACGGGGCACAATTTTTTTGGGACACCCTGTATATTATGTATGTATGTTAGATTTGTCACGTAAGATAAAACAATTTGCAAAGAAATAAGTAGAATCTGTAAGCTTTAGAAAAGCTAAAGAATAGATAAGATACGATGACAATGCTCATTAAATAAATACGTTAAAACACTCCTTAGTGGCAGGGATAGCATTAAAAGGTCATAGTGACCTTATTTCCATAATGGTCCCCTTAGAGGTGGTCGCAAAAGAAAAATAATATTAGTAAACAACAGATGTTAAAGTGATTTTGGACGAAGGATAATTTAGTATAGAGCTGAGTCATATATATGAGAGAGGAGGCGTGTTTCAATAGAACACATATACGTTGTTTTCTTCTCTCTGTAACTTTTGGAAAACATTTTCCTTTATCTTGTGTTTGAACGAATTTATATTGTTTGTAGTTTTTAAATCAGAAGAAAGGCTATTCCATATTTTTGGCCTAAAGTAGGACAGGCATTTTTGCCAGTGTTACTTTTGCGAAATGGGAGGTTTAATTCAAACTGAGACTTTCTCGTTACTTGGTTTTGGTCGATTGGGTGAAATATTTCACCAGCTGGAGCCGTTCCTTTGAAAAATTTCATTATGTTTACACATGTATGTTGATCAACTCTGTTCTTTGTGGGGAGCCAATTTATAGCTTTGAATTCAGTAGCCCAACATGTGCTGTGTTTTTTAAATTCAAGTAGAAGCGAATGCATTTGTTCTGTGCTGATTGGATTTTCTTGGACAGCCACTTATTCAGCATCGGGAACCATGAGGTGCATGCGTAATCAAAGTGGGGTTGAATAAGAGCATTTAAGAGCAATCTGCGAAGAGAGTTTTGTTTTCTATTTAGAAATTTCAGTTTGCCATTTATTTATTTTTATTATTCAACAATTATTCAAAACTACCGGGTATGCCAAAGTAAACTATGCACTCTCGCCAGTCCACGATGAAAAGAAAGTTTTATCGTGGGGACTTGGTATTTAGAAAGGGATTACTGTAATCTGCTACCGGGTGTCCCAAAAAAAAGTACTCCCGTTTGAAAAATCACCAAAAATTGATTTCACGGCCGATTTTCAATTTTCTTTTTTTTGTCAAGTATATCAAAGACCAACCAATTTTTCAATATATAGCTGATCTTGTAATTGGCTTAAAACGTAGCAAATTTAGCTCTTTTTAGGGCTACCTTGTTTTGAACCATACTGCAATAAAGCACTCATGATTGCCAGATAAATTTCTTTCTGCATGTAAAGCATCATAGTTTGGTCATAAATGACAGAAAGAAATGCGCAAAATCATGGCAGATCTCAATGATGATTAAAAATCTAAAAATTTTGACTCTTAGGCAAGATTGACTATTCTGCTTAAAAACTATAGCTCAAAATAAGGTTTTTCAACGCGTTATTGTCCTACCTTGTTGCATCAAAAGCAAACATTTAAACCTCTCTGAATATTTTTGGGTCTTTGAAAAAACAACTAAAAAAAAAATTTTATCAAAGGTTTGATAATAGATTTTTGGTGATTTTTGAAACAGGAGTACTTTTTTTTGGACACCCGGTACATGAGGACTGGTTCTATCTTGTCAGAAACGTGAAATTGCTTTCAGTGATGCAAAGAAATATCCGTCTTTTTATGATTTTATTGAATTCATACAGTAAATCCTCACATATAAGAACCTATAAAAGTAAGAACATACAGGCTGTTTTTCCTAACTTATACACCTTGCAATTAAGAACCTGTTTCAGTTTGATGAAAAATATGTTCTTATAGCACGGGTAGCAAAGTTGATTTTGGATTGTCAGTGTTAAGTTCATTTTTGTCCTAGTATAGTGGGCTTTTAATGTTTGAATCTCCTCCCCTGATGTTTGAAAGCTTAGCATTGGTTGTTAGGTATATCATAACCTTGCCAAAACAAATTAATAAGGTTGAAAATCATCGATGAAGGTTCTAAAATGGCCTACGCAAGATACTCTTCAAATAAGACCCATTATACCTTGAAATTTGGCTTAGCACCTTGAAAATAAGAACAAATTTCAGCCTAGTTCTCAAAAAAGTAGGTTCTTATATGCGGGGATTTACTGTATCATTTGGTTCAGGTTGCGTTGTTGTGTCAAGGGGGTTAAAAAGACAGATATGGAAGCGTCATGAGGCCAAACAATTATGGGCTTTTTGTTTTAATTTATGATATGTGGAATGGCTTGGTGCCACACTTTATTGCAACTACTGCACAATTTCACAACAGGCCATTCGTCAGACTAATGTTATTGCAGAAGTTTACACTAATCAATTTCTGAATCCCCAAATCACCCTGAAAAAGTTTTCTCTTTCCATCCACGTCCAATCGATAGAAAATTTGATCAGCGTTTCTTGACCGCTTTTTCAGTACTTTTGAGAACAGAGATTTTTAGGGAACTCGCATACAACCCTAAATACTTAAAAAAATTTTGAAAAAATCTTAGGATCTAATTCAGGCTTTTTGGTAAATACCAAGTCACAAATCATTAAAATCGGTGGGGTGTGCGATTTAACGTGGCCTGTCAAAAGTGCATAGTTTATGTTTGCGCTTCGGGTATATATGTCATCAAATCTCATTCAGAATTTATATTGTTCTTTATTGATATTATGAACAAATCACGCCTTTGTCTTCCAACGGATGAGTCCAATGAGCAGATAATCAGTCTCAACAGAAACATTCTGGGAGATCTTGTAGTTATTCTTTTCTCTTTTTGTTTGTAAATCAGATGTAAGAAAAAGAGTGGACGTGATGGAAAGAGATTTGAAATATATCCAAGGTAAGTTTAGTATTCAACCTCCATGTTGGTGATTATTGAAAATGGAAAATCTCATGATTGTGTAAGTAAAAAACACCATAGGAAATGCTGGTTCATATCGATCAATTTTTTTTTACATTCAATCTAAAAACTTACAATACACATTACTTAATTACACTACTTACAAAATACTATACCCTACTACTATTACAATACCATTTGGAGCAAAAAACTATGACTACTTCATGGCAACATAAAACAGGCAACACGAACATAGCACTACACGTAATGACGTGAAAAAGGGAATGGAAGGATACGGGACAATTTCTTGGGATAATATGAAAGATTTTTAATCAAGATGTTCTGTCTTGAGGATGTACAGGGTGTCCCAAAAAAATTGTTCGACGTTTGATTAAATATTAAAAAATAATAAAACAATGAACGGGCTCCATGGTAAGATAACCATATTGCTGAGATTTTAGATTAATTTTAGACACCAGAAGCTAACAAATCGGCCAAATATTCACTGAGCTACGAGCTTTCGAATATCAAGTTTGTGCGAAAGCTGAAACCAGACGCCCCTAAATTGCATATTTTGTGAAAGTAGAATCTCGTTTATTCAAAGCAAATCAAATGGAATTTCAAAAGCATTTTCGATAAATTAGCTTTTTATGACATTGAAGCAAGGTTATGGATGCTTGGGGGAATCCTGTTCAGCATAATTTGGAATTGCCCCGTCCCGTTTTCATTCAATATTTTTAGATACTTGCATTCCTAACTAAATTTTGACAACGGTTACAAGAATTAAATAGCTTTGGAAGTCCTATTTGGTTTGCTCTGATATCGACGAGGCGTAAAACACGGGACAGTCTTCTTTTACCTCGATTTTGGGACGTATTGTAGGAAAACAAGTCAGTTAGGGGCGTCTGGTTTCAGCTTTCGAACAAACTTGAACTTCAAAAGCTTGTAACTCCGTGAATTCTTAGCGGATTCACAAGATTCTGGCGTCTAAAATTAATTCAAAATCTTGGGAACAGGGTTATCTAACCACGAGCCTGTACATTTTATCGTTATTTTTTAACTTTTAATCAAACGTCGAACAATTTTTCTGGGACACCCTGTACGTAATAGTCAAAGTTAGAATTGATCTGTTTACCTCATAAGACAGACTCTCATCACCGTACAAAAGAAGTTGCAAAAAGCTGTTGCTCCAGACAGAATGCCCACTATCGATCAAATCAATTCATACTAAACCATAAATGTTCCACAAAAGACTGCCACTGCTAGGAAATGCTGCATGATTGTTTTAGCTAATGACATGATAGAACATGGCTAAACATTGGTTGATAGCATTAAGAACCATGTCTTGCCAGGACTATCCAGAACAATTAAACAAGGATGAGAGCAACAATAAAGGGTGTCCCAAAAAACATGTGCGCCGTTTGAATTGCTACTGTGGAGGAGCTAGAAATCTAACTTTTCTGTTTTTCAGATTTGTGAATAGAAGAGATTTCAACTTAGAGTTTGGCACCGAGTTTGTGTAAATCTGACAAGTGGTTGCTGATTTATTGAGAAAGAAAGTCACAATCACTCGTTGCTTCAAAACCAGAGGATTTTATCTCCGTACTTAACCTTGAATTTTAACATTAAATGAACTTAAACTTTACAGTTATGCCAGGAAACGCATTTAGGGGTAAACAATGACCATATTCTTCAAGAATATCGACCAAGCAAATTGTTGAACGCGATAGTGTTGGTTTAAAACGACTTTATCACTTTTCAGAAGCAAAATATCTGATGGACGCATGCCATGGCCTAAAGCACTTGTGTTGCACATTTCCATTCCTAGCAACCCTAGATATGTCCAATATTCTTGGTTGTCACAAAATTAAATGTATGACTATCTGTCTCACTTAAGAACATCAGAAAACAGGACTAGGTATGTTTTTTTCAATCAATTTCGTTTATTTTAACGCAATAGAGAATAATGAATCCTCTGGTTTTGAGGCAGCCAATAATTTTGGCTTTCTTGCTCCATAAATCAGCAACAAGAGATCATATTTGCTTAAACTCGGTGTCAACCTTTAAGTTAAAGTCTCTTCTGTCAAAAATCTTAAAAATAGAAAAATTAGATTTACGGCTGCTCCGCAGAAGCCACTCAAACAGTGCACATGTTTTTTAGGACACCCTGTAGAGCACTTGCACATGTGAAACTGCACAACCTAAGTCATGTGACTCTGCTATCAAACCATGTTTGCTGCATAATCAAACAAGTGCTAATAATTATGTGTATCAATGAATATGTATGCATCCTTAATAGATAAAGTCCTGTATTCTTCCTAGGTAGTGTTCCTGTACCATTACCTACAAGTTGAACTGTTTATGCTCTATTCAAACTGAGTTATATTCTCTCCATAATTATGTATATCAATGAATATGTATGCATCCTTCATAGATAAAGTCCTGTATTTTTCCTAGGTAGTGTTCCTGTACCATTACCTACAAGTTGAACTGTTTATGCTCTATTCAAACTGAGTTATATTCTCTCCATAATTATGTATATCAATGAATCTGTAGGCATCCTTTATAGAGACAGTTTTACTACTCCATTTTAATTGTTAGATGTGCCCAACGTTGAGGATACTGAGCTCTTTGTGTTGCTCTGCCCTTCTATTTATGTTTAACTAAGAGATCTTCTCGCTGGTTTTTTTGAATTATTACTACTCCATTTACATTGTTAGATGTGCCCAACGTGCTATGACATTGAGGATACTGAGCACTTTGTGTTGCTCTGCCCTTCGATCTATGTTTAACTAAGAGATTTTCTCGTTGGTTTTTTGAATTATTACTACTCCATTTACATTGTTAGATGTGCCCAACGTGCTATGACATTGAGGATACTGAGCACTTTGTGTTGCTCTGCCCTTCTATTTATGTTTAACTAAGAGATTTTCTCGTGGTTTTTTGAATTATTACTTCCTAAACCAGATAAAAGCTACATATTTCTGCTTGACACCATATTGTAGACCTTAATAACCTATGGTTTACTTTAAAGTTATTTTTCCTTCATTGTTTTAGGATTTGCGGTGATTAATTTTTTTTCATGGGATTCATGGGATTCATATGGGATTCATGGGATTCATATGGGATTCATGACCCAAAAGGTCTATCCTATCTAACTCAACTTAGAGTCGGTCTTAGCAAGTTAAATTTTCATAAATTTAAACACAATTTTAAAGATACCACAAATCCTATGTGTCCGACAAATGATGGTATTGAAGATACGGAACACTTCTTGTTGCTCTGCCCTTGTTTTGATGTACAAAGACGAGACCTCCTCGCTGGAATCTATGCATTAATACGACCACTTGGATATATAAATCTTGCAAATGAAGCTTTACTACAACTTTTATTGTATGGCAATAAAGATTTTCCTATTTCACTAAATAGACAAATTCTTGAGCTAACGCTACATGTTATCCATGAAACTGGTTGATTCGAGTGAATTTCTGTAGCCACTTACCCATCCCTTCATAAGCCACCCGATTTTGTCCCATAGTTACAGTAATTTCTTTTCCTTTATTATCTTTATTTAATGGCCTCGGGGTAGACACAGCCTTTTGCTCCCTGGGGTTGATCGTCCTAGTAGTATTGTAGAGTAATTTTGTAAGTAATGTAGTTCGTAATCTGTATTGTAAATTTTATTTGGAATATATTATATAAGAAAAAAAAAATTTCAAAATGTTCTATCAATCTTTCCCAAAATAATTAAATGGCCGCCATTTCGAAAGAATTGAAGGTATCAACAAATTTTCGTGGCAGATCTACAGGAAAGAACCATAACTTAATTCCAAGCCATTTCAAAAGGAAAATGTCATAGAATTTTACACAAACTTTTTTAAAGATTTGATTTTCATAATAGCTTTGACTAATCATTTCTAAGGTCAGTCACATGCCATGCAATTACCAAGACTCTTGAAGTAAATATTCTTTTATGTGGAAATTGTCTCACATTGATGTCATGTATGCCATCCAAAACAAAAACAATAGAGTTTTGCTGTTGACACGTTGAGTTGTTACCTGACATTTAATTTTAGTCATTCCTCAGTACTGTGTGTATAAGTTTTATTTTTTGAATAGTTTGTAGCATAAATGTAAAATTGTATGGAGTTTAACTTTTTATATAACACCTTGCGGTAATGTTAGTATTTCTGCTCATCGGACACGATACTTATAGTATTTCTGGTAGTATTGTGAAGTGGTTTGAAGGTAGGCTAATCTGTATATGTATTGTACTATTTTCATTAATATAGCAACAAAAATATTCATTAATATAGCAACAAAAATATTCATTAATATAGCAACAAATATATTCGTTAATATAGCAACGAATATATTCATTAATATAGCAACAAATATATTCATTAATATAGCAACAAATATATTCATTAATATAGCAACAAATATAATCATTAATATAGCAACAACAATATTCATTAATATAGCAACAACAATATTCCTTAATATAGCAACAAATATAATCATTAATATAGCAACAAATATATTCATTAATGTAGCAACAACAATATTCATTAATATAGCAACAAAAATATTCATTAATATAGCAACAAATATATTCATTAATATAGCAACAAAAATATTCATTAATATAGCAACAAATATATTCATTAATATAGCAACAAATATATTCATTAATATAGCAACAAATATATTCATTAATATAGCAACAAAAATATTCATTAATATAGCAACAAATATATTCATTAATATAGCAACAACAATATTCATTAATATAGCAACAAATATAATCATTAATATAGCAACAACAATATTCATTGATATAGCAACAACAATATTCCTTAATATAGCAACAAATATAATAATTAATATAGCAACAAATATATTCATTAATATAGCAACAACAATATTCATTAATATAGCAACAAAAATATTCATTAATATAGCAACAAATATATTCATTAATATAGCAACAAATATATTCATTAATATAGCAACAAATATATTCATTAATATAGCAACAAATATAATCATTAATATAGCAACAAAAATATTCATTAATATAGCAACAATTATATTCATTAATATAGCAACAAAAATATTCATTAATATAGCAACAAATATAATCATTGATATAGCAACAACAATATTCATTGATATAGCAACAAAAATATTCATTAATATAGCAACAAATATATTCATTAATATAGCAACAAATATATTCATTAATATAGCAACAAAAATATGCTTAAACAGTGGTAGCATGCCATAACTACCGGGTGTCCCAATAAAACGCAACAGATTCCAAAAATTATGACGCAATCTGTTTCAGATTAATAATAAAATGATTATTTTCATCTAAATCTGCAACGATTAGATTAAATTTTGATAAATTTTTCAGATTTTTTGGTGGCTTGATGGAAGAGTTAAAAATCAACAAATTTCTTATCTGCTCTCGGGGCAAGACCAAAGCTACCACCATTAGGGGAAAGCATACTGTAAAATGAAAAGCATGGCAATATTTGAAACTTCACATGATTACAAACAAGCACACAACTTCATCAAGAAACTGAACAAAGAGATCCCTTACTGATTAAGGAGGGAGGCTATGTTTTGTCAGACATCTTTATGAAAGTGTCTGTTCAATTTTCAATTAAACTGTGTGTTTGCGTGTTTGTCAGCAATGCTTTGCAATTGCAGGGGTTGTCATGTTTTAAATTTTGACATTATGATTCGCCATTGTAATGCAGCAGCTCTGGTTTTGACCTGGGGGCAATTTTGAAGTTTGCTAATTTTCAACTATTCTACCGAGTCACCAACAATATATTAAAGGGGCTCAGTCGCCAAACAGTAAACAAATCCGTAAACTCGCACGTGTCGGGGATTATCCATTGTTCATCCATCGTTCTCTGCAGTTTGTTTGGTGGCTTCACCCAAGCCACAAAAAAATGACCGTTAAAAATCCACTTATGTCCGAGCAATCGTAGAAGATATGAATGTTTGATTTGTTTCTTAGTGATGTACAAGGATTAATGCACAAACAGCAACTTTTATTTTGAAAAAAATACGAAAATCCTGTGTGGTATCACCTTTCAAAAAACTGCAAAATCATCGTTTTGTTTACATTTTGACGACGGAGCCCCTTTAATTAGTAGTATTAATGAATACTTTAAGATTTCTATTCGAAACGAATTTCTTTGTTTAGATCGTCTACAATCCTCGTCTGAAGATCTGAAGGATAAGTACAAGAGGCGGTACCAAAAGCATACAATTACGTGTGTTGAAAATACAGAATTGGACCTAAAAGATGTAGACCTGGACAAGTTTGCCGTTGACGTAACTGTACTGAAAGGACATAAAGTCGCTAGTTTGCCGAATGAACGTAGCGAATTTATTTCCAAATTGCATGATATCAGATCTCAACGAAGTGTGGAGTTGAACGAACTTGTGGACCGTGAAAGCGAGGAGAGAGTTTCCTTCGTCAGGGGTTTAGCCGGGATTGGCAAAACTGTGCTTGCTAAACAAATTGCCCTCAAATGGGCAAATGGCATAATTTTTCGCGAGTTTACTCATGTGTATGTTCTGGAATGTAGAAACCTAAATGGTGAAACAAGTCTCGAAGATTTGCTGAAACGGGAATTTTTCGGAGATTCTGTCCCAGAAGGAAATAACTTGTTGTTTATTATTGACGGTGTTGACGAGGTCGATGATTTAGAAACCAAACTTAAGCCAAAAGGGAAACGGTCAATTATATATCAGCTGCTAGACAAGTCTTCTCATCGATACAATGAATCAAAGGTTATATTGATGGGCAGACCGCACGTCCAAACTACACTCAAAAGTAGAGAAGGTATTGATCTAATTGGTAACATGAAAACATTTGAAATGATCGGGCTGTCGGAAAAGTCAGTTAGCAAATATATCAATTTGTTTACTGAGAAAGAATCGCAGAAGGAGGAGGCAATCCAGAAAACGAGGGATTCATCCCAAAATATCAGTGTATTAATGTCGATTCCACAGTATTTAAACACCTTGTGTTGTGTGGCAATACTCACCGAAGGAAAAGCAATCTCAAACACCACAGAACTTTATACCTGGCTTTTGTTCTTATTTTTCAAGTCGCATATTGTCGATGATGTAACTGAAATATTCTCAAATTACTTTGATTTCATTAAAACATTCGGCAAGATTTCCTATGAACTTCTTTTGAAGAAGACCATCGTTTTCAAGCAGAAAGACTTCACGGAAGAATTAAAAGAATTGACTGACAACGAGGAGGTGAAAAAAATTTTTAATGTGTTTTGCATCAAAGTTGGTGGAATTCAAATGGTACAGAAATACCAATTTAAGCACCTGACGTTGCAGGAGTTTTTTGGAAGTCTGTATTGCTTGATCGCTGGAATCAAGCCTGACGAACTCATACAGAATGACAATTTCGAAATCGTGTCATTCATATGCGGATTTTATGGCGGGATGTTGAAAAATCAAGGCGAGGACGAAGAGTCGATAATAGATATAGTTTGCGAATGTTTAAAGAGTGAAGGGAAGGAAGAAGATGATGAAGGAACATTTTTATTCGGTGTGTTGAAGGCATTGAACGATGAGGTGGAGGAAGATGAAGATCGGTTAGAACGAGCGTTGATATGTTCAGCGGAATACTTGAACCCCAAATTTCAATATTGTAACAATGAACTAATCGAGGAGATCATCAAGAAAGTTATTCGATTTATGCCTCACGATGAGTATTCGAAAGGACGCGCTTCTTTTGACTCTTCATCGTCGATCGCTCAATTGAACGTTGAGAAGCTCTTGGATATCGCGAAGAGAAATGGCTTGTTGGAAGAATTTAAGAATGTTTATCTGCACCCGTCTTCATTATATGATTTTGGTTTATGTAAATACTTTAAATATTTTGGTAGAGTTAGCGTTATTGTTTGTAATCCGGTATATGTAGATAAGTTTAATTTGTTGTTTTGTAATTGTATATATTGTAATGAGGTAGAATTAAGGAATTGTAAAATAGTAGGAGATGGTTTTGGATTAAGGGACTTTAACGAAGGGTTAGAAACTAAAGAAGAGCATTCAAGGTTGGAGGAGCTTACGTTGAGGGAATTTGAAATCGATGAAGGAAATTGGAGAGACGTTATTAACATTATTGCGAAGATCAAAAGAGTCCGGTTGTGGAATATTGAAATGAAGGCAAGCGAATGGGTCAAGTTGGTTGATGTCATTGAAGAGAATGAAAGAGTGGGAAGATTGAAGCTGGAGAGGTTGATATTTGGTGATTGCAACATTGATTACCAATTGAAAGAAAGGGTAAGAAGATTTAATTCTTTTTCCAGAAGAGTGCCCCCCCGGGTGTCCCAAAATGTACTCCTGTTTAAGAAATCACCACAAATTGATTATCAAACCTTTGATAAAATTTCCTTTTTGACTTGTTTTACCAAAGACCGAAAAATATTTATAGCTGCTAAAATGTTTGCTTTTGATGCCACGAGGTAGAAAAATTACACGTCGAAAACCTTATTTTTAACTATACTTATTAAGCAAAATGCTCAATCTTGCCTAACAGTCAAATCTTCAGATTGTTCATCGTCATCGAAGTCTCCAATAATAGTGTGCATTTCTCTCTGCCATTATGACCAAACTAGAAACGTTATATGCTCAAAGAATTTAATCTGGCAAGCATTAATCCTTTTTTGCAGTATGATTCAAAACCAGGTAGCCCTAAAAAGTGGTAAATTTGCAAACTTTAAACCAATTACAAGATCAGCTATGTCTGGGATAATAATTTGACCATTGATCTACTTGGCAATAAAAGGAAATCGAGGATCGGTCATATAATCAAATTTTGGTGATTTTCAAACGGGAGTACTTTTTTTGGGACACCCGGTAAGATTTTTTGGCGCAAAGGCGAGCAAGGCCTCGCAGGGCCAGCAAAGGCCAGCAAAGCCCCGACAGGTAAGCAAGGTATAAGGGGTATAAGCTACCTGTGTTAAGCACCCTGCGGTGATACCTTGCATAATTTGCCATATCTTCCTGGCGGGATGTGCATTCCTTCCCGGGTATCGTTTTTGCAGCATAGGTTCCAAATCTTTATCCCGGCGTAAAAAGATGGGTGTAAAATTCAGTGATCTATTTCTTCTGATTGAATAGCTTGAAAGAAACTTTAGATACTTATCTATAACTCTACTGTTGAACTTTTCAGAAATTTTTAATATTTTTGGAAATTACAGCATATCTTATATTTCAACTCATTTGAGGAAATAACGTCATCAATTTTGTAAATCATAAACCAGATGAGCGACAGACTTTTGCTTGATACCATATTGTAGGCACTTATAAACCATGGTTTTCTTCGAAATTATTTCATGTTATGTCAAACAGTTAAGAAATTACGATGGTTTTAAGTTTTTTTTGAAAATTTTTCTTGAATTCTGGAAAAAGAGGAAAAGCGCTTAATTCTGAAAATATTGACGATTTCAGAAAATTCCAACGATAAAATTATAGAGAATTAGCGAAAGTTTCTTTGAAGTTATTCAGTTCAAAGAAATAGGTCACTCAATTTTACACCAGCCTTTTTAAAGATTTGGAACCTATGCTCGTTTTTGCCTCTTTTTTCTAGCGCCGGGTATCAAAAGGAAGTCATTTTTCTAAAGCAGGTTGTCACACATTTTATTTCATAGTTTTTTTTAGCAATAAATGGTTTCTATGAAGCTAAGGTTAGTTCTAAGGTTAGTTCTATGAAGCTTTTATGTTTTGGAGTATACTTTTCGCTGATTTGTTCTGGAGCCGGCTATCATTTCGAGGGGAAATTCTAAAGCTGGGTGAAAAAAGCATTTCTTGAAATGCACACCCCTGTACAATTGAAAATCACGGTACCCCTGAGGGGTTTGGCATAAACAGGCACTGTAGTTAGCAATATTTACGAAAAGAGCTGCAGTTATAGGCTATAATTACATTAGCAGCCTCTAGCAACATCGTTATAACTTACAAACGCAACATTAGACATTCGCATGGTATGGCCTGCTGAAAGAAAACTGCTAACATCTGTTAAAGAACACCAAATATGTTAATGTTAACATCTAAACAGAGCAGTTAAATCTTACACGAGAAACAGAGAAATTTACCTACCTGGTGAGGCGGAAAAAAACGTGGGATGTTTGGCGGATTGTGACGTCGCGTTTAGCCATCCGATCGTTGTAAACTAAATTATTCTGTGCAGCCATAAATCTGACTTAGATCATAAACTTTTCCCCATCGAAATCGATCATGTGATGCATTATTTAAAAAAGATTTTCTTCGTAAGGTTTTGTATGGGAGTCTTACAAGATGAGGAAACCTTTAACCAAGCCCCTTCAGCATTTTAGCCTTGCCAAAGTCACAGGTACATGTGGTATTATCAGAGGAGAATGAAACAATTCGGAAGTAGTGTTTTCTCCCCTGGGATGCCTTGTCATAACTTGTCCTGCGCAGAGAAAATGTTTGAGAGACTGCATAAACGCATGCTTCTCTGCGTTGTTTAAAGAGATTTCTTTCAACAAGATCAACGCGCTGTATCATGACAAAACTATCTCATTCTTCCCTGATAATACCGCGTGTACCTGCAACTTTGGCAAGGGTAACATGCTGAAGGGGCTTTGTGAAAGATTTCATCAGTTTGCAAGACTCCCATACCACGTCTGGTGCAAAATCTTCTTGACGTTCAAGCGAACGCATTTAAGAATACACTACAGTTAATGGTGGAAGGTTTCAAGGATGACTTAAAAGATCTACGTAAGGAAGTTGCTGAAATTAAACTCAGCCTTCAGTTTAGCCAATCCAAATTTGACGATGCTACCTTGAAGATGGACATGATAGATAAGCGGATAAATTCCAGTGAACATGATATCAAAGATTCTTTTGACCAGATTGAATGCGTGGAGGACAACCTTGAGTATTTAGAAAACCACAGTAGAAGAAACAATGTCAAAATATTTGGAATTGCAGAGGATAAACTAACAGAAAAATCCTGGGATGACACAGAAAAGGTGGTTAAAGATACCCTGTCTGACAAATTGGGCATCACTGATAATCTGGAGATTGAAAGGTGCCACCGTGTTGGAAATCCAAACAAGTCACAAAGAGGGAACAAAAATTCTTATTTTGGCAGCAGAAATGATGATCCCCGCCCTATTGTGGTGAAATTCTTGAAGTGGAAAGACAAAGAAAAAGTATTGCAAATGGCAAGATCTCAAAAGCCAGAGAATGTAAAGTTTGTTGCTGACTATGCAAAGCGTACATTGGATAGGCGCAGAGAAAAAGTCCCACAGCTCATTGAAGCACGTAAGAAAGGAAAAATTGCGTACTTTGTCATGGACAAACTAATGATACGAGATAAACCTCCTGAACCTTCAGCTTCATCTGAGAATGAAATCTCATTTGGACCCGTCTAATGAGTAAGTTTAGAAATGGACAAAATCTGGAATTTTGCCTTTGTTGTGTCTATCCTATTGAAATTATTCCTATGCTTAATTTTCAGTTCAGATCAATTTAACTTTATCACGTTAATATGACTAAGTCAATTTCATCTCCTTGTGGCATTTGCCATAAGAATATACCTGATCATTATAAATCAGTTTTTTGTAATCACTGCAACTTTTGGATTCACATAAAATGCACCAACGTATCTGTGGCAGAATATGAAGGGCTTCAAAATGAACCTGATGATGTGCCTTGGTTCTGCTCAATGTGTACAGCAGTCATGTTTCCTTTCGGCTCATTAGATACAAATGAATTGTCAAACCTGTTCAACTATGATTTTCCATCTTGGGTTGATTCAGAGCCATCCTTTGAAATAACCTCTGGTCTTATAAACTTGCCTAACTTAGAAGACTATGATATTGATGAACATTTACCTTCTAATGTCAACTCTAGTTATCATACCCTCCAGGACTTATCTACACTTGTTACTTCAGAAAATGATCTTTCCTTATTTCATTTGAATATTAGAAGTCTCTCTCTTCATCTCGATGAGCTTATTTCAACTCTTTCAACTTTGAAAATAAATTTTGATGTTATAGGTGTGTCTGAAACATGGAATTCTCTTGAAAATCCTATAAAAACGAATGTGGAAATTCCTGGTTATAGTTACTTTTCATCCCAGTCTCATACTCAAAATGGTGGTGTTGCACTTTATGTGAAATCAGGACTTACTCCTACTCCTAGACCAGATCTAGGTAAGGATAGCATTGACTTTGAGTCAGTCTGGGTTGAAGTTGAAAACAGAAATGGTAAAAATTATCTGTTTTGCTGTACCTATCGTCATCCAAGCTCAGATATTGACACTTTCTGTGAATATCTACAAGAAACCCTGTCCAATCCAGCTGTATTTAATAAACAAGTTTTTATCCTTGGAGATTTTAATATCAACCTTCTGAAGTATAACTTTGACACTCCTATCACAAATTATGTTAATTTCCTCTTTTCAAAGCAATTTCTTCCTTATATCCTTCATCCCTCTCGAGTATCTGGATATTCTTCCACCCTTATTGACAATATCTTTTCAAACATCACAGACAATGAAACCTTAAGTGGTAACATTATGACGCAAATAACGGATCACTTCCCTCAGTTTCTAATTGTCAGGCATGCAGGTATCCCTTATAAGAGCTTATCATATTCCCAGCATGATTTTTCTAACCTCAGTGAGGGAAAAGTCCTAAATGATTTTGCAAACCTTGACCTTTCATTCTTAAATGACAGTGCTTTGGATGTTAATGCGAAGTTCAACAGACTCCTCTCCAGCCTTGATGAATTAGTCAAAACCCATGCTCCTTTGAAGAAACTCACAAAGAGAGATATTAAATTCAGGAATAAACCATGGATCAATGGCAAAATACAAAAAATGATGCGCATCAGAGATAAGCTACTTAAAAAGATTAAAAAGAACAAGGACCAGTCTCTTATAGATCTTTATAAACAGTTTCGAAATAGGGTTGCAGTTACCTTGAGAGAAAGTAAAGCCAGTTATTTCTACAACTACTTTCAAAAAAACAGTAACAACATGAAACAGTTATGGTCAGGAATTAAATCAGTTATCAGTATTAGAAAATCAAACAATGTAAATGTAATAAGTAAGCTTAAGGACTCGAATGGTAATTTTACATCAGATCCAGCAGTTATTGCAAACATTTTTAATAAGTTCTTTGTTAATGTCTCCCATGATATCACCAAAAATATACCACCTTCTAACAAGTCACCTTTGAATTTCATGGGTGACAGAGTTGGAAATTCATTTTTCATGTCACCTTCAGTACCTTCTGAAATATCTGATGTTATCTCTGTCCTAAAGTCTGGAAAGTCTCTTGGACCTAACAGCATTCCCATGAAAATCTTAAAACTTCTCTCTCCATTGATATCTTCTCCTTTGTCTCTAATTATAAATGAGGCATTTCAGTTTGGGGTATTTCCTGACAAGATGAAGCTGGCCAAAGTAATTCCACTATTTAAAAAAGGTTGTCCACTAACATCTTCAAATTATAGACCTATTTCTCTTCTCTCTGTCTTTAGCAAAATTGCTGAAAAAGTCATGTATGAACGTCTCTATAAATTCCTAGAAAAGCATGAAATCTTATATACTTTACAATTCGGTTTTCGTGCCAGCCACTCCATTAGCCATGCCCTGGTTAGTTTAACTGAAGCCATCAAAAACTCATTAGACAATAGAAAATTTGGCTGTGGAATATTTATTGACTTGCAGAAGGCATTTGATACAGTGAATCATAATATTCTTTTGATGAAGCTAGAACATTATGGAATTAGAGGAACTGCTTTAGATTGGTTTAAATCATATCTCTCAGATCGGAAGCAATATGTCTCAGTGAATGGTTCTAATTCCAGTCATCTCAGTGTTACCTGTGGTGTTCCACAGGGTTCTGTCCTTGGCCCCCTTCTTTTCTTGATTTACATAAATGATTTACCTCTTTCATCCTCAAAACTAGACTTCTACTTATTTGCAGATGATACCAACATCTATTATGAAGCTGAAAGTCTTCATCATCTTCAGAATGTGGTTAATAAGGAATTGAAAAAAGTCAAATTATGGTTAGATGTTAACAAATTGTCACTCAACATTGACAAAACCAATTTCATAATTTTTAAGTCTCCTCAACATTCTGCTCCGGAAACCGTCAGTATAAAGATTGGAAACCTTCCTATCAAACAGACATGTCATGTCAAATTTCTTGGTGTTCTTTTAGATGAAAATCTTTCATGGAAATATCACCTTACAGAACTATCTAAAAAGCTGGCTAGAACTTGTGGGATGTTTTTCAAAGTAAGACACTTCTTACCGATCAGTGTTTTGGTATGCCTCTACAACTCTCTGTTTTCACCTTTTCTGCAATATGGAATTTTAGTTTGGGGCCTCACCTATGAGACTTATATCAAGCCAGTATTTCTATTACAGAAACGGGTTCTAAGGGCAATCTCATTTGAACATTTCACTTCTCCTTCTACACCAATCTTCTCTGACTTAAAGATTTTAAAGCTGCATGATCTCTTTCAGTTAAAATTGCTTGGTTTTGTGTATGATTGTGTTAACAAGACTGCTCCTCCTTATTTTCATTCTTTCTTTGCATTGGTTGAATCTGTTCATCAATATGGTACTCGGCAAGCTTCCAAGCCCGGCGGGTCAGCTCTAGGGGTCCAAGTGTAACCATGCTTGTCTGGCAACTTTTCAAGTTAACCCTTTTCTCTGATTTTGGATGGAGAAAACAACCCCTTTCACGGGCTTTTCTCTGACAAATTTGGAAAATAATGGCCCTTTTTACAGGATTTCTCTGACAAATCTATAAGATAGGACTTATCAAGTGAGGTGATAAATAGTGTGGTGAACATATATATTAAGCTCTATATAATGCTACTACAGTACAGGCCTTGCCCACATTAACATGTTTTCCTGCCTAAGAATTCTTGTTCAGAAACATTTAAAGTCTTTGTGTGGCTCAAGAATACTGGAATTCTTATCATAATAATGTATATAATTCCTGTCATGTTATTGTGTACATGGCCTTTATTACTATAACTTGTAAATGTGTGATACTTGAATAACAAATGCCAGCGTGCTTGCTTATATGATAGCAAATGGCTAGACTGCAAAAAAACCATTTGTTGACAAACTGTTAAAATAACAAAATTGGTATGAATGTGACTATGCACTACTTGCAGTTAACCAAAAAATAATGATACAACTGATTTAACAAACATTTACGATATGTAACATTATCTGGGAAATCTTTATTGCTCCAGCAGCTAATTCCTAGGAGGTGAAGCAAGAACATACACAATTCCATCTGATCTGCAAATATAATATTTAGTTTATTCAACAAAAAATACAACTGTTGGTGAATCTAATTTCAGTTGGTAAACATGTAAAGTTAATGGCAGAGATAGGATTATTTAGGTAGCATATATGATAATTCTCCACAAAAGCAAAAATTCAATCAACCAAACCAACCATATTATTATATGGCCATGCATTGGTTGGCAACCAAGCTTTGACTTAGGCCATGCATGGCCATATAATAATATCTACCGGCATTTGCAAAATAACGGGCACATTTGTCAGCGATGAACTACCCAAGGCTTGCTACACTAAACGACAGATTTCAAAGCAAAAGTGATCTCTTACCTATTACTTCAACCAAGCTCAAAAGAGAGGTATTCTCAACATTATCATCCACAATCCACTGCCGCCATCTTTGGCCAAATAGAAGCAACAACTACAACAACTAACATTTTTGGCGCGAAAAACCAAAGAGCCCCTACACAGTGCCAGAGTACCAGGGTACTCCTGAATGAAGACAAGAACTTAGATGTAAGATTTCTATTCCTTTAATAGAAGTCGTCCAAGGCATTGCTAAAAGTCGATAATTAGCTACCCTGGCAAAAGGTAAAGAAGGAAGCTGAAACTGATGGTTGGTAATGTTGTTTTGTGCAATTAATTGCCTTTTTAGGCCCAACAAAGGGCAGCCAGTTGACATTGTTGACTGACAGTAATAGAGAATGACACACGAGACAAAACTAAGCAACCAACAATCACTTGCTTTATATCATTTGACCTACAGTTGAGTCGTATTTGCAGTGAACATATCAGCACATCAGACACACAAATAAAGGATAAACTATCTTGTTTTGAAGAGGAAAACACATCTGGAATTTCAAACTTGGCAATAATGGCAATGGCAAATGTTGCATTGTAATAACAGTCGAAACAAATGTGCAGTGACATTACTATGATTGATCAGCATCAAGCATATCCAGCAAGGTTTTATGCTACATGTTGCTGATGTTCTGTGAACAAATGAATTTGTTGCCAGTTTGAGATAATATTTGCAACATCCTTCCTTTTCGCTGAGGTACAGTAAACAGCTGTTGAAGACAGACAATATTCCATTATTTCTATGTTGAATAATTGAATATTAATCTTTTACTGGTTCTTATGTCAAATTGCTTATGTTTCCATTCTCAACTTGCAATGGGCTAACAATTAGTGCTTCTACAAGGAGATACAATTGGTTTCTGCATTGCAAGGTGATTGCACTCGTTTTTTTGTGCATCAACACCATCTGCATTAGCTAAGAATTCTCAAGGATCTTCCAAGTGTTCTCAATGCACACAAACATTCTTGAGGGGTATCATAAAGACTTCAGAAATTGATTCAGAATTTGCAAGAATTTCCAAAGAATTCTTAGCGAAGACAACAGTGGTGTCAATGCATGCAAGACCTGTAATTTGAAAAAGATATCATCACCTGACTTGAATTGATGTTGCAGTTGTTGTTGGTTTCTAGTGATTTTATCATTTAACATATGATGAAACATGCTGGAAATAGATTTTTACCCCTTATTTTGAAAATCTAGGATCTTTTTTTCAAAAAACTACCCTTTTTCCTGGTTTCTCTGTCCTAGATTTGATGAAGATTTTGCCCCCTTTCTCAGAGATTTCGTAGACGAGCATGGTTACACTTGGGCCCCTAGAGCTGACCCGCCGGGCTTCCAAGATTGACATTTTTGTAACTCAGAAAAATACCCTTCAATATGGTCTCAGGTCTGTGCGTTACTTTGGAGCAAAGTGCTGGAATAGCATTCCTGCTGATCTTAAATGTTCATCGTCTGCTTTTAGCTTTCGTCGTAAACTCAAAGCCTACTTTTTTGAGAATAACTACCAATCATAGCTGTCATATACTTGCATTGTGTATCTCTTTGAATGATACTAAAAGTTAACCAACAATTCAAACGATTTTTAGATTTCATTAGTCATTTTTAAACCAGGGGGTCCTCTCTCCTCGATTAGCCTAGCTACTGAGAGAGCTCCTCCTTAAGAAATTCCCATGCATACAATTCTCCTTATTTGTATTTAATTGATCAGTATTGTTGTTGTATGTTAGTTAAGTTAAATTTAGTTATAATAGTTTTCTTTTGTGTTTAATGTATTAATTATTTCAATATTGTATGTTGGTGGAATTTTAAAATGATGAAACTGAACTAAAATGATGAAACTGAACCGTCTTACGAAGAGAAGATTTGTTGATTAATACAACAATTGACCGATTTCGATGAGAAAAAGATTCATGATCTAAGTTAGACCTCTGGTTGCAAGAAAAAATTTAGTTCACTACAATCGGGTGGCTAAACGCAACGTCCACCAAACACCCCACGTTTTTTCTGACCCACCCGGTATAACCGTGAATATACGTTGGTAGCTGCAATAAATTTCAATAAACAGTTTCTAAAAACGCGCATCAGTTTGATGTCCTAAGCGAATATATTTGTTGGCATCGTTAATTTGCTCTTTGCACGAACGAAACTGATGAGTATGCGACAGCATAGGTTCCAAATCTTTAACTCTGCGTAAAAAGGTGGGTGTAAGATTCTATGACCTATTTCTTCTGATTGAATGGTTTGAAAGAAAGTTTTGATCTATAATTCTACCGTTGGACTTTTTAGAAGTTTTGAATATTTTTCGAAATTACAGCGTATCTTACATTTCAATTCATTTGAGGATGTGACGTCATCAAATTTCTAAATCATAAACCAGAAGTGTGACAGACTTTTGCTTGATGCCATATTGTAGACATCCATAAACTATGGTTTTCTTCGAAATTATTTCATGTTACGTCAAACAGTTTAGAAATTACGATGGTTTTAAGTTTTTTTGAAAATTTTCCTTGAATTCTTCAATAAGAAGAAAAACACTCTAATTCTGAAAATATTGAAGATTTCAGCGAAGTCCAACGGTAGAATTATAGAGAAATAGCTAAAGTTTTTTGAAGTCATCCAGTTGAAAGAAATAGGTCATTGAATTTTACACTAGCCTTTTTAAAGATTTGGAACCTATGCTGTATGCCACGTGCTTTGGAAACCATTTATTGCTATCTGTTGAAGTTGCCAGCTATTTTCTCTCCATTCAATGGTTTGCTTGTCTTGTGGGATTCAAGAGTCTTTTCTGCACGTTAACTCATTTGGTGTTCTTTTACAAGCATACAAAGTTTCCTTTTTGGTGGTCTAGTATTCTATGTGAATCATTCTCATGCGATGTCTTTCTGTCAAGAAAGTAAACCATAAGATCTTTTTAGATGATTACAAAGACCATCCTGAGCTCAGCGACCGGGGGGGGGGGGGCGCCCCCCCCAAATTTTCAAAATATTGTTTTTATTATTTTGAAATCATGTTTATATGAGCAAATGTTGCCAGCGGTTCCCAATTTATTTAATATTTCTGCTTCTCGTGCATTCATCAAAAGGCAAGCTTAGTAAATTCTTTTGAAAAGTTTAGTCATGAAATACGTCGAGCAGAACTTTGCCAAAGTATATCACAGTTTCATAGTTTCGATATTGTTGCCACAACTTTGAAGGCTTTCTTTAAGTGTCCTAACATCTAAGAAACTGCCTACCAGTAGCCCCGGAGGTGAAGTGAAGGTGAAGGTGAAGGTGGAGTTGCGTTTTTCAGCGCCAAGCGCTGGGATCGCAGAAATAGAGCAGACCCCCCGGGGGGGGGGGGTACTTCACTATCGGGTCAGACGGGGATGTGCGCCAGTTTTGGGTAGTTTTTGGCCTGAAAATTCTGGGAATGGGGTATACTTTTACTGGAAATTTTCTGTGATTGGGGTATACTTTCACTTGGAACTTTCTGGGATTGGGGTTAACTGTTGTACTAAAAATTCTGGTAATGGGTGTTGAATGTCCCCCATTGATTCAGAACAGATTTTTTCTGCTTGTGACCATAACTGAGAGGAAATCCGTTGAAAATGATTGAGACGTTGAATTGTCCTTTGCTACTGCTTCAAAATTCTGGGATTGGATATCAATATCTGACCAAAATTCTGGGATTGGGTCATAACAGAAATCCTGGCGGCGCACACCCCTGTATAAAATTATAGTGAAGTGCCCCGCCCCCCCCCGGGAGCAGACCTAATCGAATCCCTCGACCCCTTGTCATGACGCTCAAGTGGTGGGGTCCTACCGGGTATCGAACCCACTCCGCCTGACTGTTCTGGCTGCAAAGTCAGAGGATTACACCACTGCGCCACAACACCTTCAACACCCGGAGGTTAGTTTCCTATATAAAATTAGTGCATTGACTCGTGATGTAATTTTCGCAAGTTATCCATCCTTCTTCTGATCAAAATGTTGTGGTTAAAACTAAAGCCTTATTCAAATCTTTTTCCAAAACCTTCTCATGTACCGGGTGACCCAGAAAAAAGTGACCCAACGCAATCTGAAAAAAAGTAAGTGGCAGATTGAAATATTTCAAACGTTGTTCTGTTGCTAAAAGACCAGCCTGCATTATGAATAATTTTCGCAATTTTTTGGGCACGGGAAAGTTCCTGAATTAAGGATTTGAGGAAAAGGGCAGGCTTGAACTTCTCAAAAGTCGTCAAAAATAGGGGATCGATTTGAAGCCATTTCAAATCTTCATAACAACGAGGAGCCTGTTTCATTTTGCCTGAGAATATTTTCAAGTACCTAGAGACTATAAACTTGCTCTGAAGACTTCCGACTGGGCTACCTATTCCCAATTTGAAATGAAACACGCTCCTCGTTGTTTTGAAGATTTGAAATGGCTGTAAATCGATCCCCTGTTTTTGACGACTTTTTAAGGATTTCAGGCATGGCCTTTTCCTCGAAATTCTTAACTTTGGAATTTACCGTGCCGAAAAAAAATTGCGAAAAATGCTCATAGCATAGCACAACTTTTAGCATAGCATAGCACAAAGCATAGCACAGTCTTTTAGCGACAGAACAACGTTTGAAGCATTTCAATCGGGCACTTGCTTGATTTTCTATACTGCGGGTACCCGCAAATAAGAAACCACTTTTTAATTTGAGGCCTCAGAGAGTTTCTTATTTAAAGAGACCTTTTCATGATAAGGGTCAAAGTTTCTTATATATAGGTAATCAAGTTAAGTCAAGTCAAGGTATATGACAGTACCATACATGCATGTGTATTTAACCTTAATGGTACATTTTACATTTTTACCACGTTACATTGTTGTGGTGTAAATCTTTAATTTTGAAAATGTTCATTCTGTTTTGAGAATACTGCATTCATCACAGTCATTTATGGGAATATCTTTTGGCATTCAGGAACAAACTATAATAAAAAACATGAAAACGAGAAACATTTAAATTTCAGACCTAAAATTGTTTCTTATTAAAGGAGCCTTTTTTTGAAGAAATTGAAACCTGTTTCTTATTCAAGGGGGGTTTCTTATTTGCGGGTACTTACTGTAACAGATTGCGTTGGGTCACTTTTTTCTGGGTCACCCGGTATATCCTACAAGAATTAGATAACTTAGTTGAAGAATTTCCAGGACACTTTTCGTTTGACACTGATCACAGTTTTCATGTATCTTCAAAGTATGAATTGCTGCATCTAGTTTTCGTACTACCCTTTTGATGAAATTAGTTTTATATCTATGAAAATGAAAGCTCAATGTTATAAAAGGATCAATAACTGATGTATGCATCCCAACCATATTGGTCCTTTCAAGCATAGGAATCTTTCGTCGTACTTAGCCGATTGCTCGTGGCCCATGGTCGAAACCGCCAAAGCCTCAATTTCACGGGCCAATTAGACGGCTAAAAAGCGAAGGAGACAAAAGAAACCCGTGAAGATTTTGCTAAATTTTACCCTCCCTTCATAGAACGCAACCAGGAAAAAAACTGCTTGAGATTTCCCGAACTTTTTCTAAGAAATCTACTCTCCGGATGTTTGGGTGTGCAAGTTTGGATGTCGGTTAAAATATCTCCAGGATTGGTGGAGTTATGGCCACAAACAACCCGATAAGGCACTGAACCTTGAACAATAATAGAGATTTGGCACAATCATTTTGGTTTGTCTTTTATTGTTCGTTTGGTTAATTTCGGGAAATTTTATTTATATTTATTGTTAGATTAGTAGAAATTGAAGTGTTGGCAGGGAGAACAAGTGCAGATTTTGTAATACAATAGCAACAGCTGCGTTTGATTGACACCTGAATTCAAAGCGATTAGCGACTGCAGACAAAGGAAATTCTCTCAACCAATTCAAAACAAAACAAGCCGCAAAGGTTTCCCCGAAACTAGTAGGGCAAAGACTCGCCTTGTGCGAGCGAATGGTGGTTTTTAAGAGAAGTTACGTGCTTATAACGAAAGTAGAAGGGTAAATCTAAAGTTCTGTCTGGCGGATTTTTTTTATTGACTCAGGAGCTGAGTAGAGGGCATTGTTAATTCTGGCGTATTTAGAGCTCAAATGAAACCATTACAAAACAGCTCCTGAATCAAATAAACAAAATCCGCCAGACAGAACTTTAGATTTATCCTTCTTGTTTCGTAATATGCACGTAACTTCTCTTAACAACCACCTTTTGTGTGCACAAGGCAAGAGTTTGCCCTACTACCGGGTGCGCCAAAATAAACTATGCACGTTTGGCAGGCCACAATAAATCGTACACTGGACCAATTTTGAAGATTTATGACTTAATCGTTAGCAGAAAGCCTGAATTAGATACTGGGATTTTTTGCAATTTTTTCATTTTCAGTTTTTAGAGCTAGAAGCGAGTTTCCTAAAATTTTACTTTTCGAAAACACTGAAAACGATAAAAAAACACCGATCAAGTTTTCTAAATAGTCGACATGAATAGACAAAGAGAGAACTTGTTCGTGGTGATTTGCGATTTAGAAATCGATCAATTGTAATCTGCTATACGAGAGTTCGTACAAACCCCCAAATCCCCCTGAAAACGTTTTCTCTTTGTTCATTCATGTTGAATCTTTTAAAATTTGATCGACGTTTTTTGATCATTTTCCATGTTTTCGAAAACGAACATTTTAAGAAACTCGCTTCTAGCTCTAAAAACTGAAAACGGAAAAATTTGCAAAGAGTCCTAGAATCTAATTCAGGCTTTCTGCTAAAGATTAAGACCTAAATCTTCAAAATCGGTCCAGTGTACGATTTATTGTGGCCTGCCAAACATGCATAGTTTATTTTGGCGCACCCGGTAGTTTCAGAGAAACATTTGCAGCTTTGTTTGTTTTGAATTACTGGTTGAGAGAATTTTCTTTGTTTGCAATCGCTAATCGCTTTGAATTGAGGTGTCAATCAAACGCACATGTTGCTATTGTATTACAAAATCTGCCCTTGTAGGCAGGGAAAACAAGGACAGATAATGCTACAATAGAACTCGCTACTTTTCATTGACACCTAGATACAAAGCAATTTGTGATTGCAGACAAAAAGAATTCCATGCTCGGTTGGTTAAGACATAAACAAAAACAAAGCAAGTCGCAAAAATTGCCCTGAAACTCGGGTCGCTAGCGCGCTCGTTGTGCATTTCAGAAATGGTTTTCAAGAGCAAATATTAGCACATATCGAAAGAAGAAGGATATATCTAAACTTCTGCCTCGGGCATTTTATTTATTTTGTGCAGAAGCCAATTGGGAGGGGATTCAATTCTCGTACTTTTTAGGTGTAATCAAAACACTTACTGCTCAGATTCCACCCCCTCCCCTATTTGCCTTCGCTGTTATAGTAGCTGTAATCTTTAAACTTGGTAAAGAGATGTACTTTGATACAAAAAATCAAAAATCACATGATTAATCTAATTATCTCTATTGTTCTCGTTGCCATGACAATAAGAAGATTTTAAGTTATGATTATCATGATTATTACCAACATGATTGAACAATGAAATGAGGCATTGAATTGAATTTCTTTGTTTCAAATTGAGTTGGATATCATTAAATACATGTGTAAGCATAATTTGGCATATATTTGAGATTAATATCTGCAACAATTTAAGAAAAAGTATACAAATTTTTTCGACTACGTGGTAAAACGTTGGTTGCCATGGTTACGAGGCTATATTTAGCATCTCGAAATTTTCATCATTCGATACAGTCTACATATAAAGTTAAAGTAGCGGAGTCTTTGCATCCGGCATTGCATATTTTAGCATTGGCGAATAGAATTTTGGTTTGGGGGTGGAATCCAACCCCCCAGGTGAGATAGGGTTAACCCTATCCAGACTGGGGGGCTCATTCAGCCCCCCCACCTACTTAACTGAGCACTGCTCCAAATCGGTTCAACGAACCAGGAAATGATTTTTTGACTTTTAGTTTCTATCCTTTTGAAGTGTGAATTTGTGTGAAACTTTGAAAAAAAAATTCAGGGGGGCGGGGGGTGGCTGTTTTTTTCAGAGTGGTCGGGGCCAACTTTTAGGTAAGCTGCTTATGGATGTAATTCCAGATCACCTCATAATCCTTTGATAGTATCCTTTTTCAGTTGTGAACTTATAATTTATAAGGTCTCTTTAATTTTTTCCAGGAACAATAGAACAATTATGTGTCACGTGACCTCATCAATGACATCATCTTTAAGAAAATGGCAAAAATTAGTTAGCGGTCTTTCTGCAAGGATATTTCGACCCCAAATGTTTTACAGCGGCAATAAATAGACTAAAACTGATCAACAGGGTTGTTTCCATCTAAGCTGTGTAATTTTGTTTGAATTTTGTGCATCATTGGTCGCAAACGGTATAAGATTCCCCGGGGGTATCCTCAGATAGTACTACTCACGATCAGTTTTCATGCATATCTTGAGAATTTGTTTTACAGTGAGAATTTTTTGACTTGAAAGTGTTTAGTTTGTCAAGATTTTATCAAAATTTCACCAAATAACTGTCTTCAACCCCTTATTTCCACCTTCCTTCTTCTTTCCAACTCATTTGCTTACTACTGGGAAAAAATGCTGATGTCAGCATTTTTTGCAATAATCAAAACAAAAGTTTCAAAAGGAAAAATGAAGTATGCAACGATCACTTATCATCGAAGTAGTCTTCATCGTAGTATATGGAGAAATTCTCTTTTCATTTTTCAGAAAAACAAGATTTTTAATCTCTGTGTCCGCCATCTTGGATTTGCGAAAATCAAATTTTTCACTTTATAAGTATATTTTCACCTTCTAACAATGCTTTAATTGGCATAATTTGGTTTCATGAATCAATTTTAGAAAATTATGAAGATTTAAAAAAAAGTTGTTTTTTTCATTTTTTTTGTGGACACGTGCCAGTTGGTCTTGAATAATTATGACGTCATGTCTATTTTAAGAATTTTTTTGTGAGAAATGATAGATCATAAGCACGGCTACCTGCATGGTGAGTTTTGTCTTCGTAAGTGAAGGAATGGCGATTTTAGAGAGGGGGGGGGGGGGCTGAATGAGCCCCCACAGTCTTCTAGTAGCTCAAAAAGCCCAGTCTGGATAGGGTTAATTGTATACGCGCTGATTAGCCCTGTCATGTGGTATTCTCCCTCTCTAATAAGCCCCTCCCTTTCAAGCCAATATTTTGATCCTGTCCTTGTGTCATAAATTTGTTTATTTTGCTTAACCCCCCTGTTACTCTTAACCAACTTCAAAACGCTTTTTTTCTCGATTGATATTATAGTAGTTTATATACGTAGCTGCGAAGGAGCGTGGTTGTGATTCCTCGTTTTTATTTGAACTACAGCGATTTAACTCTCTTTTTTAACAGATCAAAGAGGCAGGTGTTGAAGTTCTGAAATTTGGCGGTTGATCGTGCATGGTGATTATACAGAACACGAACGCACTCAGTTATGGTATTGTGGATTTCAAACGGTAATTTAACTACCGGGTGAGTCGGAAAAAAGAATCCCCGTTTGAAAGGTCACGGGTCCTTGGATATCAAGACAATGATATCGGCAAATATATAGTTTAATGGTAGAAATATTCAAATCTACTACAAAATTTACCTGACTGAAATCGGCCATTCTATTCTGAAATTATTAGAGATTTTCTCAAAAGAGTCCCTTCAAAAAACCTTCAAAACGTGCCCAAAATCATGAACAAATTTCCCTTACATTTCTGCCTTACAATGGCCTTACAGCAATGACTTGTGGACGCTTTAGCACGTGCTATCCTCTTGGGAGGATGAACAAGTCCTCCCCCTGGTATCGATGACCTATTCAGGGGGATTCCATTCTCCCAAGAGGACAAAATACATGAATTTATGTGAGTGTCATCAATTTTAGGAAGGAAAATGTGCTCATTGTTTTCATTCGTTTTTGCAGGTTTTTTTAAGGGGCTTTCTGCAGAAAATCACCCATATCCACGGGAAGGAATGGCCGATTAAGGCCGGGCAAATTACTGAACCTAATTGAACATATTGGCAATAAAAGAAGACATTTTTCAATATTATTGCTTTGATATTCATGGAGCAGTGGCCTTCCAAGCGGGGATCCTTTTTCTGACTCACCCGGTATCAAACTCTGTTTTGGACAAATACGACAATGTATTGATTATGGGTGATAGGAACATTGAGACTCATGATATTCAGCATCCTGGATATACAAAATTAGTTTCCTTCTGGGATGTTTGTGGATTGCCTAATTTAGTGAAGGATAAAACATGTTTCACAAAAGATCATCGTTCGTCAATTGACGTTATGCTAACGAATATACCCAGATGTTTTCAAAATACCTGTTTTTGAAACTGATCTGCGTGAATTTCATGGTCTTGTCTTAACTTTGATGAAAATGCATATACCTCGCCTTAAGCCAAAGATTGTTTTATACCCTACCTACAAGGACTTTGACTCTGATAACTGTTTGCAAGATGTAAAATAAACAGACTTTAAAGCTGATGTGAATGATGCAAATTTATCCTGTAGAAGTCTTTCGTCCGCTGTCAAGATAAACATGCTCCTTTGAAGACTAAGATTCACAGAGGAAGTTCTGCCCCTGTGAAGGTGAAGGTGAAGTTGCAGTTTTTAGCGCCAAGCTCTGGGATCACAGAAGTAGAATAGGTCTAATCGAGTCCGCGACCCCTTGTCATGACGCTCAAATGGTGGGGCTCTACCTGGGATCGAACCCTGTCCGCCTGACTGTTCTGGCTGCAAAGTCAGTGGATTACACCACTGCGCCACAACACGTTCTAGTTCCTGTCATCCATCAACAATTGCAAAAGACAACATAGACTAAATAAAGGCTCAAAAAGACTTTTTTTTTATTCAATATAAAAATTTACAACAAAATTACCTAAGCACTACCTACAATCTACTATACCACACTACAGGGACGGGGACCAGGAGGAGCAAAATATCATGTCTACCCCCTGGAATTAATATAAACTAAAATATAAACTAAAATAAAACTACTACAAACTACTATACATACGCTACAACTAATACAGATAGAAATTCTAATTATAAAAACACTTTAAAAATAAATATTTGAGCCGGTTTCACATTAGATGTCAGACCTAATACTTAATAAGACTTATTAATAAAGACCTACCACAGAAAGTAGAGTAAGTTCAAAAACCAGCGTAATAATTTTGTTTCTCTAAGGAAGAAAGCTATGAAAAATCACTTCAAAGAGGCGATAAGAAATAGTATACTTTCTAATAAAGAATTTTGAGATCTTGTTGAACCCTTTCTGTCACATAAAGGGGGACTTAGGAGTAGCGATATTTCTCTTGTGAAAATGGTACCGTTGTAACAGGTGACCAGCTATTGACAGAGATTTTCAATGATCATTATGTAGATATAGCAGAGAATTTTAGAGGTTAGAAGCCTAGTAGCCTTTCTAAAAATGCAAGAATATCTGATGACTGCCACATTTTTCAATCAGTTCTTGATTTTTATAAGAATCACCCCAGCATCTTAGCTATCATTTAAAACCCAGCACTATTGTTAAAAACGTTCACCTTTCATGAAATTAGCAATCAAGAAGTAATAACTTTATTAAAATCCTTAGATGGAAGAAAATCTACTGGTATGAGAATCAAATACCCTTGAGCAAACCATAATCCTTCGCGTTTCAAAGCTGTTTTTTCCTCTTGCATCGCATCGGATTATTTATGATCAAGCAACCTGTAAAAAAATACAACTCAAAATGACAAAGAATCATAACGAATCTCAGTTATTTCAACAACGGTCTATGGTATGATCTAGAATGTAACAGTTGAGATAACTTTCAGCCTCCTAGTACAATTGTGCAACGCTGTTGAATCAAGAAAAATTGATTGAAAAATATTTTTAAAGTATTGGTCTTCCTTGTGTTGAAAACTGTGCAGTGGAAACAAATATTTATCAAGCAAACACGGCATCATCTATCAAGAAGGCCTTGTTATTTTAGGCAGAGAAGTATGGAGGGTTGAAAAAAACGATAGAAAACGAAATGCGATATTTTCAAGTTTTCAAATGTTATCAATTTTTCCTTGGCAAACATTTAGAAAAACTGGTTTCAGAAACCGCTAGTTTCAGTGATCGGGCAAATTTGGTCTCATTAAGGTCATTTTTCAACGGATTTTCATGGGGATGGTAGCAAAGTTTAATTGAACATCTGAAGAGCACCATAATGGAAAAGTTTGGCGAGAATCTCTTGCTGTTTTGTCGCAATCTTCAGACAAACGGGGCACAATTTTTTTGGGACACACTGTATATTTTTTATAAGAAATTAACATCCGGGGCTGGCAGGCAATTTCTTAAATATTTGGGCCTGTTTGCTAAAAAAATGATCGTGCATGTTTCTTATATTTTCAATGCTCCCAAATTACTTAGTGAGATCTCAAAACAAGTAAATAACATAATTCGCACTCAAAATAATGTCCAAACAGTTGCTATAATTGTATACAGTCAAAACGATTTGGAGTGCAATAGGAAAACTAAAATTGTAAATTACAACAATTTCTAGATTCAGGTAGGGTTGTTTCTTAACATTCCAAAAATCGAGCCTAAAGTTTCTTATAAGCGGTTCCTTAAAAAAGAAATACGTGTAGGCTCAAAATGGAGACAATATTAAGGTTTGATAGGAAAGCAGATTCCTGGACCGTTGTAGATTTATAATATGAAATTCGTCAAAATAATTTGTAATTACAGTTAAGCCCGAAATTATTCATACCTAAGCCAAATTTGGAGTATTTTTTATCGTTATATTTGCTAACCAATTCACAAGATATTTCATTCCTTGAATTATCTCTTGTAGCACTTGTTTCCGCCTTTTATCACATTCTTACGAAACTTCAGCCACAGTAAAATTGTCCTCAAATACCGGGTGTCCCAAAAAAAGTACTCCCGTTTAAAAAATCGCCAAAAATTGACTATCAAACCTTTGATAAAATTTTCTTTTTGACTTGTTTTGTTAAAGATCCAAAAATATTTATAGATGCTAAAATGTTTGCTTTTGATGCAACCAGGTAGAAAAATTACACGCTGAAAAACCTTATTTTGAGCTATACTTTTTAAGCAAAATGCTCAATCTTGCCTAACAGTCAAAATTTTCAGATTTTTCATCGTCATCGAAGTCTCCAATGATAGTGTGCATTCCTTTCGGTCATTTATGACCAAACTAGAAGCGTTATATGCACAAAGGAATTGATCTGGCAAGCATAAATGCTCTTTTGCAGCATGATTCAAAACCAGGTAGCCCTAAAAAGAGCTAAATTTGCTAATTTCAACCAATGACAAGATCAGCTATGCCTGAGAAAATAATTTGGTCCTTGATCTACTTGACAAAAAAAGAAAATTGAAGATCGGTCATGTAATCAAATTTTGGTGATTTTTCAAACGGGAGTACTTTTTTTGGGACACCCGGTAGAACGATGCAAAATACCCAGAATTTGGCACAGGTATGAATAATTTTGGGCTCAACTGTACATTTGCAGTTTTGTAGCCTTTTAGATACGTTGTATACATTTGTTGTTTCCATACAAAATCAGTTTGCTTGCAACCTGAACGCCATTTGTATTTTTGTGTCGCTCACCTTTATACCGGGTGAACCAGAAAAAAGTTCCCACTTTAGAAAATTCATAGCATCAAGAGTACTGGATGGATTGGAATGAATCAATATTAGCTTGACAGCCAAAAGATGGAAGTATTTTTGTGATTTTTCTCGCCTTCTTACGAGCACTGGAAAAATTGGTAAATTCAAGTTTACAAAAACTTTGTGGTTGCAGAATGACTGAAAATGGCCTAAAATACTTGATCAAATCATAAAGGACTCCTCGCTCAGAACAACAGAGAAAATGCAATTTTTCATGGATGAGAGATTTCGTCTGCACATTTATTGCCATTTGGGATTGAAAATATTTTGTATCTGTTTGAGAATCTATTTCTTATTTCTTATAACTCTTGAAACGCCCGTGCGCATTGTTCTGTGTCAGGAGAGTCCTAACGATCAAGTGTTTAGGCCCTTTTTCAGTCATTTTCCAACCATGAAATTTTTGTAAAGTTGGATTTACCTATATTTGCAGTGCTCGTAAGAAGACGAGAAAAATCACAAAAATACTTCGATCTTTTGGCTTTTAACTAGAATTTGAATCATTCAAATCCATGCAGGACTTGTTGTGCTACTAATTTTCGAAAGTGGGAACTTTTTTCTGGCTCACCCGCTATGGTAAAGCGGGGTAACTTGATGTGAAACGCAGTGGGAATGCAATTTGAAATTAAACCATGATTAGTAAAAAATGAAAGCCTTTCGCTTTACTTTTTGTCCTAAAATCAGGTATTGTCAAAGTGGGCAATTTTTTCCAAAACTCAAAAAGGAAAAAAGTTACATGTAGAATAGCGTCGCCCATTATGGCCGGTCGCCCATTATGGCCGGCAAGCAAGAGACAATGGTTAGACAAAAGCTCAGAATACTCCCCCATTATAAAGTATCCGTAGTTGACCAGCTACCCTATAATCAACACATTTTTCATTTCCAGGAATGTAACAACTTTCCAGCTAGATCTGTTGGCTCCAATGAGCAAGAGACAATGGTTAGACAAAAGCTCAGAATACTCCCCCATTATAAAGTATCCGTAGTTGACCAGCTACCCTATAATCCACACATTTTTCATTTCCAGGAATGTAACAACTTTCCAGCTAGATCTGTTGGCTCCAATGAGCAAGAGACAATGGTTAGACAAAAGCTCAGAATACTCCCCCATTATAAAGTATTCGTAGTTGACCAGCTACCCTATAATCCACACATTTTTTATTTCCAGGAATGTAACAACTTTCCAGCTAGATCTGTTGGCTCCAATGAGCAAGAGACAATGGTTAGAAAAAAGCTCAGAATACTCCCCCATTATAAAGTATCCGTAGTTGACCAGCTACCCTACAATCCACATACTTTTTATTTCCAGGAATGTAACAACTTTCCAGCTAGATCTGTTGGCTCCAATGAGCAAGAGACAATGGTTAGACAAAAGCTCAGAATACTCCCCCATTATAAAGTATCCGTAGTTGACCAGCTACCCTATAATCCACACATTTTTTATTTCCAGGAATGTAACAACTTTCCAGCTAGATCTGTTGGCTCCAATGAGCAAGAGACCATGGTTAGACAAAAGCTCAGAATACTCCCCCATTATAAAGTATCCGTAGTTGACCAGCTACCCTATAATCCACACATTTTTTAATTTCCAGGAATGTAACAACTTTCCAGTTAGATCTGTTGGCTCCAATGAGCAAGAGACAATGGTTAGACAAAAGCTCAGAATACTCCCCCATTATAAAGTATCCGTAGTTGACCAGCTACCCTACAATCCACATACTTTTTATTTCCAGGAATGTAACAACTTTCCAGCTTGATCTGTGGGCTCCAATGAGCAAGAGACAATGGTTAGACAAAAGCTCAGAATACTCCCCCATTATAAAGTATCCGTAGTTGACCAGTTACCTTACAATCCACATACTTTTTATTTCCAGGAATGTAACAACTTTCCAGCTAGATCTGTTGGCTCCAATGAGCAAGAGACAATGGTTAGACAAAAGCTCAGAATACTCCCCCATTATAAAGTATCCGTAGTTGACCAGCTACCCTACAATCCACATACTTTTTATTTCCAGGAATGTAACAACTTTCCAGCTTGATCTGTGGGCTCCAATGAGCAAGAGACAATGGTTAGACAAAAGCTCAGAATACTCCCCCATTATAAAGTATCCGTAGTTGACCAGCTACCCTATAATCCACACATTTTTTATTTCCAGGAATGTAACAACTTTCCAGCTAGATCTGTGGGCTCCAATGAATCAATACATGCAAAAGTTTGGTTTGTGCGCAGAACAACTTAATAACAAAACAGGCCACTTTAATTAGCAGACAAACAAAATAAATTGAAAATCACATGCCAATAATACCTAAGTTACCTATTGGCTAAACTCAATCAACAGCCACCACAGATCAACGCCTTTGGCGCTAATTAGAACAATTGCAATGTGAAAGCAAACTCCTGTTGGCAGAAGAAGGAATCTCAAAGTTTCAGAAACACCATTTCCAAAACCTTAAGGTGGAAGGCAGACCTTGCCCTATCAAAATTCCAAAACGATCCTCGCTATAGTTGTTACCACACTTATTACTGCTCAGTGAATGAATCCCAATGGCAGAATCACTGTCTTGTCTAGCCGGGCCAGCTTTACTTTTTCGTTTAGAGTGACACAGACCATGGCAACTGTCAGTACATTTCCTTATGTTGTCTCATCCTGTCCATGAGTCTTTGGGTTGGCCTACCTACATAGAGAGCATCACACTAGCAGGTAGGTCGCTGCTCGCTACCTACTTAACTAGGATGCTCCCAGTCCCAAAAACTTGTTGACTTGTTGATCAGTTTTAATTATTCTTCCCTGCAGAAGAAGGCATCAACAGACTGATTCTTTCATTTCCTGTCACTATCTGAATTTTTACTCCTATTTTTTTGCACAAGTGGCACCCAAGCATCAGAGAACCGCAGAAAAAAATTCAGCAAGACATCTCATTTGGTTTAGGTTTTATGATCAATTCAACATTTAGCCAAGTGATGAAAATGTGTGTTTTTTCACGAGGAAGCAAACTCAATTTTTACTATATGAAAATACACTGTGAATGGTTTTGACAATTTAAAGTTTTGGGTAATTGAAGACCAACACTTTTCTAGAATATTGCTTCAGAGTTTGAACCAAGTATGATTTCAATCTCAAAATGTGACTGGCGAAGGGATTTTGGTGTTGATTTTCCGATTGATAAATGTCATGGTTCTTTTCATTTTGAAGGAATAGAATCATTATCTGCCCCTTATGCTATATTTTAAAGGATCTAACGCTTTTTTCGAAATTTCTCAATCCAGGGGTTGCTACAATCTTGGCCAAAAAGATATGGGACACTGCTAAAAATCATGCAGAAAAGATCCGTAAAAGAGCTTACCGTTCTGTATGTATTAGCAAATATTTTGAAAACGAGATGAGCGATTGGCAAAATCCCCCCTTCACCCCCCTTTTCAATGTTGAGTGAGTGTGATGACAACTTTTTTCCAACATTGAATAAGGGGGGAGGGGGAAATAAAAGGGTTTAGTGAAAACATCCTATTTGTCGTTGATTGTCCCATATATTTTGACCAAGATTGTCTGAACTTTTGGGAAATCAGTGCATAGAGTGAAACTTGAATTTCTCAGCAATAATTGCAAAGCTATGAGACAAATAAACAATTATGATAGCATACACTTTAGTCTGATCTGTCTGTGCAAAATTAATGAAATTCATTGTGATAAATATTGATTTATTAGCAAGGTAAACAAAAGAGTCAAGCAAACCAACCTTAGATTCCTAACAAATGGACTTTGACTTGCTCTTTGGCTGTAACATCAAAGTATACCTAATTTTCATTGGCTCAAATCTTTCTCCTACGCAGCCGATGCATCTTTTTGAATTTCCTACAACGGTCAGTCAGTTTTGTGTGAGGAAGGAATGATGGAGAATCTCAGCTACAATCTAGGTAAACGAGTGCAAAGGCAGGTGTATTTGCTTACATATAGCAAGGCAGATCTGAGTAAGTTTCCAACAAAAGAGAGCTTTGGCGAGTCCGTAGTGGAAGTTTGGAGGGAGAGCGGAAAGGAAGTTCTTCATTGGATTGTCTGTTGAGAAGAACATCACGATAGTGATGATGCCGAATATGGACTTCACTATCACATGGCAGTAAAGCTTGACGCGAAAGCGAGATGGTTGAAAGTAAAACGGAGCTTTGCGGCATTGTATGGTGAAAATACATTTTAGCGACTCCCATGAGGCATACTATAGTGCATATTCGTATTTATGGAAGGAAGATCTGGAGCCCGTTCTCTCCCCTGGCCACCCTGACCTTAGCAAGCCTCCAGAAACGGGTAAGGCTACAGCTACGCTGAAGCAAAACGCAAAGAAAAGATCTGTGCCAGAGAAAGTGACTGTGTCAAATGGCGAAGGTCTCTCAATATCAGTTGAATCGATAAAAGTTTGAGCTTATGGTATTATATTGGATGTCTCCACTGAGCGCTGTGAAGTTAGAGTTCAATTCATGCACCTGAATGGACTCCCTGTCTGGTACCTTCTTAAACCCCTGTTTTGCCCAGGGACAATGTCTACTGGCCGCTCCCAATGCTACTAAAAAACTGAACTTGAAGAACAAGATAAAACCTGAGACGACAACATTTTTGCGACAATGAGAATTCCTGGAGTAGGAGTGCGGTACAAAAGCTCAACTGAACAAAAACAAAGTTTTGAATACCGTGTGATTCAAGTGAGAGCACCAATAAGCAAAGGTCAAGTTTCAGAGAAAAATGGAGTAGATGATGAGTTGGCAAGTCTCTTTGCTCATTGGGCCATTTAAAGCTCAAAAGAATCATGTGGGTATGCAATAGGCCACATTGTACGGATTAAAAGAAAAGGAAAGAAAAGAGGATATGTTGAATGCACCAGGCCAATCAGCAACGGGGATAGTCAAAATAACATTGGAGTCGAAATGATTTATCAAAAATGCGAAAGCGTCAGTGACACTTTTTCATTCAAGCTAAGGGTATTGCTCAACATTTTGCCAAATAATTTGTCATGCAAATTGAGTGTTATGATGGAAGGTGATTCGTACATCATTGATGCAACAAAAGCGTTGACACTTTAACAAATTTGACTAGCTGAGGGTCAGCTAGGAGTTCAAGGATCTGCTGATGAGTCTGAAAGCCGGAAAGGATGATGCTTGAATGCTGCAGCGCAGTATACCAACATTGAGCAATAACTCAAGGTCGAATTCCAATTCCATGCAGTGTGATATTCCACTCAAATGGAAAATGCCCGTTATCTTGGTATCAATCATTGGTTTCTAAGGACTTGCGTGAATTCTTTAAATTGTTAAGGTATTTCAAAGAGCATCATGCGTGGGCATGAGCTAAGAAAGATCGATGCCACCCTTATCTTGCACAGACCAGTATGCGCAAGAATGCTCGCAGCTATAGCCGCTTGACCACAGGCCGCTAATATAGTGACCCGTGGATTACATGACCTGGTGACCCGCCGATTACATGACCTGGTGACCCGTGGATTACAGTTGCCGAGTATACCAACAGCTCCTGTTCTCCTCTTCTTGTCATGTGTGCATGACATGTCTGAGTTTATTAGCCAGTAGTTCTCGTGAACAATGTCTGCACAAACATCATGCCCCTTGCTTGCCCAGCTGAAGTTAAAAAGGGGTGTTTCATAAACATGCAACTGTCCAGTTGAAAGTTTTCAAAATTTGATAAGATTTTGATAACTGTGATGCAAGCACTCTTAAAGCAGAAGATATCTTCTTTCACATGATATCCAGCTTAGGCACATTGATTATATTACTTAATTGATGTTTCGCCTATTTTAAATGTAAAAAAGGATTCAATAAAGGCAAAAATCAACTTTGTGGGAGATGGGAGCTCTTGTTGTCAATTCAGTTAATTGTATCTCTTTGGAATAATTTCTTACGTTTCCTACCAAAGGGCATATATTTTGAGGCCTGAAAATTTTTCATTAAAATCTGTTTTGTAACTTTTTGTGAAAGTGTCTTTATTACTCTTGCAGTACGATGCATTAGACATTAGCCATGCTCACTTAAAGGTAATGTGTCTATGCAAGTACAGCAGCGTAAACACTCTTGTCAAAATGTGCTGACACGATGCTGATGAAGAGCCCCAGAAGCGCACTGTGATTGGTAGAATGTAGCTGATCACATGCAAAACTAGAATTTAAATTTCACAGCGAGGCTGCCTGCTGTGAGACTTTGGGTTCAGCTTGGGAATCACAGGTGCAAGTAAGTCATCAGTTTGCTTATATTAGAGCTGGCTATCTTTACAAATCAATGGTAAAATGATCATATGACATACGGCTTCTGTAAAATGCGGGTCCACAGGTCCGATAAAATGCGGGTCTGCGGGTCTTTTTGAATGTAGGTCCCATGGCCACAGACAAACGGCTGTTGTATGGGGCAAGGAGCCCTTTGTACAGAACGAAGCGATAGTCACCAGTTCCCATTAGCTTTCCTGCTGTGACAGCAATTCATCACTGCTGCAATTCATCAAGCGAAACCCTTGCAATATCGATGGGATTGAATCATTTCTATGGATTGAATGGTGACGCACATCGCCACAAAGGTCACAAAAAGAAAAATTCATTGTGAAATCGTACCTGATCAATGAAAAGATCCTGAGTCACAGCTTGCAAAGAATTTCAATCCCAATGCAAATATGGGAGAACTTTGTACTTGGAGGGGATCCCTTCACATGGGGAAGTCCCTTTGCATCGTTCGATACTTTTTACCAAAGAAATAGGAGGCACTAGTGTCTTTTTGTGATTTCAACATGAAAGTTTTCAAATTTTAAGTTTAGTTTCTTACGCTGTTTCTCATTTCCTATTGACTTTGTTATTTCTTAGTAATCATATTACAGTTTATAACACTGCTGCAAATATGTTCCTTGACATATGCAAAACGTCAGGTAGGAAGAACTCCCAGGGAACATTTACATGTTCTTTTCTCCGGAACTCGTGTCTGACTAGATCGGTACGTCGCTGTTATATCATATGAGTTCCTTGCTGAAGTTTGGCACTAACGGTACATCCTTGCTATAGGTAAACAAACCAGAACAAGCCCTATCTTCTGTGCAGTGTTGGATTGAACGCAAGCATTCGAGGATGAAAACAGGAGGTGGACATAAGCCTCTCAACACCCGTCGACCGCTGTAGCACGCCTTACACACTGAGACCCGCCACCAATCTTGGAGTGGGACCCGCATTTTATCGGACCTGCATACCTGCATTTTACAGAAGCCGATATGAAATATCACATGAAAATAGCAAAGTCACTGTACTTACATGCACACATTACCTTTAAGTATCAATTAAATGCTAAATAATTCTATTGTGCATCCAAGCTGCATATAATTGGATAGATGCGTTGTTTTCATTTCAAATGGTAAACATTTCACTTATTCAAACCTTACCAACTGCTGAAATTGTAAATTATGGTTGGCAATTTCCTGAACAACCTGTAGTTAATTTGTTGTTGTTGTTGTTGTTGTTGTCGTCTTATTTTGATTCAAATAAATAAATGTAGCTTCTAATTACATGGTAAAATGAAACTAATCAAATTTGAAAATAAACTAAACTAAATATGCTCTAATTCTATCTGGAGGTGTTAATGAAAAGAAGTGTTGTTTTACGCATCAAGGATGAATAAGTCCAGCCACATCAAAATGCCTTGTTATGGACCATTGCGATAATTGAAAAAGAAGACCATCTACCCCATAAAAGGTAATCTCTGACGCAAGTGCAAGAGGGCAGGACACCCAGCCCACGGACAGATGGCAACGCCCCACCAGCCTGGCCTGCCACACTGGCAACCACTAGAGCCAGAGATCCATTGGAAAAAACCATGGACCCCCATCGCTGACCGGAGGGAGCAGCAAGCCAAAGGCGCAGCCACCCCTCTTCCTGAGCACCAGATATCGAAATTGAAATATGGTATTGTATGATTACAGTAAAGCCCAGCCCTGAAAACGAGAACATAAGAAAATAGGAACCTTATTTTTTTAAAAAAGGCACACAGAGAAAGATATGATGCTCTTGTCAAGAACAATCAACCTTAAAACCCTCAAAAAGTCATTGATATCAATCACATTGAAAATAAACTTTGAGTCTTGGATGTAAATGGTTCAGGTCGCGTCAGTCTATATTCCTTAACTGTACCTCAAAAAATCTGTGTCTGTGTGTTTGGAAAAGAAAGTTCTTGCTTGCAGGGTTTTAAGTACATTCTCTCTTGTTCATTCTCTGATACATGATACATGATACATTCTCTGAAGCATTTGAAGTGGAACATGTGTTACTCCAATGGTGGACATCATGGCAACTCACTGATATGTGGGTCCCACTCTTATTTCTATTGAACCGAGTTTCAGTTTAATCAAGCAGAATCCAAGCAGAATTGATTGAAAATACGTCCATTGATGGATTTAATGATTCTCCAGGTCTTCGTCCTGGCAGGATCAAATGTGACGACACTGATCACTTTCAATTGGTAGGATAGCCACTGTTTTAATGTGTTGCACCACACCAGAATTCTCAATTCACTATCCTGCGTTAAAATCTAAGATTTGCCATCTCTTTTCCCTTGCTCACTCTCTAAGGGCCTGATTACATGGGCGAGTTGACCCGCTTGTAGCTCGGATGTAGCTCTGCTCTGGCTTGCCAGTGATCGTGATTCCATGGGAGAGTTGACCCGCCTGTAGCTCGGCTCTGGCCCTGAGCCAACCCGGCTGAAACCAAAGCGAGGCTTTAGTTGATGATTCACAGTCAAAGCGCATGCGTATACAACGAGCCAACCCGGCGTTGACTCGGTTGCTGCTATTATATGGGAAAGGCCAGCTCGCCTGGCCGGGTTTGCTGCAATTACATGGGAAAGGCCAGCTCGCCTGGCCGGGTTTGCTGCTATTATATGGGAAAGGCCAGCTCGCCTGGTCGGGTTTGCTGCAATTACATGGGAAAGGCCAGCTCGCCTGGCCGGGTTGACCCACTTTCGAAAAACGAGCCAACCCGGTAAAGCGGGTTGGCTGGCTTCATGTAATCGCAAATTGTTTTCCAGAAGGATCAGACCGAAGCATTGGGACAACTCAATGAGCCGGAAACGAGCTACAAGCGGGTCAACTCGCCCATGTAATCAGGCCCTAAGATCTCTAAAAATAACTAAACTCGATCCCAATTCTCTACTGTCCTAAGCTGTCCAGTAAAATCCAGGACTGATCAACATAACAATTAATCATGATAACAAAGTACCGCGCACAAGTCAGGTAAGGGTCTCTACAGAGGTAAGTCGTATGCTAGGGAAATCAATGAAGCTAAGATGTTGCGGTTGATTGATGCTCAGCTTTCTCTTCAAAGGCAACCAGACTTTCAAGAGACATACGAAACTTTGGGAATTATTTTGCAGGACCAAATTGCTGTGTGCAATAGTGAATTCAAACCTTTTTTCTGCTGAGGCCGAATAATAGACATAAGTAGCTATTTAAGCAAGGATATTGTTGGAGCTTTTTCGGATATCGGGGAAAAGGTCATCCATGCTTTAATGCAGAATGGAAAAAAAATTCGAGAATCTTAATGTGCGCGATGTAATCATTCAAGAGGGAGGTGTGTCAGGGAATACCTGCAGTTCCATCACGTGACAGTCACACAGTAGATTTAACCTTTTTTGTCTTTTATTGTTCCGCATGGACAATAAATCTGACTAATGCGTAAAAATTGCAGACGCAGTAGAAATGTACCAAATGTTCTAGAAAAGTTGCATCATACCACGTTAGTAAATCTGTGCTGAGTTGTAAGCATATGATTGCTTGCTGAATGTTGAATGACTCTGATATGTCGTATCACTAGTTGTATGTGTAACCATAGAATATTATTTAGTCGAGTATTGAGTAAACTGAAATGTGTAGTAAATGAAAATGGATCTTGCATTCATTGTGGAGTAGACTGAAAATTAATAGAAAAAGAACAAATGGAGATACAAACTTTTATTGGGTAAATTTACAATGTTTGTCTAAATTTGGGGAGTTCCAGTTGGGTCTGAATGGTTTATCACAAGGCCTAGGCCTTTCCAGATTGCATCAGCCCTCCAGTCATGCTTCATCAGCAATTCTATCTTGCATCAGATGCTAGCTGATGCAATTTTGAGCCAATAGCCTTCAGGGCTCCTAATTCCATTTGGCCTTATTTGGGGTAGAGCATATTCATATAAATATGCTCCCTACACTATTTCCCTCAGTCTTGAGGTCTGATGCAATTCGCTAGTGCCAGCTATGCCTAATACTGCTGATTTTTGCTCCCATCCAACTACCTTTTGCAATTTAGCCTAACAGCAAGGGAGGAATTTTTACATAATGTAGAATTACATGCTATATATTTATGTATCAGTATCTTGTAATGTATTGTTAATTGAACTCGTTTGTTTTCTTGTGATGAATTATTTTGCCCCAACTTGGCGTTTTCCTTGGCTCGCCTTGTTTAGGTGATACAAGTATAAATCTGATTGCGCCAAAGTGACATTATGGCCATTGCTGAAATATTGATGCATGTTTTTTATTCTAAAGGACTGAAAAGTATCCTTTCATCAGCATGTTTTGGCAAGCGGCCAGGTGGTTCACTTTACCCACTTCATCCCAAAACACAGATGTTTTATAGACTTTTAAATGCCTTGTTGGAGGTATTTACATATTTGAGGCAATAGGTAATTTATACAGGCCGCAGCAAGATCTTTAGATTCCCAAGGAGAAACTATGTTCATACTATAAAGGAGAAGGAAAAAACCTCTATCTAGTTGCGGTCTTATCATGTCCTGGCATAGGATAATCAACAAGGAAATGGAATCACTTATTTTATATACTTGGTACGTATGTAAAATCAATCAAATTAAAATCAATTAAATCAAATTAAAATCAATTAAAATTCAATTAAAATCAATCAATACCGATCAAAATTAACCAGACTCAATGTTGCTTCAGCAATATATTTGATGCATTGTGGTTATTTTTGTAAACACGAGAGTCATAATCCTTCACAAATTTGGCAGACAAATTCTTGCTAATGATCAAAGTCCTGTGGAATGCTTCCTGCATGTGTCCAAGCAACAATATGTTGGTCGCAATCTGACCATTGCTCTAGACCATTCCTTGACACAGGAAGCACATGAATTTGTCAGAAGCATGCTGTTGTCCCCCTGCTTCCTTGTTAGCACGGTGGTACAGCAGTGCAATTTATTTCGAGAAGACGTTCTTGCTTACAGTTCTCAGTTCAGATTCCTTGTACCAGTCCTTCAGTATTCTTTCTCATGTCTCCTTCCATTGCTTGAAAATGCCTACACCGAGAGGCTGAAGAAGATGCGAGCAAAGTGCTGGTAGACATGGCATCATAATATAATTCTCTCTCACTATCTCAACCGTTTTCAGAGCAACATGGCGTCATGTGACGATCGTAAATTAAGAGCAACGGCTTTGGAACAATCTCCACACATTTCACGAGAGAAGCCAAAGCTCCGATTCAATCCATCCATTTGCAGTGACAACAAAGGGAGCTCCTTGTGACCCTCCTTCTATCTAGTTGTGGTATAGATTCTTTGCGCTATACAGGATAAAGGGTGTGCAATTGGTACCCCCTGCAGTTATCATTGAAAATACAGTACATTGCTCTTTTCCACTTCCTGCGGTAAGATTGGTGGGATTTAGCTTGCCCCCTCTGCAGATGATTTTAGTAACTTTAGGATTAATACCGGGTGTCCCAAAAAAAAGGTAACAGATTTGATCAGGGCTAGCGATAAGAATTTATGTCGAATCAATCTCTAGTAAGTTTTGAAGTACTCTTTGATAGTTAACTTGAAGATTAATACCTAGTTCGTTGATATTGGTGGATTGAGAGTTGAAATATTAATCGACAATTAATAGACAAGCCTGTCTAATCACACCAAAAAAATTAAGGAACTCAGTACTGGGAAAATATTACCAGGGTGCCGTTGGTGGTAATCGGATGCGTAAGGAAAACCAAATATTTGTACCACCGCCGTGTCTAATCACACCAAAAAATTAAGGAACTCAGTACTTGGAAAATACTACTAGGGTGCCGGCGGTGGTAATCGGACGCTTAAGGAAAACTAAATATTTGCACCACCTCCGTGTCTAATCACACCAAAAAAATTAAGGAACTCAGTACTGGGAAAATATTACTAGGGTGCCGGCGGTGGTAATCGGACGCTTAAGGAAAACTAAATATTTTCATAAGAAACTTTAATTAAAAACAAAAACCAAAAGTACCAGGTGAATGGACAGGTATTTGGAGGCCTTACTTTGTTCTACAAGATCCTTAATAATCTAACTCCAGTCTATACTAGGGATCCAATCCCACCACTTCAACAGTTACATTACTCTCTTCGCAACCAGGATGTTATTGGGCGAATAAAGGCCAGAACAGAAAAATTTAAGTCTAGTTTCTATCCTCATTGCTTATCTGAATGGAACGAACTTGATCCTGAGATTAGACTTGCACCATCTGTTTCTGTTTTTAAGAAGAAACTTTTATCAATAACTAGATCTATCTTTGGCATTCATGACCCAACAGGTCTATCCTATCTCACTCAACTCAGGGTCGGTCTCAACAAATTAAACCTTCACAAATTCAACCACAATTTTAGGGATACCATAAATCCAATGTGCCCTACGAACGATGGTATTGAGGATACAGCAGACCTGCCAACCTGGTTAAGTAAAAAAGCTGGAGGTTGTGGGGCCAAAAATTTTTCGAGCCGTGTAGCCACTGCTAGGGGGGTCTGGGGGCATGCTCCCCCAGAAAATTTTGAAAATTAGTGATCTAAGATTGGCTAAAAATGCATTTCCAGCAATTTACACATTGACTTTACTTTGAAAAAACAGTGCATTTTGGGTTTCAATTTACTCAACAATTTAAAATAACATAACACATAACACATGAAAATGCATACCTATCCTTTTTTACTGCTCTCACTGGGTACAATTTCTCCCATTCACTCTTAAATTTAGATTTATACTTAGCTGATCCAGAGACTTTACAAATCTTTGCTTCATGTTCAGGTTCATTCAGGTTAGGCCTAATGCTTCGCTTTGCCATCTTTCAATTTGAATCTATTTTATTGCTTCTTCTGCAAATCATGTTCCAAAAGAAAAGGATTTGCTTTTGTTTGACAAAAAACCGGCGCGAAAAACTCAAACTGTTGTTGTTGTGGGCCGTAACCTCAATTCCAGTCTAGTTGAGCCAGAGGCAGTTGGGAACGAGGTTGGTTCCGAATGTTGTGAGGCAGTTTCGAAGAATCAAAACAACGAACGTTGAAAGAAAGAAAGAAAAAGAAAAATAGTATTTATTTATTCATCAGTGACTGTCAAAATAAGGCTAGCCTTATGGAGAAGTTTAAAATGCAGCTAAAAGCCAAGAATTTCAAGCTACAGTTGAAAGCAGCAACGTTTAATGGTGAACTTACTTAAAATTACATCTTACCGGGGGATTTTCGTGGTGTACCGTGAGGGCGGGGGAATCAGTGGCATACCGGGAGTCCCCCGGTCAAACCGGGGGACTTGGCAGGTCTGATACAGAACACTTTTTGTTGCTTTGCCCATCCTTTGCAGTACCACGCAGATATCTTCTCGCTGGAGTTTTTGCTTTAATACGACCATTTGGATATACTAATCTCCAAAATAACGTTCTATTGCAAATTTTATTGTATGGTGGTAAAAATTTTCCCAACGAACTCAATAAAAATATACTCCTACTAACTTTAAAATTTATCCACAAATCCGGTCGATTTGATTAGAAAACTTCACACTCCGTTATAAGCCACACAATCACAACCACCAAGTCTCATTTAAGTAAATGTGTTCTTCTTTTCTTTGCTTCTATTTTGCTCTTCTTTTTGTTGTATGTTAAACGTCTGTCTCGAATTAGATGCCACGCAATATCTGCAACAATGTCTAATTACCCATCCAAACACTTAAATTTTGTTTCGATCGCAGACTTTTCCCGTGGCATGTAATTTGAGACAGACTTCAGCTTTAGTTTTAGACTTTAGTTTTAATTTTTAGTTTTAATATCTATGTCAAAATGGCTTTGGGGTAGTCATAGCCTTTTGCTCCTCGGGGTATCGTTCCAGTAGTATTGTATAGTTGTATAGTAATTTTGTAAAGTAGTGTAGCTTGTAAACATATATTGTAATTTTCAAATGAATATAAAAAAAAAAGGTATTTGGACATATCTTCCCGAAGTGTTTTGGTTTTTTACTTTGCCAGCTTTTCTTTGACAACAATGTTTTTTAGACTGATCTTGGCGGTGGTTTTCGGACCGTGGTAGTGGTTTTCGGACAGTGGGTTCACAATGCAGAATGTGCCAAGGAAATTATTTTTCTGTTTATACTTGGCAATTGTTCCATCTATAAACTCTTTTGCTTCATTTTTCTTGTCTTTTTTCTATTCTTGAATGGGAAAAAATAGTTTGAATGTCGGTTCTCTTAATGACATTCTGGAGAGCTCTCGGTAAACACAAAACAGTCTAAAAACTAAGAGATGCGTTAGAAAAATGTTTTTTTATCTCATTACAATTTTCGATTGATATATGTATGGATGTTTATGAATAATATATCAAAATTCAATTACATTTCAAATCTGACCTTTATTCATGCTCCCAAAAAAACTGATTCACTTGGTGTCCAAAACCACCGCCATGAACTTTTAAGACAATTCGATATGGCATCCGCTGTCCTCCCTTCAGTGAAACTGTGTTAAGTCTTCTGCATAATTCTTTGAGTTACTTAAATGCTAGACATCCAATTTAAGTGATTGTTTAAGATTTTTGCTTCTTTCTGGAACGGATTCAGAGTTTTGAATCTGGGGTGTGATATTCGCAACAATAACTTCTACACTGCCAAGCACAACAAAAACAACTTCTTTAGCGTGTTTTACATTCGTGAAGGGTTTTGTAAAGTTGTTTAGTATCTATAATGTTAGCTTTCAGTACCAAGAAATACCCTCTTTGATAGATTTCATTTGTAACATACTTTTCTGTTGGTTTTTGAGATATTTTCGCGAGTGTCCGATTACCACCGCCGTCCGATTACCACCACCGACACCCTAGGTATTATGTGGCTGGAAAATTTTTCTTATTTTCGAAAAATGTTCTGGCTGTGCGAGTTCTTTTGTCTTTGTTCTTGAAGTTGTGTAATTTTCTGTATTGTACAACTAATCTTGAATTCTATAGAATTGAATAGATGAAAGGGTCATGTGTGTAAGTGAACATCTTCAAATCGACGGGGAGGAACCTTAAGAATATTTCTGGCAGCCATGATGCATACAAAAATCATATGATGAATCACACATCATACAAACTGCTTGAATACATTGATGTCACTTGCGCTATAAGTGAGGCCAGGCAAAGAGAAGTGACAAGTCACAACCACAATGCATCACAATATACAAAGATGCTACACCACCACATTGATGCTCATGTGTTCTTGTCTGCCCAAGGGCTTGTCTGTCCATATTGTCATCGGACCAGTGCAATTTTGGTGCTTATGGATCTCATTGCATACTATAACCATAAATCCCGCTCCATTTTGGACAAGGAACATGTCTTGTACAGGTCCCATGATCCACAAAATGATCTCATTAATTGCATCACTGAAGAAGCGTGCATTGAGATCCAAAGTTGAATTGACAATTCCGTTATATTGCAATCATGATGGATGACACTAGTAATGTTAGCAATGTCGAGCAGTTGGCAATTTCTGTCAAGATCATTCACAGCGGAAGGTAGGTAGGTAGGTAATCATATTTAACGTGGCTAGCCTGCAAAAGTCTGAGAGGGACTTAATTCCAGCAGGGGCCACGGATGCTTTACCATCAACCCGCCGCAGCTACCAGATTTCCCTCACATGGCTCTGGTCGACCCGGGCTAGAGTTACGGACAGCGACCAAACTGTCCAGCGCGGGATTCGAACCTCGGCCATTCTGACCTTTGGTTTACGAGTCAGTCACCTTAACCACTCGGCAACACGCTCTGCATGAGCATTTATTGGGATTGATCAACGTGAGTGACGACCAATTCACGGATGGCCTCACAACAAGCCTTCTGAATGCCCTCGCAAAATACAAAATAGTTCCAGATGCTAGCCATGAGAAGATTATCAGCCAATCTTTCGATGGAGCTGCGACATTGAGCATTTAGCTAAATGGTGCTCAGGCGCAGATGCAAAGAAAATTTCATGTTGCCTACCACAATCACTGTGTCGCTCACAGGATTCCGTTGAATGTTTCTCAGTCAGCAACAAAAGTTTCAAAAGTAGCCAAATTTTTCAAAACAGCTGACACAACCATTAATTTCGCTTGTTGCAGTCTGAAACGCACTAGGCATCTGGGGCACAACCTTCCAAAACCAGGAGACCCTCCCTGACTATCACGTGACAAAGCAATCGGCGTTATAGATACATGCTATGAGGATATCAGAGCTGCATTATACGAGTAGGCAAATAATTCCAATGACAAGGCAGAGACTCGGAGAAAAGCGCTTGGAATAGGCACATAGATGCAGCAAGTTGAGTTCGTGTTTTTACTAAAGGCGTACGGGAAGATATTCGAGCATTGTACTCCCATAATGGTGACAATAAAGAGAGCAGCACTGGAGGCCATACAGCTGACCTCCATGATAAATTACCGGGTGTCCAAAAAAACGCACCAATTTTGAAAAATTCTACTGCAAACTGTTTCATACTCATTATCCAACAATAATTTTTATTCAAATCTGTAATAATTAGATTAAATTTTGATATAAATTTTGGTGACTTGGTTGAAGAGTTAAAAATCAGCAACCTTCAAAATTGCCCCCAGGTCAAAACCAGAGCTGCTGCATCAACAATGGTGAAGGTGAATCATAATGTAAAACATGACAATCCCTGCAATCCACCTTTTCAGGGCCCCCCGCGACGTAATCACGTGTCTCTCTAATCTTGGGATCTGATTGGTTGAATACTTAGCGCGGCAAAAGTTTGGACAAACATTAGGCCTTGTTGATATGAACCCAACTGCGACAAGGTTCGTCTAGCTGAAACATGGTAAAACGCTGCTCGCATGGCACTTGCAAGAACGATTCAAGGTACCCAGAAAGACCATCTATGACCAATCGTTATGGAGAACCAGTCAGATTTATTCATTTCCCTGGCAAAAAACGACACGAAACTGCTGCAAGAAGGTGGATCAATGCCTGTCGTAGGCCCACGGATCAGCTATCATTCGAGAGCTTAAAGGCATTGAGTCCATATAAATAGCTGAGCGTTAACGCTATCCTGAATTTTGCTGACAAACTGCTGACGGCCCTTTGTTATCGCATAATAGTGCTAAAGTCATTAGCAGTGGAGAGCAAAGGCTTCTTAATCCTTGCATTATCCTTGGGAATTTCTTTGGTTTAATATCAATAGCGATTAAATCACAACTTTTGTTTCATGATTGAAAAGAAGTCAATATTGGTCACGAGCGCGCTATTTATGCGGACTCAATGCCTTTAACCTACCACCATTATATTTGTTCTTTGCATTGGGTAGGTGAAGATGGGCCTTCTGAGAGAGAGCCTTATCCCACTCCAGCAAATCTTACTGGAAATGCAAAGCTGAAACAAGAGCTTGCATTTCAAAGAAGAAATAAAACAGTTCGCCCTCCACAGGGCAACATAAAAGTAGACGTAAGTCTAGACAAGGACACCAATAGCGGCGGAGAAGATTTGAAAAGTGAAATTCCACAACCTGAAGTTCCCAATGACGAGTCAAAAATGAACGAAGAGGTAGCTCAAATCCTTCTTGATTTGTCAAATGCATCTGTGAAAAATGAGCCCAATATTGAAGCTGCTCATATGCTTCTAGAACTATCTAGGGAAAATATGGTGGACCCACAACCTGAAATTGTGGAAACTGAGGTGAATACTTGTTTTCGTGATGGCCTCAAGAAAACCGACCAAGGTACAGATGCCGAGGATTTTGAACAGGTATCAAGGAATCACTGGATTGACACCATTTTGAATCATCCAATGTTCTACACTGGGTTGAAATCCAAAGAGTTATTGGAGCTTGTTTTTGGATTGGTGAAGGACAAGGCAGAAAATATGACTCTTTGGCGAGGCTTCGAGACTGCACCAAAATGTAAGAGCACCCAGTCAAGGAAGTTGTCAACATGGGAAGAATTCTTGCTTACAATTTTTCGAATTCGAAGGGGGACAGAAATTGAGATGACTGCTAATCTGTTTGGTATATCTGTTGGCTTGGCTAGCAATATTTTCATAACTTGGACCTTATTTCTGGAGAAAGAATTAGTATATATGAGGAGATTTGCATCTGTTAAATGCAATGAAAAGCATATTCCAAAGTCTTTAAGGGACGAGTATGGGGAGCCAAAAGAGTTTGTCAAGGGCGTAAGGAGCATAATTGATGCTGTTGAATTTCGATGTGAAGCCCCAACCCTACCTGCTGCTCAGAAAAAACTTTACAGTGCATATTACAATGATAATACATACAAGTTGTTAATTGGGTGCACACCAAATGGATACATTAACTACACTTCTGATTTGTGGTCTGGAAATGTTTCAGATAAGGTGATTGTGGAAAAATCTGACTTTTTGGATGGATCATTTTGTACCTGGAGATAAAGTCATGGCTGACAAAGGTTTCAGAATTAGGGGGCTGCTTACTTTGAAGCAATGTAAATTGGTAGCACCACCAGCTCTCAAAGGAGGCAAGCTTAAGCCAAGGGGTTCTACAATGGCCAGGAAAGTTTCCAATGCAAGAATACATATAGAAAGAGCAATCAGACGCATAAAGACATTCAGGATTCTATCAAGACAGCTAAAACTTACTCAAAAAAACTACATGAACAGTATTTTGAAAGTGTGTGTGTCATTGGCAAATTTAGGTAATGATCTTGTTACATACAGTAAATATTCATTTTCCCTTTAGATCAAGCCTGCAAAGAGTCCTGAACATGGTGCCTTTCGGTGAAATGGGGAATTTCTCAATAGCAAAAATGCAAGAAACCTTTGTAACAAAAAACAAAACTCCACATGCATGTGGGAAGGCACTGTTGTTTAAGACCCTTATCAAAACCGTGAAAGATGTGACACTCATTTTTTCACAAGGAACTTGGCTCTGGGATTTGAAGGAAGGTTTGCCCTACTGTAATTTTTATGAAAAAATGTCTTCGAGAATTCTTAAATTTCATCAAGTTGAATTTCAAAATTTATCAGAATTAATTGATGACCATTAATACCACATTCAAGTCCAAAATAAACCAATCATAAACAATTTCATACTCTGTAGTATTATCGAATTTGGGTTGATAAACATTTCCTAGTGTTTAAAACATTTTGCAGTTCAACTAATATTGTAAAAGTTTCAGTTAAGCTTGAATTGACCTCTTCTGATTTTTTAAGTAGAGTTATTCTGGAAGTAGCTATTATACATTTCCTTACAAGTGGTTTCTTTTGAAAAAATGAGTGTTTATGGATTTCCAAATCAGTCACATGGATCATGCTACACATATCATTTTTATATGAAAGGAAGAACTTGGGCCTTTACTTAATTTTTTTTAAGAATTATCAGATTTTGAGTACTCAAAGTTTCTTACAAAGTTTCCATAACAATTGTCATCTTACTTCCTGTTCCCTAACCCTAGGTTTTTTCAAGCCTGTCCTAGTTTACACATTACTTTTAAATGATGTGACAGTTGAGTTTTGTAGCAGTTTCTCAAAAAAAATATGTGTATATGTCCAGACATTCTAAGGGCTAGTTTCAGTCAATGGAATTCCTGAGTGAGATTTTTGTACTTTTACAAATTTAAGGGCTTATGGCTTTTACTGGGTAAAATTCCACATCTGGAAATTCCACTGACTGAAAACTGTTTCAAGTATATTTGTATTATGTAAGCATTTAGCGATCTATTCTCTCAACATTCTTAATGCCTTAAAAGAAGCGTGATTTACAATGAAATCCTTCATGTTTTTTCTTTCCTGCTTTACATGCTTTTCACCAAACCAGTTTCTAAAGTCTTGGGTACAAAACCATGCCTCAAAATTGACAAAACTATTCCAGTGAGAAAGAAATGATGCCACATTTAATAGCAAATACACCCCACAGTCTGTATTGTTGATTTGCTGTGGTGTTTTCATGACGTGTCTTTGATAGTTGACATTCATCTTTGGATTCTTCCATTTCAAATAATTAGAAATTGTGTTTATCTCATTGTCCCGGGTGATGGTGTCGTACCTATGGCTCAGTGAGTCCATAACTAAGGCATGATTTCTGGCAAAAATGATGACAAACCAGTGGCCATGGGCACATATTGGCACAACAAGATTATCTTCTGGAGATATCTTTTTGAGATAGGAAGATGCTCTCTGGAAATTTTGCTCAACTGATCCACTAAGAGCAACATTTTGGGTTAATGACATGTAAAAGAGTGATTCAGCAATTGTTAAATTTTGTATCCCCCTAAATTGTTCATTTATGAGTCGCAGGAAGACTCCAACTATATTGTCTGTAATTTCATTTCCTTCCAAGAGACAATCAAGGTCTTCTTGAAAAAGTGGTACACCCTTTATGGTAGCAATAACATAGGTTTCCCCAGTGTCATTATATTCATCTAAGTTTATTACATCTGGAACTGTCTCAAGATTCTGATTTGAAGATGTTGCTTTTGTGTTTTCGTCAGATTTGAGGTCACCTGATTGAGACCCTTCCAATTCGGCATCATAATCTTCGTTTGTGGCATGAGGCACATTGGCGCAGTCAAAAACAAGAGGAAGTACCCAATTCAAGAAAAATTGGGATACCTTTTCCACCACTGCAACCCAAAAAGTAGGGTTGAATGCAATTTCAACGATAAATATGCTACCAGCAGACCCCATTTCTGTATTCAATGTGTACACAACAAAGTCACATACTTTTATATTTGTAGCTGCCATTGCCCCTTGAATTTGGTAGTAGTACTTGTGACTTTGTATCAGTGAGTATGTTCCATCAGCATTTTGAATCCCACCTATGTTTCCTTCCAAAAATGCCTCTCTAGGATGTTTCTCTTTGTTTTTAAATGGGCATTTATATTCAACTACTGATGTTCCACAGCACTTGCATGTTCTGATGTTATCTGGACTTGCTGCTAGGAATGGATTTATTTTGTTTATAACAAGAGCAGATGATTCAATGTGACAGTTTTCATGCGTTGTCACCATCAACTTGGTATATTCCTTTCTTGCTGCATTTTCATGCACTCTGCCATGTTCAATCTGCACAGGTAACTTTGAATACTTATTCAAATTTCCTCCCTCTAAAATTTGCCTTGCAAGTGAGTCTCCACTCTTCATAGGATCTTTATCTATATTGGTTTGTCTGCTAACAACATCCTGTAATTTAGTAGATGTTATCAGCCCCTTCCTGTGTATTTTCCAATTTTCACTGTGGCTTTGGGACTTCGTAAGGCTCTCAATCTCATCTACTTCATGTGGAGAGATTGTAAAATTTTCAAGAAACTCCTTGGGATCTTTAAAGCCATCCTTCACATAAAGATTAACCTTTTCATACAAGATTGGCTTGGCTTTTTCAATATGACTGCTGTGAATTTCCTCTTCATTTTCATCACTTTCACTGTCACTTAACAGAAATCCTGCTGCAGTACAACCAAACTCTTTGACCTTTCTTTTGATTTCCTTCAACTCATCTTGGGAATGACACCTTTGGTCAGCAGGAGCCCTTGGGTCGAACTCTATGCTGTCTTTCATTTTCCTTTTCTTGGGAATATTGCATGGTTCAGACGGTAAATTCCCCTTCCTCTTACGCTCCCTGCCTTTGAATCCATGAATCTTCATGAGTGTAGATGCCTTCTTTACTATTACCTCTGAAATGGGTGATGGATCAGTACCCCTTTCAAATTTTCTACGCCAGTAGCAAAGCTTATCTGTTGGTCCGGACATGGGGTGCAAACAGTCATGAAGCGAATATAGAGTTGCAGCAATATGTTTGCAAGCACCATCTTGACCACCAGGGCAGTAACAGTAGGCGGAAAATACACTGCCAGCGGTTGGCTTCCATCTAATGTTTCCTTCGTCTGTTTTCACCCTGTCACCATCAATAACAAACCACAGCTTGTAATGTTTTTCACCCTCTTTGGTTTTTTGTTTCATTGTAGGCCTAACTTTACCAACAAAGACAAAATGTTCTGATATCTCTTTCACCTTCAAATCATGCACATATCCGTCTTGAAACAAGCCATATTCCTCAAATGCTTTTTAAGAGGCAACTTTTTGGCGGTCGTAGTCGCTCGATTTAAAAATCAAAAAGTTGAAAATATCTTCAATGCCGAAAGGGGGAACATTATCCATCTTGCTCGATAGCTCTTGCTCAGGAATCATGAACGGGTCTGGTAACTTTATTCCTTTAATTGTGAGCCTTTCAGACAAATCTAATACATCGTCGTGAAATTCGACATTGGAAGGAAGGCCCATCGTCGAAGCAGCTTGCGCGAGTTTGACAAGATTAGTCTTGTTCGAGTCACTAACAGCGATCCCTCTAGACATCAGAAAATTCCGCAAATTATAAACATTCATCTTCTGGAAGTCTTCCGAAATTTTATCAGCAAAAGACATGACTTTATTCTCTGTACTTCAGAATTCAATCGAGAATGTTTTCACTGTACGTCGCTTTGCAGTATGGCTGTGGCCTAATGTTTGTCCAAACTTTTGCCGCGCTAAGTATTCAACCAATCAGATTCCAAGATTAGAGAGACACGTGATTGCGTTGCGGGGGGCCCTGAAAAGGTGGATTGCAAAACATTGTTGACAAACATTGTTGACAACAAAAATGTTGGCAAACACGCAATTTAATTGAACATTGAACAGACACTTTCATAAAGTTCTGTCAAAACACAGCCGTGTCCATGATGGTTGCTTGCGTTTTCTAAAGTGACTAGGCCATTATTACATGTATACTTTCAATTATGAATAAACATTGAGAGCTCCCTCGAGAATGGATAACTTATGAATCAGTAAGATATCCGTTTGTTACAGTTTCTTAATGAAGTTGTGTGCTTGTTCTTAATCATGTGACGTTTCAGATATTGCCTTTCTTTAATTTTACAGTATGTAATGCTGGTAGTAATGCTGGTAGCTCTGGTTTTGCCCTGACAGCAAATTTGAAGTTTGATGATTTTTAACTCTTCACTCAAGTCACCGAAAATTCTGAAAAATATATCAAAATTTAATCTAATCATTGCAGATTTAAATAAAAATAATAATTTGAGTATCAATTTGAAACAGCTTGCGCCAGAATTTTTTGAATCTGTTGCGTTTTTTTGGGACACCCGGTATTTCAAAGGAGTCTTCGCTAATTGTGATTTCGATGGAATTGGGGAGATACTCTACTTGCAGATCCTGAGTTCCCAACCGTTCGCAATAGAGGAGGATGGAGGGCAGTGGAACAAGGAAATGATGGATCGCACGAGAGCTGGAAGGATTCACTCACTAAAGTCGGCGATAAAATGATGGCAAAGTTTACAGAGCAACTTGATTGGCGCTTTGCAAACCTCTCGAAATCCTAGTGGATGAATTGTGTACATCCATCCAAGTTTGATGAGAGAAAAGCAGCCACTGCGTGGGAGCAAAGCGTGTTGATTGATGAGCTTCAAAAGCTGTATCTATTTGCCATGGATGATACCACAGCTATGGAATACAACCTAAACATGTTGTACAACAACAACAAAATTTCGCTTTTGCGCAAAAATTTAGTTTTAGAGTGCAATGCGTTGGCAGTAAAAAAAAAGACATGCAATGAATTCATGCACAAAAAAGAGGTTGACGGTGGTCCTGAAGTTGATGAAGGACCTGACGCTGCCCGTGATACAATTAATGTGGAAGGGCAAGATAACATTGAGGTTGAAGAAGGCGTTAACCTCGAGATTGAAATGTAAGTAGTATCCTACATTAAATAATCCAAATAATGACTGCATGTCAATGTATCAGCATGACCTAATACTATAAAAGAGAAAAGATATTCTAGACTGTAGCAATTCAAGTATGTTAACGGAAGTAAAGTGGGCAATCTCCGGGCAAATTGTCAGGCAACAAATGTAACTAACTTTACTGTTCATGAAAGTATTAGTTTACCAAGTTCCATGAAATTGAAGAAAATCGACGTAGTTAAAAGCTGCCCAGGCCTAGCCTGTTAGCCAGACCCAATTTTAAAGGAAATAGTGGTCTGTTCAATACCGCTATAAAGCTCTTTCAGAGCCTCTATTTCAAGAGGGCTGTTTTCCAAGTTTTGTGGAGAATGTATGCACATAATTATCTCGCAGCTCAAAATATTATCATAAAAACAAAGAGCGAACTATTTTAGTGCAGCAAGGGAGACAGCTTAATCAATTGCATGATTAGACCCTTACGTCAGAGATTAAATTTCTATGCAAGGCGGAACAAAAAGTAATCAGGGCGCATTCAGATTGCAGTATTCTTTTTCAGAAAAATTTCAAAGAGCTTCCTGGGTAAATACAGTAGAAAACCGCATAAAAGAACCTAGGTTTTCTTGAGGCAGCCTGAATGCCGTTCTTGATAAACTGATGCCTAGTTTCTTTGCAAATAATCAGCAAATTATTCTGAGGAATTCTCAAACGAGGTTTGAACAAGTTCTATGGCGGTATTGAACATACCACTATTTCCATTGAAATTGGGTCTGGCTAACAGGCTAGCCCAGGCCAAGTTGAAAAATATAATCTATTGTATTCAACAACTGTGACGGCTGCCGTTCCTTTGTGTGGCGAAGGAAACAATGGGTTTGTGGGCGTTTCTTCGGCCTATTTAAAGCAGCTTGTCGGTATAGCTATGTCTATTCCCTTTAACCTAGGCCCTCCTTGGTTCTCTGGATATTCCTTTAAAACATTACAAGTTACTATTTTCAATCCATTGATGCTACCCATTTTTTATCCCTACCTTATGGTGGTGCTGTGTCACATTATACGAGCATTATTTCTTTGCATGGGGCACAGCTATGCACGAAAGCCAGCGTTCAGAAAATGGTATGGACAAGTTTCTGAAATAAATGTGTGGATTCTTCTGTGTTCACGGCAACTGGTTCAAGAGCAACCAAGGCAACCTCATTTTCTGTCTTGAACCTAGCTCCAGTGACCACTTGTGTCATTGAGAAGAGCCCTGTGCAGACGAATTTGTTACTCTCCTGCAAGTATGTGGGCAATGATACAAAATTTGGTGCTATTTTCTCTGAGGTGATAGCTGAGCTGAAACCGGTGCGTGTGAATGCACAAAGAATTATTTTTCGTCAAACAACAAACCAGTATGCATTAAAGGGGACCTGCAACGTTGAAACAACTTGTGCTTAATCGAAAGCTCTAAGTGCCATAAAGATGAAAATAAGAATATTTTTCGAAAATGAATATCAGTTTCTCTGTAATTAATGCTTAAACCTCCTCATTTGTCCCGCGCGTCTGACTTCCTTGTTGCAGCCTCGCTTTCGAAACCCACGCATTCTGACGTCAGAGGTGAATATACAAATTTTCGGGTCTCAATGATTTCTAAAGCTTTTATTGCGGGTCCATTGACACGATGAAAGGGGAGATGGCTGGTTGCGCTACTCACAATTACTTTACAAAAGCTGCAACAGACTAATCGCTAACATCAAGAAAGTCAATCGAAAAAGAAAACTGCATTCCAACATTTTCCCACAGATGAATCCATTCGGGAAAATCGGATCCATAATCTGTTTGCAAAACGTCGCGCTGCTTGTTGACAAAGTTGCTTTTGCCAAGAGCAATATTTTTCCGAATGCTAGGAGCAAATAAACATCCTGAGAAAGAAAGAAGTAGACTAAAGGTCAGATAAGCTTCAAAGCGAACCCCTTGAAACCATGAAGCCATAAGAAGACCTGTTTTGGAGGCCCCTGATGCGCCCTGATGGCTGAAACCTCAAAAGGATTTAGGTGCATATGAAAAATGACAGCGAAAACAGGGCGCATAACTATCATTTTTGAATTATTCTCAGAGATATTTGGCTGGGAGCAAAACTTCTACCGCCTTAGATTGGGGCCTCGAATAAATTTTAGATGTTCTTTTTTATTTTATGTCATCAATAATGATGTTCTATATCTCACGAATCTGGAAAGGATATGATGTGACGTTTTGAATGAGATTTTTGTTCGATATGCAAGGGATAATTTAGAATTAACGTCCCAAAAAAGTCTCAATTTGATGATTTTTCACTCCATGGTTATAAAAGATCTCTATAAAAATTTGTACTAGCCCCAAAAATGAGCAGTTGACTACTGCCGAGGCAACTATCAGTCAAGAAGAGATTTTGTCTACCCCATTACAGAACCCAGCCATTGAGGTTGAACAAGGAATGTGCTGAAAAAAGACAGGCCATATAATTTAAACAGTAATTTCATCTAACATGGTGTATGCTTCTGTTCAGATTATCACGAGAATTAAACACAGTTAAGGTTGTGTCCAGCTTGATGAAGACGACCATACAGAGAAAACTGCAACTTGCATCAAATGTTAGCTCTAGCAATGATATCCAATCGTAACAAACAGCAATTCCAAAACGTCTGTCTTTTCTGAAACAAGAGATTGAAAAAAGCATGAAAATATCAAGAATATTACAAGAAAATAAAGGCTCAATAACATTTTCCCCACGATTTTCTTGGATTTTGCTTTTAGAAGTTTCTTAGCACTTCTCAAACATGGTACCAGGGTTTCTTTAAGGTTTTGCCATCCTAGTACTAGTTTCTTGTAAGCCAGTTTCTTTTATAAAATATGTGTACTCACAAAAGTCAACTCCTAAGGAGGAAGAAAGACTCAGAATTGAATACAAGAGTGGATATTGAAATGTCAAGCCTGTAGTCAAAAGCAAGCATGATGACGAAAAGGCAATCATAAATATGCTGCATCAATGCCCAAAGGGCTTCCCCTATTATCGCCTCAAGTATTTGGTAAGGATTCTGCGTTTAGCGTTACACAATGAATGCAAGCTGCATATACTTGAAACCAATGTATTCATGTGACTGAAAGAAAGCACTGCGAATTTTTTGAACAAAGATAAATTTAACGAATAAAGTGCCATCCTTGTAAACCAACAACTTTCGATCGAAGTTCGTGATGGCTTGCTTGGCCGACCTAAAGTCCAAAATGAGCCAATATAAATAACCGGTTTCGTTTTATACTTGTACGAGAAACAAGATGTTAAGCCGTTTAAAAGTACCTTCCAGTCAGTGTTTCCAATCCTTTCAGGATTCACGTCGTCATTTTCACTTTCATTTTTGATTCTGATCAGTCACTTCCTTGTTCTTGTTTGACTGCAAGGGTTGGGCCTTAAGCTAGAATATGTTTGAGCTAAGTCTTGGAAAGGAGTTTAAGCAAATGGGTGCGAGCATGACCCATTGGAATGGGTGTTGACTGTAAGACTGCGGGCAGAGTTATACACTTTGGCCCTTCAAAAACAGTTGAAGCATATCTCCAAGAATATGGTAGATCTGGTTGTGACAACAAAATCAGTAAATGTTATTTGCTGCATAATGGCTTTCTCAAAAGCCACTGTCAAATGTGTATGAATCAATATGTAACTGGTGATTCATGTAGGAGAAAGTGCAATAAAAGCAATTTTCCTGGAATTCACCCAGTTGCAGCCCTTGGGTGCTGTGATCTCTGTCTAGCCAAATGTCAATGTTTAGGAGCATGTTCATCGGATGTGTTGCACCTTTCAAAGGAGAAGAAAGACCCTGTCCCACCAATAATGAGGAGAGTCACACAGGAACAAAAAGAAAATCTTCAGATAAGGCTTCAGTCTCTCCAGGATACATTTAAGTAGAATCATATTGCAAACCATATCATTAATCCAGCCATCATGATGAAATTCACCGACTGTCATGTTAGTCAAATTTTACGATGTTGCAGTCAACTGTTCAACCTTGATGATGTGCTCAACAAAGTAGAAACATGGAGAATGAAGCATGCAGTGATGATTATTCATATTCTTAATGAAGCTTTTGATGATATCGATAAAAGTGATGATGCTGATATTACTGTGCCACCCAAGAGCTATATCAAGATAAAATTGAAGATCATTAGCTGCAAGTAAGATTCAGAAATTCTTGGCAGTTTTGCTATATATGTGGCCTATATTATGATAAAAATCATATTTCTACTCACTGTGTTGTTTTTTTGAATGGCAGCATTCAATTCCTTGCTGTGACAAGAGAAGAACGAAGGAATAGCAACATTATCAAGCTTTACTTGCAATCCTGTGGAAGAAAAACAACAAAGTGAGTAAACATATGATTTGTATCATAATATAGGCCACATCAACGGTGCATTATTGCCCATGTCAGATTAGGTGCTGTAACAGATTACCATCTGATCAAACCTCACATAGAAGAAGATGATGAGCCTATTGAGATTTTAAATAGCAGAAAATAAAATTGCTGGCATCTAACTTTAACCACATTCAGCAAGGTAAGAAACTTCTCCCATATATCTTCCAAATTTTTAGGTACTTTCTCTTGATTTTTGGTGATATGCCACTGTGAAATATGACATGTCCCTTTATCTGCTGTCCGATCATGACTTTTTACTGCTTGATGGTTTGTTTCAACATTTATAGGTAACCATTTATAGGTTACCTTGTGTAGGTAACCATAGCATAGGAATCATTCGTCGTACATAGCTGATTGCTCGTGGCCCATGGTCGAAACCGCCATTCCCACAGAAGGTTGTGGTCACCTTGTCAAAACTACTGGCATAAAGGCAGATGGTGACCTCCTTAAACCATTACGCATATGGTGTGTGGCTTATATAGCAATAACCCGTATCTAGGTTCAAAATAGCCCTGCACAATACTTCTTTTGTATAGGTTGTGGTAACACTAAACAATTCCCATACATGTGCGCCCTCTCCAAAATCTTTGCGTCGATTAGCGGGTACCCTTTCAAGCCTTTCATCTGTATCTTGTTTCAATAAGCCTTTATATATCGGTTCCCAAGAACCATTTCTAAGCATTTTGCATATTGGTTTGCAGTCACATAGCAAGCATTTTGCATTGGGTAGGCCCTTTCAATCATTTTGTGCATGGGTTCAGGGTAATGGTTTCCAATACCCCCCCCCCAATAAACAATTCACATACCTGTTTGCCTAAATCCTCTTTAAGATATCGGATTTGGGTTTGCAGACAAACCTGTTTATAGGTTCACTGTAACCTGTCAGGAAACTGTGAATCAATAGGAAAACCATTGCATTAACCATCTTAAACATTTCGCTCCTATATTGTGGTAACCCACACAAACCTATTTGCATATGGGCGGGTGGTAACCCTCTACAGTATATCATTGCAAATCAATAATCAATCCACTTTTCAAGAACGCATGACAACCTCAGGGAATCTCACTCCCTAAGTCATAATCATATCTATTCATAGCCAACATTTGAAAATGTTCTGCAAAATGATTCAAAATCACGCAACCTGCCAACATGGTTATGGTAGCATTGCCCTTCCTTGACATATGACCATTGGGTAAAGGCTGCCCATTCTTGCCTTTTGTAAGGATATACCTGTTTCCCATCTAGAGCGATGTCAAACTGTCCCCTTTTGTCATGGTAGCCCCTGTGGTCATGAGAGTCGTAATACTTGCCTCCACACTCTGCCTTTCGTTCGCCTACTTCAACTGAGGGATAACTACACTACAAACAAATGATGCTCCAAATGTACTGATATTTTGAAGCCCCAGGCAACACTATTTTGCAGCTTTTACTATACGAAGATGCAAGCCTGACTTCGGAAGCCAATGCATTAATCTTGAACTTAACAATTAAGTTTATTTTGGAAACAGCTTAATTAACTTGTCCATTTTCTTATGGATACCCTCCGTATCCCAACCCTCTGTTTAATGTTGAATGTCCAGTTTTCGTTTAAATAGCTAGTAGTTTGGGGTAGCTTGCAACCAAGAAAGACACTTTGCCAGCCATGATATCTGGGTCTAAAGTTTAGGCTCTTCACTTAATTCAGATCATTTGGTTGCAGGCTATCCTGATTTGTAGCCTTGTTTAATGTTCATATGCTGTTCATTCTATTATTTGACCCCTTTACACGCTGTTCTGGTATTGTCCTTGTTATTTGTTTCATGTTGTGGCCTAGGGGGTAGTTGTGCACCTTTGCTCCTCTTGGTATCGTCTCTGCAGTGTCGTATAGTTGTAATTAGAGAGTACAGTATGAGAGGTATTATTGTATTGCAAATTTCTATCTTAATATTGAATCTTAAATCTTGATTAGTGTTTAGTGTAATTGTTCGTAATTGTTGTATTGGTATTGTTAATTGCATTGGGAGTAATTCTGTAAGTTGCCTTTTGTAATGAATGACAACTTTGGCGAAACACTGTCGCTTTCTCATGGTCCTCTTTAAACTAATAATAAATTGCTCTATGATGGAGGAAGCGACATCAGAGGAAGACGTTCTTACAGCATTATAGCCATGCTCTTGCAAAACCCATGTGTAATCTATCTCATCCCCCTTGCCATTTAGGGACTTGGATAAACTGCCCTGGGACCAAGCCCTTGCGTGATATGCTTGAGAAGAACTATGAAGCTATGGAAGTAGATGCCATTAAATTTAAGCATTGGGCGTCTACCAACAGGCTTAACTTGTAGTCCAAAATTCTGCCCTCTAGACAAATTTCTACATTGTGTGATGAACCAACCTCAGTCGAAACAAGAACCCAAAAGAAATTTAGAAAATACCTTAGAAAGTAGAAGACTAACTAAAGCAAATAGTGGTTTGCATCAAAATAGTCTCATATCACAAGATGCAACCAAAGAGCATGCTAAATAAGAGCACTAATGCATTAAAGTGAATGTAAGCATATAAAAGTGGCTCAAGCCACTTGCGGTCAAATCCTAGCCTATCAGATATCTGTATTTCCTGTTAAGGTAGATCAGCTACTCAAATATGGTGCGGCACGTTTCATGGCCTATTGTCTTTGCACAGCTATTTCTATCAAGGGCTTATATATGCTTAGATTGCCTTTAAGACTGAATTTTGTAATACTTAATATCTTATTTGGTATATATTTACCATATGGTTTTAGCACTAAATTCAACTGAGTATTCAGTAGACTTCAGCTGATATATGGCGAAGTTGAAGATCTGATTCTGTATCACAAAGAAGTCTGATTTTGTCGCTTCAAACCCTAGCATATGGGGTAACTGATTGCCCAGAGCAGCCGTGTTATAATGATGGCCAGTGTATCTAAATTCACAATGCTGGAGGGAGTGCTTTGTGGAATTTGCCTTGCAGTTATCGCTGTTTTGCCGTCACAGCCGATTACACAAACAAGCAAATCTGTGTTTTTCTTTGTTTTTACTGTATTGAAATGACATTAAAGTGAAGCAAAAATGTGGCGGTAAAAAAACCGAATTTAGACCCTATCTGCAGTTGAAGATTGTTGGAATTTTGTTGAATACGGAGTACAAAAATGTTGGAAATAGACAATTTGGAGTTAGAGTTTGACTCATTGTTAAGCAAGCATACTGGTGAAGAATTGTCAAAACTTTTCACGTATTTAAAGATTGCAAGCTTGGTAGAACAAAAATAAATTACAGATCATACGATTAATAAAGGACCACATAGAAAAATTGATCAGCAAACCTGGCGAGGTTGATTTGGAAGTTTACTTGAGAGATGCCATTTCATATTTGAACAAAACTCCACCACTTTTTGAAAAGACAGAGGATGAAAAACAACACAAAGATAATCAAATCAGTTGAGAACTCCGAAGAGCAAACAACAGGAAGATTTTGATGTCATTTTAAATAAACTTGAAGGTGCAAAAAGAGAGTTTTGGGGGACACAGTTTCCAGCTCTTTGGAAAATAGCCAAAATGTTCCCTCCACTAACATGCAAACTCCTTGAATTTTAAGAAGAGAGTTTGAAATATCCGGTCAAATAGGGGGACCCGGCCAGGCAGATAAACTCAAATATGTTTGGCTAATTCATCAAATTGAATCAAAGGAAAAGAGAAATAGCTGACAGTATAAGCAGATTGATTTCTCTACATAGTAATTTGAGAAACTATATTCTCACTTAGCTTGATTGTTAACTTACAAAGCTGCGCCAATTGTTGCGCGTGTTTTTTCAAGGGAAAAGGGCAGCTGACCTGTTCCAAGAATTAGTCACTTCTTGCCAAGGACCAAGAGAGTCTGCTCAACAATTTCTGGATGCTAGAAGCAACGTTTATTTTGCCACACGAGAGGTGAACACACAGGCATAATACAGCTCAGCCTTGGTGCAGCAATCCTTGTAAAGGATATTAAAGGCACACTGTTGTGGCTGTAATTGGCTGGTTGTGATGTTGAAATCCCGAACAAAAGACCTGGCCTCTGGATCATTATAAAGCCTTAATGCTCTTAGATCATACTTTGTTTCTAGAATAAAGGGAGCCTGATCATTATCATCTTCGTGAATTTCAGTGTACAGCGAATATACTGAATCCTGCCTACTTCTATTCTTTCATATTGTCTTATTCATCCAATCAGTGCCATGAGAGTGTGCCTTTAAAATCCAGTCCAAAATACAACCTCTAGACAAATTTCTAGATTGCTTCATTGAAAATCTTGTTCTCCTTAAACGTCACAACTTCATTGCTCATCAAGCAGCAGGAATATTATTTAAACGAAAGGAAAGACATGGGGATAATCGATGGTGAATTTTTGGTCACAGGTGACTGTGCCAGAAACTTTTCATTGGTTGTTCAAAATGAAGCCCAGTTGTTTCACTGGAACAATCATTGAGCAACCTTTCATCTATTACTTTAAAGAGAAGAGCATGGCCAACTGAAACATGGAAATTTCATGTTAATCTCTGATTGCAACACACATGATACCATTGCTGTCCATGTTTTTCAGAAGCACCTTATGCTCCACTTAGCTGAGAACTTTCAGTCAGTCAGAAAGGTTATTCATTCTCAGACGGGTGTGCAGGCCAATATAAGAAATAAAAAAAAGTCTCGAATTCATGCCTGCATGAATCCAATTTTGGAGTGCCCGCAGAGTTGCAATTTTTGCCACAGGCCATGGGAAAGGTCCTCCTGGTGGTATTGCTGGTGGAGTCAAGCGCAAAACCACAGTGGCTTGTCTCCAGCTTCTCTACAAGGATCAAATTCTGTCCCTTGAAGCATTGTTTGAGTTTGTTGATACAAGTAATAAAGGAATCACTGCCACCTTTGTCACAACAGATGCAATTCTCAAAGAAAGGTCACCCCTTGCCTCAAGGTTTGAAAAAGCAAAGACAATAGCTGGCTCAAAGAAACCAGAAACTCCATTCATTCCATCCAGTCTCAGCAACCACTCTCAGCGTGAAGTACAGTAACAGCTCCATATGTAGGATTGCTTCAGTCAGCAAAAATGAGAAGCCACTCGAAATAAAGGATGTACACCGATATTTAGCAGTTGAGTATAGCAGAAGCTAGACTTGCCCCAAGTCTATTTCGTCAAAAAAAAATTCGTCAAAAAAAGTGAAGGGAAAAGTGAAAAGCGAAATAGACTTGTATATCTCTGGACCTCGTGAATAATTAATGAGATAGCTAATCTCTTGTGGTCAACTGAAAAAAACAGGGGGTAGCTTCGAGCGTTATTGGGCGAATGGAATTAAGTCAAAATTTGGCCCGTCAAATAAAGGAGGTAACAAACTGAGAACCTATGCAACTTTTAAAGGACATTTTCAGCGTGAAGCTTATACTAAATTAACCGACAAATCGCTCAGAAGGTGCTTTGCAAAATTCCGATGCAGCGATCATAGTCTGCACATCAAGGTCGGCTGGAGAGATAATTTGCCAGTCGAGGACAGAACGTGCCTTTGTAATAAAACCAGCGTTGAAGATGAACAACATTTCATGACTACCTGCCCAAAATACCACAGTTTACGAAATAAACGGTACGAAAAAATTGACAATTCTGTCATAAACTTCAAGCTTCTCACACCTGAACAAAAATTTATCTATATGATGTCATGTGAGAATCTTCAGATAATTAAATGGGTAGCATGTTTCATAAACAAGTCTATTGAATTACATTCAGACGACAATGCCAATTGCACTTGAGTACTACCCTTTTCCCATTCCTACGCCAACGACTGAAGAGAGTTAGCACCATGCACAGTCGAAATTAGATTTATTCATTTTATATTTATATTTAATTTAATTTATTGCTGTATTTCTGTTACTACATATTTGGATTAGTTCTTTCATTGCTGTTGTTGCTGTTGTTGCTGTTATAATTAGCTTCTTTTATTTTATTTTATGTTAAAGTATAACAACGCTCCTGTAAAAGTGTAGCAAGTTATTATCATGAAAATTGAAAAATTGAATTGAATCGTTCAAAAACGGAAGCTGACCAAAGCTGACGACAGCACGCAGCGACATGTTGTGAAGATCGAATAACAGAGTATCTCTTGAAGATCAAATAACAGAGTATCGAGTAACAGAGTATGTACTGTATAATTCATCTAAATCCCAGGAGAAAATGTTGAGGGAGGGGTGAGATTTTACTGAAGTACTTTCGGTACTTTTATCTCTTGTTTCTTATGGAAAACTACTTGTAACTTGAGAGCAGGATGAATCACTAAAAACATTTGATGTTAAAATGTTTAAAGAGTAGAGCCACAGGTAACGGGGAGAAATTTGTATAAAAGTAACAAGTACCTCCATCTATACTTCAGTGTTAACCATATTTGCTAATTTTGTCTTGATTCGTTTAGGCCAACCACGACAATGTTTGTGATCCAAAGAGTTCCGGTTTCCACTCAAAATAAATTTTGAGTGGAAACCGGAACTCTTTGTATCACAAGCACTGTCGTGGTTGGCCTAAACGAATCTAGACAAAATTAGCAAATTTGGTAAACACTGAAGTATAGATGGAGGTACTTGCCTACTGTTACTTTTATACAAATTTTTCCCCGTTACCTGTGGTTAGAGCCTCGGCGTTTCCCAATTTTTGTTTTGAAGGATTTCCTATCAATTTCTATTGAAAATTCCTGAGATTTTGCAGTAGCATTCGCTTCTTAATGCTGATGGGTGCTTGAAGGGTGTTTTCTAGCTGTAAAGAAGGTGTTTGTTTTCTGCGTTTCCTAGCAGCAACAATGAGATAAGACCCAAAATTTTACTCGTATATCATCCCATCAACTGCATTTCGTAAACTGTATGGGCCAAAGAGGGTTTGGTGGCCTGAAATCATGGGGGGGGGGGTTCTTGGCTAATTTTTGGGTAGGGGTCTGCCTTTAGCATATTCAATATCATGCCCTTGGCCAGACGAATTTTTACGAAAATGGTACCCTTGGCTAGACCAATGATGTTGGCCATTCTCTGGACCAATATTGTCAAATTTGTACCAAATATGATATCATGACCTCTCGCTAGACCAATATTGTCAAAAATGATACCCTTGGCTAGACCGTTGATGGGCCAAAATGCAAAAAAAGTATACTCTTGGCTTGACTAGATTTCCGAAAAAGTATACTCTTCATTGCAACACATCCCCAGGTACCCCCCCCTGTGCCGGAAAATATTTACAAAACGACTGATGCCTGTTCTAATTTCAAACCGTATCATTTAAAGTTATCTTTGTCCCCTTCTGATGACGCCCCTGGCTCTGAGGAATACATCACAGGTTATATAACCAAAAAACCGCAGCATTTTTTTTCTTGCAATTGGTCATGTCTTTTTCACAAGCTGCTCTTTCTTTACTCTCCCAAGCTCTCTGGTCATAAGGTTAATAAAGAGAGAATGTGTAGATTATTAGGCCCAAATGCTGCCATGGGTAATAAAGAGAGAATGTGTAGATTATTAGGCCCAAATGCTGCCATGTGTCTGTCAGTCTGTGCTTGTTTGCACGAGGAATTGTTCATCCCTTACTGGCAGTACCTTTAAAAACTTCCCATGGCATTTACTGTCTTTGCAGCTTTGTGCAAACATTTAGAATTTTGGTGATGATATGCAAAGCGATTTGCCAAAGCCAGTTCACCGTGCTACAAGCATATTGCGACCTTCCATGTATCCTAATAGGGCATCCACTTGATAGGATCGCAGTTCTTCGATGTTTTTTAAAACTGTCTTTGAAGCTTCGATTGCTCTCCGTTGCAAAATTCAAACTTGTACTGTTGTTCGTGCGTTGCTCAGTCAGTGAGCAGAAGTGCGCAACGTGCAACACAACACCCCGATCTCATCTTCAGTGTGGCTTGCATATTGTATTCTTTTGTTTCTAAGAGCTCAATGATTGGCTGAAGTCCACATCAAAAGTACAGACAGCGTCCCAAATGCTTCGGATCAAATTACTCATTAATTATTCATGAGGGCCAAGTCTGTTTTGTAATATACTTTCCGGTAGACTTATTACAGTTGACAAAACATACTTGGGGCAAGTCTAAGCAGAAGCTGGTGGGTTGCATATGTGGCCCAATTCACTACCAAAGGTAATGAGGTCTTAGTATATGTTCCTCATCCAAATGGCCTCAGTCCAACATATGTTTTTCCTGAAGTGCAGGATGTTCTTACAGTTTATGCAACCAATGTCCTGGTTCCTGTTAATCCTACCACAGTCATTGGCCAAACACACTTTTTATCTGTGGAGGAAACCAGAGCTGCTGCTACTGCTCTACATGTAAGAAATGTATGAAATGACTGCACTGGAATAGCCATTACTGTTTAGTTTAAACTAGTTTAACATTTATCTGTGTGTAGCTCTTGAAAATATTTCAAATCTTGGATTATTCTTGTGGCAAATTGAAACATACATACATACCGATGTTCTATGAATGCTCAAAGCAAGATGGCAGGAATTGTCTCGGGAGCTTGATGTCTTTCGAGTGACCAACATTACATGATCTCTTCTTTCAAAAGTGTCCAACCACCATATAACACTCCCAGTAACGAATAAATTATCTGCCTGGGCCTGTGGTTTCGTTGCCAACTTTGCTCTCTTCCAAATAAAAATGAATAGAGGTTTTGGAAAATACAATGGAAAGTGAGAACAACACCTTGTCTAGAATTAAGAGAGATGTGTAAAGGCCCCAGAACAGGAATTATGTTTCTCACTTGCTGGATAACGTGTAAAAGATATATACAGTCCTTTTCGGGAATAAAACAACACGCGTGCGGCAAAACCACACAGGCAAAGTGACACAAAAATAAGTATTCAAGTCTCCCTCCATTGATAAAGATAATCACACTTCCATAAAATTAATATTATCGTTATGTTTATGTGTCAATGAGTTTGTAGGGCTATAAACTGCATTTAAAGATATTTTGTGTACTACTCGGAAGTTTCTTCGTTGGTAAACTCAGACTCGTCAGTGTCTGATTTGTTTGAACTATCAATGTCAACAGGACAAATCTGTCTGCTCTGTTAATTTTCAACATCGGTATCGATAATAACAACCTTTCTTGGTGGGGAGGCTATCTTTGTCTTTCAGCGTTTTGAAACATAAATTCCCACTGCCCGTTTAATGTGTTCTCTTTCGATTGGAGACCAGTTCTTGTCATTACCGCTTATTATCATTATTGACTCTATCCTTCTATGCTTCATCGTAATTATTTCACATTGTGGGAATGGCCACTTCGGACTTTGTCAAAAGTGTTATGAGATCTGTCAGTTATCACGGTTTATTGAAGCGCATGCTTTGATATTGGATGTGTCGAATATCAAAGTACCGCTTTACTTAATCAAAATAACACTTTGCCCGTGCGATGAAAAGCACTCGTGACTCAATTTACGTGTGTGCCTAGCCATGCGCATGCGATCGCATGTGTCAAACGAAAAGGTCTGTATATAGTGAGGTAAAGACCTGTTCGTCAGTTGCCCTGTTCGTAATTGGTCTCCATAAACATACCCATGAATTAGCATGTTTACTGTTGAATCGTTAGGATAGATTTGAAACGCAAACAAGTTACCAGCATTTCTTCATGGTCTCGCTGCAACCCACTACTTTTCGTTCGAAGATGAGCAACGAGACATAGGATTAATTGAAGAGTCTTAGATGTAAAAACAAGACATAAAAGAATGATCCGGAAATATTATAGAAACTGTTTTCCCTCCGCAACAAAATGTATAAGAAAGTTTCAGTTTCTTTCATAGCCACTTCTGTTGCTACACAAAGGAAGTTGAAATACAAATGAAGAAGGTAAACGGGTTGGTCGTTCAGCTTTAAGGTTATCTCTAGGCCTAAAGCTGTTCTTCTACTCCTTTCTAAAAATGTGTTAAAAGCGGTAAAAACAGGGATTATGTTGATCTTAATTGACTATTGCCAAATTTTCTGTATGACACTGTGGCTAACCAGTCAAATTTGCAGTTCAATCTAAACCCGTAGAACAGTGTTAGGGGCATGTATTTGTCATCATTAGTGTGCTCAACGAAGCAACAAATAGACAATGCTACCTCTTGGCTCAAAGCTTGGAAGCAAAGGCTCAAAATTTTTTATATTGGCTAACGCGCAGACACACCCTAATAATGTTCACACCTTTAAGGCCAATGCTGTTCGAGAATATGCTGTCACGTGACGGGAAACACCCCCTTTTGGCTGGTTTGGACCCCATCCCTTTTGAAAAGCCTGGTGTAAAATCTGTAAGGAATTGGGAAAAAATTCTCTCTCAAACATGTTGTCCAAGCCAAGGAGCGCATTTTCCTTGCAAACTTTTCAAAAGTTCCTATTACTTTTGGAACTATGCGTGTTTAAAGAAAGAAAAAAACAAATCACAACTTCATCTTCAATGATGGCCTGGTATATGAGAGAACTTTGTAAATGATTTGATGTAAATCTTTTCAAAGTTACTTAGATAAAATATCGCGTCAAGTCTGCAGTTCTTGTGTGGCCATACTTGTGTGGCCGCCACTAAGCACAATGGTTACTGAGATGAAAGCGGCGGAAGCGGAAGGCAACCAAAACCACCAGGAAGGATCACACGGAGAGCACAGCCAGCCAGCCAGCAAAATACAGCCAGCAAGACACTTGCCAAGACACTCACAAATCAGGAAGAGCTGCTGCAGTCGGAAGAATGGTTGTAGAAGAACAATCCTGACCTACTTGGGAGGTTGTTTTCTGTCTATATTCTAAATTTGATGTAATTAAAATACATACTATGTTATATACAGCATGATTAGCAGCTTCAAAGAAGTTGCCAAAGTTCTTCAAAAGAAGATCATCCACTAATCGGCTGGCAGTTGGCCATCTTCCTCGGCTCTCTTATATTGTTTTGTGCTTGGTGGTCATGAATAGGAACTCTATTTCTTTCCATGGCAGGATGAAAGAATCAAAGATGGATCCAATATGGCATCACTGATGCAAATGTTTGAGAAAAATTTTCGAGACTGGCAATAGTAAAATTAACCAAGGGATCTTTGCCAACTCCTTGTGGATTAACTGGGCATTGGGGTGGCACAGCCCGGACACCTGGGAATCTTTTAAACAATATTGTGGCCATGCTTCTCGCCGTTGATGTCTCTTGGTCCTTGGGTTGTCAAATGGTCTGGACAAATGTAAAATCATCTATCATCGAGGCAAGTAGTTTTTTACCTTGGGTTGCCTGTGCAATAAAATCTGCTACAACTCTTTCATGTATCTCTGCTGTTCTGTACTGATGACGTCGCTGTGTTGTCTTTGACATTGCTATTCCACTCTTGTTCAAGATATTCAGCACTGTTTCACTCAATCCTTTACCCACAACCTGCCTAATGTTCTGCTGGAGTAGTGTACTTATGTTGACATGGCAAAGAATGTATTTGCTCCTGAAGCTTGCCAGTTTTTTCCACAGCATCTGGATCAAATGGTGGCATTTCACTCTTTTCCATACTTGGACCAGAGAAAAGTCCGGCAAAGTTTTACTTATTCTTGAAGATCTACACTTTTTGAAAGAAAATCTTATATTTTTGTGATTGTGGCTTTAGTATGACACTGCCTTCTGGTGCGTTTTCCCACTTACGCAAATGGAACAGACTCTTGCCATTCCATGATTTGAAAATAGTGTACCACCACTGAATATCCTCTTTTTTCCAGAGTGATAGCGTAATGAAATGGTGGAGCTCTGACACTGTCTTAGCACGATCAATTAGTCACAAAAACGGACGCCCAAGGACGACAGCCTGAGAACAATGTTCCAGCAGCCCAATGAGGGACCAGAGGGCTCTTGTTGTTCCTGTTTTATGATCTTTCCATGTATCTAAAACCAACTGAACCTTGGTGAGTTTGTCAATGGGAAGCCCAAGTTCCTGTTTCTCTGAGTCCAGAATAAAGCCCAAATAAGTGATTGATGTTGATGGACCCTCTGTTATTTCTGGGGCAATAGGGACACCCAGAGTCTCAGCTAAAGATATACACTTGTGGAGATCTGATTCTGGAGATCTGAAATCGTCCAAATATTGCTGAATCTTTCGGACACCACCAATTTGTTTAAAGATTGACTGCAGTGCGTCCGCGAACCATGTGACGAATTTTGCTAGTAACGCACATTGGCCTAATTTCAAAACTAAATCGATCGCTTCTGTAATACCAGCATATGAAACTTCTGCCTCTGAATCTGAGATGAGGTCGTTGACACTTGCGTCCCTTGGAAAGTACTGATCCGTGATTAAACGAAATTTGCCAGGCGTTGATTTTGGAATTACTCCAAACCGATTAAGCTGCAAAGGTGTCAAAGGAGCTTAGTCATAGGGACCTGCAATTGACCCAAACGTAATCTCTTCCGCCAGATAGTTATCAATAACCATAGTCTGATCATAGGCCGTTACATAGTTGCGGTTAGCTGATACTGGTGTGCCTGGGTTAACTCCCAGATTAAAGCCATGCCGAATACCCATAAAAACCCATTAAGAATATGTAAAATGAAGATACTCCAGGTACATTTTCCACATGTAAAAATTCAAAGGTGAAATACAAGAAGCACATGGTGGAAAAAATAAAAAATCAGTTGAACTGGATAGTCATTTATAGTTATTTTATTGGGTGGAGGGGAAGGTGAGCAGTTCTTTGATGCTCGTTTCCTGCCGCTATCATTTTGAGTATCCTCTGAAAATGGAGAACAGTCACCCTTTTTGTGGGGTCCAAGGCATATGGAGCAGATATGGGCAAAACGACACCCTTGGAAAGTGCACCCTTTCCATTCCATTACAAGCATGGCAATTTTTGGCCTTGGGATTATCCCTTGCTATACTGCTGTGAGCCCCTCTAGAGAGCACCTATGGATGGGAAGAACCTCCCCCCAAGTTCATGGTTGTATTCTCCGCAGCTTGCTTGCGGAAAGCCATGTCGTACTCCAGCCACCACAGTCCCTGCACATCTCAGTGTGGGGTGGACAGGAGAAGAAAATAGGCAATCACATTTTGTAATTGATCCGGCTTTTCTTTTGCGACTAAGCCAGAATAGACCGCCCATGCCTCCGCCCAATCCACAAAGCCATTGATACATGCCAACTCAGACTTGATCAATTTTGTCAATTGGACTTGAGATAGCTCTTCTGTCGGAAGCTTCGTTATATTTTGTGGGCGCAACAGATCAAAGTCCACATATTGGCCCTTCTGAATCTTTTCGACCAAATAACCAGGGACTGGAGGCAGGGCAGAGGAAACTTACAAAGCCAGCACTGCTTTTTGGGCTGGGAGCATCTCAATGATCTGCCACTTGTTACCAGAGCTGGTAGGTTGGGCTGCCTGCTAGTGCTTGAGAAGTAGTAATGGCAGCAACAGAATGCTCACCCACATTCCCAGTTGAAACTGCAGCACCAGATGCAGATGATGAGCTTTGGGGCTGACTGGTCTGATTGGTTTGACTGGTCAGTCCTCTCAACATAACAAAGATCCAGTCAAATTGCTCCATCGCTTCTTTCCTACTTATTGCATCCCCTCCGGTTGATTGGGGGTCAATCACCGGTTCTTGCTCCTCTGACGCAGACATGATAAATGAGGAAGGCAACACAAATTTAAAACAGAACTGGAACAGGAATGTCCCAGGCTCACCACACCAACGCAGCTGCAGCGACGGACGAGGCAGAAAAACTCTCTTCTCTTGACAAGGCGTTGTGGACTCGATTAGGTCTGCTCTATTTCTGGGATCCCAGCGCTTGGCGGTGAAAACGTATCTTCACTTCTTCAAAGACAAATGTTATACCGGGTGAGTCAAAAAAAAGTTTGCCTGTTTGGCGGGCTGTGGAATAATATGTATGCAGCTGATATTCAAAACTGAAATGTTAATCTATCATGCAAAGGCTAACTTAGATGAGAAAATTTTGTTTGGTAGAATTGCTCATCTCTAAGACCCCAAAATTAGAAAAATTTCTCTAAAGGACATGTATGGGAACTAGAATTCCACATTCCATTCCGGTCCATGATTTACTTGCTATTGAAATCAAATTCTATTTCTGAAACTGACAATTGTAGTGAACTCAAATTTCCATGCCAAATAAATCATGGACCAGAATGGAACGTGGAATTCTCGATTCCCATACAAACCCCTTACAAGCATTTTTCCAATTTGTGGGTTTTGCAAGTGAATGATTCTGCCAAACAAAATTTTCTCATCTAAGTTGGCCTTTGAATGGTAGATTAACACTTTAGTTTTTAATATCGGCCACTTACTTTTTATTTCACAGCCCGCCAAACTGGTAAACTTTTTTTTGACTCACCCGGTACAATAAAGCATATTCTGCAAGTTTACAGACAGGAACGTTCACAGCTAGATTAGTCAAGTTGTATTATTGCAAAGGTAAGTGGAAGTATTTTCTTCTTCGCATTAGAAATGGCATCTCAACAGTTGAATGATAACCTTTGAAACAGCCCTTAAAGAGATCAACATTGCCTTCATAGAGAAATAGAAAGCAATTTGCAAGAGCAAAGCGGCCTTGAACTCTGTTGAGTGCTGCCTACGCAACGCCAAAAGTGAAATAAGACTGGTTTTGGTATCACATAAGGAAAATGTGACAATAAACATATCTTTGAATGACAGACCGTGGACAGCATGTGTCTTTATTTTGATTCAAAGGAATATGTCAAAGTGGACATGGGTGACTCTGGTATTCTAGCCAACATAGACAATAGCTCTGACTATGGTGGAACAAGGGATGAATGGGAGGGAAATATATTTAACGCTATTATTTGAACTTTATTTGCCTTGATTTGCAGTGAGATCATATTTCTTCTATTCTGTGTGTTCGGTACATGAGAATCATTTACTTTTTGTTATATGGATCTGCTTTGAAAACAGGGGGCTCTCTGAACCATCAAAACAGTACCCCCCCCCCAGTAACGATCCCACTGAAACATTGCCCCACCAAGGTAGATGGATGACGCACCAAGGAATTTTGTTTCCCTGCTAAGTTTGAAAACTTCCCCACCGTATTTCTGTTTGTTCCCTGTTCAAATGTTTGTTTCCCCGTCAAAACTGTACAAGTTTCATCATAGATAATAGCCGAAAATTTCTTTTCCCTGCCATTATATTTCTAATTCCCTGCTAGTGACTGCCCTCCTTCTCTATTCTCAGAAATACCAAAAGAATGGTTCTTACAGCGAGGCATGTTAAAAAGGTTAGAGGAGGAGGATATGGTGCTAGCAGTCAGACTAGTTTAAGATCAAGGCAAGTATTACAGACGAGGACCGCGAGAAAAGGGACCAATGTAATGCTGTTGTTCTTGCAAATGACAGGGAGTTCTCTATGAGAGAGCTTCCAAAGAGGGAATTTGTAATCGACCAAAGGTATGATTGTTGCTTTCATTTTACATGCAAAATGATTGAGAATTTTCCAATGGCACTTGTTTTTTCCTCGGGACAGTTAATGAGTAAAACATATGGAGTGGTTTTGGGTGTTATGGGACATCGGGCATTTTGGGACATTCAGGTAATTGCTTTGGTGCTGGGGTTTGCCATAGTGGAAGGCTTCCGTGCAAGTGTCAAACTACTGAAGGGAGTCCTTTGAATCTGTTGTTCGTCAGCGCAGACAAAAAATATTTCCCTTCCTTATTCATTCCTTTGGTATGAAAAATCGGTATGAGCTAGTTTTATCAACTCTTCCTTCTTGTAACTTACAGTAGATACTTGATAACCCTACCGTAGTACTGTGAGCTAATATAGATTGTATTACTAACCAACGTTCTTGTATGGAGTTGCTGCTTTGAACAATGGTGCAATCAATTTTAAGTTTTGTAGCAAAAGGAGACAAGCCAGACAAAATTTATTATTCCACCTTAGCATGTTTCTTGTAGATTTCAAAGAGCACCACAATCAACAGTTTAAGCATTAAGGGTCAAACAATTTTCGTAGAAAACAATCTGTTGTAGACAAAAATCACTTGTCACCCTTTCTATTGGAACAGAGAGGTACTTGAAGTTATTTTTAAGGTCTGTCATTATTTCAGGCATTTTATGAGATAAAATATCATATACAAACTTCTTGTAATTCTTTCTCATGTGATAGATCTTGACATTATTCGTTGCCAGAGCAAGAGATTGTCGAACTGTGTGCTGGTACCAAACACCTTGGTTCCTATACTACAGCATTTGAGGGAGAGAAGTGGGTTTCATGTCGTAACTGCAGCATTCTTTATCATGCTGTTTGTAGTGGTCTCATTGTTCCGACATAGTCATTGGTGTGCTGCATAAGTCAATTTGCCAGTAAAGAGCTGCTTAAAGACCCACGTGCAATGTTCAAGTATTTTCCAGAAAGCTCAATGTAAGTACCAGGTATTCAACAAGAAGTATATCTATGTGACATTTTGGCAGGAGGAAGGCACAGAAAATTTGCTGTGCCCACGCCCTTGATACCCTTGGAAAATGAGGGAATCTCCCTGTTTAGTTACATTTATACAAATAACCAATTATTAACTTATCACTTCATTATAATTTCAATGTAAATGAAAGTTGAGCTAATGTGATGGAGAGAAGAGAGTAGAGCAATGTGACACAATTAACTACCAGGTAAAATGAAATTTTATAAAATTCAGAAATGCTACTGCCCTGTTCTGCAACACCTGAAAAACGAGGAGAAAATCAAGCAAGATGTCTTCTTATTCATGTCAACTCGCATCTGTATAACAATCATCAAACACGGTGAAAGTTGATGCAGAGTGCGAGGCTGCAGAGGGGACTGCTAGCGACTTCCCTCCTTCTCTATTCTCAGAAATACCAAAAGATAGGTTCTTACAGAGAGGCATGTCAAAAAGGCTAAAACGAAAGTGTTCTAGTATTCTATAGTGTTATCATAAATTTGAGAACATGTTACTAGTAATGGAGCTTTGTACATGAAGTAACTTGAAAGTGATTAAACAACTATTGAACTGCTCGATGACCTGCTGTTGCTTAGAATCATAGGGAAATTAGCTAAAGCATTACATCATATTCATAAGAATGGGTTCATGCATAACAACATTAAGCTTGACAATACAAAGGGCAATATTCAAAACAATGGCTACCAATGATTCTAGACTTCGGTGAGGCAACAAGAATGAAAAGTTATTTCAAGCGGAAATATAACACACATCACAATCATATATATCCTAATATGGTTTTGAGAGAGAAAGCAGAACATGCAGTAGAAAGCGATATTGTCTCATTTGGTATCATCTTGAAGAATTTAGCTACTATAATCGAGGGCCAAGAGGATGTGGAATTAGTGCAGGCCGTTGCAGGTCATTGTGGCTCATTCCTTATTTTAGTAAATACCTACTTATTTTAGTTGATTAAATTCTTGCATTGCTTTTAGTTTATTGACATTGTCACATCACTAGGAAATGATCGTTATTATTAGTTTCTAACATATCTATCCAAGAAGAAATGAAGCAGGGAGCTGCAGCAGGTGGGACATGTAAATAACTAATGCAGCCAAGACAAGAAGAGAAAGTTGCACAACACACCTAATGAGGGGAACAGCAAACTGAACCTGTTAGAAGTGTTCAGTCTCTGTGTAGTGTACGATCTGCAAAAATTTCTTGAGGTAATGGTTTGAAGCAATCAATCACCTTGTCCCAACTAAACCCTGTCAAAAGTATAGGATATCTCTTAAAAGTGTGAGTCAGCTCGAACCCCTACATTTAACCTGTAGAATTCACATTAAATATTGCAACCAAGGCAATAGGAGTCAGTTGAGCACAACATGCCTCGAGAACAGCTACCTCAAAGTGAATTGGTTGTGCTAAACACCGGAACGGTCCAGAACCAGGCAGAATCACCTGGAACATGTTCCCACTCAAAAACACAAATTTCTCGGACAAAAATCTTCAACACATGCAAATTTGTCATTTGCTGCTGGACAATTCCTGTTATACATCAAAAAGGTGTATTTCAATTGTGAAAAAAGCCAAACAAGGCCTGTCACCTTTTGAGGTAAATAGGCAGGTAAGTCCATTATTGTCACAGTGAGAATACTTGGAGAGGGACGAATCAGACTAGATCTCTTTTGTGGTCATATGAACTGCTACGAGTTTTCCACACATCCAGATAGAAATAAGAAATATACCTTTTCAATAACGTGGCATATTGATGGATCAACCGCTGTCAAGTCCAGAAATTTGAAAATCTGGCCTTTTTTTGCAATGTAATCAAACCACCCAATTTGCAATATTAATTTCGTAACATTCTCTTCCCAACATTCTCTTCTAACATACAAAAGTTTGATGAGAATCTTTCCCTGTTTTGTCGCAATCTAAAGGCAAATGAGGCACAATATTTTGGGACACCAAAAATGTGCTGAACCTATTGAATGGGTTTCATGTGGATTTCCCAAATAGGCACCTATCTTGCAGCATGCGCGTCCAAGAAAAAGTTGCAGATTTCCCGCAAAAGCTGCTTCCCTCAATATGAAGCAGTTTAATGGAAGGTTTGGCTGCTCTATTTGTTTAGAACCAGGTGAGGAGGACAGAGATAATCCACTTTTAAGGTACTATCCATATAAAGCAACAAAAGCTCCCCTCCGCAATCACGAGGATGCGATGCAACATGCTGAGCAGGCGGATAATAGGAATTCCGTTTTTGGTGTGAAGGGACAGTCACCTGTACATCAGATATTAAAAATCCCAGAAGAGGTTCTTCTTGATTTCATGCATCAAGTTTTATAAGTTGAATTGTGGAAAAAAATGCAGAGTTAATCGTGTCATCAAATGATTAAGATCCGTTTTGCCTCAAGGAGGACATCCCTGCAATTGATGGACTCATCAGTGCCATGAAGCCGCCCCATAATTTTCCCAAAAAGATGAGAACTATCCGTGAATTAGGAAAATGGAAAGCACATCAAAAGGAATGTTTTTATTCCCAATGAGTTTATCTTGTTTGTGGAAGTACCCCCCATGAGAGCATTTCTTCCACCCCAGCTTATTTGTGACTGGTTAGCGCATCCTTACCGAGGACACCCTTGTTGAAGAAGATTTGCAACTGGAAGAAGCAATGCTCGATTCCTACATTAGACTTTTGGAGAGATTGAACATGAACAAAGAAAGAACCTACAATCACCATTCAATGTGCCACTTTGCCCAGCAAGCAAGAAATCATGACAACCCAATTTTGCATTCTGTCTTTGTTTGTGAAGGCATGATCTCATTGTTGAAGAAAAAGTTCCATGGCACAAGGGGTATAATTCATCAGATGCTTCGTAATATGGCAACTTCACAAACATATCAATCTGAAGTTTCAAGGAATGTGCACAAACCAGCATACGCCAAGTGGTTCTGATGTCCTGAGAAGAAAGACAGACTGTCCGGTAATGTATTTTTTCTACAGGCCTTTCCAGAAAATATTGCTACTATGATTCAAAATCTTGATATAGATGCGCTGAACATGAATGCTGATGAGGAAGAAATAATATTCTCGTCGAGGATGAATAAAGAAGGTCCAATTTTTCACAGTGAAAGTTATTCCTAAGATTTTTAAATGGTTTGATGTGAGAACATTTTGTCTCATGTCGTATTTTTTGCAATGCAAGATGCAGATTTGTGAGTTAATGCTACATCTCTGCAGTCTTAAAGACATATCAACATGATTAATACAGTACTGTACTTTGAGACCTTTGAACATCATGATTATTTGTAAAAAATTTGTTGCATCTTCGATTTGAGGACCTCATCTAGAGTTTTTACCTTGTTTATATTTCTTTGGCACTGCTGTACCGGGTCACCCAAAAAGGAGACCCAACGCAATCTGTTATAGAAAAAAAATAAGTGGGTGATTGAAATGCTTCAAACGTTGTTTTGTCGCTAAAAGACTAGCCTACGCTATGAGTATTTTTCACCATTTTTTCAGCATAGTAAATTTTACGAATTAAGGATTATGAGAAAAATTTTTGCTATGATTCGGGACATTCATTATAAACACTTTAGTTGAGCATTGTCTAACTTGGATTAATTTTTTTTGAGCAATCAAACACACTGCTCTTTCAATGGTTAAATACTGAGATAACTTTTGATTAGTAAAAATAGTTGGGTACGCGTTTTTTATAAGAAAGTGATTTATAAGAAACTAGTACTACGATGACCAAAAATTTAAGGAATTCCAGTTGTACATTCAAGGACAATTAAGAAGCTCTTTACAGTTCGTGCAATGTTGCATTTGTAAACATGAAGCGAGACGAGAGCCTTCGTCTGTCACACCATGCGGTTACATCATAGAGAGTTGTTAAAAACGATGCTATTCATTAAAAACGAAATAATTCTCAGATCCTGACAAGATCAGGTAGGAATTTGTATAAGAACTTACAAAGGAACCTAAATAGGTCCTGACAAGATCTTGTATGAATGTGAATATAAGAACTTACATAGGATCCTAAATAGGATCTTGCATAGGATCCTAATAAGATCCTGTATGAATTTGTATAAGAACTTACACAGAATCCTAAATAAAATCTTGTAGATGATCCTGATAAGATCCTGTGGAACTTGTCAAAATATCCTAAATAGGATCTTGCACAGGATTCTGACATAGGATCCTATGAAACTCTTACAGGAAAACGTTGGATAGGATCCTATATAAGATCTTACATAGGATTATATTTAGGATATTACTGAAATCCGCGGTTAAGCTGTCACACCATTTTTCTCTCAACGATCAAGCAAGACAGGATATTCAGTGGTGGGAGGTTCATTTACCTAGTTGGAACATGAGGCATAACAGTCTCGATCCTTCAACTACTCCATGACATGGGCTCGATGTTTTCTTCGACGCGTCTGGAGAAATAGGCCTAGGCTTCAGAACGCAGGCCTCAGTCAGTAAAAACATTTTTGATCCAATGGAAAAATTGTACCCAATATACATAGTTTGTTTCTTATGGGCACCTGACTTTAGGGGGAAACAGCTCCTACTTCATTGTGCTAATTGAGCAGTGGTAAACATCTCGTCACTCCAATCCTTGAATTCCCAAATATACGGTCTCTGTGGAGAAAACTGTTCTCTGTGACTGCTTGTTTCGAATTCACAGCCAATATAAAGCATACTGCAGGCCTCGATAACACTATAGCTGACTGCCTTTCTCGTTTACAGCTCAACAAGTTTTCTCGCCTCGTTTTAGACACTTAGAAGCATCCAACCCGGATTCCAGCTTGGGCATGGCAAGTCTAAACAATGATTTGTGTTTCTTCCATTTCATGTCAATCTCCTTGGGTTCACGTAAAAAGTACCAGCACGGACGGAATTGTTACATCTCATTTGGGACCTCTTCTCACACTCAATATCCGGGGTCTTTACTACGAGGTCATCTCTAGGCACTGTGCAGAAGGACAGTCCACTATCAAAGAGCAACGCTAGTACCTGTTGTGTAGGTCCGGGGAACATGGCTCAATATAGAGTACAGTAGAACAAGTTTGAAGTATAATACTCAATCATTTAGGCAGGTGCGACCCCAAAACCTGCCAAAGCGAAAATTTTGTTTTTATTGTTTTCAGTCCAAACAAGGTGGTTTGGCAGCAGAGGGGTGTTATTCAAAGATTCTAGGCTAGTAAATGCAGTTTAACGCTGAGGCTCCAGCATTTAGTGTAAAGAAGGGGAACATGATAACTATCCCAATTTATGCTCACCCCAGGTCCTATGCCATGCAGTGCAATGTATGATCAAATTACTAAAATCATTTAGCATGTGATTCACTTCGCAGGTCCATAGCAAATTTACAGGAGAATCTTCTAGTTATCCTTTCTTCTAGGATCCTAAAGTAATTTTCACTGGGGTTAACTTTGTGACTCTGCATATGCCCTTGTCTGGCATACACACAAGTGTTGTGATGTTTCCTGCTGAGGGCACCTTAGTCCAAAGAAATTGTATATAGACAGCACCGCATGATCTTGGCCTGAAAAAATAACTAATACAATTGCACAAGAATGAAAGCTGCGCTGATGTGAAAGAGAGAAGAGAGGAGAGCAATGTGACACAATTAACTGGCAGGTAACATTGAATTGTATCAAATTTAGAGCTACTACTGTCCTATCCTCCCCCACCTGACCAAGAAAAAGATTGGTGTATGCATGAAGCAAACCCAGGAGTAAGAAACTAGCAAATTTTGAAAGGGAGCAGCAGAGCAACGAACAAAAATTAGCAGAAAACATTCTGACAGAAGAAGCTACAGTGAATAATGAATGTTCTGATGTACAACTGCCTTCATCAAATACAAAGGAGAGTGCTAACATCAAACTTCTAAAATCCAACGGAACTCAGACCTTGGAGAGTAGATCCCTGTTTGGAAAGAGCACTGTAGATTGAGAATCAGGAACTACAGTGAGGATACGGGTTGAATGGTCCAGCACTACATGTGAAAGGGAAATTGGAAAGGATTTAGAACAGTTGGAGAAAACACTTTGAAGAGGTGAGCAAATAGCTTATGCTGCATGGAAAAATGAATCGATTAGAAGCAACCTTGTGCACCTTTTTTTAAGAACATTTTTCCAGAATGTAGTAATGTTTCCTCAAAAAAGAAAATTAATTATTTAGAAAGACAAGCAAAGAAGAAATGAAAAGCTTCGAGTTTTGAGTATTAGAAGAAGAACTGAAACTGGTATCCCCTCTGTTCTGGTCAGTTTTGAAAACAGCAGCTTTTTGTTGCAACAAAGGAACGAATGATGATCCAGATATGGCTTTTAGTCCTGCCTTTTGTATGGCTGCTAGCATTTGTTTGAAACATAGATGCGCCGCAATGCAGCTTCTGGTAACAATTACCTTTTTGCATTCAGGAATGATGGTGAAGCATGGACATAAATACAAGACAAGATATCAACTGCCATTTGCACGAGACCACAGCACATGTTAAAACATTCCCAGGTGCTATTAGCAAAGACATGAAGTCCTATATCGAGCCAACGCTCAATTCAAAGCCTGATGAAGTGATCCTGCGCTGCGGCACAAACAATTTGAGACACAAAGAGCCGCAAGAGATTGCTCAGAAAATTGCAGAGATCGCACAACAAATTCAAGCATGTGGACAGAAAGAACCGTATCGGGGCTAATTAGAAGAACCGACTCCCCAGAACTGGAATTGAAAAGAAGAGAGGTAAATGTCTTGTTTTTGGAAACATTAAGAGGGAGTTTCATAAATCATGAGAATTGAAGAAGCCACTTGAAACAGGGAGTATTGACCTGTTCAGATATTTTTCCACTCAGTCCATGTTGTTGCAATATGTGAAATGATCTAATATTTTCTGATGTGAAAGCAAAAATTGTTGGAAGCAAAAACAAAATAAAAACATACGATTACAGTCTGTGGTTCCGTTTCATAACATTGAATTAGCTTTCTCAATAAATTTTAACCACATGCAACAACTGAACATGTTAGTGCGAGGGATAAAGCAAGTTAAAGACAAGTCTGTCCGGCCCAAACGCAGCCCAATTACACGCGACATGATGAGAGCACTCAAAGCCAACTACGGGAATCCTCTTTTGTCAAGCAAGACAAACTAATGATATGGGCTGCCTTCACAAGAGCCTTCTTTGAATTTCTACACTCCTCGGAGCTTTGCTCTCCAACAAACTCTACATTCCATCCAGAATCCACTCTGTAAGGAATGCCTGTCGGAGAGCGTTGCAATATTGTCCATCAAAGTCTTAAAAGTTGACCCTTTCTGTAACGGCAGCCAGGTACGCCTCGCTGCATCATCCTCCTCCGTCGATCCATTTTGTGCATTGCAAAAGCATTTATGCTTTGGTCACAACCCAAGCTTGCCCCTATTTGAGTTCTCAGATGGTCTTTTCTAACTGGCAAGATACTTTCAAGCACTATGAAATCTCTCCTGCAACCAGGTTTTGGAGATGCCAAAGGATATTCATTACACAGCGTTGCATTAGAGCAGCTACCAATTTCTTTTTCAAATAATTTTCAAAAGAAATGTTCAATTTCTTTGTAACATATGATTTCAGGCTCCCAGAATCGAAAACAATCCGCACAATGACTTTCTTTGCGCCATATTTGGGCGATGAAATTTCGGCTCTCACACTCAGTACCAGTACACTTGTTTTGCTCAAAATGTGCATGTTTGTGGTTGTTTGTGCCTTTGGTTCTGCAGTGCTCGATGCAGCAGTCCTTTGTGTCTGCGTAGGTGTCTTCTACGAATTGCATATAGCAGAATGGTGTGTCCCTTTGCATTCAAAGCATCTAAATTGTGCTTGGCAATCTCCGGCGAGATGCCCACTGTGCACCTGCCTTTCTGTCTCGGTGAGCTCTGTGTTGGAGATCTTACTCTCCAGAACGCTGATTCTATAGCTATGAACCTTAGATGACTCTCATAAACAAGACGTTTGTAGTTTGCTCATATTTTAACTCTCATAACACTTCTGCATTCTAGATAAATTTCTCTAAAGTGTATGTGTCTAATCTAAACCAAGTAACCTAACTCCTGCAGTAAATTGCAAGTACATTAAAAGTTAACCAATCACAACTTGATAAACAAGGTAATAAAATTAATCCTTCTGCAATAGTTGTTCAATAGGTTGCGTTACTAATGCAGCAGCTGCTGACCTACCAGCTGGCTTATTGAGACCTTAGGCCGTTGGTCTAGTAATTGTTTTGAACAGTATATTTGCACGCCTATCAAGGTGGTTGACTCAGTTCCAGGTGAACTGTCGGCCACTAGGTTTTCAGAACAGTACTGGAACCTCTAAGTAAGGTAGCTGTGGCAGATTGGTCTACTTTGAGTGTGTATCTTGGTGGTTAGGCCACCCAAAGGTGGCTCAAGCAATAATGTCCTATATTTTGCCTAATAGATAGAATTTAATAGTCAACCTATGTTATATTATTTATGTTGTGTGTGGGGTGGTCAATATGGTTTCGCTGGGCCATCCCTCTTCTCACACTCAATATCCGGGGTCTTTACTACAAGGTCATCTCTAGGCACTGTGCAGAAGGACAGTCCACTATCAAAGAGCAACGCTAGTACCTGTTGTGTAGGTCCGGGGAACATGGCTCAATATAGAGTACAGTAGAACAAGTTTGAAGTATAATACTCAATCATTTAGGCAGGTGCGACCCCAAAACCTGCCAAAGCGAAAATTTTGTCTTTATTGTTTTCAGTCCAAACAAGGTGGTTTTGCAGCAGAGGGGCGTTAATCAAAGATTCTAGGCTAGTAAATGTAGTTTAACGCTGAGGCTCCAGCATTTAGTGTCAAGAAGGGGAACATGATAACTATCCCAATTTATGCTCACCCCAGGTCCTATGCCATGCAGTGCAATGTATGATCAAATTACTAAAATCATTTAGCATGTGATTCACTTCGCAGGTTCATAGCAAATTTACAGGAGAATCTTCTAGTTATCCTTTCTTCTAGGATCCTAAAGTAATTTTCACTGGGGTTAACTTTATGACTCTGCACATGCCTTTGTCTGGCACACACACAAGTGTTGTTATGTTTCCTGCGGAGGGCACCTTAGTCCAAAGAAATTGTATCTAGACGGCACCGCATGATCTTGGCCTGAAAAAATGACTAATACAATTGCACAAGAATGAAAGCTGAGCTGATGTGAAAGAGAGAAGAGAGGAGAGCAATGTGACACAATTAACTGGCAGGTAACATGGAATTGTATCAAATTTAGAGCTACTACTGTCCTATCCTCCCCCACCTGACCAAGAAAAAGATAAGTGTATGTATGAAGCACACCCAGGAGAAAGAAACAAGCAAATTTTGAAAGGGAGCAGCAGAGCAAAGAACAAGAATTAGCAGAAAACATTCTGACAGAAGAAGCTACAGTGAATAATGAATTTTCTCATGTACAACTGCCTCCATCAAATACAAAGGAGAGTGCTAACATCAAACTTCTAAAATCCATCAGAACTCAAACCTTGGAGAGTAGATCTCTGTTTGGAAAGAGCACTGTAGATTGAGAATTAGGCACTACATTGAGGATACGGGTTGAATGGTCCAGCACTACGTGTGAAAGGGAGATTGGAAACGATTTAGAACAGTTGGAGTGTGGAGATGAGCAAATAGCTGATGCTGCATGGAGAAATGAATCGATTAGAAGCAACCTTGTGCACCTTTTTTTAAGAACATTTTTCCAAATGTAGTAATCTTTCCTCGAAAAGAAAAAACAGTTATTTAGGAAGATAAGAAAAGAAGAAATGAAAAGCTTTGAGTTTGGAGTACTGGAAGAAGAACTGAAACTGGTATCCCCTCTGTTCTGGTCAGTTTTGAAAACAGCAGCTTTTTGTAGCAACAAAGGAACATATGTTGATCCAGATATGGCTTTTAGTCCTGCCTTTTGTATGGCTGCTGGCATTTTTTGAAACATAGATGTGCAGCAATGCAGCTTCTGGTAACAATTATCCTTCAGCATTCAGGAATGATGGTGAGCATGGACATAAATACAAGACAAGATATCAACTACCATTTGCACGATAACATAGCACATGTTAAAACAGGTGCTACTAGCAATATCAAGCCAATGCTCAATTCAAAGCCTGATGAAGTGAAGTGAAGTGAAGTGAGGTGAAGTGAAGTGTGCACTGCAGCACAAACGATTTGAGACACAAAGAGCCAAATGTCTTTGGAAACATTAAGAGGGGGTCAAATTGGTTTCATAATTCATGAGAACTTGAATATAGCTCATTTGAATAAATGGGGTCTACATCTAAATCAATATGGAACTAAAGTTATAACATAAAATTTTACAAGGTATTTAACACAAAACTGGCTGTCGTATAACAGTATGGACATTTCATCCAGTTTTTCATCCATAAATGCTATTTTTCCATCATCAGAATTACTAAGCAATTCAACCACCCCCACAAGAGGGGAGCATATTTCAGGTAACAATGAAAGCATGGAAAACACTCAGGAAGAACTTTATGAATTTTACAGGAAGTGATGAAGCTGTGAAGCAAGTATACAAACAATCCATTAATTACGCATCTAAACATACATAGTTTGCGAAACAAGATTTTTGATCTTTGGGAGATAATTCAAAGAGCTCTGCCAGATATTCTGCTAGTAGCAGAAACTAAATTAAATAATGATTTTCCAACTCAAAATTGTATTGTTGAAAATTAGCAATTTCCTCCTCAAAGGGACAGAAATTAGCATGGTGGAGGACTTGTGCAGTTTTACAGAAAGGAGTTATATGTAATAGGTGACAGCTTTAGAGAGTGAACATGATTGTTGTCTTTTAATGGTAGTTAGACGCAAGTTTAAGTGGAGTTGATACCTCCCCAGAGCTGCGTGGTCGTTATTTCCTAGCAGTTTACTCTGCGGCCTTATTTGGTTAGCCTGAGATAACGTGGTGTCTCAGGCCATATACACATGCTAGGTATGCAGCATTTCCTCATACGGTGTGAAGATAAAAATAGAAATGGTAGTATACAAACTTGATCCTATCAATTGCAGCAAAGAGTCTTCAGGAAAATAAACAAACTTCGAACAGCGATATTTCGAACTTGCTAGCCACTAAGGCCTTAGTGGCTAGCAAGTTCGAAATATCGCTGTTCGAAGTTTGTTTATTTTCCTGAAGACTCTTTGCTGCAATTGATAGGATCAAGTTTGTATACTACCATTTCTATTTTTATCTTCACACCGTTAAAAGTTTGTCGGCTTTTTCTATGATGGAGCAAGAGAAGTGCGAACAGGACACCACACCTGCACCAACAGATGAAACGTTCTGTGCAGGAAATTATGCGTCTCCTCTTACAAGGAAATAAGACCACAGAGCAACTCCAACAGAGAAGTTCATCCACAGAAATATTGGTGCAAGGGACGGAGAATACGTCGGAGGATGCGAACCCAGTTCATCTGTCAACCGCCCCATCCTTTTTGAAGGTGAACGTCGATGCTGCATCATCTTCCTTTGTGGAAGCGGGTCAGAGTTTTGCTGTTGCTGGTACCATTCCTTCTGATGTTACCATGGCGAAGATAGCTGTAGCGGAATAAGAGGTCAATGCTGATGCTGTGTCATTGTCAATTGTGTGCTCATTCCTGAAGCCAAAAGTCCCACTTTTTGAACTCGATTTTAGCTTTTGATCTAAAATTGATCTGAACAATAACTTACGGCATTTGTATGCACTTGCATCCAAGTAACTACTGAAACATGCTTCATTGACAAGATAAAACAAACTACAGATCTGCCCGTTATCAGATTAACATTATCAGATAAAAAGGACCTATTTTACTGGATAGCGTTACTGGATAGAGAATTTGAAATTATATACTACAAGCACCTCACAACATCAAGGACCCATAAAGATCAGATTACAGCCAGGTCTATAACACAGGCCCTGTGGACCGCGCAAGAGTATTCTTTAGTTAAGAAAAGACTTCCTAAGAAACATGACTTTCCAGTCCACGAAATTTTGTCCGCATTTTAGAATTTGCTAAGGGATACATACTAAAACACGGATATCTATCTTGCTGACTTTTTACTGGGTCATTCCTTCCTCCTTCAGGGTCACATATTATATTACTGAGTCAGTCCTTCTTCCTTCATTCTAGGACCTTCATCTCATAGACGTGTTAGCAAATTTGAAACTTAGCCTTTTAATCAAAATCGCATTGAAAGTTGAATCATTAGCACAAGAAATAGGATCTTGAGAACCATCACAAGTAGATATCTTATCCCTCGAAGTTTGTACTGCAGTTTTAGGCCCAGTATTTACCACAGTATATGATATGTATCGAACTATCAATCAAAGGTTGTTAGAGGATAGTTGCTTCTCCTGTAATAATCTCCAAACACAAGAATCTGACAATTTTTATAAACTTTAAATTACTTTATATTCGACAAGGCTCGGGTGTTTAGATTGACAAATAGAAAAGTTTTGTTCGTTTGAGAAATAGTGTTTGTTCGTTATTAATTTGACTTTCTTTTGTGACTTCTTCAAATAAAGTTCTTAGTAGAAGGTTCAATCTGAAAGAGTAAAGGTCAGGAGAGGCTTGCAAAATTGAGTTCCGCTCTTGGGAGTTTTACCTATGGAAAGAATGTAAAAGGCAGACATTAGTTTCATGGATCTTAAAAGGCAAATAAATTTTCTTTCTTTTGATAACAATAAGATACTAAGTGAGAAGGCTGCTCTTTTATTGTTCACGATTGTTCGATAGCCTTTTAATGATGAAATCAATTTGGACACGTTGTCTCTGAAACGAGATGGGCCCAAATTCTTGGGCAGCATGTACTTTTCAAACAGGCATCCGTTCCCTCAATAAATCTTTAAATGTTGTCAAATTTTGACCGAATTTTGAGAATATTTGTCTTGTGTTTGGAGATATTATATTATATGAGAAGCAACTATTCTCTGATAACCTTTGATCCAAACATGTCACATACCATTGGTAAATACTGGGCCTAAAACTGCACTACAAACTTCAAGGGATAAGATTTCTACTGGTGATGGTTCTCAAGATCCTTCTTCTCGTTCTAATGATTCAATTTTCAATGAAATTTGATAAGCTCTGCTTCGAATGACATAGTCAAGCAACTCATTAATCTGAAAGAGTGTATCGAGAATGAATTGCCTAATAGCATGGTCACCCTGTCATTCCAATGATGAGAGGCAATAATGCCAAGGCCAACAAAATCCTGATTGCGGTCAAGAACACCATAAAGAACATGTCAATTGGAATAAGCTCCAACGCATCTGCAAATGATCACTCTTGTTCTTTACCAACCCTAGATCTTACTTTGAAGTTCCAGATAACTTTATAAGCTGTTAAGCGCTGCCAAAATTACCATCATTGCCATTCAAGCACCTTTCTTCTTCAGATTTGGAGCTGTTGATTGACTTCAAGCGAAGGTGATTGGCAGGCTTCCAAAGTAAAAACTGTTCTGAGCCACACAACCAAAGACAAGTTTTACATTACATGTTGCCCTGTATGAAGCTGAAGCTCCAGAAAATGACGACCTAAATTTTCGGAATTACTTCAACAGTGATGAGCCAAAGACAGAGTCTACTGATGAAAGGCGCTGTTTTGATGAAAGATCATGACATAATGGAAGTTATGAAAGATGTAGAGCCAGGGGATATTGAATCTACTGTTTGTCTTTTTGTCAAGACCAGATCAATTGCTTTCTATTTCACCGTTAAGATATCTTTCTATTACACCGAGAATGCTGGAGAGCGATGACCGCTAATCTACAGGTGGTAGTTGCGACATCCAGGTAACATGTTCTGAGATGTGAGATTGCCAAGTCCATAATGTACGTTTTACCAAATATGGTCCAAACTGAATCAACATTACTTGCTGATAACCAAGAGGGTCTTTTGTGCCATTCAAGTACATTTGTGCCACTTTTGTGACAACATTTTAAAGAAATGTATCTGGATCTGAAATCAGCATATCAAAGCTGCACTTCGTCTCTAATTTGGTACCAATCAAATGAACGTTATTCTTGGTCATTTTTCCGTGTAGAAAAAGCTATTTTGTCTCACTTAGGAGCACTTGTGCCAATTTGTGTGGCAAGGTTTCAGCAAAGATGTTATGAGATATGACATCAGCATGTCCAAAATTGACTTTTTACCAAGTAAGGTCCCAATTGGATAAATGTTACTTGTTGATAATTAGGAGAGTATTCTGTGCCACTTTAAGACATTTGTGCCACTTTTTGTGACAAAATATTTTAAAATGGTCTCCAGATTTGAAATCAGCAGGTCCAAATTGTACTTTACACCAAATTTTAAGCCAACCGGATCAAATTTATTTTTTGTCGTTTGTCTACATGGAACAAGATATTCTGTCCCACTTTAGGGAGCTTGTGCCACTTTTGTGACAAGGTTTCAACAAAAATTTTGTTAGACATGACATCAGCACTTCCAAAATGTACTTTTTACCAAACATGGTAAAAACTGGATGATCATTACTTCTTGATAATTGGGATAGTATTTTGTGCCATTTAAATGCATTTGTGCCACTTTTATGCCACTTTTGTGCCATGTTTTTAAAAATTGTATCCAGATTTGAAATCAGCCGGTCCAAATTGTACTCTATACCAAATTTGAAGCCAATTGGATCAACTTTATTTTTGGTTGTTTGTCTATGTGGCACAAGATATTCTGTCCCAGTTTAGGGAACTTGTGCCACTTTTGTGACAAGGTTTTAACAAAGATTTTATGAGACACGACATCAGCACGTCCAAAATGTACTTCTTACCCAGTACGGTAAAGATTTGATGATCATTACTTCTTGATACTTGGGAGAGTATTTTGTGCCATTTAGATGCATTTGTGCCAATTTTGTGCCACTTTTGTGCCATTTTTTTAAAAAAGGTCTCCAGATTTTAAAACCGGAGGTCCAAACTGTACTTTACACCAAACTTTTAGCCAATCGGATCAACTTTATTTTTTGTTGTTTGTCTACGTGGAACAAGATATTCTGTCCCACTTTAGGGAGCTCGTGCCACTTTTGTAACAAGGTTTTAACAAAGATTTTGTGAGACATAACATCAGCACTTGGCAACTCTCTGCTGCAGGTGTTCAGAAACACCATCAAAGAAAAAACGCCAATAAAGTAAAAAAGGTCAATATTTATTCCATTCAGATGGACACACCTCAAGATATCAATAGCCAAGACCAATGCTCAATTGTGGTGTGCTATGCGGACACAGGATCTGTTCATGAGGGGCTTTTGAGTGTTGTCAAAGTAGGTGTTACCAGCTATTTAACATTGTTCAATTTGTTCAATAGCACCATGATTTTATCAAAAAATAATGCAGGCAAAATTGGCCTAGGAAGCTTTGTCACATTTCTTAGCAAGTCAACGGTAAATCTCTGCTGCAGGTGTTCAGAAACATGACCAAAGAGAAAATCATATATGATAGCGCCTAGATATATGATAGCGCCAACAACCCTTTATAATAACATTTGTCAACTGACCATGTGGTCCAGCAGTTGAAGCCAACAGGCAGCTCCTCCTTGCTGAGAAATTGGCATAGATTTAAAGTATAGAAACTATAGTCACAGCCATCAAAATTCTGCAGCATTTTTTTGCTGCGTCACAATCGTGGCGTGCGGAAGGAATTCTATAGCTCCAGGATTTGCGTAAAATGTACTTGATATGTAACTAGATCAACTACGAAAACTTATTTCTTAGGTTTATTATTTAGTTTAAAACATGTCAGTATTTAAATTTTTATTTCACTTATTCTTTCTTAATCCTTTTATCTTTCTTAACCCTTTCATTAAACTTAAAGTAGATTGATAGATAATTATTCTCCTAGTTTTTTCTATAACCTGTAGCAATGCATTACTTTCATAGTATATTCAAACTCCTGTTCTTAATGTTCTCCTGTTCTTAAGATACAAATTAAAAAGTAGTTTCCGGAACCAGTTCCTAAAGAAAAGATCAGGGTCACGGAAGCCGGGGCGCAGGATGGGCTGCTTTTTGTCATGTTTGACACTGTCCCTCCTTGTCATCCTCACCTACAATGAGGAGGGAAATGCAAAAATCAACCCCTTCCACACCCTTAAACATCAACAAAACCAAGAATTTTTTACCAATGATTGTCTCTCCATAATTGAAGTTATTAGAGCTGAATGCCTACAACAGCATCTATCAGCTAGTGCCTTGATACACTTGAAATGCAAAAATCATAGACTTCTTTTCAGGTTTCTGTTGCTACTCTCTGGTGATATTCATCTCCACCCTGGGCCTACCTACTCCCCATGCTCTCTTTGCAATAAATCAGTTAGGAAAGGATTACCCTGCAACCAATGTGGATTTTGGGTGCACAAAAGATGCGATAAAATGTCAGATGTAGACTATGATAGATTTTCTAGGGTTCCTAAAAGTGAAGTAATATATGTTTGTCTATCTTGTAAACGTAAATCAAAGGAAAATCATTTAGATCAATTGCCCTTCGCAGAAGTCTCCTTTACAGAACATCCCCCTGAAGAATTGAATACTTCTAATTCGAATGTAAACATGGAGGAGCATTTAACAGACACAGATATATGGGCAAATTTTAGGCAAAGAGGTCTACATTTTCTCCATTTAAACATAAATAGTCTGTTGTCCAAAATTGATGAGCTTCGTCTGATTGCCCACAAAACCAATGCAGCAGTCATTGGCATTTCAGAAACTAAGCTAGATAAGTCTGTCCTAGATGGTGAGGTAAGAATTGATGGGTATGATATAAAACGATGTGACAGAAATAGACACGGCGGAGGAGTAGCTTGCTACATAAGGACAGATTTGGTTTTCAATCCAAGAGAACATTTTTCAACAGACATTGAGAACATATTTTTTGATATCCTGCTACCAAAATCAAAACCAATCCTTGTTGGAGTTCTCTATAGGCCTCCAACAACTTCTGGTTTCTTGGATAAACTAACACAGGCAATTTCCAAAACAACAAACTTTGACAACCAAGAGGTATACATCCTTGGGGATCTAAACATTAATTTGATTAACAAAAATACTGACACATCCAATGGAATTAAGAGATATAAAGAGTTCTGCTCCCTCCATGGATTAAAGCAAATGATTAAATCACCTACACGTGTCACTGATAAATCAACCTCCCTCCTCGACCACATACTTACAAACTCTTCTCATAAAATTTCTCAGCATGGGGTTATTGGTCTAGGTTTATCTGATCATCAACTGATTTATTGCACTAGAAAGACTACCAGAACCAAAAGCCATGAACATACTTTTATCAAAATTCGTTCTTTCAAAAATTACACAAAGCAAGTCTTCCTTGATAAACTGAGTCAAATCAAATTTCCTAACTACTTGGAATACGAAAACATCAATGCTGCATATTCCCATTTCGTTAAATTGATCACCAGTGTTATCAACGAAATAGCCCCTGTGAGGGAAATTCGGATAAGAAAGGACTCACAGGAATGGATGGACCATGAGGTACTTGAGGGGATTAGAAATCGTGACAAATTGCTAAAAAAATCTAGAGCATCTAAAATCCATTCTGACTATGTAAACTTCAAGAAAGCGCGTAACCATGTTCAAAGTTTAATAAAACAGAAGAAAAAATCGTTTGTCATTGGAAAACTAAACGAGAATACAGGAAAACCCAAAGAACTATGGAAGTGTCTAAAATCTTTAGGATTATCCTCAGGGAAAGAATTGCCTTCCAAAATTTGCCTAAGCAACAAAGGTAAACCATGTTTTGATGATAAAACAAATGCCGACATTTTTAAGGACTTTTTTTCAAACCTGGCTTCAAATCTAGTCAAAAAACTCAAACGGTCCCCTCATAGACTAGATAATGTGCATAAATACTACCAACACCTTAACCTCTCTGAACCATTTGCACTGGTTCCCACTTCTCTCGAAACTGTCCTAAAACTCTTGGAAGAAATCAACCCTGCAAAAGCAACTGGGTTGGATAATATTGCTGGGAAATTCCTCAAAGATGGCGCAACAGCTCTAGCAAAGCCATTAACTGAATTATGCAATCTCTCAATCCTTCAATCCACATTTCCTGATGGTTGCAAACAAGCAAAACTGAAACCTCTATACAAAAAAGGGTCGAAAGATGATCCCAAAAACTATAGACCAATTTCTCTGCTTCCACAACTTTCAAAAATTCTTGAAAAAATTATTCATTGTCAAGTACAAAAGTACCTTGATGAAATGAAAATACTATATAGATATCAATCTGGCTTTCGCGCACATCACTCTACAGATACTTGCTTATCCTATTTGAGTGATAAGATCCATCAAGGATTTGAAATTGGTATGTTCACAGGCATGATTTTGATTGACCTACAAAAAGCATTTGATACAATTGACCATGCAATTTTCCTAGATAAAATGGTATGTCTCGGCTTTAGTGACTCTACCATTTCATGGTTCAAATCTTACCTCCAGGACCGATCATTTTCTGTAAATATTGGAAAAGAATATTCAAACCCTGGCAATTTGTCATGTGGAGTTCCTCAGGGGTCAATTCTTGGTCCACTCATTTTCCTCCTGTACGTGAACGACATGGCGCGGGCAGTTGACTGTGACTTACTGCTGTACGCAGATGATTCCTGCTTAATATTTCGAGACAAAGACATTGAAAAAATAAATACCACCTTGAATAGAAACTTCAACTCTTTATGTGATTGGTTTTTGGAAAACAAATTAAGCATCCATTTTGGAGAAGACAAAACCAAATCCATTCTTTTCAGCCGAAATAGAGGCAAAAACTTAAAAAAGCTTGACATCAGGAGAGGCGAAATAGAGATAAAACAACACTCAAAGGTCACATATCTTGGATGTATTCTGGAAGAAAATCTCTCTGGGGAATCAATGGCAACCAAAATGCTTGGAAAAATAAATGGCAAGCTGAAATTCCTATATAGAAAACAAAGCTTTCTGGATAACTCCCTTCGTAGATTGCTTTTAAATGCTCTTATCCAACCCCACTTCGATTACGCATGCACCTCATGGTTCCCGATGTTGAATAAGAGGTTGTCCAAAAAAATCCAATCAGCCCAGAACAAATGCATTCGCTTCTATCTGCATTTAAACAACACAATACATGTTGGGGCTGCAGAATTCAAAGCCATAAATTGGCTTCCGACAAAGAACAGAGTTGATCAACATACATGTGTAAATATAATGAAATTTTTCAAGGGAACAGCTCCAGCTTATACTGACGAAATATTCCACCCAATTGACCAAAGCCGAGTGACACGAAGGTCCAAGTTTAAATTAAACCTTCCTTTCCGCAAAAGTAACACTGGCCAAAAATGCCTGTCGTACTTGGGACCAAAAATATGGAATAGCCAATCTTCTGACTTAAAATCCATAACTAATATAAACTCTTTTAAGCACAAAATCAAAGAAAATTTTTTCCAAAATATACAGAGAGAGGAAAACGACGTATATGTGTTCTACTAAAACCACGTCCTCTCTCACACTCAGTATTCAGTCTTTATTGAAAAGAACATAAAGATATATTATTATATATACTTTTTTTTTTTTTTTTTTTTTTTTTTTTTTTACAACCACCTCTAAGGGGACCATTACGGAAATAAGGTCAACTCGATCTTTTAATGCTATCCCTGCCACTATGATTAGGGGTGTTTCTTAATTTATATTTAATGTATTGTTATGTAAATTTACGTATTTTAATTACTCTGTAGTATTTTCAAATTGTAAATTTTTAATTTTGTGGTGAATTTAAACATACATACATACATACTGCTTACTGCCAATGCTTACTGCCATAGAATGGTTATAAAATAGCTTGGTCATAGTCCATCGCAAAGCGGTATTGCAACTAGGGGCAAAACACATTTTTATTAGTATTAAATGGAAAATAAGTGTGTTCTATTTGTAGTTGATCTGTATGGTCGCCATAAATCGTTAGTAATTATATAAGTGCCACAACTGATGCACTTACGAGAGTTTGAAAAAATGCACCATATACAAAATCCATGGAATTCATTTTGGCATTAGGTGAAAATAAATTCCGCCTACTTGCCAGATTTCAAGGCAAAACATTGTCCAAACAGTTTCCGAGTTTGAGAGAGCAGTAATTTACAAGCTCTTTCTCTGCTTACTGCCGTAGAGTGGTTCTTGTCTAGAACCTTTTGTTCATATAGGCCTGAGTCACAGAAGTAGAGCGGTATTGAATATTGTGTGGCAAGTCTTAGCTTCAATAGACAACCAGCGGCAAAGAACATTCTTATTTCAGCATTAACCCAATACTGCCTACCGCATCCTTAACAGGAATACTTGTAAATTATTTTCCTACAGAACCACCAATTTTTCAATGTTTATGGTGTTATGTCTCGTTCAATTCCTACCCTGACCATCCCCCGGGACACCCCCGCGCATTTGCAAAAACATTTTTCTGGCCCCCAGGCATTTGTCCATACATTTTTCCCTGGCCCCCGGGCATTTGAGTAGCATCTGGCAACAACAAGAGCTTTTGCTTATACTGTAACTGGGAATACTGTCAATTTTTCCCCAGCTCCCGGGGCATTTGAGCAAGGAATTTTTGTTGACCCCCAGGCTGCCTGGGTGTAGTAGGAATACTCATCTGTACACTCATCACGTGCACACCTTCAATCACGTGCACCTACTATCACGTGCACTTAGTGTCACATTTATTATCACATGTAACTCCTTATACAATCTTTAACACATTAATTTATATTAGTAATCTTGTAAACTCATAATTTATTCAGAGTAGCACACTCATTAAAACAAGTAACACGTCTCTACGCTGCTCTCCGTTCTCTGGCTTGCGGAACGTATCTTTTTAAACTTCGATCCGTTTACAATGGTGGAGTACCCGGCTTTGAACTTCTGGCTAAGTTCATGAACAAGCAAGCTCAGCCCTGGCGCTCATCAAAAATACCTCTCACATGGCAACTCAACAAACCGAACCAAATGCAGAATTATTAGACAACAAATTATTAGAAATGGTATGAAATCTTCCGAAAACATGCGAATGCGCCAGAAAAGACCGTCCTGCCAAGCCTTCAGACGAAGTGAATCATGATCATCTGGTGTTACAGGTTGTTGGTTATCCTTAACTATAAAACCTTCTCAGTCGTATCCTGCTGACTCAAGGTTCCTGGTCCTCCTTTGCAGGCAAAAAACCTCGCACATCCTGCGGATTCAAGGTTTCCTGGTCATCCTTTGCAGACGAAAACCTCGCACATTCTGCTAATTCAAGGTTCCTGGTCATCCTTTGCAGACGCATCATCACCGACGCATCGTCATGGCCCATGCACGCTTCGCTTTTCGCCAAGGAAACAGAGAGAACATTTCAGTTTACAGTCGCTTGAACTTACAAAACCTTTGGACTTGTCGTTTTTCTTTCGTAAGTTTAGATATATTTTAATTCTTGCATTGTTGTTTTGCATTTCAGCCTTAGCCTAAACGTTAATCGTTTGCTAAAATTTTGCCAAACAAAGTTTTTTTTTGGAAATTTGCCACGTCCTTAGTCATGGACAGTTTTGCAATGTTCCCACGCCCAATTTCTACAGTAGGAAGAAGTTTTGTTCCCTATGTACAACAGAATTGCGTAATAGGACTCATTAACTCTTTTTGACAATACCTTAATTGTGGATTTATTCAGAGTTGTTCCTTTGTTCATTCAAACATTGCTCAAAACTAAGCAATAGGACTTATTTCCCTTGCCACGTCGCTATACGTAATAGCTTTTCTCCGGATAATTTGAATTGTTTGCCTGGAAACTACTCCGCAACCAAATACTGTTGTTGTGAAGTTCGCAAACCCAGTCATCATCTTGTCTAGGTCATTATATTGAATTCGTACTGGACTCCCTCATAAGCCCTAAGTCAGATTCGCCCTTCTTTAGGTGTTGTTGCTGTATTTCTTAGAAGTATTGCTTATGGAGTTTCTTTAATTCACCTTTTGTAGACCTCTAGATATGGACAATCTTAATCACTGGACAATGTCGTTTTAATAGTTAACGTATCATTTATTTTGTTTAAAAAAATTGTGCCAATTTTTTTGATAAGGAGGATGAGACTGTAGTAGGAATACTCATCTGTACACTCATCACGTGCACACCTTCAATCACGTGCACCTACTATCACGTGCACTTAGTGTCACATTTATTATCACGTATAACTCCTCATATAGCTAATCTTTAACACATTAATTTCTATTAGTAATCTTGTAAACTCATAATTTATTCAGAGTAGCACACTCATTAAAACAAGTAACACGTCTCTACTCTGTTCTCTGGCTTGCGGAACGTATCTTTTTAAACTTTGATCCGTTTACACGGGGGGGATGGTCAGAGTAGGAATTGAGCGAGACATTAGTCCTTTATATTGTGTTTGGTGATAAGATTTTGAACTAGCACCCAGTTCAAAATCTTCAAGCAAGTCAGCAAGCAAGTCAGGAGCAAGTCAGCAGTTTGCTAGCACCTAGACCTTTTTAAATTCAAGATGGCTGCCAAAAACATATTTTGAAAGGTAAGGTTTGCTTTCAAAATTTATTAACTTTAAATTCTTATTATCATCAAAAGCTTGTTGTGCCCAGTTAAAGATATCAATTGATAAAATATTTACATAATTTTGTTGATGCTGCAGCATTTCATGAGGAATAATTGAACAGAATAGTCATGCACCCTCATAGGGTGCAAAAGGCCTTAGAGGGGACATGTTTTCTGTGATGTGACAGTCGCTAAACTTTTACTCTCTGCTCTCATGTATATGTTTTGCAGTGGAAACAGAATGCTCATCATACTAACTTAACCCTATCAGGCCTAGGGTATTTGGTATCCTAGGAAGACTAGGGGGGACTGATTCGGCCCCCCTCCTTAATTTCTGCTCTACACAACCTAGAGCCTCGAAACTTGGCATGTGTATAGTATATCAAGTGCTGAACCAAAATATGAAATATATTTTTAGAAATATCACGTGACCTCTTGATGATGTCATCATATTTTTTTAGGTAGTTGAAAAAATCGGACATTTTATTGCGTAAATTTTCTAGAATCGTTTAGAATCACGATTTTTGGCCTGAAATAGATAAAGACACATGTTTTGAGTACAGTTTGATCATTCATGTTTTGATAATAACATTTTTTGGATAAATATAACTGATTTCCAAAGTATATGCCAATAGGCATTTATTACATTCGAATAACGATTCACTGTATAACGTTGTTTAACCCCATAAGGCCTAGGGTATTTGATGCTCTGGGAAGACTAGGGAGGTTTTATTTCCGTTGTGAACGATGTAAAGCCTTCAAACTTGGCATGTACATAGTACATCATGAGGTGAACCCAAAAATGAAATCTTTTAAAAGTCAATAGGGTTCAGTACTAAAAATTTAAATCGTTGATTGTGAGAAAACGAAAGGCAATAAGGACATGAGGCCAATTTTAGTGTATTCTATAGTCAAATAACTTTTGCTTTGCAAAGAAAAAATTTGTAAAAAGTGATGACGTCATCACATAGGAATTCGAAGAATGTGCGCATGCGTACAGCCAAAATACGCATAAGCATACGCTTAAATCACAAACAAATTATGCAGTTGGATAGAGGATCAAAAGTAGCATATATTCCTCCAATTTAATTGTTTTCCTGCATTTGCTGTAGATTTTATTAGCATTTATTGAAATTTTTGCACAGACATCTCTCAGAAATTGATCGCGTTTACCCCCTGGAATGAATTCAATTTTTCTAAAAAGTTCATTTTAGATTATGAGAAGGATTAAAACTAAAAGTCAGAAAGTTTCAGCGTTGTAAATGCACTACATAAAAATCCACAGAAGAAAAACGGCTAGGGGGGGCTGATTCAGCCCCCCCAGGCTTGATAGGGTTAAGATAACATCAATTTACTCACCTGACCCATCGGTTTTACCAACTGTAATCCAAATGAACATGCTTCAACTCAACAAGGCCATGTGGAATCTTTGCATTAGCATACGCAATGGAACTTGGAACTACTGTCCGTCTAATGACCACAGTGACTCAAGTGATTTCAAACACCTACCGTGGCTACGGTGTACCAGGCTTAATGCAATTTTGGCAATTTAATTGATGCCTATGACCTTCACTACTTAAGAGCAGTTGGGCTGATAAACAATCAATTGGCAATAATGGGCGATATTACTCTATTATCCATTACAAATTTATCCTTACAAGTACCCGATCAAGCGAAAAAATCTCCGAAGGAGTTCCAAAGTTTCTAAAAATAGCATTTGGCTAGATTTTAACATCCAAACTTTTAGTCCCTCCTTCTCAGGTTGTAAAACAACGTATTTCAACAGAATCAAATGGCCATAGTATAAGTTAGTTGAAGCATGGGGTTTTTGTGGAGAGAAGAAAGAAGATCATTTAGGGGGTGCTCTCTCCTCGATTAGTTTACCTACTGAGAGAGCCCCTCCTTAAGAAATTCCTCCCCATACAAAAATCTATGTGTATAATCCTATTAGTTATGTTTTATTTCCTGTTTAATTGATAATTTGTTAGTTGTATGTTGTTTTAAAGATAGTTTTGTATGTAGTGGAATTTTAAAATTAAACTGAACTTGCTTTATATGAAGACCCATCAACATTGATATTCGACCAAACTAAAATGAGAGAACATTTTCTGTCTTGCTTAGAATAGGAGGAAGTAGAGAGGCTTCGCCCTAAATGGTCAGGTTTCGCAATAAAATTTATTTAAAAATAAGGAAACGCCCTAGGACTGGGCAAATCACAATAAAAATGTTCATTAACTCTTTCTGAAAGCTAAACTTAAATGTAACAACTAGCTTCTTGTTTTTCTTGGTAAATTTTCAGTTCAAACGCAAGCAGGTCTGAACGGCCTAATCTTTGACATGGCGTCTAATTTGGACGTACCCTAAATTCACAACGACGCCTTCGCAGTTACCTGGTTGAACTTGTCTCGTCGTAGCAAAACTAAGCAGGATTATTAAACTGTGAGTGCCAGGGGAAGGAATAAGGAGGTCTACGGGATATTTTTGAAAATGAAGCAAGTGGAAAGGTGTTTGCAAGAAGCATGAATTGATATGGTTACATTTCAAAATATTGATAGCTAAAATGGTGAAATTGACTACAGGGGAAGTTAGCTCGTGAATGAAAGCTTACACGAATGGAATCAACAAGTTAGTAATTGACAAAAAAATCAAGATTTACAAATTTTACTATTATCTTGAGGATTATGACTTTAACCTTACGACTTCTAACAGTGTGGTTGACAGGGGAACAGTAAGGGGAGTCAGAATCCACAGGCTGACCAATAAGGGCGCAGGTAGGCCAGTCGGACCACAACCGAGATAAACCCCCGGCTTTTACATTCAATGCCAATTTCTGAGATTTTTCTTCAAAAGTAACCTGAAGAGGGTTGGAGTTACCAGTAAAGAAACTTTAGTTGTACTTTATACAAATTCCTGAGGCACCGCGAAGAAAACAAATATTGGGCTTGGAAAACAACAAGGACATAAAATACTCTCACGTTTATCCATTTCAGGTAAGTGTTTTAAAAACATCCTTCAGGACAAGGATAGGCGGTACAAAACGAAAACAACAAGACAGAATCTCAGAAATGGCATCAGTGAATAATTTTAACGCGCTCTCCTGCAAAATCCAGGCCCGAACTCCTTTTGAAACATAATTTTTGCAGCGCGGTCAGATATGATGAAAAACGTTCATTTTTTCATTTTTCATTTAATATTATTTATACACAAATTAACCCTTCAGCAAATTAAAATATATAACATCTATTTACAATGATGAAACCTTATGAATAAAAACCTAAAGCCCTATAAAACTTAATCCTTGCTGTTCTTCCAGGGAGTTGTGTTTGGCTTGAGAGTCTAGCTCTTTAGATGCGTTTTAAGTTGTTTTTTAAAACGATCAAGTGTCGGTAACTCACGAATTTCGGCAGGTGTATCGTTCCATGACTTGAGAGCTGCGTAATGAAAGCCTTTTTTTGCAAATTCAGTCCTATATCTAGGGATCTGGATATCCTTACAGTGCCTCGTATTGTAGGTCGAGTGAAAAGATCTTGGCTTGAATTTATCCCAGAGGTTTTCAGGGCATAGTCTGTTCATAATCTTGTAAGTCATGACATTCCTATCGTAACGGAAAAGATTTTCTACGTTTAACCAGGATGCCGACCAGCCATCTTTTATTCTTGCGTTTGCAATTATCGAATACGCCCGGTCTTGAAGGCGTTGGAGAGCAGCTACTTTTGTTTTTGAAAGACTACCTCAGATAACATCGGCATAACGCAGGTGACTCTCGACTAACGCACAATATACATTACACAATTGCGATTGTGGAACGACATTTTTCAATTTTCTCAAAGCTGCAAGACCTCCACTTAGTTTGCCTTTGGTGCGCTTAAACTGTTCATCTCAACTTAGTTTTTCATCAACTATTACTCCGATGGATTTCGTCTTTTCAACTCTTTTGATATCAGAGTTATTTAGTTTAAGCACTTCTGGCAGGTTTAAATTTTTGGTTTTAAGTGTATGCCCTATGACCATGAACTCAGTTTTTTTGGGATTTGGGCTAAGTTTGTTCACCCTCATCCACTCAGAGAGATTGGAAAGCTCTTGATGTGCGTACTCAATTAGTTTCGCTACATCGTTCGATGCAATCGTTATATTGGTATCGTCAGCATAAATGCTAGCCTTGGAGAATTTAAGACACTTTTCCAAGTCATTCAAGTAAATGATGAAAAGAAGAGGGCCTAAACAAGAACCTTGGGGAATACCACAGGTTACATCTCTGGCTTTAGAATGCTGACCGTTCAGAGAGCAGAACTGTTTTCTATCATTTAAGTAGGATTCAAACCAATTCCCAGTTTTGCCTCTTATTCCATATGCACGTAATTTTTTGAGTAATATATCGTGATCAACCGTACCGAAGGCTTTCTTAAGGTCGAGAAAAATAGTGAGATTAACATTGCTGCGATCTACGTTTTCGTACCAGAAGTCTGTGCTGCTTATGAGTGATGTTATCGTGGAGTACAACTTACGAAAAGCTGCTTGGTTGCATGTAATACTCTCATTGATTTTGAGAAACGCAAATAGTTGATCGTGCGTTAGTCGCTCTAGCATCCTTGAAAACACTGAGATTACAGAGATAGGTCTGTAGTTGTTTAGATCAGTTTTTGGGCCCGACTTGTAAATTGGGGTGACTCTCGCTAATTTCCAGATGTCAGCATAAGGGGCTGAGCTATAAGTTTCTGTATTGCCAGTTGCTTGTTTTTGTGCTGTAGTAGGATTCTTTTCAGATTCAATAGAGCCATTGTTGTTGATCTTTGTTGTATTTTTGCCCTTCTTTTCCTTCTGGTGTTTGGATTCTTTGGAAACAGTTGTGTTAGATGACCATTTAGGGCGATGCTCCTCTAGAACAATTTCCAAAGCTCTGTAGATCGCCACATCCAGCAACTCAGACAGAGATAACAAGATTTGTCAATGACACAAAGAATGGTCTTTTCCAAAGCAATTCAGTAAAGAAAATAAACCACTGGAACCCAAGGGTATATCTTTGCGAAACCGTTGTGCACTTTTCAAAAATGAAACATTTGAAAAGAACATCCATGAAAGAACACCGCAAAACAAAGAAACGAGAAAAAGATCCCCTTTAGTGATAGACCCTTTTAAGAAAATTCCTAATAAATCTACTGTTTACAATATGTCCAACCCTGTTCTGACAGATGATGAAAGTAACGTTTTGGAACTTTGTCTCTAGTTTTGCCCCAGTCAAGCAAATTTTAACAAAGAGATGTTTGTAAATGACAAGTACAAGTTCTTTAGAAGACTCAAACTTCGCGAATACTTTTTTGAAGAAAACGGCAAAGAGGAAAATAACATGATCAAAAAAGTAGATTCACAACCAAACGATGAACGATGACTTGGGCTGGTTTACAAAGAATGAACATTGGTATCCAGAAAAGGTAAGGGAAGGTCGTTCAACTGGCCTTTCTAACATTTCAGATGACATTCATTCACATCTGTATTCAAACAAAGGTAGTCAAACGAACAATATAACAAACAAACAATGTGAAGTACTGAGATATTTTGCCTCTGATGATACATTGATAATCAAACCAGCTGACAAGGGCAGCGGAATTGTGCTTATGGATACAAATGACTACAATAAATTATGTTTGGAAATCCTTCATGATAAGGAATATTACGAAGAAGTCACCTCCGACCCTAACCCCAATTACCGTAATCAATTAGATTTAATGATTGACGAAATGGAAAGTAAAGGCTACATCACGGATATTGAGAATATTAAACTAAGAGAAGGTAACAGATCCCCTTGCTTTTACGGTTTGCCGAAAATACACAAACAATTTGATACACTGCCTCCTTTGACATCGATTTGCAGTGAATATAATTGTGAAGACACTGAAATTTGCCTGTTTCCCCAGCTTCTTTTGGCCAGGATTGTAGTCCCATTATTTCGATAAATGGAGCGTTTTGATTGGCTGAATATTTCATTCTGCAAAAATCATTGCAAATATTTTTTACCTCGAGGCATATCAAGTTCTCAGGGCACGACTGTAGTATGCAGAGGCAACCCTGTGTCATCTTGAGTCTCATTCTGACAAGCGTGTGTTAGGCCTAGTCGATTTGTACGCTCTTTCAAACATATTCAGTGATAATTATGGCGCAAGTTCAAGCTCAGGGAATTATTGCTGATCAAGACCTTATGTCTCAGTCGTGTGGTAGTGAAGATTTGAAGGGGCTTTTACGTTGGCCTTGCATATTATTTAGGCCAGGTGTATCCCAAACATGGACAGAAACAGGCTATACAAACATGCATGGGTTCCTCTCTGATTGCAAAAAGCATGGGAAAGCCAGTGCTCATATGGGGCATATAAAATATGTGAAACGTTCAATGTCATGGATAGGGTGGATGTTTTGTTCTCAAGAGCCAGGAGAGAAGAGGTGGTGCGCCACAATGAAGAGGTGAGCCAGAACAGGGAAATGCTGAAAACCCTGTCAGAAGCAGTTCTTTTCCTTGCAAAACAAGAATTGCCATTCACAGGTCATGATTAATCCAGTTCAAGCCTTAATAAGGAAAATTATAGAGAGCTCTTGGCCCTAATAGGGAAATTTGATTCTGTTTTTGAACGTCGCCTTCATGGCAGGTTAGCAGCTTTTGAAACAGGGAATGCTGGTGCTTTTACTGTTGTTTCAGCTGACATTCAGAATGATCTGGTTGAATGTATAGATTCTGTAATTTAAGATCAGATTGACAAAGAAATCTTGGACTGCACATTTTTAAGCATCCAAATTGATGAAACAACTGATGTTTCCACAAAAGAACAGTTGAGTGCAATAAGTCGTCTGGATAAGAAAGGTGAAATTGTTGAGAGATTTTAGAAGTTTTCTGATGTCAGCACAGATAGAAGAGCACCTGCAATAACTGTCATTGTCAAGAAGATCCTCAGCAAGAATGGGGAATCTTTGAAGAATAAATTGATTATGCAGACATATGATGGTGCCACTGTCATGTCTGGCCATATTGCTGGTGCACAAGCTCTTGTCCGCCAGGAATATCCTTTTGCCTTTTTTTCCACTGTGGTGCTCACAGACTAACCCTTGTCTTGTGTCAATTTGCCTCTTCCATTTCTTCTGTTAAAGTTTTCTTTGCAAATATCAGTGCTTTCAGTACTTTGACCAGTCTCAGCTCCAAAAGGAAAATAACTTTTCAGGTCTCATAACATTGAAATTCCACGCCCAGGTGAGACAAGGTGGTACTATCGCTCTCGTACTATTAGCGTCATTTCCGACGAGTATGAGAGTTTGATGGATGTTCTTGAAGGGATTGTTCAGGGATTGGGATGATGCAACCCTCACACAAGCAAGTGGAATGTTGCAGTATCAAAGCAGCTTTTTTTCTGCTTTTTGGTTTCTGTTTTTGGCAAGATTTTGGGTCAGTCAACTGTTCTGTACGATGTTCTTCAAAACAGGTCAACAGATTTTAGCTACGGTGTAAGGAAGATAACAGATTTTGCTGCATTCTCAACTGATATGCGAACAGAATCAGCAGTTTGCAAGTGATTGTTAACACAGCTGCAATGCTCAATGACTGGTTTGCAGATGGTCAACCCAAATTTCTTTGCCACGTGGAATACCAAGTTTCCAGCAGACAAATTGCAACTCTTAAAGTCAAGATATGGTCCTCTCTTTAACATACAACTGCTTGAAAGAAAAATGTTTTTATGTACAATGACATGAATTTTTACAAGAAGAGCTCAGTAGAGGTGCTAAATTATTTTTATGAGTTTGGGTTGCAAGAAAGTCTGCCAGAAATTGTAAAGCTCGTGAAGCTCAATTCTGCCGATGCCCTCTCAAGTGCATCAGTTGAGAGATCATTTTCTTGCTTGAGAAGAGTCAAAACATATCTACGCAATAAAATGGGCCAAGAACATCTTGGATCTCTGTGCAGAATCAGTTTTCATAAAGACATTTTAAAGGAACTTGAGGATAAAAAAATGCTTCATGATTTGATCACTGAGAAATTTATTGAAAAACCAAGAAGACTCAATTTCTTGTACAAGTAAATCAACCCAACTGACATGGAAACCTTCAAAATTGTTGCTTATCAAAGAATTTGAAAGAGAGCTCTATGTTTTGTGAAATGATGTCATAGTTTGTTGCTGATAAAGAAACTTCCCTGGTTGTCCATCATTACAATAAGCAATTTCATGGATACTAGCGCCATTATGGAATGTACAAGATGGTGGCCACACTGTAAACACGGAATCAAAGCCGCAAATTAAGAGCCTTCGTGCGCAAGTTCTAGGGCAGTAATTCAAAGTATATTTTCAGTTATATCATCATTAATGATCATATTTTTTATATTAATACTTACTTTTGCCATTCCTTCATGTTTTCCTTTCAATTCTCTTGGATTTCCGGGTTCACTCAAAAATGGGCCTAAGTGACCACGTCTTCTTTCGTGCAGTTTATTTCTGCCAAGACTGCCTCTACAGGCCGCAGTTTTGACGTTTTAGGGCCATTATGACTTGGACCTGACATCAAACAGCATTCGTGGCCAATAACCTCCATATCGAGGGAAAATTCCGTGATTCAAAGTCATCCCCTTGTCAGACAGTTTCGTCATAAGGAAACGCAATAGGCAATGTGGGCGATTGAAGATTCCCCTCGTAACTTGTTCTCATGTTTGTTTTGATTGGTTAATTTATATGAAGTGCGAATATGATTGGTTTAGAATGGCTATTCATTTGCTTTTTCTCTCCCCTACGTCAGAGGGCTGTGCCGTGACTCTCAACGAAAATATTTCCAGCAACAAAATCGAAGATTATCCCACAACCCAGTATGGAATGTAAGTTTTCCGTGCACCGGACAACAAAATTGTCAATGATCGGTGTGCACCAATTGGTGTACACCGGGTGGCCCAGCCACTCACATGCACCTGCGTGCGCCGGAGGTGCATCAATCTGGGGGGGTTGGGGGGCATGATCTCCTGGAAAAATTTGGATTTATAACATTTAGAATAATGTAGAACACAACCAAATTTTGCTTTTCTTTGGTTTTCGGCATGGCCAGTATAAACAAATTGGGGGGGGGGCTAAAATCAAGGGGTCTGGGGACGAAGTCCCCAGGAAATTTTTGAGGAAACACCCTCTTCTTGGGCTAAGAACACTTCTGGTGATCTCATATTTGCTGGTGCTAAAATAGAACCTTGACCATTTCTAATTACACTATTTTTAAAGATCAGTATCCCCAGGAAAATTTTTGAGTAAGCATCTCTTTTGTTGGCTTTTACTTTTAGAGTGCCTTTCCATTCCATTATATCTTTACCAGAGACAAATTGAAAACTTGACATTTCTGACAACACTGCACAAAAAGACCACAAGGAGATGAGCAAGATGCTATTCAGACAAAATTCATTGGTAGTATCATTGTTGAAACCCAAAAGATTCCTAATGGATAAGTGCACCAAAGGAATAAAATCATAGACTTGTGCACCACAAGGTTTTTACACCATTTTGTGCACCAGTTGACCACTCTGTGCACCGGACATGTCCGGTGCACATCACTTTCTTTCCATACTGGCCCACAACCGGCATTTTTACCAAGATTTTCACAACATTGATTTGATAAAATTTCAAGAAGGCTTCATAGTCAAACACGAAAGAAACTGCCTCTTGTTCTGACTTTCTTGAATTGACTGTCGCTGAGTTAAAGTACTATCTTGCTCAACGTTGTTTGGCACAGGACGGCACAAAACTAGATTTAGCTGGGCTAGGGCTTTGGTTTAGGCTTAGATTTAGCTAGGGCTTTGGTTGCTTATGAGAAAAACAAACCAATAAGAAAGGACATAAAAAGTCTTGAAGATGAACTCAAGGACACATACAAGAAATTACTTCGAGATAACAACATCCAAGATCCCAACTTGATCAGTAATGAAGACTGGGTTGATGATGTTTCTCTTTGGCCGCATATGGAACTCGGAAAAGTTTTTTCCATATATTATCAACAAAAAAGCGTTTGAAACTGAATACACTGGACAATACAAGGCAAAAAAGGCTTATTCCTACTCCATGAGCGGTTTTGTAAACGAGATTGTTGTTTATTGCCCATCACAAGACCAAGTTATCATGAAAGGAAACGTGACGCCATCACAAAAAATCAGAGAGAAGCCTAGAAACGTTTGGGTACTATGCTCTAAGAATGGAGATATTATCTGTTCGAACTGCTCATGTACAGCGGGGTTTGGCGAATGCTGTTACCATGTCGTTGCAATCCTGTACAAGGTAGAATATGCAAACAGCCATGGTCTCGTTGATCCAGCTTGCACTGCAGTTGCTTGTGCATGGAATAAAAGTACCGAAAAAGAAGTTATGCTCCAAAAAGTGAAAGATTTGGTGTTGAAAAATCTGAGTCTGGGAGTCTTTTCTTTGAAATATTTCCTCAAGCCAGATAATCTTGGTATCAAAATTGTTTTGATTGTGATACATCATTTTTTGCCTTTTTGACTATAATATTGGATTACTTTCATCTACTTTCTCCACAGAAAATGAACAAGAATGCTTACAGTTAGGCCTAATGGAACGGGTTGAAGTAGCTACTAATACAAGGAGGAAAAAGCAGGACGGAAAATTGCATTTGACATGCGCGAGAAAAGCACAGGGAAGCAAGAGCACCCTCACTCTTGACAACACCCGCCATTTTGAATCTCTGGCAGATCGTAGCAACAAAATGATAACGAGGCTGGTAGAATTCGCGCGCATTTCAAAATTAAATAGCGCGAGCAAAAATTGTGTAACAACATGGCGGATATTGTTGACCTGTTTTTATGGTGAGTAGGTTTTGACGAAATTGAGCGATAAAAACAAAAAAATTAAAAAGAAAAATCATAAAATATAGTAAAAAAGATTAAGTAAAAGATTATACAAAAGATTCAACATGCATTTCGCCTTCGCCTTTGCCTTGGTGGGACTGGTATTATTTTGTGTTTCCTTCATGAACTGCTCGCCCACCCGCAGTCAAGAAGGATGTGTGGCTTGTGGCAAGACGAGGGAAGCAAAAAGAAAATTCGTTGCAACTGATGCGTTTACGACTATTGAGCTGGAAGGGACCTTCGGAAGAAGTTTAGAGGCAGGAACACTGTGCATGGCATGTTTGAGGGCAATTTATCATTGGCGTAAAAACGGGAAGGTGACAAAGGTAAGTGACCATAATATTCTACTAGTTGTTAATTTTGTGGAGAAGAGTGAAAAAGTTTAAATATTTGCAAAATTAAGTAAAATTTAAAAGAAAAATATGCTTTTTACAAGGCAAAGGGTATGGAACGCCGTTTGCACAAAAATGACATAAACATAGTTTATGTTACATAAACTATGTTTATGTGCACATAAACTCAGTTTATGTAACATAAACATAGTTTATGTGCACAAAAATGGACATAAACTATGTTTATGTGCACATAAACATAGTTTATGTCCATTTTTGTGCAAACGGCGTGGTGCCCATTGTTCTGAGACGCGTCTAAATTATTCCCCGAGGATCAGTTTGCAAATTATGGCACTCTTTCTTGTGAATGCTTGGGAGAATTTAGAGTGAAGTTGGTTAACACGTTCCTCACAAAAGAGGGCAAGACAGCACGTGCCGCGTCAATCTTGCACAAATTTGTTTCGAATATTGTTGGAAAGTATGGAAATTACGTTTTTGCGTTTTCAGTCCTAAATAAATTATGATTAACGGTAAAATTAATTTTATGAATACTAAGAAACTAAACAAGGAGTCTTGTTCGCGAAGAATTAAGTACAACACTGCATGTGTTTGCCACACATGATCAAAGAAAATTGTGCCAGAACCTTTCAATGCTGGTGTAATGTATTTTGATCCAGTGCAAAAATGGGATACATCTCAACCCCAACCTACCTTGTGATTTCCCTTTCCTCACCATCCTTCATGAAGCTCCTCATTGTTAGGTGCATTGGGCCCTCTTTAGTTAATCTTTTCAGATATTCTGCCATGTAGGGGAGACCGGTAAAAATTTTAACACTGGCTCTCACACCCTGCAGAAAATTGCAAAAAATCAGATTTTTGTACAGAACATGTTCATTGTAACCATCTACATATGACTTGAGATACATGAATGCCTAACTAAGTTTGTGAAATTTTCGAGGGGAAAACATCATTTTGAGCAAGAAAGTAACACTGTGTCCAAAGTGTACCTTTTATCGTAAGGCTCTTTCCAAAGACAACCCGAAAGAGGTCTGGAAAATAATCCATGGTATTTTGCATCCACCAGCAAAACGTGCTACTTTCAACCCTGCTGAGCTTAATAAATATTTTGCAACTATCGCCAGTGTCACACTAAAGAAGAAAGCCATTCCAAGAAATGAAACTAGCCAGTTTATTAACGGCCTACCAGAATCCCGAAAAGATGATGATTCTGATTGCTTCCACCTCCATCGTACCAGCTACCAGAATGTCCTAAAGCAGTTGAAACTGTTATGCAATGACACATCGACTGGTCCTGATGAGATCCCAATTCGATTTGTAAAGATGGTAGACGAAATCCTTTGCTCTCCCCTAACGCATATCATAAATGCATTCATAGAAAGCAACACCTTTCCTACACTTTGGAAGGCTGCAAGGATCGTCCCAATTAACAAAGTGGCAACACCAACTGACAAATCTCATTTTCGGCCTATTGCTATTCTACCAGCCCTTTCAAAGATTTTTGAAAGAACCGTTTGCAACCAGCTCCTCGAATTCATAGACAAACAACACTTGTATAAAGATACGGTTACTGGTTTCAGGAAGGGTTTCTCGACTGGTTCGGCCTTGCTAAAGCTGAGAGATGATATCAAGAAAGCAATGGGCGTGAGTGAACTATCGATTATAGTACTCATTGATTTCTCTAAAGCATTTGATACCATTTCACATGACACCCTAATTAAAACTCTGCACAAATACGGCATTTCGAGAGAATTTCTCCAATGGAGGCTAAGCTACCTAGGTGGCCGCAGACAGTACGTGCAACTAAGATAGGCACTAAATCCTTACTGGCTAAGGGCCTTGTCACGTGACACGCTCTAAAACCAATCAATGGAACGGAAAACTGACCGGGAAATTTGAAAAGTCAAATTTAGGCCGTTTTTGGACGATTTTACCACCCTTCACCAAAAAAAGATTGTACGGAAGGAAAATTAAGATAATCAAAAAATTTCTTCACAGACCTGTTCCCAATACTTGAATACATACCTGTTCACGGGGGCTAAGAATTATCTCAAAATTTGGAGAAATGCCAAAGTTTTGAATTTGACCTCACTGACCCCACTGTAGCATCTCGTAGCAGAAACCTCAGTAAACACAAAAACGTATTCATATGCGTCTGGATACTAACTTATTTGCTTCGAAAGACTTGTGTTATGTGTTTCAGTATCTTCAAAAGTTAAAATGATTCCCAGAATTTAGGCAAACAGGCCTATATCCACAAACGAGCCCCCTATATGATCTCGAAACACCTTCAAAACTACTTCAAAACAGGCCTAAAACGGCCAGTATCCTACGGTCACTCACCTTCCTTCTTTCATGACGTCGAAACCAGTATGGATACTCGATGAACCACCATTTCGTCACAGCACAGTAATCTAATATCTTCTTTCTTGGTCAAATCTTTCTTTTTTGAGAACGAAGCGTAATTTGCGAAACTCTCTCTTTTTTGTACGTGTCGACCGCGTCCAAGAGTCTGGGGTAAAGGCGTGAAAATTGTCAGTGTTGGTTTTGCTTATCACTTTTGCTTGAGACAAAGAGAAAGGCAGAGAAATATTTGAAGTTCACACAGTAAAAAAGTAAGTAATTGATAATTTGGTTTTGTCTAAAATCCTTTGTTATTAGAATTATTCGCATTCAGTTTCCTGTGCCTTCCGAAACTTATCAGCAATGACTATGGACCTCCATGAAGCAAACTGACCTTTTCTTTTCTACAGATGGCCTCGGATGATAACACCACCGATACATCGAGAAACAAAATAATAAAAGTGGTTTATGGAGAAGACGAAAAAGTATGTGAATTTGTTATAATTATCCGCATTCAGTTTCCTGCCCCTTCTGAAACTTATCAGCAATGAACCTCCATGGAGCTAACTGACCCTTTCTTTCCTACAGATGGCCTCGGATGATAACACCACCGATACATCGAGAAACAAAATAATAAAAGTGGTTTATGGAGAAGACGAAAAAGTATGTGAATTTGTTATAATTTTAATATCCTGCACCTGTGGTTTTCAATTCAGTTTCATTCAGCATGCTACGAAAATGAAACCCCTCTTATCATTCGTAACATTATCATAACATTTTTCGACTTCTGTTTTCAGGAAATCGAGACGAAATCAATAAGGGATCTCAAACAAAAAGTAAAATCAGTTTTCAATGTGGAACCAAAAGACATTTTTTTTAGCACTGAGGAAAATGGCAGATGGGCAAGAAATGCGCTGTAAGTCTTACTAGTAACTTTTCCAGAAATGTTTTAACCTGCTGGTCGATCTTGGATTGATGCACTCACTCATCAGATTTTTCAAATGATAAAATCCATACATGATGCTTACAATTGTTAATAAAGTTACATTTGCACTTTCATTCTCTTTCATCTTTGAGTTTTTAATTTTTGATATGACATAACAACATAACATTTTCTTTCTAGGAAGGAGGAAAGGTTATTCATTGTGACGAGGAGGCGGGCGAGGGAGACAGGAGAGGGAGACAGGAGGAAGAGGAATTGCAAGAGGAAGGGGTAGAGGGAGGGGTAGAGGGAGGGGTTTTGGCTTTGGCAGAGGAAGGGCATTGACTCCTTATCTCAATGTAGATTGTTTTGATCCGAGAGTAGTTATGGTAGGGCAAGTTCTTCTGTCCATGTTGGCAAATGGTGGACAGTAAGAACGTGCCCTACCATGTGTAGAGTGGTGTCGCCAATTAAGGAACCAGGGGGACTGGGGGCACGTGCCCCCATGATTTTGCAATAAACAAAGAAGTGCCCTTTTTATTTTCAGGAATTGCCCTTTCAAATCAATGAAAAGAACTCTTGAAATGTCGTGCCCCCCAAGTTTGAGGTGCTTCCTATGTCCCTGACCTCTTTCCCGCATCAACTTATTGATGGAGGATAAATTAAAGGGAATACCCGTTGCTCCATGTTCTAAAAATCCTCCTCTTTCCGATACAAGATTAAATAATAGTGAAACTAAGTACCTGCTTTCATTCTTTATCAGTGAAAATGTCTATTTTTGATCAACTTTGGTCAACTAGAACCGTAATTTATAAATCTATGAAGCGCTCAAAATGTGTTTTTTTTTTTTTTTTTTTTTTTTTATTCATATTAAAATATTACAATATAATCTTACATTCTACTATACGTTCCTGATTACTATACTACACTACAGGGACGATACCATGGGGAGCGAAAGACTATGACTACCCCATGGCCAATATGAAAAGACACGCAACGTTAAACTAAATACAACTACACTACGAACGATTTAAAAACTACTGGATACTATACTAGATTCCATCCCACATCAGATGTCAGGTCAGGGTTGCGATCAATGCGAGCACAACTCGTTCTAGATATTTAAGGTAAATCAAATGCCTGTCATCTGATGTGAAACAGAATTTACAAAGAAAAGGAAACATTTACGCGAAGAGACTTGGTGGCTGCTTTGTGCATGACTGAGGTTTGGAAGATCTTATTCAAACCGACCAGTTTCGTGAATGAAATGTAAAGTTAGTTCGAGTATATCTCTGTTCAAGTCATAAGAAAGGTCTTGATCACCATATAATAAAAGTTGCACCAAAGCATCATTTGAAAGATTGGTGATATGTACAGATGGTCGTAATAATTCAACAATTCCAGCGAGAAGATCTCGGCGTTGAGCATCAAAAGAAGGGCAGAGCAACAAAAAGTGCTCCATGTCCTCAATACCATCGCTTGTTGGGCACATCGGGTTTATGGTATCCCTGAAATTATGCTCGAATTTGTGGAAATTTAACTTGCTGAGACCAACCCTAAGTTGAGTAAGGTAGGATAAACCCTTTGGATCGTGAATTCCAAAGACAGATTTTGCAGGGGGGCGAATTTTTGAAAGGAGCTTTTTTTTAAAAACAGCAATAGAAGGTGCAAGTCTCAATTCAGGCTCAAGCTTATTCCATTCAGATAAACAATTAGGATAAAAGGAAGACTTGAATTTTTCTGTCCTTGCCTTTAATCGCCCAATGACCCTCAAAATCGCTCAAAATGTGTTGCTGAGCCTCTCGCCTTAATATTTGAGTTTGGAAAAATATGCAACTAAATTCAGGTTTTTTTTGTTGGACCTAACTACAATTTTCCTTTTCCAAGGAATATTTCTTCTGGGCTGCTACTTCTTGAATGAATTCTTGCCTTGCCCAATATAGAATCAAACACAATTAAAATTGAAATTCTCATCATATGCTTCGTTTTTACAATTAATGTTCTCTAAACATCGCATTTCTACTCAATGAGATTTTCAAAATTAAAATACAATAGTAAAAAAGAAACAGTTGAGATAATCTTTAATTACGAATTGTGTAGGTAGTTACGAATAAGGTAGTTTGAATTGTTGAATATCTATTTTCAATTAAAATGGAAGAAAAATGAGCGGTGCAATTTGTATTGTAACATACCATGGTTGTGGAGATTTTATTTATCTAAATAAAAACAACAGTCGTATGATCAAATTGCACATATTTTTCTTCATTTAAAATTGTTGGCAAATCATTTTCTTTGAGGAAATTTTTAGATGTAAAAACACCGTATTTCGTCTATTAGATGCCCAGTTAGGATTATCAAAATAGATTATGTTGAAGGGTGCATATAAAGATGGTAAACCACTACTGTCTGGATCTTCTTCCGATTCCTAGGCAAAAAAGTATCAAGCAATACATTTTCCTGCTTCTATTTCCTTGCTCGTTTTCCATTTACCAAACATTCTCGTAGCGAGGGTCTTTAATTGGTAGGCACCTCTTTTGTTCCTTTTTAAGGTAGGGACAGTTTATAAGAAGCTGGGTTTGCATTAGATGGAATACGGTCATTAAATTTGGTTTAATATGAGCTATCATCAATACAAAAGAAACACTGGCATGCATACTCAACACAGCCACCAAAACTCTCTCATGTACATCGAGTACACTATTTAAAAAAAAGCAGAGCAAGTTGTATGCAAGCAGTTTCTTCTTTTTGCAGGTTTCTCATAAGAGTTTCTTCGTAGTGAAGGTTGATAGTTTTAACATTAGAATATCTTGTGGGTATTGTAAGGAAGCAGAAAAATTGTTTGCAGAGGAAAAGGCATCCTTTCTTTCTAACAGATGCCAATAAGAAATTCCAGATTGATTGACTAGCAATACTGCAGATAATATTTTCTGATTTCATATTTTCATAATTTGACCATTACACATTTGTGTTAAGACTATAGTTAGGAGAAAGAGGAAAAAAACCGTTAAATCGTTTTTGATCAGAACAAAATTAGAAAATGCAATGTTTCCTTTGATGGAAATTTTCTTTCCTGTTGTTCTTATGCGTTCATGTTTCGAACTAAGTTCCAACCGAGTTCCCATCGAGTTGATATGTTATAACTTATGTTGTATTGAATAAGGACGAACCATTGTTTTCTGAGACAAGGAAAACTTTTTCTGAACTTGTTTTGTTGTGCATGAAGGCGAAAATAATGACAAAATGCTACTTCATGTTGAAATATCTTGGAAAATGCAGTAACTACACAAAGTGTGGGCTCCATCACACCCCTACACCCACACCCCAACAAAATGTCTTATGCCATCGAACAAATGCTCAAGAGATTATTTAGCATGTTCTATGGCTTAAAATATTTTCTTGCCTCCTTTTATCAAAATAGATAGTTACAACACGTTCCAACGAAGTTTACTCATCTGTGGGTTAAAACTTGGTATAAAAGAGTCCTTCAACAGCTGTACTTGAACTTTCCATCACGATTATCCCCAATGTTTCACCATCATCGCTCGTCTCTCGTTATAAAGTTTAATTTGCGGCATTAGCTTTATACAGTTATCTCCTTTCAGTTTTATCTTTTTTGAGATTCAAGTTCAAATCATTTCCACTGTACTTCCTTTGATTTCTAACTTTTTGAATGCATTTTGATATGATATCTCAGACAATAAATAACTCAGAATGGAGAGAAGATGTCAGAATAACGACGCATACCAAGATCTCCATCAAAATGACGCATTTCTCCTCAAAGTAGGACGCTTTCTTTCTGTTCCAAAATACTATCAGCTTTCTCCTTGAACAGTGTCAGTGACAATCCAGTAATATTTCATTATGCCTTGGTACAAAAGTAGACTGAAGATGAAGCAGTGCCTTGTTCTCTTGTTATTCACGTATTTCTTCTGTGTCTTCTGTGCTTCTTCTGCTCTCCACAGCGTAATGACACTCTAAACTCAACAACAACAACAGCAACAACCCCAATTTTAGGAGCATATGTTAAAATATACACCAAAGGACTGATGTGCTCCTTTAATGACTAGATTTTGGAATTATTTTGTAGTTTTAACGTCGGAGCCTTCAAAATTGGACGAAATGAAGGGAAAATGCTGCAGATTCAAAATTCATGTCAAAATTTATCCTCAAAAGTCAATAAATTCATGTTATCTGCATCATTCTCCCAGTAAAATCTTCTAAATGTGGGCCTGTAACAAAAAAAAATCCAACAGGTGGAGTTAAATTTGTGAAAAGTGGCCTTCTGGGGGGGGCTCCACCCCAAGCCCCCCGGATTTGGCCCTGCTGGGGAAGGGCATACATGACTTGTGGATGGATTAGGGTTTGGCCCCCAGTTTTTGGAAAGCTACCCACTTCTAATCACCAAAGTTTACATTTGTACCCACTTTTATGAGGAATTTTGGCAGAAAACTACCTATTGCCAATGATGTTTTGCTGATTTTGGCCAAAACAACCCATTTGTAGAGTCTTCCCTTATTTAAAGAATTTGCACCCAAAAACCCACCCATAAGGCTGGGACTTATATATGTACCTTCAACATGCTATATACCCCCCATGAGGCTACCCCAATAACCATCCCTTGTTTCCATTTAATTTTGTTTGCATTTCTTGGCACACTAATACCAAATGATGTCACAGACAAACAAGTTTACAAACATTATAGTTTAGAAGCTTATTTGGTATCTTTTTCAGTGCTTCAGAGATCATCTAAAGATAGTAAAAAATCTTCCATGACTGAAAAGCTGCTTACAAAAAGAAATATCTGTATTCAATTCAAAAGCGAGTACATTAACCACATTTCAAGTCCGTCCATTGCTTACAAACTGCTTTATTTAGCAAAAGAATCGAAGTAGAGGATAAAAGTGGCAACTTACGCAATAGTCTTCTGTGAATCCATAGCCACGCAATAGTCTTCTGTGAATCCATTTAAAGATAGCACTCACATCATGTGGCAATAGGGAGTTTACCTTCATATTTGAGACGATTTTCAAAGTTTAGCTTGGTGGGAGGTTGCAGTAGGTGTCTTTTAAATTGTATGTCATGACCGAAAAATTACCTGTAACTATACTGTATGTATATCACTGTATCAATGAAAAGATCAATTTTATGAGAAAATTCAAAATAAGTAAAAATTTGACAAAATGTTTCCATCATATGGTTTTAAATTTACAGCATTGAAAAGAAATGCACACTGCCTTACTGCATATTTTTCATGATTATAAACAAAATGAGAGACCACAGCCTTGTTCTGTTTCAAATGTACTCTCTAGGTTTCAAAAGTGAGTGACCCAGGAAAAAAATGTTTCTGCTTTCAAAGGAATGTGGCTACACCTTTAACAGATGAGCAGAATACCCACTGGGTTTCAGCAAGCGATTGACCCAGGGGCAACCACAAGGTTTCACAAAGCGAGTGACCAAGTGGAACATTCTCATTGCTCACAGTTCACAGAAGATTCTCATTGTGAATTTCTCTTGTTTCCACAAGGTTTCATAATAAGAGTGACCAAGGGATTCTTGTTGGGTGAGCCTTTCTATTCGTTAGTAGTATTCAGGAGAGTCATCAATTTAAATGTTCACATTTTGATCTTTGAATTCCCTTCATATGCCAACACATAAAAAACTCCCTATCTCTCAAAAATTTCAGAATATAGCCTGCAACACTCATCACTTCAGTAAATAAATGTACTGGAGCACTGAGCATTAGGCTACTAGCACATTTTCAATTGATGACCCAAATGGTTAGATAATATATGTTCAAAATCATTGACTTTTGAAATATTTGACTCAAAATTTTTTTAATGCTAAACTTTGAAATTTCTGTCTGAAGGTAAACCGCTTTTACCATTAGCTGCACTCGTTTGAATTCATTGAATGAAGCTGTATGAAGTTTCTGCTGGCATTCAAGGGCCTGGGATGATTCCCCAACTGGAAATTTCATTCTGTAATTGTAACTGGGCACCTGCAATGGTTGCTTCAGTTTGCTCCATTTCAGTTGGAATATCATCATCATCAGCAACTTCATCGTCTCCTTCTTCATTTTGGGGAGCATCTGACCTTTCTTCATAGCCAGAGTTGCAAATGGTCTCTGATGCTATTTCTGAAAGTGACTCTACCGCCGCTATCAATCCTTCTTTGCAAATAATACATATACGCTGTGCAGAAGGCATGCATGTTGCATGGAATGAATGTCCACATCCATGAAGAATTTCTGCATTGTGAAGCTGTTTCTTGCAATCTGTGAGGTCACAAGCCCTAGGAATGATGCAAAATCATGTAACCATTGGACACGTCTCTTGAGTAATAAAATCTATATACCTCAGCCTACCATTCTGGCCCTGCAGAGGTACACAAGATTTTATTATGGAAAGGAATCATTAACTTCAAACTTTAAAACTGATACTTTGAAAATGTGGTCTTGAAAAATTTGCAATTCTGTACACTGCCACTTTCAAGTTGATTTTACCTGCAAGCTAAAAGCTATGCTACTTTATTGGTCATGTTTGTGCAAGTCAAAGCTAGGTTTTTCTTTGTATATACCATGCCATTTATCTCTGGTCATTCAATTTAAAGGGTTTGTGCAAGGCTCAAAGCTTACATTTATAAAATCTCATTGGAATTGAAGCCAGAATGGGCACCAGGGTAGGACCAGGAGCTACATCTGTCAGCAGAACTTAGCCCCCTTTCAAAAGAAATACTGGGTTATCTAAAAAATTGCATTTCATAGTCATTTTAGCATCCCTGCCTCTCTGTCACAAGATTTCTAGCGCCACCCCTGATTCAGGCTGGCCACACTCTAATGAACAAGCATGAACATGTTTGGCACCAAATGGAATCCCAATATTCATTGCCTACATCAGTAAGATGAGAAACATGAGGTTACTGAAATGACTTAAATCCAACATTAGTCATTAAAGACAGCCCCTCATGATAAGCCAAAATGGTTCTCTTTGCAGAAATGATGCAAAGTAGATTATATCATCCATCGCAGAGGAAAACTCTAATCACTGTCCATTGCATTTTCTACAAAGCTTAATTCTTAAGAATTTGAGTATGAAAAAGGGGAGAACTGCCTTTAATTGTTATATGATGTGTTAAACCATTTGCTTGGTCATTTAAATTTTTCTGTAGCAGCGTGCTTGTGATTCCACATACAGTTTTAAGAATTGGACTCACAGTTTCTAAATAAAAAATAATGTGTACTTACCTGTTTGGGTTTGGTTCTTTGCCCAGAAATTGGAACCCAAGAGGAAGGATTTTTGAAGGAACAACAACTTCTTCTCCATACAGGTGCGGCATTTTCCAATATGTCATATTTTTCTGTTTTTTTCTTAGGCTTGGCACCTGTGCAGCTGTGTTTGGGCTGTCTTTGATTTGACGTAATACAAACGTAATGAATGCTGCTGCACTGAGCTTAAGCTCTGATAATCTCCCTTTGCTGAAAATAGTATTTCTAAGAGTAATAAATACTGACGAAAAGTTAGTTGCACCAGCTTTATCTCCATCAAGTGCCCTTGCCTTTTGGGACAACAGTTGGGCAGTATCACTGTCACGGCTCTAAGCTCTGATAATTGAGTGAAAATTCTCCACAGGATATTCATCAAATGCATTAAGATTTTGCATCATGGTGTGAAACAGTGGATGATCTTGCTTGCTGCCAAAACAAGTAGTTGCTAAGCCATACAAGTGATGCTTTGTTTTAGTGGTGTCGTTTACAGCAAAAGAACATTACCTAGCATCTGAACATTGCGTTGTATACTGCTCAGTATTTCCACATTTAAATATGACTGAATAAATTGACAGCACTAAAGGCAGACAGTTGTCCAGAAGATTCAAAAGTGTCAGGTACTGAATATCCTTGCAGCTAGCAAAAGCAGTTGTAACTTGGTCACAAATCAAAGTCCATTCTCCATACAACAGCTATTCTAAGAGAGATATTCGCCATGCCTTTGGCTTCATTGCAAGTACCTTACGTTCCCAAAAAATCCACTTATAACCTCTCTTAAAAAACTGTCAGTTGAGGAGGCATACACATTCTCTTGCATTTAACTGAACATGAAGTGGTCCAATGAATGGCACAATGTTTTGAATGCAAGAAAGAGCATCACTGGGGACATATATGATATCTGTCTCATATAGAACTGTGCTGGCCAATCTCCTGGTTGTGGGCAGATAAATCTATTTAGGTACTGGTCAAGGCCATGGTCAACTGCATGCAAAGCTGCCTGTAGAAAGTTCTGAAAACTCTTCAAGGGTAGCTCTACTTCATCAATTAGTCTGCAATCTTTCATTTTTCTCATTGACTGAATATTTGATTGCTGTGCTTGGTAATCATGATCCTCAACTCTGTTCCGTTCCATTTCAGGGTCAAAAAAGGCTGTACATATCCAGTTTGGCATTGCTGATGCAAACGAGTATGACAGTCTGTTCAAATTACTGACTGTGAAACCTTTTAGTAGATCCTTGTTTACACCTTGAGAATACTGGGTTACTTTCTCACCCTGTACTGGAATTGCTGGGATATTACAAAATCTCTTCAAGAGAATTGTTGCCATACTGCGAGCAGTTGATGTGACTTCATCTTTTGGCCGTCTCTTTGTGTGAATATTAGTGAAGTCATCTATCATAAGAACTAGCAAGTCTTGTTTACTGACTGCTTCAGATATGAACTCCCTCACAATCTGATCATGATTTCTAGCAGATTTCTGGCGATCTAGCTTTGTGTATTCCTAGATATAGCTACTCCACTATTATTAAGAATAGAAAGTCCTGTATCACTGATACCTTTGCCAACAACTTGAGCAGACAAAACTTTCTGGAACCAATTTGCTTTTTGTGACTGCCCATACATTAGCATGTAGATAATAGAAACACACTTCCTTTCATTTGATTCCTCCTTGCTTGATGATTGACAAGTTGTTGACATTGCAGACTTGATAGTTTGGAAATGTTTCCTTGCCCCAGCTATTTGGCATACCTGTTTCATAGAATCTTGGTCAAATGGTGGAACTTTGCTGCTTCCATATTTAGTCCAAAGAAATGAGCGACTGCATTCCACTTCTTCTTGCAAATCAATACTGTTATCAATAATTCTCTTTACCACAGACAATAAGTTGCTTGGTATGTACCGGGTGACCCAGAAAAAAGTGACCCAACGCAATCTGTTACAGAAAATTAACAAAGTGGCCGATTGAAATATTTCAAACGTTGTTGTGTTGCTAAAAGACTAGCCTATGCTATGAGTATTTTTCGCAATTTTTTTCGGCACGGTAAATTTCCAAAATTAAAGATTTCGAGTAAAAGAGCATGCCTGAAATCCTCAAAAATTCATCAAAAACAGGGGATTGATTTACAGCCATTTCAGATCTTCAAAGCAACGAGGAGCGTGTTTCATTTCAACCTGGGAATAGGTAACACAGTCGGAAGTCTTCAGAGCAAGTTTATAGTCCCTAGGTACTTGAAAATATTCTCAGGCAAAAAGAAACACGCTCCTCGTTGTTTTGAAGATCTGAAATGGCTTTAAATCGATCCCCTGTTTTGGAAGATTTTTTGAGGATTTCAAGCCAGCCCTTTTCCTCAAAATCCTTAATTTGGGAACTTTGCCGTCCCCAAAAAAATTGCAAAAAATACTCATAAAGTAGGCTAGTCTTTTAGCGACAAAATAACGTTTGAAATATTTCAATTGGCCACTTACCTTTTCTTCTTGAACAGATTGCGTTGGGTCACTTTTTTCTGGGTCACCCGGTATAGATAACTGTTTCCAACCTCAACTGGTCCAATGCCCTCCATGTATTGTATAGTTGGGCACAGTTGGCACATAACCTGCCATTGGTTTCGGGACTAGGCAATACTCAATGCCCCCAATCGTAACCTCTTCAAAACGGGCTTCTGTCCTCTGTTCCTCAGTTTCTACTTCAGTTGTGCCTTCAGCTTCTATGGCAGGAGTCTCCTCTGTCTTTACCTCAGCAGTGTCGTATTGGGAGCTTTCCACTGATATGCTGCCAGCCTGTGATGTTTCACTGTCACTGGAAGATATTTCGATGTACCCTGCCAGTATTGCTTGCAACTGTGAGATAAAGAAGGGCCTAAATGAATATGAGATTTTTTTGCAAAGTCCTACTCCTGCCTTGTCAACGAAACGACCTTCATACAATACTTTGAATTTGAAAATTTGTAACATAGATTGAATAAAATACCATAACAATCAAATTTGTGCAAAAGCCTATTACCTGCATTTTTGTCTTGGTCAAGAGGGCATACGTTGCTTGCTCAGGTCCCTGTCTGTGACGTACTGCGTGCTGATTTTCAATTTTAAAACAAGGTGTTTTGAAGCCTTTCCAATTGAGTAATTTGATACAGGAAACAAGTGATAATAAAGGAAACCATCCTGGAGTTTCTTAATTTTTGGCGATCTGACCTGAGTTTATTGTAAGCGGTTTCTTATAAAAAATAAGTGTATAGGATAGTATTCAATCTTAAATAGAGGAAACCACAAACGACCTACCTTTGTATAAGAAGGTAGACTTTTATAGTTTGCTGGCAGCTTTGAGGTATAACTCCTTTTTGTGAGACACTTTATCAAACAATGAATGCAGAACTTGTGACTCCTTTGCCTCTTCGGGTTTCTTATAGAGAAAGCTCTTGAAAAAACATTGGCTCTGCCAAGCCTGGCACCTAGATCAATCAAATAGTCGGAAGAGCTAAACCATTCTTCGTGTTTAGCATTGGAACATATCTTTGCTCTCCCGTGTCCTGTTTTATTTATATTAAACATTTTAAACAGCGAAAAACTTCGAACAATTCTCAATCTTGGCAAATCTCGAAGCAAAAATGCTGACGTGATAAGCAAAACCAACACTAACCATTTTCGCGCCTTTACCCCAGACTCTTGGACGCGGTCTGACGCGTACAAAAAAGAGAGAGTTTCGCAAATTACACTTCGTTCTCAAAAAAGAAAGATTTGACCAAGAAAGGAGATATTAGATTACTGTGCTGTGACGAAATGGTGGTTCATCGAGTATCCATACTGGTTTCGACGTCATGAAAGAAGGAAGGTGAGTGACCGTAGGATACTGGCCGTTTTAGGCCTGTTTTGAAGTAGTTTTGAAGGTGTTTCGAGATCATATAGGGGGCTCGTTTGTGGATATAGGCCCGTTTGCCTAAATTCTGGGAATCATTTTAACTTTTGAAGATACTGAAACACATAACACAAGTCTTTCGAAGCAAATAAGTTAGTATCCAGACGCATATGAATACGTTTTTGTGTTTACTGAGGTTTCTGCTACGAGATGCTACAGTGGGGTCAGTGAGGTCAAATTCAAAACTTTGGCATTTCTCCAAATTTTGAGATAATTCTTAGCCCCCGTGAACAGGTATGTATTCAAGTATTGGGAACAGGTCTGTGAAGAAATTTTTTGATTATCTTAATTTTCCTTCCGTACAATCTTTTTTTGGTGAAGGGTGGTAAAATCGTCCAAAAACGGCCTAAATTTGACTTTTCAAATTTCCCGGTCAGTTTTCCGTTCCATTGATTGGTTTTAGAGCGTGTCACGTGACAAGGCCCTTAGCCAGTAAGGATTTAGTGCCTATCTTCGTGCAACTTGACTCTAAGAAATCCAAATTTTTTAGATCTTTCTTTGTGCTTGGCCTTGGAAACTCGCGAATGGCTGACATTAGTCTCTTATACCCCGCCATACAAGACAAAATTTTAATGTTTTTCTAAGGTCTGTTTCATTCTTATAAAGCACCAAATTTGTTAGAATTAGACTTTATTGGTTCAAATTTTATAAAGTGTAATATTTTATATGGTCTGATTTCATAAAGTGTGTTTTTATAAGGTCTGATTTTATACAGTGTTTTTTATAAGGTGTACTTTTATGATGTGTGGTTTTTTATAAAGTGTACCCTTAAAAGGTCTGATTTTATAAGGTCTGATCTTAAAACGTGTGTTTTTATAAAGTGTACTTTTATAAGGTCTGATTTTATAAGGTCTGATCTTTTATAAGGTCTAATATTTATGAGCTCTCATTTATGAGCATGCGCAATGATGCAAATTTCACATGGCTAGAAGTGGACAAAATGGCGCAGAATGATGAGGACGTTGAGGAGAAGGTGAAATCCCTTGTTGGCAGTATTCTTGCACATCCAACCTTTCGAGAGACCATTAGTAACATTTTTAGCCCAGAATCCACCTCTGCATCTACAAATCAAGAACCAGCCGCTGCAAGCAGTAGTGCTAATTGTAGCAGTCATAGTAGGCCAGCTTCTTCCTCTGATCCGGGACCAAGTTGCAGCAGTGCGTTCGCTCTACCACAATATCTGACGGCTGCACAAGAGTTTTCTGCAATATTTAGACGGGGTGGTTCAACGCAGAGGCACAATTTTCAACGCGGGTTCAACCATACCTCACAGAGGAGAAGGGGGCGTCGTCAGGCACCTTACACATCCGGATCATCATCATCACATCCACCTCATGCCCAACAACAGGCAAGTAGTAGACACGGACATGGCCGTCGTGTTGATGCACAATTCTTCCGAACCAAGGAAGTTGTGTTACTGCCAGATTCGAAGGCAGAGCTAGTTTTGAGGGCTCCAAGGAAGGCTTTACTCATGGAGAGAGGTTTTGTGTTGAGTGAGCTGATGATTAATAAAGGCTGGTCACAACAGGAGGTTATAGAATACCTGGAGGGCTGCTTTCTAGAAAAACTGCAGGACTTACCATCTTCGTCAGTATCACCCAGGTGAGTGACTTCTGTCATTTGAAATATGACCTCTGTGATGTCAAATCTGGGTGGAATTAATAGGCACGTAGGATTGCTAATAAACAGAATAATATCATAATACAATAGGCCCAGTTTTTCAAAAGTTAAGAGAGTATTCTTTCCCAGGGGGAGGCGGTACTTCTACTAGACCTAAAATTGTACAGGAGTGTGCCCACAAATTTTTTTGTACCTGGCTCCAGACTGAATTGTTCCATTCATTTGAGATTCTAGAAAAAATCGGTCGAAGTGTACATGTATTTTTTTTATAAGAAACTAAGAATTTGGTCCAGTACTGACAGTTTCTTAAAATGATCAGATTTTGAGTACTCAGAGTTTCTTATGAGTTTCTTAGAGGTTCCATAACAATCTTCATGTTCACTACCTGTGCCCTCGTGAACATTTCGAAACAAGGTTTTTTAAGCATTTCCAATGTTTATACATTACTCAAGTACCTTACGAGTAATATGATACAGGAAACGAGTGAAGGTAAAGTAAAAATATGTCAAGGATGTCCTTTATCAAAGTAAATAGTTTCTTGACTTATATTCTCCCAGTACTGGAGTTTCTTAATTTTTTGGCGATCTGAGAGTTGAGTTTCTTATAGGCAGTTTCTTACTGTATGAAAAAAAATATGTACGTACTCCAAAACAAAAATTAATGGACTAATAGATAACAATAACAACAATTTATAACAATCAGATCCAACAACAAAATATCCATTTTTTAAATGTTTTGACAACCGGCTCCAGAAAAAATAGGTGGTGACAGAAAAACACCACATCCCAATTGGACAAATACACACATTTTTTATAAGAAACTGATCATAAGAAACTAAATTTTCAGATTGCCAAAAGATTAAAAAACTCAAGTACTGGGAAGATATAACTTAGAGACTATTTATTTGGATTAACACAATCCTTGACATAATTTTGTTTTACTGTCACTTGTTTCCTGTTTCATGTTACTCGTAAGGTACTTCAGTGATGCCTAAACACTACAAATGCTGGAAAAGATCTGGTTTTGAAATGTTCACGAGAGAACAGTGAATATGAATATTGTTATGGAACCTCTAAGAAATTTGTAAAGAGCCTCTGAGTACTGAAAATCTCCTAATTTTAAAAAAACTTTCAGTACTGGCCAAAATTCTTAGTTTCTTATGAAAAGATATGTGTATACCAGGTACCCCCCAGGGTCTTTCCAAATTGAAAAAGTGAATAAATGCTTTAATTTTCTCAGTTCCTTCATTGATGCTATTGCCCCCTCTGATTCCAGAAAGAATCCACTTCCTGTGGGAAATTTTGTAGGAAATATTGGAGTTGGCTATTATCATTTCATGATTTTTGAGGGCCTGAACTAAAATGTAATTTCTATTACCATTCATCTCTGTCATTACCATTTGTTTCAGGATTGAAATATTGCTTGGTGTTGGTTCAAGTTTACAGCGCCCATGCCTGACTAAAGACCAAGTATTGGATGGTGCAAGAATTAGTCGCCTCTTTGCCCAAAAGATTATATGGTTGCGGCCTTTCTATGACATTAATACCAGTGGTCAAAGACAAGTTTGCCTGGATAGTCTATTTAAGGTATATTATATCATATTTTTTGTCGTTTATACATTGTTGACTTTTAAAGGGTTTGTGCAAGGTCAGGAACTTCTATCTAAAAATATCTCAATTCTTATTAAAGCATTTGTTGCACTCCATGATTATTTCATAGCCATAGAAACAATGCTGCTGTCCCTTAATAAAAAGTACAGTTTGTGGAAAATTTGCAATCAGTTTGTATTGAGTAAAATGTGTATGTACTGTATGCTCTATTGTTCTTTGGAGTTTGCAAAATTGTATGGAATTCACAAAAATTTTACATGTTTACAGGAAGCTTCAAACAGACTGTGCAAAATTCAAACTCTTTACAGACAATTTGCAAATTCACAAATCTGAAACATTCTCAAAACATTGTGCAAATGATATGCAAAGTTTAACTCTAAATCCTGAAAACAGAGAAATTTAAAAAAAAACTTAGAATCTAATTCAGGCTTTCTGGTAAAGATTAAGTCACAAATCTTCAAAATCTGCCCAGTGTACAATTTATTGTAGCCTGCCAAACGTGCATAGCCTATTTTGGCGCAACTGGTATTTAGATACAATCTTATTTGCCATTGCACATAGTAGAATTTCTTTAAATGTTAAAAGTAACTTGCATGAAAATCTGTCCTGTTATATTCTAGGAGGATGAAGAATTGAAAACGAGGAAGTCTAGCCCCTTGCAATATTTGTCAGAAGTTTGTCCAGACAAGTCGGATTCACAATTGGTATTAGCATTAGAAAGCTCTGATGGCAACATGCAAGAGGCAATTCATTTGCTTTTGGATGATGATCAAAGTAATCATGTAGATCTTGGAAACCCACTGCAGCACAGTAGTACTGGTGTTGCAGGTGAAAAGAGCGATGAATTGGATGTGCCTGGTAATGAGCCTGTTGATGTGATTTTGAAGAGTCATATCAAGGAAGTTGTTAATGAGGAAAATGACACTAGCCTTGATGTTGAAAGGGATGATGTTTGGCGTGCTTGTCTCGGATTTTACAAGGTTGCAATTAAGCATCCAGAAAGGTTAAGAAATAACTTCTATGTCCAGTTTGTTGAGACTGGAGAGAAAGGTATTGATGGTGGCGCTTTGAGGGTAGAGTTCTTCTCATTGTGTTTAAAGGAGGCAAGAGATAGATTGTTTGAAGGTGAGAAGGAGTTGATTCCAAGAAGAGGAATAGGGAGCAAGAGTATACAGTTTGAGGTAGTTGGGGCATTAATAGCCCATTCTGTTTTGCAGTGTGGTCCTGGGTTTCCTGTCTTAGCTGAATGGGTCATAGATTATATAATTGAACAGGACACCAGCAATCTTATGATTTCAAAAGATTACATAGTCAAAAGTGAGTCAACTGCCACACTCATTGAGCTAATTGAGAAGCTTGATGCTATAAAGTCGAAGGTGGCATTAGACATGTTGTTAGAGGAAGATCCCAACCATGAATCATTCTGGCAAGTTATCAACTCCACTGAATGGTCAAGCACTGAAGCTGTTACCATGGAAAACAAACAGTTCCTTGTGCAGGAGCTCATTTTCACTGAATTGGTGCGACGAAGGAAAGATCAACTCACTGCCCTGGGCAAGGGATTGCAGTGTTTAGGTTTTCTCGACCTTTTGAAGAAGTACAAGAAAGTTGCACATCATGTTCTGCTGTACAAAGAAGAGAAGTTGACAGCAGAGAAATTTCTGTCCTTCCTCAACTGCACACCAGAAGGTCATGCAGAGAGACAAGCTCTACAATGGTTCAGAGAGTTTGTCTCCTCCTCAGCTGAAAATAAAGATCCAGATTTTTTGGAGGGAAAACTCAGCACATTACTGAAATTTTCAACTGGTCTGTGGGCAATACCTCCTTGTGCTTCCAATATGGCCATCTCTGTGAAGTTTTTGGAAGATGATGAAGACAACTCATTGCCAAAAGCATCTGCATGTGCATGTATTATTATGCTTCCCACTGTCTTCTCTTCAAAAACAAAATTTTTTGAGCAAATGGACATTGCTCTCAAGTTTGGACATGCAGGCTTTGCTGAATACTGACTATTGCTGAAAGGGTCTTGCTAAACATTTCAAAATTGAAATTGTTATGTTACATTTAGCATATATCCAAAAAATATTGTTATGTTACATTTAGCATATATCCTGAAATTTTTATGTTACATTTAGCATATATCCAAGAATCTAATCACAATCCCAGCCATATTACTGAATGATATTTGCTGTGCAAACATACAATTCAGGCCTTGTGGACATTAACATGGCAAGAGTTCTCAAGAATTCATAAGAATTTAAAAAAACTCTTTACACAATAATAAGAATTCTTGAGCAAACTGAAAAGACAGCAACTCTTTGCAAGAAACTAACAATATTCTTAGGAATTCTTGAGAATTCTTAGCCAGGAAAACCATGTCAATGTGCTCATGGCCTGTGTTGTACATTTTTGGGGCCAATAAAGTAAGAACTATCCCAATAACTGCAATTAGTAAAATATGGAAAGATTTTTGCTGAGATTTACAAAATGTGTCGAAAACCTACACAGGGATTTGAGGATTGGAACATGTGCAGTTAGTCATTTCAAAAGCGAAACATATTCTGTATGTGCTCAAATTTTTAAGAAGGTGGTTGTAAAATTCTGTTACGTATTCATTTGACTAGGCTTGCTGGTTTACATCATAGTAACCCCAACTTTATAAACACTTGAGCTCTGTATTGTACTGCATATGCATTGTAGTTATTAGTGCAGATCAGCATGATTGCTTATTCAACCCATAGTTGTTTGCCAAAACAAGCAGAGCCTGGTTTCTTTGTGACAGGTCCTTACAATGGAAACCACTTATTGTATTACAATTAAATGGCAATGTTTTGGAAACCACCTACAGTATTTTACCCATGTTTCATGATTTCAGCCAAAAAAGATTATTTCTAGAGAATTTCGTCACTTACAGTACATAAAACCACTCGAATATGGGCTGCACAATTAAATTTAGCCCCTCCCCTGAAGCATTGAGACAATTTACTGTGAATTTTTAATATTGTGCTTTTTTGTACAGATACGTACAGTATACAGATTGAAAATAAGTCTACCTTCTGTTCACATTTATAACATCTGGATAAAATCTCCAAAATACCATTTGGAACAGCAGAGCCAAGGTGTCTATGCCCTGTAGCTTTACGTTCAATTGTTATTAGTTGTTCTTACCTTAAGGGAAGAAACTTTTGCGAGTGTGAAAAAATGTGAAATTTCTGGAATTAATTTTTGCGAATTGACTAAAATGGGACATTGCACAGGAATGACTTTCGCAAATAAGGTTTCATGTCTAATGTTCATGATGTCTCAAATGCTCCTTGACTCTTCAATGACCCTTACAAATCATACCCTAGTAGCAGGGTTCAAAAGGTTGTTGTGAAAAAAAAGAAAATCAATTTCTGATCACATATATATTGCTTCTGTATCTCAAGGAAAATTTGCAGTAATAAACTTATGCTAATTTCACATTTTAGGGAAGTTTGCTAAATCAACTTTCATGCATTTCAGCTAAAAACGCACAATATGCGAAAGTTCCTTCCCACAAAAGTAATTGTTATTAGCAGTGTCGCACTGCGGGCTTGCACACATCAACATGACATGATTTCATGAAGTTTTGTTAAAATTTATAAGAAATTCAACACGCATTGCTAAGAATCATTGGGCAAAAAACAGTGGTAATGTGTGCAAGGCCTGCATAAGATCCATAAGATTGGCTGACAAGAGTAGAATTTTGATGTAACCTAGTAACTATTGCAAGAATTGTCAGTTGAGTTTTACATAAAAATGCGTCATCATTTCGTTGAATCATTCTGTAGCTTTACGTCCACTCTTGTTTCTTGCAGTACATGCCTTAAGCATAAAACCATTTTCCTGCCTTCGATCAAGAATTCTTATGAATATAGTTTGTTTCTTACGAATTCTTGTTGAAAAAAGTTAAGTCTTTTACTGTATATGGTAAGCCTTTTACTGTATTTATTAAATTCCTGGTTGGCTCTACCAGTTACCAAAGACAGTTGCTTCATCAAGCAGATAGAAAATTACTGACTTTTTCAACTGTAGTACGGTAGGTGTCAATCCCTTCATTGTGGTCTTCATGTAAAGGATCAACTGTTTGTTTCAAGTCCTGCTCTTGTGCTGGAGTTAAAGCAATTCTACTTTCAGGAACTACCACATCGTTATCTGTTTGAACAGGTGGCATTGGTGCCTCCTCGTCAAGACCATATTCACCCCAAGAGCCAATCATCAAGTCACTTGCAGACTGGGGATCCAACTGTAATAATTGCGTCATGCCATAGTGCCATAACTGATTGGGTGATCTATTGTTAGCAGAAGAAATTGGATGAAAAGCCCAGACCTGCTGCATCTCAATTAGGGCGTTATTGATGCGTGGAAGGTACACATAATGCAGAGCATACAGATGGATCTCATGCAATGGGTCTAAAAGCTGCCTATTTTCAAGGAAATAAAATATGTTTTGGAAGTGACGAACAACAACTCTTCGCACTTCTCCCCATAATCGCTCAATTCGCTGGTTGTGTACTGAGGTTCCAGTAATCATGCTACCACGATTGATTCCTCTAATGCTAAGCATGTATCGTGCTACGTCTACATTCTCTATTCCAAAATCTGCACGAACTCTTGATGGCACACCGTGCATTGCCACTGCTTCTTGGAATAATTCCAAGACAGTAGCCGCCCTGTTATTTGTTGAGCACTTCAGGTAAACAATCATCCTGCTGTAGCCATCAACTGCACCATGGATTACAAAGCGCCACCGTATCAACTTATGATGACCATCGATGTGCCTGAAATGCAAATTAAAACTGAATTTTTTTACTACTATTGAGCTCAATTCACACTTGAAGTCCCCTAACTTATATTTTAATCAGCCTTCTTTTATCCCATACTGAAGTTTCTTAATTTTTCAGTGATCAAAGATTGGGTCTCTCAAAAAGTTTCTCAAAGAAAAAGGTAGGGGGCATTTCACTTATTCAAAAAGACATACATACTTACCATAAAGAGTTTGGTGCTGGTACACTGTATGTGCGTCTCACAATGCTGACTGTTCTTCGGAGAGCTCTGCTAACAGGATCCACAGTGTCAATTGCATTTCTGACTCTGTATCGTTGTACATGAACACCTCTTGACCGGCATGCCCCAATGATGTAGCTTTCACCTGAGTTTGGGAGAACATTCAAAATTTCTCGCACGAGTGAGCACAATTCATCATCTGAAATACTTGAAAACGTATTCCTTGGGCCATCTCTACTGGATGTGACGAACCCCAATTCTTGCCGACGCCGATACAGTGTTCGTTCAGAAATTCCCATCTGTGATGCAACATCTTTCCAAGAACGATAAATGTTAAAAAGCCTCTGCAATTCATCTTTGGGCACATCTTTTCTTGGTCTTCCTGCCTGGCCCAGCTCCTCAGCATGTTCGTTTGGGCAGTTCGCTCTTGTGTTATTTAATTCAGCAAGGTACTCAACATCTGAAGCAACTGTGTCATCGAATCTGTCACGAAGAACCTGAATCTCTCCTTTTAGCTCACCAAAATTATCGATAAGTCGGAAAGGTGCTGCAACTTCTTCACTTCTCCGGTGTAGAACATTTAAAACATTTAAGAAATCATTCAACCTTCTCGTCCAAAATTCGAGTGCATTGAGGTTTCCACTAAACAGCTGTCTTCTTGCTTGTTGTAATTGACTTGGTAAATCAGTGAGAAACTGTTGAACGTCAATTTCAAGCGCCATCTTTGAGTTAGTAGGCCTTTCCTGTTGTTTTGCGATTTCCCGCCAGAACTAAATTGCTTTACTGCACATTGCGCATGCTCATAAATGAGAGCTCATAAATATTAGACCTTATAAAAGGTCAGACCTTATAAAAGCAGACATTATAAAAGTACACCTTATAAAAACACACGTTATAAGATCAGACCTTATAAAATCAGACCTTATAAAGGTACACTTTATAAAAAAACACACATCATAAAAGTACACCTTATAAAAAACACTGTATAAAATCAGACCTTATAAAAACTTACACTTTATAAAATCAGACCATATAAAATATTACACTTTATGAAATCAGACCATATAAAATATTACACTTTATAAAATTTGAACATATAAAGTCTAATTCTAACAAATTTGGTGCTTTATAAGAATGAAACAGACCTTAGAAAAACATTAGAATTTTGTCCTGTATGGCGGGGGATAGTGCTAAAAATAGAAATTATCTTTCGAAATAATTGTTGATAAAAAATTGTATTTCTTTGTCCCCTGTGCTTGCTGTTGGTCATTTTTGTACCTTCTTTCCCTGTGTTATAGTTGCGTAGCAATTGGCTGCGCAGGAGGGACGGGAGAAGAGAGAAGGAAGAAAGAAGAATAGGGACGAAACTTCGCCAACCTTGCCGTAGATTTCTGCTCCAATCTCCCCAACCCCTTGTTAAATATGCCGTAACATCGGCACAAATTATTCGCAAATGATTGCGCTTCCAGATGTCATCAAGCATGGCCTGTTTTGGAAGTCGCAAAACATTTGGTGAAGGCTTAACTAATTTTGCGAAGGTGCTCCGCAGTCAAGTTGGACACTTTTACGCTGCAAATTGGTCCAAAAGGAAGTACGAGTCTGCGTTGAATAGGCCTATCTTGAATTTTGCTTGATTTTATCGTGATAATTTTGTTCGATCATGGAACGTGTAAATGAGGAGCAGAATCACTTTATACACATCGCTACGAGAGGTCATATTGCGGTGCTATTAGGGAAAGCAGGAACTGGCAAGACTTTTACCATTTCACGAGCCATTTCGATCTTGCAAGCAAGAGGGAAGGAAGTGATGGTCACTAGCTCATCGGGAATGGCTGCAACTTTGTTCAAAAATGGAAGGACTCTCCACTCAGCTGTAGGCATTGGGACATGTAGGTTGAGCAAAGATGCGCTCCTGAGCATCATAGACGCAAGAAAGGACAAACTGGAAGAGATCATACGTGCCGATGTTCTGGTTGTTGACGAAGCTTCAGCAATCAGTGCAAATGTCATTGAAGTTTTAGAATTCATTTTGAGAGGGGCTATGCACAATAGTCAACCATTTGGGGGGAAAAAATACTTTTGAGTGCAGATTTTTTCCAGCTACCTCCAGTCAAAAGTAACTTTGACGATGGGAGGTTCATCTATGAATGTAAATTTTGGAGGAGTGTTTTCCCACATGTCATCCTATTATCAGAAACAATGAGGCAAGGTGAAAAGGATTTTATCAACTTTTTAAACAATGTAGCCGAAGGGAAATGTATAGATGAGGATGCCCAGTATGCACAAGAATACCTGCAAGCAAAGTTGGATGACACAGAAGTCACTAAAATAGTTTGCACAAATGAGCAAATTTATTATGAAACACTGCTGCAATATGAAAGAATAAAAGAAGAGTTGTTGTGTTTTGATGCCAATGATGAAGGAGAGACCAAGATCCTTAAGAAATGCATTGCTGATAAGAGGTTGTTGTTGAAGGTTGGAGCTCCTGTGATGCTTTTGTATAACATCAGCAAGGACTTAGTTAATGGATTGCAAGGAACGTTCCTAAAGATGGAGGATGGCTGCCCTGTTGTCAATTTTGCCAAAATTGATAAAGTTGTTAGAATAGAGAGAAAGATGTGGTCATTTTTTGATGAAAAGAATGGCAAGATGATTGCTTCTAGAAAGCAATTTCCCTTGAAGCCATCATTTGCGATAACTGCCCATAAATCTCAAGGACAGACCCTAAAAGCAGTTGAGGTGATTTCAGGAAATGAATTTGTTCATGGCCAGTTATACGTTGCTTGTAGTCGAGTGAGAAGGAAGGAGGATCTGTGTTTGAAAGGGGCCAGGTCTAAACCGCGGACAACGCGGACACGCGGACCAAACGAGAACAATAGTCCGCGGTTTTCTCGTCCGCGTTATAGACTTTTACACCGATAAAATCTAAAACGCGGACAACAATTTCGCGGACCATTCAAATATAATGAATTTGAACGTTCGTTACCTAATTTTCTGTTTTTTTCCGAAGTAAACAATGTCTCTTTGCATCATTTCTCTCGTATTGCACAAATACTGTTCTTGGAATATGTTGCACCCTTCGCAGAGATCGCATGCAGGTGGGTGGTGGCCGTTTGGAAGAATGGGCCAAGGTACAGATAGGCGAAGTGAAACCCCAGTGAAACCAGCCGAGGGAATCGAAAAATACATTTCTTCAGTCAGTTCTCAATCATTTTTCCTTTCTCGATTGGTTACTAGCTATATCATTACAGCCATACAGGATTTTCAGACAAGTTAAGAACTTGTCCGCGTTTTAGAATTTGACACTGGTAAAATCTAAAACGCGGACAACGATTTCGCGGACCATTCAAATAAAACGAATTTGAGCGTTCGTTACCTGATTTTCTGTTTTTCTCCGAAGTAAACAACGTCTCTTTGCATCATTTCTCTCCTATTGCACAAGCCGTTTAAAAGAATGGGCCTAGGTACAGAACGGCAAAGTGAAACCAGCCGAGGGAATCGAAAAATACATTTCTCCAGTCAGTTCTCAATCATTTTTCCTTTCTCGATTGGTTACTAGCTATATCATTACAGCCATACAGGATTTTCAGACAAGTTAAGACCAGTATGGAAAGAAAGTGATGTGCACCGGACATGTCCGGTGCACAGAGTGGTCAACTGGTGCACAAAATGGTGTAAAAACCTTGTGGTGCACAAGTCTATGATTTTATTCCTTTGGTGCACTTATCCATTAGGAATCTTTTGGGTTTCAACAATGATACTACCAATGAATTTTGTCTGAATAGCATCTTGCTCATCTCCTTGTGGTCTTTTTGTGCAGTGTTGTCAGAAATGTCAAGTTTTCAATTTGTCTCTGGTAAAGATATAATGGAATGGAAAGGCACTCTAAAAGTAAAAGCCAACAAAAGAGATGCTTACTCAAAAATTTTCCTGGGGATACTGATCTTTAAAAATAGTGTAATTAGAAATGGTCAAGGTTCTATTTTAGCACCAGCAAATATGAGATCACCAGAAGTGTTCTTAGCCCAAGAAGAGGGTGTTTCCTCAAAAATTTCCTGGGGACTTCGTCCCCAGACCCCTTGATTTTAGCCCCCCCAATTTGTTTATACTGGCCATGCCGAAAACCAAAGAAAAGCAAAATTTGGTTGTGTTCTACATTATTCTAAATGTTATAAATCCAAATTTTTCCAGGAGATCATTCCCCCCAACCCCCCCCCCCCCCAGATTGATGCACCTCCGGCGCACGCAGGCGCATGTGAGTGGCTGGGCCACCCGGTGTACACCAATTGGTGCACACCGATCATTGACAATTTTGTTGTCCGGTGCACGGAAAACTTACATTCCATACTGGAGTTAAGAACTTGTCCGCGTTTTAGAATTTGACACTGGTAAAATCTAAAACGCGGACAACGATTTCGCGGACCATTCAAATAAAACGAATTTGAGCGTTTGTTACCTGATTTTCTGTTTTTCTCCGAAGTAAACAATGTCTCTTTGCATCATTTCTCTCGTATTGCACAAGCCGTTTAGAAGAATAGAAGAAACTATGGTCCGAATAGAAGAAACTATGGTCCGGGGCTGGTTCGCTGTTTATTAAATTTGCTGGTCATTTGGCTACCAAATGTTTCTTACTTGTTTCTTGTATTTTTAGTGCCAGAAATGCAGAGCTAATTTTGCTTTGTCTAAAGGGCTCCCTCATTGCTTATTAATACGATCTTAAAACAAGTAAATAACATAATTCACATTAAAAATAATGTCCAAACAGTTGCTATAAATGTACAGTGTCAAAACATTTTTGAGTGCGATAGGACAATTAAAACTGCAAATTTCAAAAGTTTCTTAGCTTTTTAAATGCCTATCGTTTCTTATAAGCGGTTTCTCATAAAAAAATACGTGTACCCTCATGTTCACTACATGCACCTTCGTGATTAATTCAAAACAGGGTTTTTTCAAGCCTTTCCAGCCTTTAGCCATTACCTTCTGAATTATACGATACTGGAAAGAATCATAGAAAAAGTGAAACCTTTATCAAATAAATAGGTTTTGACAGCAGCATAAGGCTCAAATCTTTAAAAAGGTCAATTTAAAATTCTATCACAGTTTTCTTTTATTAAATGACTTGGAAGAAACTTAGGTGTTTTTGCTGTAAATCTGTCATGGAAATTTATTGATATCTTGATTAGTTTCAAAATGGCGGCATTTATTAAATTCGAGGCTATGACTTCATGAAATTTGTAAATCCTAAACCAGAAAAGCTACAGATGTCTGCTTGCCACCATATTGTAGACCATCATAAACTATGGTTTTCTTGAAGGTTATATCATTTTTCCTCGATTGGTTTAGGATTCGTGATGATATAAATTTTTTTGAAAGTTTTCCATGAATTTTTCAAAAATGATTAAATTGCCACCATTCAGGTAAAAATCAAGATATCAAAAAATTTCCACGGCCGGTTTACAGCAAAGTACCATCAGTTCGTTTCAACTCATTCAATTAAAAGAAAAATTTCATAGAATTTTACACCCGATTTTAGCCCTTTGCTATTGTTTTGACGTTATATTTTTGCAGCACTAGAGTTTCTTATTTCTTTGGCGATCTGACAGTAGAGCGAGGGGCATTTTCAAAATCTTTGCCACAAAATTTGTTCTCTTTTCCCACAAAATCTCGTACATTTTTTGAAAACATCTTTTTGTGTTCAAGAAAATCCACCAAAAATCTTTCTATTCTGAAAACATTTCTTGTAATTTTATGAATGAGTGAAATGCCCCTCGGCTTGAAGTGGAGTTTCTTATGAGCAGTTTCTTGAAAACTAGTGGTCATCTCGTATAATGATCTCGTATCACATCAGCACTACACCAGAATTTGAAACCACAACATTAATCTTATTACGTCATCTGGACCCTGACAGGACAGCAATTACTCTGTGTAATATGTCACGAAAATAGTACCCCAAATAAAAACAGTTCGTACAAGGTAGGCGCCCTTGGTTGCTCCACTTATTTTTCGTAAGAAACTCGATCAGGGCATAAGCCAGCATATTTTGTTTTCAGCTCTGAAACTATAATCGATATTCGTGTAGTACATTGGGTACATTTGGGTCAACTCGTTCCCAGTCCCACTATTTTCACTTCAAAATAACTTTTTGTGCTCTTTACATCCATCTTGAAACATTTTCTCGCATTTTTCAACCCAGTTAGGTAGAAAATCGGTCTTATTTTACTTCCACAAATATCATGAAATTTCCAAAAATCAGCATTCCGGGCCCACTGCTGCATGCTCATTTTTCATTGTTTAAACCCTATTTGAACTGGGCGATTTGTTAATCGTTTCGCCCACCTCCTATTTTCTACTAAAGATCTCAAAACAAGTAAATAACACAATTCGCACTCAAAATAATATCCAAACAGTTGCTCAACCTCATCCCCAGGACCTTTTTTGAATGCGCTGTTTCTCATGAAAAAATTACGTGTATTGTTGCATTTGTAAACTATAGATTTCGTGAGAATTAGAAATTAAGGCATGAGCCACTAATACACTGGTTTTACTGCGTAAGTGCGAATAACAGTAAATACTGTATGCTTTTCCTTTTTGAGCTTTTCAAATTGTTCTTAAAAATAAAGGAAAAAACACAAATAGAGTTTATACCAACTTGTCAAAGATTTGGAACCTTAAACCTATTCTCGGGTCATGCAGCCATTTCAATCATCTCTACATATACTAGTTGAACAAACGTACCTTGCAAACTCTCCTTCGCGGCCTCGGCATCCAAAGACAAGACAGCAGTGCTTGCCATGCAGTTAAATATGGTCATACAGTTGTTTCAGATAGCTAACCACCGTGCTACTACACAAAGGACCAGGTGATACGGTGAGAAAGCCTTTGTTAATTTCAGAGATTTGGGAGACATTAGTTGAGTTGTCATTAGAGGGCGTAGCGTGAACATAAACGCGCGGTTTCCTATGATGTTTCTGTTGTTGTAATTTTGCATCACACAGAAAGCAGAGATCTAAGGACCGTTTCTGGCGGCGTCAAAGGACCAGTGATGTAAGCGAGACTGGGAAATCTATGAAGTTGACATTAAAGGTGTAAAGGCTTTTTTACATAACCGAATTGTAACTGCTAAGAGATTATAGGAAGTATCAAGTGAAATAAAGAGCACCATTTGCCCTAATTAGGTAATTATCGAATTCTGGTCAATTGGGACCCGAAATTGTTTCTACTGGGATCAATCATCAATTATGAAAGGTGATTACAAGAAGGTTCAATAACAAAGTCGTTCTATTTGAATGGTCCGCGAAATCGTTGTCCGCGTTTTAGATTTTTACCAGCGTGAAATTCTAAAACGCGGACAAGAAAACCGCGGACAAGTTCTTAACTTGTCTGAAAATCTTGCATGGCTGTAATGATAAAGCTAGTAACCAATCGAGAAAGGAAAAATGATTGAGAACTGACTGAAGAAATGTATTTTTCGATTCCCTCGGCTGGTTTCACTTTGCCGTTCTGTACCTAGGCCCATTCTTCTAAACGGCTTGTGCAATACGAGAGAAATGATGCAAAGAGACATTGTTTACTTCGGAGAAAAACAGAAAATCAGGTAACGAACGCTCAAATTCGTTTTATTTGAATGGTCCGCGAAATCGTTGTCCGCGTTTTAGATTTTACCAGTGTCAAATTCTAAAACGCGGACAAGTTCTTAACTTGTCTGAAAATCCTGTATGGCTGTAATGATAAAGCTAGTAACCAAAACCAATCGAGAAAGGAAAAATGATTGAGAACTGACTGAAGAAATGTATTTTTCGATTCCCTCGGCTGGTTTCACTTTGCCGTTCTGTACCTAGGCCCATTCTTCTAAACGGCTTGTGCAATACGAGAGAAATGATGCAAAGAGACATTGTTTACTTCGGAGAAAAACAGAAAATCAGGTAACGAACGCTCAAATTCGTTTTATTTGAATGGTCCGCGAAATCGTTGTCCGCGTTTTAGATTTTACCAGTGTCAAATTCTAAAACGCGGACAAGAAAACCGCGGACAAGTTCTTAACTTGTCTGAAAATCCTGTATGGCTGTAATGATAAAGCTAGTAACCAATCGAGAAAGGAAAAATGATTGAGAACTGACTGAAGAAATGTATTTTTCGATTCCCTCGGCTGGTTTCACTGGGGTTTCACTTCGCCTATCTGTACCTTGGCCCATTCTTCCAAACGGCCACCACCCACCTGCATGCAATCTTTGCGAAGGGTGCAACATATTCCAAGTGCAGTATTTGTGCAATACGAGAGAAATGATGCAAAGAGACATTGTTTACTTCGGAGAAAAACAGAAAATTAGGTAACGAACGTTCAAATTCATTATATTTGAATGGTCCGCGAAATTGTTGTCCGCGTTTTAGATTTTATCGGTGTGAAAGTCTAAAACGCGGACGAGAAAACCGCGGACTATTGTTCTCGTTTGGTCCGCGTGTCTGCGTTGTCCGCGGTTTAGACCTGGCCGTTTGAAAGGATTCAATATAAGTAGAATAATCCCACCACCAGCCTCAGTCACAAAGTTTTATGAAGATCTGCAAGTACGAACAAGCACCTCTTTGCAGCAAGATTTTAGCTGCTGCAGAAATAATGCAGAATTTGAGTCTGTTGCCCTCACAGATGCATTGTCTCTTGAAGATGTTGAATGGAGTGACCATAACTTTGAGATGTTGGATGATACATCAGAAACAGAGGTAGAAGAAGATTCATCAGAAATTGAAAGCCAATCTGAAGGATTGAACAAATCTTTTGATACCATTCTGACAAATATTGATATGGATAGAATAGCTCTAAAATTTCCTGAACAATTTGAGGTAAATAACTTCATCAAAGTTATAAAGAAAGATGGTAAAGTGGACCCAGATTTGTTCATGGAAAATAGCCTTGTGTCACAGCAGAAATCTCTGTTGGAATCATTAGGAAAGAAAGAAAATGACTTGCTGCAATTCTTAAAAATTCAATGGCATAGATTGGCATTGTTAATGAAACACAATGACGAGAAGGGGATCAAACAACAGGAGTTCACAAGCTTTTGCGCAGGACTGTTTTGTCTAACTACAGATGAAAATTTATTGGAGGAGTTCAGCATACTAACTGGTGTAAACAGGGGAGATATGTCCATAGAACACTTCTCTGTTTGCACTGACTTGGTTTTTGGTGTTGCACTTTTCATGCTGCAAAGTTTAACTCCTGCTGGTGAGACTGTTCATGAAAGTGCTTTTAAGTCATTTGAAAATCTTACTTCAGGGGAAAAGGGCAAAATACGATATGTTGGAGGATGGGCTCTAAAGAAACTGCTTGATGCTGCCAGAAGGTATATCACTGTTAATGTTACATCAGAAAACAAAGATGTAAGGCAAATTTTAAAGAAGAATATTGTCAAATCTCAATTACTCCAGTGCATGTTGTGTAGTGAGTCTGCACTGAGAGAAACAAGCAATTACAAAGAATCTCTTGATGTCACATCTGGGAAACAGTTCAGAACTCATGGTCTTTTGAACATCTCAGATGAAGCCTGTGAGTTTTTCTTAAAGCTGGAAGAGCAGAGAGTAAACCTTTTGACCCAGAACAGGTTGAATTCTCTAAAGGGTGAAGTGCTTTGTGATTCAGTAGAGGTAACGAAAAACAACAAGATTTTGTTTGAACTTTGGAGGGACAGTTGCAATAATTATAAGAAAAAGCTGATTGATATCCATGGGTATAATGATGAACTAGTTGATGAGTGCATCAAGAGTATCTACCGTGAGGTAGTTCATCGATACTTTAACATGGGTGCCAAGGAATTTTTGAGGAGCTACCGTAGAGAAAAGACATGGCAAAAAAGTCAGGCCCATCGAATCAAGATTCAAATCCGCACCCAAAAGAATGATCTTAAGTCAGATCAGGTAAATATGGAGGACATTAGATCTGACCAATCTGATGGAAAAGTAGAGTCACATAATTTGTTGAAGGCAATGATCCAGAAGCAACCGGGCATTTTTTCTACAAGACTCTACTCTAACAAAGATATTGAGCTCTTGTTGAAGGCATATGGAATCAATAAGAAAGGCAAAAAAGAGATAATTGGAAATAGATTAGTGCAAGCAATTCAGGAGAACATTAGTATGGTAGACTGTTCAGTCTTTGAGTAAGTATCTGTTCATGTAAATGTGCAGTTAATAACCCTTCACTACTAATGAATAAATAGACGATTACGCTAAAGATGACGAAGAGGAACTTTTTACCAAGATGCACTGCGTTCTTTAATCAAATTCCTTTAAAGATTCACAATTTGCGAAAGCAACACATTTTGGTAAAAAGTTCCTCACCACCATCTTTAGCGTAATCGTCCATTTTGAGGAGCAGGCTGTTTGGTTTCTTAAAAATATTTCAACATTTCATAGAGAGTTTGGCTCAGTTTGTACCCCATAATGTCACATGGTCATATTGATATTTAAATGGACACTTTTGATAGTCTTCTAGTTTTAATTTCACACAAATAAGAGTATGATGTCTTTGAAATATGTTTATCGGTGACACGTGCTTACTGTATTTGATGAATGCACAAAATATATTACATTAAAACCGAAAACTTTCGGACGGAAAAGTTTCGGAAAAACAACTTCAGACAAAAAACTTTCGGACACTTTTTCGAGAATTTCGGACAAAAAAACTTTCGGAATAACGATTTTTGCATAAAGCCAACCTACATGTCAAAACAAGCTGTAATTTGTATATTATTTAATCATGTGCAAGTTAAACAAATTACATAGATACATATAGATGCATCAGGAGCATTTTTTTACCCATTTCAAGTCATGTGACCATACTCTTGGGAGGTTTTAGTATTATACTACTTTTTGCACTTGTGGCATAAATTTGCATGGCACAAAATGTGTTTGAGAAATCAAAAGATGTTTTATCAAGAGATTGATCACATGACTTGCAATGGGTGTAAACAAACCTTAGCCGATTTTGCCTATTGGCACTGATTGCTCCAAATATATTAGATGCATAAAATTTAGCCACAAATGTTGAGCCTGTAATCCTGACTAAAATTGTGTCCCAAACTTTAACCTTCAGCAACTTTTGGATTTAGATGTATGTACCATTCTATGATGTATAAGTTAAGTGAAATGAACAACTTTTGTTGAAAAAATATACCCATATTCAGAATATGTAAAAGATGATTGTTAAGTCATTTACATCGCTTTAGTTTCGCTGGTTTGTAGAAAGGTAATGAATCTATGTTGCCAGCATTGTTCTTAAATGTTGTTGTTTGCTGGCCAAGTAATATTGAGTTCATGGTATGTGCATATTGGTCGTAGCTAGGATTGTCATTTTGCCCAAGGTACCCTCTTTGTTGGCAAAAGATATTTTCAACATGGTTAGTGTTTATCTTCCATGCCAGTAAGGAAGTTGATGAATGCCTGTTGTTTGACTGAATGCAAATTTGCTTGAATCCCAAAATCATAGATTTGAAGTCAAACAAGGTTTTATCAGCTAAGATCATCTTACTCCTCTCTGATGGTGTTCCTGGTGCTGACTTTGCTTGAGCAATCCATTCATCAAGATATCTCATTGCAGAATCTAAGATTTCAAACCTTTGATCATCAGTTTTCACAAAAGGAACACTTGAATGAAAAAAGTCAAGCAAACCAGCACTGAACTCCAGAAATTTTACAGTTTCTTCCAACTGATGTTTGGAAGCTTCAGGAAGGCTTTCTTGGTACTACTAAAAATTAAAATTTGTTAACTCTTTAAAACATTTTTTCTAATGTAGGTTATTTACAAGGTGCAAGATTTTCACTTCAGACACCTGTGAGCTTTTCATGCTAAAATCCTTTACTTAATGAATGATACTACATGTTGGCTGTAAAAAGACAAAGCAGTTCAGGAAGATGTTAGTTTGCATGTCCAAAGAAGGGTTGAGGTAAAATATTTCTATTTTCCCCACACATTCCACATGGAATCATTGGTAGGTGTTTTGCCAACCTGTACGAAAATACAAGGCCATGTAATAGCCATGTACAAGCCTTGTAGTTTTGGCCTTGTAACCTTGTTATAGCCTGGAATAGCCTTGCTGTAACCTTGTAAATGGCTTGACAAATGCTAATTAGCCTTGTAGAAGCCTTGTGGAAACCTTGTGTTAGACTGGTTGCATTTTGGAATCTTGCTGATAGCCTTGTAATTTTCTTCCAAGGTTAGTACAAGGTCATAACAAGGTCATAATCCCCTCTACAAGGCTAAAACTTGGCCTGTACAAGGCCAAGTCTAGCCTTGTATTTTTGTACAGGAAGCTTTATCCATGGAATTTCTTTTTTACTCACACATGGTATATAGCTTTGGTCCAAAACATTGATTTGCTATAATTTCTCATTTTTGATAGGTAGCTTTTGACATCTGGAATATTACCAGAATCATTTTCAAGAAAATATGTCTGAAGTTCTTAGCTCTTTTTGTTGGTCTGCAAGGCATGCATGGGGTGAAATATAATTGCATACTTGTCCACTCCTAAATTCTGCAATGTATCATCAACAACAGTCTCGTCAAGATGTAATATTTGATAAATTGCCATATTGCGCAATGCAATTTTATTGTATATACCTTCGTGAGTTTTAGCATGTCTCTGTCCAATACTTGAAATGCCAAATGGTTTCTCATAAGGCTGGAAGCTGTCAGGTCAAAATGTTGTGGAGTTAACCTTTGATGACTTTTCAGGCTAAGTTTGCTCTGGTCCCAGTTGTATGCATCTTCCCAGTGTTTCCATAAAATCAGTCTTGTAGGGTTCCCTTTTGCCAGGATTCTTTTTGCACTGATGACAGCCTTGCTTTTCCAAATATTGTTACGCAATTTCTTAAAGTTGTGCTGAGGAAGACAATGTTGTCAGGAATAACATCAAAGTCCTTTGGCAGGGGAAAGCATTCTAACATTAAAGTATGTGCAAGATTGACAGAAGCATAATTTTGGCTTGATAGGAGCTTGAATTCTGGCCAGTTTGCAGGTACAATTAGAGTGGTCAAGCGTTACCATAATCCCATGCTAAAATTATTCTCAAAGATAGTACAAAGGAACCTTTGATTGAAATCACTTCAAGCTTTGAAAAAGACCCAACAACAAAATTTAGTTTCTCAAAGGCATTTCCAGCATCATTTCAACAGATTTGACAACAGATTTGACAGACTTTAGATATTATCTGGAATATCCGGAAACATCTGGAAACATCTGGAATGTACAGTGCAGATTTAAGACAAATAACATATTTGTAGGGTAATCCTTTGATATATTAAGAATTACCTCAGGATCCATAAAAAATACAAATGGGCTTCTTGTGTAAGGATTTGTAACGGTAAACTTTTCCGCAACTGGATCTTTGTCTTTGGAATGAAGTTTGATAAAGCTTCTGTTTGTTTCACTTCCATCCAGGCAACAATATATCACTTCAAATCCATTGAGAAGAAGCCAGTTGACAGCTCTCCAGAATGTAAAAAACAATGATCCAGGAGGAGTTTTATCAGTTGGCCAATGTGCAAATGGAAATCGAAAGCCACTGTTTCCCAAGAAAGAAAACTGCAAAACTTGCTTTGCAAGAGCCAATTCATTGGTGCCTGCAAAATCAATTTTCATATTAGAACCCTGAAAATTTGAGAACACTGAAGTCATATCTTCTGATGTTTTTAGAAGAATTCTTGTTTGAAAATTATAACCTCAAAACTCAAAATGTATGAAAATGCAAAGAATCCTTGGAAATTCTCAAGAATTCTCCTGTTCGCAGCCTGAACAGTGATTATTCAAACATAAATAACATGTTACATATTGTACATGACTTTTCTTATAGTAAAAATACGATTTGCACAAACTTTGCAGTCAGTTTGCATTGAATTGTTACATTGTTTTTTTGGAGTTTGCAAGTCTGCATGGCTATGGAAAGCTTCAAACAAACTCATGTTAGCAAACTGAAAACAAACTTTGTTTAGAGTATGAACTATGCAATGTTTGCAAATTGGCGCAACAATCTGTTAACAACAAGTTACAAAGTCAATAGAATTCAACTTTATCATTAACTTGCCGTCACAAATTTGCACACTAAATGCAGGCCCCATTTTTTACATAGGGTTATTTATACTGGGGAAATCCTAGCCCCCCTCTCTCTATAAATAACTTAAATTTGTTTCTAAGTTCTATCTGGAAATTACCTGTTTGAAGGGTTCTCATGCATTGATCTTCATCTCCAAGGTATATGGCTCCAACTAGCTTCATTGTCCCCTTTTCTTGCTTCATTTGAAGGTCTTCTTGAATTGCCATTTCATCAAGCATTATTCCTCCACATCTTCCCTTTTTGCCAATGTTTCTTTTTGTTGCTTCATCATGCATGAGCTGGAAAACCTCTTTATTGAAACCAGGCTCTTGTGAAATGGAATTTTTGTACTGCTGCAAGAGTCTGCCAGAAGGAAGAACCAACACTCCACTTGAATGTAGCTCCTGATATGCTTTAGGGCTTCTGTTCCACACTGACAAACATACTCGTATAATCCTGAAGAAAATAAAGAAATACTTAAAACTTTGATGTCACATTGATTAAAGATGACAGCCAATTATTAAATGCTTTGATGAGGGGACTGTTCAAGTGCAATTTTTTATGATTTATTTATTCAAAAATACCAGGACTGAGACTGTCCATTATTATGTCTTTATCTCGCAAGAAACTGTTGCATCCCAAAGGGTTGGGAAGCTACACTACCGCTAAGGGTTTTACAACATTTTGCTAATGGTACATCACCTTGAACTACAATGTCCTTTCCCCTTGGCTTTTGCCATTGGTTACTAAAGCTTGCATTTGGTAAGATCAAGTCTGTGAAGCCTTGCATAAAAATGAGATGATTTTTGGAACAAAGTATAATTTCTTCAATTTCAATCGCCTGGTTTTCAAGTTGGTTTAACATATTCTGTTTCCAGGACAAATGTATCATCTAAAGTTAGGACACATTACCTTGGGTACCATCTTCGTCCTTTTGGGCCCTTTCTTTGGATATTTTCAGCTTGTGCATCATACAGAACCTTCATGTCAGGATGAAGCTGGCTTTTGTCAACTTCTGAGAACATTGCCTGGAAATCATGGTCATCATCTTTACTGAACTTATGCATGCCTTTCTCAATCTTCTCCTTTAAATATAACTCTCTCTTGTTTGCCTTCTGCCTCTCTTTCTTTTCATTCTGCAATCTTTCACGCAGTTCTTTTTCATTCATATAAGTCTCCCTCTTATACTTGTTATTTTCTGCAGACTTTTGAAATGGGCTCAAAGTTTTATAGAATGAATTGTGTTTTATAGCAGAGCAATTACAGCACATTTTAAAACATTTTGATGCACTATTCAAGACCAAGTGGCATTTAACTGAGCGATGCCTGGTATGCTGTCTGATGACATCAAGCTCATCTCTACATAACCAGTTTTCGGGTGTTCCTGTAGTTTCACCATTCATAGCAAATGTGTTTTTTGCTGTTTCCACGAGGAACCCTGTACACAATCGTAACGAGCCACATACATGTAAGAAATCATTTAGTGAGGAATATGGATCTTTGGAATTTTCAAAAATTGATACTGGTATTAGTGCAGGGTCAACAACTTTTTCTAATATGCACAGCTTTAAACTATCCCTGAAAAGTGTGAGCTCTTTAATGACTTTCCGATTTTCATACCGCTCTTCGTGCAGCAGGTAAACCCACTCATAAAATTCTGGCACAACAGTTAGACTTTTTATGGTGCTAACCATTAGCCAGCCATTTGAATCTTTGGAGTTTGAAGGTATGTGTTGCCACTGATCTTCATCAAATTTGGATAATTCTTTTTGGTCGAGATTGTTTCTGAATTTCAGTCCACAATATACCCAAGGTCGGGTACTGGGTTCCTTGTCTGAATTTTGCTTATTTTCTATCGATTTTCTTGCATTTTTCAGGAGAGGAAACGTTTGTTTCAATATCTTTCCAAACTCTACAGAAGAAATTGCTGCATGGTCCCCTTTTCCAATCAATTTAGCATGGTCTTCGAATTTGTGAATGACTTCTGGCAAATGAATGTAGCTTTCATTTCCAGTTTCTTCAATGTTACCAAGAAGCCTAAAAACTAAAAAAGGATGAACTTGAACCAGTGGCGGATTTAGAAGGGGGCAAGTGGAGGCAGTTGCCCCCCCCTTTCAAGATGAAAAGTCAGCTTGGCGCCCCTCTTTTTGGCGAGAAAAGCGCCCCTCGTCGTGCCGCTAACGCACAATTCTTGATCTGTTTCGATTTAAATATGGAGTAAACATATAAATCAAGGCGTTATTTGGTAGTAAATCAAAGCATTTTCTTTAAAAAGTGTCCACAAAATTTTCGCGCCCCTTCGCTTCGGCGCGCTCACTTTCTATTATGTTTTTGGCGCCCTCTTTGCAAGTTCCCCCCCCCCTTCAACTTCGGGCTGGATCCGCCCCTCACTTGAACAAGTTTATTTATTTGGCCCTGCTGAAGCTCTTATTAGTTCTCAACGATGCCACCAAAGAGGTCGTGAAAATTGAAGCTGGACATCCTTCCAAAATACAGATCCATGGATGACTGGGCCTAGATTTTGAAAGTCAAAAAGAGGTAAAATAAGCTTTGCAACGCTGGGTCAAATCTTGTGAAGCTAAGAAAAAAGTGGAATTTACTCACCAACTTTGAATGAAAGCTCGCGATCGGCCTCGATTCTCTTTGCCGTTTGTAATATCAACGAGAGCCATTTTCTCCTTTATCTTGCATTTCCCGGCACACTAGCCTCTGGACAGGCCAAAAAATGCTTTTTATGCCTGCTGCCTGCCCACAATTCAGCACTCATGTTTTCATTTTCTCGTATTTACGCGCTCTTTTTTCATTGCGCTCAACACTCTCCCCAGTCCCTGTCCAAGTTGACTGCGGAACGGATCATCAAAACTTTGGCGAAGTTTCGTCCCTATTCTTCTTTCTTCCTTCTCTCTTCTCCCGTCCCTCCTGCGCAGCCAATTGCTACGCAACTAGAACACAGGGAAAGAAGGTACAAAAATGACCAACAGCAAGCACAGGGGACAAAGAAATACAATTTTTTATCAACAATTATTTCGAAAGATAATTTCTATTTTTAGCAACGATTAATTCCTGGTTTCCCTGTGGTTTGACTGGCAAATATGCAGTTCGATGCTTCAAGTGAAATGCCTGCTGAACGAAGGCGCAGGAAAACAGCTTCAAGATCCTTCAAATGTTCACTGAATGTCTTACTGTAGATTGCAATGTCGTCCATATACGCTAAGATATGGTCTGCTGGTAAAACTGATAGACACATATCCATTAGCTGTTGGCATGAAGCGCCAGCGTTACATAGTCTGTATGGGGTCACGTTAAATTCAAACTTACCACGTGGTACGGAAAAGGCAGTTTTCTCCTTATCCTGTTCATGCAGGGGCATCGACCAATACGCCGAAGCAGCGTCAAAGGGTGGACCACTACTTTGCCCCAGCCATTTTGTCAAGCACATCCTTAAAGGCCTTATGCAATGAAAAATTGCCTTTCAATTTTTGCTCGTATTTTCAAAGACAAAAATCCCGTCAAACGATTGCAAAAAACCAAATTGAAATATCTTTTATCGTTCAAGAGTTACAGCGCACAAAAGTTTCTGTTTTGATAAGTTGTGCCGCGAAAAATTTGAGTTTGGCGTGACGTCACAGTTATGATCAGACAAGGAACCAGGAAGTATATCGTATACAAGATGGCTACCTCGACTGAAAAAACGAAGTCTTCAGCTAGACGTGGTGGGAGATCTTGTGTGGCTATCTCTAAAGAGGGGAATGGAATGGGGGAATGGAACGGGAATGGAATGGGGGAATGGAATGGGGGAATGGAATGGGGGAATCACTCGGGGAATAGAAAAGTTATACAGTATACAAATAAGCTAAGTATAGCATATGAAAGTACTGCTCCAGATGTATCTTTTCGCCAAATAGCTAGTCAATAACAGTTATGGTTTTGTTACAATTCAAAACATAAACTTTCCTTTTTCAAACAAAGGGGAATGGAATGGGGGAATGGGTTTTCGGGGAATATCAAAACTACCTAGTAGAAATTCAATTTCAAGGTATCATTCGAAGCCCCTTCTTTTCAGCTATCTAAATTTGCCATTTTCGCATCGATACAGCAAACCGTTGGATGTAGAAACGAAGGGGAGAGCCAGATAGCAGTTTCCTTGTTGTTTCAAAAGAAATCAAAAGGCAAATTAGGACAACGCCTCTACACAAACAGGCTAGACATAGGCTTTTTTAGATTGTTGGAACGATGAGAGATGCCTGGGAATTTTTCTTCACTTTGTTTTCACAAGCAGGGGGGATACAGCCTAGATATTCAGATCAAATTGAATGAAAATTGGCATTGCTGTCGTTATCATCGCTACTATATGTATAGTAAAATCCAACCTCCCAGGTTTAGCAAAGCTTGGCACTAAAATCATGTCGTTGTGGCTTTCGTTCAAGTTCCACAGCTGAAACGCATTACTTCAGGCCCACTTCAGGCTTCCCGGCACTTCAAACTTTGGCGCTTTTTTATTGGAATGATCTGACAGAAAACAAGTTTATTGGCTACGGACGTTTTGGCTCTGTAGAATCTGCGCTGTACAAGAATTGCACGATGCAGCACTCTGGCTTGTGGGGTACTCAGGTATATTTAGGGGATAGGGGTGCTCAGGCTGGGGTACAGCACATCAACCCAAAAAATAATTTCTAGCATGAAAATAGACCCAAAAAAGTAATTTGTCTTACCCTACATACCCAGAAGTAATGAAATCAGTATCTTTAATCTGTAGAAAAGTGCCCTAACTGCTTACATTTCTTCATATTGTATTTAAATCTTCACGTGTTTGATCTTAGTAATGTTAGTTACTTGATGTTAATTTCATTTGTAAATTATCTTTTTCCCGATTTTTTCATTTTCCCCAAATTTGAGACCCAAAAAAGTAAGCCTGAATTTCAGGAACCCAAAAAAATAACTGTACAAATCATTGACCCAAAAAAATTACCCTTGCCAAACTTTACACCCAAAAAAGTAACCTGAGCACCACTATCCTAAATATATCAGATTACTCCCTGGGGTTGTATGACGCGAGGGGGTACAGAACTGTTGTTCAATTTTTTGCGATTCCCCTTTCAGCAACGCCATGTGGCTTCTCTTTCAGCAAGTTGTATTTTGTCTTTAAACACAAACATTCATATTCCTCGCTTTCCTTTGGTGGAATTGAGCTTTTTTGCAGAGGGTGATAAAGATGGGGGCAGGATCGCGAATCCCGGGAATAGAATGTTAAATGTCACGTTTGACTCCAAAGGATATAGCGTTTTCACATTTCACGACAATAAATAATGGCTTTTCAAGTTTCACGAGAAGAAAATATGGCCGAAAAACATGGCCGATCACGATCACAAGCCAGAGTGCTGCATCGTGCAATTCTTGTACAGCGCAGATTCTACAGAGCCAAAAAAACTTGTTTTCTGTCAGATCATTCCAATGAAAAAGCGCCAAATTTTGAAGTGCCGCGAAGCCTGAAATAATGCGTTTCAGCTTTGGAACTTTGAACGAAAGCCTCAACAAGATGGTTTTAACATAAAAACTGCCAAGCTTGCTAAACCTGGGAGGGGGGATTTTACTATAGATATAGTAGCGATGATAACGACAGCAATGCCAATATTCATTCAATTTGATCTGAATATCTAGGCTGTAGCCCCCCTGCTTGTGAAAACAAAATGAAGAAAATTTGCAGGCATCTCTCATCGTTCCAACAATCTAAAAAAAGCCTATGTCTAGCCTGTTTGTGTAGAGGCGTCGTCCTAATTTGCCTTTTGATTTCTTTTGAAACAACAAGGAAACTGCTATCTGGCTTTCCCCTTCGTTTCTACATACAACGGTTTGGTGTATCGATTCGAAAATGGTAAATTTAGATAGCTGAAAAGAAGGGGCTTTGAATGATACCTTGAAATCAAATTTCTACCTGGTAGTTTCGATATTCCCCGAAAACCCATTCCCCCATTCCATTCCCCTTTGTTTGAAAAAGGAAAGTTTATGTTTTGAATTGTAACAAAACCATAACTGTTATTGACAAGCTAGTTGGAGAAAAGATACATCTGGAGCAGTACTTTCATATGCTATTCTTGGCTTATTTGTAAGTTCAGTTCAGTTCAGTTCATTCATTTTAAATTCCACTACATACAAACACTCTAAAATTAAACATACTTACAACAATTTAAATAACTACATAAGACAATACAGATAAATCAAAGAAAGTTACATGACACTAGAGGATTTGTATGAAGGGGAATTCTTAAGGAGGAACTCTCTCAGTAGCAAAGCTAATCGAGGAGAGAGCACCCCCTTTTTAAATAACGATTTTAGAAACTATGGGTAAATTGTGATCTGTCTATAACACACTTTTAATAATTATTTTCAAAAAAGTAGGTTTTGAGTTTAAGACGAAAGACATTAACAGATGGTGACCTTTTTATATCTACAGGAATATCATTCCAGCATTTTGCTCCATGGTAGCTTACTGATCTCAGACCATATTGACTGGTGTTTTTCTGAGTTAGAAAAATATCATCCTTGCCAGCCTGTCTTGTACCATATTGATGAACGGATTCTATAGATTTAAAGAAATTATGAAAGCAGATAGGAGAGATTTTATGAACAGATTCATATACAAAACACAGCAATTTTAATAGAAAAAGATCATGCAGCTTTAGGATTTTTAAATCAGAAAAGATAGGAGTAGAGTGTGAAGTAAAGTGAGCAAAAGAAATTGCTCTTATAACCCTTTTCTGTAACAAGAAAACTGGATTAATGTGAGTTTCATATGTAAGACCCCAAACTAAAATTCCATATTGCAGGAAGGGTGAAAATAAAGAATTGTAAAGACAGATTAAAACATCAACAGGTAAGAAGTGTCTTACTTTGAAGAACATACCACAAGTTCTAGCCAGTTTTTTAGACAGTTCAGTCAGATGATACTTCCATGAAAGATTTTCATCCAAAAGAACTCCAAGAAATTTGACATAACAAGTCTTTTTGACAGGAAGATTTCCAATTTTGATATTGATAATTTCAGAGGAAGAATGCTGAGGAGACTTAAAAATAATAAAATTAGTCTTGTCAATATTCAAAGACAATTTGTTAGTATCAAGCCACATTTTAACTTTTTTCAATTCTTTGTTAACTGTTCTTTGAAGAAGAATGAGATTGTCATTTTCATAGCCAAGTTTTGATGATGATTGAGGTAAATCATTAATGTAAATTAGGAAAAGGAGAGGACCAAGAACTGAACCCTGTGGTACCCCACATGTAACATTGAGATAACTTGAGTTTGATCCATTTACAGATACATATTGTTTCCTATCCGAGAGATAAGATTTAAACCAATCTAAGACAGTCCCCCTAATTCCATAATGTTCAAGCTTGGTCAAAAGAATATCATGATTCACTGTATCGAACGCCTTTTGTAAATCAATAAATATTCCACATCCAAATTTTCTATTGTCTAATGAGTTCTTGATTGCTTCTGTTAAACTAACCAGGGCATGGTTGATAGAATGACTAGCACGAAAACCAAATTGTAAAGTATATAATATTTCATGCTTTTCCAGAAAATTATAGAGACGTTTATACATGACCTTTTCAGTGATTTTGCTAAAGACAGAAAGAAGAGAAATAGGCCTGTAATTGGAAGCTGTAAGTGGACAACCTTTTTTGAACAGAGGAATTACTTTGGCCAACTTCATCTTGTCTGGGAATATCCCAGATTGAAATGATTCATTTATGATTTGAGAAAGTGGAGAAGATAACAGTGGAGAAAGGGTTTTTAGAATTTTCATAGGAATGCTATTTGGTCCCATAGACTTTCCAGTTTTGAGGAGCGAGATTATCTCAGATATTTCAAGAGGAACTGAAGGTGCTGTGAAAAAGGAATTTCCAATTCTGTTACCCATGAAGTCTACAGGAGACTTATTAGATCTTGGAATATTCATGGTGATATTATGAGAAACATTTACAAAAAATTTATTAAAGACATTTGCAATAACCGCCGGATCTGATGTAATGTTACCATTTGAGTCCTTAAGCTTACTTATAACATTAATATTACTTGATTTCCTGATACTGATAACTGATTTAATTCCAGACCATAATTGCTTCATGTTGTTGCTGTTTTTTTGAAAATAGTTATGGAAATAGCTAGCTTTACTTTCTCTCAAGGAGTCTGAAACCCTATTTCTAAACTTTTTGTAAAGATCTTTCACAGACTGGTTATTAGTCTTTTTTAGCTTTCCAAGTAACCCATCTCTGATGCGCATCATTTTTTGTATTTTGCCATTAATCCATGGTTTGTTTCTGAATTTAATGTCTCTCTTGGTGAGCTTTTTCAAAGGAGCATGAGTTTTAATTAGTTCGTTAAGGATGGATAAAAATCTGTTGAACTTAGCATTTACATCAAAGGCACTATCATTCAAAAAGGCAAGATCAAGGTCTTGAAAATCATTCAGGAGATTTTCTGTATTAAGTTTAGAAAAATCATGTTGGTAATATGATAGATTTTTATAAGATATGGCTGCACGCTTGACAATCAAAAATTGAGGGAAATGATCTGTTATATGAGTCAAAATGTTACCACTTACTGTTTCATTATCAGAGATGTTGGAAAAGATATTATCAATGAGAGTGGAAGAGTTTTCAGATACCCGAGATGGGTGAGTGATATATGGAAGAAATTGCTTAGAGAAGAGGAAATTAACGTAATTAGTAGTTGGTGTGTGAGAGTTATAATTCAGAAGATTAACATTAAAATCTCCAAGGATAAAAACTTGTTTATTTGATACAGCTGGATTGGACAGAACTTCTTGCAGATATTCACTGAAGCTATCAAGATCAGAGCTTGGATGACGATATGCACAACAGAACAAATAATTTGTTCCATTTCTATTTTCAACTTCCACCCAAACTGTTTCAAAATTGGTACTATCTTTATTTAGATCAGGCCTAGGAGTTGGAGAAAGACCTGACTTCACATAAAGTGCAACACCACCATTTTGACTATGCGACTGGTATGGAAAATAACAATAACCAGGAATTTCCACATTTGTTTTTACAGGATTCTCAATGGAATTCCATGTCTCGGACAGACCAATAATATCAAAGTTAATTTTCAGAGTTGCAAGAGTTGAAATAAGCTCATCAAAATGAAGTGAAAGACTTCTTACATTCATATGAAACAAGGAAAGGTCATTTTCTGCAGTACTAAGAGTTGATAATTCCTGAAGAGTATGATAATTTGAGTTGACTTTGGAAGGTAAATGTTCATCAATATCATAATCATCCAGGTTTGGCAAGTTTGAAAGACCAGACGTTATTTCAAAGGATGGCATTGAATCAAGAAAGGATGGAAAGTCAAAATCATAAAGATTTGAAAGTTCATCATTGTCCAATTGACCAAAAGGAAACATGATCTTTGTACATTTTAAACAAAACCAAGGCACATCATCAGCTTCGTTTTGAAGCTCTTTGTATTCCGAATTTGAGATATTATTGCATTTGACATGGACCCAAAATTTGCAATTATTACAATAAACTGATTTATGATGAGCAGCAATATTTTTGTGGCAAATACCACAAGGATTATTAGGAGTTTTTACCATTGATTAGGGATATCAATGAACTGAAAGAAATATATCAGTAGCTAACAGTAACACAAATGGTAGTAGGTTAAATATAAATACCAACACAAACTTTAGTTCTGAGTTCACAAAACCAGATTTAAGATCTGTCAAATGAGATTTCCGTTTCTTCAGATCCTGATTGTTGCCTGTTTCTTGTTGGTGGAGCTTTGTTCTTAATTATTAGTCTATCAACAGCAAAGTATGCTGTTTTACCTTCATCCCTTGCTTTCTTCAATGCTGGGAACTGGGCTTTCCTCCTTGCAATAGTTAAATCACTGAAGTCATCAGCAAACATGTAGCCACTTGGTCTAACATCACGTGCAGCCTTTGTAACCAATTCCTTTTGCTTCCAAGAGGAGAAACGATACTGGAAGTGGGTTTCCTTCGTTCGGCGGCATAGGCCTAACTGGTCGCCAAACAAGTCGTTGATCCTCTGTTTGGTTCATTTTGAAGATAGTTGCTTCAGCATGCGAAGGGATGTTGCTAAAGAGCTTGGGATTAGGAACAAGCTTACTAACGATGCAATACCAACGATCGATGTTGCAAACACCGTTATGGAAACAGAAGAGCTGTCTGACAGGAGCAGGAGACGAGTAAGTTGGCCCAATGGGCCTAATTTTCAAGACTGCATTTTCTATGAATCATTATTTTCTCGTTGTTTTTTTCGATATTTCATGACTTCAACATTGCCTATCATTCTCTTTCCTATCTCTTTTGCTGGCCCCGTCCTTACTTGCTAAAATTGTTTTCACAGATATTAAGACAATCATTACCATCAACTTCAACGAGCACAAACGTTTCAGAGGAAGCAGAATTTGTTGAACCCGATCTCGAGCCTTTGTCATCACCAACCACAGAATGCAAAAAGTGTCCCGTGTTGAAAGCAAAGCTGCTGCACTGCCAGAAAAAGTTGTGGCTATCAAAAAAGAAAATTCAATCCCAGGGAACTGCTGACACTCTTGATCGTCAGGAATTTGAGGTAATCAATTTTTCATCATTATAAATTTATGTTTTGAGTCATATACTGTAGATCTCTCCTTCTTGCAAAATATTTGCTATCTGCCAAGAAATTAATACGTGCCAGTGGTAGAAACTACCTGCATCGAAAAGATAAGAAACAAAGTAAGAAACTTTAAGTTCGGAAAGGCTGAAATTTTCTCGTGGAATTAAGAAACTTATAGTAGTATCTGCTTATCCAAGTTTCTTATGAAAGAAAAGGCGTGTGGTGAAGGAACTTTTACTGTGAACATGGCACATAAATTATGATCAGCTGATTATACTATTGAGATTTGATGATAAACAAGATAGATTACTAAATTACAAGAAGATCTTGTTTTATTCATTCTCCCTCCTCCCTTATGCAGTTTCAAGATGACTATGGAGAAAGTGTAGATTACGGAGACAAGGTGGCAGATTCTACTCTGGAAGATTCCGACATTGAAATGGAGGAAGAAGATACTGATTTGAGTGAACAAGAAGCTTCAGCTTTGTTGTCAGATGATGATGATGATGATGATGATGATGATGATGATGATGATGATGATGATGATGATGATGATGATGATGATGATGATGATGATGATGATGATGATGATGATGATGATGATGATGATGATGATGATGATGATGATGATGATGATGATGATGATGATGATGATGATGATGATGATGATGATGATGATGATGATGATGATGATGATGATGATGATGATGATGATGATGATGATGATGATGATGATGATGATGATGATGATGATGATGATGATGAAATCAATGAAAACAAATCAAAGTACAGAGTAAGGTAATGTACAAAAATAAGCATTCAGTTCTTTTTACTAAACATATTTTAGGTCAAAGATGAGGACAGTATTTAATGAGAATTTGCCTATTCACTTTGACAACATTCTCCTTCCAATAATAGACAAAATTTTGTTTTCTGAGATTTTGCCATAATTATATTGCGTGGTTTCACAATCCAATCTCTTTTGGACAAATAGATATTTTTGTATGAAACAAATCTTTATTGAAATTCTTTTCATTTTCAGAGTTGAGCCTGAAACCAAACCCGCAGATGAGCCAAAATTTGTTGTATTCTTCAGAGTGTTGTTAAATTTGTTCAGTTTATTTTGTTTCAATTGTAAATATGAAAAACCAAAAGTTCAGATTGTAACAAAAGGATCAATGGCAACTGTTGTTCAAGATTGCAGTCATTGTGGAAAGAAATTTAAATGGCACAGTCAACCTTTGGTCTTCAGAAAGTATCCTGCTGGCAACTTGATGATAATTTTTGGAATTTTAATGTCTGGAGTACGAATAAGTCAAATACTCCTAGCTTTAAAACACAAGGGATTGCATGCAATTTCTCCCAGGACCTTTTTCTACCACCAGCGTAAGTTTCTGTTTCCATCTATTCTCATGCAGTGGAGGAAATACCAAGCAAAGTTTGTAGAAGATTTGAAACAAAATGATGATGTTGAATGGTCAGGAGATGGTACATTCGATTCTATGGGGCACAATGCCAAATATGGAATGTATACAATGTTCTGCAATACTATTTCCAAACTGGTGCACTTCGAATTGCTGCAGGTGAAGTATAATTGGAACCTACTAAAAACTCCTGTTTTTAGCAAGTTCTAACAGGGCATGGGGTGAATGAAGTTGCTCATGTTTCATTAGGTTTGAAAACTTGCACAGCATTAGTTTCATTGGGTACTTGCAAAGCAGCTATATTCAAGTCAAAAAGCTACTTGGCAAGAAGTTTACCAATCAAATCTCAAACACCATACAACAAAATTAAAAAATATACAATTTGGAACAAGTTACTGCTGTATGACAAATGTAGTCTTACAGACAGCAGTAAGATGTTTCAATTTGCAAATTTTGCCAATAAAGTACAGGAATTTATTGGTTCAGATAACATGCTGAAACAAACACTATTTTTGAAGTCTTGTCTACAAATTTTCTCCCAAGCCTTCAAAATGTCTCGGGACGTTCTGATCTCAAATAATATTGAATTTAAGGAAATGTTTCACTTTGATTTTAGTCCAATGAAACGGGCAGCAGCAATGCAATGGAAATTGCTGGCGCAAAGCGGTGCTTTGAATTCCTCAAAACTGCTGGATTGAAAATATCTGCCTTCATCAGTGATCGGCATCTAGGCATCGCAAAATGGATTCGAGAATCCGAGACAAAAACAGTGCACTATAATGACTTGTGGCATGTTTGCAAGGGTTTGACAAAGCTGATTTTGAATGCAGGAAAAGAACAAGGAAATGAAATAATCTTGGTTTGGCAAAGGGCAATAAAAAAGCATTTGTATTGGTCGGCAGCAGCTACAACTCAAGGTTTCGGAGATCTTATCGTTGCAAAGTGGAAGACACATTGCAAACAACCATACTGATCATTCAGACCCGTTGTATGAAGAATGCGCTCATGCTGAACTAGAAGAACGTGACTGGATTTATGTTGGTAAGTAGTGTTCTGATTTCACTTCAAAAATGCAGGTTAAATGAAGCAATTAGCTTGAAATTAGCAAACAGGTCCAAAATGAGGTTAGCAGAACACTTTTTTTATCCACAGCACATTTTATTGTATGCCTAGCTGTCTTGGGAATGGTTACGTTATCAAGTGTTAGAAATTAACTTTTGCATTTTTCACAGGGACTCAGCCATATGATCGCCTCAGCAGGGATGGCGCCAGAAATCTTCTGACAGGGGGGCTGGAACTTCCGACAGGGGGGCTAAAATGGCTAGAAAATGCAGTTTTTGTACGTTATTTTGCCAAATTTCCTCCGACAATAACCCAAAATTTCCTCCGACGGGGGGGGGGCTAGCTGCTTCCAACAGGGGGGCTGTAGCCTGAAGTAGCCTGAAGATTTTTTTGCTTTTCTAAACTCTGCCCCTGACTTTTTCTTTCCTTTACGATTATCGGAAGACATTTCTGAAAGAAATTTTTCCAGTATTCAGGAGCAAGAAATGAAAATATCCTGTAATTCATAATCATTTAGTTGCTAAATTTCAGTCTGGAATTTGAAAGGTCTGCAAATGTAAAGAACTGTATTTCTTCAAAAATAATCCACTGAAAATAATTTGAATCACGTTTAGTGATATGAAATTGTCAAACATGGAAACAAATGAAAAATCTTTTGCATCATCATATCATAATTTTAGAAGTAAGATCTGACAAATTCTACAATTCTGAAAAGCGAGCGCAGACATAAGATGTCATTTAAAAACTTGGTAAAATTATAAACATAGCGAAATAAAGAAGCAAATTTACTTACTTATTATAGAAAGAACAGGATGTTTGTCTCATCAAACAAATTTTATACGCGAATTTGACACAGTGGAGAACAAAAACTTGATCGATCGAGATACTTGCAACAAGGTATGATAAGCGAGATACGTTGTGAAATGTACAAGACTGTGTGGGTCGTTTGGGTGGTCTACACAGCAAAATCAAATTTGACGTTTGACTGCTAATTGTGTCATAAATATTAAGTTATTTGATTAGAAAAAGAATCATACTTGAATGAAATGCAATGATTTATGAAATGAAAGATAATGACGCAGTAATGACGTGAGAAGTATTAAACAGCGCCTTCTTTGAGTTTCCATTTGAGATCGTCGTATCGTTGCGATATTTCAAGAAAGTTCTATTTGTTCACTAACTAATTGGTCAGGGCGCCTTCGGTACCCCCTAAAATGGCCATCCACTTTGTATCAGCTGTAATCATATTGATGATGCTGCAATGAAGGTTAGGATTTATTCCAAATCTAAAACATGAATGGTTTTTTATTTTTATGCTTTGGTTGATGCTTCTATCCAATAAGATACGATACAATGATCACAAACAACCATAGCAAATATAAAGAAAGTTTAAGTCCTCCCACGCAGAGGTTACAAAAGTGGCAAGAAACGTCTCCCCTCGCTCAGAAATTCCCTTTCATTCATTTTATGAGCCTGCTCAAAATGAGTTGGTACATCCAAACACCAAAATAACGATGCTGCAGTAATTTTAAAGTGTCACATGACAAGTGCAAGTTACATGATTATAAGTAACGGTTGGTGGATATTAACAAGAGTAAAAAGTAATGAAGTCATAAGGACCTTTTTCATATTTGAAACGAGAACTAATGAGTTTTTTATATTATCTACCATAGGTTGTACTCGTTTCCATCCCACCGAGACTTGACGAGTATGACAACAGAAGGGAAGTTATGAACATGACGCTTGCTCAAGTATGTGCTCGCCAACAAGTCAGCTTTCTGGACGTGACGAGCAGTTTCCGTAAGACCGAGAAACGTCAGTGGTCTTTTCGGGATGGCCTACACTTGAGCGAGGACCATGGACTGCCTCTGCTCTTAGCCAACATCGCGGTACATTTAAGAGTTTTGGCAACGCAAAGAAACACCAAGGAGCAGCAGCTTACTCTACGCCACCACGACCCGATCGGTACATTTCATCATTACCTATTTTTGTTTTTGTTGCTTGCACGAAGAACTTTGTTATTCGCAATGATTTGGGTTATTTCTGTTGACATAAAGTACTTTGGTTGATGGACAGAAAAAGCGACATCGAGACATCCAGAGGAGCAACAACGCCTGCGTTTCGTGCAGCCCATAATTCCATTAAGCTTGGTAAGGAAGTTTGGCTGTTGGTTGCAGGAAATAAACATTATTTTTATCTTTTCGTAGTTATGCCACAAAGGAACTTTGACAGACCGACGACAATGAAAGAGACTAAAATTGTGCTAAAAAAGGAAAGAACTGAGCAGAAGTTCTCTGATTTGAAAGCCAACGTAGCTGCGAAGACAAAAAGGTTTGTAATTTTCGTTTTCCCCAGCTGAGTAAAAAACACAGTGCATAGTTGTAGGCTGATGTGATTGCAATTAGCGTTGCTTTTTGTATTCTAAAGTTGACTGCAAAGAGTACTTTGTTCAAAATTTATCTTATTGTAATACGTTTTGGTCCTATTTCCACAAAGAGTAGACAAAGTGAATTGCTCGCCAAAGATATCTACCTAAAATATCGAGAGAAATTGCCGACTGCAGCAAATTCGATTTCATAGCTGATTGGATCATTTATGTCTTAAGGAATTTCAGTGAACACTGTCTTAATTATTTTCTATTCATCCGTTTTTTGTCGCAATCTGCTTCTGCTAATTCTAACTGGCTCTGGTAGGCTCCTTTAACATTACTGCCGGCTGTTAGCAAGGGGAAATTTGTTTCCATGGCAAAAGAGTGCTACCCCACGATCAGTAACCGTGGAGGTAAATCTAAGCGCAGGAAAAATTGAGGAAAAGCTCGAAATGATTAACTCATGAAACTATTGCCTTGCTGCTTAAGGTTTTTAGTTCTCTTCACAAGCATTATTCAGAGATTAGCTTTAAAGACAGTCTGTCTTCCGCAGGTATGAAAGTCCGGTCCCTTCTGAGGACTCAAGAAGAAAGTTGTTCAACATGGTGACAAGACGGGGTGTAATACTCGATAAGGATGATAACTTCTTGGTCACGAAGACAAGTCCTGGCCTATACAAGGTAGCAACCCATATATGATTAAATGTATTCATTACATTATTAAAAATAATGAAGAGGCAGATTTGCTTTGTGAAAGTAATCACATTGCATCAACATTTATACCAATGGCCGCTTATGAGAAAAGTGATACAAGTGCAGCCCGAAATTGGCATGTTGATGCTGAAAAAAAACGGAGTTGTAAAGTTGCAAAATGAAGCAACGACATAGCTCTATATCGTTCTAAAGATTGCTAACGACAGTCTTTACATTCGCAGGTTGTCAAGGATTACGGCAATGCCACAAAAAAGAGGAAGAAGAAGACCAAGAAAACCTGCCAATTAGACAGTGAGTCCATTCGATGCTTTGTCACTTTGCAAACATAACACTAAAACAGCATTCCCAGATATACTTTTAAAACAACTTGTTTACCGTTATTAGCAAATATAGCTACAGCAACCTTGCAATGCTCTGATAGTATGAATCTTTGCAGTAAGAAATGTGTAAATAAACATTCGCAGTTGCCTTCGCTTTAATATTCATCTTGTGTACTGCATACTTTTTCACAGATAAGTTGCAATTTCAACGGCAGTATGTGAATGCAGTTGCCAGTACTCAAGCATCAAAAAAAGTAAGCATTTCAATTCCTTATAATCTATGATTATGGGTTAAGCTAAAATTAACTGCTGCTGCAAGATAGAAGTAACACTAAAGGTCATATCGCAGTGCGATGCGATGATGCGGTTTGGTGCAATAAAGTGCGGTTTGGTGCAATAACGCCGCTCGTTATCTGGAATGCGTCAAAGACGATGTTCAAGTGTGAATTCAGCTCTAAATGAATGACCAGAGCTAAACGGCGTCCATCTATAAATGGGAAAGAGAGAAACCTCAGCACACCCTTGCTTTCTTCGGCTTTGCAATCTCTCACCATTTGTTGGATAGTCAAATACAACAGGATATTTATAAACTCACGAGATTTAATCTTTTAACAAAGGTTGTTACTTTTCAGCACAACTACTAATGTGGTCTGGGTGCTTGTTGCAAAAAAAGATAAAAGGCACTGAATGTAACCCTACCCACAAAACAAACCATTGACAGGCAGTATTTACAACAAGTTCTTTGCTTAACCTTAGGTGATGGAATGTGAAGACAAGAGGAGAAAACCGAGCCCTAGAAAAAGGACACAAGTTAGAGACGGTAAGCACCATTTTCATGTGATATTACAGATGTCTTGAAAAGGTTTGATAGATAGGACACCAAAAGAGCAAAATACGGCTGTCATTTCAGCAGGCAACACATCTTCTGGTCTGATGTCAAATCTTAATCCATCCTACTAACTTTTTAGCAATCTTTGCCAAAAAATTCTTTTTGTCTGTAACAGAGTGAGTTATTGAGTTTGTAACAGGGCAATTCTTGGGTACCCAGTATGCATTGTAAAGCACAACATTTGCTTTCGTCATGAAAAACAAACAGCAGGAGTATAGTGACACAAAGCACGATAATACCAAGCCTGCGAGTAGGCCCCTTATCTTAAAGAGTAAAGTCTAAAGTAGGCCAACAGATTGTAAGTATACTATAGCTATTCATTCACCACATCTTACAACCGAGCAGTAACCTTTATCCTCTAGAGACTGATAAATCCCATTTTGCTTCCTTTTCAAGAACTGCAAAGACGAAATGACACAGTGGAGAAGAGAGGATGGCCACAGCTAGCTTCAGCAGCGGATGCAAAGACATTAGTAAAACGTGACGTACCGTTTTTGTATTCGTCTGTAGTTAAGGGGGTAAAACGTGAAGTGCCTGAGGGAAGGGTAGATCATAATGCGGGATCAAAAAGTTCGAAAAGTCACAAGTTAAAACTGCATGACACCAATTCTCCCAACAAAAATGATGAAATTACCCTTGGAAGCGAACCAAACGTCGCAAATAAAGCCGGTCAAGGTCTCTCAGGGGTCTTGCGATTCAGGGAAGCAGCCCGAAATGCACGTATGTCATCACTTCATACACGCAGTGTGGCATATCCAGCTCCGTTGCTTCATATCAAAAATCGTTTCGGAAAGGAAAAAATAACTCAAACAAATTTTTCCAGGCAAAAATGCATAAACAACAAATCACAGAACAAAACCATCATCAAGCCAGCAATTATTCATGGTGCAGCTTTAGGATTTGCATTTCCAATCAAAAATTTACCTAAAATTCATCTTTCGCAGGAATCCGTCTATTTGAAGCCACAAGGGACGAATTCTTGTGAGACAGAAGAGAATAAGTCAGCTGTTCACGTTGGGATTTCGCGCTGCTTCAAGTCGACTACGAGCCGGAATGTTAGCAAAGGGGCCTTATACACACATGGTAAATTCATGCAAGCTAGGTGTGAACATTTCACTGCTCTTACAAAGGCAGACAGTGAGAAATTCGATGATTTTCCTTCGCATAGCCACAAAAACCCCACCATCGCAAATGAGCAAGACCTTTTGGTCAAGGAACATGCTCTAAATTTCATTCGTAGAACGACGATCAGGCGTGATCACGATCCCTTAGATTTTTTTGAATTAAACAGTAACCTTTCGAAGTTACCAATGGTTCCAAGAGCTTTCCATTGCTTACTTCCAACGCACTTACCAAAAAGCGATGCCTCAGTGGTGGATAATGTTGGAAAACCAACAGCTAATTCACGTTCTACTTTTAAGTCTACTTTTTGTTTGCCGGCTGGTTTTGTACCCTGTAAAGGAGGTACCCGTCCCAAGCTTAAGAAAGCAATTGATTCCCCACAAGATATTTCAAAGCTGATAGACACGTTTGCAGTTCTCAATGTAAGTCCCTCCTCAAAAAGTATTGATTGGGCTTTAGTTGCAAATAGATTCTATGGTAGTATCCATGCTTGCAGAGATAGGCGAATGCGGCGGCTTATGAATCTCTATTATAAGAATAAACCATTGATAGAAGAACGGCTAGCAAACATGTGCTTAGAAGGAAGGGGTAGCCCCCAAGATGTAAGTACTCTAAGAAACAATGAAAATGAGGAGCTAAGTTCCAGCTCTCATGAAGAGGACGTAAGTGATGATGTTGATATGAGTTCCGCTCCCCCCAGCAGTCGCACTTTGCGCAATGATTGTAGCATTGGCGGCATTTCGCAGCAGGGTAGACATCATGCTCGGAATGCACCAACCACGAATCTAGGAGTAAATGGCTGTCAGGGCTCAACTTCATTGTTACCCAATCTCGCACGTTTGGATTTGGAATCTAGATATATTGGAAAGATATTTTCTGAAGTAGCCACTACCATGTCAAAACGTCATTTCCCTCTAGCTACGGATGAAAGTACTGACATTGATATGTCACAGTTGGACCAGTACTATAAGCATTTTCATGGTTATTGCTACCATTTTGAATTAGGTGGGATTTAGGCCATAATGGCGGCGCGCTCAGAAACACGAAACTTTTTGAGCTCTGAAAATGTCGTTCTTGCAGGTATATTGCTTTTATTTATTGATCTATTTATGCTAGGAACATTATTTGTTTGATATGAGTACTTACAAGGTCAATAAGTTGTTGTTTTCTTCCTTGTTTCCTTCGATCTTGATCACAGCTCCAAATCGGCCTAAGCCAAACCGCGCTCGGGAAAATCGTTTCCCTGTGCCCACAGCGCCCCCTTGAAGGAAAATTTTTGTTTCCTTGTAACCATTATGGATCTGCCTCTCTTTTGCAACAAAAATCGTCGTCATAGGCCTCTTTTTCGAGAAATTTCACGTGCTCAAAGTTCCACGATCAAATGCACAGTCATGCACAAATGCGTCATTTCCCTGACTCAGTCAACTATGGGTGGATATCTAACAAAACGATCCCAGCTCACTGTTGATTGGATAAAACTCAGGGGAAGACCCCTGGGACAGTATTTCATTGGTTATTTTCATGGGGAGGCAGTTGATTTACGTAGTTACAGCATGAATCAACGGGGTAAAGTGCCAGAGCGAAAGCTTGACAGATTCTGAACTCAAACTAATTTTTTCTTATGATCGAAAAGACCGAGGAAGAATTTAAGAATAATGCTTGTATTTCGAAAAGATTAAAGTAACTTTTGCAGTATGCCAAATCAAAGTTGCTGTGTTGGACCGTGTAACAACAAGTCATGGTTGCCAGCTGAATTAGTTATCAGAGGACATGTAAAGAAGCTTGTGTTTCACTCTTTTCCCAAAGACGAGGCTCTGAGGAAGATTTGGGACAAACAGATATCAAAGGGACTGATAAACTATGAAACAAGAAAGGGATTATATGTATGCTCTAACCATTTTAAGCTAGGAAAGCCAGTTGGAAATTTCAATTATCCTACCTTATATCTAACTAAAAGTGACGCAGAAAGGAAAACAACTCCAGTAAAACGAAATCTAAGTACCAGATCACCAAGTACGTCAACAGCAAAAAGATCATATGATGAAGCAAATTTACGTCGAAGTCCAAGAAAGAAAGCTGACAGTTCTACCACTCAAGCGCTTTTGTGTAATGAAGAGCCAAATGTGTCGAGTCAAGAAGCGAAAGGCATGGACGAATTTATTCTTAGCTTGGGTCCAGAATATCAGATGGAGCAGGTAACAAGGGACCACAAAGTTCAATATTATACTGGCTTCGAAAGCGCAAAAATTTTCAAATTGGTATTAGACCATTTATTCCCGATATCCAGTCGGATGCAATATTGGAAAGGAGAAACAACAACGCAGAGAGAAGGGCGAAAGGACGTAAACCCAGAGCTTGAAGAAGAATTGTTACGGGCTGGACTTGAAAGGAAGCGTCCAGGACCAGCGAGAAAACTATCTCTTGAGCGAGAACTATTGATAGTAATGATGAGATTGAAGTCTGACCTTAAAGTTCAAGATCTTGCATACAGATTTAAGGTCTCTGTTGGCCTTGTGACCCGTCCATCCATTTGGGCTTTTTTCGAGCTACCATTTATGGGGGAGGGTGCTTTCCACCCCCCCCCCCTCTGAAAACTGCCTTAGACTCATTCAAATTCAGTACAACTTGGCACAGTTATAGAACAGGTAATTTTTTTTTATCATTTAAAATGTTACAATACATGTTACATCTACATCCTACCATACTTTCTAATTACTCTACAAACTATACAACACTACAGGGACGTGACCACAAGGAGCAAAAGATAATGACTTCCAGGTGGACATTAACATAAAGACATGCAAAAAATAGCAACTAAATATACAACTACAAAAAGCTACAAATACAATAAATTACTGATAAATACTAGAATCCGTTTCACATTGGATGTCAGGCCAGCATAGTAGTATGATGCTGAGCAATAGGAACCCCGGACGAGAGAACAACAACGACAGCAGTTGCTACAGCTACTGATCCCCCTCCAGAGTCCCCAACAGGTAATTTGTAGCTCGCAGCGTAATTTGGGTGTGGCTGCCACACCTTGTGACGTCACAGTGACGTCACGAAGCTGAAAATCTGTGAAAATCAGGCTTCCAAGTTGAATTCAAGTTAAATGACGATTATGCATGAACTTTATGCAGTTTTTGGTTCAGTTTGTCAACATATTTGGTGATAGAATATTATTTTATTGAAAATAACGATTTTGGAGTGATATTTTTGCAGAAATTAGCCGATTTTTATGACGTCATTTGTGCGATTAATTTATTCTTTGTAAAAAGAGACCAAAAAAACCTGAAAAATGGCGATTATCTATAACCAATGTATCCTTAGAGCGTTTTTAATTGAAAAAGCTCGAAAAAACTTGAAAAAATTGCTTATTAGTCCAAAATGGCGGCCAAAGTGACGTCATTATCAAAAAATGCTGACATCATCAAATTCCAGAAATTCCGGTATCAAAATTGAAGCCCTTTGTTTGCTGATTCATTTGCTGTATAATACTTCATAATTCAATCAAATAATTCCATTGAAATAATTGAAAACAATGATTTTGCTGCTACGTCCTTCCAAATATGGGCATGTCACATGACCTGTGAGTCCTATTGTTCAAAAATTTTTCCACCAAAATGTGGCTAATAGATAATTAGTAAAAGTCAGGGAGGCTGGGGGACATAGCAAACGTCTTTTAAAAACGCGGCAAATAAAACTTTGAGGGGGGGGGGGGGTGGAATCCACCCCCATGAGGATTAGGGTTAAAGTCAATTGTCAAACCGAAAAGAACAACTCGCCTACTGCAATAAGCAGTATTTATGGAGAGAATAAAAAAAAACAGAATAAAACAAAACTGAAAAAGATGGCGAGATTGCCAACTCCTTGAACCAGTTCTTCTGCAACATTGGCAAAAAAGTGGGCGAAAATGTTGAACAACCAACACTCTTTTGGTTCTTTTCTAAATAACCTAAACAGCAAGACTTTCTCGTCAAATCTTGTAACCATGACGAGATGCTACTTGAAATGTCAAAATTAGAAACCAAGAAAGCAGCAGGAGACCATAACATAAAACCAGAACTTTTATAACTTTGCGCAAATATCTTATCGAAACCTCTTACCCATATATACAATAGCTCCATCAGGACTGTCTGGAAAATTGCAAAAGTAATCCCACTATCAAAAAAGGTGATCGTTCAGATTGGGGTAATTACGGACCAATCTCGCTGCTCACTTGCTTTGAGAAAATCTTTGAACGACTAATAGCATGGGCAATAATGCACCGTTGATGTGGCCTATATTATTATCAAAATTGTGTTTTTACTCACTGTAATGAGCACATTTCCCTTCCTAAAATTGATGACACTCACATAAATTCCTGTATTTTGTCCTCTTAGGAGAATGGAATCCCCCTGAATAGGTCATCGATACCAGGGGGAGGACTTGTTCATCCTATCAAGAGAATAGCACGTGCTAAAGCGTTCACAAGTCATTGCTGTAAGGCCATTGTAAGGCAGAAATGCGAGGGTAATCTGTTCATGATTTTGGGCACGTTTTGAAGGCCAGGTCCATAACGCGGAACCCGCGGAACTCGCGGAATTTTTGTTCCGCGAAGTTGAGTTCCGCGTTTTGTTCTCGCAGTGTGGGGCCGAAAACCAAAACGCGGAACTGGCGGAATTTTTCTTCCGCGAAGCTAAGTTCCGCGCTTTGTCCTCGCGGTATAGGGCCAAAAACCAAAACGCGGAACTCGCGGAATTTCATCTATAAGGCCTGCTCTTCCTCCACTTGCCTACAAAGAAGTTTACTTGCATTTTATCACTTTTAATCAACTTTTAATCGACTGCCAAGAGATTTGTAGCATTTTCTTAAGCAGCTACTTTCACGTATGTTACTACGCCGTCAGCCAAATCTGCTTCGAAAATGAGTCAAAAATGGTCCGTTTAATTTCCCTCTTTCTGCAAAATCCATTGCAAATCTCAAAAACATACAGGTGAATTCAATAATTCAACTCTCTTCTGGCAAATTGAAATCGAAACAAACTGACTTTCTCCCAGGATTGAAGGCATATAAATTGAGATGAAATTTTCCACTTCGGCTCCAAGCGATAGGAGATTTGTAGGTAGGCCATTTGTTGTCATTTGCAAATGCCGTATTGCTTTGGTCTTGGACTCGATACTCGATACTTTGATCACCTGGAGCTGTGGGAGAGCTTCGAGGATAAGGATCGCGTGTCACATGAGGCAAAGAAATGTACATTGTGAGCATACGCACGCGAAATGTTAAAAATGCTATTCTTGTCCATTCCCCCACTTCCTGACCCCAATCCCCTTGACTAGGATTGTCGAGAGTATTGGATTATTTATGCCCAATAAAAACAGAGGTCTGCGAAATATTGTTTGTCGCTCAGCTGAACAGCAAAACTACATTGCTACTTAGTTGTATCCCATCCCAGTTGTATATAAAGGAAAGAAACTTTGGTTTAATCGACCAAAATCAACGTAAAAAGAGTTTCTTATGTTGACCGACAAGTTCCGCGAAATCAAGTTCCGCGTTTTGTTTTCGCAGCATAGGACCAAAAACCAAAACGCGGAACTCGCGGAACTTTTGTTCCGCGAAGTCGAGTTCCGCGTTTTGTCCTGGCAGTATGGGGCCGAAAACCAAAACGCGGAACTCGCGGAATTTCATCTAAAAGGCCTATTCTTCCTCCCCTTGCCTACAAAGAATTTTACCTGCGCTATATCAATTTTAATGGATTTTTTTTAGTGGACTTCCTGACCCCAATCCCCTCGACTAGGATTGTCGAGAGTATTGGATTATGTCCAGCAAAAGCTAGTCCTACGAAATATTGTCAAGTGGATTGGGGTCAGGAAGTGGGGGAATGGACAAGAATAGCATTTTTAACATTTCGCATGCGTATGCTCACAATGTACATTTCTTTGCCTCATGTGACACGCGATCCTTATCCTCGAAGCTCTCCCACAGCTCCAGGTGATCAAAGTATCAAGTATCGAGTCCAAGACCAAAGCAATACGGCATTTGCAAATGACAACAAATGGCCTACCTACAAATCTCCTATCGCTTGGAGCCGAAGTGGAAAATTTCATCTCAATTTATATGCCTTCAATTCAGTCAGCTTGTTTCGATTTCAATTTGCCAGAAGAGAGTTGAATTATTGAATTCACCTGTATGTTTTTGAGATTTGCAATGGATTTTGCAGAAAGAGGGAAATTAAACGGACCATTTTTGACTCATTTTCGAAGCAGATTTGGCTGACGGCGTAGTAACGTACGCGAAAGTAGCTGCTTAAGAAAATGCTACAAATCTCTTGGCATGGGAAGAACAGTCGATTAAAAGTTGATTAAAAGTGATAAAATGCAAGTAAACTTCTTTGTAGGCAAGTGGAGGAAGAGCAGGCCTTATAGATGAAATTCCGCGAGTTCCGCGTTTTGGTTTTTGGCCCTATACTGCTATTACATACAAAGCATTGTCAGGTCTTGCACCCAGCTATCTTTCAAACCTTTTCAAGAAAAACTCTGCGCGTGATATCAGTATGAATTTGCGGAATGCCATTGCCGATGTCCTTGTTCCAAGGATGAAAACTTGCAATGGGCAGAAAGCGATATCTTTCCGGGGTGCAAAGACTTGGAATGAATTGCCTTTGGATGTCAAACAAGCACCCTCTCTTAGCATTTTTAAAAGTATGCTGAAAAGTAATTTGCCTCTCTCAGGCTAACTCCATTGTTTTTCATTTATTTTTTTAATTTAGATTGTAAATATAGGTAATTTGTTAGTAATTTTTAGTAATATTGTAAAGTTTGGCACGGCCCCCTGTAAAGCAATCCTCTCGATTGACGGGGCCACCGTGTAAAAATAATGAAAAATGAAATGAAAATGAAATGGACAAAGCGCGGAAATTAGCTTCGCGGAAGAAAAATTCCGCCAGTTCCGCGTTTTGGTTTTCGGCCCCATACTGCGAGAACAAAAGGCGGAACTCAACTTCGCGGAACAAAAATTCCGCGAGTTCCGCGGGTTCCGCGTTATGGACCTGGCCACGTTTTGAAGGTTTTTTGAAGAGGCTTTCTGGAGAAAATCCCTCATAATTTCAGAATGGAGTGGCCGATTTCAGTCAGGTAAATGTTATACCAGGTGAGTCAGAAAAAACGTGGGGTGTTTGGCGGATTGTGATGTCACATTTCGCCACCCAACCGTTGTGAACTATATTATTCCGAGCATCCATAACTCTGACATAGATCATAAACTTTTCCCCATCGAAATCGGTCATGTGATTCATTATTTAAAAACTATTTTCTTCCTAAAACTTTGTATGGGAGTCTTGCAAATTGAGGAAACCTTTAACCAAGTCCCTTCAGCATTTTAGCCTTGCCAAAGCTGCAGGTAGACGTGGTATTATCTGGGGAGCATGAAACAGTTAGGAAGAAGTGTTTTCTCCTCTGGGATGCATTGTCACGTCATAATTTGTCATGCAAAGAGAATATGTTTGAGAGACAGTAAAAACGCATGCTTCTTCATGTTGTAAAGAAATCTATTTCAACAAGATCAACGCAATGTTTCATAACAAAAACTATTTCTTTCTCCCCTGATAATACCACGTGTACCTGCAGCTTTGGCAAGGGCAAAATGCTGAAGGGGCTCTATCAAAGATTTCATAAGTTTTCAAAACTCCCATACAACGTCTTACGAAGAAAATATTTTCTGATTAATACATCAAGTGACCGATTTCGATGGGGAAAGGCTTATGATCTAAGTTAGGTTGCTGAACGCAACGTCACAATCCGCCAAACACCCCACGTTTTCTCTGACTCACCCGGTAGTAGATTTGAACATTTCTACCATTAAAATATATATTTGCTGATATCATTGTCTTGATATCCAGGGAGCGGTGACATTTCAAACGGGGATTCTATTTTCTGACTCACCCGGTATAAATTTTGTCCAACCTTGATATTCTTTCAGGGGGGGTTTCGCTGGTATCCCATCACGCAACGCGGCAAAATTTTGAAGTGTTCAGGCGGTGAAACAAAATGGCGGTAAGTTAGCGTGGAAGAGAGAGCATGTGATGCAAGAAGGAAGATATGGAAGATGAAGTAAATGGAAAACTTAGTTTGATATTAAAAGATGTATTTACATATTTATGCGTACGTATTTATGTCAGTTATCTTCCGAAAATAATCCTTTTATTGGCCGTAAAGGAGATCTTTGTCGGCGGGATGAGCTAGGCAATTTTTAGGCCTAAACGCTTATTTTTGAGAAAACGTCACTTTTAGAAGCGTATTTCTCCCAAAAGTTTGCTTGTTAGCTGGATTTGCAAACTAGTATCTAATCACTGGAGATCTGAAATAACTTATTTTTTCAGAAAGTCCTATAGGTCCCGACTTTAAGGGGTTCATTTTCACATTTTTATTCGGTCCATTTTTCATGATTTGTGACCTGAGGCTGAACAACTTTTGTTGGTTTATTGCAACTGAAGCGAAGTCTTGACTCAGGTTAGACCGTTAAGATACATAATTCTGAGTATGGCAAATTACATCAGTTCATGTAAGGCCTGTCATTATTACTCAGAATGTATTTGATCAATATCTAAACATTGGAAAGGCTTCAAAAACTTTGTTTTGACCTGTTTATGAGGGCTCATGTACTAAGACATGAAGACTGTTGTGGACCTTCAAGAGACTTGTATAGAAACTTTGAGTTGAAGAAACTGGTTCAAATTCTTAGTCTCTTGTGGAAAAATACTTGTATCTCCAAGACTATTGTTAATCAATGCTGTTTTGCAGTTTTGAAACCTTTTTCTTGTGGCTCAGGAAATTAAGTAAAATGAGAATGCAAAGAGGAAACTTTAAATATTTGCAGGGAGACAGAATTCTTTGTGATTTCAAATATATATGTAAACTTTGTTTCTAGGTTGCAAATCGTTGAATCATGAAAACAACTGAGGTTTCAACAATAAATTTCATCCAACACAGAAACCAATAACCAGAAACCAAGATGACGTTTATCGTTCAAGTCAAAATTTGAACAGATGAAAATTTATTGCATATTAGATGAACTCTTAATGATGGTGGAGCACATGTACAAATATGAGCAGAGAATTAACAATGATGACAACAAACTCATGACATGACAAACTCATGACATGACAACAATATCATGTGGATTGTGATGGATAGATAAACTTTTGAAAGCCCACCTTACAAAATACACCACGTACAATTGTTTAGGTGATGTTCACGTGGCTTGTGCACTTGACAAAGCAAGAAGATTTTGAAACCTGGTGCAAGAAAATCATGACAGTTCTCTTTGAAATGGCGCATGATGCTAATGAAAAACAGAAACGCAAGGAACAGCCAGATGTTTCAGCTTGAAAATTCAACATGTTGAGTTGATCTTCTTTCTTAACCTCTGCAGAAACATTCGTGATTATTGCACACCCATCATTAAAATGATGCAAAAGCCAAATTTTGATGCCATGCAGCTTTCATCTATGATAGAAGATTTTCAAAGGACATTGGCAGCCTTGGATTGAACCAGATATGGGAAGATGCGATAACTCTTTATCCAGAAATTCTAGCAGCTAGAATTAGAGAGGGCTGGAGCAAAATAGAGGAAATGGATGGATGCAGTGAAAGTTGGAAGCAATCCTTGACAAGCGTTGCTGTGACATTGATGCTTAAGTTCTTTGAGCAAACTGGTTGGAAATTTCAGAATTTAATAAAGTTCAATTGGATGAAACTTGTTCATCTTTCACATTTGTAGAAAATGAAGAAAGTGTCATTGCAAGAGTTGAGAGGACTCATACCTGCATTATGCACAATTTTCTGATGGCATGCAGAGGACTGATGGCATTAATGCAAGCAAAAACATATTGTCTAAAAGCAAAAGCATCTGCATAAATTCTCTGCAAGCAGTAGAACATTACAGTCTGGTAGATTAGGGGAGATTTCAGTCTATGAATCCTTAGTTGCTGGCCATGAGGCTCTACTTTAACACAGTGCTCATTAACACATTTTGCAAGTTGATATCATCCATTTGTTAGTAACTATTGGTGCCTTCTAAATTATGAGCTATTTAAAGCAGTTGAGTGTTTGCATTTAAACCATTCTTTGGTTGTTTGTGTAATAAGAATGCAAATGACGTCTTAAATCATTCTGATTGACCAATTGCTCTTTGCATTTCATAACATTGTGTCACAGCTATGTCAAAATGAATTGTTTACCTCTCTCATTCCAGAAGAGAATTCAAGAACGTACTAAAGAACCAGGACCTTTTCACCAGGACTGAATGAGAGAGTGAGTGAGTATTTGTATTTAACGTGCATAGCCTGCGAAAGTCTCGAGATGACTTGTTTCCAGCAGGGGACACGGGTTATACATAACCTTTCACTTTTTAGGCACATACACTTGCTATTCGCGCTAGGTGTGGGTTTCTGCGCTTGGCGCAGGGGGGGGGGGCCATCAGGGCGACCCTGGTCCTTCCTCTAGATGTGACCATACCTCGTGATTCCTTTTGCCGTTGCCTGGAATTACAGAGAGTTAGCAGCTCTCCTCACACTTTCGCAGCATGTATGACCCTGGTGGGATTCGAACCCACGACCTTGCGGTTGTGAGTCCGGCGCCTTAACCACTGGGCCAACCTCGCTGACTGTGTATAGGAAGACTTCCAGATTTCGAAGCTGTGTTTTTTGACAAACAACAAGGTAACATTTTGCCTTTAACTTTGAAGGTGCGCTTGGCGCTTGGCACTGGAAAATGCAACCTCACATTCACCTTCAGTAATGCAAGTTCAACAAGTGTTCTTTTTCTTGAGCTGTTAAATGTTCTGGTTTGAATAGTGGGTTATCAGAAGATGCCCAGCTGGATAAACATAAATTAGAGAAGAGTGAGGAGTTTGTTAAAGTTATGTTGATTGCACAGGACATTGTGTTCCTTGCATCAGATGGAAGAAAAACACACCAAAGAGTATTTTTTCAGCTACTGCTCTAAGGCAGCTCACAGGATCATCATCTGCCCTGAAGTTGGTCAATAATTTAGGTCACTGTGTATCACATACATTTGCTTTGAGGCATGAGACAGCTTTAGCACAACTGAACATTTCACCAAATTGTAATATACCACCAGGGTTCCTGCAATCACTAGTACAACTTTAGCATTAGCCTGCGTGCAGACTCTACTGATTCCCTGAAGAAAAGTGAGGTTCCTCCTCCAGTAGAGTCTGCGCATCAGCGACGGAAAGCCTGTCTACGGTCACGTGAGGTTCCCAGGGTCGAGGAACCAAATCTCATTGGTAGAGAGCGATTCTATTGTTATCTCGCAATTCAAGATGGCGCAACAGGAACAACAACATGGCAGGAGCAGTGGGATGAAGAACGTTTCCAGGAAGCATGGAAGCTTGCATGCTGTATTTTGAATTTTGAAAGATATAACAACGAACAAAAGAATGCACTGTAATTTTATTTCAAAGATTTTAAAGACTTATGTTTCAGCTGTGGCAATATTCCGTGGACAGGAGCACTGTACAACCCTTCTTGGATGTCTTTAAGAACAGACTCTTCCTTCTCACACCTGATTCGATTTTGTCTTCCCAACAAAATGGAGAAGCTATTTAGGCTTACTGATAATTAGTTTGCTGATAACTGTTTCGGAGTTGCTGTTTATGAAGCCCATTGCATAACGCTATGGTAAGTTTTTCATGGTGCAAAAAAGTAAATTCTCGTTGGGGGAACATCATGGAATACTGGTGTCTAGAGGGGGGACATGCCTCTAAGCAAAATAGACCATCTTCAACATCAGTTTTGATACAGACAGTAGGTTAGGGTTTTGCCAAAATGATTTAGGAATTTAATGCTACAAATTTAATAAATGGTAGCCAAATCCATGCATTCATTTTTATGAAATTAACTTTGAGAATGGGTTGTTTGGTTGGGGGGTGGCAACCCCCTACTCAAAAGAATCCGTGTAGTGCCCCCTTCATTAGACAAAACAGGGTGGATGCAGATTCTTGCGATATTATTATTATTTTATTTAATAATAATTATTATTTGCAGATTCTTGCAATGTTTAGTTAACCCCTTGAATACCATATTATCAAAGCCCTGGAAAATTGATAGTGTGCTCGTGTTTTGAATCATTGCTTGTTGAATGATGTCAGACAGTGTTCTTTATCCCTAGGATTGGATCAGCCGTATTAGATAACCCTGGAAACCATACATTCTAGAATCAGAACTTCTGACACTAACTGTGTTTGATGTCAAATTGAATGGCCCATTCTAAAACTTGAATTTGGGAAATAAAGATTTTCTTATTAATTCATGTAAGACAATGTATGATAAGAAATGCTCATAATAGTTCATTTATTTAGTAAAATTAGAGATGAGTCTGACTCCCTGTGAAAATTTTTTAGATTTCTAAGTAAATGTTTTATTCTCAAACTGGATTTAAATTAAGTGCAAACATCTTTCAAAGTACAGTAATTCTTGAGGTAACAAAATATTCTTTTGCAGGGGGTCATCAAGGTCTAACATGGATCACTCCAGGATTTGGTATGAATCAATTGGGGAGTTAAGATCTTTGCTACCAAGAGATACACAGTTTTCAGGGTTCACAGCAACTGCTACAAAAGTTAAGAAACGGAAAATCTTTGAGGCCTTGTGTTTGAAGAAACACACACATATTGGAGTTTTCACCTGGGAAGGAGAATTTTAAATTTTGCATTGACTTATGTCCATAATGATATGTTATTCAAAAAATTCTCTACCTACTTATAACTGAGTTGCAAGTCAAAAATAAGGACAGTAAGGACATTGCTATTTGCAAAACCCGAAACCCAGCAGCTGTCAATACGGAGGACATTTGAAGAAAGCCTTGGTCAAGATTTTTATGCATTGAAACTCAAGATCCCACAGAAAAGGTCAGTAGACATGTTTCATGCAGGAACACAGAACAGAGCAAAAGTCCATATTTTAAATGATCTTTCAGAATTACTGTAGATGGCACAATAAGAATTTTGAAATGTACTGGGGCTTTTGGAATGGGTATGAATTGCAAAGGTTTCAGTAGAATATTGCATTTAAGCCGGTTTTCCACTAGGCGGATTTTTCCGCGCGCAGCGGAGCGGCTGTTGTTTTGAGAACAATGCACGCGGTCGGAAAAGATTTTCAATTTCCACTAGGGAAAAAAGACGCCAAGACGAACGTGCTTGAGAAAAAAGGCGCCAAAACGCAAATACTAGGGGAAAAGGCGCCAAAACGCACATAACGATAGGCCTAGACACTCTTTGGAAATGGACAAACGTCAAAGGCTTCTCTTGCTGAAGAAGCTTCAACTTTTAAAGCTATTGCTGCTGGAAGATCAAAAGACGACTAAAAAGTACAAGAAGAGGTTTTGGGTTCGTCAGCTATATCAAGCAAGAAAAGAAAAGGGGGAATTTAAAGTGCCACTGAAGTGTAGTAGTGAAAATTTTGATAATGCCATTTTTGTAATGATTATGAATAAACAAGAGCCGCTGAATCGAATGATGTAATTATTTCCTGTATATTGTTTCTATAAGTATCATATTTTAAGCCCTAAAGTGCCAATTATCAAGTTTCTTTGTGCGAAAAATAATGCGCGGCCAAACTGGAATGTGTGACGTACTTTGATTTATCACTCGCTGTGGCGTGGTATGTTTTTAACTGCAGTTCAGCCTGGAAGTCACGCGAAGCTCGACGCGAAGCCTCTGGTAAACTGTTTAAAAAGCAGAAAATGCCACTTTCTGGTGACTTTAACAACGCCAGCTGCATGAGATATAATCACGGCTCGCAGGTTCTCGGGAAAACTTCCATTACAAGAGCAGAATCATCGAGAACTTGGTATAAGCATGGTATCTACGCAAAAGGGTTATTAGGCCTATTGGCAGCTGAAGCAACAAGACTAACTCGACAAGCCTGTTTTCTGCAGAGAACATTGATTTACATTTTACACTTGGCTTTTGACGAAATTAGACTACTAAGACGTCGTAAGATCAACATAGTATCAACGTCTGGAAGCTGAGAGATTGTGCTGTGTTGCTCTGAGGAGCGAAGAAAAAATCCCGAGTTCATTCCTTCAGGTGGGTGCAAGTTTTGTTGTGCTTGTGTTGCTGCTCTCTGAGATTTGATGGTGTAGCATATCGATGCCGTGATTGTTTTAAGTTTAGTATCGAAGACCGTTTTGAATTATAATGAATGAAATGGTATTTTCAGATTTGATTTGAATGAAAGCACTGTGGATGCACAGTTGGTAACAGGTCGGTCTCCTGACCCCAAATTCTGAGGACCGTTCCTTGCCTTTTGTGGTCCTAGTTTCCAAACCATACAGAAAGGAAAATGCTCTCAACCTGGTGGAAACCGGTTTTGTTTACCACTCGTATGGTGCCTATTACCTAAATAATAAAAAATGCAAAGCAGATGCAGTTATTTTTGGCTCTTGTTAACCAAAGGACTGCTGTTCATTGAGTTATGAATTTTTATTTGATATTTTAGATGAAATGAAAGATCAAGTCAACCAAGATGAAGAGCAGATGCAGAACTCATTTGGCATATCTGTTCAATAATCTCTTTGATGAAAAATGATCTCAGTGCAAACAGAATTGGGTTTGAAAATGAAGGTGACCTGACGACAGCCTTCACTGCCTCAAGATACTGAAACAGTTACATTTATTTTGACAAAGAGTTAGTTTGACACTTGTTTATTTATGGAGTATAATGCTGCCTGCCATTGATCTTGTAAGAGTAGGTACCAATAAGAGTAGTAAGAGGAATAAAATCTTGAGATCAAACTCTCTTTTCCTGTTCCTTGGATAATGTTCTTTCAGAGCAAAATTAAACCACTTATTTTGGAAGAAACTAAGAATTTGAACCAGTATCGAGTTTCTTAAAATTATCAGACTTCAAGGTTCTACTGTATATAACAATCTCCATGTCTACTACCGATGCCCTTGTGAAAATTTCAAAACAAAGTTGTTTTAGACATTTACACATGCTTTTTATGAGAAACTGCTTACAAGAAACTCAACTCTAAGATCCCCCAAAATTATGAGACTCTAATACTGGGAACATATAACTTAGGAAACTATCAAGTTTTAATAAAGGACATCCTCATCATATTTGTATTTTATTTTCACTTGTTTTCTGTCTGATATTACTCAGGAGGTACTTGAGTAAATGTCTAACACTGGGAAGGCTCCAAAAAATGTTGCTTTCAAATATTCACAAAGGCAAGGCCACAAATACAAAGATTGTTGAAACCTTTGAGAAACTTTTAACTCTGAGAACTGCAAATCTGATGATGTTAATAAGAAACTTTCAGTACTGACTCAGATTCTTTCTTATAAAAGACAGGGATGTAGGAAGCATCTCAAACTTGGGGGGCATGACACTTCAAAGACATCTTTCTCATAGAGCTAAAGGGGCACTTGCTGAAAATAGAAAGCACACTCTTTTTATTGCAAAATCTTGGGGGGGGGGGCACATGCCCCCAGTGTCCTCCCTTTCTATGTTTCTGATAAAAAACTCAGGCACCTTCCAAGTAATATGCTACAAGTAAAAATGAAGTAAAATTAAGCTGAGGAGTTTCTTTATTGGAATAAATGGTTTCTTAAGTTAAATTTCCCTAGAACTGGAGTTTCTTAATTCTTTGGTGACCTGAGAGTTGAGCTTCTTGTGGCTGGTTTCTTGTAAAAAATATGTGTAATGTTCACTTTGTGTATCCAGAGAATTTGACAAACACTTCCTGTGATTTTCTTCAACCTGTGAGTATGAGAAGCTATGGTGATGGCCCCTAATCTACCAATATTTTTCTTCAGTTTGGCTACACATGCTCAGTAAGAAAATAACAGAAAATAAGCAGTAATGATGTTAAATGGATTATTGCTACCTTCTAACCTACATGCAAGTTTTGAAAGAAATACTGAAGTAGGGCAGGAAAAAAACACAGTGGCCAGTTTAAATATGCCTGATGAACAGCAAAGACAATTTTGTAAATAAAAATAACCCTTCCCTGCTGATATCCCTGATTGGAACTCTTTGGTATAATGTCAATACCAATGTCAGATAGAACCACAGTTTGTTTGTTAACTTTCTTAAATACAACTCACATTTTTTGCATATGAGGAAGTACATGTAAAGAACCCAACAACTGCATACAGGGCCTATTTTACAACATTTGGAAACTGGTGTGCACCTATGTTTCGTTCAATTCCTACTCTGGTCATTTCCCTGGGACACCCCTGGGTATTTGCTCATAAAATATTCCTGGCCCCCATGCGTTTGACTGCAAATTTTCCCCTGCTTCCAGGGGCATTTTGTAATAGTAGTGATTATAGCGTTTGCTTACGAAGTTTTTGAGAGTACGCATGCCAAGTCCCTGGGCATTTTGCCAAAAGACTTGCCCCATCCCCTGAGGCATCTGTACAAGCAATTATTTGACCCCTGGGCTGCCTGCGGAGGATGGTCAGGGCAGGAATAGAATGAGACATTAGGTTGAATATCAAACATAATTGAGAAATTTTATTTGGAGTTTGGTTTTCCCAAATCCTTCAAACTAACTTTATATTGTAGAGTATACTACCATCCTCACTTGAAACAGATCATACCTTTTATTTTTGCAAAAGGATTTACTGCTATTGTGCAGCTGGGCCCTAAAGTCTGAGTTAATTTTTTCACTTTTAATATGAAAACATATTTAGGATGATTCCCACCTCATCTCCTTTTAATCTTCTGCAATCTATTTTCAACGTTTTATGAAACCACATAACAAAAGCTAACTTATTTTTTACTGTGACAAGAAATATCAGGTATTGTGATGTGAGGCCAAGAGACAGTGTTAGACTCAGAATTTTGGGCTGAGAAAAATATATGCTGTCATGTGTGGAATTCACTGTTTAAGATAAGCCACACTCTTTTCTTGTTATACAATACAATGCAATACAAAACAGCATCAGCGGCAAAGTTTCAGTTGCTTGTAAAATGTTTTGGTATCCATAAAATTCTGAATTTCCAGCTTGTCCTGCAGGGTTCAAGTTCTAGGCCATTTTGCATGAAATGTTCTCGTCCAATTGGAGTCAACCATGCTCTAAGCAATGTTTATACCAGATTTGTTGGACCTGAATAACAATAAATAACAAAACATTTAACTCTGAATTGGCTTACCAACCACAGTCAATTGTGATAAAAAGGCAAAACTTCATGTTTCTACATTTTCTACCTTCTTCCAGGCAAATCTTGATTTTATATTTATTGCAATAATAACAGATAACCGCAAATCCTGGTAACAAAAATCATGTTCAGTTTCATACCATCTTAGGCTCACTTAATTCGCTCCTTTTAGGTTACTGCCAATTTAATAAGTTTGCAGAAAACTCATATCTGATCCCCTTCGTGCTTCTGGTCAAGACAAGTTTGCTCAAGTGGTGGTGAAAAGCCTCACAATCACAACGAACACCAATTCAAATGACCTATCATATCAACACATAAAAGAAAAACAAATAAAGCATTCAAGCACAAATTCTCACCATTTAATTGTAGAAGCACTTCCAGGTGTCCATTAATTGAAATATCTGATCTCCCAACATGCCGTAATTGATGCTTCCAATCTCGCCATCATCGCCTCTTCCCTGAATTTGATACGGGCAAGAGGGCCTAAATCATCGTCAATAAACGGCGGCTTCCAAACCAGTTTTAAACCGGCTACATCACTCCGCAGCATTTGTTATTTATCATCCCGTGGTCACTTGGTACTACTGATGCGATTGGAATCCAATTTATCTCCAAAGTCTCGGCAAAACATGCAATAATATTCACTTTTCCTCACGGCACATTGGCAGCCAGGCACCTTCCTTCCAGTCGTTCACAGTGGTGTCTTCGTGTGTGATGAATTGAATGGAACGCTTGATAAATCAATCTACGTCACTCGGCCCAGGCTCTTTTCGCAAGACCAAGGGGTAAAAACACCCCAAAAAATGGCATTTCCCGGCACCAAAATGAACAAATATTTACGTCAATCGAATCATCGATGATTTTTCCATCAGGGATCGTATTAACATTTTTTTGACTAACACACTTCAGTGGCACTTTAATCTGCTGGTGAATGATATGAGGCTCTTTGACCAAGAACTGTTTTTCAGATATTTTCGGATGTCGCCAACAAATTTTGAAACTCTTTTGCACTGGGTTGGACCTCGCATTTCGAAACAAGAAACAAAAATGCGAGAACCCATATGTGAAAGAGAGAGATTGTGTGTTACTTTAAGATATTTAGTCACGGGAGATGCCCAAGTAACGATTGCTGCTAACTATCGAATGAGCCCATCAGTTGTTGGACGTATAATAAGTGAAACATGTGGGGCGATCTGGGATGCGCTCCATGAAGAGGGTTACATAAAGCCTCCAAATTCTGAAGACGAGTGGAAACAGATAGCCAAAGATTTTGAAATTAAGTGGAATTTTCCAAATGCTTTAGGTGCAATAGATGGAAAACATGTTGTAATCCAGGCACCCGCCAGATCTGGCTCGTCATTTTTCAACTATAAAAAACAGCACAGCATTGTTCTGATGGCAGTTTGCAGTGCATTATACCGCTTTTTACTTGTTGACATTGGGGATCACGGGAGACAGAGTGATGGTAGTGTATACCACAATAGCAACCTTGGGTATGCAATTGAGAACAATCTCCTCAGTATTCCTCAAGCTTCTAAACTATCCAATTCCGAGTGTGTTATGCCTTATGTTTTCGTTGGAGATGACGCATTTGGGCTGAAGCCCCATATGATGAAGCCCTATCCACTACAGAACCTTCCAGTTGATAAAAGGGTATTCACGTGCCCGTATTAAGGCTGTCATTATTAAGGCTGTCACGTGCCCGTAGAGTGGTAGAAAATGTTTTTGGTATCGCAGCTAGTCGTTTTCGAATTTTCCACCGAATAAAAGTCAGACGAATATTCGTCCAGACGCAGATCCATATTCCAGACTAACATTTGCAACCCAGACTGATATTCAAAATTTTGTAGTTTCAATTTAAAATAATCAAACCACAATTGCATTATCGAAGTTTCCATTCATATAACTCTCATCTACACTGTATTGGGCATAATTTAGCATGAAAACCGCATTTCAAAAGCTGTGGTCTTTCCAGAAAAACGGGAAATAGGACACTCATTCTCCGATTATATTGCCACAGCGAAACTCTGTCCGACCTCTCAATGTCCAATATTTTAAGAAACAATTTCAATATTGAAGTTCTACTCATATAACCCTCATCTACACAGTATTGGGCATAATTTAACGTGAAAACCGCATCTCAAAACGCTTTGGTCTTTCCAGAAAAACGGGAAATAGGACACTCATTCTCCGATTATTTTGCCACAGCGAAACTCTGTCCGACCTCTCAATGTCCAATATTTTAAGAAACAATTTCAATATTGAAGTTCTACTCATATAACTCTCATCTACACAGTATTGGGCATAATTTAACGTGAAAACCGCATCTCAAAACGCTTTGGTCTTTCCAGAAAAACGGGAAATAGGACACTCATTCTCCGATTATTTTGCCACAGCGAAACTCTGTCCGACCTCTCAATGTCCAATATTTTAAGAAACAATTTCAATATTGAAGTTCTACTCATATAACTCTCATCTACACATTATTGGGCATAATTTAACGTGAAAACCACATCTCAAAACGCTTTGGTCTTTCCAGAAAAACGGGAAATAGGACACTCATTCTCCGATTATATTGCCAAAGCGAAACTCTGTCCGATCTGTCAATGTCCAATATTTTAAGAAACAATTTCAATATTGAAGTTCTACTCATATAACTCTCATCTACACAGTATTGGGCATAATTTAACGTGAAAACCGCATCTCAAAACGCTTTGGTCTTTTCAGAAAAACGGGAAATAGGACACTCATTCTCCGATTATTTTGCCACAGCGAAACTCTGTCCGACCTCTCAATCTCCAATATTTTAAGAAACAATTTCAATATTGAAGTTCTACTCATATAACTCTCATCTACACAGTATTGGGCATAATTTAACGTGAAAACCGCATCTCAAAACGCTTTGGTCTTTCCAGAAAAACGGGAAATAGGACACTCATTCTCCGATTATATTGCCAAAGCGAAACTCTGTCCGATCTGTCAATGTCCAATATTTTAAGAAACAATTTCAATATTGAAGTTCTACTCATATAACTCTCATCTACACAGTATTGGGCATAATTTAACGTGAAAACCGCATCTCAAAACGCTTTGGTCTTTTCAGAAAAACGGGAAATAGGACACTCATTCTCCGAATATATTGCCACAGCGAAACTCTGTCCGACCTCTCAATGTCCAATATTTTAAGAAAAAATTTCAATATTGATGTTCTACTCATATAACTCTCATCTACACAGTATTGGGCATAATTTAACGTGAAAACCGCTTTTCAAAACGCTTTGGTATTTCCAGAAAAACGGGAAATAGGACACTCATTCTCCGATTATATTGCCACAGCGAAACTCTGTCCGATCTGTCAATGTCCAATATTTTAAGAAACAATTTCAATATTGAAGTTCTACTCATATAACTCTCATCTACGCAGTATTGGGCATAATTTAACGTGAAAATCGCATCTCAAAACGCTTTGGTGTTTTCAGAAAAACGGGAAATAGGACACTCATTCTCCGATTATATTGCCACAGCGAAACTCTGTCCGACCTCTCAATGTCCAATATTATAAGAAAAAATTTCAATATTGAAGTTCTACTCATATAACTCTCATCTACACAGTATTGGGCATAATTTAACGTGAAAACCGCTTTTCAAAACGCTTTGGTATTTCCAGAAAAACGGGAAATAGGACACTCATTCTCCGATTATATTGCCACAGCGAAACTCTGTCCGATCTGTCAATGTCCAATATTTTAAGAAACAATTTCAATATTGAAGTTCTACTCATATAACTCTCATCTACACAGTATTGGACATATGTTAACGTGAAAACTGCATCTCAAAACGCTTTGGTCTTTCCAGAAAAATGGAAAATAGGACACTCATTCTCTGATTATATTGCCATAGCGAAACTCTGTCCGATCTGTCAATGTCCAATATTTTGAGAAAAGAATTCAATATCGAGGCTCTATTCATTTAACTATCATATACATTTTAATGGGCATATTTTAACGTAAAAACCGCATCTCAAAACGCTTTGGTCTTTTCAGAAAACGGGAATTAGGATATTTCAAAATGGGAAATTACACGAATGTTAAATTCCCGAAGTATTATATAAAACCTAAATACAGAGCCTGGGAAATACGAAGAAAATAAGATTTACGAATATAACTTTATGAGATACTCAGGAACTGTCAGGTCATGACCAGTTCACTGTTTTCTTTTGTTTTACGGCTTTCTTAAGAGCTACCTCAATTTTTCCCTCCTTGGCGATTATCCGGATTATCTTCAAGGAGCATTTGCTTGCTTCGTTTCCATCTATGCATTCCAAAAGTGTGTCCACGAAATTATTCATTTGCTTTCCTGCCTTTACTCCCTCGTTGAAGATTGGGAGTGGATCAAATGCAACTGATTTTATTTTCATCTCTTCAGCCATTGTCATACAATTTCTTGTTGTTGTTGCTATCATTTGAAAGAAATTTTTGTTGGTCTTTTCCTTCATAGAATCTATTAAGAGAAAGGAATTTATTGGTTGGCATTTGCTTTGCGTGAAATATTTTCTGCTTGCGTTACCTCTTTTCTTAGAGTTAATTTAGCTCTGTCAAGAGAGCTCCCAGGCAAAATTACATAGTAAGATCTCAAAATAAGTGAATGAAACAATTCGAACTCAAAATAATGTGCAAACAGTTTCTATAACTGTACAGTTTGAAAACATTTTTGAGTGCGCTGGGAAAATTGCAAAAGTGTCTTGGCTTTTTGAATTCAGGTAGGGTTGTTTCTTAACTTTCGAGAAATGGAGCCTAGAAGCGGTTTCTTATAAAAAAATATGTGATCCCTTATGCATCCCAAGAAGAAATATAGAAAACACCTACCGTTCTTGATTACAGCAAGGAAGAGATGAGTTCCGGGCATTTCCTCCAAATAAACCACTTTTACTTCACCCACATCTGGCTTTTTTTTCGCGACAATTTCTTGACATTGTTTTTTTATGCTGTCACTTCGTTTACCAAGTTTCTTTGTTACCTGGTGATGCAAAATTGAAATATTGCTTCATAATTCAGGCCCGTTGGAACGAAATTCAGATTAGGGGGGGGGGGCTGAAACTTGATGCGAGCGTAGCGAGGAAGAACAGGGGTCCAGGGGCTTGCCCCTGGGAAAAATTTCCATTACCACGCCCTTTAAATCGTCGGAAAACGCTCCATTTTTGAAGAATTTGCCTTTTAAAAGAAGCAATGGATCATGACTGCTGGGGGTCTTTCCAGAAAAATTTTGAAAATAGGACTTCAATTTCACAAGAATATAGATTATTTTTTGATTGCATAATATTATGAAAGTGATAGCTTGATACATTCTGGTAACTTCCTCGAATACAGATGGGTTTGAATCTTCATTTCCAAGAGCTTGGCTTTCACAGTCTTCAGGGACGCCGGAGCGATGGTAGGGCAAGGGGGGCGACTAGGAACGTAAGGGCAATCAAGACCGAAGGCGAGCGAAGCGAGCCTAAAAATTAGGGGGTCCGGTGGTACTCCCCCGGGAAAATTTTTATGACCACGCCCTTTAGATTGGCTTAAAATGCTATCAAAAACGTTTTAACGAACATTAATACCATGTTCTTTCACAAAATTTTTCGGCTATTTCTCCACATGTCCTCATTCCGAATCGCATAAAATCGCATATTGCTTATTTTGAAGTTGCAATTGCCAGTCATTTTTCCTTACTGGTGTGTTTCTGATAAGGGAATGAAGCTATGGCGGCTTTTCTATCAAGTTTCAAATTAAATTATTGTTTTTCATTGAAAGGGCACTTTTGCCCCCCTTGCCTCCGTTAGGAAAGGGCAGGAGGGGCGCTTGCCCCCCCGCGCCCCCCCTCTCCGGCGTTCCTGACAGTCTTTTTCACGTATAAAAATGAACGAACTTCAGCAAATTATTGGGGAGGGCTGAAGCCCCCCAGCCCCCCGGTTCTGACGGGCCTGTAATTGTTAGAATTGAAATGCAGTATAGACTCAGTCTTGCACGATATACTTAGGGTGGTACTCTCTATTAGTAAAATATGTGCTTTATACCTATTGGATTTCAAAATGTGGCAGCCTATCAATCCAACCGTCATAAGCAATGTATGCTCATATTTTTATTATTATTTTGAAAATCACTTGCTCTTAAAACCCATATGTTCTTATCACAAGGGCAATGAAGTTAATTTTTGATTGGCTGTCAAAATTGACCTCCTCCCTTGCTGTTTACACTTAAGCTCAGATATAAGGTTGGTAATAACATTGCCAAATCGTAGTTGTTGGATTGCCTTGCGATTTCATTAGAGCTAACAAATGAAATGTTTTGAAATAAAATCTCTTGGTTAAGACTGCTTTGATGATCCTTTGATAAAAACTTACAAAAATGAGGCCTTAAATAAGAACCATTAAGAACGTTTATACCCTGAAATAAAGATAAGTACGTTTGAAATAAGAACCCAATTCAGCTTGGCTTTCAAAAAAGTAGGTTCCTATATGCGGGAATTTAATGCTCTTAGACTGTAATATTCTTTCGGAAATCAAGTTCTGACTAAACATCGCAACGATAAGAAAGCAGAGGCTACAGAAATACTCACCGTTTCATTAAGATCCAAACGATTGCTACAAAATATGCATTTGGCTTGACTGAAGTCATGCTCAAGGTCTCTCTTGACAGCTGAAATTGATTTTAAAAAGCCATGAATACATTTGGCGGACAAAAGTAGAACCACTTACGTGAACATTTGAGATACTGGTCTTTTGTGTTTAAATTTGGTGGACATGGACACAGGTAGAATCAGCTTTCAGGTAAACTCTAGGAATTATGATTTGATAGGAGGTTAGAAAACATGATATTTATGACTAGTAAGACTGGTATTAAAATGTCACCTTTGTCCAAAAACTGGTTGTTTTGGGCAGGAAAGTTGTATTGTGTCATGAAAGAACCGGTTATTATTTCCAATGTCTTTGGACAAACATGGGGACAATTATTTTACAGCACTTGCTCGCCCCTTTGCAAATAAACGAGAGACTTTAGCCGAAGATAATAATACTGCGCACACAGGATCAAGGAGTTTCTACTGACTAAGAGCGAAAGACTTATAGGCGAAAGTGCATGGACGCGAACTAACCTTGTATATAGATATTCTGTTCGTCAATCGTGAATTTTGACACTGATGGTAACATCTGCCATATTGTTGTGGCCATCGGATCCTGGAAAGTGCAAATGAACCAATTAAAACCTGTCTCAAATTAGATGTCACGTGAAAAGAACCGTAAAAAGACATTTGAAATGTTTTGCATGGTTTATTTTCCTTTACCGCAAATGTCATGTGACATTGAATTTCAGACATACTTTGATAGAATGCACAGGAAGTTGAGTTGTCTACCATAGATGTGATGTCTCATCAATGGAACGTTTGACCTCCTTTAAATATAGTGACTTAGCTTGCAATAATAACATTGTTGATAATTTTCAGGCATTTAGCAAATGAGACGTTTTTCTTTAAATATCTTACCCGAAGAAGGAGTCCCATGTGAAAGGCAGTGACAAATTCTTCTGAGTTATTGAGGCATCTAGTTGCTTTGCTGTAGTTGCATTTCTTCGTATCCATGAAGTACAACGTCAAAAGTTCAGGTAACACAATAAATGCGAAGAGATTTGTTCTCGTGAGTGCAAAGTTGTAGGGAAGTTGTTCCTTGACGATTCCTCCGTAATCAAACAATTCACCAGTGGGTTCTCGATAGTGCGAAAATAGGCGGAATTCTACAAAGTTAAGACACTTATCATATTTATCTCTGCCAATTTCCCTTGCCAGAAATTGTGCTTCCTGCTGCGCTTTTGAAATAAACATACTCTTGCTCGTTAGCGCTGCGGCTAATCTTTCCGAAGATAGCGTCCCCTCATCAAAGTTTCTCTTTGCATTTTTGATACTTTCCAGCAACCTTTCCTTGTTGGATTTGAAGCTGCAGGCAAATTCATCATCATCCTCGAGCATCTCCATCTTATCAGACTCACCAGAACTATCACTGCTGCTAGACCACGATTTGGAACGCACAGAGACATTAGGAGCTGATTCTTTGTCGGAGCTTATGACCACATCAGCATCTGATATTTTGTCTGAAATTATGTCAACACGATCATCATCGAATAGAGTTGCCTGTCTTTGGGTTGCATCATTTGAATTTTCATCAAGTTGTTCAAAAATATCGTCCATGAGACATTTACTTGAGTACCGATCTTGTGCATGTTTGCCATCAAAACATTTACCATCAACTATTTCATCCGGAAAAATTTCATCGCCAGGTGTTATAGGATCCTGTATGTTATTACCCTTTGCTGTGTCATATCTATAGGTGCTTTCTATTCCTTGATCCACTTTTCCGGATGTCTCTTTACCATGAATCTTGTGATGCAAATATTCAAATATGTCCCCAGTTGCACCTGGAAAGATATCCGACAGCAAACGCTTGATATCATTTCGCTTCACCATGGCTGTTTCAACTGGAATAGTAACACCTACTTTCGTGTGTTTTCCTTTGACATTTGGAGCGCATAACACTTTGTATGCAATCCAGTATCGAATGGCGCTAGAGTCTTCAGGAGTCGGTAGCCATAGCTTCTGACGTAGCATTGCAAAGGCATTTATACACGTATAGGGGCCACAATCGTAGTTGTTGGATTGCCTTGCGATTTCATTAGAGCTAACAAATGTCCAGTCCCCGTATTTGTAGCGAACATTGAATTTTACACTCCACTGCTTGATAACGCTCATCAATGTGGAAAAAACTTCAGGATGGATGTGATGTAACGAGTCACAATGCAGCATGATCTTTAACTTGGGATAGATTCCTGCAACTGACCAATGCAAATTTTCACCTCTGGTTGTACGTTCATGAACTGGCACCAGAATTAGATCCTTTTTCAGCCAATCTTCATCCATTAATATGTTGTGAATTTCTTTCGATGCTCGGCCTGATGCTAAATCTTCCATTAGGAAGGTGCTGGCTGTTTCCACCCAAATTCCACTTGTTTCATGGCACAACAGATCAATGCATGCGCGTACAGCAACATCATTCATCCAGTTCTTTCCCGCTACTTTAAGGACGTCCTCTTCTGAAACTCTGGGGGAGTTAAGGAGAAAGCGATCTGTTCCAAGCCAAAATCTTTGCACCCGTTTTCTTGGAAGAGAGTCCAACGTCCAAGGATTGATCCTGTTGGTTTTATCAGGCGTTTTATGAGCTGACAAGTATTCAGAATGCACATAGAATAGCAAATATGTTGACTTTGCAAATGCCGGAGAGCACAGTTTGCTTTTCGAAGTTGCTTTTGAAACATTTGAATCATCAAAAGTTGTTGCAATTCCCTTGTCATCGAATATGGTGGCATAATTGTGACCTTTATACTGTGATCTTGCCAATAAATTGACTGCCCCTACCAACTGGTATTTCATGGATTTGTTGTTGTTCCTACTTGCACAGATTTTTACATCCAAGGTTTCTTCAACTCGAATCGGGGTCCTATTTAAACGTCCGGTGGCCATCGAGCTGCATACGCGATTCGTTTCGATAACTAGAACAGTTGGTGCATTGAGCATCACATTGAGGTAATAATATGTACCTTGAGTAGGGGTGTCCTTGCTCTTATTTTTTGTTTCAGGATCCTTCTTCAACTTTCCAGCTACGGTGCGACCACAATCGCATCCCGGACCTTGCTTTTCGATGGAGTACTGACATGCAGCTGTGTCCCACAGGAGCGATGCCAAGCTCAGCTCTTCTTCCCAGTCAGGTACTCGGATCATATACGACGAGGATGCGAAAACTTCTCCTTTCAGTGCAGGGCACAATCGGCACATCAGAAGCTTTGCATAAGTAGGAGAAAACATTCTTGAAAAGTGATCATCTGTACAATTACTAGATATTGTGGCAATAATTGCTTGCACATATTCAAGGCTGTCAAATTGCTGGGATCGTGATATTGGGTACTTGACTTCTTCAGCGAGTGAACTCATAGAGTTGCTAAGGGGTAAGGCAGTAGATGGACCACCAGCACTTAGTTCTTCGTGTATCGATTTCAATTTTCTAACAACGGATATAGATTCATCACTTGGTAGAAAATCAAATATGCAGCTTCCACATATGACTTGCAAAACTGCGTTCATCCAGCAAGTTGTCTGATACGGATTTTCAATACCTCTTTTAGAATGAGCTTGATTTTTGCTGCCATTTCTCATCTCAATATTCGGGAATTCTAACTCATTAATCATGCTTTGCTCTGCGATGCCTTTCTTTCTCCATGTTCCATATAATTCAGCGACAACAACTTCGCTTCCCTTTTCCATATCCATATCGTCTAGATTCTGAGCACAGTATCGGACAAACGGAAAAAAATTTCCAAGAACGCACTCTTGGCAGTGGTAGAAAGTAGCTGCTTCAGCATATGATTCTTCTATTCCCTCGCAGTGGTTATGATACCAGATTTTGCAAATATCGCACATGATCATGTCTGATGTTTCTTGCTCCCAAGTGAGGCCACAACTGCAAGGTGCATCTGTGTTTGGCTCCATGTCTTCCTTCTCCAGCAACTGATATTGCTGCACCTCACTCAATCCTTTCCATTTGCGTCTTATCCTGTCTATGCAATCAGCTACGGTTGGCGATTGAGCAGCCTCATTTGGCCACTCTGTGTCTCGAAATTTTACGAATGCTTTTTTGTTTCTATAGGAGCTCGTTTTCTTGTTTCTTTTCTTGTCGACATCTGAGTTTGGATTGAAGAAGACCGCTCTTTGTCCTGGCCTATAGTACCCTTGACCAACTGCATCCCTCTTTCGCATAGTACCTTTATCCCAAGACTCTTCTACTGGCCGTTGACAATTTCGTTGCTGATCGGGACTCTCGCCAGTCTCTTCAACTGTGAATTGCCTTGTTAGACTTTTTAACGTTGCACGAGGAATGCTGCACGTGTCCTTAGATTTCGCACCTTCCCAAAGACCATCAACAAATTGCCTCCGTAGACCTTTTAGATTTCCCCATACTCTATTGATGAAATGATCCAAGGGATGAGTTGCGCTTTAAAGTACTGAAGAGGCCTTCGATCTGTCCACTTGTCTTGTTCTGCATAAAAGTATTCTTTGCCGTATGATAAACGTCTGTACGACAATCATATTCCTGGTTAAATCGTGTCATGTCTCCAAGACACAAATTTGTCCACAATGTTGCAGTTGGCAATTTTCTGTTGCGCAAATAGTCATAATATTTCGGATTGTAGTACCTATTCAATTGCAACTGTTCCAACCTCTGTGGCACAACATTATTTGCTTCTACTTTCTGCAATTCATTTTCCCAGTACTTTGCAAGGGATGAAGCTGCCATTTCTTCCAACACCTCTTCCGTGTGCTCATTATCAAGTTTCCCCTCTCCTTTCTCCAACTCGTCTAGTGCGATAGTGTCCCCTTCATCTTCAGCATCATTCAAATCATTCACATTCTCGGTAACATGAGGATATTCATTGATACTGCTCTTGATGGCGTGAATTGCATTTACCACTTCTTGAGATAAGTATTTACTCCTTAGAATTACTGCTCCATACTTCACCAAATCGGAAAGTTTGTCTAGCCTGCGGAATTCGATTAGTCTTGCAAAAAAGTACATGAAACAATTGCTTACTTCTCCCTTTTGTCTGCCAAGTCTCATTTGAGCAAGCTTTTCGATCATAGTTTTATTCCATTTCATAGAATGTGAGTAGCAAACATGGATAAGGGTTAATTTCAGGTCTTCCCCCGTTGCTTTGCCGCTAACTATCCTGAAAGTTCTATCAACATATTTGGACAGAGTCTCGTTGTTAAAGGCTTGCAAGCATGCCAGGATCATTGCCAAACTGTTGTCAACTAGGACTAGGGCAGGATATGAAAACTTCCCGCTGTAAATCTGCTTCTCCTTTTCTTTTAATAACATAAGGCCTCTGCAAATAGATTTTGTAGTATGAGAGCTAGAGATAAATTCTGCGACAGGAAGAGGTGGAGTTTTTCCAAAAGGATGCCTAACGCATAAAGCATAATACAAAATGCGCTTGTAGCAGGACATTTTCTGAACCACACTACCTGTTGCATCGAAATAGATTATATCTCTCGGTGCAATTCCATGATACAGCCTTATCAGCGATTCATGAAGCAGCACAATTTTCAAATCAGGAACTAGCTGCAACGTATGAATGTAGCCATACAACTTCCGCTGGAATTGTTTGAGATCCTTGGCCGTTTCTTGGTCTTCATGTCTTATTTCTTCTTGTATCGTTGCAATTTTTGCGTGTAAAGGTTGCAGATCACGATGACCTTTCCGATTCTCATTCTTTATTTGTTGTGATACTTTCAGTGACTTTCCTGCTCCAGTTCTATTTGCTGCTGCAAAAGCCGGGCCTGAAATATTTGCTAGGTTAGACCGATAAGCGTCGGACGGTGGAAGGTGAACGTTGTTCTCAAAGGCATCCTTCATCTCTGCTCTAGAATTTCCAGCTATCCGTCTAGATTTCGGTGCTCTCAGGTCATGCTGTATTTTTCTTCAAAGGTGAAATGCATGCGGCTTGTGTCATCCTTCTTGACGATGAAATTTACCCTTCCTGAGCATTGAGGCTGATGAGCACAAATTGCATACCCGTTAACAAATGGACTGTTCTTTTTTCGAGAGTTCATGCTTGACACATGGTTTCCTTTGAAAATTAGAGTGCAATAAGGATTGAACTTTGCTATTTCTTTCGCAAGGACATTTGTCCAATTGCCAATGAGCTTGCTTTCACCAAAAAACTCAGTCCATGATGGAGGAAAGGAAATCGAAGTGTCTTGTGGATTTTGTATTGTAATTATTCCATCTGAAGGCATATTACTTTCCCCAAGAAAATTTAGCGTATCTGCGGAAATTCCAATTTTTTCGAATGTTCCTTCAATATCTTTTGGTTGTGCAGATTTCGGACAGGTTGGTATTTCGGGTGTTAAACGTTCTTTGGTGGTATGCTTAGTATTTTCGCTGTTTGTCGATAAGCCAACGGATGATCTCAAAACATTTGCTGCTTGTGCCTTGCAAGTAGGCTGATCATTCATTTGCTGCTGCTTCATTGGTACCAGGCACTGCTTAGCAACTTCTGCCGCGATTCTTGAGCAAATCTCTGCCACGTAATCGTTCATGAATCCTATGTCCATGGTAGCTGTCTGTCCGTTTGCAGCTTGTGACGATGAAATACCTTGCACGACATTATTGACCTGTGGAGGTAAAAAGCAGCTCTTTGTGATATCACCAGAAGATGTACGACTTACAATATCGCCTTCAGTTGGGGTTTCTGAAGAATATGCTTCTTTGCGTTTCCTTGTCCTCATTGAGAACAGTGTTTCTTCGCCTTTCTGATCTCCATGCATCTTGTCACTACAGCTCATCATTCCATTGGCAGTTTCCTTGTCTGGTGTCAGTTGCAAAGACCAGGTCGGCCATTCTTCACTGTCAAGGGACAAACTATCTGCACTTTGAGGACGATCTTCATTGGCTGATTTTGGATCATTTTCCTGGTGGCTCTTGACAGGAGAATCATGCACTTCACATGTTACTGGTTCTGGCGATGGCTCATCGGTGTTGCTTGTTGTTCCTGTGACGTTATTTCCTTTCTGTTCTATATAGCTACCACTCTCACTTGATTCTTGACATTGTGAGCGTTTAATCGATGTCTTGTAAACATTTTTCAATAATAGCAGCTTTGTCCGAGATACTTTTTTTGTTTCGAAGTACATCTGAGGTATTTTGAGCCATCTCTCTTTTTTCGGACGATCGTCGTGCAGAATGTTGATCCTCTCAACACACCTTAAAAGCCTGTTCTTATCCACAATGGAGCCATATCTTTTTTTACATTTGATCGGTCGTCCTCCGCCAACACAGCGTGTTGGACGAGAATTTTCCAGCACTTTGATCCTTTCGATTGCTTTCTCTTGTATTACATTCGTTTTTCGCTTTCTTCCGACCTCTATTCTCGATTTCTAAACACGTCGGGCAAATGCAGTGCCGAAATTTTCCCATTCTTTCCGGTCAGATAGGTGCATGTGCTCTGCCTACTGGGAAAGAAACTGATTAGAGTATTTAGTGTCATATATTTCATATTCGTAATTTCATTTGGATGTATGTCCACGTTTTTGATTGGACCAAAACTAAGAATCGGCATTTTTCACTTAGCATGCACTCTTCTATCCCTTTCTTTTCAAAGTCAGAGAATGTGAAATTATAGACCACGTTCATACTGTACCGGTACAGTTTGCTTCCTTACAAAGTTACAAAGTTGTTACGTTTCAAGACCGTTCCCACTGCTCCCAGGGACTATTTCAATTTTTCGATTTATAATATCTTTGTACAAAAACCCTATCAGCTGCTAAAAACAACAACAAAAGCAAAATACCCTAAATGCTATAATACAAAAATTAAAATACAAATCTACAGAATGCTGTTCTTCCTGGGGATCGTGCTTTGGGAATCATTGCTGACTTAGCAAGAAATCCTTCAATTTCGTTTTGAAAGTGTAAATTGTAGGACTAGTTCTGATTGTCAATGGAATTTCATTTCACACTTTAGCTCCAGAATAATGGAAACTCCTCTTTGAAAATTCTACATTTGCATTGAAAGGGTCTAGGACCAAAGGGCCAAAGCCACACCGTGTTTAAAGAAATCGTTTAATTATGTTTAATCCAGAGGAGATTTTTCTGCAGCTCTTCTGGCTGGTAAGGGTTGGATAACTGAAAACCGGGTTTGGTTTTTGATCTGATATCTAAGCCGAAAGTAATGCATCGTACTGCTTGCATCTAAATTTTATCACTGACTTCAAATTACACCCAAAGCAAATAGCCGAGTCATACTAAATGAAAATTGAGTTCTTCTAAAAGCGAACTGCCAAGAAGCCTTTAATTGTCACAAAATGGTGAGGTCTCAGAATTTTGCTTGAGTTAAGCCCTGGGCCCAGGGGGGGTACTCAGGTATATTTAGGATAGGGGTGCTCAGGCTGAGGTACAGCGCATCAATCCAAAATAATTTCTACCATGAAAATAGACCCAAATAAATTCTTTCCCGAACCTTTTATACCCAAAAGTTAGGAAGTCAATATCTTAAATCTGCAAAAAAGTCTCTTAACTGATTAGATTTCTCATAATATATTTGGATATTTAAGTTTTTTTATTTTAGTGATGTTACTTGATTCTAATTTTGTTTGTAAATCATACTTTTCCCAAACAAGGAAGACAGAATTTTAGGAACCCAAAAAATAACTGTACAATGATTGACTCAAAAAAAATCCTTGCTCAAATTTTAGACCCAAAAAAGTAACCTGAGCACCCCTATCCTGGATATACCAGAGTACCCCCTGGGGTCATTTCACTATTGGTTCAGAATGGGGTTGTCATGGGTGCCAGAGCCTTGATAAAAAATTAGACAAGATATGGGGCTGGAGCTGCAAGAATTTCCGTTATTAAACAGTACAAGAATACAGGGCAAATTTTGAGACCCAATCTCAGAATATCATAGAGGTTACCTACATGTGTTTTCACTACAAACAATTGGAGAACTGTTGTTGATCCGAAACTCCAGCATCACCAAAACTTCTGGTACACCCCATTTGCTGAATTTTCGTTCCATAAGCTGGCGCATGATCCCCATAAGATTGGATTGATTGGATGGTGAAGTATATCCCCCCGGGGAGGCAAGCCCCTTAACCCCATGTTTCGTACTTGACGGATTCCAGTAACGAGAATAGTGTGAATGGAAAGAAAATCCGAGAAACTTGTGTTATGTTACGGATGCTAAATTGTACCGGTACAGTGTACACAGGGTCATAATGAAATATGCGTCTAGTACCCATGGTAGCGGAACCAAGCAAGCCAATAATTTTTGTAATTTGCAGATGAAGCCTTTGCAGTGTTACGACATTGCTGAGACACTGCACAGGTTTTCTTTCGAGCAACATGATACAGGAAACAACTAAATTTCACTAATTATATGTTGATTTCGTTTTATTATAAGTAGCTGCTTAAATGATATTTTCCTGGTACTAGGCTAGACATTCTTAATTTTGCAGCTTTCTGAGAGATTAGTTTTTCATCAGAAGTTTTCTTGTAAAAATACACGAAGCATACTCTCTTTTTTCATAAAAATACTATAAATTTTGTCCAGCCTCGATATTCTTAGAGTCACATTTTCGTTTTGAGCTTGAATATATTCTTGGAGTATTCTTATTTTTTTCAAAGCTGCCAAAGAGAATTGCCACCCTGGAATAGAAACCAAGCTTTTGAAAAAAACCGGAAAAAACGAGATATGTCAGCTACACCTTTTTTTATGTAGATTACAATAGGGCAACAAAAGAAATAACTTAACAATGGGACCTAGCTAATATACATGTTCCCAACTGAACTATAAAAAGCGGGTGGGCCGGAAACGCGAAGAGAAGCAAAGCTGAAATAAAGATGGACTTGATACAGGAGCCAGATGTGCTGCCGTCTCACGGGAAATTCAAATGATAAAACGAAAAGATGTAGATAAATAAAATGAGAAAACCCGCTCCGGAAATGGCGGCAAGGTAAAGCAATGGAAAGCACAAAAAGAAACTCGCACCTCGTCCCCTGGACAGCCGGTCGTATTAGGACGGCAAATGATAATAAAGGGCTCCGGGCACGAGCCTAAAGAAATCCGACACCCCTAAATAAACAAAAGAACGATAAACGAAAGAAAAAAATATATATATAATAAAAATGAAATTACATATCCTAATGCAGAAAAGTAAATAATGCTAAATAACCTTATGGAGAAGCGAAAAGATTAAGAGTCCACAAGCCTGACATTAAGTCCCTTTGGTGCAAAGCTATCCAATGATCAGAAAGATGGCTACCAAGACACGTGTTTCGCTGCGATAGCTGGTAAAGATCGACATTTATTTGTTTTCGCTTCGTGTTCTTACTCTTTCTTTATTGTCTACACATCTATCTGAACTGAACGTGCTCGATGTCTGTACTCACCATGTAGGCAGTCCGATCTAATTCAAGATTTTGGAAAGAAACTATGGCCGAACCAGTCTCTGGATGCCTAGGCCCAAAAAATTCAGAACTTCACACCAACTCTACTACCGTCAAGGAAGACATTCAAGATCCTTATGACGTAGTATACGAGGACAAATATGTCTTGAAGATACAATGGGATCAAAACTTTGACCAAGAGCCCAATAAAGGCACAAAGAAATCCCTCAAAGACAAACTGATGTCCGTTAAAAAAGGCATTCTAATTATAGAAGGGAAAACCTCTGGTGATGGGGGCATCTTCCTCCCATCTGATGCTATCATGATTTTATCCAAGGATACAACTCTGTCTGCTTTCAGAAGTTTGGCTGTGGAAAAATTTAAAGCCCTGAACTTCATCGTTGATTTTTCAACAATCAGTGGTGGAGAATCCATCTCTTTACTAGGGCCTATATCAGATCCCAAATCAACAGCACCCACAAAGTTGACCATAAAGTTGTACAACAAATTGAAAAAAGTAATGGTTCAAGGAACAACAAGCTCCCTCGAAGTTTGGATCCAAAAATACTATGAAATCGCTAAAGATATAGCCTTGGTTAAAGATTTAACCCCTGAGCAAAACCTTATTGTTGCAAATTCTCTTGCCAAAAGTGTGGTTGTTCCCAGCAACGTAAAAGAACAAGAAATCAAACCAAGGCCTGAAATCAGGAAAGATTCAAACAACTCCTCCGAAAGCCCAAAGAAACATCTGGCAAATAAAAGTGCTGAAAACATACTTACTCCTGCTGCAAATCTCATAACACCAGTAAAGGCTAGAAATCTACAAAGATCAGAACTATCTATAACTTTATCACCAAAAAGGCAAACCCTCATTTCTGATCTTAAAAAATCTGTCAGTGCGCTTGAAGCAAAAACAGTTATTTCTCAAAAAGAAGTTCAAGTCCAGCTGGATAATCTCAACTCAAAGCTAACTTTAGTTGATGAGCTAAGTTTCCTAAAAGATGAGATTAAAAAGATGAAGAACATGCACAAAACAGAAATTGTCACTTTAAAGCAAGAAATTTTGTCAATACAAGATGAAAATTCTCAATTGAAACATAAAGTAACACAGTTGGAACAAAACATCTCCAAATCTACTGCAATACAAAAACAAATGCAAGCTCTGCAAAAAAAGTGGAATCTCTAGACTCTGCATCGGATCTGGTAAAGGATAATCCTAGCACAAATGAAATCAACCCCCATAGGAAAGATCAGGAAATTCATGATAAATCTATGCTTCCAGTAGCAAATTCTTACCCCCTCTCCCCGCTAAAGCTCTCAAACACATTTGAGCCTCTTGCCGCTGCTGACACCCACCTGGCTGAGAATGATGTTCAGTCTGCTGATTCTATAAACTCTCCTTGTGAAAGCAGTCAAAGTGTCAGACCAAAAGAACCTAAAGGCAATTCTTATCAGCCATCTATGTCATACAACTTCCAACCTAGCTCTGCAAGAAATAACATAGCAAGCCAATCTGTTCAAGACAACACCAGTTCATCCAACAAGCATGACAGCCTAACATCAACAAATCCCATAGTACCAAACAACTCCTCAATCATGCACCCAGACTTAATCTTACTCATTGACTCTAATGGAAGACAAATCAACATGTCCAAACTTCTGCCAAGGAAAAGATCAGTAAAAGTCCCATGCCCTCTCATTAGCAATGCGGAAAATTTTATCAACACTCCTTACAACCAGAAGCACCCTTCCACAGTTATTTGTCATTTTGGTACAAATGATTTTGAGAAAAAACCAGAAAATACCTGCACAGATGAATTTTGCAAAACCGTCCATAATCTTTCAAAAAAGTTCCCTCATTCAAGAATCTTAGTATCCTTGCTGCTTCCAAGAAATGACAATCTAAACGAAACCATCCAGTCAGCCAATTTCCAAATCAAAAGACGATGTGAGAAAATGTCTAATGTTGAAATAATCTCCCACAGCAACATTGAAATGAACAAAAATTCAACCTTTTATGATGTAAAGCATCTCAATTTCCAAGGCATACTCCTGTTTGCAAAAAATTTGAAAAATGTCATTTATCATGGCACAAATTCTAGTTATATAAATGGACATGGCCTCCATCCTCAACTCAATGCTCCCCAACAACATCCAAGAATGCTTTATCAAAGCCCATTAGAAAATTTTAGAAATAGAAATCAAGGATTTCATTTACAAAGTCAAAGACCAACTCCAATGCAACCAATGCCTAGCTACTTGTTTCCTACCAATAAGACACTGGCTCCTGCTATCAGATCGTCATATGCATACAACTACACCCAACCTGAAAGTACTTCCAGTGTGCCATTGGATCTTCCTAAGGCCAATCCACATAACCCACAGCCAGTCCAAAAACCAGTTCCAGACGAAAATTTCCTGAATTCATTAAGTGGCAAAGAACTTATATCTAAACTCTATTCCATGTGTTGCATGAACTAAAAAGCCGTTCAAAAGATAGATGGAAGAAAACTTCAGAGTGAGTTTTTTATTCTGTCTGTATTAGATGAGTAAACTTTCTGTTTCTTACTTGAACCTAGGAGGAGTAAATTCCTCTTTGTTTGGCAATAAACTTTTATCTTCTGACTTTATTGATAATATTTTAAAACATGACATTAATATTATTGGCGAGACGTGGGGTAATTCCCAAAATTTTGACATCATCAAAGGCTATACAGCAATCATTTTAAACCAAAATAAACATAAGTGCACATCAAAAGGTCGCTCCTCTGGAGGCATAGTAATTTGGTACAAAAATGCACTTAAAAATCATGTAACTGAACTAAGAAAAGAACCTAACTACATTTGGGTTATGATCTCATCCTTAGCTATTTGTGGTATCTATATTCCACCTGAAAGTTCAAAATATTTTGACAAAAACATTTTTGACAATTTAAGTCATGATATTGCTCAATATAAACTTGAAGGCAAGCAAATCCTGCTTCTTGGCGATTTAAATGCCAGAACATCGAACTTCAAAGATTTTCTAGATACTAGCGAAGACAAACACAATAACACATTTAACCTTTCTTGTGAAATTAACGAAGTTCGCAATAGCTTCGACGGCGAATCAAATAAAAGTGGCCACCTCTTACTTGACCTTTGTAAATCACAAAACCTAAGAATTGTAAATGGACGCATGACCGGTGACTCATATGGTAGATTCACTTCTTATAATATCAGTGGAGGTGCCAGCGTAGTAGACTATGCAATCGTTCCTGACGATCAATTCAACAAAGTTGATTCCTTTGTGGTCAAGCCCCCCAATTTATTATCTGATCATTGCCAAATCATTGTCTGGATTGAAACAAAAGAAAATGGTAATTTTACCCAGCCCACATCTCCGAATTACAAATGGCAAAAAGTGCCCTCAAAGTTTAAATGGAAAAATAACAGTAAATCCAAATACTCTAAGGCGCTGCAAAACAATAAACATACCAAAATGAAACTTGATTTTATGGAAACTCACTTCAATAACAACAAAGCTGACGTTGACAAAGCGTGTAAACATTTTCAAGAAATATTACTAAGTGCCGCAAAATCTTCTCTTTCTTCCTCGCGTAAAACAAACTTTAAAATGATCTCATCTGATAAAAAATGGTTCGACTCTGAATGTAAGACACTAAAAGATGAACTGCGGTATTCCTTGGAAGAGAGACATAACAATCCAGAGAACGTAACTTGTCGGGAAAAATGTAAAAATTTGTCCAAAACATTCTCTAACCGATGTAAACTAAAGAAGAAATCATTTTGGGAGAACAAAATCAATGAATTACAGAGCTCCGAACCGGAAGAATTTTGGGACAGATGGAAAACTTTTCATGACAATGGGGCCCCTTCTTCTTCTGCCCCAACTTTAAAAGATGGCAATATATGGGAAAAATACTATACCAAGCTATTTCAAAACAACTGCAAAAAGTCATCCCCTAATTTTCCTGCAAACTCTCAGTCTCAAGCACAAAATGTAAACTTATCGCTAAATGCACCTATCTCGGAAACTGAATTGAATAAATGTATCAATAAACTTAAAAATGGCAAAGCAACAGGTCTAGACCAAATCTCGAATGAGATGATTAAAACCAGTTTTCCTCTGATGAAAGAAGCGTTCCTTAAGTTACTAAACCTCTGTTTACAAAGTGAATGTGTGCCGTCGATATGGTGCAAAAGTGTCATCTCACCCATTCACAAATCTGGTAATAAAATGGACCCGGAAAATTACAGACCTATATGTGTTATTAGCTGTCTGGCGAAACTGTTTTGCCTTGCTCTAAATAACAGGCTAAAAGCATTTCTCATGGACAATAAGATAATTAACTCCGCTCAAATAAGCTTTATGGAAAATCACAGAACATCTGATCACATTTTCACATTGAAATCGTTAATTAATAAATATGTGCATCACCAACCGAGAGGAAAAATTTATGCATGTTTTGTGGATTTTAGAAAAGCTTTCGATTCCGTCTGGCACAATGGTCTTTTCCATAAATTAGAAAAACTAAACATTACGGGAAACTTTCTCTCGATCTTAAAAAATATGTATTCACAAACTTTATGCTCCGTTAAAATTGACAACATGATGACTCAATTTTTCCCCTATTCAAAAGGTGTCCGTCAGGGTTGCCCTCTTAGCCCATCACTCTTCAACATCTATCTCAATGACCTTGTCCCTGACCTTGCACTCTGCAATTCATCTCCCTTAGGTCTACCGAATGGTTCAAGCATCAGTTGTATGATGTATGCCGATGACCTCATACTTCTCTCCAGATCTGAAGAAGGGCTACAGTCTATGCTTGACAAGCTCCAAGAATTCTGTGAGTCCTGGGAGCTATCCATAAACTTGAAAAAAACAAAATGTCTCACCTTCCAAAAGAAAAATAACTTTAGTCACATTTCGATCTTCTTTGTCCAGAATGCGGCATAGAAAGCGTCTCTGAATACGCTTACTTGGGAATTACTATCAGCTGTAGTGGATCCTTTCGTACTGCTCTAGTTGACTTAAGAAATAAAGCAAATCGTGTATTCTTCTCTCTTAATAGCAAATACCAATTCAAGAAACTACCGATCCGAGTATGTCTAAAACTTTTTGATTCCCTATTATCTCCAATCCTGTTGTATTGCTCAGAAGTGTGGGCTTCTTTTGATTACATGGACCTTGACAAATGGGACCAATGTGAAATAGAAAAAATGCATCTTAACTTTTGCAAAAGAATCCTTGGGGTGAACAGATCTACAAGCAACATTCTAGCAAGAGGTGAACTAGGAAGATACCCCCTTAAACCTTTTACCGCCATATTGAAAATATGCCCTCAGAAAGCCTAGTCTACCAATCACTTCTCATGAATAAAGAACTTCCACTAAACCTGAGTTGCCTAACCCATCTGCAGAATATAGAACACTTCACATCCACCTCTTCTGTATCCAGTTTCTCCAAAGTTACTATGAAACATTCGTTAAGACAAGCTTACAGATCCTTCTGGAAATCTAAAATTCACGAAACCCCAAAAGGTACTTTCCTGGCTGAAATCGATAAAGAGTTTGTATATGAAACTTATCTCGATTGTCCGATCAGAAAAACAAGAATACTGACAACCAAACTGCGTACAAGCGATCACAATTTAGCGATTGAGAAGGGTAGACATTCAAGACCTGTTGTCCCGAGAGAGAAAAGGCTATGCCAATCTTGCAATCATAATTCCGTCGAAACAGAACTCCATTTTTTAAGTGATTGTTCAGCCTATAATGACATTCGTGTGAAATTCATGTCAAAAATCGTGAACCAATTTCCAAGTTGCAAACTCTTGAAACCAAATAGCCTGTTTCAATACCTTTTTATCAATAAAGAATTAGTCCAAGATCTCTTGACATTTATTCTGACTTTACATAATAAAAGAAACGAAATTGTCAATAACTCGAACCCCACGTCTCACAGTGTCTAACTTAGATTTTATTCGTTCGTTTCGCTTTATATAACCTTAGTTTTGTTTCTTCTTAGCTAGATATGTTTGTAAATTTAGTTGTAGGTATTTACCTGTAAAACGTTATTGTTAAATTTACAAATATACTATTAAAAAAATTGGATGATTCTGAGCCTGAATATTCTATCTTATGAAATTATTCTTATAAAAAGAAAAGGTTGTATTGACAAAAGGTTTGACATTATTTTGAGTGTGAAGTCTTCGATACTATTTTGGAGATCTCACTAGGTATGGTAGCCCTTTAAAAATAAATCCATTGCGTTCATTTTATCAAACAAAATACCTTTGAACTCACCTTCTCGATCTTTGATTCTTCTTTCCAAATTTTCTCAAGTTTTTCTTGTCGTAAAATGAAAGCAGCTTGTACTAAAATTCATCAGCATAGAATGCTATTATACTCTCTTAACCGACGTTACTAAAACACGGAACAAGCGGAACAAGCCCGTAACAAGCGGAACAGGCCAGTAACAAGCGGAACAAGCAAGGAACAACCCAGTAACAAGCAGCACAACTACGGAGCAGTCCAGTAAAAAGCAACAACAACAGGAACAGGCCAATAACAATTGGAATAGCGACACAGTAACGACCATAGAACAACTGTAATGACCCAAAATAAAGAGAATAAATGTGCAACTTCTTAATTCTTTGGTGATCTGATAGTAACTTTTTCGCAAAATATTTCCTATGAAACAATTAAGTGTATTCATTGCTTTCCTCGATGCAAACTGGTAAAATGAAAGTTTTGCAATAATGTATCATGCTTTCGCTTTACTCTTTGCATCTCTTTGCCAAATAATTTTTCGTTTTCGTTCATTTGCTGTTCTTTTTCACTACTCGATTTACGCAGCACGCAACATATCACAGGAGGCCTTGAAAGGTAGAGTACCCCACATTCTTGGAGTTCAGTATGCTAATTTCATGCTTTCGGTGCTTTATCTAATGCAGTTCAGTATGCTAATGTTCTGCTTGTTACTGGTCAGTTCCTTTCTTATTCCATTTGTTACTCTGGGTTGTTCCTTGCTTGTTCTGCTTGTTACTGGGTTGTTCCTTTCTTGTTACGCTTGTTACTGGCCTGTTCCGCTTGTTACTGGCTTGTTCCGCTTGTTCCGTGTTTTAGTAACGTCGCTCTCTTAACAGATAGATGTATTTCAAGTATTTCACAATTTGAAGCATCATGAAATCTATTTCGCAATTTCGAGCTATTATGTTATTGTTTTAGAATTGCTAGCAACCGATTCACACGTCGTTGCCCCTAGAATTCTTTGCAACATATTTTTCTGGAAACACCAAAGCGTTTTGAGATGCGGTTTTCACGTTAAATTATGCCCAATACTGTGTAGATGAGAGTTATACGAGTAGAACTTCAATATTGAAATTGTTTCTTAGAATATTGGACATTGACAGATCGGACAGAGTTTCGCTTTGGCAATATAATCGGAGAATGAGTGTCCTATTTCCTGTTTTTCTGGAAAGACCAAAGCGTTTTGAGATGCGGTTTTTAAATTATGCCCAATACTGTGTAGATGAGGGTTATATGAGTAGAACTTCAATATTGAAATTGTTTCTTAAGATATTGGACATTGAGAGGTCGGACAGAGTTTCGCTGTGGCAAAATAATCGGAGAATGAGTGTCCTATTTCCCGTTTTTCTGGAAAGACCAAAGCGTTTTGAGATGCGATTTTCACGTTAAATTATGCCCAATACTGCGTAGATGAGAGTTATATGAGTAGAACTTCAATATTGAAATTGTTTCTTAAAATATTGGACCTTGAGAGGTCGGACAGAGTTTCGCTGTGGCAATATAATCGGAGAATGAGTGTCCTATTTCCAGTTTTTCTGGAAATACCAAAGCGTTTTGAGATGCGGTTTTCACGTTAAATTATGCCCAATACTGTGTAGATGAGGGTTATATGAGTAGAACATCAATATTGAAATTTTTTCTTAAAATATTGGACATTGAGAGGTCGGACAGAGTTTCGCTGTGGCAATATATTCGGAGAATGAGTGTCCTATTTCCCGTTTTTCTGAAAAGACCAAAGCGTTTTGAGATGCGGTTTTCACGTTAAATTATGCCCAATACTGTGTAGATGAGAGTTATATGAGTAGAACTTCAATATTGAAATTGTTTCTTAAAATATTGGACATTGACAGATCGGACAGAGTTTCGCTTTGGCAATATAATCGGAGAATGAGTGTCCTATTTCCCGTTTTTCTGGAAAGACCAAAGCGTTTTGAGATGCGGTTTTCACGTTAAATTATGCCCAATACAGTGTAGATGAGAGTTATATGAGTAGAACTTCAATTTTGAAATTGTTTCTTAAAATATTGGACATTGAGAGGTCGGACAGAGTTTCGCTGTGGCAAAATAATCGGAGAATGAGTGTCCTATTTCCCGTTTTTCTGAAAAGACCAAAGCGTTTTGAGATGCGGTTTTCACGTTAAATTATGCCCAATACTGTGTATAGTAGATGAGAGTTATATGAGTAGAACCTCAATATTGAAATTGTTTCTTAAAATATTGGACATTGACAGATCGGACAGAGTTTTGCTTTGGCAATATAATCGGAGAATGAGTGTCCTATTTCCCGTTTTTCTGGAAAGACCAAAGCCTTTTGAGATGTGGTTTTCACGTTAAATTATGCCCAATAATGTGTAGATGAGGGTTATATGAGTAGAACTTCAATATTGAAATTGTTTCTTAAAATATTGGACCTTGAGAGGTCGGACAGAGTTTCGCTGTGGCAATATAATCGGAGAATGAGTGTCCTATTTCCCGTTTTTCTGGAAAGACCAAAGCGTTTTGAGATGCGGTTTTCACGTTAAATTATGCCCAATACTGTGTAGATGAGGGTTATATGAGTAGAACTTCAATATTGAAATTGTTTCTTAAAATATTGGACATTGAGAGGTCGGACAGAGTTTCGCTGTGGCAAAAAAATCGGAGAATGAGTGTCCTATTTCCCGTTTTTCTGGAAAGACCAAAGCGTTTTGAGATGCGGTTTTCATGCTAAGTTATGCCCAATTTAGTGTAGATGAGAGTTATATGAATGGAAACTTCGATAATGCAATTGTGGTTTGATTATTTTAAATTGAAACTAGAAAATTTTGAATATTAGTCTGGGTTGCAAATGTTAGTCTGGAATATGGATCTGCGTCTGGAAGAATATTCGTCTAACTTTTATTCGGTCTATTCTAAACAAGCAGCTGCTATTCGTGACGAATTCAAAAGATACTTCAATGGTGAGGGAGCTGTGGATTGGCAGTGGAACATTGTCACTAATACAGGCAGAAACTAACATTTACAACTATGAGAGTTTTGTTCGATATCCTGGCTTATCTTATATGTGTATTAAAGTAGAACCCAATTGAACAATTAAGTTATCTATGGTGCACACAGTGGCTATATATATAAATATATGTATTTGCACAATAAAATCTAAAACATTCTGATGATCAAGCTTTGGGACATAGCTTTGCAAGAAAGTTTAATTGTCAAAAATTTCTCCATCTATGTCACTGTTAAAAAGTGAAATACTGCCATCGGCAATCTTGTTTCCAAAGTGAGTTTCCGCATTGTCAATGAAGGTAACTTTTCTTTTTGCACTTTTGTTGAATACTTTTGATGCATCTATATAGATAGTTTAAGCTGCAGATGATTAATCAATGTAAAATGACAACTAGTTTCCACATAATTATGGAAGAATTGTTTTTCCAAAAGTTTTTGTCTGCATTTTTTGAAAAAGCGTCCCAAACTTCTTTTTCCAAAGTTGGTTTTCCGAAAAATTTCCATCTGAAAGTTTTTGATCTTAATGTACATTAAGCAAATAACTCCTGAAGCAATAAAAATTGGTAGAAATAGGAGATGATAAAATTAGAACAACACAAAAAATTAAAAAATTCAATGCACAGACTCATCAAATTCCATTTCAAATAGTAATTGGCTTATTTTTATCTTTGCCAGTTTATTTTTCCTTGGTGGTAGCTTTTTCAATGTTGGTATCAAACTCCTGCAATACAGTGAGTCCTCATTGTCATCCTCTTGGCTCTTCTTAAGTTCTGTCTCAATAGAACCAATCTGTTCTAGAATGTGACTTGTTCGCTCTGTAGTATCATCACTTCTCTTCCTTTTCTCTCTGGGCTTCTTTGTAGAAGGAACTTCAAAATTTGTACTTGAAGATGAGGTTGATAGTGGGGAAGGTATTGGAGTTTGTGATTGAATGAAAACTGCATCACTCAGTTCAATGGGAGCTGTCTCGTCAATTGTCACCATCCCATTCACTGGGATGAGCACATTGCTTTCTGAGGGGCGATTCATTGTCTTGTCATGAAGAAATGACATTTGGTCAAAGTAATTGCATTTGGGTAAGGAAGATGCTGGTGCTCCTGATTTTTGTATCTTTGACCTTTTGTCCAGGCATTTCTGCAAGTTGTCTTTCAAATATTTCAATTGCTTTTGTAGGAAATCAACTAAAATAATAAGAAATATCTCTGTTATGTTCATAGAAACCGTAAACTGAAAACAGGTAGCAGTATATGCACCTGCTCACAATGTTTCAGATTAAGATATAATTACTGAATTCATTTATTGTACAGTAGAAATAGAAACCCACATAAAGGAACTTTTCTTATAAGAACCCTGGGGCAAAAGTTTAATCTCTTAAACCCTCTAAACAAGAACCTCCAAGAGGCTGAAACTGAGAAAGGGTCTGATATAACAGCTGTTGTTATGTTATTCATTTGAAAATTGCATACAAGAGTACAGTAGAAATAGTTACAGGGCTGTTTGTGTATTGATGGATTTTTTCCACAAAAACAAAGCCACTTAAATTCAATTTCAAACTGAAGGTCAAGACAACTGCTTCATGGTTCTACTCTAGAATTGTGTTATGGTGCATGAACTTCAAGTCAAACCATGGAAAGAATTCATCAAATACAGGAGAAGCCTTGCCTTGCATATATTTCCTAAGAATCTAATTTTGGGAGAATTCTTGAACATTTTCATTCCTAAGATTTCTTCTTGAAAAAACAGTCTTTCAGTCATTCAAGAATCCTTACTACAATGTGGAAAATTCTCAAAACATCCTTGTTATGTTGATATGCACAAGGCTTGTACATTTAAACAATTCGTATGTTAAAAATTTGTGTAGAATCTTGCATACTGGAATCCAAGCAGTTAATTAAGAACCTATCCAGGCTGTCTGAGAAGACCAGGGTTTTTCTAAGAGGGGTTAGCACTAAAAACATGCAAAATCTCCAATCATATGACTTACCATCTTTATTGAATACTTTGGAAATAGCCAACCAGGCATTATTCTTAATATTTCGGTCACGATATGTGGTGATGCTTACATTCCATAAACAAGGATATCTGCGTACCTGAAACAATAAATTTGAACAAGAAACTTATACATTGGGAACAAAGTCAAAGGTATAAAAATGCCTCATAAAATGACTGCATATAGACATATTGTCGACTTGGTATCAGTTCACCAGCTAGGCCTAGTCTAGCCACAACATCAGAATTCTGATGTTGTGATGGCTAGACTAGGCCTATAGCTGGTGTAAGTTTACAAGTTATCAACATACCTCTTCGATGAAAAGTTCCTTTTCAAATTCCTGAGGATTTGCTTCATCACTTGGAGAGGCGCTGTCCGGAAAATAAAAGTTGCTTCTGGATGCCATGGCCATCACCGCTTCAATTTCATTCCGTGTGTGTGTGTGCTCGTGCTGATCAGCCATTTTGAATTGCTGTCTTGCTCGTGGCTGTTCTCTTGATGTCATGTGTCAAAGCTTTCGAGCGATTTGATTGGTTGGCGCCATCGAGCGCGGCGGAAAAGTTGAAGTCAATCCGACTTTCAAGTACGCGCGTAGCGGAGCGACAAGGCGTGCTCATTGTTTGTCAAAACAATGCAAGTACAATAGCCGCTCCGCTGCGCGCTGAAAAATTCGCCTAGTGGAAAACCGGCTTTAGGGCCATCAAAATCCATTGAATCCTACATACAAGAATGTGGAAGGACGCGAAGAGATGGTTCTAAAAGCCGCTGCTTCCTGCTGTACAATGAATTTTTGCAATCAAATTGTGCAGGGGACATAAGAGAATATGTGACGTCAAGCAAATGCCGCAGAGAGATGATTTAAAACAATCTTTCTAAAAACAATGATGCAATGGGTGTAATACGAGGCTGCAAGTGCTGTGACATTTGTGCTGAAAATTTTAATAATGACTGTAAAGCAGATCCATGCACTGTATCCTATTATCCTTTTATTCAGGAAAATTCTGAAGGGTGTGAACATATAGTAAAAACACAAGAGATATCAAATGAACAAATGAAACTACTTTCCAAAGATTTACAGGAATACAAAGTTATGAGCACATTATCTATTTTGTCCAATGTGAATATCAACTATGGAGATTTTCATATCAACCAAGTGTTGAAGCATGCTGACAAAATGTTTAACTAATTTATGAAACTCTGAGAAAGCATGCGGAGATCTGGAAATTTACCCATGGAATCAAAATTTTGGAGATCTTGAGTTCAATCTTTCCAGACATAGAAATTCCAGTGTCTCCTTGTTCAGATTTGGATCATTAATTTTTCGTGGAAGAAAATGAAGACAATGCATGACAAGACATTTTTGATGATTCTGAGTTGGATGCTCTTAATTGCGCAAGTCAACATCAAAATATGGACACAGCATTTAGTGCAACTCTTTGTTCAGAAAAACTCATTTCTTTTTTCATTAGAGGATCAAATAAATATATCTGAACTCCAACAGTGTTGGAACGTTCAAACTGAGACATTGAAATGGAATGAATGATTGATACAGTAATTTCTTATTACTATAAGATCTGTTCATACTGTATTATGACAAGAGTCCTCATTTACCGTTAAAGCTATATATTAAGCCCACAAAAGCTTTTTGGAACCTTTTATTTCGTATTGCCCAAAATGAACATACCGTCATACTCGCATAATTCAGATTTTGTCAGACCGAGAGAAATAATCTGATTTAATCCAAGCAAATCTGACTAACGTGTCATATTTTAACTCATCATATTTTGTCCAATTTAGGGATTTTAATTCAGTCCAATCTGGGACTGATACTTTTTCTTGAGCTTCTGCAAATGCAAGACTGATTTATCCGAGTTTGACTGTTAACATTTTGAAAGTATAACAAACAAATGCAAGTTGGTGTTGAGCCCAAAACATATGAAAATTATTCTTTTAATTGTTTTAGTTCTCTGAGAGAAAAATTTCAAAAGCATTTTGTGTTTTAAGTACGTGGAAGGGGCCTTACAATGAGAGGGGGTCTCAATTAGGTTTGGGCATAGGTGTGAGGGGCTTATTAGAGAGGGGCCTTGATAAATGGTAATGGCCACATGCACAAATTTTCTCCTGTAAGAAGAACCTTGACTCTCAGATCGCCAAAAAATTAAGAAACTCCAGTACTGGGAAAAGATAACTTTAGAAACTATTTATTTTGACAAAGGACATTGTTAAAATATTTTTACTTTTATCTTCATTTGTTTAATGTCTAAACATTGGAAGCCTTCAAAACACATTGTTTTGAAAAGTTCGCAAGGGCACAGGTAGTGAACATGAAGTTTGTTATGAAACTTTTCAGAAATTCGTAAGAAAGTGAGAATACTCAAAATCTGATCTAAGAAACTTTCAGTACTGGCCCAAATTCTTGATTTCTTATAAAAAAATGCACTCAGAGTTTTACACTGTAGTGGACATGTGGAATGAGACCATAGAGCTGCAACGACTGGTTGATGCTTTTTAATGGTTTACCGTAAATGATGAATCTGAATTTTTTTCTTGTCTGTTTCAACCCATAACATGTATAGAAGTCAAGTCATGAACATCAAAGTTGTCTAAGATGGCTGGATTTTGCCTTGTGTGTGCTTTGTATTGTCTACCTTTGTATCAGTACATAAATGTTTCTTTACTTATATTTAAACAATTTTCTTGAGGTCATTTTTGATTGATGCTTTAGTGTTTTCCTGATCTTCTTAATTCTGCACTCTGCAGGCCTTCTGAGAGTGGCTAAGCACAGTTTCGTAATGTTGTTGAAATGTTCTAGCCCCAAATCAAGGGGTATATTTCCTCCAGAGCTTTCTTTAGATTTGTGGAACCTGTATCAACCTGTTCCATATAATATTAGGCTATGCTATGCGTGCATCAATCACACGGGTGTGGTGATAAAATTGATTGGGCCTGGTCAAAAACTCGGATTTCATTCATGACTCCAAGAGAATATTTGACTTCATTCGTAATTCCAAAGTTTCTTCAGTAATTTTCAATGCCATCGCTTCAGTTGCGTCAAACATTATTGTTTGGTTTGCAAATGTATTTCATTTTAGGCCTCGCCAACACCAACCTACCTCTCGATTTTTATCGACTCATAATAAACACTTTTAATGCTTTCTTCATAATCATTTTTCCTGGAATTAAGTTAAAGTTGTGCTTTGTTACTATTTCGATTCTGCAAATTCTGCACAATGTTCTCTCCAACTCCATTTTAAATACAATCTTTTAACCACCGTCAAGCGACTCGTGCAGTGTGGTGGCCATATTGAATATACAACAGACGGCAACATCCGGGAACATCAGAATGTAAAATGCTGATGTTAGCAGACAGGCTTTCTGTCGCTGATGCGCAGACTCTACTGGAGGAGGAACCTCACTTTTCTTCAGGGAATCAGTAGAGACTGCACGCAGGCTACTTTAGCATGGGATGATGAAGACTTCAAAGAACACCCCAATACTGGCAGTGGTACAACAAATGTGACTGGTAGAATTATATTGCAGAGAGAAGCAGATCATTCTAGGACTGGTATGTTGTCCTCACAGAAGCTCTTTTTACCATTCAAAACAACATTGATATAGAATGGGACAATGGGCATCCCCTGTCACCAGCTTGCTAAGAAGCAAGTTACAGTTTTGAAATAGAGGCAAACTATGGCCTCTCCTCCTTGGTCCCAACACCAGCAACCAGGAGGTGTGACAGCCCAAGAATACGTGATTTTGGCTACAATGACAACAAATTAAGAATACAGCGCTCAATTCTTCAATTAAAGGGAAATACTCAAGGAAGAAAGAGAGGCAAAAATGAGACAAAATGGCATAGCGTGAACAATGATCCAATTGTCAAGAGAAAAAGGGACAGACTTTAAAATATGTTGAACCAACTAACCGGAAAAACTGCAAACTTATAATCAATGTTTTGCCAAATCACACGCTATGAAACCTATGCACCTAAATGGGTGGATAATCCTATACTGGGTGGGTTATCTTAAATCTCAGGGACATTTTTGCACCAAACATTCCAACGAGTTTCTTAAATTGAAATGCTCTAAATGCAAAATATTTCAGTGATGGACACTTGGAGGAAGGGTGAAGGGGTGTGATCACCTCCCCAATGTTGGCTGGAACAAAGATCTTTTATTTGAAAACAGTAAAAACAAAAAATGCTTTACCCCTAATCCCCGGGAAAGTGTCCACCACTGGATTAATTAATCTCTGTCAACAGGGCTACTACCATGACAATCTCAAAACAAATAACATTAATGTCACTCAAAACAATTCCAAAGAATATTTTAAAGCTCGAAAATGTCAGAGAAGTTTTTGTATTGAACTGGGAAAATGAAAGCAGCAGTTACAGTTATGAAGTTTCTTGGTTTTTTACATCCACATACAGTAGAATGGTTTATTGATTTTAGCTTTTTTACAAAAATGTATCATGAAAAATCTTCCACAAGTTGGCTCTATTGATTTTGACAATCAATCATCCAAAAAACTAGATCCACACCATTTAGAATCACACAAATAATAAGTGATAATGAATGTAAATCATGAGCAGTCGTTGACCTCATTCTGCAACTGTTGGCTTGTCACTTGCCTTATGGATCTCCTTTCTTAATGAGCGTGATTTTGCTTGTTTTTCCTTTGTCTTGAATCGATTTATAACATCTTTAGCGGCAAGAGTGCAGTTTAGCGGGCGGCATTCAAATGTTTTGTTGTTGTTAAGGGTTAGGGTTTGTAACGTTAAGGGTTAGGGTTAGTTTCAGAAAAGCGTTTTCGGCGTAATTTAGCGTTAGTTAGGGTAAGTTAGGCTTAGAAAGGGTAAGTTAGGGTTAGGATTAGGGTTAGGAATGGAACACAGTAAAAACTCGCACATAAGAACCTAAGATTTTGAACTAAGCCTGGTTAGGTTCTTATGCAATGAGGCATTTTAACCCAATCTTACCCAGTTTACCCCTGCAGGCCCTGCCCATCACAGTTCTGTAAAAAATGTTTTGGAGTTCAAGAAAGAGGTTGATTGGCAAAAATGTTGCATTTGTTTCCCAATGAATGAATAAGACCCTTTATTAAGAACCTACTTTAGATATCAGCCTGATATGGTCCTTATTTATTGGGTACAAAATATATCATTTCAGGCTGTAGGTTCTTAACAGATGAAGGTTCTTGTGTGCGGGTTTTTACTGTATGACATTTAGCGTCGCCCGCTAAACTGCACTCGTCCCACCACTTTAGCATATGAGAATGATGTTACTTTAACATACAAAGTTAGTAGATTTACAAATAGATACAAACAAATTATTTCTAACATCATCAACAGAGTCTCGGACTTGTCTTCTGTTTTGAATGCTGCACCTCAAGCACAAGTTCAAGCTGGTTCAGCTTCATCATTATCGGGAAATTGTGTTAGACCGACTGAAGTAACAAGGCAAATTTGCGATTCTGAAATTCAACGAGTTTTCAGACCTCAGAATCAACCAAACCATCAATACAGAGGCTTGGGACAATTGCACTGCCAACAGTTTACAAGTAACAGTTCAGTTCAGTTCAGTTCAGTTCAGTTCAGTTCAGTTCAGTTCAGTTCAGTTCAGTTCAGTTCAGTTCAGTTCAGTTCAGTTCAGTTCAGTTCAGTTCAGTTCAGTTCAGTTCAGTTCATTCATTTTAAAATTCCACTACTACATACAAAAATCCTTTAAAAATACAACAATTAACAAAAAGTATAACAAGATTACAAGAGACAACAAAAAGACTAAATGTTAAAGTATTACAAAAATAGGAAATTTGCATGGAGGGGAATTTCTTAAGGAGGAGCTCTCTCAGTAGGTAAACTAATCGAGGAGAGAGCACCCCCTGTTTTAAAAACCTATTATGATATTATTTGATCAGAAAGACTTTTTAGATAGAGTGATTGAGATTGATTGATACACGAAACATTTTTGGAAAATTACTAGTAATTGGTGGAGAACAAATGTAATTTTAGTCTCTTACGAAAACTAATCAATGTAGGAGATTGTTTGATGTTGAACGGAGTGTTGTTCCAAGATTTCGCCCCAGCATATCTAACAGATCTTAAACCATATTGCAAGGTGTTGTGCTGTGTCATAAATATACCTGTCACTGTCCAAGTCTGGTCTTGGAACAGGACATAAAGAAGATTTGATGTAAAGACCAACACCACCATTTTGACTTTGAGACCTTGCAGAGAGAAAGGTGTATCCAGGAATGCTGACATTTGTACTCATTGGTCTTGCAAAAGAATCCCATGTTTCAGAAACAGCAACAACATTAAATCCAATGTTAAGATTAGCTAGTAGAGATTGAAGCTCATCAAAGTGACAGGAAAGACTTCTTATATTCATATGTAAAAGGGAAAGGTCAGTGGGAGAAGTATCAGAAGAAGATAAATCTTGAATAGTATGATAACTAGAATCAATATTAGAAGGCAAGTGTTCATCAATATCATAGTCTTGCAGGTTAGGCAAGTTGGTAAGTTGAGAGGTAATTTCAAATGACGGTAACGTATCAACAACAGAAGGTTTGTCAAAATCAAAAAGATTTGATAATGTTTCATTATCAATTGAGCCAAATGGAAAAATGTATTCATGATATGCTATTGTGCAGTTGACACAAAACCATGGAACATCAACAGGTTCATTTGAAAGAGCTTCATATTCAGAAACAGAAATATTACTGCATCTTGTATGATGCCAAAGATTGCAATTGTTGCAGAGAATGCCACGTTTAATCACATTTTTATGGCAAATGCCACAAGGATATTTAAGAGTTCTTACCATTGTATGTTATGCTGAAAGAAACTGTAACCAAAAAAAAAAGAAAAAAAAATTCAAAAAGCCCAAGTAACCCAATATGCCGGCCTGGGTCAATGTTGATATTCGGATTCAGCACCCCAAAATTGACCAAAAAAGTCTAGTCTGATAAATTACCTTTCTTGGTGGTAATACCCCCCATTCTGCTACTAGACTATTTCTGTCTGTCCCATAGTCCTTTTCTAATAGCTCTTAGTCTCTTTCTCTGCATTTTTACTTTTTCTGTTGACTTGCTCTTTGCCATATACAGACACTTCTGATCAATCGCAATAATTCCTTGTTTACGATTATATCCTGGTGCTATCCCCATTCTTTCAAGACTGCACTTGCAGTAGCAAGGGCAGATTTTGTAATGCAATAGCATGAGTTGGGCAAGGTCTATAATGCTGACCCCGCGGACTTCACGGATCTCCGAGGCAATGGTCCACGGTCCGCATTTTAGGCAATTCAACCTATCTTGTGAATGCTACTTTTGGTGTTATTCTTGGCTTCATTACTCTTATGTTCAGCAAACAATTCTTGAAGACATTTTTGCCAAGCAGCACGCAAGCAGCACACAAGCAGAAAATGAAAGTGTCTGGCCTGATCTTATGTTCATTAGGCTTAGCAGTAACATTAGGGAGTATTTCATGTTTAAAGTTTTGGTGACATTTCTCTCTTTCTTGAATCATGGAAGCCTTGTTCAAAGACATTTGGTACAGTGCCTAGTTGAAAACAATTCTTGGCACTGTTATTGAACAATGCTTCTAGAGTTTTTTCCTGTCGTTGACAGTGGCCTGTTTCATCTGACTTATTTGACACCCATAGAGTTTAGATTGCCATTTTGTCTGAGTTCCTTAATTGTTCCATGTCACGAATATGGTAAGTTAAAGCAGGCCTGTAGTTGATACCTTGTGTGGTAAATTGCAAAGGAATGATCAACTGTGTGAATACCGTGTCTAAATTGAAAACCCCAAATTTCTGGGCTTTTACGAGCCCTAATACTGCCATGCCTTCATAGAACGAGTAGTTGCTAACAAGTTTTAAAGATGGATGAAACTCATAAAACTTGTCGCAGACAGTGTCAATATTGATATTTCTCAGTGCAGTACAACCAGATAAATAGTCCTGTTCAATTTCATTGGCATAACAAATAAATGCACTCAAAAGCTCAGTCAGGCCAGCTAAAATTTCATGATAGTAAAACTGCTTCGCAGCCACAAAGTTTTTGATTGATAACAGATATTGGACTTTTATTGCTGTTGGGTCATCCAAAAAAGCAATTGCATGATTCCATTGTCATAAAGATTTCCTAGTTTTTGGAAAGACCCAAGGAAGATAGCAGATAACCATGAATATCTGAACTGATGTTTGTGCAACAGGCTGTCTAAATGGGCCCATACTTGATAGTCAGCACCAAAGAATAAACAATTTGCAGCTGGTGCATAGTCTATCCAGCTAAGTGGTCGATCAAGTAAAGGCACATAGCACACATCCCATACAAGATGGCAAGTCTCCATAGTATTATTTCTGTCAAGCAAGGATTTCTTTCCTTTTGAGGATGAAAGTGTCAAAGTTGAGAGCCTTTTCTAAAGTAGGGTGTCCAACAGGGTACAAAGCCTGCAAACAATTGAAGGTATCACTCAGTTATTTTCGGCTTGCATAACTGATGTTACTTGAATACACACTGTTAATAACTTCCATGTTCAATTTAATGTAAAATTTCTTTGGCTTTTTCAAACAAATTTTCTGCTTCCAAAGATCGGCATGTAATGGCTAATAAGGTACCTGTTTGACTGTAAAGTGTGCCTAAAACAGAGTGATTTTGTGGCAAACAGGACAAAGCATTGCAAACTCGTTTGGCTGTGAAAATGCCTTCTTGTCAGGTGTAATGCCTATTAACCACTTGATAGTGATCATTTCGGCAGGGTAAGGATGCAGTAGTGCATTGATGCTAATTTAAACAAACACAAAAGTCCATCCACAATCTAATGATAGAGTCAAGAATTTAATAAAGTCAAAGTTGGCCTATGTCAAAAGTTGAACATTCTTTATCCTAAAGAAGCCAACAGTAGCTATACTCAACAGAACAAAACAAATACCTTCATTATGTATGTTCAAACTAAGAAGGGACATCATCTCATGTCTGGAATTACTCAATCTATAACTTTTTACTGCTTTATTCTTCTGGAATGAATTTCCTTTTGACAATACAGCATCTAGTACAATGCAAGATGGTGGCTTGGCAATAGAATATATTTGTTTGTTTGAATGGAGCGAGGCATATGCACTCTTGTTGCATAGTCACTAGGTGAACCATCAATTATTGGCATGATGAACGATACTATCGAAGAACGAAGTGTATATTAGTTTTTTATTGTCCATGTTCAATTCAAGAAGCTTCAAGCAAGAGGCAGATTTTATTTGATACCGCTGAATAGGAATTGATTTGATTAAATATCTTTAAAGAGGATGCCCCAATCACCAAGAGGTGCTTTTCATGGGGGTCCTCAAAAGTAAAAAGTTACAATGTAGGTATAAAAAATAGAAATTAATAGTAAACTACCTAAACTTAATAAAATCTTACACAGCTAAAAGCGATTACAGTCCTTCGTTACAATTCAAAATTGTTCATTCTGTTCTTTAAAAAAATAATATGAAGATCTTTGCTTCCCCCAATTAGTTCTTGAATTCGGTAATCTAAAGTTCCCCTTATTTCGAGTATTATAGGTATGTATTTCATTACCCCTCACGTTCGCTGTGTTCACATTATTTAGCAAAGTTTTCTTTACAAATGAACTCCTGTGTGCCTTCCTTCTTTCTTCAAGTGATTCCCATTTCAAAGCAGCAAGTGCATCAGAGCTTGATGACCTGTTTGGGCGGTCCAGTATGACTTTTGCAACCTTATTCTGCAGAATCTGAAGTGACTTCATTAATACTTTATTGTCACGGTCTCCCCATACAATATCAGCATAATCAAAAAGAGGCAGCATCATTGAGTCGTACACCGTCTCTCTTTGAGCTCTAGGTAGTAGATGCTTTATTCGTCTCAGGACACCTATTCTTTGAGACACTTTTCTGGCAACTGACTCTACATGATCAGTCCAGGAGAGATTTTCACCGATGATAACTCCTAGGTATTTATAGTTGCTGACTTTTTCTAATCCCTTGCCTTCAATGATTACTGGGTGTAACATAATTAACATTTGGATCCATTTGAATTGCAAGATTGTTTGCAAATACACGTAAAACTATCACACACATGCATTTCACAGTGGATGTTTCTTCACTTCCTGGCCGCCTATGACTGTGAATGGTGGTGCCAATGATGACAATGATGAAATGTCCCTCTCTTATTGCTCTAGTGATGACTTTATCAACGTTGATTACATAGGCAGCAATGGAAGGAGCCTTGCATACCCTATCTATTTCACTTGTACAAGTGAAGTTTCCTTGCTGTGTTGAGAGCAGGCCTGTTAAGGTTTTCAGACAGCAAGAAAGCACTGAAGTCCTTTTGTAAGAGGTCACATTTTGGGCTCAGTCCATAGCAAAGTGTGTATATTATGTTCATTGTCAACTTTTCAAGCTCTATGCAAGTTCTATACAGAGTCTACACTCTTTTTTTATAAGAATACTATACATTTTTTCCAGCCTCAATATTCTTAATTTATTTTTCGTTTTTAATCCTTAACATATTCTTAAAGTATTCTTATTTTTTCAAATCTGGTATGGTTTAAAGGGAACATAATTTAAACAAGTGTCATATCATTATGACGCAAGACAAATTTTAGCAATTGTAACAATAACAATGTTATGAACATTGCAAAACAGGTAACTGCTGGAAAATGAGACACAAATATGCCAGCTGAGGCTGAGCAATATTCTTATAATATGCTTAAAATTTGTATGATTCTGAGCCTGAATATTCTTATAAACAATATTCTTATACAAAAAGAGTGTATGTGAAACTGGCGAAAGTCTTGTAGAATATAAATTGTGCCAGATGATTGAAATGACTTTTGATCTTTTAACATTTTCAATTCATGTGCAAATGGTAGAATGGAGATTACTTGGCAACGATTGATTCTAGCATTCCTGGAGGCAATACTACTTCTCTACCTGGACCTTGATAGATATCTCCAAATGCCGTATGTTCAAGAACTGACAGTTGTGAGAAAACATTTGGCATATTTTCAGATAGAGCAGTTTTCTCATGTTAGTGTTGAACTTTTTCTAAGTTACTAGATGATATCGACTGGTGCTGTTGACTTTGAAAAGATGATGTGCTGGGAGATTCTTGTTCAGCTGCTGATGTACTCAAAGTTTGGGGTGCTGGAGATGAATCTAATTCACTTAAGGGCTCTCCTGAAGATGGTGGTAACTGATCTGATGTGCGTTGATTTGATGGGACTGGGTTTTATGTAATTGCACAACCATGAAGAGCTTTCACTTTCCTCCCAGGTTTCCTTTCCTTGTACCTCTTGACACATTAGTGGATAATGCATTATATATGGATTTAGTTAATCAATTTTTTATACATTCTGCTAAAACTTTACAAAACATATTTACTTAATTACTATACTTATAAGCTACTCTTCTCTTATACTAGGACAAGACCACAGGGAGCAAAGAACTAAGTCTACCTTATTTAGATAAAGAAACAATTGAAAGAAGACATAAGTTGCAGGTCCATTAATCGCCTTATACAGTGACGATGGTGCAGTCCAAATTACCAAATTTTTATTTACATCCCATATAAGAGGGTGGCAACATTGAGGAAACACAAGAAAGAACGACATGGGCCTGGTCAATCTATAATTCAAGGATACAGGTGCAGATTTTGCAAAAATGAATACGTCCGAGAATCTGCAATGAAAAAACATGTGGAAAAACATCTTCAAGCTAACATCGATCAAACCATCAGCCAAGAGGAACTTGCTACAGAAGTTCAAGATTCTGCAATTCTCAAGGAATATTCTGGACCATCTGATGACACGACCGCTCATAGGGCTGAAGCTGAAATTGTTGAAGGTGATAACGTTTATAATTACTCTTGTTGTGCTCTTTGGCTGGGTTTGATGGCTTGTAACTTTAACAACGCTAGGAAGTACGGAGATGGAGAAAGAATCATGCGACTTTATAAATATCTTTGCCTTCTTTTTAAATTAGAGGGGAAAGTAAAGTATGCCTACTATTCATTCCAACTTTTATGTCAGGTGTTCTATTTGCTTCCTGATAACCTAGGTTTCCATGTAATGCATAATCGCTTTACAAACAATAAAGGTTTGCTCGATAGCAATGTAGAGATTGATCGGAATCGGAATCGGAAAATCGGAATCAGATCGGAATCGGAAATTCAAACTGGACTGCAAGGAGTTCAACGGCAAGGTTACAACGAAAAGCATAGAGCCCGCAAGTTGTTCTTTTCAAGCCATTGACAACATTCTGCGGGTGTTTGACGAAGCAGCAGACGTGCACTCTCAGTCGGGCAAGCATAGGAAAGTGAATGTGATGAAAGATACGCTTGCCCTTGCGGAGCACCTTGAAGAACAAGAACTTTTTATTTGCAAACCTGCAAGAAAGTATCATATATTTCCGGACTTTCCAGAAAGTCTCTTCAGTAGAATTGATATTCCACTTTTGAAGGAATGGATGACACAAAAGACAAAGAAGTTCAGCCACTTGAATGTATACGATAATAATGCAGTTTAGAAATATGACTTGGTTCCATGCAACTACGTAGAAAATGTTAAATTAATCATGCTTTGTTTATCATACCGATGTACTGGGTGTCCCAGAAAAAATATATGTAGACTTGGGTCCAGCGATAAGAATTTAGTGTAAATCAATGGCTATTAAATTTCAAAATGTTCCTTCATACTTAATTTCAAAATTTATCACCAGACACCAGGTCTTACTTAAATTACATAAGGGAGAACAATCATCGGCTCCTCCCTTTCAAATTCCGGGGTACGTTGCTGCCGGCTGTCGAGGAACATGTTGAAACAGATTAGCCATTGGTTGAAGCTACTGAATCATACTCGCTGTATCCAACCACATGGGTATCATTATATTGGAAAAGTATTTTAGAGTATTTACAAACAAAAAATTTGTACTGGTTTGGTTTTTGCTCAAAGATGACATATTTGAGGTCTGCTATGTAAATATATTGTAGGTTTTAGCTAAAATCAGCTACAATCTAGTACACTCAGAAAAAGGCCAGGGGGAAGCGATGTTTGAATTACAATTGAATAATTTGATAATTTGAATGCAAAACAGGCCTGTAATTTTCAGCCCTGTAGAAACATAAATGTTAATAACTTCTTGGGCCCCCTTCCCTGCCTGTGAATTTGAGTATACTAGTCTGTATCGGTATCAATATCTGATTCAAATCTATAGTTAGCTCTGTATTTAACTTGTCTTGAAATAGCTTCATCACTGTTGTCAGTGTTTGAATTTGAATCACTTGTCTCTTCTTCATCTGGTATGTCAGAATCATCCGATATGTCTGAGCCTTTTATTTCATTTTGGTTTGAGGCCTTCTTAGCTAGGTCAATTTTCGGCACTAAATGATGCAATCTCAATTTTTCAATTATATTAAGTATCTCCATGCACAATTGCTTGTCGAGTAAACTAGTTTGCTGCCATAACATACTTTCGTTGCTAATGGTATCAACCTTTGAAACAATTTCCTTTATGGTAGAAAGTGGGAATACTGTAATAATATCATTTCCAACAATGGAATTTGTGCATGCTAAAACTCGCTCATTTCTCATTAATATTAATTCAGCAGTCAATAATTCTTTACCAGCATCAGAAAGTATCAGTTCTGGGTTTTGTTCACTAGTAGATAGCCCAAGCTGACCTTCCTGGAAAAACTTCTCAATGGGAGATAAAAATTGATTCCCGTCTAAATCTCTACAAATTTGACACTTACAACTGCTGAAACATATGTCACAACATGCATGGCCTACCAAAGGAAGTGTATCAGCATTATGACCAAAATATCGGAAAAGTGTCTGTCTTCAACAGACATCTGAGTTTTTGGCATACAGTTTCATTGCTGGGCTTGTCTTTGCAGAAGTTGATCTGGGGAATAAAATCAAGACTGCATTACTGCTTGCCCCATCTCTCCCTACCCTACCGCTTTCTTGCACATAGTCATCTACATCAGACGGAGGACCATAATGAACCACTAAATGCAGGCCTTTGCAGTCAATGCCCATTCCGAATGCAGTTGTCGCAAAAACTACTCTTATTTTGCCATCCTCACACCCAATTGACCTAATTATGTGATCTTTCACCTCGTTATCTGTCCCTGTATGAAACATTGCAAACGGTCTTGCCTTAAAGTTAGAATAGATGTTTTTGAATTTGATATCAAACAGGCGAAACAAAGTTCTACAATGTTTTAGGCTTTGACAAAAGATCAGCACTCTTGGTGATTGATAACCACGCTCTGATATTTCATCGATTATCCATTTAAAAGCACTTGCAGGGTCATCTCTGGAAATCTTCAAAACTACGAAACGAATATTTTGACGATCGAGTGTTTTAACTATCCTCAAGATGGATTGCATCTGTACGTTGGTAATTATAGCCTCTTCAACACTTGGTAGGGCAGTAGCAGTTAGTGCTACAAATGAAATTCTTGCACTGCATGTGACCAATGAACGAAGCTCTGCCAACTTAGAGTAGTCTTCCCTGAAGGCTTTTGTATTCTTGCTATTTGCACCCCTACAAGAAAAATTGTACAACATTTCAATAAGCTATCAGACGCAAGGGAAATAAACCGGTTGATTTAGTAGTTGATTCTCGTATTCACAAAAACACAAGAGAAAAAACTGTAGATCTAAAATCAGTCAGGCTGTTCTAACTTTATAACGCAAACCAATAAAATGTCCTAAAACATACGTACCACTTTTACTAAATACAACGAAAATTTGAGAAGGCTCTGAAACTGCAGAAACCTTTGATACCCATGACATGGTATTTTTGACATTTTGCAAAAAGCAGCTACAAGCAGCTAAATGCTTAAAAAGAGTCTGCCTGCATGAGGTATTGGTTTCCTGAAAACTCTCTTTGATAGATAGGTGTTCTACTTGACTGATCCAATGCCTAAAATTTCTTAGAAAACTAACAATGATCTTGACAAATTTAGTTCTTGATTACAAAATGTCAATTCCAACATACAGCGTTTTGAAATAGATTTTATTATGTTGGAGAGGTTTCCGGGGTTTCCCCTAGCAGCAAATCTCATTATGTGGACAAATTATAATTTGCATTCAAAATTTCCCAAATCAAATGATCGTCGAGACCATGAAGGTTTCTTATCACAATGTAGCCAGGTAACCTTTGGACTATCATACTTAAAACATCAGTAGGCTGCAAGCCGAAAGCCAGTATGCCCACAGCCTCTAGTTTTGACCCGCACAATTTAACCTGCGTTTTCTTAACCTGCATGACCTGCGTTTTACACAAGCCGCATAAAACTTGCATTTACTTATTTCCATGGACATGGTAGCTGGTGATATTCATATTGCCTTCACATCACATGGCATGTAAGGAGATACATTAATGATTTATTTCTGGGCAGTAGCGGACACTTTGCCAAAGATTTGGGGGGGGGGAGGAAATTGTTTTCATCGAAACGCATTGTTCATCACCTGTTTTCTCAAACGATGTTTATTCTAGCCAAAATTGGGGCTTGTGACGTGACTGCACTCCGCCCCCTCTATAGTGTGTGTCCACCACTGTTTCTGGGCTTTGGTACCGAAAATAGATACGTATGACTCACCCATTCTCGTCCCCAGTTCTCCTGTATTTCACATTGTCTTTTGTTCGATATTTATCTGCGAAGTGTCGCAGTGACCATTTTCCAAGGCAGACTTCCGAAAATCCAGGATGTTGAGTGATGCATTGCGGAATTTCATCAACATCGTCAAATATCCTTTCATCATTCAGGCATATGGGCACCTGCTCCAATTCCATGCAGCATTGGCAATCCTTTGCATTGGCTAATCTTTCAATATGGCAATGGCCACACGTACACCTGCCAGAAAATCATTTTGATATATACAGAATATATAGAGTGAGGTTATTGAGGAGAAAAATGCATTTGCTTGTAATCTTTCTGCCATTTTCATATGGAGCTGTTGAGGGGGGTATATTTGATCTGGAATTGGCCTATTATAGTTTTAACTGCTTTTATCGGAAGTAGGTAATCTTGTAAATCTTTTTCAAGTTGTAATAACAAATTTCATGTTTACAGACTCCATAGAAGCTTTTCCAAAACATACATTTGATGGCAGAAAACGTTTCAGTCCTATCAAACTTAGTTGATACAAAACTGTGCTAATACAGGTACTTTTTGTTTTGGTTAAGTGGCCAGTGCATGATAAATAGACAAACTTTCACATTCGTAAGTAGGCCTAACTTCTGAGAATTATCATTGTCATTCAAAATGTTACTCACCAAGATTCAACTGGGATGGTACCATTGAGTCGTCTCACGAGCACTTCATTTAGCTGTCTCTCCTCCTCTCTCTGATTGTTGTAGTCTCTCAACCAATTCTGGTCGGCGAGAGGCTCTCCCATGTATGGCCTATCGATCTCATCAGCGTCGTCATCTATGGCTGCCGCTCCTACTGCACCTACAATCCCTTTGATTTCTTGCTCAAAGTCCGCCAAACTTTCGCTACCAGAATTGTTTTACTCTGGTTCTGAATCTGAGCTCATTTTGATAAAAGTAACAACGTTTTGCTATCGGTTAGTATGCACTGCCTTCGACTTACGTTGCTTGCTCTCTTTGCCGTGTAAACGCAAGTGTAATTGCCGTGTAATTGCGAAAGAAGCTTCAGCAGTTCCAGAAAGTTGCCACTGTTCTGCGTCTCATGCATAAGGGTTTCTCTGTGACCTCTAAGTGCAAGTCCTTGACGTCCAAGGAACATCACTACATCTACAATTCTCTGCATTACATTTCTGTTTGCTTTGGCTTTTACTCTCAAACGTTGTTCCTCGAGTATCATTTCTGTATCAAGAAGAGCGTTGACACTTCGTTTCTGCAGGAAAAGGGCTTCAGCAACTTTAGAATTTATGTGAGTTTCTGACCTTTCGTGCTTTTTCAAGGCTTCATATTGCTTTTCCAATTTTGGAAACCTTCGTCCGTGAATGCATTTCCCTGGGTCAGCCGTTGATTTTCACCGTGTAGGGTGGCGTCTGAAAACAGAATGCAAGGTATGCAGAAAAGGGCATTCTTGGATAGTGAGTAAGAAACCCATTGGCGTCATAATTCAGAATTGTGGAGAAATGCCTGCTATGTACAACATCTTTGAGTTTTTCCACGAAAACTTTTTCTTTTGCTCAGAACGTTTTGTGAAGGCTGACATGGCTTTAGCTTTAGAATCATTTCCTTGTCATCTATGCTTAATTTCTTTGTACAAAGAATAGCAGGATCTATAATGTCATCTTTTATGAAGTCGTGCAAATTGCTCTTCTCGCTTTCCTCCACCACGTCATTTTTTTAATCCTGAGGTGTTCCTTGAATGGATCTCTCATTTCTAGTATCACTACAGCCAGGAGTCGTTTCAGGGTTGATCTCATTCTCAGTTTGAATCTGGTCTACAGTTATTGCAGAAGTATCATGTTGTCTTTCTGCAGCTGTCAATTGGATTTGTGTGTCATCAGATGAAACCATGACTGATTGCTCGCTCATCAGTGAAAGATCAGACTTGTTGAGACCATCATACTCTTCGGGTGTTGCCTCAAATCTCGGACTTGGAGGGTTGCTTATTTCGTTGTCTGCACTCCCTTTGGACTCAATTGTGCAACTGCTGTTATCTGCTGTTTTGCTAGAATCTTCACAGAGAGATTCATCATGTGTGGGTTCTCCGTCTTTCGCTTTCGGCTTGTTAAAATATACTGCCATGAATGAACTTAACTTCTCTTCTTCCGCCAGTCTGGATTTTTTTGCTTTTCTAAACTCTGCCCCTGACTTTTTCTTTCCTTTACGATTATCGGAAGACATTTCTGAAAGAAATTTTTCCAGTATTCAGGAGCAAGAAATGAAAATATCCTGTAATTCATAATCATTTAGTTGCTAAATTTCAGTCTGGAATTTGAAAGGTCTGCAAATGTAAAGAACTGTATTTCTTCAAAAATAATCCACTGAAAATAATTTGAATCACGTTTAGTGATATGAAATTGTCAAACATGGAAACAAATGAAAAATCTTTTGCATCATCATATCATAATTTTAGAAGTAAGATCTGACAAATTCTACAATTCTGAAAAGCGAGCGCAGACATAAGATGTCATTTAAAAACTTGGTAAAATTATAAACATAGCGAAATAAAGAAGCAAATTTACTTACTTATTATAGAAAGAACAGGATGTTTGTCTCATCAAACAAATTTTATACGCGAATTTGACACAGTGGAGAACAAAAACTTGATCGATCGAGATACTTGCAACAAGGTACGATAAGCGAGATACGTTGTGAAATGTACAAGACTGTTTGGGTCGTTTGGGTGGTCTACACAGCAAAATCAAATTCGATGTTTGACTGCTAATTGTGTCATAAATATTAAGTTATTTGATTAGAAAAAGAATCATACTTGAATGAAATGCAATGATTTATGAAATGAAAGATAATGACGCAGTGATGATGTGAGAAGTATTAAACAGCGCCTTCTTTGAGTTTCCATTTGAGATCCTCGTATCGTTGCGATGTTTCAAGAAAGTTCTATTTGTTCACTAACTAATTGGTCAGGGCGCCTTCAGCGCCCCCTAAAATGGCCATCCACTTTGTATCGTCGCGATGTTTCAAGAAAGTTCCGTTCGTTGACTAACTAATTGGCCAGGGCGCCTTCGGCGCCCCTCAAAGTTGACCAGCAGGGGGGCAATTGCCCCCCTGCCCCCTGCCAGCACGCCACTGGTCTTGAACGCTGCAATCGTAAGGTTACAAAAGAGAGAGCTGCAAGAAAGAAAGAAAAGGAAGATCTCTTGAAACAAATTAAAGAAAAGTCTAAACAAATTGACCAGCTAAAGAAAGAAAAAGGTGACTTTGAGAAAGCGTTGGGACAACAAACTGCAGAAAGCAAAAATTAAAGAAATTGTTGACTTACCACAAGCTGTAATCATATTGATGATGCTGCAATGAAGGTTAGGATTTATTCCAAATCTAAAACATGAATGGTTCTTTATTTTTATGCTTTGGTTGATGCTTCTATCCAATAAGATACGATACAATAATCACAAACAACCATAGCAAATATAAAGAAAGTTTAAGTCCTCCCACGCAGAGGTTACAAAAGTGGCAAGAAACGTCTCCCCGAATAACGATGCTGCAGTAATTTTAAATTTTCACATGACAAGTGCAAGTTACATGATTATAAGTAACGGTTGGTGGATATTAACAAGAGTAAAAAGTAATGAAGTCATAAGGACCTTTTTCATATTTGAAACGAGAACTAATGAGTTTTTTATATTATCTACCATAGGTTGTACTCGTTTCAATCCCACTGAGACTTGACGAGTACGACAACAGAAGGGAAGTTATGAGTATGACGCTTGCTCAAGTATGTGCTCGCCAACAAGTCAGCTTTCTGGACGTGACGAGCAGTTTCCGTAAGACCGAGAAACGTCAGTGGTCTTTTCGGGATGGCCTACACTTGAGCGAGGACCATGGACTGCCTCTGTACATTTAAGACTAGCGGGTAAATACGGGAATCGGTCCGACCCGAAAATTTGAGAGGTGTTGGTAGCGCTAGCCAGAATATAGACAACCAGAATATAGGCAACAGCCAGAGTATACACAAAATTGCTTACCTCTCCTTTGTGAAAAACCAAATTCAAAAACTGACGCCACGGCGTTGTAGAACACTCTCAGAACTTTAATTTGAGCCCAACTTAATCAATTTACCATCAACACAAGTTGATTTACAAACGAAATTAAATTCAGCGATTTAACATACGGGCCTAAGCGGTAAAAGTTGCTTGGAGCGCTCCCTCGCAATCCCCAGAATATCGGCAAAAAGTGTCTCTTCAGAGATAACCACTCCTCCGCAGTTCCCAGAAAATAGACAAAAACAATGAGAAGTTGCTGCCCTGCAACAGAGCGCCAGAAAATCGACAAATTCTTGGAAGAGCACCACTCCTGCGCAGGGCCCAGAAAATGGACAAAACAATGAGACATTGCTGCCCCGCAAAAGAAAATCGGCAAATTCTTGGAAGAGCACCACATTTTCTGGGCACTGCGGAGGAGCGCTGCTCTTCCAAGAATTTGCCGATTTTCTGGCGCTCTGTTGCGTGGCAGCAATGTCTCATTGTTTTGTCTATTTTCTGGGCGCTGCGGAGGAGCGGTTATCTCTGAAGAGACACTTTTTGCCGATATTCTGGGGATTGCGAGGGAGCGCTCCAAGCAACTTTTACCGCTTAGGCCCGTATGTCAAATCGCTGAATTTAATTTTGTTTGTAAATCAACTTGTGTTAGGGCTGTCCAAATGAAAGATTATAAGTATTCGAATATTCGGTGCTAATTTTACCGAATATTCGGTTATTCGGCGAATAGGGGCGTGGCTAGGGCGTGGTTCAAAGAAATAAAAAATTTTAGTAGTAGGGCACAGATCCCCGGGGGGGGGGGGTACTTGACCAGGTTTTGGTCGGGGACGTGCCATCGAAGCTTCAAAAACATACCCGTTCCTTATACCAATTTTGCGAAAAAGTATACCCGACTTTATACCAATTTTGCGAAAAAGTATACCCGACCTTATACCAATTTTCCGAAAAAGTATACCAAAATCATTCTTTAAACCAAAATTGCGAAAATCGATACCGTTCCTTATACCAAAATCGTTAAAATCGATACCGTTCCTTATACCAAAATCGTGAAAATCGATACCCTTCCCGATGGCACGTCCCCGTACCCAAAATATGTGAAGTACCCCCCCCGGGCACAGATCAATCATTGTATTGGAAATTGTCTTACACGTTTTTTTTATAAGAAACTTGGATCAGCACTTAGTACTAAAAGTTTCTTAATTTCGCATGAAACTTTCGGTGTTTTAGTAGTAAAAGTTTCTTAATCAGTTTCTTATTTTTTGGGCCTAAAATTGCGGTATTGTTCGAAGTTGAGCCTTCTTCTCGAGAAAGGGGTTCCATTTTGCATTGACATTGTCATCAAGAAGAAGCCATGCACATCAAGGCAAAAATTTACAAACATTTGGAGTTAAAAGTCAAGAAAAGACGAATGTACCTTTGTTAGAAAGACTTGATACTAAATTTGGTTACTAAAAATTATATACTATGGAGGAGGCGGGCGCAAAGAAACAGACAAATTTGGCACACTGAGGCCTTTCGAACCTACGTTTTCATCAGAGTGTGACTTTTACGATTTGGAAAGAAGGACATAGAAGAGAGACACAAAGAAATAAAGTTTTAGAGTTTCTTAACTGTTCTTGAGCGTAGTACTAGAGTTTCTTAACTTTTTGGTCATCGTAGTACTAATTTCTTATAAACCAGTTTCTTATAAAAAAACGTGTATCACCTTTGATCCAGCTACAGTGCTAGCCTCCTGGGGGATAGCCAAATGAAGCTTGCCTGCATGCACACAGGCTAAATAAAGCTTGCTACATCACATTATTGTGCTTCAGTTATTCACCCATAAAATAGCAATACAATGGATTAAAGCAGAGGAATACAACAAGCTAACAATACCTCATTGTTTTACACAACAATATCCTTGCCACTGCCCCTTGTCTTGCTATCCGCCTACTGTCTAGACAAGACAGTTCGATCCATTCAATCGGTCATACTATTCGCAATATTCGCTTGTCAGTCTATTCGGATTATTCGCTATGTCAACCTATTCAGTTTCTTTGACTGATCATTTTGCATTCCAACCAGTCGACTAGTCATACTATCCGAATAATCGATCTATTCGACTGGTCATTCAATCCGAATAATCGTACTATTCGGTTGGCAGCGAATAACCGTTGCGCTTCACTGCTATTCGAATAGTGATCAGATAACCGAATAGCGATTATTCGACCTTCGGTGGACAGGCCCAGTTGAAGGTAAATTAATGAAGTTGGGCTCAAATGAAAGCTCTGAGTGTGTTCTACAACGCCGTGGCGTCAGTTTTTGAATTTGGTTTTTCATAAAGGAGAGGTAAGCAATTTTGTGTATACTCTAGCTGTTGCCTATATTCTGGTTGTCTATATTCTGGCTAGCGCTCTGACCATGGTTGGAAAATTTTCGTTTTTATTGCGACGCACAAGTTTTCGTTGACGAGATGAACAAACGACTGGGACTTATCGTTTCATTTTGAATTCAGCTGAATTTGCCCTCCTTCGTACAAGTTTTATGAGAAACAAACATGCGCGACACTTAGACTCGCAAGGTCTTGGTATTTGTTACTGATCTTTTTCATTGTGGCTGTTATTTTGTGTTTCTTATTTTGTGAGTTTCATTGTTGAGAGAAATTAAAAAAGGGAAGATATGATATGGGTTGTCTTGAACGAGCAAAAATTTTTCAAAATTATTTTTGCTCGTCTTAAACATAGGTCCTAAAGTTTCTTAACTTCACATTGAATAGAATTTCATACTGTGTGGCCCATACATACAGTTTAGTTATGCAAGTAGAAAGGACGTCCAGTCGTTTAGAAGTTCTTAGCAGACCTCAGTTCTCAAGGACGAAGTAAGGGGTTTTGTCATCTTCCCAAGAATCGTATTTGTTTATCTACGAACAAATGGGGAACACACATGCACAGGCAGAAGAAAAATGATAGCCAAAGAGACAATCCTTGGTCTAATTATGGTATTGTGCTCCAAAGAAACATATTCCTGGAAGCCCTTAGATCCCAACTACATCAACGCACATGATTGATTGTCTCAATCAATTAATTCATATCTGGGATTCCCAACATTTCCTTTTGATAATGTATAATTTGATCTATTTCCTCCCTTTCTCTTTTGATTTGTACTTTGGACAAAAGGTGATTAGAACGGAATGTTTATGCGTTCGTTTTGAAAACTTGTTTAGTCTGTGACGTTTCTCTTGTGTTTCATATGCGAGGGGCTTCGTTCACTGCTGAATCATTGCTTTATTTTTAGGCCTAAGCTGGCCTAGAATCACATATGACATGCGATATCAATCATTACGATAAAGAGCCTTTGAGAATAGTCCTACTGCACCTCACCTATATAAAAACGCATCTTTTTCATATTTACAACAGGAAACAGGGTAGCATGAAAGTTCCCTCACTGCAAATATAGCTCCATCCGCCATTGCTGTGAAACTTCGCTAAGTCTCCAGTCAAAGACTCGGTCACCGATGAACGCAAAATTGTACATTTACGAAAATTTTCGGGTCGGAGCAATTCCTGTATTTACCCGCTAGTCATTTAAGAGTTTTGGCAATGCAAAGAAACACCAAGGAGCAGCAGCTTACTCTACGCCACCACGACCCGATCGGTACATTTCATCATTACCTATTTTTGTTTTTGTTGCTTGCACGAAGTTATTCGCAATGATTTGGGTTATTTCTGTTGACATAAAGTACTTTGGTTGATGGACAGAAAAAGCGCACAAGGTTGTTGTTGTGAAAAACAGGCACACAGAGACATCAAGAGGAGCAACAACGCCTGCGTTTCGTGCAGCCCATAATTCCATTAAGCTTGGTAAGGAAGTTTGGCTGTTGGTTGCAGGAAATAAGCATTATTTTTATCTTTTCGTAGTTATGCCACAAAGGAACTTTGACAGACCGACAACAATGAAAGAGACTAAAATTGTGCTAAAAAAGGAAAGAACTGAGCAGAAGTTCTCTGATTTGAAAGCCAACATTTTCGTTTTCCCCAGCTGAGTAAAAAGCACAGTGCATAGTTGTAGGCTGATGTGATTGCAATTAGCGTTGCTTTTTGTATTCTAAAGTTGACTGCAAAGAGTACTTTGTTCAAAATTTATCTTATTGTAATACGTTTTGGTCCTATTTCCACAAAGAGTAGACAAAGTGAATTACTCGCCAAAGATATCTACCTAAAATATCGAGAGAAATTGCCGACTGCAGCAAATTCGATTTCATAGCTGATTGGATCATTTATGTCTTAAGGAATTTCAGTGAACACTGTCTTAATTATTTTCTATTCATCCGCTTTTTGTCGCAATCTGCTTCTGCTAATTCTGACTGGCTCTGGTAGGCTCCTTTAACATTACTGCCGGCTGTTAGCAAGGGGAAATTTGTTTCCATGGCAAAAGAGTGCTACCACACGATCAGTAACCGTGGAGGTAAATCTAAGCAGGAAAAATTGAGGAAAAGCTCGAAATGATTAACTCATGAAACTATTGCCTTGCTGCTTAAGTTTTTTAGTTCTCTTCACAAGCATTATTCAGAGATTAGCTTTAAAGACAGTCTGTCTTCCGCAGGTATGAAAGTCCGGTCCCTTCTGAGGACTCGAGAAGAAAGATGTTCAACATGGTGACAAGACGGGGTGTAATACTCGATAAGGATGATAACTTCTTGGTCACGAAGACAAGTCCTGGCCTATACAAGGTAGCAAAGCATATATGATTAAAAGTATTCATTATATTATCCAAAATAATGAAGAGGCAGATTTGCTTTGTGAAAGTAATCACTTGCATCAAAACTTATACCAATGGCCGCTTATGAGAAAAGTGATACAAGTGCAGCCCGAAATTGGCATGTTGATGCTGAAAAAGCAGGAGTAAAGTGACACAAAGCACGATAATACCTAGCCTGCGAGTAGGCCCCTTATCCTAAAGAGTAAAGTCTAAAGTAGGCCAACAGATTGTAAGTATACTATAGCTATTCATTCACCACATCTTACAACCGAGCAGTAACCTTTATCCTCTAGAGACTGATAAATCCCATTTTGCTTCCTTTTCAAGAACTGCAAAGACGAAATGACACAGTCGAGAAGAGAGGATGGCCACAGCTAGCTTCAGCAGCGGATGCAAAGACATTAGTAAAACGTGACGTACCGTTTTTGTATTCATCTGTAGTTAAGGGGGTAAAACGTGAAGTGCCTGAGGGAAGGGTAGATCATAATGCGGGATCAAAAAGTTCGAAAAGTCACAAGTTAAAACTGCATGACACCAATTCTCCCAACAAAAATGATGAAATTACCCTTGGAAGCAAACCAAACGTCGCAAATAAAGCCGGTCAAGGTCTCTCGGGGGTCTTGCGATTCAGGGAAGCAGCCCAAAATGCACGTATGTCACACTTCATACACGCAGTGTGGCATATCCAGCTCCGTTGCTTCATATCAAAAAACGTTTCGGGAAGGAAAAAATAACTCAAACAAATCTTTCCAGGCAAAAATGCATAAACAACAAATCACAGAACAAAACCATCATCAAGCCAGCAATTATTCATGGTACAGCTTTAGGATTTGCATTTCCAATCAAAAATTTACCTAAAATTCATCTTTCGCAGGAATCCGTCTATTTTAAGCCACAAGGGACGCATTCTTGTGAGACAAAAGAGAATAAGTCAGCTGTTCATGTTGGGATTTCGCACTGCTTCAAGTCGACTACGAGCCGGAATGTTAGCAAAGGGGCCTTATACACACATGGTAAATTCATGCAAGCTAGGTGTGAACATTTCACTGCTCTTACAAAGGCAGACAGTGAGAAATTCAATGATTTTCCTTCGCATAGCCACAAAAACCCCACCATCGCAAATGAGCAAGACCTTTTGGTCAAGGAATCTAAGGGGTACATACAATCATACTTACTGTGATCACTACTTCAGCAGCCCCAACTTTGCAGTTCCCTAAAGGAAAATGGTACATGGAAAAACAATTTTACAAAAGGAAACAGAGCTCTGCTACAGCCTTGCCAAGCAACTCAAGCGCACATTGGCCTAAAGAATGACAACTTCTTGTCGCTGTAGAAATTGTGCTGCAAAAAAGAAGAGAGCTGAATCAAGAATTATTTGCCAAGGATGCAGCTAAGAGGATAATTCTGTATATTTGTGTATTGAGTGTTATGAAGGATATCACCAAAAACATTCAATAATTTCAACTAGGTACTTATGCAACGTTTATGAATTTTCAGCACTATAACAACTTTACAAGGAGAAATTGAGTATATTTGGCAATAAATAACCCTATAACCTACTAAAACATTTCCATAATTTAGTACTTGAAACTTTTTCTTTAGTATTATTTATATTTGATTCATATTTTTCAAGAAAAGAACAGTTTCACATGAAGAGCTATTTTCTGCAGTTTTTCGATTTTGCTGCTGGGGAAAAGGGCTTTCCAAAAAAGGGCTGAGAATAAATGCAAATAAGCATGATTTGCTCTGGGGCTGAATCGGTTAAAGGATTATCCTAATTTTGTAGCAAGACACGACAGCACTATAAGGAAATGAACCACTGATTTGAACACTGCCTGTAAGCTGCAAGAAGTGGATTCATCATTAAAACGCAAAGAGAGCCATGGTAGAACTCTATCTCGTATCAACAAGTTTCTACAAAGAAAGATCTGGTAACTCAATGTTCGTATACCGGGTGTCCCAAAAAAATCCAACAGATTCAAAAAAATTCTGACGCAAGCTATTTCAAATTAATAATCAAATGATTATTTTTATCTGAATCTGCAATGATTAGATTCAATTTTAATATATTTTTCAGAATTTTTGGTGACTGGATCAAAGAGTTAAAAATTAACAAACTTCAAATTTTCTGTCCGGGCAAAACCAGGGCTACCAGCATAATTGCAAAGTATTTTGTAAAATTAAAAGAATGGCAATGTCTGAAACTTGACATGATTACATTAACCAGGACACAACTTCATTAAGAAACTGCAACAAAGGGATCTCTTACTGATTCATGAGTTATCCACTTACTGATATGATGCCAATTTCTTTTTTACATTACCTTTTCCGGACTAATATTCGGGGCATCGATGAAACCATACACATTCAAACTGCTATATATCCTGAACGAAAAGGTCAAGTTTTTAAAAGTGCTTTTAATTTTGCAGATCTATATCCACACGCGTTCCAAATACCCAAACGTAATTTTCAAAGCCTCGGGCTAAAATAATTTTTTTTTCAAATGGAGTGCGATATTTTTAAGCCCGAAAAAGTGGAAACAATCAAAATTTCATCATTTATAGTGAAAGCAAAGATCCAACGAAATCTAACTCTTGTGAAAAAATACTAAAATTACAAGGGACTCTTCGTGATATTGCTCTTATAAAGTGGGCGCCTTATTTCAAAATGGCCTAAACTAGCTGGAGCTTTCGTACATCACACAAAATCACTTCAAAGTCTGGTTTAAATAGCTTGAAAATCTAAAAGCGAACTTTTAAATTATAAAAAAAATACGTGTAGTGCTTCTCCTGAAATTGAATCTTTATGGCTCCTCGCTTTCCAAACAATGGCTCTTCAGATTTTCATGATCAAACAAGAAGGGTGTTTCACCATACCACACTTTACGAGAGTTTGGAGGGCGTGGTTAATAAACATTTTTATGAGGTGGCTTCGACTCGAGACCCCTATTATTCCTTCAAATGGCCTTCTATAGGCTGCATCCACAGCCAGGGGGGGGCTACTTACGTTTCCATACAACGGGGTTGCGCAAATCAGAACCCAAGAGTGCCACTCATAAATCCGGTATGGTATACACGTATTTTTTTATAAGGAACTAAAAATTTGGGCCAGTACTGGAATTTCATAAAATTATCAGATTTTGAGTACTCAGAGTTTCTTACGAGTTTCTTAGAGGTTCCATAACAATCTTCATGTTCACTACCTGTGCCCTCGTGAACATTTCAAAACAAGGTTTTTTAAGCCTTTCCAATGTTTAGACATTACTCAAGTACCTTACGAGTGATATGATACAGGAAACAAGTGAAAGTAAAGTAAAAACATGTCGAGGATTTCCTTTATCAAAATAAATAGTTTCTTAGCTTATATTTTCCCAGTACTGGAGTTTCTTAATTTTTTGGCGATCTGAGAGTTGAGTTTCTTATAAGCAGTTTCTTGTAAGAAAAAATACGTGTACCCTGAAATCCAGGATAAATCGAAGAGGTATACTTAACAATCGGGCAAAAGTGATAAAGTATAGCCTTATATGATTTTACAAAACATCCTGCCCTTAAATCCAGAAAGCATTAAATATTGCCAAAAATTATACCCATAAATCCAGATACCACAACCCCTTACTACATCTAGACTACTTAAGTAACCCCCTCCCCCCAGGATGCGCCACTAAGTTTCATAACTTTTCACATATTGCCCTACCCTTATTTGTTTTCTTTCAGTTCTTTCTAGTGAAATTCACGAGCTTCCGAAGAGCCCAGGAAATTCAAATCCCTGGCCCCATTTGTCAGAAACTCACTTTAAAAATCCTTAGTCTCGTAAAAGGGATACGTTTGCGTATTTTCAAGTCATACAGTATTGGTCCTCAAATCTTCAGTCTCGAAATATTGCTAAGTTTCGGTATTTTCCCGGGAAGTCAAGGCCCTAACCCTACTTCGCAACATTTTGGTAGGAAATTTTCATTCTCGTGACGACTCAAGGAAATTGAGAACCCTAAACCTAATTGGCCACATTTTGATCCTTCGTTTCGTTTCTGTTTCCTATTCTCCACAAAGAGCAAAGACCTTTCCCAGTTTCAAAGGCTAATTTTAGTTCCAAAATCTTCGCTTTTTGTAACAAGGATATTTTCCCGTGTTTTGAAGGGAATAAAGTCCGTAACATGCCCCCCCCCCCCCAATCACAGTTATCCTAAGATTTTTGATGAATGTTTAAAGAAATTTCAAGACCAGACCGTAGTAAAATCTTGGCTCTGAAATTTTCAGTCCAGTGTAAAATTGTTGATAGAATTCAAAGTCCTGCCCTTCTTAAAAAATTGGTTGGTGGTAAGTGTATCGTCCATCAATATAAAGTGGTGAAACTTGATTTCAGGTTTGTTCAACTAGGTTTTCTCCCTAAATCCTTAGGGATGGGTATGGAAATCGACCGATAGGTCTTCCAATATAAATTTGGGCGGCAGAACACCGTCATCCCTCCCCACTCCCCACCCCCCCCCCCCCCCGGGCCATTTGCATCGTATTTTCATCCTTTTTAACAATGTCATTTATCAATAGAACGAAGCACATCTGAGCCAGAATGGAAGATTCACTGGGAAGATTGAGGCTTTGCCTTGCCTGTTGTCACGAATGTATCTAAGCGTTTGTCATTGAAACGAAGTGTATTCAAGCGTTTGAACGAAGCTGCTGGCAGCGTATCCAAGCTTTGTACCTTGAACACGATATATCCAAGCTTTGGCACGTCAATCAAAGTACACATCAAAGCGTTGATCGTTCAGTCAAAGTCAAAGAGAATTGTACCACAGCCAGCACAGCATGATTCCTGTGGCTGGTTTAGATCTTCAATGGTCTTTCTGTGTGATATTCAGTACCTTCATCCTTGAATCGTATAATAGCACCGTTCTGAATTTAGAGAGACGAGAGAGGATAATAAAGTCGACCATTTTGGAACGGTTTCCAATGCTTCGACACACACTAGATTCTGACAGTATTCACTAGTAACTTCATGGCCGTAGCTAAAAGTGTGAGTGGTGGGGGGGGGGGACGATACTTCCAAGGGGCAAGGGCATTTGTTTATCAAGCTGAAGTCTTAAAGGGGCACTCCCCTGAATAAAAACAGCAATTTTGCGTTATAATTGCAAAATCTTGGGGAGACATGTGCCCCAGTGCCCCCTCCTGCTCTTACTTCTCTGAGTCACTTGCTTGATGATGTCACTGCAAAATGGTATATGGATTTTAAGTATTCGTCTTAGCTGATGTGCAAGCGCTGATTAGAAAAAATTAGGGTGATGGCAGGCGGGTGATGCAGATAAAGTGACTTGACTGCATGAAGGAAAAAGGATAAGACTCCATACTCATTATTATTTACTGATCGGAGCTTATTCACAAGCTGAATTTATCGTAGGGTAGAATATCTTATCAACAGGCTACTGTCTTCAGGTCTTGGCCATGTAATGTTGTGCTCGAACACCTCGAAATCCCAACACACATACTTGAGTCTCGGCTCGGCAGGAGTGTAGCAATTGACAAGCAACATAATGTTCAGGTACGAAAGGACCCTTTTCCTGTGAGCGTATTTGTTTTATTAACAGACTAATAATTTCAGCCTGGATCAATTTTTGCGAAAAACACTCGTTTCTTCTAAGAAAAAGCTTGTCAGGAAGAGGAGGCTCAATTTTGCGAAAGCTGAGGAACCTGCTAAGAAATTGGAATGAAAGGCTAAGAAACTTTTGTAATTTGTGGTTTCAATTTTTCCAGGATGTTCAAAAATGTTCTTAACAGTGATAGCAACTATTTGGACATTGTTTTGATGTGAATTATGTCATAACTTGCTTTGCGATTTTATTAAGTAATGTGGACGTGGAAGCCTGTGTAACAAAAATCAACTCTACACTTAGACCATTAAAATATGAGAAACTCATTAGAAACTTTTGGTTCAGAAAGATTCTTAAAATTTGATCTATTTCAAAGTTTGATTTGAAAATTTGAACTACGTACCAGGTTGGTGGACCATAGGTTCTTATCCAAAAATCGCGTAGCTTCTTTAATGAGTTACATTTTCCTAGTACTGGACTTTGCTATTTTATGGCAATCTGAACTGAAAGTCTAGTTTCTTAAAAGCAGTTTCTCAATTATTTTATATTTCATTTCATTTTAAATTCTTTTACTACGTTTACCCCGTCATTAAAGAGTGACTGCTTTTCTGGGGACTGTGCAAAAAATCTTACAAATTAAGTTAAGAGTTCTATAATGTATAACTGCACGTATTTTTTTATAAGAAACCGCTTATAAGAAACGGTGTAGGCTCAATTTTTCGAAAGTTAAGACACAACTCTACCTGAAGTTAAAAAGCTACACTTTGTAAAAAGCTACTCTTTAAAAAGCTACGCAGTTTTAATTTTCTTATCGCACTTAAAATGTTGTGACACTGTACAGTCATAACAAATGTTTGGAAAATATTTTGATTGCATCATGTTTATTTACTTGTTTTGAAAAAATATAAGAAACACGTTAGAAACTGTTGGTAGCAAAATGGCCCAAAGATTTGAGAAACTGCCTACCAGCCTGGACCTTTAGTATTAGAAAATATACGTGTACATAAAGAACTTCTACAATTGGTTAATTTGAGAAAAGAAACGTGCCGTCAGCGAGGAAGGCGGGGGGCCGAGAGAGGGGGTTACTACCATGTATAGAGCAATGGGTACGTGCGACCCAAAAAAGGATGGGTTTTAAACTTCGAAAATCCCCAACGATTGGTTTCAAATGTAACTCTTCCACTAGGAATGGGTAGCTTGTTGAATCGTAAAAAAGTGTTTGTCGAGATTTTCATTTTTGACGTTGGATATTTTCGTTTTAGTTCTGAAACTTGGTCTATAGTAACTCTATCTTCATTCATAATCGTACGTTTAAAGTGAAATGAAACTTGTTTTATAAGAAGTTTAACATACTTCTTCCCGTAAAATCCTTAAACATGGGTAAGAAAATCGACCGAAAATCCTCAAATATGGGGAAAGATTCCAGAAGGGGAAAGATTTGACAATGAGAAAGCGACGATGTGACTTATCTGAATATCTCAGTAGATATGCGGAGGCGGTCTGCACTGAGATTACCTATGGTATGGTCAATGACAAAGGTGCAATCGATTCTTGTTTCCTATTTCAAGAGCTTTTTGGCTGTGAATCTGTTAACAGCTAATCAATGTATGATGACGTAAGTTAAAACCAAACAGAAACAATGTACATCTGTCATCATTGACCTCTGAACCACAGCTTGAATCGACTTCGTGTAATCGCAAACACGAGACTGTGCACTGAGAAGAAACATTATTGACATGGTACAATATGTCCAACATCGGCGAAAATTTATCAGAAAAAGGAAGCCGAGAAGAAAGTTTCGTGAATGAGAAAGCAGATCTGGGATACAATACTAAATATTGGAACGAATGCTTGTTACAGGAATGTGTATCAGGTTTTAGTTAAACATGAAGTGAAGATGAAATCCACGTGCATCACCACATCAGGCCAGACAAATTTGGCGCCAAATCAGTCTTGCTATGAGAATGCGAGGAGCAAGAAGGACGACCATTCGCTGAAAATTCTTGCTTGCTGGGTAAGTTCAGTTGTTATATTATCTAGTGCTGCATATCAATGCCCTTTTACCTGAATCGTTGTTTCAAATATAAATTACCGAGAAATGAGATTTTTCTCTTGACAAGAAGAGGGACATCGTTTTTCGTAAGTTCCTTTGTTTCGAATAAAGTTATCGGAGTCGAGCCATCTTCGAACTAGTAGGATCGAAATTAGATAAACTTTCATCCTGTAATCAAATGAATGATTGAACGAAGTTTTGATGCTTCGTGAAAAATTTTCCCGCGCTAGCGCTATATCAAAGGCATCAAGTAGAATTAACACCCTGTCAACGAGATTAGGGCTCATATTACTGCCACGCGATAATTTTCAGAAAAGCAGATCGCTGATTGGCTTAGGCAGTAAAAGCTGTTTTTTCACCAGCGATTGTGATTAAACATGTTCGATCGCGTTTACACTGTTTTTCGTTTCTCCTTAACGCGTGGATTTTCTCATTATGATATGGATTGCGTTTATGGCTTTGGCAGCAAAGCAAACAGAAAGCATTTTATTTATTATCTTTCCTTATAATATCATTTAGACATGCATTAGCTGTCATGCATTTCAATTAAAACGTCCAAAGGGAAAGACAAAGAACTGCTGATGGAGAACTTTATTACAATGTCCTTTATCCAAAGTTCAAACTTGGAGAAGAAGTTGTGCGTGAGGTTGCTGTTCCTCCAACTTATGGTAAGGCTCTTTTGACTTTATTGTTGCCAAATGATTTATTCCCAGTAGACTTCACAGAACCTAAAAAATAGAATTAGTGACTAAAAGACTGGTTGAAATTTGAGGATGGTGATTTGTTGTTTTTAAAACAGGTTATGTAGATGAAATAAAAGACATGATGCTTGCAACATCTATAGAAGATCTCAAAGAAGCATTTGAGAATTACACCAAATATGTCCCAGAGTCACTTACAAGTCAGTTCACGGAACGACGAACAAAAGTTGATGCAATAAGAAATCAAAATGAAAGAAAGTCTATACAGACTCCACATTATCCAACGAGTAAGTTTTGATCATCATCATAATTTCCAATTCGATTAAATGTTTTAGCCAGAGTTATAGAACTTTCACATAATGAAGTATTGCAAGGTGGAAAATTCATGATTTGAGCAGTATATTGAACAGAGTAGACTGAACAAATTCTGATTTCCTCATTTACAGTGTCCAACTGAATTGTTCAGTTATTTGAAAATATTTGCTGTTTAAGTATGCCTTTTTACAATCTGCGGGTGATTTCTATAATAGAACCTAGGGAGTTTCAAACATATTTTTATGGTAGCCAGGACCTTGGATTTTGGAGTAAGACAATATACGCAAAGCCCACAATATCTAAATCTTACAGGCTTACCATAAGCTTTGGATTATCTCTTGGTGTACAAAAAAATTAAATTTGGGAGGCATATGGTGGGCAGTTGTACAAGGATTCCACTATAGGTCATCTTGTGTAAAGTTCCAACTCTTGTGACTTCTATCCTGTTCACTAGTGCAGTACACTGTGAAATTTTCAAGTAGCCCAAAATTTACATTTCTTTCTACTGTAATTCTGTTTATAGTTGAACAACAGGAAGAGCTGCAATCATCCGTTTCTGCTGCCATTCAAAATATCGCTCCAAAGAAGACAAGAGCCCCACCCTGTTGCAAGAAATGCAAGAAGCCAAAGTTGGGTCATCCCAGAGACCACTGTCCAGAAGAAACAATTTGATCTGATTGATCAGACGGACATTTTACTTTCATTTTTAATGCAATTTACTGTATACTGTTTCGGCAACTTTATTTCTTGATATAGAAACAACAACATGCAGTGGTGCACAGAATGTACCTACCTTCGGCTGGTCACTGCCTTTCTTGAGCAGAGGCATACCCTGTAGCTTCTGCTGTTTGATATCTTTCCCTGATGTTATTGTAGATACAGGCTGGAAGAGGTCTTGTGTTATCCCAGCCCAGATAACCAAAAATCCACCTTACAACCCAACGATATGCCACTGCTCTCAAATATCTAAAAATTAATAAAAAAGATGTCTTTAATGTGAATTCCTAAAAGGATCATCATGTACTTTTGCAGCCTTTCATGTTTTGCTGATTCCAAACTTTGAAGGTATTTTAGGGAGTCCTAGGATATCCCAAAAAAATGGTAAAATTCTTGGACTGATGTAGAATCGCACACACCTCAATAGCGATTTGGTAGGGTTTCAGCTAGGATCAGTATTGGTACATTGTGCGATTCTGTACAAGCACACAATTTCTGATTGCTTAATGTAATGAGTAGTTCCTAAGTCTTCATGATTGTACACGTTTTTTGTTTTGTTTTGTTGTACTTTAAATTACAGGTTTGACCAAAGTATGCTTTGCATGTAGATGGCAAATTCATTTTGTTGGTACCAAAGCATTGGGGAAAAGATACAAGAGAAAACATACTGATTTTTGCTTTGTCCTGCTCTTCGTTTGTACGATCGACCATTTTTGTCTTTCAGCAAGGGGCCAGTCATTGTCAATACTGCTTCATTGGTCACAGCACCGTAATCTTCATGCTCTGTTATGCATGCAATATCCTCTCTGCCCTCAAAAGTCAATTTACCACCAGCTTCAGCAACCTCTGTGCAGCAACGAAATTCTAGGGCACCAACCAAATGATCTGCTGTACACTTTCCACAGGAGCACCTGCGATAAATACAATGATAAAGTATTTTATATGTCAGGCTAACACAGTAATTTTAGTTCCTACCCGAGACACCTTCTCGGCCTAAACCAAACTGTTCCAATCCGAAAACGGCCTAATAAATTTACTACGATATTCTTCATTATGAAAAACAGGAAGAGAACGAAATGATTATGTATAACACATAAAAAATGCAACAGTACATACCAGTCGTCCACAACTATTCGTTGTTCCTGCCTGGCAGCCAAAACGGCGTGAGGAATCCCGTCTTTATCCTCCTCGAAATGAAAGGCTGGCTGTCCGGCAACAGCGAGTGGCTCATCTTGATATGGCGCAAAACCTCGCAGCCTTACGACACCGTAATCTTCTTCGCCACTAGAAATACTACCAAGACTATCGCTTCTATTACTGCTTGAATCATTGGAGGCCATCGTTTTCGAACAAGATGAATAAATGGAAGTAGTAAACACGCTGCGTATGTCGATGGCTGGAATGTCTAAGTTGTGCATGAATGACAATCGCGTGTTGTGTTGTTGCGTTCAATGCGCCTCGTCTGAAGGTTGGCTACTACTTGTTACGTCACGACCGACAAGGCGCCAAATTTAAAATTTCACCTGGACTACTTAATTTGAAAAAACAAGAAAAAATACTTAAAGTCGATAATTACTAACCAGGATGGTTTCAAAATGATCAGGAAAGACTGAATTTTCATAATTTGCAAAAATGTAAATTTTGAAATTTTCATTGCATAAACACTTTAACAATTCTTTTTCAGATCTATCAATTTTCAGCATATGAGTTTTTGTAAGACACACTGGAGAAATTTGCATATTATGACTTTTTCCTTTCTTGTTGACATTTTGTGGAGTTACTGTTTTTGCAAAGCCTGTAACTTAGTCATCCATAGGGCCCACTCTATAGATTTGTATCATGGTTATCTATATATCAAGGAAGCTTTTGGTATAAAATTTGCCCCAGGGGTGAGAGTTACTAATTCACAGGGAGTCATTGGAAATGAAGATGGTTTTTCAAGATTGGTATTTTTATTATGTAGGGTAGGTTGTAGAAACTATCATATTAGAACAGAGCTTGAAAAGAGCTTTATTATGGGAAAGCATTTCTGGTAAGAACAGATTGAAAAAGAAAATTATAAACACCATTCAAAATTATTATGGAATGGCCATCAGGCAAAATCTAGACAGTGTTGACACACTAAGAAAGCTACTTTTGTAATTCTTTTGCATTGCTCTAAAATAAAGACGTAGAAGACAGACATAACTTTGCCCTAGATCTACTGATAGCTGCAAAAAATATCAGTTAAATAAAGTAACTGAACAGTCCGCCTATAAGGAAAAGATATCCTTGCCAATTGCAGTCAGAGATGTTTAAAGCCCATATTCATCAACTTGAGAAGTGATGATCTGTTAGGAAAATGTGTTCTGTCGAAGTTGAGGTATTTTCACTGGATAACTCACTTAGCAGAGTTAACATTCTCGACCTTTAATATGACAAGCCGGGGAATGAAAACAATAGTGCTTTGTCTCTGACAACAAAGGAAAGTCAGGTTCACCGAATATCCAGGCACATCCATATAATATGCTTCACAGAGTGTCATTTTTGTTAACCTTAACCATGGAAAAGACTGTCCAGCACCCGGGAAAGAGTTGAGGTGCTCTGACTTGCTATGACTTTGTCCGGAGCAATGATAGTGACTTATGCGCATGATGAAATGTCATCAAAAAATTGCATGATAGACGAGACTCCATGTAAGATAATCTTTCAATTTGACCCTGACACACAGAAAAAGTACGGATTTTTGTCCATGCCATGCTATGCTTCGTCCTTTTAAGGAATATAGTTCAAGATGTCAACCTGAAGGAGTTTTTGCTGGGATGAAATTAATTCTTCTCTATAATCAGCTACGTTGCAATACGAAATCCCACGAGAAGCGAGCACATGCGCCACTGGTCATTGCGAACATCAAGCCACTGGTTGTACACGCATTTTTATCGTCTTCCGAATGATTCCTTCAAGACAATCGTAAGTACACTTTTTTGATAATAAACAATAGACAATTTCTTCACAATAAACAATGTCTTCTTTGAACATCACTTTTTTCAACTTTACAAATATATTTGTGACTAGTTATTGCCTTTTTCTGTCGACTTTAGGCGATGAACTCACACGAATCAGAAAAAATTGAAACTTTGAATATGTCTGAACCTCTAAATATTGAAACTCCTCCTATCAACGTGGGTAAAACGCTTCTCGATCTTAATAAAAGTATTGGGGTGATGTCAGACCTCTTCGTCAAATTCCTATCTGCGCAGGCAGATCCTATTCAACCTTTTGAGCGACTCATACCCGACCTTCATTTACAGTCGCCAGTTGAGCACCGCTCAGAATCTGCTTTGCCCACGGGGCCCGTTTGGTTTGGTTCTGACGAGCCATCTGCAGATATGTCCAAGGGACAAACAGGCAGCAAAGGTACACACCTTTCCCACGGCAAACACCCTATTGGTCCAGTGTATGGCTCCAAAGCCAAAAAACACAAAGAACATTACAATGAGCTAATCACAGAGCCTGGATCAAGCTTTATTTTATATGCAAACTACCTTCTAGATGATGAACAATGACCATTTTGCAGGCACATTTTTGTGGAAATTTTGCGCTCACATGCACCAAAAACTTTTGGTCAGACCTGGTATCTGGCTCTTGGCATTCTTGCAACACAAAGCTTTATAGTTCAAATTATTGTTTTGCTACCATTTTAGAGTCTCTTCACTCTTCTTACAGGGTTACCAGACAATCTGGTTTTGGATGAGAATGGTAAAGTGGCAGTCAATGTGGTTTTTGAGAGAATTCAAAGAGGATTAGGAGAAGTTGTTGCAAGAACGGTGATTGGTAAGTGCCTTCAAACTGTTATTGGTTCAAAGGTAAAACATCTTCAAAATACTAAAAGAGTTAGATGCTATTTTATAGAGTTAAACTTGTAGCAGATGGAGTTTGTGGTGCAGAAATAGTCAAAAACAGCCAATATTCTCATTTGTTTGCAACAGGAGATTGGGATGATGTTGCAAAGGTAGCCAATGAAAAGATTGAGCTTGGAAGCAACATGCAGCAGTTCAAAATACTTCAGAAAATTTACGATACAAAAAGATGATAAATTTGTATAGAAAGGAGAGAGTGGTAAGGTAAAACCTCAATTATTGTCTGGTGAAAGAGAAGGAGATGTCAAAGTGCAGCAAGAACCTCCAGTTACCTTTGTCTATGTACAAGCGTACATCTGGTATCGAAGGAAAGGGATGAACTATTAGTAAGTGTATCCAAAATAAATGAAGAGAGGGCTTGCATCACCACCAGTGAACTAATTGAGAAAACAAAAATTATGTCGTCTGACCTGGAGCTCAAATACGAGATTGGCCGTGGCTCTTATGGCATTGTAACATGGAGGTTTATTGAAGAGGGCAGATAAGGATTATGAAACATGTGTCGCGGTAAAAAGAGTTAAAGGCAAGGATGATCGCCATATTGCCACGTACGTCAACCTTAAAGCTAAGTCCCACAGCACAAATCATGGATACCTTGCATCATGCACAATAACGACCACTGTGTTAATAGAAATCAGTCTTTGCACAATGGAATCATCTGGTACAACATTTCCAATAAACGTCTACAGCATTTTCATGGGCACACCAACCTCAGGGAAATCACAAGCAATTAAGGAATGCGGCACCACTCCAGTTGGAAACCTAGCAGAAGAATTTGACAGGGCTGGTGTCATTATTGTCATCTTCTGCACTTAATAAATCATTGTTGCTATTGAAGATGGGATGTATGATGTTCACAAAAATGTTAAGCGTCTTCCATAAGCGCTTGAAATCTTATGAGGATACAGCCATCGCCAAAGAAAAGTTGGTTGGATTGAATTTGTCGATAACCGAGATGCAACCACTTTATTACCAATTGTACAACGATATGTAAATCATGACACCACCATTTATTCTGATTGTTGGTTGGCGTACAGCAACCTTCCGAACATTGGCTATGGGCACGGATGTTTTATACACACAGACAATTTTCTAGCTCAAATATCACTGGCTGAGATTGAAAGGCAATTGTTATCATAACTTGCAAGTATCAAAATGTGGAGGAGAATTGAAAGTCACCCAGCAACCGGGAGAGCATGATCAAATTCATTTGAAACAATTTGTACCATGCACACTCTGCCTTGCATTTGTCTGGCATTGATGTTACATATTGGGAAATGTCAACCTAGAATGATGTGCAAATGGTTAGGATGGACCATGCTTACTTAGTGTTGCAGTTTTGAAGTACAGTTGAATTTCAGAAATACATCTTCTCTAACTGTTCTGAATGATATCAAATGCCCTGCCTGTCTGTGTTGAGAATGCATTGGTAAAAAATATGACAAATATATACGATTGGTGAACGTTGACGGATATAAAATCCTTGAAATTAAATTTCAAAACAAACGTGACGATGCAAAGCAAGAAATTGTAGATTTAAGGCAACAACTCCCAAGTTACTAACGATTAAACCTAGAAAAGATACAACAGCACTACTTACTGTTGAAAGCCCAAGATGGTGCATCAATCTTTATCATCTTGACAAGGACACCCACTTTTCGGCACCTCACAAAGGATTGCAAGCAAACCGAGTCACTCAAAATCAAAGTGTTGCATCAAACTGTTGATAAAGTCATCACTAGAGCAATAAGAGAGGGAAATTTCATCATTGTCATCATTGGCACCACCATTCACAGTCATAGGCGGCCAGGAAGTGAAGAAACATCCACTGCAAAATGCATGTGTGTGATTTGCAAACAATCTTGCAATTCAAATGGATCCAAATGTTAATCATGTTACACCCAGTAATCTCTGAGAGTAGATGCCAAACCCCCAAGTCACTTGCTCTAAGCATGGCTTCCAGGCAGATGACAAGATCATACAAGCTTGCAAAGCTTCTGAATGTATTTGGACATTGCACAAGCCATAGAGCCATACTTACACATGAAACTGATTTGGCCAAATTGTCAATGAAGTCTGAGACTGCCATTCCAAAGGACATAGCTCCTAACAAGAACACATGCTTTGTTTTTGATAATGATGATTTTAATAAGAGGCAAGAGCGAAAACTCATATTGTTGAAGAAATAATCATTCAGAAAGAGGATTTTCCAATGGTAAAAGAGTGTTTTGCCGGAAAACCTACTTTTCCTTCAAAAACTACGTTTTTGCGCTCGAAAAAGTGATATTTCATGTACACATTTCGATTGCCATAACGTAGTTATGTAAGGAAAATGGATTAATTCCATTTTTTTCGATTTTTTCCGACAAGAATGGAGAACTGACGAATTTTCCGACAACATTTTCACAGGAGGGCCATGGCCCCCTGGCCCCCAGCCCGGCCACGACGCAACTGACAGGATAATGGCCTGATAACCAGACCCGAGGTCTAGTTATCAGGCTATAATGAAATAGCCTACAAAGTGCTTAGACAAGAATGCATTCCATTACATACAATGCGCACCTTTCTCATTTATTACTGGTCCGTACCTACCTTTTCACTATGACAAAATTATAACTGTCATTGACTAGCTATTGTATTTGGTAAAAAGATACATCTGGAGGAGTACTTTCATATGCTATACTTGGCTTATTTATATACTGTATAACTTTTCTATTCCCAGGGCTATTCCCTGTGCCATTCCCCCCATTCCATTCCCCTCTTTAGAGATTGCCTTCCAAATATATCTCGTGAATGTACGCAGTTGCGATGTTCCCTTCTTTGTGAAGGGTTCACAAAGCCGGTTTTAGAATTTGTGTGAAAGTGTGTGGACAGAAGAAAACCCATTTGGTAATACCGCATATTACGTAATTGACCATTGAATTCAAGCCTGAGAAATTTTCTATCTTCAGGAGCAATATAGACACTATAATAGGCATCTTTCAAAACTAATGATGCCATAAACGAATTGGGCGTAGTGACGTTAGTGGTCGTATTCAATGCCTGCATTTTGACATGGAGATAAGCACGCACTGGTCAAATTGTTTGAGATTCAGTACTGTCCGCTTTTGGACGTAAGAGAATAGGCGCAATTATCCCTAATTCTCCAATTATCCCTGGGGTTCAGGATCCTTCTCATCCTTATCCCATGGGTCTCATAGGTCCAGCTTTTACGGGATGCCACGAACATTCTCTTCCAGGGCATCCAAAAGGATACGGAGGACTGCCCCTTTTGTATGAGCCTTTTGTTATGCTGGTAAAGTTCAAAGCAGATCAACAGCTGGGAAACCTATTACCATGCGCGAGAATCTCTTTGTCTCTTTGCTAATTCTTGTTTGGATTGTGGCCGGATTATCCGCCCACATCCTGTCCACAAAATCAAACACGCTTTCTGCGCATGATCACAGGTTTCCTTTTTGGGGGATGACCGTTGCTTTGAACTTTGATGATTCGTATCCCCAACAATATTATGGTTGGTCATCCTGTAAGGAATGGAGTCCTGGAACTAAGGAAGAAGCTACTAATAGCAGAAGGAACAGTGTACCTACCTGTAGCAAACCATTTGGACATTTCTACTCTGTAATATTTCCGATATACACGCAATATGGAATTGTCAATCTTTCCATTTTAATAAATCATTGACAACAAAGAAAATCAACTTGTACACACATTTGTGTGTCAACCGTGGTAAATTGAGCATAATGTAAACACGGTCATTAGCACCCAACTGCTGCATCTGCTGAGAGATCTTTTGCAATGGCTAGATGCCTCAAAACCTGGCTTCGTTCTAACATGAAGCAAGCAAGGTTCAACGATCTAGCGATATGGAACTTTCATAAACAACGAGCAGACCCGATATCCCTCTTGGAAATTGCTAACGATAAGATTTCGCTAAAAATGAAAGCAGGCATCGAAACTTTGGAAAGTTTGTTCTGACAGATCTACAGTTTGTAGTAATAGCCTTTTATGAGAAGAAACGCTTTGTTGCTAATGTTGTTGATTGTACTGATATGTCTCTTTGCATAGTAAATTGAAATCTTTTCTGAAACGAACTTCATATGAATATGGACGTAAGGAGGCAAGTCTTAGTTTGAAAGGGGCGTTTTCCGACGTTCTAAAGGGCGTGGTCTTAAAAAGTTTTCTGGGAGCAAGCCCCCGGACCCCCATTTCAGCTCGCTTCGCTCGCCATTCAGCCCCCCCCACTTTGAAACCGCTGCGCGGTCCCTGCGGCTAGCGCCGGCGCTGGTTGTGTGGTGTCATAGTGATATATTGGTATGTGTTTTGCACAAGGAACGGAGCCCATTGTTGGTAAAGGAATGCGAGGAGACAGACATCACTCCATTTACCCGAATTACACGAGGCATTCAATTTCGGTGAACATTTCAGCAGACGATCGGTATGGAAGGTGCTATTGGCATAAGTGTGCAATTGCTGCAATGTTATCCAGACTTTATTTCCACATCTTCTCAGTCTGTTATAATTAACAAGAGACGAAGGTTGATTGGCATTATTGATGGAGGTGTATTTTTTGCTATAAAGCACTGGCCAAAATGGCTGAAGACATTGTTCTGGAGGCAAGGAATGAAAAGAAATGAAATTTTCAGGTTGGTGTGCAGCTTCCTCGGGAATGGATGTCCGCCAGAAGTCATCTACCAATGGATTCTAACCTTGATGTACTGTTCTCACGGATGTAAAAAAGACATTCAGAGGTGTTCAAAGCACATATCATGGATAGTCTGCAAGGTAGCAAGAGGCCACTCTCAATGGCATTATTACAACATACTGCAGAAAAGGAGTATTTCCTTGAAGGAATTTTCGCTGACACATTTAAAATGATGATAGTTGGACTAGACGTTGCAACAGGCTCAGAGGTTTATGTTAACACATATTAACAATTAGGACAAATTGCGTGTCCCAAATTATATATCCTGTTTGTAGGACAAAGCAGTAGCGTTGTGATAACAGCAAACGCTTTTTATCAATGCGAACGAATAGCACTATTGAATGATATACACTCATTTTTTTTTATAAGAAACTAAGGTCCGGGGCTGGTAGGCAGTTTCTTAAATTTTTGGGCCATTTTGCTACCACAAGTTTCTTACGTGTTTCTTATATTTTTATTGCCGGAAGTTTAGAGTTGATTTTGTCTTGTCTAAAGGGCTCCCAAATTACTTAGTAAAATCTCAAAACGAATAAAAAACATGATTTGCACTCAAAATAATGTCCAAACAGTTGCTATAACTGTACGATGTCAAAATATTTTTGAATGTGATAGGAAAATTAAACTGAAAATTGCAGAAGTTTCTTAGCTTTTTCAATTCAGGTAGGGTTGTTTCTTAGCTTTCAAACAATTGAGCCTACCGTTTCTTATAAGCGGTTTCTTTAAAAAAAATGAGTGTATACTGCGGTTTAACATTTTAGAGCATACTATTTCGTATGATTGACTGATGTGTTATTGCGTTTGCAAAACATAAATGAAATATACAAGATTTACTATGTTCGCAAGATACTTATACTTTACAAACATCTAGAAATTGTCTTATATGAGGTCCATTTCATTCATTTGACAGAGCCAACGAGATTTGTTTACAACAACATGCTTTTCAACGATTTTTGAATGACATATTTTTGGCAAAGGTGACGAGATTTTTTAGAAGTGAAATGTCCCTCCGTCTTATATGTACTGTTTCCAGCATTTATTTCACGAATAGCGTCTACATACGAGCAGTTCAGTGTTTCAGCGTTACACAGATATCTCCGAGATTTTCAACTCCAAGTTTTGGTCTTGGTCCTGTATGCAAAAAAAGGATCAAATCTTCCAACTCGTTAACAACGTGGCTGACAAATTTCTATGATATTTTTCTTTCAATCAAATTGTTTGAAACAAACTTTTCGTAAACTAAGAATTTGGGCCAGTACTTGAAGTTTCTTAAAAGTATCAGATTTTGAGTACTCAAAGTTTCTTTCGAGTTTCTCAGAGGTTCCATAACAATCTTCATGTTCACTACCTGTGCCCTCGTGGACATTTCAAAACAAGGTTTTTAAGCCTTTCCAATGTTTAGACATTACTCAAGTACCTTACGAGTAATATGATACAGGAAACAAGTGAAAGTAAAGTAAAAGCATGTCCAGGATTTCCTTTATCAACATAAATAGTTTCTTAGCTTATATTTTCCCAGTACTGGAGTTTCTTAATTTTTTGGCGATCTGAGAGTTGAGTTTCTTATAAGCAGTTTCTTATAAGAAACAATACGTGTATGATGTATTCAATTCCAACATATATCTGCAGCAGTGTTAGAGACACTGCTAATTCATGCATTTAAAAGATAACACAGAAACTAAGATACTTTTGGTACCAAAATGTGACATTTTCATGTTAAATTAAGAAACTCATTCAATTAAATTATGTACCATGATCCAACTTCCTTACAAAACAAAACAGTGTGGTGTCGGTGGAGAATTTGCAGTAGTCTATGGCTAGGGACAGGAAACAAATTGCAGAAGTGTTTTTAAGATGGCACTTATTTCTAACAACAGCCCTTTAGTCAATAATTTGTAAATATTTTGAAGTCCCCATCAAAGTACACACATCGCTGGTGAAACAAGTCGTAGTAATACCAATGATGAAGATGCCTCGGCATATTTTTCATGATCCACAGCATTTGAGTCAATTGTTTCTTCTGACCGTCCATGGGCTCCTTTCGACATAATGACGTTAGTATCCATTTACAAATGATGAAAGGAGAGCAAACATTCCCTAGCATGTTGCACAACAGTTTGAACGTTCTTGTATCCCCTAACGGCTTCCTCCAAAACAACCTTTTCATCCATTCTGGCGAAAGGTATAGAAGATAGAACACATCCCCATTAATAGTATGATACAGCTGCATTCTTTCAGTAGAAACTTCCTCTCTTGAGAATCTGTTTATCCTTGCAAGGTAGTTATTGAGATCAATCTCTAATAAAGCTGTGTCCTTTAGTTTGTCTTGCATATCCATTGATTTTCAACCTTGCCGTTCTCTATTAAAGCTATCTCTGCAAATGTGATCACATCTCTGGTTTTGAGCTTTCTGTGGATCCATAACTATAATTGACATACCATTGCGGAGGAGGGAGACCATTTTTCGAGACAGCCCCTATCAAAATTACAAATTCTGAAATCCCAAGCGATAACAGTAGCACCAATGCAGTATTTTGCAAATTTATTTGGCAGACTAATGTAATTTCATGTACTTCATTATAATTCTCATGTTTGGATGGAAATTGTGCTCGATATTTTATTCATCACATTTCTCCTTTTTCTGGCCAATTTTGCCACTCTTCTTGACCACACAAAGACAAATGCTGATGTGAGCAATTATGATAGCGAATTTTGAGTTAATCTTTACATCTTTCATAAGTAAATTCCCGGAGCGATTAGCACACCAAATTTGGTTTTTCTAACTATCAGTCCAGAGTGAGCTAAAAGCCCCCTACGTTTAGGATGTGTCCGATAGCCCGACCACCATAGCGTTAAACTTAATGGCGGTAATTTTCGGACACTAAATAAATCAGTTGTTTACGGTCCTTTTCTGTGAGCATTAAGAGCTACCAAATTATTAACTTTTTGTTGGAACATTGTTAAGCGAAGCAAATTTATTAGATGTCTTCCTAAAGACATTGATGGTTGAACATGTTGCAGGCGTAATAATTCACTATTTTACAGATTTGGACAACCTTCCTTAAAACCTTCCAGCAACTGGAATTTGTTCTAGATTGTTTGTTTACTTGTTTGTTTGTTCGTTCGTTTGGAATTGATATATCATGAAGTCATGCTTTCTTAACATAACCTTTATACAAATTTTCATATTAAAAGCTGTTGTAACAATATCAAAACTACGAAACTGTGATACATTTTTGGCATAATTCTGCTCGACGTATTTCATTTGAGACTAAACTTTTCTGCTAAACTTGCCTTTTGATAAATGCATGAGAAACAGTATTGCTGGACCATACAGAGACACGCAAAATGAGCGTGCTAACAAATGTGCTTTAATAAATTATGAACCGTTGGCAATATTTGCTTGCTCATACAAATATTATTTCTGAAAACCAATGGCAATCCAACTTTATGACTTCATGTAGCTACCTATAGTACTACTACTGGTGGCCTTTCATTGAAATGCTGTGACAAATGAAGGGGGTGGAGACCATTTTCAGGGATTGACCCTGTCAAAATGGCAACATGGCGATATTTTGCATATTCCTTTTACAGGGAAGTGGTATTTGCTTTACTGGGTGACCCAAGAAATGTTCACGGGGTGCATCATAAAAAGTGCCACAAGAAAAGAAAATGGAAGACAGTCATTCCTTGGTGGCAGCTGTGTGTGTGTCTTTTATTTTAAATTGAATAAAAATTTTGCTACAAAAGCAACTAGTCTAATTCGATTGTGTAGACTCTTGCATCTTGCTGATGACGTGCCCAAAGCAATTAAACATTAACAACTACCTCCTAATTATCACATCATTAATCACCTTCTCAACACTTTACCTCCTTTTGTGATGCAACTTCTCAGTAATCGCTAATGAGAGGCACGCATCATTCCAAACAAAACAACTAATTGAATAGTGAAACCGGTTCTGCGGAATCATGACAAACTCCTTTGTATTCAGTAACTGCTCAATTATTATGTATCTATCTATGGATGCATCACACCATCGGTTATCTGCAACGCGAGATTGAGGTGATCACAATGCATACTGCGGAATTGGAAAGTGGGAATGAGGAATAGGAACGAGGAATAAGTGCATAGTGAAGTTTTTCGTTATGAGACTGAACAGTTTCTCGAGGCCCCAAGGAGCCCCTAGTGGCATGCCTAAAGGCAACGACCCTGTGCTGGAGGGACTTCTGCACGCCGGGTACTTTTTAGCCGTCAACAAATCGGTAGAAAGTTTCATGCTACAATTATTCCAGGAAGGTGCTTCTTGCTTAGTTTCCCTGGTTTTGCATACACAATTTTCGAATAAGAAACAATGTTGTTTACATCAGACCTGTACCAGTTTCTTATAAAATGGGGTATTATTTTCAAAATCAGGGCAGTAAACAAGCTCATAGACCTTTCCCAACATTCATTTCCCTTTCAACAAAAGTCTATCAAAAATCCGTACAAATCCTCCCCTACAATCATTTCCTCATAATGGATTTTAGCTCATTTCGATGTGTTGTAGAGAAATAGATTGAGCACTCAACGGTTTAGATACGACCTTTGTAATACATTTTTTGTAATACATTCTCTGCACAAATTTCCTTTAGTACAGTGTCATCAGCAAGTGAGATTGGGGAAGTTCAAAGCAGCTCTGATGAAGAAAGCGAGCCAATTGGTGCAAAACTTCAGAATCTTAAGGTACATAATATTTCTCTGGTCTTTTTCACAGTTTTCACATCAAGATTTCCTTTGATCGTAGTATCATATCTTGAGGTCTAAGTTTAAATGAATGAAGGAACAAAGATAGGCCTGTGTTCTCTCTTGTTCGATGTCGTGCTGTCTGTTCCCCGTTAGTCAACACATATATATTATAGGTTTTGAACTACTATAGTCACTGAAACACACACACATAGCAGCTAATATGTCCGTTTTGATGTTACTTCTTTAGTACATTTACGTTTGTACCAATGTATCATAGTTATTATTATGAATAATATGTATCTTTGTGCTCTTCCATAGGAAAGAGCAGTGACATCAGCCTTGCCAACTTCAATATGTGAAATTTCAACTGGCAAGAATAAAAGCCTAACGAGTATAGCCACTATTTGAAAAGCCCCAACTCCAGTTGCTTCGTCAACCCAGGTTAACCAGCCAGGTACACAACTACTTGGAGTGTTTCCATCAAAAATATACCTGAGATATTCTAAAAAACAATCCGAATTTAACAATATCTTGATACATTTTGCAGAATTTTCCAATTTGCTTCAATGGGATAGAAACTCTAACACCACTCAGTTGAACCTCTCTTAAAAAATGTACAAAAATGCTGCTTCATCCAGTTTCTTTCTTATAATAGCTAAAAGACAATTGATCCATTGGCTTCAAAGGACAAATATCTTACATCTAAATTTATTGCAATCATTTCAGCATCAGACTTGTCACAGTTCCTCGATGACACAGTGGACACGGAGACCCAAATTTGCTATGCCAAGAAAGCTGACTTAGAAGAGTATGTCAGAAAAGTAGATTTTCTCGAATTGAGGGGACAGATGCTGGAAGTGAAAGTTCAGCTTGAGTCTTTGACGAAAAAAGTTGGAAAACTGAAAAGGCGTGAGGAACCCTTAGAGATGGGGGATCCACTGGAAGAGAAAATTAAAAAAGCGGTCAACAGCGGTCAACAGCCAGTGTTTGATCCGATAAAATTTAGGATGGTGTCAAAGATCTTGATCAAAAAATGTGAGGAATTTAAAGAATGATCAGCATTTACTGCCAAAATTCATGCAGTGCAAAAGCATGTAAAAGCCTTGCTGAAGAAGACAGAAACATAATAGGAATGGACATGCAGTTCCTGATTTCCTTTTTGAGAACTCGTTAAACGTTTAAGAAAGTTTCATTGTATGGTATTTTTACTGATTTAGTAGAGCCCCATCGCCCTTTTCCGATCACTGAAAAAGAAACCTCAAGTTACTTGGTCCAAGTAAATTTTATCGGAAAAGTAAATGCTAATGGATTATTCCTCATTTCATAGTTTAAAGGATAGAAACCAGTTATTGTACATTTAGCGACCGTCTTCTGTAAAATCGTTGTCGGAAAACACAGCGATAAAATCGCGATATCTTCACCAAACAGGAAATAGCAATGCCATGGAGCTTGGTGCTGCAACATTGTGCTTCCAATATCTCAAGAATGCTGGTTTGCAAATAACATCATTCATTAGTGACAGGCAGCAACAGCAATGATTGCACTGGCAAATCATATGTTCTACAAATAGGCCTGGTATCCTGTGCCCCTAATGCTGAATCCACACTTGAAGCCTTAACTGTTCTGCCAAGATATAGCTTAGATTTTGTGTAAGATTTCTTGGTAAAATTAAACCAAAAGGTAAATAAGTCTATCTTGGCATCTGTGAATGCAAAGCCTATATTGGAGATATAGTTTTCAAGATTGTCACATTCAGAAATTTGAAATAACACAATCCTTAAAGCCAAGAAAACATATAAATACCAATAATGCATGTTACAAAAGGCTCTTTGTGCTCTAAAAGGCTTTAATGCCAACCTGACAACAACTGTGGGTTCTAAACAATGTCAAAAAATTGCTTCTAAATTATTGCACATTGCCGTTTATTTACTTATTCATGAATTGTTTAAATCTAGGTAAACTCTGATCCAGTGAACTCAGGAAAATCAAAAGATTTGATTACTATGAAATAATCACTATGAAATAATCAACAAGAATAGCAATCTTGAAAACATCAAGGTAGGCATACAAGTGTCAGTTCCTCCACAAATGTCTTCTGCCCTCTAACATGGCTTCAAAGATTCAAATTGGCTTCAAAGATTGTAGGAACAAAAACTATCAACGTTTTATTCATGAGCAAAGTTTTGGAATGAATTTGATATTCATTGGGAAACAACAATTCCAAACTGGATAAGAGTGTGTAAATATTTTCTTCCTCAGCTGTGCTGTAATTTCCCACAATATAATCCTAAATGAATGTAATGGATGTAGGAAGAGTGTTTAACTCTAACAAACGAGCAGGAAGACCACTGGATGGGGGAAACAGCAAAATGAATTGTTAGTTGAGTTCAGTGTCTTTGTGTTGGTTATGATCTGCAAAATTTCTGAAGGTATTGGTTTAAGAACTCTGTAACCTTGCACCAACAAAACTCTATCAATAGTATAGGATATCTCTTGAAAGTAGAAGTCAGCTTGGAACCAAAATACTAATCTAACTTTAAATATTATTTGAGGGGCACATATGTCCACTAACGAACGAGCAGTAAGTTACACCACACCACTGCATGGGGGAAACAGCAAAATGAATTGATAATTCAGTCCAGTGTCTTTGTGTTGGTCATGATCTGCAAAATTTCTGAAGGTATTGGTTTAAGAACTCTGTAACCCTGTACTAAGAAAACTCTATGAAGAGTATAGGATATCCAGGTTAGCTAGATATCCCTTAACCCTATCTCACCTGGGCGTTTTGAAGTGGTCAATACCTGGGGGGTAGCAGTCAATACCTGGGAGGGGGGGGGTTGATTCCACCCAATCTTTTTCTTCACTGTTATAGTAGCTATAATCTTTAAACTTGGTAATTATTTGGACTTTGATGCAAACAATCAAAATCACGTGATTAAATTAAATTATCTTTATTGTTCTCGTTGCTATGACAATAAGAAGATATTAAGTTATGATGATCATGATTATTACCAACATGATTGAAACAATGAAACAAGGCACTAAATTGAAACGTTTTGTTCACATTGAGTTGGATATGATCAAATACATGTGTAGGCAACATTTGGCATATATTTTAGATGAATATCTGCAACAAGTAAAAAAAAAGTATACACATTTTTTTGATTACACAGTAAAATATTGGTTGCCATGGTTATGGTGCTATATGTCGCCAGGGTAAATTAAGTGGCGGGTATTGAAACGAGGGCATCCTCAGGAAAATTTTTGGGGCCACCCCTTTACTTTGGCTTAGAATGCATCTCCCAATATCCTGCTTGCCTTTAGAGACAAGGAAAACTAGATCGCTTTGTGACAATTATGCTATAAATCAGTGCATGAAGACAATTTTTGAAGACGGATCCCTTACTTTGGCTTAGAATGCATCTCCCAGTATCATGATTGCCTTTAGCGACAAGGAAACCTTTATCGTTTTGTGACGACGGGTGTAATTTACGGAATCCGGAACTGCGGAATTTAGGAATCCGGAATCACTGAACTACGGAATTATGGAACTGGGAGCTGTGGAATTACGGAACTGTGCCATAGGTATAAATTGCAGAACATGAATGATCTATATAGTTTATGGGCGAAATATCAATATTTTGAGATACATCTTTGAAGGAAGATTTAGAGGATAATCTGTAAACCATATATTATGCACTATCTTCAAATTGTTTATGGTTTTTCTTCGACCAAATATGATATCCTTCAAATTGTCCAGTTCCTGCAAAGCAGAAAGTTCTTCAACAATGAGCCAATAGACGATTACGCTAAAGATGGCAGATAGAAATTTTTTACGCTTTTTACCGCAATACATTGCGTTCTTTAATCAAATTCCTATAGAATCGTTAAAGATTCGTAATTGGAGCGCAATGCATCTTGGTAAAAAGTTCCTCGCCGCCATTTTTAACGCAATCGTCTATTGGCAAAGAGTTTCTCTGATGAGTAGTGAGGTGGATAACAACCATTGCGTGTTAATTTCTCAAGATTAGTGCATTATGCATTATTATTAGGAACCTAATCATCAGCATTCAATAGAATAAGTACTCATTTTCCGAAAATGAAACTTGCAGTTTCATAATTTTTGAAATTGCCAAGACATCATTTGCGGACACCCGGGACATGCGAAAAACATAAACAAAAGTATTTACTTTTCATAACATAGCATAACAACATAAAATAACAGAAAACTAATATGTTAAAAACAAACGTTTCAATATAAAACAACATAACACCGGGGGTGGGGGGTTACTCCCATTATAGTCTAACAGGGGGATCCAGTCGGTTTGTGGGTCTTACGAAATGGCTACCAAATGACCCTTTTTGTCAAGCAAATACTACTAATTCTAAATTCAACTCAGTAGGCTCCTCCGCATGGCAATATTATCGTCGCAGCAATAATGATCAATAAGTTTTGAAGTTTTCCTGCTTTGTTCGGTCTGCAGAAAATGTTCACTACTAGATGATACCAAATGGCCCAATTTTAGGTCCACAAACTATCATGGAGGTTTCTGTGAAAATATGTTACTTGAGTGTATTTTTAAAAATTGTTTGCTTTGGCCCTTGCCCTTTTAACCCAGACTGAACCCCATGTTAGGCAACACTGGGAGTACCCCCCTCCCGGGAAATAACATAACAAGCAAAAGTTTTTGCTTCTCGTAACATAGCTTTGACCATATCTGGATAGTAGCTTACAAACGGGTAGGGTCAGATCATACCTCATTGGAATCGAATATTGGAGGGTATTGGATACAGAAATATCTCATGATTTTAATGTTTTGGTCTGTGATGAATCTGCAGATAATCGACTAGGTGTCCCAAAAATTACTTGTTTGAAAAAATATCATAATTGCCGGCAATGAACGATTTAAAACGGCAAAATTAATAGTAGATATTTATAAACTGATGCTTTCCTTAGCTTTTGCAACGTCTGGGCTTATAATTCTTGTCATTCAGTTAGTTTCAGATGCTTTATGCTGGGAGGTTCAGCCAGAAAACCATCTCTTCTCCATGAAAGTTAAAATTACTCAAAGCTACAAAACATTCAAAACATAACAAAGTTTTAACAAACACATGATAATATTCTCATATGAAGCTGATAATCATTCACTGTCATTTTAGTTGTCCCTTCCTTATACAACTACCGTATATCAAACGAACAAAAATTCAAAACAAACAAACAAACAAACAAATTGTAGCTTAACAATTAATGCAGTACACCATCTGCCTTTATATTGAAATAATTTGGTCAGAGTAAAGTGGACCATTTTGAAAAACCCGGGAATGTGGACAGACAAATCCAGCAACAAAGTTGAAAATGGACATCAAACTATCTAACAGTCTTAAAGTTGGTGACATTTCCCTCATCCTAAAATGAGGAAGTGATCGATCAGAAGAAGAAAAGGGCTGCTCTAGTCATCTAATAAGAAGCAAAATATTTTGTAAACGACAGCACACAGCAATCCATCAAATCTAACGTGTACGTGCCAAACGCCGACAAACGACGCATCAGTCATCCAAATTTAGTCCAAATTCCCTCCACAATAGTTGGCAGTGAACATCAGACAACAGGCGCTCCACTCGATCTGTCACGAAAAAGTTCTCCTTTTGGTCGAGTCCTCCCTTTGGAACGCAGCTTTTCAGAGGATGATAGTAGACGTATTCCGGTTTCGTTGAAATCCTTACTATGCCAGCACCCCGAGAACCCCGTGGTCTGAATGATCTGAATTCCTTTCTGCGAATAAATACATCAAATGGCGCTGCTGGAGGATCAGCATTTCCATTTTCCCTCACCTGGGCACTGCATCCATGGCATTTATAGGCACTGGTGTCAGTGATGAACACGAGCTCAAATTTTTCGATTTCTTGTTCTCTTGCGGTGGCAGCTACGGAAGGTGATAAACTAAAAGGATCGTTGAAGGTGCTTATATCCCTTGCTTGTTTTTTCTGACTGCGTGCTTTTCCTTTCTGTTTCTCGTTATCTTTTCTCCCTGCATATTGCGGAATTGAACTTTGTATAATACTTTGGAAAGTTGGTTTGCAACGAAGCAGATAACTCTCCAAATGATCTAGACCGTGTGCCACAGCCAGGGTATGAGCACAAATCTTCCTCATCGTATACATAGGACACTTTGCATCGCAAGCAAGACTAAGTCCTCCTGCCCATGAGATTTTCACTTCGTGTAGACCAGTACCACTCAATGAGATTACAACTCGAGAATTCTCTTTACCCGGGCAGGGACCAATACCTCCCTGCTCAATGATTTTTCCAGCATTGGTCCAGCTACCAAAAGACGACGGTGGCAATCCTGACTTTGAAAAATCTCCCAAGATTTCAGAGAACACAGGTGCAGCTTTGCTTGATTGCAGCTGTCTGATTGATTTTGCTTCTTTTTGGGTAGTTTGGATGTCTTGTCTTCGTGAAGACATAGTGGACGACGAAATAGTCTCAAAAGACATTTCAGGGGCATCTGCTTCTGTGGGCATCGGCTGGCTTCGTACAGGCACTGCAACTGGATCTTGGAAAAGTGCAGCAGTAGGGTTGTTGCGGGAGGATTCATCAATTTTCAAAAGTTTTTGACTTCTCTCCGCTGGTGTCATTTGCAGCCACTCTGCTATTGTCGTTTCATGCTTTTGCATTCTTTTTGTGAGTCGATACGGCCCTTGTTGGTACGTTGCTCGTTGAATATTTCTTCTGGTCTCCATTACCATCATTTCATATGTTTGAAATGCTCCCACCATTGAGCTTTTAAACTAAAAGTGCAAAATTTTGCAGAAATCAATATTCTACAGCAATCATATGACACTCAAATCGAAATCTTATAGACGAACAGCAAAGAACATCTTTTGACTTACCGTTGAAGATAAGAATTACCTGTAATATGCCATTTCAGTATATGCGTATCGTTAATGAAAGAGAACTATTCAAAAATGGTAAACTTCATTAAAAATGATTCAAATCTAAATCCCTTAATGTGGTGAAATGAAACGCCATGAAGGCCTTCAAAACAGTAAACTTTGGACCTTGGATCTACAAGGTTACCTACAATTACTTACGACATTGTTGACCCACTCTAAGATTTAAATTTGTTTGCCTCTGTCCATCCCCCTCTCCCCTAGTCAATGTTACAATACCAGAAAACAGTTGCAGAAATACGCGTATTACCTCGACCAGGTGCTCTTTCCTAAACGACATTGACAGGGGGGATGTGGGGACGGAAATGTAATTCATTTCTTTTCAGTGTCTCAACAATTTTGCAAGTGATTGTTGGTTGTCGGTTAAAATCTACCACTGGTGACAATGCATGTAAGCACTGAAAAAGTGTTTCATTTTCCGTGATGACACTAAGGTTGTATTTATGTTTTGAGAAAAAGAAGAAGGAGACTTGAATCGAAAAAAAAAGCAACAAAAAAGGAGGTTCTGGGTAAGGGATCACATGCTAAATCATGTGATGAATAAAAGTAAGGTCTATTTCTACGTACCCTCTTCCAACCCGGTTTCCTGTGCCACCTTTTCCCAGGCATTAGCAACGACAAATTTATCCTTGTAGTCCTTGCTTGATTTGTCGAAGAGGCAAGAAAATTTTCGCACATATTCTGCAAGTTTTTCATCGAATTGCGCATCTTCTCGTATGTTATCTGCCGCCATATTGGACGGACTTAGCAAACACGTGCGTGACTTGGCACAAGTTCAGCAATGTTTTCCGCGTCAAGAGCGTTAAATATAAAAAAAATTTGATATTTGACGCCTCGCGTTTGTAGGTTAGAGGTGGGTTATAAAGCGTCAAGTTTTAGGTACACACTGGGGTTAAACGCGTCAAAAAAATTAACACTAGCGCAGCTAACGCGATGAGTCCTAAGTGTGAACCAGGCTTAATTTAGCTTTATCGATAGTAGCAATTATTGCTATTTGGAAAAGGAAAATCAAACCACCTTGGTTGTCTCTCATTCCTGTTCTTCTTCCTTCTTAGCAACTAAAAGGTAAAGCACGGAAGTTGACGTTAGGGAAAGACACTCGTATCAATGCATCAAATACTCACTGCTGCTGTTCCAGCTCCGGATTCGTCATATTTTTCACGAATTTGCTGCTTATATTTGTTGTTTAGACTTTCAGCTGCATTGTTATAGAAATAGTCATCTCCCAAACCCAATGAACGCATCAAAGGAAGCAGCATTCCACGGCAAATATCATCAGCTAGAAAAACATTGAAGTAGTGGTGGAAATCTTCTCCCCAAAGACCTTCACGTTGGTATACCTTTTCGCGAAATTCTTCTGCTGTCATAGAATCAGCTAGTCCTCTCAGTTGCAATCTTTCATTCCCAAATATATCATTTATGACTTCATCTGCGTCTAATGGACAATTCAGTTTCTCCATTTCTCTGCGAATATCGTCCTTTATGTGTTTGATACAAGGCAGGAATGTAACACCTTTTAATGGCTTCATGAACGACTTCTGGCTTGAATCTCTGTCTCCACCTACGAATCGCAATTTTTCGAAGGCACTGTTTCTCTCAAGACATCCATGTGCAAACGAAAGGAAGTTTTCTGCATCCATGCTACAATGAAACATGCAAGGGCCAGGCAAAAAAACTGGCTTTTCATTTCCAGCATGATAAACTTTTGTGCTTCGATAGTTTGTTGGGGTTACATAGAAATCCCCTACTCCATAGGTGGTATCCAGAGCAAAAATTGATGTTGATTCTGGTTTGCAACACTCATCTGCTATCTCTTTTAAAAGCCATTCAGGACAATACAGGCAATAAGGGGATGGTTTGAACTCAAGCCGCCACATCGAAGATGACTTTCTAATGTCGATCAGCTTGACATATTTGTCTGGCTCTTTCTCGTCACTGCGAATCCTTTTACGCATGCTTTTTATCTGTTGTATGTTTCTTGGAACATCCCCAAAACTCTCAATATGCAATGAATCACCGGAGTTTTGATAAGTTCTATCAAATATGGCTGTTGGTCTAGCACGTGTGGATGCCTGTCGCTTCAAATGGTCTTTAGTGCTTTGGGCAACTTGATAGAATGGCTTTCCTGTCTTTCCATGCTTCTTTGGGCTCACAGTATGTTCGTTGCCAGTGAAAAAGTATTCGACCAGTCCTAAAGTCATTTCTACGTTGCCATTGAGCTCTGTAGAGATGGAACTGTTAACAATTGCCTTTTCAAACCTCTCCCTTGATACTTTGTTTGCAAGCACAGTCGTTGTGACTCTTCTAAAGTCGGGATACTTGCTGTGCTTCCAGTATTGAGTGACTACTATGTAACTGTTTTCATCTAGATGTGGAAAAGCACTCCTTTTCTTTGGAAGCTTTGTGTCTTCAACCACATTACCATCTGCCACCTTTAGTAAACGAGCTGAGTAACTCAGGTTGGTGAAAGAACCGAGGTCAGTGATCAGCCAATCTCTAGGATCTCCTTGGTTTGACCTATCAACGAGAAATCCTCCATTTTCTTGGACTCTAAGTGGTCGCTTACGACTGATTTTGCACCTCTCTGGCTTCAAGATTACAGCTAATCTTAGAACTGACCCAAGCTCTGCTTTTCCCTTGTACAAATATGGGACTTCTGTTGTGTAGTGTTCTATTGGTTCTCTGTTGAAAAGTTATAAAGAACTTTAAGTGCATATATCGATTAACTGCAAGTACCCCAGGGGGGGGGGCTTGGTAATTCAAGGCGACGTACCAGTTGCAGAATTTAAGGTCTTTAATTCTAAATTTACTACCTCTTAGGGTAGAAAATTCCCAAATTTGCTACCGCTTAGGACTGTGAAAAAATGATATGATTAGCTCGTGGAGTTTCAACAAAGTTTGAGGAATCGAATTGTTGTTAGGAAGATTCTTTGGCAAGAGAAGTCAACCAGTTATTCAATCTTCCTCTAAAATGGATTTGCTAGCAAACGCATTTTGCCCCACTAAGATTCAAGCACTTGTTTGTTTTTTTAGTTAGCGAATTTACAAACCGATGTGTTGATGCAAAGTCTCAGTCAGATAAAAATAAATGAGAAAGGTGCGCATTTTAATGGAATCCATTCATGTCTTAACAATTCGTACGATCTATTTTTGAGCCTGGTAATACACTGTTAACTCCAGCTAGTCGGAAGAATATGCAGAAATTTCTAGCTCAGTTTTTCCTAGAATGTTAACAATTGAAATCTTGCCCTCTCTTCACCTTGCTAGAATTAATTACAAGTTAGCATTTCGCTCAAATCTTTAAAAAGGTCAGAGTATAAAATTCTATCACAGTTTTCTTTCATTTCAATGGCTTGGAAGGAACTAAGAGTTTTTTGCTGTAACTGTTCCATATGGCGGCATTTATCCAATTTGAGGTCATGACGTCATTGAATTTATAAATCCTAAACCAGAAAAGCTACAGATTTCTGCTTACCACATTATTGTAGACCTTCACTAACTATATAGTTTTCTTGAAGGTTATATCATTTTTATTCTATTGGTTTAGGATTTACGATGATTTAAAGGTTTTCAAAATCTCCCATGAATTTCAAAAAATGATTAATTTGCCGTGATTTTGAAAATAATTAAGATATCAAAAAATGTCCATGGCTTATTTACAGCAAAGTACCATAAGTACCTTTCAGGCCATTCAATTCAAAGAAAAAATGGCAGGATTTTACACCCACCTTTTGAAGATTTGAAAGATTTGAGCCTTATGCTTTACAAGTTATATGCCCTCGAGCATTCCCTGTTGCGTTATTGATGCCATTAAAGTAAAGAAACTAAAAAAAAAACATTAAGTGTCTAAAATGAGAAAGTTCAGAAGGATCATTAACTTTCAAGAGTTGTTGGGTAGGAGTGTTGTATCAATAATTGGTGAGTGTATTCCTATTGCGTTCCTTTTTGTTCTGATTGTGACATCAAGGTATTTGAATTGATTGATTCTTAATGTGGTACTATTTCAAGGCAAATGAAAGTATAAGTAAATGGAAGTCTTTATCTACCTAATACCTGCTATGCAATAACACTATCGTTTCTGGAACAATTGACGTATTGTTATTGTTGCTTACGGAAAAATTTATTACCGTAAAAATTTTGCAAGGGGTATGTCACCTTGAGGTACCAAGTCCCCCCTCTGAGCAAAATACTTGAGCCATTCTAAAAAAAGATCCTTTTCGTTTCAAGCTCCATTAGACTTACAATTTTGGTCCTAGTTATCCCTACCACTACCTTAAGTAACTGAGAAGAACGAAACTCGCAAGTCTAGCCCTCCCCCCCCATCCTTTCTGTTGGAACGTCGAAACTGGTCTACAGGCGGACTTTTATTTTTCCGAGCAGACTGGCATTATCTTGTTTTCAAGAGAAAGTTTACCCTGGGTACCAGATCCTAAAAATTTATCTTTTTTATTTTTTTATTTCTAAATTTTTAGGCTCTGGTACCCAGGGTAAGAGAAAGTTCCGCTTTGAACCCAAATAGAAAGCGAAGTATGAGTAGCTTTGAGAAACTAGCTAGTCGTTTGTTTTGAATTCCACCGGCTCGGAGCATTCTTCTGACTGAAAATTACCCTGAACGCCGCTCAAAAGACCCTTTAAATAATGAGGCATAAGATATGTTGCTCAACCCAAACTCTTTCGTGGAATATTAAAGTCGAGCGAATTCGTACTACATACTGTTTTGGGGGTGGTTGAAAGCTAACGGTTTTAATTTGGCTCAAAAATGGAAGTGTTACAGTATCCGTTCCTCTAAAGTAGACAGTTCTTATTAAGACATATCTGAATGATACTCACGTTTCGAATATATTCACCAGTGGGACTCCCTGTTGGTCCTCTTCGTCACTAACCTATACACGAAAGAAGATGAAATCTTTATATCCTACGTGAAAAACGATGTATTTTTTCATTTCACTTTCATTTTTTCATTCTTCATTGTTTAATCCACGGTAGCCCCGTCAGCCTCCTGCAGAGATTGCTTTGCAGGGGGCCATGCAAAAATAGTACAAATAAAAACCTAATTAATGTACGGTTGATCTAATGATAAAAATTAATAGAAATGTCTCCAATCTAATCAAAAGACAAATAAAAGAAAACGAAAAACCCTTTACAATTTCTTGTTTAGCCTCTTTTTGAAGGTCAGAAGGGAGGGTGCATGCTTGACCTGAGCTTAATTTGTTCCAAAGCTTAGGCCCACGAAAAGAAATAGACTTCTGCCCATTTCACGTTTTGAAGAAAGTACCCTGGGTACCAGAGCCTTATTAAAGTTGGTTAGCCTCTTCTTCTTTCCTTCCTTTTCTTTTTTTTCTTTTCGTCCCCCAACTTTAATAAGGCTCTGGTACCCAGGGTATGAAGAAAGGAACACGAAAGTCAGCTTCGGTGTTTCTTAGTCTCATTGTCTTGAGAGCTGAATTTTTTGCAAATAACCAAGACAAATATTCAGGAGCAAGACTATTTGTTGACTTTTATGGAAGAAACTGCTGATGAGGACTCACCTTTGTATCGCGAAAAATTATTTGTGCAACTTTCATTTTATCAAGGACATCCTCAGCATATTTTACTATATTTTCTCATTAACCTTAATTCTGTGATTTTCGGTGCTGGCTCAAATTCATAATTTCTTGTAAAAGTACACGTATTCACATTTTGCTATCAACAGCCGCTTCAAAGAAACTGCAGTAGCCTCTGACAGAGAATTAAGAAACTCTACAGGGTGTCTACAGGCAGCCCCATTTGAGCGGCTGCTGCTGCTGCGGGAGTTCGTGGAGATTTTCCACTGTCCTTGCTTTCCAGACATTATTAAAGCAAGAAGGATCGAGTCAAAATATGTTTGGATTTCGTTGAATAAAAGAACAAGTTTCCGAAATATTTTTGCCCCCGTGCTAAAATTTAGTGATATGAGAGTTTCGTACATAGAGTTTCTTATAAAAGTTATACCTCTAAACTCAATTTGTTTTGCAAAGGACTTACGGCTGGCTGGTATACTTTCTTAAGTATTGGGACACTTTTGCCTGCAGAAGTGTTATATTTTTAACGCTTGAAATGTGGAGTTAATTCAATTTTTTGGTAGAAGGCACGAAGGACGCCCAAATTACTTTGTAAGGTCTCAAAACAAATAATGACATAATGCACATTCAAAGCCACATCAAAAGCATTTGCTATCACTGTATCAAAACACACTTGAGTGACCTGGGAAATCAAAGTTCCAAATTACAATCCAAGATCCAAGTAAGCTCATTTTTGCATAAGAAACAGCGTATGAGAAACGGTAGGCTCAATTTTGCGAAACTAAAGAGAACTACCCTCCCTGATATAAACATAATTTTTTTTTTAAATTTGCAGCTTTCATTTTTCCGGGTCACTCACACACGTTTTGACACCTTACAGTAATACGTAGCGACTGTTTTGACAACGTTTTGAGCGCCAATTACGCGGGAGACCTTTTCGCGGGAAGAAACTTTGCCATGTTTCACGTTTTTGGTCGTATTTTGCGAAAGTTAATCCCATGAAATTTCTAGAAATGTCAATTTCGCTGGTGCGAAACTTTGCAGTCAGACATTTATATTTGTCTCATGCAAGGAAATTCAATAAAATCTTTTTCATGGACAACCCTTTCAAAATATGCTGCCAACAAGCAACATTTGAGACGTTACAGAATTTGGTAAGATCAGACACTTAATTAGTGAAAGTTCATTCCCGTGAAACTTCCTATTTTGCTCTCTCGCGAAATGTCATTCCCTTACAGTAAGGAATTCGGGAGCCCTTCTTACAAAAAATAAGGTAGCTCTACACTTAAGGTATGAAACTAAACGAAACTCAGAAGGAGCAGTTGGATACTATTAATCTACCAGCCCAACCTTAGGTTTTTTTATGAAAAATGAGTTTAGCATGGTTTCTTATAACTTTCAGCAAATTTAACTGAATGTTTTAATCTGTTTCTTGTGAAAGGAAAATGTGTGTACTGAAGTTTCTTTTGAATCTAGCATCTCATATTGGAGAATTATAAATTTGTTTATCTTACCTGTAAGCAATCAAGTTGAGTTGATGTGACCAATTAACGTTCCGGTGGTACACACAGTGATCTTACGATGGTTAAAGGTCAAGTTACTGAATAGGATTCACATGAAACTTTGTCCAAAACACATTTTCTAGCCCACCCATCCATCAAGAATGTTTGTAATCGTGATCCTCAGTTTACTAAGAATATTTAGAATATTTACGAAGGCATATTGATTCTCCAGACCAGGGACATTCTGATGCTGAACGCAATGGATGGACCTTGAATGCCTCGGGGGGCGGCAAAAGAACGCAATGGATGGACCTTGAATCCCCCGGGGGCATACATGTTCAAGTTACCGGTATGTACCGCCCATATAGGTGGGTTTTTGGGCCCAAAATTCTCTAAAAAAGGGTCCTTTTTGGCAGATTTTTCATAAACATGGGTGAGGTTTCGCTGAAATTCGCTAAAATTGTAGAAAATGGGCTGTTTTCGCCAAAATTCATCATAAAAATGGGTACCAAGGCAAATTTTGGTAATTAGAAGAGGGTAACTTTCTGAAAACCGGGCGGCAGACCCCCGCCCACCAACAAGTCATGTACCCTCCCCCGAGTTTGAATGTTAAAGACAATAAAATGTCGAGAAACTAAACTTCTCCCTGCAAGCCCGTACTTTCCTATGAGGCACGGTAGCTTTCCTTTCCATATGTGTAGTTATCCTTTTCACTTCCTTCTTTTGAGTTTCTAACTGCCGTCTCTATGATGCAAAGTTTCCTTTTCTTAAATTTTCCGATCTCTGAAAGTTGCTCAAAAGACAGCGAAGCCATTTTACTTCTTTCCTGATGAGTTTGTTGTTTCAGACAGGGTTGATTAGGACTCTAAAAAATATTGGTACAGCACTATCGCACAGCCAGTGTTAACAGCATTACTGTTGATGCCACCAGAACCGGATTTCACACTGCACCGAATAAAAAACATCGCATTGTTAGCTACTGGTGGCAAACAGAGATCTTGGAGACAGTTTTATCGTCCGTCGCACAGAATGACTTTGATCAGGTGGGTGACTTCCCAGTAAGGGGGCACTCAGCACATACACATACAGGGGTTAGGTACGAGAAATTTGTAGGCAACCCAAAAATATCAGTTTAGGGACCGTTCGTTATTTAGTCAGGGGTTGGTACTGAAGAGAACTTGGTTGGGTAAATAAACTTTCCCACACTAAAAAGGTTGGGTAAAAACAATTTATTTATAAAAAATGCTGGGTAAAAATTTTTCATGGTGCAATCATCAAATATAGCAAGGCAGTTTGAAATGTCAGCGCTCAGTTATTATCACTGGAATCGCTCAATGAAAAGTTTTCTGATATGGAGTCTTTTTCAGCAATATTCGCAGCAGGAATATTATCATCAGAATTTTATGCTAATCTACCAATCTTTTCAAGATATGAAATTGAAATAATGATTGTTTCAAAGGAGTCTTTAGGCCTGTCAGACATTTATTCAACTTCAAGATCTGGCCTAAGTTGGGTAAAGTTTTTTTTCCATGATGTGCTGGGGTTGGATGAATTTTTTTTCATATTCTTGCAGTTAGGTAAAAGGTAATTTCACTAGGAAATTAATTTCTCTTCGGTACCGACCCCTAGCTAAATAATGAATGGTCCCTTAGCTTTAATGCAACCCAAAAATATCAGCTCATTCACATCTACATACATTGACATCTGTAAACGAACATAAACGATCCTGAAACAATGGAAATTGAGGCCAGGGCCCGGGGGGGTACTTAGTATATTTGTCCGACGGGGATGTGCCGTTTTTAAGGGTATCGTTTTCACCAATTTTTTCTAGCACAGGGTATCAAAATGAGGCAATTTTTCTAGAGCAGGTTGTCAAAACAAGTCAGAGGGGAATATTCTGCTAGATTGGGTCGTTTTTCGGTCAAATTTCATTTTTTTGAGTGTACTTTTCATCAATTTTTTCTAGAACAGGTTATCATTTTGAGCGAAAAATTCTGGAGCAGGGTGAAAAAAAATTTTTTCGTGGGCACACCCCCGTACAAATTTAAGTCAAGTACCCCCCCGGGGGCCAGGGTTGCCTCTAAGGAACCCAGAAATATCATCTTGACTATATTTGATGCCCAAAAATGCATGTGCTGAGTGGGGGTGACTTTGATCACTCAACTCATGCAGCTCCCCTCTCTATTAAGTCTCCTATGTAATAAGACTCTGCCCTAAAATTTGAATAGCCCCCCCATACTTATATCAAATTGCAGAGGTTACCAAAGATTTTCCGTTTATTGAGGTAAATAAATTTTTATGTTAATTTTGATATGGTTCGAGTTGAATCCGCAAACGATGGTGTGAAAGAACTTAAAAGCTTTCATATGTATTGGTATCATTTTACTTCACAAATAAGACCTCTCCCTCTCTTTTAGGCTCCCTCTCTGGAGTGCCCAGCATTCGTACATACTAAAGTAAGGAATGACCCACAATGACCTGCAACGATCCACAATGACCCACAACCATCCACAATGACCCACAACGACCCACAATGACCTACACAACGACCTACAACGACCTGCAACAACCCACAACGATCCACAATGACCCACAACGACCCACAATGACCTACATAATGACCCACAACAACCTGCAACAACCCACAACGATCCACAATGACCCACAACAACCCACAACCACCCACAATGACCTACCATGATCAAATAAAAAAGGTTGATTTCTTTCTACTCTCGAGTACCGAATAAACGGGAAGGGGTGAGAATAATCAGGGGCTTAAAATGATTCAATCTAATAAAAGTTGGGGCTTTAAACGACCGGGGGGGGGGGGGGGAGGAATTGGAAAAGATTGGAAATAGCATTTTCTTAGTAAACACGTATCTTTTTTCATATGTATTGACAAATTATGTTCACTATCATTGCAATTGTTCAATAGTTAATTAAAGGGGGGTTGGAATAAAGCAAGGAGTTTGGGAAATTTTTCAAAAATTTATAAGCAGAGGGGACGATTATTTGGTACTTGAGAGTACATTTGAAAACACAAAATCTTTTGAAAGAGGCTATCAAATGCATGTGACAAGCAATCTAGTTTCTAAAGAAAACCAAAGAAGGCCACATGACATGACTATGACATAACTATCATGAATAGTTTCTTAAAGGGGCTGGGTCACGTAACCGTAAACAAATCTGTTCTGTTTATTATCTATATTGTTGCCCGCACGCGCCGGCACGCGCCCATTGTGTTCTGCAAAGATTTTAGTGGATGGGGTGAATCCACAATAAAGTTACTTCTAAAAATCCATCAATATCTTTGCAATCTTACAACATATGGTTGTTTCGTTTGTTTCTCTAAGAAGTTCAAGAGTTCATCTTCAAAATAGCACTTTCATTTTGAGAAAAATAGTGGAAATTTCTGTGTGATATGGCCTGTCAAAAAAACTGCAAAATCGTCGTTTCGAAAGAAGTTTGTTTACTTTACGTGACCCAGCCCCTTTAACATATACTTTTCCAGTACTAGTGTTTCTTAACTTATAGCGATCTGAGAGTTGAGTTTCTTATGGGCAGTTTAAACAAAAATACCCGTATACCCCGACCCCACACCCTCCAATTCTCTTGTCATTCCTTCCTTATTAATAGAATACATATTCGATTTTTGACAATTCTAATGCACTTGTTTATTATAAACCAATTTCTCATAAGGAAAACATGTGTAACATCTACTCTGTATGCAATTTTGGCCTAATAATCATCTGTAAGTTTTGCTTACATCACAATGTAGGACCTTGACATTTTTTGAGGGAAGAGGGGCTAAATGAAAATGTCAAAACGTAATGAAAATAAGCACTTTGTTCTTCAGCATGAAATGAAGACCACAAGTACTGGCTGAGAAATGAAGAAAAGCCTAAAAATCGAAAAGAGGCAAAAAATAATGGAACTGAGGCTAGTAATCATTATCTTTCATGGTAAAATCCTTTTGTTGCTGATTGCTGTTGGCGGTTGTGGGTCGTTGTGTAGGTCATTGTAGGTCATTGTGGGTTGTTGTGGATCATTGTGGATCGTTGTGGATCATTGTGGATCGTTGTGGGTTGTTGCAGGTCATTGTGGGTCATTCCTTACTTTAGTAAATACCGCCCAGCATTAAATAGCATTAAATCATGTCTATGATTAAATTGGGCGTTTACGGTATACCATAAATGGCACGTACTGGATCGATTCTCAATTATTTTGTACGCCAAGAAGCCAAGGCCACTAAGAGTCACATTTGAACCACCTTCCAAAATAGATGCTCACTTGGATTTTTTATTCATGAGAAGCAAGAACCACGAGAGCCGAAAATTGACGAAACTCTTGTACAAACTTGAAAAGAGCTCACAAACTTTCAATTGCTAGATTATTCCAAAGTGTGATATTTTGAAAGCATATTCTTGGGTGACTTTAGCCCTTATCATGAGGATTTATGTTTCTAGAGACATCTGTGGCAGGATCGAAAACCACATCATAATTTGTTGATTAAAGAAAGGGAACACATTACACTCTTTTTTATAGAATACTATAACTTTTGTCAAGCCTCGATATGCTTAAGAACTTTTCGTTTTGAACCTTACCAAATTCTTAAAGTATTCTTATCTTTCAAATCTGATATGGTTTCAGGCCCAGGGGAACACAGTTAAAAGAAATGTGATGTCATCGCTAGGAAATGGTTGAACTCGAACGAAAGAAAAATTGAAGCAATAATAACGAATGTTCTTAACCATCATCAAGTTTTAAACATGCTTCTTGAAAACATAAATGAAATACGTCAGTCATGCGATTCTCTGTTATGAACATCGCAAAACAGGCAACTGCTGAAAACTGAGACACGAATATGCGAGCGGATGCTGATCAATATTCTCATAATATTCTTAAAATTTGCATGATTCTAGGCCTGAATATTCTTATAAACAATGTTTTTATATAAAAAGAGTTTAAAGTTAGTTGACGGAGCTAAGGAGAGGCAATCTATAAATGGGACAAAGAGACGCCTACGCATGTAATTGCTCCCCTGAGGAAAGATATGCACGCACATGTAGATATCATCAAATACAATAGGTTAATTTTAGACATGCATATGCAGTTCTTGACCTAGCTATTTATCTCCGTCAACTAACTTTAAGAGAAAAGCGCATAAATTTTCTTGTGAAATTTTACCCTTGGTACCAGACTCTCTCTAACGTAAAATGGAGAATGTTTATTTATCCAAGTTTCTTATGAAAAGAAGGTATTGACGTAAAATTAAGTCAGATCTTGCTGCATTTATAGAAATTATACGATATTGATTTTGAAAATCTGCTTGAACATTCTCCTGACTTCACTCATTTTTTCATAGGAAACCGCTTATAAGAAACGGTAGGCTCAAATTTTTGAAAATTAAGAAACAACAGGTATATTCTTCTTCAACAAAAAGTTGTGGATTACAATTCATCGGGCACAATAGACCATTCAATGCCGTCCAGGGTGAATGCAAGTTTGGTGGAGCGAATTTAATCTCATTGAAAATGAATGAATAGTTAGAGAATTGGCTAACGGCACATTTGAAAATAAGACAATTGCACTGCGGAGGCGCAGAATTTGCACTGATTCAAAAGGAACTTTGTTTTCAGTTGTTCTCTTTGATAACTGTGATGTTTTCAGGCGAATATCATTGGCAGGTTTCGTGCACAAGAGGAGTTTCGCTGAACGTCATGGGAAAATTTGCATAATTTGATGACGTCATAGTTCTGATGGATGAACCAGTAACAATGAAAACATTAACATCTGAAGTACTCTGGAGTTAAGCCCACAGTTAGTGGCTATCCATTCATAGTGAACCCCTTGTGCAAAAGGCGGAGGGCCTAAAGCCAGTGTGCCCATGGCCACCATTTTTGACCCGCATGATTTAACCCGCGTTTTCTTAACCTGCATGACCTGCCTCTTACACAAGCCGGTGAATATATCTCATTGAAAATGGGATCTGAAACATGAGAATTTCCACAATCAATCATCAGAACCTAGTTTTTGTAAACATAAAGAGTCAAATTTGCCCTTCCTTGGACGAAAATTGTCAGAAAGTGTACCCTTGCTTAAGCAAGAATGCCAAAAAGTAAACCTTTGGCTGTACTAGGAATCCTAAAAATATATCTAGGGGCCCTAAGGTACCTTTAGCAGCGAAGAACCTCCCCCCTCTATGATGAAAACCCTCAAGATTGCTTGCCTTAGTTTCATAGTGATGGCTGTTCATTTTCTTTCAGCCAGTCAGGTTAATTGTGACAAAGTGTAAGACCATTTTCTTCCCTTTTGCAGGTGAGTCTGAAGAAAACAAAAGTCAATATGTCTGAAGCTGAAACAATGTCAATTGCTGTCCACGTAACTGGTTCCTGCTCATTATTGGCTGCTCATTCAGAATTATTGAACTGGACAAACTAGCCCTGGATGTTTTATGGACTACCTTTCGCATAGATTACTTATACTGATGTGACATTGATAACATACAGTGCACAGTTTAAAATTCCCTGAAAATGATGCAGATGTATTTTTGGAACCAAAATGATCCAAAAAAATTATGTTGCATAAATCCAATAATGTGTCTTTTCCAAAAGTTTCTTAATTTTTTGGGGATCTGAGAGTTGAGTTTCTTATGGGCCATTTCTGTCTCTCGCATTAGAAAAATATGTGCATTTGAATAGTAAAGAAATTACCATAGATTTATTGATAATGAAAATTTTGCCCAATTTAAATAGACGATTGCGCTAAAGATGGTGGCAAGGAATTTTTTACCAAGATGCACTGCGTTCTTTAATCGAATTCCTATAGAATGGTTAAAGAGTCTTAATTAGAACGCAATGCCTCTTGGTAAAAATTCCTTGCCGCCATCTTTAGTGCAATCGTCTATTGGCTTTTTTGCCTGAATATGGCAGATTTTACACATTTTCCAGTGTTAGGGCTGGGGGGGGGTGTGATCCCTCTTGCTCATGCGCTTATGTCATCAAAGACATGCTACTGTTCCTGTCTGGAGTATGGGTCAAATCCTAGGAAAAAAAGAAATGTAAGAATTTAAGAATTGCATTGTTGCAACTTTCAAGTGTTCAAAATGAGTGTCCAAAATTTTACGGTAAAAAGAGGCCTTGTTGATGCATCCAGCAATATATGTTGCCCTGCTGTTGATCCTTTTTGGGAGCACAATAACATCTTCAAGAGGTTCAAAAAGGGGGAAATTTGTGAGCTTCTTTGAAGAGTTTTCAAGCAGTCAAAGAAATCAAGTGATGTAATCCTGAATCTTCTCATAAACATACTGAAATGAAATTTAACTCATCATCAGCCAGGAATTCCCACTTATTCAGTTGTGCATAACACGATCAAAAAGGCAACAAGACTGCCAAGATCTGCAAAATACACGGACAGGTGTACAAGTGAAGTTGAATGGAGCATACAGTAGGAAAACTACAGCATTGTATCTCCTCCAAAAAAATCTTCAGATTTCCAGCGATTGTCTTCTCCGTGTCAGGAGAGAACAACAGGGACATATCTTTTCAAAGGATACTTTATTGAATGAAGGCAGAATCTCTCTGCCAAACAATTTTTCCCTTAGAATCGCATCCATCCATGGATTAATATCACGTGTGATTATAGGGTATATTTTCAAATAATGCCCTGGTTACGGGGGTTCACCAAACAAATTCACTTCTCTTAAGTATTCAAGAATCGATATTTTGAGTATCCATAATATGTGAAATTGATACAGCCAGGGTATTGGGAAAAGGACATGCTAGGGGGTTTTCAGAATCATAAAACTTTCCTTTGAACGAACCTAGAATTGTTGATACAGACTTTTCATATTAAAACTAAATTTCAACAGTCGGTTGACAGAAAATTTAGTTGTAGTATGAAGAATCTGTATCAATAAAAAAAACCTTGCAACAGAAGACAAAAAGTGTGCTGCAACTAAATTTTCTGTCAACCAACTGTTGAAATTTAGTTGCTTTTATGCCTTGCTGCTTCAATTACAGTACTTGCACAAATATGTTGTGCATAGCTGGCTTTGACAAAAGTTATGCTACAAACCTGTACTTTGTTCCAATAAATGAAAAACACAACATTTTTGGATGCCAGTGGTTGAGCAATGAGTGAAATCTCTCCAGGCTACTTGTTTGCACATGAGGTGAAAGCTCTTTTATGTCATTGACAATCGTTGTATTTACCAAAATGCTCATTAGTTTTTCATATGCAGGTGTACCTTGAAAAAATACGTACATACTTTGAATTCCAAGACTTTGAATATAAAAACAAATGCTTGTTCAAGGCATTACCAGCAGCAAGCCCAGCCCTTGAGACATGGATGGTCTGGGGAAATTTCTGTCACCACACCTGGCCTATTGGCAAAGGTGGGCAACGCCATTTTTAGATGTATTTGATAATGTCAAAATATACTGAATCTGCCACCCTAAGGTGCCGATTTCATTGCATTTTTGGGAAAATCTACAGTATAGAGGATTCCCCCCTGTAGAGGGTATTGCACGTCTACTAACTGCCTTATTGTTCTGCTACGATTGGGTGGCTGAACGCGATGCCATAATCCGCCAAACACCCCACGTTTTTCTGACTCCCCGGTACATTTACTTCCTGCCATGCTTCCTTTGTGGGCAGAATACAGGCCATTAATCCTACAGCCAAAACTATCTACTGTCAACATTAAAATTTTTACAGTGAAATTCAATTGCAAATGTAAGGTGGACTACATATTGTGGATTGCAGTATTCATCTTTGCTAATAATTTGACTATTTACTGCAGGCAAACCAAGCTGGGTCAAGCAATGCCATGGAACTGTTAGGAGCTCTACATTGTTTTAAAAAGCTGAAACACATCTGATCGTCATCTCGGAATTGCCAAATGGATAAGAACGAATGAAAGTGGTACGCAACTTTTTTATGACATATGGCACGTAATCCGCTCAATATGCAAGAAAGCCATAAGTGCAAGCAAAGAGAAGGGAATGGAACTACTACAAAAATGGGTTAAAGGGATGAGAAGACATATGTACTGGTGTGTGCTATCCACAAAGCAAGGTTCTGGTGCACTTATTGCAGCAAAATGGGAGTCCATAATGCGCCATGTGGCTGGCAAACATGAAGGTCATGAGAATCCTCTATTCCCCCAATGTGCACATGGGGAACTGGAACGCAGGAAATTCATCAAAATAGGTGAGCTGCAGCACACTTTTTGTCTTCTGTTGCAATGTGAAATCAGATAACAGTTTGTAAGATTTATCAATAGTCTTTATGATTTTGAATTGCTGTTCCCAACCAAACAAATGTAAATTTGTATAACAACGGATTGACTGTGAACTGATTCACAAAAAGTTTGAAAGTAAAGGAACATGACATGCTGCCTTGTTGGTTAACTGCAAATATGTTATACTGTTGACATGATTAATACTCCAAAAGGGTTCCACAAACTAAACTAAATCTTTTCTTACAGCCAGAGGTATAACTTAGCTCATAAGCCTTTCCCCATCAAAATCGGCCACTTGACGTATTAATCAGAAAACATTTTCTTTGTAAGACGTTGTATGGGCGTTTTGCAAACTGATGAAATCTTTGATAGAACCCCTTCAGCATTTTACCCTTGCCAAAGCTGCAGGTACACGTGGTAAGAAACTGCCAAAAATGAAAACGAACACGTGTTGTTCGGGGCAGTTGCAACTGCTGGATTTGGTATTGCTGGTTGTTGAGCAGGTTCTCCTTGATTTTATAGAACTGCAGTGACTTCAGCATCGACAACTGAAATCCACGGGTCACCAGGTCATGTAATCGGTGGGTCACGTTAGATCCTCCGCTGGTCACCATATTTGCGGTCAGTGGCCGAGCAGCTATAGCTGCGAGCATTCCTACACAAACTGGTCCGTAAAAGCATAGAGGAGGTAAAAGGTACTGTTGTTTTGAAACAAGAAACAAATGTCGTCATCGGATTGTCGCTTGAAAGATTGCCGTTGTCGTTGGAAAGAAACATGGTGCGGAATGGGGCAATAAGGTGAGTCATGATTCGCTATTTTCTTTCATAAACAACTTGCAAGTCTCTCAACCAAAACAAACAATTTTTGGCCTTGATAAAGGTAGTACTGTGATGTTTCCCTCGAGGGGCATTTCATTCCCAAAAAATATCGTACACCTTTGGAAAAAATTCTTTTATTTTCTAGAAAAATCATCACAAATCTGTAAAAATCCTTTGCTCTCAAAAAATCTCGTACGATTTACGATTACGAACACTGTGATTTTGACTGAGCAGTCCTTTCAATTCGAAGCAAAGGAGGCCGACACAGATAACTTCATAAATCAGCGGTAACTAGATTAACTAGTACTAGTATAATGCACAGGACATTCTAAAGAGATATTTGCTTTCAGTGTTTCATGTGTTTCAGACTTGGATGATAATAGATTTGCTTCTTTTTGTCTTACGCAATAACTCAAGGTCAAATTCCAATCTCATGCAGTGTGACACATGGAAAAAGTCCATTATCTGCCTTGGTATCAATTAATGGTTTCTAACCTTGGTCTCTAACGACTTGCGTGAATTCTTTAAATTGTTTCAAAGAGCATCATGCGTGGGCATTAGCAAAGAAAGAGCGATGGCACCTTGATCTTACACAGACCAGTGTATGCAAGAATGCTCGTAGCTATAGCCGCTTGGCCACCAGCCGCAAATATAGTGACCCGTGGATTACATGACCTGGTGACCTGGTGACCCGCCGATTACATGACCTGATGACCCGTGGATTACAGTTGCCGCTTCAGCATCACAAATTCTGCACTGGCTGCTGAGCTTGCTATGCCATGGCAGTGACGGTTGGCTCTCTTTCGATTTTGAGATGAAGTTCGCCGATATTGTTCCACGCGCAGAGGGCTATGTAAAGCACGATTAGCCACATGGGACTTAGCTTTTCTGTTATTCGGAGTTTGTAATCCAGTGAAAATATTCCAGAGAGTAAATACTAGCCAAATGATAAGTAGGGACAAGAGTTATTTGAAGTGGTCAATGTAAGAGTTATTGTACCTTTTTGATGAAGAGATTTCAACCAAGGAGTGTCAAATGCCAATCACAAACCCATATGGAGGAAAGGACAACAACAGTTGGCCCATCAAAAACGAGGGAAGGGCTTATTCAAAGTCAGCTGAAATTGAGCATTTGTAAAATGACCTGGAGGATTATAGAAATTGAAGCATGTGAACAACTTAGATATTTTATTGATTCCCTGAAAAGCCACATGAGACATGGGATGATAGGATGTGAGACTTCTGTTGGTATTTATTGAGCTAAATAAGTTTGCATGTCAATTTAAATGATGTCATTTCTTCAAATTAGTCACTGCACGGAAGTAGTGTTCCTATCATTGAAATGCAGACTCATTCACTTCTTGAAAAAATTGACCAATAAAGACACAAGGCTTCAATTTCCAATTTCTGAGCACTGTGGTGTGCTGAGATGCTAAAAGATAGATTCTTTCATCTTTAGTCAATTTTGCTTTCAAGAGGTGAAAGAGTCGCTATTTCAATGATGGTTTCTGAAAATTTTTGGATGGCATCAAAGTTCTTATGTGCTTAAAATGCATATTCGAACAGAACTACATTCCATGCGACACTACTGCTTCCACAAGATATTGGTTGCAATTAATAAAACTAGTCTTGATCAAATGATACGATACCCAAATCAAATTACATGCACCATTCAACAACAAAGTTATTTTCTGGAGAATCTCTCCATGCGTCTCTGACTATACAATTTAAATTATGCAGTCACACTGGCTTTAAAATGTACTTGCTCTGAAAGCCATTTCAATATTATGTGATCAACCTGCAATGTAACGAGCATCCCCTTTCTCGTTTGTAGCATTGTGGCTCTACCAAACGATACTACCCTTTTTATCTGTTAAGAGAGTAATTCTCTGTTAGAGTGGATATTGCCTATTACAATGTAGTTAACTGATCTTCGCCCGTTCTTCCTAGATCAAATTTACTATTGAAGACACACATACAGCATGGCAGATAAAAGTAATCTTTTGGCTACTCACTTGTTTGTATATTTACAACTTTGTAAACATGTTAATTATTCTGTTAAAACTAGCTGTTAACATTGTCAAGGAAGTGTTGCGCAGAGACCGTAGGAAGTAGTTACTGCTTGGACAGCTTCTGTTTCCAACACAATAGAGAACAAAATTAGATTTATGTTTGTGACATAGCAACATTCTTTTCAAAATTATTAGGGGCTCAAGCCCCCTGCCCACGCTTCCTTCGGGCATGTTGGCGCTTATGGTGCAATTTTTGAATGACTTTCCATAACAACTGGCTGCATTCTTTCCCACAATCGAATTGGTATTGTTGGCCGTCATCAAAGTAACGAAATAGAAAATGGTTATGGTAGTCTTATCATATTGTTCAAGGAAAATCATTTAGCAGCTTGACAAAACATTGTTTCAAAATTTCTCTCTTTTCCAGAGTTCACATGTAGCTCAGTCAGATGCCATAAGCTTGTTTACATCTTTGTATGCGGAAGTGTATCCTTTTGCTGCCATGAGCTTGTTTACATCTTTGTATGCGGAAGTGTACCCTTTTGTTGTTGAGCTCTAATTGGATTTTGAGCTTCATCAGTAATGGCATTGGTTTTTAACAATGGGCATTTCAATAGATCTTCTGAAGAAAAGTCTGTGATCTGCTCTATTATATCTTCCTGTTTCTTGGTTTCTGTCAGTTTCTGTACTCAGCAATGACTGTGTGAGTGCAAGCTCTATGGCATGGGCCTAAAACGATAAATTAACATGCCATAGCAAGAATTTTCAGTCAGCGAATAGTTATTAAACAATTGAAATCAATCCACACTTCAAAGATGGAAGTCCCTGCAAGCGAGGAACAAAACAAAAACAAGGGTTGGAAAGTAATTGATGGACTGAACTATTTGGCCTAACCGACCGAATACTACCTCTTAACGCAGCAATAAAAAGCAAACCCAATAAATACTATACTTATGTGATGATAACGAATAATGTATTATTACCTGTTGGACAAAATCCCATTGCCTTCAGTACACTCTGCTCCGTCCAAGGTTCTGTTCTCCATTTGGCAGCGAAATGTTTTAAGGAAGCCATGGTTTCTCTGTAGTCGTTTGCATCAACCCACTTCCCCTCCGACACACAAATACATCTTTGTTGTTGAACATTAGCTGTTGTTGTTTTATCCAATTACAAGCATCGCTGAGTCTACAAATTGTCCTTTTGTTCGCTGGTTTGCCACACACTGCCCAAATTTCTTATCAAACACGTCTATAAAGTTGCTACGCATGCGCTCCGCAACAACAATGGAGTGGCATGCACATAAGTAATCATTTTATTCACGAATCTTTCATTTCTACTGCAGCCTTTGCGGGCCTAATGCAGTATCGCATGGGTTTTGGTAGGGATCAGTATAGGCACAGTGTGCACAACTGCATTAGATTTGAGCAGTAGATCTTCAGGACCCTTAGGGACTTGAAGTTTTATAATGCAGAACATTATGTCGTACAATGTGATGCATTTCTAAGCGGAGAACCTTTTTGAAAACCTTTTCCGCTGCTTTGTGTCAAGTGACCATATTTTTCATTTGTTTGGAGCCCTATTTGTGAAATGATTCTTCTCATCTTTTTTAGATCAAAGAACATACAGTGCTATATACAGTCAGTATCACCTGTAAAAATATGTGGCTATTCAAGATATATGAACTTCAATTTGCAAAAAAGAGACGGATGTTGTCAAAACTGTGTGCTTTGTCATTGACAAGCGAGGTGTCTTGTGTCGTACGCACTACAAAAGTTGCCAGTCAATATTTTTGACTTCACACTAAACGACAAGTATGGAACAAATGATGTAGTGATTGGAAAAAGAACAACAATCACACCAACAGATGTCAGTTTCCCGTACAAATCTTTGAACAGTGACCTGGCAATTGTCTATTTGACACAAGTAGCCATCTAACAACTTGCTGCGGTAAAAGGGAAGGTTGTGCAGCTTTATGGACCGACTCTTGGTGGCCAATCAATTAAGAAACACAAGGGTTACATTGTAGATCCTAGTCGATTAATCAAAGTCATTTTCTGGGGGTTGCACATGGACAGTATTCATCAAGATGCAACATACATCTTCAACACACTTTGTGCTAAGTCAGTGCATGGTGAACAATACCTGAATACCCCAAAAAATGACAACAACTGTGAAATCACTGATTCAGAGCCATTTACAACAGTGTTGCCGGTAGTGGACAATGCATCAAGCTCCAAAACGATAGTTGGTGAAATAACCAGGATCTTCTCCGCTGATAGATACAAGGCATGCAGAACTTGCACAAAGAAAGTGGTTGAAGTCAATGGAGTGTTGGCCAAATGTGAAAGATGACCGCAGCTGGTTTTTAAGAGTCTGTGTGGAAGCAAACAGGACAAAGGACAGCAAAGAATCACTTCACCTCGCCGTTTACAAGGATACTGCTATGAACCCCTGTGAAATATGTGATGTTGACATGCACGTGGATTCCAAGGAGTTCTCCACAAAGTTACTGTCCTTGGATGGCATTAGATGCATAGATGATCCACAAGATTGCACTGCTCCCTACTGTAAGAAGATTGACATTTGAGTAAGACTTTGCCGCCTTGAGGGGGAGGGGGGGGGGGGGTACTTTACCTACATTTGCACGAGAGTGTGCCCACAAAAAAGATATTGATTTGAAAAAAAAATAAAAATGGAGTGAATAACAACAAAAACATTTCTCCTTTCTGACATGTTTTGATAACCGGCTCCAGAAGAAAAATAGGTGGAAACAATATCCTAAAAAAGGCACATCCCTGTCAGATAAATATACTTCAGAAACATAACACGACTTCTTAAACCTTTCGATTGCCATGTTCTTCACTGATTGTTCTTACAATGACTTTTGAAGTCATTCAAAGGACAGTTACTGAAGAAGATGAAAATCGAAACATTTAAGAAGTTGTAGTATATTTCTGAATTATCCTTAACAATGTTATATGCTTAGGTGAATTGGCTCTTTAATTACTTATCATATAAACATATTAAGTACTCCACCCCCCCCCCCTATATGAAATTTACTTTTTATAGATGACCGGGCGTAGATACTTTTCAAGAAAAGGGTGGGAGGACAATAGGTTATTTGGAACAACTTTTTACAATCATGGTAATCAATTTCTTGGTAAGGACTTTCAAGACATTACAATAAACCAACTGCTGATGATAACAATTTAACAAGTTGCTGATAAATTCAATTTATACTTCATCAGCATAGCTTCAAATCTCGTGGATAAGCTCCCAACCCTGATACAGTATTTAGTGACTATATGAAAGATCCAATTGCAGATAGCTTCATCATAAGAATCTTACATCACCATCTACACCTATTTTCTCTGAATTGAAAATTCTAAAGTTAAATGATTAATTATATTTCAAGCTACTTATCTTTGTGTATGAATCTGTTCACCTGTAGTGTTCGTACCTGTAGTATTGTATTGTAGTATAGTAATTGGAAAGTATAGTAGGTAACATGTAATGTAACATTTTACGAATATAAAAAAAAATCTGTTCACCTGATTTCAAAAGGCAACGTATGAATCCTGACCTTGCTTATATGTTCTATGTGATAAAACAACTATTGACAGTTGCTGCAGGGCATGCACATTATTAGTCAGTAGGAGCTGGTAGTATTTCCACTTCTCTTGGGGGGGGGGATGCAGGTGCTTACTGTGCTTCCAAGTAGCTGGAGTATCACAAGGATTCAAGATGAATTTGGTGTGTCTAAATTCATGGCAAGAGCTGCAAAGAAATTGATAAAGGAGAAGGGTGTTCTTTCTACAACAAATCCAAAGCCTGGCAGAAGCGTATCGGAAACTATTCTCGAGCAAGTAAAGAAGTTCAATGAAAATGATGATATTAGCCATCAGATGCCTGGTAAAAAAGACTGTGTTGCAATGAATGTCAATGGGGAGAAAGTTATGGTTCAGAGGCGATTGATACTTTGCAATTTGAAGGAATGCTACCTAAAGTTCACAGAGAAGTCAACAGTTAACATAGGATGCTCAAAATTTGCCGCCTTGCGCCCAAAAAATGTTGTTCTACCTGGTGGAAGTGGAACTCATGCAGTGTGTGTTTGGGCGATACATCAGAATGTGAAGATCATGTTGGATGGATCAAAGATCTCAAGTATGCCAGAGTTTCGGGCTTTAGTTGGACGGGAGGGGAACTATCCTCTCGTGATAATCAAGAGAGAAAACACGGTGAGTGGTCACTGAAGGGATACAGTAACCTTAACGGTCACCCTGAAAACCCCTCTTTCCCCTGTTTCGAAATTACGCAGAGTAAATTGTTTGTACGTAACTCTTTCTAAGAAACTAAACGCACCGATGGCGAGATGACCATTAGCAAGAAATTAGGAAACTCCAAAGACTTTGTTGAAGCAACTTTTCCCATTTTGTAGAAAGAAGGAAATCATACTCAACTTGTTTTGCGAGACAAACATGACTGCTCGGCCCCTCGAAGTTCTCTCACTTTACTTGAAAGGAGTTTCTTAAGTTCTTGGAGGCTTCAAACATTGCAATTTTTTTAATGAACGGCACCGTTTGGATCATTTTACATGCGGGAACAGCCATACAGTTATGAAATGAAGAAATACCTATATTTGTGGGGGCCGAGGGCCATGGTGCCAAGGGCCGGTGATCTCTAATAGCGATGTAATCCTCCCACAACCAGAGTGTTTGCTTAGCCGTTGCTCATTGTGTGAAAAAACTGACAAGCTCAAGTCTGACCTCTTGGAAATCTTTGAGCAGTTAGCAATTGACAAAGTTACATTCAAACAATGGGTGAATGTTGACAGAACAAATCTTGAAACAGTTGTTAAGAGCACCGGTGATTGTCGTTTACAGGGCCATTCATTTATAGCTACCCAGCAATCAAAATTCATGTAGGAGATCAAAGAAGGACCAATGGATGGAGAGGTTCTTGTCATAGGTGATTTTGCAGAGAACTATTCATTCGTCCTTCAAGATGAGATCCAGGGCTACCACTGGACCAATAGCCAAGCTACAATCCATCATTTTGTTGTGTACCATCGGTTTCCTGTTGATTTCAATGAATCTACTGACTTGAATGAAATCAGTTTCGTGGTAATTTCTGATCAATCACAGGACACAGCAGTCGTTCATCAATTTCAATGCAAACTGATCGAGTTTTTGAAAGAGATCATGCCATTCATAAAGGTGATATATTTCTCAGATGGAGCTGCATCGCAATACAAGAATAGAAAAAACTGTATCAATCTTGCAAATCATGAAGCTGATTTTGGGATGCATGCAGACTGGCACTTTTTTGCAACTTTGCATGGGAAAGGTCCTTGTAATGGAGTTTGGGGCACTGTGAAAAGGTTGGCAGCAAGAGCAAGCCTACAAAGGCCATATGAAAATCAAATTCAAACACTGTTACAACTTTTTGAATGGGCAAAGATGAATATCAAAAGAGTGCACTTTGCATATGCCACAAGTGAGGAAATATTGGAAACTGGGAAGAAACTCGCACAAAGATTTGTAACGAGTAAAGCTATAGGGGGAACTCAAAACTTCATGTCTTGCTTCAATACCCAGCTGCAAGACCAAGGTAAAAGCAAGGGAGTACTCCTTTGCTTCAACTGAAACAACATTTAGTGTCAGTAATGTATCCTTGAAGGAATTATTATAATGGAAAAAGATAAAAGGATATGTTACATGCGAGTATGATGGTAAATGGTGGCTTGCATATGTTCTGGAGCAATTTCAAGCAGCAATAGAAATAAAAGTGAAATTTCTGCATCCATCAGGATCAGCAGCCACTTTCTCGTTCTCAAGAAGGGATTATGTTCTTACTGTACCCCATGCTGCTATTCTTTCAACCGTCTCTCCAATCACTGTAACAGGCAGAACATATGCATTGACCGAAATTGAAATGGCTGAGGCAACAATGTGTCTCAAATGAGGGATGAATGAAACTCATAACACAAAGCCCACAAGCGGATTGCCCCTGCCACAAAGCGGCTAGCAAATTAGCTGCATTTGATTGTTACATTTCCTGTTAATTCACACTTCATAAGAACTACACTCATTTTTGTTTATAAGAAACCGCTTATAAGAAACGGTAGGCTCAATTTTTCGAAAGCTAAGAAACAACTCTACCTGAATTGAAAAAGCCAAGAAACTTCTGTAATTTACAGTTTTAATTTTCCTATCACTCTCAAAAATGTTTTGACATTGTACAGTTATAGCAACTGTTTGGACAATATTTTGAGTGCAAATCGTGTTATTTACTCGTTCTGAGATCTTACTAAGTAATTTGGGAGGCCTTTATACAAAACGAAATTAACTTTACACTTCCGGAGTTAAAAATGTAAGAAACACGTAAGACACTTTTGGTACCCAAATGGCCCAAAAATTTAGGAAACTGCCTACCAGCCCCGGACCTTAGTTTCTTATATAAAAAAAAGCCAGTTCAACGATATGTTACAAATTTCGTAGAAGAAATCTCCTTTCCTCAATTGAAGGCAGAAGAATAATTTTCAAGGCTTTATCCCTGCCAAAATATGGTTCGGAATTCGGCAACACATTTTACAAAGAAAGGCTCTACAAATTTCGTAGACCTCTAAAGCTGCATAATCAACGACAAACACATTGGTAAAAGTGATACCTGGCTGTCCCACACGGAAAAAAGCAAAATAATAAGCCAGGATATGCAGGAGGTTTTTGTGTGTCCAGTTATTACCCTATATACTAAGTGTGCAGAATGTACCAAAATGAACAGCCTCGTTCCCATGTCACCAAAGTTTTGACATTGTTCAATCATAAAGTAAATTTAACCGACAGGACTGCCCTTGACGAAAAACAATTCCTTCATCACGCAAATCCGGAATAGATAGGATAAGAGTGTATGAATGTCATCATACCTTTAACGTGCATTCAGACAATCTCTTGCAAAAGTGTTGGACCCCTGCGAAAATCTATGTTTCTCGTAAGTATTTCCCCCCTCCCCCCCCCCCATTTCAATGTTGTTTAGATGATCAATCCATTTGTTCGATGGATGTCTCTGAAAAAACAGTTTTTGCACTGCAATCAACATTGAAACGGGGGGAAGGGGGGCAAAAATTCAATTTTTTCAACAGGGGTCCAACACTTTTGTAAGAGATTGTAGGTATGGTTATTTTACCATGCAGCCCATTCAGTATTTCATTATTTTTTAAAGATTTAATCAAACGTCGAACAATTTTTCTGGGACACCCTGTATATACTGTGAAACAACTCTTGCTCATATCTCATTATATTTATACATTTGTCATTACTCGTTCATTACTTATTAATTAGTTATTATTATGTTTATGCTTTGCAATGTATTACGAGCTGTACTTAAACTATATCTGAATTCACCTTTATGAATTCACCTCTCTATTTTCAACCTTGAAGGGCTGTTGGCATTCAACCTTTTTTACCATATAACAATAATGCAACATGCATGCGTACCTCTATCATAGGTGACACGTGCAAGGATTCAAACACAATAACACAACACCATATTATACCGGCACTCCGCAAATTAGCAGGACAAAATGCAAAATAAGGAAAAGAAAGAAACACATCCTTTATGCCCTTTTTACTTTCTTGCTCAAAAGGATGTTTTCCCTTGAAATTTTATCAAACTTAGGCATTCATGTACCCAAAGTCATACCTAGATGGTTACAATGAGCATTTTCTGTGCAAAAATCTGATTTTAGCAATTTTCTGCAGAGTGTGAGAGCCAGTGTTACTATTTTTGCCGGTCTCCCATACATGGCAGAATTTCTGGAAACAACCTACGAGGGTCCAATGCACCTAACAATGACAAGCTTCCTGAAAGATGGTAGGGAAAGGGAAATTGCAAGGTAGGTCAGAGTTGAAGATGTATCCCATTTTTGCACCATCATTGAAAGGTTCTGGCACAATTTGATTTTATCATGAGTGGCAAACATCCCTGTCACAAAATGGTACACTGAATCAGCAGACGTTACGCTACATACAACAAATTATTCCTATGCTATTCCATCATGCATCAGCTGGATCTGAGCGCTTTTTGAAGATTGATGAAAAACGATCAAAAGAACATGGAGGAAAATGAAGACTGAACTGTTGGTATGTACTGGTCTTTAATTCATTAGCCTGTTGGTGTATGGTATGCTAATGCCTGCTTGGTTGAGGTGCGCCGCATTTGTTGTTTGAAACTGGTGACTGGGTGGGCCTGTCTTGGCAGGCTCCTTCTGGCCAGCTGGATGTGAAATGGTTCATCATGAACCTTCTTTTGGCTGGACAGTTGCTTGATGGTTGCTTCGAGATTTTCTTGGTTATTTGAAATGTGAAATGACTTTCTTGACATTCACAGATTCCTTTTGGTTTTTACAATATAATGATTGGATGGTGCATGACATTTGTCCTTTAATGCAGAGGAGAACAAAACAATATGAACTTACGTCAATTACCCACTAAAATTGATGTTGCACACGCCCTGTAAACAATGGACAGGCAACTAAGCATCATCTTTTTGCCATGTCGGATTGAAACTATGTTAAAAGGGCAATTTTTCCAAATGCACAAGTGCAATGGCTGATTACACTTGGAAACCATGCCGCCTATATAGGCTGCAAGGTCAAGAATGTATACTCTTTGGAATTCCTAGTTATCATTTGCTAATTGTGCCTCTCATTTCTGCAGTGATTGCAATACAGCATCCATCAGTTTACTCTTCACCATGTTTCTTCAAATTTCTTCACACATTGCCAGAGAAAGCGGAACGGGTGCAAGTGGATATTGCAGTGCTTTCTCTATGTCAATAGCAACGTTCTTCTCTGTAGACTTTGCAGCTGGAGACCAAGGATATCCTGTTGCACTGTGATTTCCTATAACAAGGCTGAAAAAAAAATTTCTATAGAATATCAAGGTTGGACAAAATTTATTTTCTCCAGAAAGCCTCTTCAAAAAAACCTTCAAAACGTGCCCAAAATCTTGAACAGATTACCCTCGCATTTCTGCCTTACAATGGCCTTACAGCAATGACTTGTGAACGCTTTAGCACATGCTATTCTCTTGGTAGGATGAACAAGTCCTCCCCCTGGTATCGATGACCTATTCAGGGGGATTCCATTCTCCTAAGAGGACAAAATACAGGAATTTATGTGAGTGTCATCAATTTTAGGAAGGAAAATGTGCTCATTGTTTGCATTCGTTTTTGCAGGATTTTTGAAGGGGCTTTCTGCAGAAAATCACCCATATCCACGGGAAGGGATGGCCGATTAAAGCCGGGTAAATTACTGAACCTAATTGAACATATTGGCAATAACACAAGAAATTTTTCAATATTATTTCTTTGATATTCATGGAGCAGTGGCCTTCCAAGCAGGGTTTCTTTTTTCCGACTCACCCAGTAGTATTCTTAGTAGTAACTGTACTGCGCCTGTGTTTTAAAGTTGAAAAATAGGTTATCGGAGTAAGCATTAGATTTTTGCCTTGTTTTGTGATTTGATTTTGTGACTTGGCCTTAAGTTTTGGATATTTTGCTAGTGAAAATGAAGGGTTTTGCTGCATGCAAAGTAGTAGAGAGGCAAAACCTTTTAGATATTCTACGAAAGACCGTGGATCAAGCTTTATTTTATATGCAAACTACCTTCTAGATGATGAACAATGACCATTTTGCAGGCACATTTTTGTGGAAATTTTGCGCTCACATGCACCAAAAACTTTTGGTCAGGTCTGGTATCTGGCTCTTGGCATTCTTGCAACACAAAGCTTTGTAGTTCAAATTATTGTTTTGTTACCATTTTAGAGTCTCTTCACTCTTCTTACAGGGTTACCAGACAATCTGGTTTTGGATGAGAACGGTAAAGTGGCAGTCAATGTGGCTTTTGAGAGAATTCAAAGAGGATTAGGAGAAGTTGTTGCAAGCACGGTGATTGGTAAGTGCCTTCAAACTGTTATTGGTTCAAAGGTAAAACAACTTCAAAATACTAAAAGAGTTAGATGCTATTATAGAGTTAAACTTGTAGCAGATGGAGTTTGTGGTACAGAAATAGTCAAAAGCAGCCAATATTCTCATTTGTTTGCAACAGGAGATTGGGAAGATGTTGCAAAGGTAGCCAATGAAAAGATTGAGCTTGGAAGTAACATGCAGCAGTCCAAAATACTTCAGAAAATTTACGATACAAAAAGGTGATACATTTGTATAGAAAGGAGAGAGTGGAAAGGTAAAACCTCAATGATTGTCTGGTGAAAGAGAAGGAGATGTCAAAGCGCAGCAAGAACCTCCAGTTACCTTTGTCTATGTACAAGCGGAAGGATGAACGGCTTATGATAATTTGCGAAGTTTTTAAAAACTTTGCAAAAACTTTGCGAAGTTTTTGCAAAGTTTTTTCGATGTATCCGATACACACATAGAGAATGTCAAATGCATTGTAAACAACTAATTTAAGCAAATTGAGACAAATAGGATACTTTTAAAAAAACTTCGCAAATTATCAATTGGGCCCCCTGATTGATAATTTGCGAAGTTTTTTTAAAAACGGCCCAGAAATTGACAAGAACCAGTGGAGAGCCTCGTGCCTCTGTAGAACATTGTAAAACACGTCAAATCATGACAGAACCTACGCTTTCAAACTATTTTAGTCGGTTTTTATGACGAGACTTGCAATCTCCACGTGCTTAGGCCTAAATGTAAAATTGTTCAAAAACAACAGGCAAACGCATGCGAGTTACTTTATTTGCCCCTAAACCAGCTTGCCTTGGTACTTTCTTCCTCATAAGATACAACAATATCAAGTATCGGACACATTTAATGGCATTTTAGAAAAACTTCGCAAATTATCAATTGGGCCCCGATTGATAATTTGCGAAGTTTTTCTAAAATGCCATTAAATGCGTTCGATACTTGATATTGTTGTATCTTATGAGGAAGAAAGTATCAAGGCAAGCTGGTTTAGGGGCAAATAAAGTAACTCGCATGTTGTTTTTGAACAATTTTACATTTAGGCCTAAGCACGTGGAGATTGCAAGTCTCGTCATAAAAACCGACTAAAATAGTTTGAAAGCGTATGTTCTGTCATGATCTGACGTGTTTTACAATGTTCTACAGAAGCACGAGGCTCTCCACAGGTTGTTGTCAATTTCTGGGCCGTTTTTAAGAAAACTTCGCAAATTATCAATCAGGGGGCCCAATTGATAATTTGCGAAGTTTTTCTAAAATGCCATTAAATGTGTCCGATACTTGATATTGTTGTATCTTATGAGGAAGAAAGTACCAAGGCAAGCTGGTTTAGGGGCAAATAAAGTAACTCGCATGCGTTTGCCTGTTGTTTTTGAACAATTTTACATTTAGGCCTAAGCACGTGGAGATTGCAAGTCTCGTCATAAAAACCGACTAAAATAGTTTGAAAGCGTATGTTCTGTCATGATTTGACGTGTGGATGAACTGATTGAAAATCGCCTCAGGAAAGAATATTCAGGAGCTTTTGGATCTTCTTCCTTGTACAAATACAGATGCATGGATGTTGCTGTCAATGCATATCATGATTTGGAGGGCATCTCAGATGGCTCAATAAAAAAGATAATGTTAGGGAAGCGAATGTTTTGCTTAACTTGAAGAGTCTACCACTATTAGAAACACATTAGGGAATGGCTGGTGCCCTACCAAACAGCAAGGGAAACACACAAGACAGGCTATGGTGATCTTAAGGCAGATCATGTTTTGATCGCGGCTGGTATGTGTGCCGTCATTATAGATTTTGGTAAGAGTGTTCTTGCAAACAAAGCAAAGTTGAACAAAATCCCACAATCTGAGCAAACATAGTATCAAGCCAAGTATCCATTGGTTGCCCCAGAGGTGGCAAATGGCACAACACCACTGTCCAGAGAAAGTGACACATACCAGGCTTCCCAAACAAAAAACGCAACAGATTCAAAAAAATTCTGACGGAAGCCGTTTCAAATTAATAAGCAAATGGTTATTTTTATCTAAATCTGCAATCTTTGAAAAACTTGTTTTTGACCAGCTGTATCAGTATATGAAAGAAAATGGTCTCTTCTCCCCTGATCAATCTGGGTTTCCGAGGCTTCATTCTACACTTACGTGTTTGCTCAAAAATACTGATGACTGAAACAATGGCTTGGACCTTGGACGGCTTGTGGGATTAGTGTTCATTGATTTGAAAAAGGCTTTTGATACTGTTGATCATGACATCCTCTGTGAAAAACTTCAAATTTATGGTGTTCAGCAGCGAGAGCTGTCTTGGTTTAGGTCATACCTATCCAACCGTAAACAATTCTGCAGGGTTAATGGCGTTGCCTCAGACATAGGGGATGTAGAAGTCGGTGTGCCACAAGGCTCATGTCTCGGCCCTCTTCTCTTCCTCATCTATATCAATGACCTTCCACTGGCCGTCCAGGGTTCAACTGTGTCCATGTATGCTGACGACACCAGTTTGTGTCACCAGGCATTGAATATGACTCAGCTGAATGGTGCTATTAACAATGATCTTAGGCGATTGGATACATGGCTTCAAGGCAATAAACTTTCTTTGAATGTTGCAAAAACACACGCCATGCTTATTACTACCAGGCAAAAACGTAACGTTCTCAAAAGTACAAATCAGAATTTGGAATTGAACTTACGTGACAATGAGCTTGACGTTGTTCAAAAAACAAAGTACCTTGGTGTCCAAATTGATTTCTCTTTAGATTGGAAAGAGCAAATAAAGGCTGTCTCTGCCAAGGTCTCAAGGGCCATCGGCTTTTTAAAGCATGCCAAGAAGTTTCTACCAAGGGTAACTCTTGAGAATCTTTACACAGGTATTGTTGAGCCACACTTTCGATACTGTTGTTCTGTTTGGGGTTGTTGTGGTTCTAGTGAAATCAAGCAGCTACAGAAGCTTCAAAACCGAGCTGCCAGGATTGTTACGAATAGCAGCTTTAACTCCCCAAGCAGGCCACTTATCGAAAGGCTGGGCTGGAAGACCATTGAACAACTCATTAGTAATGAGTCAAAAACAATGGTCTTCAAGTCACTCAATGACCTGGCTCCGCAATACTTGAGTAGCCTTTTCAAAAGAAATTCACAATGCTCCACCCGTTGCCTTCGAAACACCGAGACTGACCTGAGGGTACCAAAGAAAACATCTGCAAATGGGCAGAAATGTTTCTCTTTTAGGGGTGCAAAATTGTGGAATAGCCTTTCAGCTGAGTCAAAAGCAGGCATCCTCTCTGAATAGCTTCAAAACATCTATTTAGATAACTACAGGGGTGGGGCCTGCGGCGGTGGCGCTGGTTGTCCATGGGTGGCGGGCCGGCTTGGGGCGAATGGCGGTCATGGTTTCGATCGCTGTTCGCTCCGGGTTGTCGTGTCGCCGGGGGGCTGCCGGTGCTGGCGCTGCAGGTTCTGTCCCTGTCAGAGACTTAGGATTTGTTTTTCTTTCTTGTTTTTATTTCTAATATGTATATAAATAATCAATTCTTGTAGATAGGTTTTTAAAATGATTAGATTAAATTTTGATATATTTTTCAGAATTTTTTGGTGACTTGGTTGAAGAGTTAAAAATCAATAAACTTCAAATTTTCTGTCAGGGCAAAACCAGAGCTACAAGCATTAGTGCAAAGTATACTGTATAGTTAAAAGAATGGCAATATCTGAAACTTTACATGATTACATTAACAATCACACAGCTTCATTAAGAAACTACAACAAAGGGATCTCTTTCAGGAGTTATCCATTGTTGAGGGAGCTTTCAGTGTTCATTTATAATTGAAAGTATCTGATTTTTGCACAGAACATGCTCATTCTAACCCTCTACATATGACTTGAGATACTGGAATATTCATCCAAGTTTGTGAAATTATCGGGGGGAAAACATGTTTTTGAGCACAAAAGTAAAACCGTACTTCCAATGTAAATTTTTGTCTGAGAGATTTTGCTCTTGAGTAAAAAACTTTATTTTCACATGACAGCTATGACATCTATTTAGGATGAAAGCTACGTTAAAACTTTCAAGCTCCACAGCTTACGAGATGTGAAAATTGGGTATAATGAAAGCTGACCAGGTCAGGGGCAATTGTAACACGCTGTTACAATTGCCCCCATGTAAGCTGACCGATGGCTTGGTCTTGATTCAATTTCTATTTGAGGCAAACAGCATGCATCCATGCAGTATTATAGAGTTGAATTTTTGAAACTTTTAAACAATAATTCCATTGATATAAAACACTTTTTCTCACAATTGATTCATTTGTTCAATTGATTCATCGAGCTTTATAACAAAGAAACAACAAGTCTGGAGATCTGAAATAAAGGAAGCTTTCCAACGTATAGTGCACATTTTCTCAACCTCAGGGGAGGGATGATGAATTGGAATGTTTCACATCAAAGATCTTTTGTATTTTCATTTATCTTGAACATGGTTTGTAGCAGAAAACGGACAACAAACCGAGGAGAAAATCTGCATTTACTGCCAGAGGCAGCACAATGTATTTTAAATCAGGCAAAATCCGTACGATGCATTGCCAAAGAGATGAATTTATGTCACGTAACCCTGTCAAGATATTGCAATAAATTAAGAAATATAGAAGCTCCAAAAGCGGGCTACAATCCCCACACAAGGGTATTTTCAAAGGATCAAGAAAAGTCTTTGGGCCAATAAACACTTCCTTCCCTATATTAGCTTCAAAATCTCTGGTCTCACAACAGATGAAGAGAAGAGTGGATACCTGGCATTGATATGTTCTGCGTTGAGAAACAAAAATAGCTGGTGAATGATTCTCTGTACTGATTTTAAAGATGTGTTACAATTGCCCCGACCATGTGTTACAATCGCCCCATGTTACGGGGCAATTGTAACACTTGACCGCTGGTTTTAAAACTTTCACGATGACACAAAATTTGGTTCTGCATGGATGAAACTTAGTTCTATCTCATTCTAACAGATGCAAGTATAATATTATCTACCCCCAAGAACGCTATTGACCAGTATTTAGGCGTTACGGATGATTTTCCAAAAAGTGTTACAATTGTCCCCGGTCTCCCCTATAAATCTGAATGTATATCGCAACAAAATGGTTGAGATGACGAAGGAGATAGAGCCAGAGAGTCAAGAAAAGTGATGGTAGAAAAAGTTTCTCTAAATAAATTGTTGTCCTGTTTGTGCTGCCCAGTTTGTAAGATGCCAGATATTGAATTCCACACATATGAAGATAAAGGCATGAAATTTTGTGAGAAAGGGTTTGTTTACTGTGGCTCTTGTGAGGTGGTAATAAATGAAGGCTACCTCAGTGAGAGAGTAGGTGGCTCCCAGTCAACAAATGAGCCCTTTGAAGTAAACACCAGATCAGTCTTTGCATTTATGGGCATTGGTTGTGGTTACACTGCAATGAAAGACTGGTCAACAATTATGAATTTTCCAAACTGTCTAAACAAACATTCTTATCAAACAGCTGAAGATAAATTAATAACTGCTAGCAACAAGACATTTGATGAAGTTGCAAAAAAGTCAGTGGAAACAATACGCCAGAAACATGCAGAACTTGGTGAATTACCAGACGAGGACAATATCCTCAACATTGCTGTTTCTTATCATGGCACTTGGCAATGTAGAGGTCATTCTTCTCACAATGGTGCAGGCATTGTCATAGATAATTTGAAAAAGTGAAGGCCATGATACCAACGTCGATTGCCGGATCCGAAGATGCTTGCGATGACGAAAAAATGAATAAATTTAAAGGCAGAAACACCGCAACACAACAAAAAACAGCCCTGAAGAAGTCCTGCAGCCCTGAAGAAGTCCTGCATGGCAAGACGAAATATTGGCAAAAATTAAATTAATCGTATTTGCTGTTGTTTTTTGTCGTGTTGCGGTGTTTCTGCCTTTAAATTTGTCATAGATCTTTTGACTGGCTTGCCTATAGACTATGAAGTCGTTTGCAACATCTGTCATCAATGTTTCAAGGCCCCAAGGCAGGATCGTATTCTATCCCCACACGTCCAGGGCCATCAGGCCCAACTTCACACCATCCCTTTTCTTTTCCTAACTCTCCAAAAATTCACGCCTTCAACACACCTACCTCTCGTGTTTTTGTTCCAGCTATTAGCTCCTCCGCAACTCCTATTTCTTCTTCACCCCTCCCCTCCCCTCTCCCTTACTATTCTCTACTCCTTCTCTCTGATCCTCCATCGCTAATCTCCAAAATTCTGCTCCTGTTCTTATAGAGAGACTTCCTTTACTACTTCCTCAAACTTTCTTTAATGATCTATCTAGACATTACGGTTCCTTGTTCTATCAAACTAAAGAATCTTTTTTTCCCGCGGCATTGGATCAAGCTACTTTCCACCTTTTACTCTCCCTCTCTTTAACTCTGATCTGACCAGGGGCCTTAGACACAATCTTTTGGTACAATACCATGAGGCGGTAGCTACTCTAAGACATAAAATTTGCCAAATAATGAAGGACCACCACCAAGTCCTCCAACCAGAGGAAACAATCAGGATAAATGCAATAGTAGAAAACATGAACAGTTTGTATAAACCGGACATAGTCCGGACTATTACCGAAAATGCAAAAAGAGCAGCCAGCAACAAAAACAGCAACATGAAATGAAACAGAAAAATTAACTTTACATACAACAGGAAACAGACAATGAACTTTACATACAACTTTGTATAAACTACCATTATTATTTATAATCCTTAATTTTTTCAATGTTGAACTTGGGCCAAAATTGATGAGTCTTTTCTTCTCACTTTCTATCATGACCACAGGTACAAAGGATGGGGCAAACATAATTAAGAAAAAGAGTCGGAAAAGAACAACATTAAGGAAAATTTTGAACAAAAATCGGAAAAAGGAACCGACATTACTAAAACACGGAACAAGCGGAACAAGGCAGTAACAAGCGGAACGAGTGCGGAACAAGCCAGTAACAAGCGGAACAGTTCAGTAACAAGTGGAACAAGCGAGGAACAACCCAGTAACAAGCCGAACAAGCAAGGAACATCTGTCTCTATCCCAAGGGAAGTTCGAAATATGTTGAAATGAAAGAGTAGCGCGCGGCATTAGATAATAAGTCAAGAAGATAATAGGGTAAAGAGCAGAAAAAAGGCGCCACATGTCCCAAAGGAGTCCAAAGTTGTTGCAAGGGAACATGAATAAGGAAGCAAAGGTGTCTCTTCTTTCTTCTACTCCTTATTGTTGCCGCAACCTTCTCGTCATTCTTATTAATCCTTTCGGCTTTCTTTCCCATTCATCTTTTCCCATTGTCTGTGCACTTGAATATTTTGAAACAAAGCTGTTTGAAGTTTTGAATAGTTTTATACAGGAAACAAATGAATAAAGACAATTTATTTTGTTTCTTAAATCTGAAATTATGGAGGTAGATTTTCCCAGTACTTTTTTGAAAATTTTGGGTAGGGGTCTGCCATGAGCATATTCGATTCTTACGAAAATGGTACCCTTGGCTAAACCAATAATTTGGTCAACCTTGATACCCTTTGTATTTATTCTTTAGCATTGCTCCCTTCAAATCAATCTATCTATCTATCAATCAATCAATCAATTAATCAGTCAAGTAGCGGCAAAATGTTTATACGTTTCAACGATATCGGATAGAATAGTAGCCTGCCTGCAGACTTTGGTTACTGGGGAGGAAAGAGGAACTACTTCTAGTTTCTCATTCCTTTCTCTCCTCTCCTCCTCGGTGATAAAAGTCTGTGTGCAGGTTAATAGAATAGACGATTACGAAAAAGATGGCGTTGGGAGGCATTTGACCAAAATGCATTGCGTTTGCGTGCTATAATGCAATCAATCGTGACCGTGATTCTATAGAAATTCATTCATCAAATGTAATGTATCTTGGTCAAATGGCCCTCGATGCCCTCTTTTCCGGAATCGTCTATTGGTATTGATTTTAGATATTCATGAGCATTCTGGACGGTTGGGTCGGCCCTGGGTGGCTCTTAGTGAACCTCAATGATAATGCCTTGAATTCTTTTCCTAATACTGTGAACAAAACATATGCAAATTCAAAGTATCTCTGCCTCGAAAAGCGTTTTGATGAGACAGAAGATAAAATGATAACAAATAGTGAAAAAATTGATACTGAGAAATAATACTGATATAAACAAAAGGTAACAAGGGAGGGTAATTCCAACCCCACCCCCCCCCCAACCGTTTGACCATTCAACGCGAAAGAAAGCCAAAAAGAAAAAAAAAGAATGGCGAGAAAGTAGCGGCAACAATAAGGAGAAGAAGAAAGAACATACACACACCGAAAAAGGAACACGTCACAATTGGAACAAATGCGATAAAAAAAGCTGCGAAGGACTGTTACACAATACAAAGCAATCAATAATATTGTCAATTTAGGGACGACTACATTAACCAAGGGGGGAACTTTACTCCTTCAAAAGGGTCTATCTTTAAAGACTTGGGAACAATCATGTGTATTATTTAAATGTTAGATATCCAATGTACCTGATTGCTTAAGTGCCTGATTGCGACGAGGAAGAGGTGCATACCCTGCAGTCAGATATTCAGGTACATCTAAGGGGTATCCACCATGGATAGGCCCAAAGCAAAGCAACACACAACTAAGCACACCACCACTAAGCAAAAGGTGCATACCCTGCAGTCAGATATTCCGATACGTCTAAGGGGTATCCACCATGGATAGACCCAAAGCAAAGCACCACACAACTAAGCACACCACGACTAAGCTCCTGAGTACCAAGCAACAGTTAATGATGGTAATGCTAACCTTTTACAGAACACAGAAAATATTTAGGCCGTTACAGTTACAGACTTGAATTTGGTAGTTGATTTGAGGATTTGATCATAAATTGCAGGCGTAAACAACAAGAATAAAGACACGGGTATGATATATTAACTTTTTTCTCAACATGGCGGCGTCCAACATGGCTGCGTGCAACACGAGAGCAACATGGAGGCGTGGTGTTGCCCGTTGACGAGGGTGTAACTCTTTATGAGACTCTCATCTTTTTCACAATTTGATATTGAGGTTTTTGAAGTTTTTAATAATAAGTTTTCAGTTTCATATGGCATGTTAAGCGTCATTTTTGTTTTGGTTCTCGCTCAATCATGTCTCAGGAATACGCGACATTGGCCGTTGTCAAAGAACTCCTGGCAGTACAATTGGACAGTTTTCGCTCGTCAGTGCAATTGCTTGCCTTCAATATGGTCTAAAGTTGATTCGATATCTTGGTGCTAAACTTTGGAATACATTACCCATGGAACTCCGAAATTCTCCATCAAAACTATCCTTCAAAACTAAACTGAAAATTCATTTATTGAACAAAGTCAACCGATGATTCCATTTTGATACTGGCAGTAGCTCTATTAATCTATATGAAGAGAAAATGCACAATTATGTAACTTCATCTAAATTTACCTAGTAATAATTAAGGATAGGGGGGCTCTCTCCTCGATTAGTTTACCTATTGAGAGAGCTCCTCCTCTAAGTAATTCCCTGCAGACAATTTATTTAGCTCCTCTTTGTATTTGTATATTGTATTAATTTTCTGTATCCTTGTATTAATTTTCTGTAATATGATCTGTTATCCGTGTAGTTTAGTTATTTATTCGTATATAGTTAGGAGATTATAAATTGTATGAAGTGAATTTAAATCATATGAAACTGAAACTGAAAAAAATTATGTTCTAGAAAACAAAACATATTGTTTCCTCATACCCATGTAGAAAGCACTAGCATAAGAGTGTTAATCACTAGGATCTGATAGGCAGGAGCATGCTGTTTTATATTTTACAACAGTTCATCGTATGATAAGATGTTTTCAGCCAGGGAACAAATTTTTGCTCTCTGATATTAAAGAAAGAACATACAGTATGGGAAATCCGTTATTGTTATCATAGTTATTGATTTACAAAACATGATGTCTCATTCCGCTTTTTGGCCTTCCTAAATTTAGGGCGAGACAGAATTTTGTGGCTGATGACAATGGTAGAGTTAATGCATTTGCAGTGAATGAGAAATTCAAATCGGATCTTCAAAGGGATGATATCAGCGTGTATTCCATAGGAAGAATGATAAATAGCATCCATCCTCATGTAAAACACTCCAATCAAAGGAATAGAATGGCGGGGGGTGCATTTGGCAAAATGTATATTACCAAATAAGAATGCTTTCTAAAAATCACACTTTAGATGAGAGGGATTAAAAGAATGAATGCGATATTGGAAATTCAGAAGGGAAGAGAGTTTCAAGAGATGGTGAAGCAAAGAGACAGGAACAAGAAGGTCATTTACAACAGGGGAGACAAGAGACCATCACGAAACAAGACAAGCAACCCAAACAGATTTAATCCAAGAAAGCGTCATCATTGCAGAAAGTATCCAAAAAGGAGGAGGATGAAAATCTATTCATATGGAAGGAAAGGGATGAACTATTAGCAAATGTATCCAAAATAAATGAAAAGAGGGCTTGCATCACCACCAGGGAACTAATTGACAAAACAAAAATTATGTCGTCTGACCTGGAGCTCAAATATGAGATTGGCAGTGGCTCTTATGACATTGTAACATGGAGGTTTATTGAAGAGGGCAGATAAGGATTATGAGACATGTGTCATAGTAAAAAGAGTTAAAGGGCAAGGATGATGGCGATAGTCTAGAGGCATTATTTGTCGGACTGTAGATGCTGTATTTCCTTTGCCTGATGATAATAAAACCAGGCGATGAAATGACATATATAACCTTGCACCAACAGAACTCTATCAATAGTATAGGATATCTCTGGAAAGTAGAAGTCAGCTTGCAGCCACAATTTTAATTATTATTCGAGGGGCAAATATGTCCACTAACAAAAGAGCAGTAAGACCACTGGATGGGGGAGACAGCAAAATGAATCGTTAGTTCAGTCCAGTGTCTTTGTGTTGGTTATGATCTGCAAAATTTCTGAAGTTAAGTAAGTAAGTAAGTAAGTATTTGTACGTATTGGACGTACTTTTTACATATAACACATAGCTAATATAAAACATTTGAATTTAATTCCTAACTGATCCTAAATCCATCATGGATGGAGATAGATCGATCAGTACATTATCCAACCTATCACAATCAATCTTGGTTCTCTTCACAACATGACACCAATGCAAAAAGTCTCTGTTTTGGCAACCCTAACATTTGGAGATGTGGAACCAAAACTAGTCACATTGAAAACACACATGCAAACGAGAGTCAAAGAAGACTGCGTGCTAGAGGATCCAACAGGATCAGCAATTGTGCATATTTGGGTTCCCAACATATCCAAACTTCAATCAGGTAAAACATACAATTTCCAGCAACTCATGGTCAGACAGTTCTTAGGCTCAATGCACTTGTCAACTACTATGTCCACTTCCTTTGAAGAGGCTGATCAACAGATTGAAAGTGTCAGTGGCCCAACGTTTCTTGCTTCACCAATCATAGAAATGCTTGTAGAAGAGGTCACATTTCTTACACATCTTGACATACATCTCTCCTGTCAGTCATGCAACAGAAAAATTTCAGCAGCTTCAGAAGGAAAATCGGTCAAATGCCCGCAGTGTGGGGTGCGCCAACGAACAGCCAATTGCAGGAAAGATGCATCAGTGACATTAACTGTGGATGCAGGGAATGGTGTGTCAAAGAGTCTGAAAGCTTTCACTGAGGTCTTCTTTAAACTCCTGGCTTTGGCAAATGTATCTCTGCAAGAAAAAACAGATGCTATAGAAGAAGCTCTACTGGACCTGAGAAACATCAAACTGAAGGTGGAAGGAAACAAGAATCGCATAGTAGACGTTTTCACTGGGGATATCAAAACAAAACAAAAAAGTTCTCGATTACAATAGATTATACTTTTGACATGGCCCGGGCCAACTTTTAACTATGCCTAACCCTTTAAGCTTTTTCTAGGCTCCGTGAGTCCCCTCCAGGGTTCATGGATTTTAAATGTGCCTGCAGATATTCGCTGAATCTCAAAATGTGCCTGCCTATTGGTTGTTTTATTTGTGCCAACAGTGCTATGCAAGTAATCACAACGGTAAGCAGTTACGTACACATTCTCTTGTCCTAGCTATCACAGTACACATTGGCAGGAAGCTGTGAAGACATCCGTTCCAAAAGTAATATCCTCCAATTTATCACAACAAACCAGCTGATGTCATTGTATACACTCCCGTCACGAAAGTATACGGACAGCTGAAACAAAATGGCATCAAATTTGACCGTTAGCCCTTCGACCCCAAAACAGTTCAGCCGTTATGCGGCCATTTCAGGGACTGGAAACCAATTATTTTACCGCCAAAACTTTGTTTATCGATCACGCAATCAAGGAAGAAATGAAAAAATGACAAACAAAGCAAAATGAAGTGTTTTGATAGCAAAATATGAATTTAGCTGTGAGAAGGAAAAGCAATCGAAAACAAGACAATATGTTCAACAAATTTCCAGTCTTGGAGGCTGCTACATGACAGGAGGAGATTGTATTTTATGTCAAATGAAGCAGAAAAGATCGCCGTTTTAGGAATCATGTGAATGATAGCAAAAAGACACTTGGGTATAAAATGGCAAAATTAAATTTGAGTCTCCCATGGCTGTAGGGTTGCGATATCATCTTTGCCAAGGTAAGTTTAAATTTGTATCAAAGCCTCAAAAATATAATTAATGCCAAAGGTTGGCCTAAAGTTGGTATCATTTTGTACATCTTACATAGGGGAATCAATCTGAGCAAAATTATACAGTCCCTAACGAATTTTCTTTGCAACAATTTGGTATTGAGTTTGATTGCAATAATTCTGTTGTTACAAAACCTTACCTCGATCGCAGCAACTGTTTCTTTTTTCATTTATAACTTCATTATATCTGGATTTTACTTGAATTTTCTTTCATATTTGCAAATTTCAGACTTTTCTGCACCAAGTGATGCTATTCCAGTGAACGAATTATTTGGAAAAGTATCTTAAATATCAGTTCTAAGTTGGGAGGCTCCTTCGTTATCGATTGCTTTTCCTTCTAACAGCTAAATTCATATTTTGCTATCAAAACACTTCATTTTGCTTTGTTTGTCATTTTTTCATTTCTTCCTTGATTGCGTGATCGATAAACAAAGTTTTGGCGGTAAAATAATTGGTTTCCAGTCCCTGAAATGGCCGCATAACGGCTGAACTGTTTTGGGGTCGAAGGGCTAACGGTCAAATTTGACGCCATTTAGTTTCAGCTGTCCGTATACTTTCGTGACGGGAGTGTACAAGCCAAACGGAACAGAAGAGATTGATGAATGGTGCAGCTGGAGCTAAACTTCCAGGATGCCTTTCCACAAGCGCTCCTGCAGAAAATAATGTGGCAAGTCTAGCACCGGAATGGCTTGTTGAAATGTTGTCTGCAGCATTCAAACTGATGTTGCCTAGAAATATGTCTCGTGTGTGTTAATCTTGTAATCATGTATGTTCATATCCGGGCAAGTCTCTCCGAGCTTCAATAAAAGTAAGAATATGCCCATGCCTTCTCGCCCCATGGGACCCTAACCTATTTAAACAAATTCAACAGTCATTGTTTATGAGCTACAAGCAACAAAAAATCAAAATATGTAGGCTGCTGACAATATTCACCATTGCTGACAGATCTAATGACCGAGGCCTAAGTCCCACGAAATTTGCCTCAAGCGGATGTCTTGGAAATTGTCCAAGCGGCAGTCCCAGAGATACAACAGCCAGACCAGAACGCCGCTCAGAATGCTGTGCAAGAGCCGGAACCGGAATTGCTTGTTGAAAAGTTGTCTGCAGCATTCAAACTGATGCTGCTGCCTAGAAATATGTCTCCTGTGTGTTAGTTTTATTATAAACAAAAGGATTTTACCAAAAGTGTGTGAGATTGTTACAGAGTCACAGGTTCCTAGTATATCATACGATCACATCATACTGCAAATAACTTAAACAGTGAACATGATACAAACCTCCAAACACTTAATTCATTCTGCATTGCTTACATAATTCATTCTCATATAACACAAGGCAAAATACTTGCCTTGGAATAAACCAAGGCCCATAACTTCCCTAACAATACAGCTGCAATCATGGAGTTTTGAGAAGTGGCAAGAGAATACAATGTGATGAAAGACTGTAGACTGTAGAATTTTCTGCAGACTGTACAACAAGGTGCGTGGCATATACTCTGATCCCCAATAAAAGATAGATTGAATCAATGAACATTCCAATAACAGTCACCATTCTTCATCATATGTATAGAGTTATTATAGAGTTAAACTTGTAGCAGATGGAGTTTGTGGTACAGAAATAGTCAAAACCAGCCAATATTCTCATTTGTTTGCAACAGGAGATTGGGATGATGTTGCAAAGGTAGCCAATGAAAAGATTGAGCTTGGAAGCAACATGCAGCAGTCCAAAATACTTCAGAAAATTTACGATACAAAAAGGTGATAAATTTGTATAGAAAGGAGAGAGTGGAAAGGTAAAACCTCAATGATTGTCTGGTGAAAGAGAAGGAGATGTCAAAGTGCAGCAAGAACCTCCAGTTACCTTTGTCTATGTACAAGCGGAAGGATGAACTGATTGAAGATCGCCTCGGCAAAAAATGTTCAGGAGCGTTTGGATCTTGTTCCTTGTACAAGGCATGGATGTTGCTGTCAAGGCATATCATGATTTGGATGGCATCTCACATGGCTCAATAAAAAGATAATGCTTAGGGAAGCGAATGTTTTGCTTAACTTGAAGAGTCTACCACTATTAGAAACACATTAGGGAATGGCTGCTGCCCTACCAAGTGTTTAAGAATGGGATGGTCGTCTGCGAGAAATATCGTTCGCAGACGAAGTACCAGGAGAATATGAAAGTCGCAGTTCTCATGAATCGCATGCCGTCGATGACTCAACTTAGCCGCGACAGATACCGCATCCTGGACCTTGGTGGAGCCACAAGACAAAAGATCCAGACAGTGATGGAGGAACACCTGCCCATGAAGCGACCAGCCCCACTCCGAGTGTAGCCTCAGTTGCCTCCGATTTCAGTATCTGCAACAAGGCAGCGAAGTTAGACCTCACGGACGGAGTCAAGAGAAGGCCATCATCGCAGACTTCCATCGCAGCAAAGTTCACGGAGGAGGTCGGCGAGTTCGCCCGGAAACATTGACCGAACGGCCTTCAACAATTGTCGAACATGATGAAACAGATGGACAGACTCATCAAAATTAAGGGATACGTCCCTGAAGTTCCCAGCGAGCCCCATTCCGACTTGGAGACGATAGAAACTGAGCCCACCGGAATTGCCCCAGGAGCCGAGTTCCCTTACACCGGACCTGATATCGTAGAGGAAGTACCTGGAAACTTCGTGCGTGGACCTCCAGTAGAAGAAGTGATAGACATAGAACTTTCTGATTCGGACGATTTGATATTATTAGAAGCAGAGGAATTGTTAAATAAGCAAGGAAATAAGTTAGTTGAAAAGTATAAGCAAATTTAATTCATGATCCTCCCTATGGAGGCTACAGTCTACTTGTGTCTCTCTCTCAAAAGTCTCTTAACTGTTCCTCTAGGTAGGCCTCCTCGTTGAACGGCGCTGCCGGAACCACTCGCGGGGCTGTTCTCTGTTTCTTTGCAGGTGGAGGGAGTACTTCCTCTTCTCCGTCGGTAACCATGAAGGTGTCTTGGGCAGCAGGAGGCCATCGGAATAATGACATCCGCAATGTTGCTGTATTAAGGCATGGGTTCCAATTGACAAAGTATATCCAGGCTACATGGCAAGTGACACGGTCGCGACAATGTTGCCACATGAAAGAGAAAGCTTCTTGACGCGATGTCGTGATTGGTACAGGGAGGCAATCAATCAAATTCTGAAGCGCATTGATGTTTCAGATCCCGTCCTTGTTGCCTTGAAGGATGTCAACCATTGCAGCATCTTGAATGGAAATGCCAAGGCACGATCTGCTGGAGTTCTTGCGAAAGGTCTTCCACGTCTGTTGGACAGTTCCAGTTCCCAGCTACAGACCACTCAGACCATTGATCGACAATGGAGATCAATCAAGCGAAGCTTTTCCTTCCAATTTTGAAGTCCAAGGAAGACTGACTGACCTCCATGGTATGGCCCGAAAGAGCTATATGGATAGATTTTCTGAGAGTGATTGCGCGAACAATGAACGTGTAGAGACATTATTTAATGACTAAAAACTTGAAACTCAAATATTCAATTTTCTACAAATTTTGAAACGCTTCACATTAAAATTGCAATTGCTTTGTAGAATTGATAACTTCTTGTCTGGATGATGATGATAATTTTGGGAGCTTTTGATGATTTGATGTTATTTCTTTTACAACTTCTTTGCCAGGAGAAAATATCAGGAGTAGCTAACAGATATAATCGGCTAAGGTCTATTTTCTACCCATTTCTTGTCATGTGTCCTGGGAAATTTAGTATCATACTACATTTTGAATTCAAGCTTTTGGCTCGAAATGCGTTCACTCACGAATCTTAAAAGATGTTTTGTCAAGAGATTGATTACATGACTTGATTTGGGTACAAGCAAAGCTTAGCCAATTTTGTCTAAATATACCAAGAACGGCATACATAATTCGGTTGTTATAACTTTTTATAGAAAAGCTTGAGATAATAGGCCAAGTAATAAACATTTCCTAATTTTAACAACCATTTTCACTTCACAGTTCAGCACCAGTCCAGAAATTTATGAACTGATTTCTTAATTGTGTTCTGCAACTCGCAAAGGATCATTGCAAGAAAGAGTAGAATATACCGGCCAAAATGCGCAAAATGGTCTTAATTCTAAAATCTTTGATTACAAATGTTCTTGAAATGTTCTTGAGATGTTCTTGAGCTACAACTGTGCTGTTGGACGTTTGATGAACGTTTATTGCATAAAGATCTGCAGAAAACTCAATATAGGTATCAGAATAGCTCATATCTTCATAAATCATCCAAATTTTGAATTTCCGGGTAGTTATGTGGGTGAAAATGGAGGGGAAATTCAATATAAGTAGGGAAACGTAGGGGGAAAGGGCTTCCGAGATGTAGGGGGAAAAGTAGGGGATTTGAGCATGCGCAGTAGGTGGGAACAGCATTTCAAGAGTGGCAGCCCTGGATGGGGGAAACAGCAAAATGAATTGTTAGTTCAGTCCAGTGTCTTTGTGTTGGTTATGATCTGAAAAAGTTCTGAAGGTATTGGTTTAAGAACTCTGTAACCTTGCACCAAGAAAACTCTATCAATAGTATAGGATATCTCTTGAAAGTAGAAGTCAGCTTGGAACCAAAATACTAATCTAACTCTAAATATTATTTGAGGGGCAAATATGTCCACTAACAAACGAGCAGTAAGCTACACCACACCACTGGATGGGGGAAACAGCAAAATGAATAGATAATTCAGTCCAGTCCAGTGTCTTTGTGTTGGTCATGATCTTTTAAATATTATTTCATCTACTAATCTAACTTCAACAGTTACATTACTCTCTTCGCAACCAGGATGTTATTGGGCGAATAAAGGCCAGAACAGAAAAATTTAAGTCTAGTTTCTATCCTCATTGCTTATCTGAATGGAACGAACTTGATCCTGAGATTAGACTTGCACCGTCTGTTTCTGTTTTTAAGAAGAAACTTTTATCAATAATTAGACCCCCTGTAAGATCTATCTTTGGCATTCATGACCCAACAGGTCTATCCTATCTCACTCAACTCAGGGTTGGTCTCAGCAAATTAAACCTTCACAAATTCAACCACAATTTTAGGGATACCATAAATCCAATGTGCCCTACGAACGATGGTATCGAGGATACAGAACACTTTTTGTTGCTTTGTCCATCCTTTGCAGTACCACGCAGAGATCTTCTCGCTGGAGTTTTTGCTTTATTACGACCATTTGGATATACTAATCTCCAAAATAACGTTCTATTGCAAATTTTATTGTATGGTGATAAAAATTTTCCCAACGAACTCAATAGAAATATACTCCTACTAACTTTGAAATTTATCCACAAATCCGGTCGATTTGATTAGAAAACTTCACACTCCGTTATAAGCCACACAATCACAACCACCATGTCTCATTTAAGTAAATGTGTTCTTCTTTTCTTTGCTTCTATTTTGTTCTTCTTTTCGTTGTATATTAAACGTCTGTCTCGAATTAGATGCCACGCAATATCTGCGACGATGTCTAATTACCCATCCGAACACTTAAATTTTGTTTCGATCGCAGACATTTCCCGTTGCATGTAATTTGAGACAGACTTTAGCTTTAGTTTTAGACTTTAGTTTTAATCTTTAGTTTTAATATCTATGTCAAAATGGCTTCGGGGTAGTCATAGCCTTTTGCTCCTCGGGGTATCGTTCCAGTAGTATTGTATAGTTGTATAGTAATTTTGTAAAGTAGTGTAGCCTGTAAACCTATATTGTAATTTTTAAATGAATTAAAAAAAAAAAAAAAAAAAAATATTATTTGAGGGGCAAATATGTCCACTAACAAACGAGCAGTAAGCTACACCACACCACTGGATGGGGGAAACAGCAACATGAATTGATAATTCAGTCCAGTCCAGTGTCTTTGTGTTGGTCATGATCTCAATAGAATTAATCCATTAATTATGTCTCACGTAATAAAAGGAAACTTGCACTGGATCTTTTGGTGACAGTCGAAGGTGGCTATCTTTAAAACCCGGAATCCGGAAATTCCGGATTTTCTTGAAAATCCGGAATATTCCGGATTTTAAAGATTTCAAACTATGCATGATATAGATGTGAATTATACACCATTTTGATGCTGATTATCTCCTGAAGCTAAATTTTGTGTGTGTATTCTAAGATCCCGCTTGGATAAACTGTAAATGCAACTTTTAAGTTTTCATTTCATACTTGCACTAAATTGGATTTCCAATTAAGCTTGCCTTCTTAAACAATAAGTCTTATCTACATAATCTTTAAAATCTCTCTCTAATTTGATAGGGATCTGATAGGGATCTCTCTATAATTTAATCCAATTTAGGTCTTCCTTCTCTGCAAATGACATTTTTGTGAAAAAGTATATGGCGGTACCATTGAGATTAGAACTGTCCCTTACAAACACGTATTTTTGGATTGGAAACTGCTCGTCTCAACAGAAACTCAACTCTCAGATCGCCAAATAGTGAAGAAACTCAAGAAGACAACTTAAGCCTATCTCACCTGGGGGGGGGGGTGAGAAGATTCCACCCCCTAACCAAATCTTTATTCGCCAATGCTAAAAAATGCAGAGCAGGATGCCAAGATTCCGCTACTTTGATTTTATATCTATACTGTATCGAATGATGAAAATTTCAAAACTCTAAATATAGCACCGTAACCATGGCAACCAATGTTTTACTGTGTAGTCAACAAATTATGCCTACACATGTATTTGATCATATCCAATTCAATTTGAAACAAAAAAAATCAATTTAATGCCTCATTTCATTGTTTCAAACATGTTTGTAATAATCATAATAATCATAACTTTATATCTTCTTACTGTTATAGCAACAAGAACAAAAGATATAATTTGACTTGATTACATGATTTTGATTGTTTGCATCAAAGTCCGTCTATTCATCATGTTTACAGATTATAGCTACTATAACAGCGAAGAAAAAGAGGGGTGGGGTGGAATCCCATTGACCACTTCAAAAGTCCCAGTATAGGGTTAAGAAATTATTTGATTTGATAAATGGAAATCCTTAACACTTTTTATGGTATATTTTACGAAAAGAGCCAAACATATGAGCAACCATCCCCTTGCAGACAAAGGGCATTCTATGCTCGGTTGGTCAAGACATAAACAAAAACAAAGCAAGCCGCAAAAATTGCCCTGAAACCCGGGTCGCTAGCTCGCTCTTTGTGCATTCCAGAAATGGTTTTTAAGAGCAAATATTAGCACATATCGAAAGAAGGAGGATACATCTAAACTTCTGCCTCGGGCATTTTATCTATTTTGTGCAGAACCCAATTGGGAGGGGATTCAATTCTCGTATTTTTTATGTGTAATTAAAACAGTTATTCCCAGGGGGTACTCATTGACTTTTAGTACCGGGGGGTCCGTGCCAATATTTGGGGTCCGAAATTTTACATCAAATCAATATTTTGGGTCTGTGAATTACAACATGAACAACAATTGAATATTTGGGGTCAACAAATCTGAGGAAAGGAAGAATCCTGCAATTTGGCCCTGAAGTTTTGAATCACGAAATAAATGCTTTGGTATTATTCAAAAACTGAGAAAAATCAAGAGGCTCAAATTGAAATCATTCAAAAACATGTAAGGGGCCCCAGAAATAGATAACAATATTTGGGGTCTCCAAAACATTGGACTCAATATTTGGGGTCCCCAAATCATTAGGCTTAATATTTAGGGGTCAGCAAAGAAAAAGTGGCATGGACCCCCCCCGTATTGAAAGTTAGGGAGTACCCCCCTGGGCAGTTATTGCTCAGCTTCTGTACGAAAACAAATAAAATTCCCGAGGCAGAAGTTTTAGATATATCCTTCTTCTTTCGATATGTGTTTTATTTTACAGTTTAACGACACTCCTGTAAAGTGTAGCAAGTTGTCATCATGAAATTTAATTGTACCCAACGTCAATGGAGATATAGAGTAACAAGAAACAAAAAGCATTATGAATATGGTTATTCTGCTTGAAAAATTGAACACAACAATATTAGCAGGAAAATTTCAAAAAAAAAATTTATTATTTGAAATAAATTGTTATTATAAGGTTTCCTGCCAAATTTATTCTGTGTATTCAAGTCAAGATGTAGGATCAAAAGTTGTGTCTTTGTGAAAAATTTGCAAGCTTCATTTCAACAATCTAAAACAGCAATCTTATGCAAATGCAAAATGAGAGTCTGTTTTTAAACTGGATGCAGGGTATGTTATAGCATTTTTGGAAATATGAACGCTTAAAACTACTCCGAGGCAGAGTAACCTAGCCTGCGCGCAGACTTTGGTTACTGTGGAGTCTCCTCCACAGTAACCAAAGTCTGCGCACAGGCTAGAGTAAATTTTTTTTTTCCTTCCTACAAATATGATAATTTTACACCCTCTTCACATGAGAAGGCTTTCAATTTCAAATCTTAATTCAAAGTTACCACTATGGGTCTGTATTAGTTAGGACAAATGCGGCAACATTACACAAGGAGTTCTCAATACATATAAGGCATATACTCTCTTATCATACACGTATTTTTTTATAAGAAACTAAGAGTTTGGGCCAGTACTGGAAGTTTCTTAAAATTATCAGATTTTGAGTACTCAGAGTTTCTTGAGTGTAGTCCTCTTAGAGGTTCCATAACAATCTTCATGTTCACTACCTGTGCCCTCGTGAACATTTCAAAACAAGGTTTTTTAACGCTATTAGAGATCACCGGCCCCGGCCCCCCGGCCCCGGCCCTCAGCACCATGGCGCTCGGCCCTCGGCCCCCACAAATATAGGTATTTCTTTGTTTCAAAGCTGTCTGGCTGTTCCCGCATTTAAAATGATACCAACGGTGCCGTTCAATCAAAAAATCGCAATGTTCGAAGCCTTCAAGAGCTTAAGAAACTCCTTTCAAGTAAAGTGAGAGAACTTCGAGGGGCCGGGCAGTCATCTGAGTCTCGCAAAACAAGTTGAGTATAAACCACAAATGTACACACACCACACGCTCCTTCGCATACAATTCATGCGCCTTCGTAGTCAATCGAGGGAGTCACATTCCATATGGTTGCATTCTTTGATGCATTATTTACAAATATGTGGACCGCAAACTGTTCAACATAATTCCTTACTTTTGACCCTTGGAACGGACAGCTTTTCGAGTGGGTGACAGGACACCAAAGTGAAGCAACATGAAGTAAAGTGTACTTCGAAACCATAATCAAAACGGAATAATACTAATGTAAATGAGAATATTGAAGGTTCCTCTTGAAATCGTTTTTACGAACATTCTTTAAATCGGCGGGATCCCCTTGACTTTCAATAAATGTCTTGGACACAGGCAAGCACAGGTTATGAGAAGAAAGTGGAAAGAGGAATTAATTTCTTTCTCAACAAAGTGTTTGGAGTTTCCTAATTTCTTGGTAATGGTCATCTCGCCATCGGTGCGTTTAGTTTCTTAGAAAGAGTTACTGGCAAACAATTTACTCTGCGTAATTTCGAAACAGGGGAAAGAGGGGTTTTCAGGGCGACAGTTAGCCAGAACGACTACGAAGGCGCATGAATTGTATGCGAAGGAGCGTGTGGTGTGTGTACATTTGTGGTTTGTTTAGGAAATCATACTCAACTTGTTTTGCGAGACTCAGATGACTGCCCGGCCCCTCGAAGTTCTCTCACTTTACTTGAAAGGAGTTTCTTAAGCTCTTGGAGGCTTCGAACATTGCGATTTTTCGATTGAACGGCACCGTTGGGATCATTTTAAATGCGGGAACAGCCAGACAGCTATGAAACGAAGAAATACCTATATTTGTGGGGGCCGAGGGCCGAGCGCCATGGTGCCGAGGGCCGGGGCCGGGGGGCCGGGGCCGGTGATTTCTAATAGCCGTTTTTTAAGCCTTTCCAATGTTTAGACATTACTCAAGTACCTTACGAGTAATATGATACAGGAAACAAGTGAAAGTAAAGTAAAAACATGTCGAGGATTTCCTTTATAGAAAAAATAGTTTCTTAGCTTATATTTTCCCAGTACTGGAGTTTCTTAATATTTTGGTGATCTGAGAGTTGAGTTTCTTATAATCAGTTTCTTATAAGAAAAAATACGTGTAGTCCTCTAAATTCCCTCAACAAAACAGTGATTAAGTTTTAATTTTCCCAGAGCGGGGGGCACTCAGCACATGCATATACGGGGAGGTAAGTCCGATATTTTTGGGTCAGAATATTGCCGAAAGATGTTTTTGTCCAAATAAACTGAAATAATGTTTTTGATATTTTTGGGCATCAAATATTGTCAAAATGATATTTCTGGGTACTTTAGAGGCAATCCTGGCCTCAATTTGCATTGTTTCAGGATCTTTTATGTTCGTTTGCAGTTGTCAAGGTATACAATGAGCTGATAGTTTTGGGTCTCCTGAGGATTTCTCGGACTGACCCCCATATGCGTATGTGCTGAATGCCCCCTGGGTTAACTTTACAAGCTGAAAGTTTCTGGAAGTTTCAATAAAGGCCACATTTGTGTTTTAACAGTCTGGCATGGTCCATCCAAACTCAGTGTGGAGACGAACGAGGTGCTCTGGTCTCAACATTGTGATAAATGACTCTTGAACTAAAAAATGGCTTGAATCAAACATCGGGTATCTACTAAGGATGCAAGATATCCGAAGGTGAAAGTGCACGTTCTGGCGTTCAGGTGTGAACTGCATTTGCCCAGTCTGCCTGTCTCTATATCCTCTGTGATCTTTGTAAACAATGACAAAGTCGTCTGGTGCTGCAATTGGTGGATTGACAATCTCCCATCCACAGCCATAACATCTGGCTACTGTTGTCCCTGGAAGCCATTTCAACATGAATTTCTGTTCAGGATTTTGATTCGAAGGCTGATACGACCTACCACCATACATCTGATGTTGTGAAAAAGGGACATGAAAAATGATATGGAGATAACCATTTAGCTTAACTATAAAATAATACTCATATTTGGTATAAAATATAATGTTTCTTCAAACAACTACATTCATAGTAAACTTCCTTGGAATTTTCTTCAACTTTTCATTTCCTCCTTGTTTATCGAAAGTTCTTTCTAAGCAGAAGCGCCGTGGCTGATTTAGCTACTTGGAAAATTTTAACGTTCAAAAATTCGATTTCAATTCCTTTGCCTTCAATAAAACTACTGCTGTCTTGGAAGCATGCATCCCACCATTAGGACATTTTCAAGAAAAGCTTGCTCTTTACGTATCTCTATCTTCTCTTAATTAACAGACTTCATGATTCATACTTGGGCCATTGAGAGCTGATAAGAAATTTTTTCGAAAAGATCAAAATTTAAATGTGGGTTAAATGTGAACTTGGGTAAGGAATAAGAAAGCAAATTAGATTTCATTCGTATTCTGTATTCTTGAAGGGAATGTAAGCATATAAAAGCGGCTCAAGGCACTTGCGGTCAAATTATAGCCAAGCAGATATCATGATCTCCTGTTAATGTAGATCAGTTACCCAAATATGGTGCAGCAAGGGCATCGGCCTATTGTATTTGCAAGATTATTTTCATCGAAGGCTTATATATGCTGAGGTTCTCTTTAGAAATTGATTGAAATAAGCTAGACTTTACTTACAAGGGGACTCTGCCAATGCTGCAATGATGGGCGTGGATGTTGGCAATTTAGCTGAGAAAAAATTCCACTTGGACCTTGCAATGCGACCAATGGGGTTGAGGCTGCACTTGCAAATGACACAACTATTGGTGATTGCGACATGCTGTTTGGTAGGTCATCCTCCTTTTGTGGAAAGGATCTGTACCCTTCTGCTGGTTGTTTTCGATGTTTTTGGGCAACGTTTTGATGATCCATGTCCTCCTTTTCTTGCAATAAGTCAACATATGCAACTATTGGGTCTTTCTTCTTGTTGCTTCTTTTTCTACAACTCGGCTTCTTTCCTGCATTCTTTGCTGCCCCATGCAGTGCCATTGCTGATAGATCTGGCCCTTTCTTTGCCCTCTTAAACCAAGAGAGAAATTCTTCTAACGAACCACGGCGTGCAGCTACAGCTAGAGTGTGTTCGCACAAGCCAGTGCTCCTGGTACTGCATTGACGATCACATGTTAGACTCCCTCCTTTTCCAGGCGTAACGATGAGAATCCTGTTGGAGTGACCTGCAACCACATAAGAGCCATCGGTACCGCCTGGCTTCAACACAATACTTTCAACCGTTGAAAAACGATCTGCTGCCTTTTCAAACATCGTTTGCAAGATCGGCAGAGGTATATTGGTGATACCACTCTCTGATGCTGAAATAGACAGTTCTACAAGTGGATGTTGTTGCGCAGAATCGTTGCCTCCAACTGCTGTTTTGTGATCATTTACCCCTCCGTCGCCGTTGTGTTGCACATCCATTCCTGTATCACTAAATTTCTTTATTGCTGACTTCCTCTGGGCAAGGCTCATCCTACTCCATTTTGAGTCATTGATCGCTAAGTGCTTGAAAGGCTCAGAAACACTGTATGGTCCTCTATTCAATACTGCACGGTCTTCGTTGTTGAATTGAACGTCGACAATTTTCTTTATTTCTTCTACGAATTCGTGTGGCTTTTTAGCATCAAATGACAGACCGTGCTTGATTATACCGTTTGCTGCCTCTACATTATTTGTAGTATATTCAGATAGTGGATCACCTAAACCCGCGTCGATTCTTCTTGGCTGCAACATGGATGTTTTGATGTCATTGGCCTGTAGGATGAAGAAACAGTGACAATTTCTGATGTCAAATTATGCATTAATTGGACTGAATGAGGTCACGCACAGAACAGGAGTGAAGCCGAGTGAAGGTATTATGAGTGAAAAGTCACTAAAGGTGTATGGATGAAAAAGAGAATTAATTATCATCTATTGTTTACCAAAAATGCTGCCAGTAGTTACTATTCTAGTGACTTTATCACTGTGCGACTGAGGCATAGGCTGTCATAAAACATCAAGTATGATTCCCAAAAACGTGAAACGACTATGTGACAAAGGTACAACTTCTCGCCCCTCCCTTTGGGCTCACGTTCTTATTCAATGTATATCATGTGAGTTCCAAAACCTCTGAGAATGAGTGCTACCAAAATATGATCCTCAAAATAGGGTGGATCTTATGGCTCAAAGAGGGAATGCGGATATATGTGTAGCATCCTATTAGCAGACAGGTAGGATACGAATAACAGATTTGGAGTATCATTTACAATATTCTACTTTGCTTTCTAGCTATGACAATACTATGAATTTCTGTTGGAAATGCTGTGAAGTAACTGATACAAAGTAAAATATGGCATTTTGTGCATACAACTGCTTTTTTCTGGAACCTGGACACATGAAAGAATGTAGTAAAAGAGGCAGTAAAAAAAATTCTATGTTCTGTCATCAACTAAAGAGATAAAACGAAACAGAACAGTGTTATACAGTCTAACAGAATATACCTTTTGTCGACAGAACCATTCGTAGAATTTGTTCTTCTCGCTACTAGCCTTGCAGTCGGTAGCCTCACGTTTTTTCCATTCTGCCTCTAAACTATGCAATTTTTCATCGAATTCCTTCTCGGACGAACAGTCTACCAGTCCACAGTGTTTTACATCCTCAACAACTTTTCCAAATATCTCATCAATAAGAAGCTGCTTGTTGGCATTCTGAAAGCCTCTTGCATTCAATTCTCGTTTTGATGTTGTCTTTGAAATGGATAAAACATCTCAGGAATATGGCGAATCGAAAATTTTTAGCAAAACCATCAATGAGTGCCTTCTCTCCATCTGTCCCACATGCAAGCAAACCTTCCAAACTTGGCTCTCCAAGGATTAATCTATGCGCGAACTTGGAGAAGGTCTTCCAGTCTTTCTTTTGGTGCATCAACATAGGGCCAACAAAAACGGGATGTTCCCCTGTTTCTTTGCCTTTTAATCTAAAATTTTAATGTCTGAAAAACATTAGTAAAATACAAGTATGTGAATTTGAGCAGACATAAAATTCTATCATATGAGGGTACATGGACATATCATGCAGGTCTGACAGATGCTTGGATTTGTGCTTGAATTATCTATTCAAAATCTGGAATTATTCTTCAAAATAGATTCTGAAGTTGTATTCTCTCATTTTCATCGCAATTTATTTTCAACCGTTTCCTCATTACATAATTCATATTGGTATCAGGTGAAGTTAGTTTGTTACTTACACCATTCTTTCTTGGGTTTGTCTCAAGTACGTGCACAATGTGTAGTAGTAGTAGTAATTTATTTTAAGTGGGCTGATAGGGTTTCTAGCTATTTAAAGCTAATTTAGGCCCACTATGCATGCTGCATCCAGGCATGGGACCCCTAGTTTAACGTCCCTTCCGAAGGACGGCGCGAGGTAAGTTGCGAGGTCAGGCCTTGGAGGTCACCCATCCGGAGTCTGACCTCACTCGATCGAGCTTAACTTCAGTCACCTGACGGAAACTGTTTAAGCCACTCGGCCACTCACCCGGGCTATTAGAAATCACCGGCCCCGGCCCCCCCGGCCCCGGCCCTCGGCACCATGGCGCTCGGCCCTCGGCCCCCACAAATATAGGTATTTCTTCGTTTCATAGCTGTCTGGCTGTTACCGCATTTAAAATGATCCCAACGGCGCCATTCAATCGAAAAATCGCAATGTTCGAAGCCTCCAAGAGCTTAACCCTATTACTACCAGGGGGGGGGCACAAAGTGCCCGCGGCAAAGTTTATTTGATGAAGTGTCGTCAGTTCAAAAGATAAAGAGCTGAAACTTTGCGACTTTTCCTCAAATTTCATGTACTAATTAAAATTTGTAATTTTTTTTCAAAATGGTAGATACTGATCACGTGACCAACATCTTTTCAACACGTGGTCAGCCAGACAATTAAAGAAGCGAGTCCAGTTTTAACACGGATGGTCGTAGAACATCGAGAATACCACCATTCGAAAGCTCTTGATGAGAGCTTTCAGATGGTGTATAGTTTTATTCATTTTTGATGACGTCAGCAAATTTAACGTTCATGACGTCATCAAAGTTTATGACGTCATATATATAATAAAAAATGTATTAGATAGCTTTAAATGGTCAAAATTGGTTCTATTGATTGTTATGAACAATTTTAAGGCATTTTAGAGAATTTTCATCAGTAATTAGGGGTTTAAATGAAACAATGACAAACTGATGCAAATAAATGATGAATATATGATATAAATAACAAGCTTAAATTGACATTTCATTGCCAATTTTTATTCAGTGATGCTTTGCGATACATTCTAGTAGCAGTATGAACGAAATTATCAACTAAGAACTTAAATATTGCCAATATTGTTAATAGTAAGCAAAAAGTGCAATTTTCCTCAATTATGACGTCATTGTGACGTCATGGATGTAATGAAGAATTAAAAAAGTAGCCTATTGTGTAGATTTTGTTCCTATACACCATTGTACTAAGTTTCATCCTCATATCTACAATATTGGCGAAGTTACGGAGGGGGGGGCACTTTGTGCCCCCCCGGTACTACGATGGTCGAAAAAGCCCGGTAGTAATAGGGTTAAGAAACTCCTTTCAAGTAAAGTGAGAGAACTTCGAGGGGCCGGGCAGTCATCTGAGTCTCGCAAAACAAGTTGAGTATGATTTCCTAAACAAACCACAAATGTACACACACCACACGCTCCTTCGCATACAATTCGTGCGCCTTCGTAGTCGTTATGGCTAACTGTCGCCCTGAAAACCCCTCTTTCCCCTGTTTCGAAATTACGCAGAGTAAATTGTTTGTCAGTAACTCTTTCTAAGAAACTAAACGCACCGATGGCGAGATGACCATTACCAAGAAATTAGGAAACTCATTTCTAGGAAACTCATTAAGCCGACATACTCTTGCATTATGGCGTAGCTTGGGGGCTTGGAAATGGCAAGAAATTCAACAACATTTCTGTGCCCTCTCACGTCATACAGCAGCATCGCTTCCATTCTAAATTCTCTCTCGCACGCCTGAGATGCATTGTGCAATTTTTTTACGACCACCAATCGTTCACGTTGATCTCCTGGCTTGTATAGTGCAGATTCTACGGAGCCAAAACTTCCGTTGCCAATCAACTTATTCTGAAGTGCTGGGAAGCCTGAAGTACTGCGTTTCAGCTGGGGAACTTTGAAGGAACGCCTCAACAACATGATTTTAGGGCAGTGTCAAGAAGCACAAATTTAAGAAACGTTTACAGAGAAACTGCCAAGCTTTGCTAAACCTGGGGGGGATGTTACTATCCATAAAGCAGCGATGATAACGACAGCAATGCCAATATTCTTTCAATTTGATCTGAATATTTAGGCTGTATCACCCCTGGTTGTGAAGACAAAGTGAAGAAATTTCCCAGGCATATCTCATCGTTCCTGCAATCTAAAAAAAGCCAATGTCTAGCCTGTTTGTGTAGAGGCGTCGTCCTAATTTGCCGTTTGATTTCTTTTGAAACAACAAGCAAACTTCTATCTGGCTTTCCCCTTCGCTTCTAGATCCAACGGTTTCGTGTATCGATGCGAAAATGGTAAATTTGGATAGCTGAGAAGAAGGGGCTTCGAATGATACCTTGAAATCGAATTTCTACCTGGTAGTTTCGATATTCCCCGAAAACCAATTCCCCCATTCCATTCCCCTTTGTTTGAAAAAGGAAAGTTTTATTTTTTGAATTGTAACAAAACTATAACTGTTATTGACAAGCTATATGGTGAACAGATACATCTGGAGCAGTACTTTCATATGCTATACTTAGCTTATTTATATACTGTATAACTTTTCTACTCCCCGAGCGATTCCCCCATTCCATTCCTCCATTCCATTCCCCGTTCCATTCCCCCATTCCATTCCCATAGATATGTGCCTCCTATGATGCACCCCTGGCTGTTACTCTCACGTATTGATTTGATGTATTTGATTTGATTTCTCATTGCACATGATAATTAGGTAATTAAAGTAAACTTCATAGTAGAAAGCGTTAAATTAGAGAGATTCCTATCACTGCTCAATCCCTTGATTAGATTGTTGATTTATTCAATTCGGTGGAGAAGACTGCAGATCATCAACATTATGTAGATAAGACTTATTGTTTAAGAAGGCGAGCTTAATTGGAAAGCCAATTTAGTAAAAGCAAGAAATGAAAACTTAAAAGTTGCAGTAACAGTTTATCCAAGCGGGATCTTAAGATACACACTCAAAATTTAGCTTCAGGGGATAATCAGCATCAAAATGGTGTATAATTCACATCTGTATCATGCATAGTTTTAAATCTTTAAAATCTGGAATATTCCGGATCTTCAAGAAAATCCGGAATTCCGGATTTTCTCAGAAAATCCGGAATTTCCGGATTCCGGATGGAAATTCCGGATTCCGGGTTTTAAAGATAGCCGTCGAAGGTCATATATAAAAGATGGTAAGATAAAGCAAATGATGTTCTTAAACTCAAAAGAACAGATTCACAATACATCGATTCCAAGATGCCGTTGCCACAAGTGGCCTTAATTGAGGAGCTACAAAGACAGTTTGGCCGACCTAGTAGGAGAAATGCATCCACAGTAAACGTGGTTTGTGGAGAGATGGGGGAGCTGCCGACAAGAAAGCGGAAGATTGACAACGATGATGATGATGTGGATCTTGGCGCTCCTGCAAGAAAAAAAACTGAATGGTTTGCCAACATAGATTCACATTAATTGCATTCTTTCTTTCCGGCAGACCCAAAAGTAAAAGGGCCTAAATAGCGACAGATCAAATGAGAATCATCCCAAACACAAAAATTGTGCACAGACCCAAACAAGAAAGGCCTTGGGTCTTACTTGGACACCTCGTTATCTTAGACGATATTGTTGTGAAACGATTTCAAAACGAACCTTCATGATATCATACTTTAAAGCTAAGAAGGTGAACGTGGAACAAAGGTGAATTATAACACGAAAATAATTCACTTGCTTTTTCATTTAAATGTTTTCTTCAGGCCATATATAAGGATTTTACTTTTTAGAGGAGTCGAAATAGAAAACCTTAAAATTTGGTTTCAAGTAGCCTGCGTGCAGACTCTACTAATTTCTTTTCATTTCAGTAGGCAGGTCACCTGTGTCGCAAAGCGCCCTGAAATCGGAAGAATGTTGCGTGACTGTTTTATTTTCGATTTTCTTGCGTCTCTTTTTGTCGCAAATCTTTCAAATATTACATCGTTTAAAAGCTGAAGATTTCATCTATCTAATCGCGCAAACTGTTTCCGAATAGCTGCCTTCGCTGAGGAGTTACAGCTCTCTGAACAAGTTTGATTCTAACTTCGGGCGCATTTCAATTTGCGGCCGCCTTTGTCGAATGGTCTCTTTGCTGCCCGGAGCCGCTCTGGCCTCGTTTACCATCTTTGTGTCCATTCTATGATGTCATATATGAAGTAGTTCGCAAGCTCACAACTCAAGCTTTCTTTTGATACCTGAAACAAAGAATTTACTCGCACGGAAGACGCACAAATTCGAGAAAAGAGTTTTCAGGTGAGAATAAATGAAATAATTCGTTGTTTTAGAAGTTTATTTCACTTAATATCGTATTCTTCATCATATTTTTGTCTGGAAGGGATAGTTTGCTTTGTGATATAAGTCGCGAAATCGCGGTACGATAAGATTTTCGAAAGCCGGTATGCCCATGTTTTGAAGTTTGGTAATCCAAGATGGCGCACGTATTGGCCTAGTCAGAGACATTATGGAAGTGAACGGCAGTACAGATCCAAGCTGTGCATGTCAAATAGCAATCCTATAGCATAAACCTGAAAGGCTGGGTTATTGTTTTCGTGAAATACTTTGGAAGGTAAATTTTAGAAATTTGACAGTTCTTGGATTTTGGAAGAAATACCTACTCTATTCATCATATCATGTTGAATTATATTCTGATTTATTGATATAGCTAGGAAACTTCAAGGGGCTGAATAGGGAATGATTGTTATACACATACTACTATATTTATCTAAAATATTAAGCCTTATTTTTATTTATACTTTTTTGAATTTATAGATCGTAATCATAAAATGGCAGATGAGGCGAGTGGCAGCACAAAACGTCTGATTTTGAATAATGACATAATTGAAATCTATCGTGAACGCAAATCTATTCCATGGAAAGATTTTATGGAAATATTTTACCAGAAATTTCAAACTGTTGATCAAGATGATAATGGCGAGGGGACGGTGGAAAGAGACCGAAGTTTGTACATCAAAATTGGTAGAGTGTACAATAAATCTAGGACATTAAGAGGAAAAGCTTTGAATGACTTTGGACAAAGAGAATTCTCGAAAGTTCGCAGAAGAGCAGATTACCTTTCAGACTTGCTGCAGGAATCTCAAAGAAAGAAAATGCTCCGCAGAGCTCTGAGAAACAAAGAGAGAAAATTTTTCCCTGAAGCGTAATTTGCTTGATGAAAAAGAACGCTCCTCAAAACTTGAAAATGACATTTCTGTGATGTCCAAGGAATATGAAGAGTCACTGGTTAACCTTTCAAAAATAGAGGAAAAATACAGTGAACAAATCTTCGAATTATGCGAAGGTTCATTACAAATTGAGGGCAGTCTCAACGAGAAGCTATCAAGGCTTCAAATTGAATTTGAAACTGCAAGTCTGGAGTTATCCAGGTTAAGGAAGACTTCAACCAAAAACCTGAGCAAGAAGCTGAAACGTCGCGATGATACAATTGAGAAGAACAAAAGCATCATGGAGAATCAGAGTGCCAAATTACAGGAACTTGACAAAACAACAGAACTATTGTCGGATACAAGTGAGAAATTGAATGAATCTCTGTCAGAGTTGGAAATGAAAAATGCTGAATTGCTGCAACTGAAAATTGAAAAGAAGCACCTCCAACAAAATCTGAGCTATTACAAAAAGTCAAAAGCAAAATCGGGTAGTGTAAAAGCAATGAAAGATGTCATAGAAGAAGAAAAGCATCAAATGACCCTGAGGAATAAGGAACTAGATGTAAAAGCAAAAGAGCTAGAGGTTTTGGAATGCTTTCAGGTGAAACCATCCAGACATTTGCTAATGGAAAATACTATGACTTTGTTAGGCAGACAATAATGGAGCTGCTATCCATGAATGTCTCAGTTAATAAAGTGAATGACGTCATTTAATGTGTACTTAATCGTTTCACTGGAAAATCTGTAGAAAAGCTTCCATCTAAAGGTCTGAGATGCCAACTGCTTATCGAAGCAAGACATCTTGCAGATGTTCAGGTAGGCGAAGCAATGCTGCACAATTTGGATTTGACCACTGTTCTTGGAAATACAATTCATGGTGATGGGACCACTAAATATCATAGGCATTACCAAAACTTTCAAATTACTACATCGGATGGCCAATCTCTCTCAGTCGGATTGCAAGAAATTGGTGGGCAAGATGCTGTAACACTATTGGCAGTGTGGAAAGAGAGGTTGAAGGAAATTTCTAATGCAATATCAGGGAGTGAAACTGAAATTTCAGAAAATGTTTCAAAGTTGATTTCATCTGTCAAAAACACAATGTCTGATCATTGTGCCACAAATGGAGTCTTCAATACATTAATGCAAGAACTGAGGGCCGAAGTTCTTCCTCAAGTCCATGGACAGTGGAATGAGTTGTCAACAGAATCCCAAGAAAGATTGGTGGAGATGGGGAATTTCTTTTGTAAGTTACATCCTCTCATTTCATTTGCTGAAGCAGCTAATAAATCACTACAGAAATTTGAAAATGCCCTTCAAGAGGGGAAGTCAAAGCATGCAATCCAAAGTTCGGGAGAATCAGGAACATACAGACTTGTTCGAACTGCCTGCGGTGCCTTTCAGAAAAGAGGCAACCAGGTTGCAGGGATGACACAATATTTTAATGCTTATCTTGAAGAGCTACATCTGAAAACAAAGTTAGTGCAGTTTGAAGGCAATCGATTCAATGTTGCTTTCCATAACGCTGGATCTGTGTATTATCACAAAGAGCACATTTATGAATTCATCCATAACAAAGCCCCAACCACTAACCGTCTTTTGTTGGCAGTGGCTGAAGATCTCCAAAATAAAGTTTTTCTTGCTGGTATTAGAGCATTAGGACTGGTAGGGAAACTTGTAACTGGTCCCTATTTTGAGGTTGCAGCAAAGGCAAAAAGTATTCTGGAACTAAATCCATACCTGCAACAATTGCAAGCATCTCTTCAAGTCCTAGCAAAAGATGCCTCCCCCTTTTTTGATGGCAAAGAGATCTTTTCAGAGGAAAGCACACAAGAGCCATCTGATGTGCTAAAATCACTGTGTCAATCTGGGCAAGGAGAGGAGTTTGACATCCTTACACAGCAAGCAGCTGAGTTGATATGTTCCGCAATACTTTTAGTATTAGAAAATCAATGTGAAGATCAGCTGCCAGGAGGAAAGTACTTCAATGCATCAAAGGAATTTCAAGAGCAAGCATCCACAGTTCCAGCAACTAATGTGATTAGCGAAAGGGACTTTGCAGTCTTTGATGTGCTCTTAAAGACAAGACCTGCAGCAACAACAGTCGCATTAGAAGCATTAATAATGTGGATGCATAACAAACCATCAAAATGGCTTGACAGTTTAAACGAGGAGCAGAGAGAAAAGCATTTTCAAGAAGCAAGAGCAAATGTCAAATCAATAAGGGAAAAGCTTAAGGAGAACAGGAACAAGATACTGCTAGACAGGGGTAATAAAATGTTGGAAAGTGAAAGAAAGAAGGAGACAGAGGAGAGAAAAGCGAAACATAAGATGGAACTGCAGTTGAGATTAGAGAAAGCAGGGGGGCTATGGAAATCTGCTCAGGAAATTGAAAATAATACGCAGCACTTGGATGAGAAAGGCAAAGTTGAGATTCTTTATTTACAGCTTCAATTCCACCACACTGTTCTCAACTCCCTTGCACCAGAGGCATATTATTTTCAAAAATCGTACACACTGAAAGGCAAGAAAACAGAATTTGACTCCACACAAATGATTGACCATTTGATGGAGATCATAAGAATGAACATTGAAAATCCTGATACCAATGTTCCTCAGGGACAAACAGCAAGCACTCCAGCTTTCGTACTAAAGGATGTGGCAGACAGAAATGATGAGATAAAGAAACAAAAAGAACAGCTACAAAGAGTCTTGAAAGAAGCAAGGCTGAAAAGAAAGGCAAAGAAAAGTCAAGGAGATCTTGAACAGCTGCTCAAGCATCCAGAAATACTCGTTGGTAAGAGAGTAAAGCATAGGATTCAGGAAAATGCAGATTCTTTTCCAGAGGGGTTTGATGCTAAAGTGACAAAGATAGACAAATTAAATGCAAAGAATCCAATGCCAACAAAATATGAATTATGTTATGATGCTTATGGTGATGATTTTAAATTTAGCTTTTCATTGCTCAGTGACTTGAAAAAGGGATTTTTGATCCTGCTTTGATGCAAGAATTTTGTGAATATGGTGAGTTAATCATTTAAATTAGTTTTATGAGAACTGATTACAGTAGGAGACCACATGATATTTCCCAGTGTATTAACCTTGCATATGCACACACGCTTCTACTGGGAACTGGTTGTGGAAACTTTTATAGCAAGGTCCTCTCAGTGAAAAGACATTAAAACTTCCAGCAATTTGTGTCATTAACCTATTTTCCTGGTGCACCAATAAGAAAATGTGCACTCATACGCTCAAAAGGTATCTTCCTTAAAATTTCCAAATATTTTACATTTTTCATCAAAGGTCTAGAATGCGCTCGTGTGAAGGATAAAAGAGTAACATTTCATCAATGTATTCCCCAAATTGTCAAATTGCAAATTCTCTGCTAATAGGACCAAAAGCGCAGATTTTTTTTATGGTGAAACGATACATTTTCTGTTTGTCAAATGAACATTGCGCTATGTTGCCATGGGAACCACGGTTTAATGGTTGCCTAGGTAAACTCTATTTTCCATACCAGTTCTTTTTACTACTTTTCTCTTGCTAATTAGAGAGATATGCAGTTGATGGGGAGCTTATAAAGCTAGAATTTCAAACAACGCAACCGTGTGCTACACTTCTTTTAGTTTGAATGGCTGTAACCAAGGCAATGTCAATCAAAAAGATGATTTCTTTGTTATAACACAATAGAGATGCAAAACCCACAACATTTTTACGTTTTGCAAATCAATCCTCTTCTGATGGAGCAGATGGTATCCTGTTATGAACAGTTTGTTCAAAATTTATCTTTGTTACCATGGAGATGGCTAATTTGCATATTTGATTAACAATTTAATTTTCAAAAATTTTGCTGATTCTATTTTTTCACAAATTTCTTTTAACTTTAGTGAAAACAGAATTGTTTTATCTTAATTAGTTCAGAAGTTATGGCCAAAAACCTAAGTTTGACTAATCCAAGTTACATCAATTTTGGGTCCATCATATTCCCTCAAAATGTATACTTTATATAAGTGGCATTTTTCAGGAAAGCGTCTATATTTGTCTTTCTACATTTTACAATATCTCTGCTTGTACTTGGGCGAATTTCAAAAAGTTTGGTGTTTTGAGATCACTGAACTCAGGTCATTCTGGACATATTGTTACCAAAAGGATAGGTGATACCGGGTGCGCCAAAATAAACTATGCACTTTTGGCAGGCTACGATAAATCGTACACAAGACCGATTTTGAAGATTTATGACTTGATCTTTAGCAGAAGGCCTGAATTAGATTCTAAGATATTTTGCAAATTTTTCTGTTTTCAGTTTTTAGAGCTACAAGCGAGTTTCTTAAAATTTTTGTTTTCGAAAACACTGAAAACGATCAAAAAATGTCGATCAAGCTTTCCAAAGAATCGACATGAATGGACAAAGAGAAAACTTGTTCGTGGTGATTTGGGATTTAGAAATCGACTAATTGTAAGCTGCTGTGCGAGAGTTCGTACTATCTTGTGAGAAATGTAATAATATTTTCAAGAATATAAAGAAATGTCTTTTCTTTTGTAATGTCATTGAATGTATGCTTTGCTGCAGGCTATGTTCCTGTATCAAGGGGGTTAAAAGACAAGCGAGGATGAGTCATGGGGCCAGCAAGATGCAGTTTTGTTACATTTTTGATTTTGTGACGGCTTTTGGGGCGGCACTTTATTGCAACTACTACAGAATTTCGCAACAAGCCAATATTTGAAATAACACTCGTGCAGAAAATTTCCAAATCCCCAAATCAAGCTGAAAACATTTTCTCTTTGTCCATTCATGATGAGTCTTTAGAAAATTTGATCAACGTTTTTTGATCGTTTTCAGTGTTTTCGAAAACGAAATTTCAGAGAGGTTCTCCTCCAGTAGATGGTAATCTCGTAGAAAGGTTTAGCATAAAAAAGAAGCCAATTCTCAACCAAGTGTGAAGGTGAAAGGATGCAAGAAACACATGGTCCAGAGAATGGTTGCTGTAACTAATGCATCCCTTCTAGCCTAATTCACAGACCAACAAGAACTCATATTGTCTGTTGAACAGCACCTGTTTTGCAGTGAAATCACATGACTCAAAATCCCCAAAAGTGGGGATATAATTTATGCAATGACATACAATGATCTTTAGAAATTAGTCAGTTGCTCTGAAGTTGCCCTAGTGGGCGAAACTAGTTAGCACTGGAAGAAGAAAAAATGCGCAAAAGATCAATTTGACGCCTGTTTTCTTATGTTGTTGCATCTTCTTTGATCAGAGTCTTAATTGACTATGTTTCAATCGTACACTACATATTATTCGGTCTGAACGCAGACACAGAAGAGACTTCACGAAGCAGGAAGTGCTAAGATGAAACACACAATCCAGCAAAGAATCAATCATTACTTGAAGCGCATAAGAAAATTTTGTTATTTATGATATGCGAATCCCTTTAATCCCAAGTATACTTAGTTATTTCCTACACTTTTCTATTCGTCCTTAAAGATCAAAGTGTCATTCCTCATGGTTGGTCACACACGAGGACATTGACCAGATATCCTTAATTTCCATTCTATTCATCTAAAATCACACACTACGAGCTGAATTGTTCCCAAAAGAATCGATCAATTATTGTGCAGTTTTTTTAAAGGTAAATTTAGCATTCTATCTTACCATTTACCAATGGCAGGCAGATTCAATACTTTCATGCTATCGTTCTGATGGTTAATAGTAACTGACAGTCGATTGATGCTTATTTCAAAAAGGTTTGACTTCAAAGTATTGTCTCTAAAAGAGAGAACATGTGGCATATTTCTTTCACTTGCGTTTCAACTTCCATCACCACATTATGTAGTTCATAAGATTAATTTTTGTTATGTTTTCAAAGTTTAGCTGTAATACTCAGATCAAGGCTTGCCATCATGCATTTTGCCTCAAGCTCTAAGTGCGAGATTTTTGAAAACCTTTTTCTATTTTTTATGCACGTTTCATTCTTAAAAATAACGGCCTTTTTTCGTTATATCGCAGATGTTTAGCAGAAAGTCCGTGCTTCTACAAAGAGAAAAAGCAGTCACTATCCCGCAGCTAATTGAAGTTCTGTCCAGAGCGTATACCCCTTGTCCATTTGTTTCCTCCCTTGATTTTCTTTTCGATTTTAAAACTATGTTATCAAATTATGTAATCCAATTAAGTCATCACAGCAAACCCCATGCATTCAAGTTTGAGAAGACATCGAGGGGTGAAGTTGGAATGATGTATAAGCATTGGGCGGTAGATGCAAAGTGGATGCCAAGGAATGAAAATGATATTGAAGAACCATTGATAATCTTGGCTGACAACGTACCCCCGTCCAAATTCCCCCCACCATTAGTTCCACTCTTTGATTTAAAAAATGACCTTGATTTCATAAGAAAAGAAGTTTGAGCAGCAGAGGCCAGATTGACAGAAGACGAAGTGTCATGGTGGGAGAAATTCACTGACAGAGAAGCAAAGTTGCGGTCCTTGTGGCAAAACATTTGCGATGGCAAAAAGAGACGCTTGGCAAAATTAAACTGGCAGCAAATGTCCCTACTGAAATATGTGGAGCCAGCAATTGAGGCAAACGATGTTGACGAGCAAAGAAGGGAGGACGAGATAGATGAGCTTATCATGAGTGCTGAAACATTAAAACCAGTAAGTAACATTTAACAGAACATCAAACCTCACAAAACTGTTGGGCATGAGAAGAGATAGAGATGTCATTTTAAAAGATGAAAAATGACAGCAACATTGTCAGATATTCATCGGCACCGATTGATTGATTGCTTCAATAACATATAGACTACTCTTAATATACTGATGACTACTCTAGGTAGATTCACGGAGGTTAAAACAAATGTTCGCTCATTACTCTCACATTGTGATTTAGCTTCCGCTACTGCCAGCCAAAGTGTACCATTTTACCGTAGGTAAAAACTCACAGGGCTTCTCTGACCAATGACATTCAAGAAATTTCAGGATTTAAAAACATTTCAAAGAAATTGAAATGCTCAGCGATTAATTCATTTCCAAACCCTTTAAGTTCCCTTGAATTTCCCATAAATGTTCACTAACCAATCAACTTATGGTATATAATGCGTATTTACCAACATATTGAAGTGAAGAAAGAGAAGGTGAGAAAGTAGGAACTGAAGCCACTAAAGCGATGTTGATTGTAAGTGCCCCCCCTTCATTACTTACATTTATCGTAGAGACAAAATAACTTATATGTAAAAAAAAATGGCTATGGAGTTGATCCTTCCGATGATATGTAAGTAAATACTTATGAATACGACAAAGTATTTGTTACATCTGTGGAGCTCAGTGAGTGAGACATAAATATGTGAGTAGAGTGGTCTTCGCAAGCAACATAACAAAACATCCAATCACTATGTACAGAACAAAAACTACAATATCAGCGGGATAATAAGGTCACATGACTATTTACAATATCACAGTATTTTACAGAACCACGGCAAAAATCAGTCAAGTTGATTATCCTGTTAATCTTAAAAATTATTTCGTTCTGTTTTATGAAATGCTACATGTATCAATGTTATGTAGTAATGTATTTGTATGGTTGTGAATGACGATAAACTCATGTTGTAGACTGGTGTTGACACATAAAATACAAAAGCTTAAAATAATTTGCTTTCGAGTAGCCTGCGTGCAGACTCTACTGATTTCTTTTCAGAGAGGTTCTACTGGAGGAGAACCTCTCTGAAATGAAAAGAAATCAGTAGAGTCTGCACGCAGGCTACTCGAAAGCAAATTGTAAGGTTTTCTATTTCAACTCCTCTAAAAAGTAAAATCCTTATATATGGCCTGAAGAAAACATTTAAATGAAAAAGCAAGTGAATTATTTTCGTGTTATAATTCACCTTTGTTCCACGTTCACCTTCTTAGCTTTAAAGTATGATTTCATGAAGGTTCGTTTTGAAATCGTTTCACAACAATATCATCTAAGATAACGAGGTGTCCAAGTAAGACCCAAGGCCTTTCTGGTTTGGGTCTGTGCACAATTTTTGTGTTTGGGATGATTCTCATTTGGTCTGTCGCTATTTAGGCCCTTTTACTTTTGGGTCTGCCGGAAAGAAAGAATGCAATTAATGTGAATCTATGTTGGCAAATCATTCAGTTTTTTTTTTCTTGCAGGTGCGCCAAGATCCACATCATCTTCATCGTTGTCAATCTTCCGCTTTCTTGTCGGCAGCTCCCCCATCTCTCCACAAACCACGTTTACTGCGGATGCATTTCTCCTACTAGGTCGGCCAAACTGTCTTCGTAGCTCCTCAATTAAGGCCACTTGTGACCACGGCATCTTGGAATCGATGTATTGTGAATCTGTTCTTTTGAGTTTAGGAACATCATTTGCTTTATCTTGCCATCTTTTATGTATGACAGTAAATTCAAAAGGCAGCGAAATGACAGAATTCTGATGATAAGCTCGGAGTGTCATACCTAGGAATGTAAGATATTTGCAACAATGCCCTTCAACTGTCACCAAAAGATCCGGTGCAAGTTTCCTTTTATTATGTGAGACATAATTCGTGGATTAATTCTTTTGATATCCTGAACCATGGCAACTTGAATGGCCTCCTTCGATCGCATATATTTATGAAAGTTGTGTATACATTAATTTGTCTTTTGCAGCAAAAATGTTGTAGGATTTAAGCAACTATAGCTACGATATTTCATTCATGATGATTTGCATCTGATTTTTCCGAGCAGAAATTCCAGTTTACAGCTTACTTGCTACTGTATAAACTTTCAACCTACGATGTTAGCATCCAAAGTTCGTATTCCTATGTGTAGCAAGGTGGCTACCTCCCTGAGATCCGCAAAAGTGCTTTTCACTAGATAAAATGTGAATCCATCAATCTATCAACAGTTATATAAATATATGAGCATAGGAATTTTGACTACAAATTGATGTTTGCTATGGAAAAAATGCTTGGCAATGATATCTTGAAGGATATCTTGAACTCGTTCTCCAGTATAAGCAAAGATGAAATGAGTGTCACGTCAGAACAATAGCGATGATCTAACGTCTACGTTATTTCTTGTCGTACGAAGTAATTTTTACATTGTGTTATTACATTAGGACAATTGTGTATGTGCATATACGGTACATGACACAATATTTTTTACCAAAGAGAGAGACTTCTTGACAATTGCAAAGCCATTTCCGTGTACTTCATGTACTGGCGCTCAAAGTATCATAGATTTATCAAGCGTAAACAAGATGAAAAATATTGTGTAACAAAAACAACACCATCGTATCTCTTACTCGCTTCCTCAACTCCATGGCCCAAATGTCAGTGATTTGCCTCTACTATGAGATGTCTTAAAGAGGTCTCCCCTTTAAGTGGATTAAGGAACGAAACTATTATACACAGTGACTTTCTTATCACACAGCTGCAATTTCTATCTTTAACTTCAATGCACATACCTTGCATTTAAAAATCGTCCGGGACCAAACTACGGACACACGAGCTCGCAACATCAAAAATTAAAGTGCACTTGAAACCAGAGGTCTTGCAATCTAATTTCCAACTTCAAAGAATAATGACTCCCAGAACACTTGAAACAGCTACACTCACCCGTGATGTTTCTTCATTTGTACAGAGTGTACTTCTTCTTTAAAGCATATATCAAAAATTCAATTTGGAAATTTCTTTTGCAAAATCAAATTAAATCATGGCTAGACCCTTCTTCGAAACCTCTGGTGTCAGGTGCCCTCCTTTGACAAGCCCTTTACTCGTTTCTCCAGTGCAGTGCTCGGAAGACAGCTTTCAATTTTAAATTCTGCAACTTGAAAATTCGCAAATTTAGTTGCGCAATCGCATGCCCCAGTGGCTTATCATTCATTCCTTAGTCCTTTGCAGTCAATAAGGAATGGTATGATTGCAACCATCTACCAAAAACAATTTTAAGCCGTTTTAGTACCTTTCATTTTAGGAGCCCTTGATTGCTGGACAACATAGGCCATACTATTTGCTAGAAGGCAACTACTTTTTGAAGCAAAATTGTTTTTTAATAAAAGCAAGGATTCAGAAATCATTGAGAAGAAAGTAAGTTTTGCTTGAATTCATCGTTTTCTACATATTCTGGAAACAACAATGGTGATTACAGCATATTCCTGTTTTCACGACAATCAGGAGTTGATGCCATACCAGACATCAGTTGGAATTCTGGTACAAATTGTACATCAAGGGACACATCCTGAACTCTGTCTTCTTGTGGCAATCTCCCTCTTTGATTGTTTAACTGCAACAACCGCTCGGCATTCTCTGCAAGTGCAGGGTCATCCAGATAGATATAGATCTTATGGCTGTAGTATGGCCTTCTGGCTCTAACTCCCCTGTTAATGCAGCATTTATCCCTGCCATATCAAAACCTTTCATAATCATTTCACGGCTGTTCCGTAGGTAGTCATATAGACCAATGAGCCATTTGGCATGAGGGGGCTTCATTATGGATAACTTTTGGGGAACATCAACTGAGTAGATATCAATGCCTCTATTGAGTCAGGCCTCTAGTTGCCTTGCATACCACTCTTCAAACTTTGTCTTTAGAAACTGCTTGGCAGACCATTTACTGTAAGGTCAAGTGGCTGGAAATAGTTGGTCCACAGCACAGTTGTTTTCTTCAATCAACTTTGAGACAGTCGTGGTTTTCTGCCCCTTGAAGACGTCAAAGATATGCATAGGTTCTCGTTTTGTACCAGTACCAAGGCTACCAGATTTATAACTAATTTGTTTTATTGCTTTATTTTCCATTTTACCAAACCTCAACTTCTTTCTGCGCATTCTATATTTGTCAGATGTTCTCCTAGCAGCTGCACGGATGTGAACCTTGTCTTCATCTCCAAGAGCCTCATACATGTTCTTTCCTGGTGATATCCCATTCCTTGTATTATTGTGGCTTTAGATGCAGCTCCAGTATTGGCAACACAAATTATTTCACACCCTGCAATTGTCACTTTTGCAAACCCACAAAACATAGTTTTTGGGATTTGAGACCATAGGATACAATAGGCTATCTGTAAAACATGGAGTGTGGAATGATGGAATGGAATGATGGAATGGAATAATGGAATGGAATGATGGAATGGAATGGTATAGATGGAATGGTAGATATGGAATAGCTAAACTACTGGTCGCTTTGGAAAAAAAATCGCACCGATGTGTTCCTCAAGATCTTCTTAGCTTATTTTACATATGTTTTCTTGAAAGTCTCATGAAATTCCCTTAAATATCGACTGAAACAACAAGCATGATAACAGACTGTGTGGGCAGACATCAGTTAAGTCGTTTAATTGATGTGAGTTGTAGGGAAAAAATCTGTAAAACATGGAGTGATGGAATGGAATGGAATGGTCGACATGGAATAGCCAAACTATTGGTCGGTTTTGAAAAAAAATTACACCAATGTGTTCCTCACGATCTCTTCAGTTCATTTTGCGCATATTTTTTTGAAAATATGCTGGAATTCCTTCAGATTTCAACTGAAACAAAATTGGATCTATGCTAGGCTCGCGTGAACACAGCTGTGGAATGTTGAGAAGTGACAGGGATCAATGACAGTTTTAATCCTTATCCTGTAATGGCGCCAAGATCATTTTTATCATAAACGGGGGTTCGTAAGAAACTTTAGACAACAGCAAATTGAGTTATTGCTGCCCTCATGCACTCACTCACTATTGTTTGAAAACAATGCCCAGTTGTTCATCATTTGCACAGTTTGTGGTATTGTTTAGATTTCATTTCAGGTTGTGCAACTGTGAACTGAACTGCGTCGATTTTTCAAAAGCTATGCTTCACCACGTTGTGACTTTCGTCGGAGAATCCATAGTTTTATGCTGCTGGCATATTTTGTCTTATCGGGTACCATTTTATTTTCAGAATTTTTAGGCACTAATGGTAATTTTGTCTGTGCAGCAGGCTTCACCATGGTGGGCTTTGCTTTACATACAGTCAAGCACGTGTGTGCTCCCAGAAAACTGTCTTGCAGAATTTCAGTAGTTGACGAAGCCAGATTTAATTTCCTCCGGGCTTGCTACTTGATAGAGGGAATGTTTGGGTTTTACGGTCACGGTGTTTCACCATATTTTGTAATCTTGCACGCTATGTTTCGGTTTGATGTAAAATATCGCAAAATGTTTTGCATTTTAAATTTTGAGCGGTATTACGGTTTTGGGACCCCCAAACATCCCCTGTTGGTACTGTCAGAAAAATCACCAAATTCACATCAACAATCATGTGAAAGAAATCTACAAAAGTAACAAAGTTGTATGTGGTAGAAATGTTCGGTCACTGATCTGTACCTTCAGAGCTTTGGCTATGGGAGGTGAGCTTCTTTGACAGTTCGAAATATTTGCTTGAAAGAAGGTAAAATATGCGTTGTAATGGTGACCATGCTAAAAAGGAAATAGTCCCCCAAATGCTATATTAGTCCCCCCAAGAGGTTCAAACAATTAGATTTTGAGTTTTCAAGTTTTTATGGCAAGGAGTCACTAAAATTTACTCTAAAGGCTGGCACCATCGATGTGTTGATTTTTCCAGGCACTTGCCACGCCATCCCCATGTGCAGAGATTCGATTGAAATTAGACGGGAAGTCAGAACATTATGATTCACAGCTGGTTTGATTCCGGAAGAAATTCTCAACAATAATACACTCTCATTTTTATAATAAAAGTGGTTCAAGTGGCTCTAGCCATATCGGATATCAGAATTTCCTGTTATTTTTGTCAAAGGTTTATAGATCCTGAGATTCCCTTTAAAAAACTAAACTATGAATTAAAAATACGAAACTTTTGTAATTTACCGTTATAATGTTCTCCGGTGACTCAAAATATGTTTTAACTATTTTTAAATTGTCTTGAGCGCAAATCACTTTATTACTAGTTTGAAATCTTATTACAAAGTGATTTAAGAGCTCTTCGAACAAAAATAAATCATTCCAGAATGGAAATTAAAACTCATTCAGAGACTTTAGGTAGCAAAAGTATCCTAACATTTAAGAGACTGTCTGGCAATCTTTGACCTTAGTTCTTAAAAAAAATTAGTTTAGACGTACTTTTCTTACAATTTCTTATTTTTGGGAAGTCCAAACATGACAAAGACTCTGGGGACTGAGGTTGAAGAAACGTTCTTTTTTAGCTCCCTAGCTCCCCTCTCTAATAAACCCCTCCCTCTCTGGTAAGCCCCTCCCTTCTAAGCTAAATGTTCTAAAGAAGCCCCACTTTCCATCCTCCTTCATTTGTATTAAAAAGGATGTCAAATTTCAGTTTATTTAGCTAAAAAAGTGTGCAGGTTAATTTTGATACTGCTTTGATAAATATGTCGAATTTGTTCATTTGACTCGGTAATATTGTATGTCATTCCTCAAAATTGGGGATAAAAGAGTTAAGATGCTTTAATTTATATCCTTTTCATTTGAGAATAAACCCCCTCTCTAGCTGACAAGCACCCTCTCCCTTAAAGCCCCCTCTGGAGTCTCCAAGATTGAGTAATAAGCACTTGGGGCTCAAAATAGCCTGTGTTCCAGACCATTACGCAAATATAATTTATTTTTCTGGAGTCTAGAACACAGGCTAGCTCAAAAAAGCTTCTTGCTACTAAGAGTTTCTTGGAGTCTATCAAATTTGCACTATTTTTCAGAATCATTCTGTTTTTTAAACAGGGCGTCCAACGTAACCAGTAAGATAAAACAATCTGTGGTACAATCTGCGTTAAAGTTATCCATTTTCATAGCATTTTGAAGGCAGTGTTCATGCTCTAAATGACAATCGTGTATGTAAAACCCACCATGGTGAAGCCTGCTGCACAGGCAAAATATGCTAGCAGCTTAAAACTATGGATTCTTCGACGAAAGTCACAACGTGGTGAAGCAAGAAGCATAGCTTTTGAAAAATCGACGCAGTTCAGTTCACAGTTGCACAACGCGAAATGAAATATAAACAATACCACAAACTGTGCAAATTATGAACAACTGGGCATTGTTTTCAAACAATAGCGAGTGAGTGCATGAGGGCAGCAATAACTCAATTTGCTGTTGTCTAAAGTTTCTTATGAACCCCCGTTTATGATAAAAATGATCTTGGCGCCATTACAGGATAAGGATTAAAACTGTCATTGATCCCTGTCACTTCTCAACATTCCACAGCTGTGTTCACGCGAGCCTAGCATAGATCCAATTTTGTTTCAGTTGAAATCTGAAGGAATTCCAGCATATTTTCAAGAAAATATGCGCTAAATGAACTGAAGAGATCGAGAGGAACACATTGGTGTAATTTTTTTTCAAAACCGACCAATAGTTTGGCTATTCCATGTCGACCATTCCATTCCATTCCATCACTCCATGTTTTACAGATTTTTTCCCTACAACTCACATCAATTAAACGACTTAACTGATGTCTGCTCACACAGTCTGTTATCATGCTAGTTGTTTCAGTCGATATTTAAGGGAATTTCATGAGACTTTCAAGAAAACATATGCAAAATAAACTAAGAAGATCTTGAGGAACACATCGGTGCAATTTTTTTTCCAAAGCGACCAGTAGTTTGGCTATTCCATATCTACCATTCCATCTATACCATTCCATTCCATCATTCCATTCCATCATTCCATTCCATTATTCCATTCCATCATTCCATTCCATCATTCCACACTCCATGTTTTACAGATAGCCGGATACAATACATGCATGGCAATTGTGACTCAAAACTTTGTAATCAAGAACTTCTCCTGTTCTGACTGACAAAATAAAAACAACACCTTCTTTGATGTTGCTTTTACCAAGTACAGTCTCACTTTCGTCATTGCAAATGGCTGCCGCCAGAGATGTCGGTCACACGATTCAACAGTTCTTTTCAAATTGAGAAATATATGTCGTTCAGAAAGCAAAACCAAGAAATTTACGAAAGAAGAAGCCACCAAGGAGAACATAGGTTTTGCCTGCAAGATTTGAAGATGAAGTAGACTAGAAGATGGGAGAATTTGAGGAAGATGGCAGAGTATTCATCTTCCTCAAGGAACTGTGATTCTTCACCAGCAGAAAATGATAAATGGGAAGTCAATGACTTCCCATTACTGCAGAATGCCAGAAAGAAGCTGCATTTGTCTCCAAGAAGCCCACTTAAAAGTCGTCATGTTCATGTTCATGTTGTTACGTCCCCGCTACGGTCTCCAACCAAACGGAAAGCGAGAACCGACAGGCTAAGAGGTGAGAGGCAACGTTGAATCTTTAGCCGATATTGCCGCGTGAGCAAAGCAAGGCAAAAAGTTGGTTTATTTGTTCCTGCATCATCTCAATCCAATGTGATAATCTACATGATACGGTGAAATATCAATATTTGTATACATTTATGCTAGTTTGGTACAACTGCTGCTGCCTATCACTTTATTTACGAAAGAAAAACTGTGCCGAACTTGTATGCTACTTAGGCCCAAAATTGACATGCCTGACAACCAACCCTGAATTATATGAAAACTCTGTTGAATGAACAAAAAGATGAAATCCTTAGAGAGATGCACAGTAAATTTACGGAAATCAAGCTGGACATGCAAAAAACCACTGAAATAGCCCAGAGAGGCAGAAGGCAGATTTGGCAAATGCCCTAATCAGCTTAAAGAAGCTAACAAAAATCTAAGTGCTACTCTGGATGACCAAATTAATTGCTCAGTGCGCTCAACCCTATTTTTAAGGGAATTAAAGAGGAACCCCACGGAAAATGGGACCAAACAGTGGGAATTCTTGTAGAAGTTATCGCAAGAAACCTTAAAATTGAAGCTGATCAAGTTGCAGAAATGATTGAGCAAGCACACAGCTGAGGAAAGCATCAATCTAATGACAGGAAAGGGCCGAGGCATATCTGTCTATGTGAAGTTCTTCTTTTGGAAAGACAGTGAGGCTGAAAAAGGGGATTTTCTGATCTTTGTCGACAGCACCCAAAGATGGGTATCCAAGCTGACCAGATGTACTCCAAAGAAGTAACAAAGAGACAAAATGATGCAATGTGCGAGCGGCAAAAATTGATAGCAGCCAAAGAAATATCCAATGGTTACCTGGCATACACTGTTTTTTTTTTATAAGAATATTGTTTATAAGAATATTCAGGCTCAGAATCATTCAAATGTTAAGGATATTATAAGAATATTGCTCGGCCTCAGCTTGCATAGTTTTGTCTAATTTTCCAGCAGTTGCCTGTTTATATGTATGCATAGTATGTTCAAAAGTTTATAATTGTTAAGAGCATTCTTATTGCTTAAATTTTTCTTTCGTTTACCATTTCTTCAAAATAATATGACATTTCTTTGAAATATGTTCCCCTCAACCATATCAGATTTGAAAAAGTAAGAATACTTTAAGAATAAGGTTCAAATGAAAAATTTCTTAAGAATATTGAGGCTGGAAAAAATGTGTGGTATTCTTATAAAAGAAGAATGTATCCTGCAACACTAATGATCAAATGTCGTAAGACTGATAAACAGTACACTAAGTATAAATCCTTCTAGTTGAGCTGAACTGAGAGGGGTTTCCTCTGGCTGTCTGTGAGCCTGCCTGGCCTCTGGTTGTGTGCCTGATTAAGGTCGGGTGTGGGGGCAGGGCTTGGGTGGGTGGTTGGATGGTTAGAGGAAATTCCCTATCTATAACGTTTGGTCTAGCTGGTCTAATACAATTTGTATTATTCCTTCAGCAGTTTTATTGCTCTTTGTGCTGAATATAATGCATATGGTAATATAACCTCCAAATCTGTTAACCAACATGTTTTTGCAAGCTTGAACATTCTTAAAAGGCTAAAAAAACAGAAAAGGCTGAAACCTGTTTTGTTTTTGCGTTTTTCTTTAATTTTCGTGTTTTAACGAGATGTGGTCTAGCATGTGATCTATGACCCACCATTTACAACTTACCTTTCCCTTGTGGCATTTACAACAAAAATGTAAATAAAAAAGCAGTCTTTTGTGATCAATGTGATAAATGGATACATATTAAATGTAACAGCATTTCTGATTCACAATATAAAATTCTTGTGGAAGAGCCTGATGAAAAGCAATGGATATGCCTTCAATGTTCAATTTTAAGATAATGCTTCAATATTTCCATTCACCTTGGAGTCTGACAATGTGTTCCTTGCACTAAATGACATAGACATATACCCTCTATTCTATTACAGATACCTTACCATCTTTTGAGATAGTGTCTCAACTGACTAACCTTCCCAATTTATCTGATTATGATACAGATAAGAACTTGAACCTCAATGTTACCTCACAGTATGCCACTGTTAAAGAAGTTGCCTCTATGGAAATGTCTCATAAAGACATTTCACTTTTTCACATCAATATTAGAAGTCATTCTCTGCATTTTGATGAACTTCATGCTCTCCCCTCAAGCCTCAATGTCAACTTCCAAGTTATAGGTCTATCATAGTTCAGTTCAGTTCATATATTTTAAAATTCCTCTACATACAATATCTCAATAAAAACACTAATTACATACAATGACTACAAATTACATAAACATACTTATAACATACAATGAATAACAATTACATAAGATGTTGCATGCAGGGGAATTTCTTTAGGAGGAGCTCTCTCAATAGCTAAACTAATCGAGGAGAGAGCACCCCCTTTCAAAGATGGTCTTGAATCTTATTTAATCATTTATCGAGGGACCAGAGCGATATTTATCACTTTAGGATCAACTTTGATAGTTCTTCATGAATAAAAAGGCTTTAAGCTTTTGACGAAAACTGAAAGCAGATGACGATGTCTTTATATCAACTGGAATGTTGATCCAAGATTTAGCACCAAAGAAACGCACAGACCTGATACCGTATTGCAAGGTATTTTTTCGATTTAAGAAAATGTCATTTTTTGAGGCTTGCCGTGTACCATACTGATGAACATTTGTCACTGATTCAAAAAAATTGTGGAAGCAATTAGGAGAGATCTTATTCACACAATCATAAACAAAACAAAGCAATTTTAGCTGAAAAAGATCTTGAAGCTTCAAGATTTTCAAGTCAGAAAAGATAGGAGTGGAGGGTGAGGTGAAATGTTCAAATGCAATAGCTTTTACCACTCTTTTTTGCAACAAATATACAGGCTTTATATGAACATCATATGTAAGTCCCCATACCACTATACCATATTGGAGAAAGGAAGAAAATAATGAATCGTATAGACAGATCAAAACATCTATAGGAAGAAAGTGTCTTATCTTGAAAAACATACCACATGTTCTGGCCAATTTTTTTGAAAGTTCAGATAAATGGTATTTCCAGCTAAGATGTTCATCCAAAAGAATGCCAAGAAATTTTACATACCTAGAAATTTTACATAAATGAAGGTCTCATCTGATGCTCAACTCAAAACAAACATTGAGCTTCCTGGTTATAAGTTTCATTACACTCCTTCTCACAGCTCAGCTGGTGGTGTAGGTCTCTATGTAACATCCAATCTTGAAGCTAACAAAAGGGTTGATCTCTGTGTCAGTGATGTTGATTTTGAAACTGTCTGGATTGAAATAAGTAATCCCAGGCAAAAAATATAATCTGTGGCTGCGTCTACATGCATCCAAGTTCTGATATCACTAAGTTCAATGATCATTTTCATGAGGTACTTGGAAATTTAGCAAAGGAAAATAAGCAAATTGCTATCATGGGTGACTTTAGTATTGATTTATTAAAGTATTGATAGTCACACCACTACAAACGAGTTTATAAACATGATGTTCTCTAATCACTTCCTGCCAACCATCCTACACCCAACACGCATTACTGACATTTCTTCTACCATAATTGACAATATTTACATAAAAAATGCCACTGATAGTGGCATGCGTGGTGGTAACATACTATCCTTAATCTCTGACCATCTTCCCCAGTTTGCTATTCTGTATGGTGACACCCCCAAGTAGAAAACTTCATCCTGTTTTGCTTATGATTATAAAAACTTTGATGAAGCTAAATTTCTTGCAGACTATACAGATATTGAATTTGCACATTCAGAAAATGATTAAAATTATGGACAATCTATTCCATCAGTTCAAATTAACAAATTCTGTCAGTGACCTACATGCATACAAGCAATTCAGAAACCGCATCATGAATGAAATTGGAGAAAGCAAAAGTACCATAAGCAACATGAAAATGCTATGGAAAGGAATAAAGGGCATAATAAGTATAAGGCCTGGTAACTTTGAAACAATTTCATGTTTAAAGGACCAGGGTGGTACCAAAATTTCAGATCCTGTCAAATACTCACTGAATTCAATAAATATTTTACCAATGTTGCTAGTAGTATCACAAAGAAAATCCCAAGAACTCCAAAATCCCCATATTGGAAATCTCCAAAATCTCCAAAATCCCAATATTTATTAAAAATAACGCCAATTTGAGCTAAAATCTTACTTACTGACTTGGAAAATCAACGAAACCCAAAAAAACGCAGCATTATATTCAGTCTATTTTCATTTTAGAAACTTATGCCTAAACTCATCCATCCAATCACAAGAGAAAAGGCAGGATTTAGAACAACTCGAAGCATGTATTTCAATTGCCAAAACCATCGGCGTAGGGGAAGATAAAATTTGGGGGGGCTGCCCAACAAAAAATCCATTGTTTGAGAAAATTTTGCCTGACTTGAGGCGGATTTCTGCCCGATTATGGCTGATTTTTGCAAATTTTTCTGACGTTGGGGGGCTGCAGCCCCCCCCTCCTAGCCCCTTATCTCCTACGCCTATGGCCAAAACTCGAAGTTTAGGTTAATTCTTATTGACATTTTTGGGTTTAAAGTACCAAATGATAAACAAAGAATAGTAAGTAGAGCTGTTTTTATTATTAAAACTTTTTACCGGAGAGTAGCGTTCATTGTTTCTCATGCGGCCATAATGGGTGACGCTAGAAGAAAAAGACGTTTTTACCCCCTTCTTTAAAATCTTCTAAAATTGGTAGCTAATACAGGCCGATCTATAATATTAGCTACTACAAGCTGTCGATTAAACTTGACCTACTACCTTGCCTGAACCCCGGGGGGGGGGGGTACTTGATTTACGAAAATACGGGGACGTGCCGCTGGAAAATCTGAAAAGGCACCCTGTCCCGGAGTAAAATTCCCGAAAATGGTACCCTGTCCCGGAGTAATACTTTAAAAACAATACCCTATTCTTGGGTTTCTTCATACAAAATTGTAGCCTGCCCTGGGAATTTGATAGAAATTTGATAGAAATCTATCAGAAAAAGCGGAAATGTTGCCATCCAAACGATTTAAATCATATTCGCGGAGTGCAAATGGCTTACAACGACGATACGTAGTCAATTATACAAAATATGGACCCTGTCATGGAGCCGACCATACAAAAGTGATACCCTGTCCCGGAGTAGGAATCCTGAAAATGATACCCTGTTCGGCGGCACGTCCCCGTACTGAAAAATATATGAGTACCCCCCCCCCGGGGCCTGAACAGTGTACAAATCAAATCAACGGAACAGGGACAGTTGTGTGTGTGTTACTGCCAGGGCCGTAGGAAGCTGCTTCTGAATTCTGATTGGGGGGCAATCGTTCTTAAAACAAAAGAGAACAATACATGACACAGAACCCAATGCAGAGCCAACGTCTAAGTGGAAAGAAAGAGAAAGTCATAAAAGCTCCCATGCAAGCTGTTAGATCAATCCCAGGTGCATCATCACCCCTTAGAACAGTCCAAGATACATCAATGAAATCGAAACAGAAAAGTACATCATATCTCAATTAAGAGGAAGCAAAAGATGTGATTTGAAATTGAAATCTAAGTCTTGTCTTCAAATTTCAAAGGGAATTCAGAATTCCAAGCCAATGAAAATCTAACCCCCCCCCAAAGTGTTGTAAACCCTTCGTGAAAACTACCCCAGTACCCCCAATCAACCAGTCCATTTTTCTTTAATTGTGCTAATTTTCATTTTACAATAATTGTGTCTGTCCTGTTATTTTTCAGCTCTTCAGGGGAATTTAAAGGATGCCATCACAAAGCTTTTTTGCATTTCCAATGGCAGCATCCTGTCACTGAAAGAAATAAAAGAAAAACTAAATGATCAAGGCTCAAATGTTAGTAGCAGAGTGGTTGGTGATGCACTTGCAGATGTTTTTGGCAGTAAGATTTATCGAAAACATATGTATGAAAAGCGAGAAACAGGTGAAACAACTAGCCGTGACAAAATGTATCCTTTCTTCCTTTTTGCTTCACATACAAATATTTCTTTATACAACCTTGCATCAATAAATATGATGACCTTGTTTTCTTAATGGATTGATTGATATGTGTTGCTACAGAAATTTCCTTGACTGAGAATATCAGCATGTATATAGTAAATCTTGGATTGTCAAAGAAAGAAACTTTCCCAGCTGGCAAAAATATGGAAGTCAATAGTCTCAATGGTAACGCTATGGAAAATCGTTTGGAAGCTATGAACAATTTGCTGCTTGAGAATCGTCGTCAGATTTTAGCAAACAATGGCAACGCTGCAATTTCAGATGATTTCCCTTTAAATGAAGCTCAAAAAAGAAAACTCTTTGAAGAAATCAAGATACTGGAGTCCTTGGGTGATATTGGCATAAGAACAATGGAACCAGGTGCAGACATAGAGAATATTCTTGGCAAAGGTATCTTCCACAATTTAGTAGAAAAGGTGCAAAAGCAATGTCCGTTTATATCCGAAATTATTCACATCCTTTGCATTGGCCAGAACACTTCCGAAAACACTGGAAAGAAAACAGAGATTTTCAAATTCATGTGCGCACTTCAGCTATTGTACTCTATGTCTAACATCCGGAACCAGAAAAGTGATCATGATATCTCAGCCATATTTGGATTTCTTCTGATGGCTCATGGAGCTGGGAAAGCAGTGTTGGACCTTTTGCAGACATTTGGTTTGTGCAAGTCATATGAATGGCAGTAAGTTGATATTTTTTAGGTTACAAATTTAGAATTTCTATCGGCCAGTTGAATTCCGTGGATCCCGCGGATTTCGCGGATTTACAAAAAATCCGCCAAATACAAATCTGTGGAATGATTCCGCGGACTTCGCGGATTTCAACTTGAAACATGGATTGAAACGCGATTATTTAAACATTCGATACTGAAATGAGAATGTTTTTTGCCCCTGGTTGGCTTTTTAAGCTAAGAATCGACACGCAATACTCAATGCCGCTCTGTGACTCAGGCCTATGGTCACAGGGTTATAGAACCATTCCACGGCAGTAGGCAGAGAAAGAACTCGTAAATTACTGCTTTCTCGACATTACAAGCTGTTCAGACAATGTTTCAAGTTGAAATCCGCAGAGTCCGCGGTATTCATTTTGCCAAAATGAATTCCGCGGATTTTGTATTTGGCGGATTTTAGGGTTGAGATAGATATGTCTACTTCTTAGGGTTGAGAAAGATATGTATACAAAATGTTATGTTATAATGCAAAACAGATCCCATCTGGAAAAATCTTTTGAACCTGCTTTTTGAACCACATTTTCAACCTTTTAGCTGAAATGCTCACCTTTTAGCTCTCTGTGGACTCTGACGAGATCATCAATAAGGTTGAATGGATGCTGCATGCATGCAATTGCAATGTTGCATGAGTCAATGCTGCATGCAAAATGCTTCCAATATTCCAAGTCAATATTTGACAATTAAAGCAGGTGAATAGGAAAGGAAACATCATGTCTGATTTCAGCATAAGAACACATCAATAGTTAACACAAAAGGGATCAATTTGATATTTGGAATTCAAACTTAGAATACAGCCAACACAACATTAGAAGAGAGATCTAAAAGCATGAAGCAAATGATAAAAGCAAGAAATGAAAAACTTCACATGTTGTCCCCTTATTTATCCTCCACCTTCTCATTCTATTTTCCCATTTATCCTCCACCCTTCCTTTGCCTTCTATTTCATCCTCCGCCCTTTCATATTTTTCTCCATTTTTTATTCTCCACAATCCATCTATCTTCCATTCACCCTCTACCCTCTCATTTCTCTTTATTGTTTCTCTCCATCAACTCAGTTTTCCTTCCCATTCATCCGCCACATCCTCAACTTGCCTTTTATTTCATCACCCATCCTCTTACTTTTCTTCATTTTTTCTCCACCATCTCACTTTTTTCGTCTCATTTATCCTCCACCCTCTCAATTTGCCTCCAATTTTATCCTCCAGCCTTTCATTTTTCTCAATTTCTTATTCTCCACCATCCCACTTCTCCTCCTTTTCATCCTCTACCCTCTCATATTGTTCTTTGCTTTTCCCTCCACCAACTCAGTTTTCCTTCCCATTTATCCTCCACACCCTCAACTTGCCTTTTATTTCATCACCCATCCTCTTACTTTTCTTCATTTTTTCTCCACCATCTCACTTTTTTCGTCTCATTTATCCTCCACCCTCTCAATTTGCCTCCAATTTTATCCTCCAGCCTTTCATTTTTCTCAATTTCTTATTCTCCACCATCCCACTTCTCCTCCTTTTCATCCTCTACCCTCTCATATTGTTCTTTGCTTTTCCCTCCACCAACTCAGTTTTCCTTCCCATTTATCCTCCACACCCTCAACTTGCCTTTTATTTCATCATCCATTCTCTCACTTTTCTTCATTTTTTCTACACCATCTCACTTTTTCGTCTCATTTATCCTCCACATCCTCAACTGGCCACACCCTCCCGGTTTGACTGCAATTGATAGTGTTATTTTTTCAATGATGCATTATTGTGAGCTCACTATTCAATACTTTCATATAATTTGAGCCAAGACCTAAGTAAACATAATTGTTAACTGTCTTAAAGTCAGGAATTTCCCTCAGAACATCCAAGACGACGAGGTGGCGGAGGAAATGTTGGGCTTTGTCCTTTGTTGTTTTCATGCAACCAAATCTTCCCAAAGCCTGATGATTGTGCTTTCGAATATTGGATGTGTTTTTCCCTGATACAACATCAGCAACGTGCTTTAAAGTGAAATGTCCTTGTATCGTAGAATGATTGATCTCTTGTAAGCAATTTATGATATCTTTCGACTCCTTTGACATGTCGATGTCGGTCAAATCTTTGTCAGAACTATCCTGGATGCAGATGTCACAACCAAGGTTACAAGTAACCGACTGTTCCCCGAAATACTGGCAGAGCTTTGTACGCCTACATTCTTTCTTTGAAGCAAAAAGAACATAGTCCAGAACACACTGAAAATCCATGACAGCTTTTGAGAGACTCAAATAATCCTTTTGATTAGATTTGCTTGAATAAATGTCTCGTAAGATATGGATTTGATCTCTGACATCATACATGAGGAGGCATGAAGCTGGTAATCCATCTCTACCAGCTCGACCAGATTCTTGGTGGTAGTCTGATATGGTGCGTGGTAAACCATAATGGATGACTTTGCGTACGTTTGGCTTATTTATCCCCATTCCAAAAGCATTTGTGCATACCAGGCAGTTCAATTCACCGGCCTGCCATGCTTCTTGATTGGCTTCTCTTTGCTGCTTGCTCAGCCCTCCATGATATGCTCTGCAATTTATGCCATTTCCTCTCAGAGACCCAGCAACTACCTCGCATTGATACGTTGTACCACAGTACACCAAAGAGCATTCCTCGTTTGTCAAAAGTTTCGCGATACTCTCAGTTGCCTTGCTATCCTTTGGCTTTACTTCATAAAATAGATTCGAACGATTGACCGTCTTCATAACTAATGTCGGAGTCCTTGCTTTAAGAGTTTCTTCAATCTCCAGCCTTCCATCTTTAGATACAGTAGCCGTTGTCATTAAAATTGGGACTTTGCTGTAGGTGTCACGAAACTCAACGCACTGTCTATATTCAGGCCTCAGATCTTTACCCCAGCTTAGTAGGCAATGCACTTCATCAAAAACAAACATCTGAAGAAGTCCCTCTTTATACAAAGACTGTAGGGTAATGTGGAGATTCTTGTCTTTAACCATCTCAGGTGTTATATATAAAAGCTTAAGACGGCAGGGCCTTTCACGAAGAAGCTGTAACACAGCTTGTTTAGCATTTTCATCACTTTGTCCACTGTAGGAAACAGCTGGCAGTTGCCTCTTTGATAGATCTTTGACTTGATCTTGAATCAAAGCTATTGTAGGGGTAATTATGATGGAAATCCCAGCTCTGGCAAGTGTAGGTACGATATATGTCATTGACTTTCCATCACCGGTTGGTAGAACAGCAAAACAATCTTTGTTCTTTAGTACCTCATCAATGACTTCCTTTTGCTTTTCTCTGAAATCCTCGTAACCCCAAATGGATTTCAATATTGGACAAAGGTCAACATGAGTTTGGGGCTCATTTGTAATCTGCAAAGCATGGAGGTCAAATGTAGTGATTACAGGGGGCAAAGGGGCATCTGCTACACTACCGTTCCTGTTGACTGGTGTGTCTTTCCCCGCCCATTGAGCTAAAAAGCTTGGGTTAATAACAGAACGAATACACTCTATCTCTGGTACTTCGCGACCATCTTGTATTTCTTTCCAGGCACTGTAGGTCTTGGTGTATTCTCTTGAATTGACTGTAATCTCTACTTTCTGTGTAGCCATAGACTTTTTTAGCATACCTTTTGCCAAACAGACACAAGACACCTTGTATGCTGCATTAAAGTGGGACGTTTCTTTCAAGTAGATTTCGTTACTTTTGACGATCACCTTGTACACATCTCCACCAACCTATGATTGAAAGAGGCAATAAATTAAGTATTCCAATATGAGAACAAATCTTTATATTTCATTTACAGCCGAATGTTTCTTGAGAAGAGATTGGCAGTGGCACCAAAAATAATCGAAACAAAGTTCCCATCACATCATCCGATAATGCTATACATGGATAACTGCAACATATTCAAAGGAATTCCCCGGCACCAACGTCTAAAAAAGAGTTTCAACGAATCTATGTGGAATCTAACAGTACGTGCAGGTCGAAAACCTGACATAACTGGAATGGAACATCTGTGGGAAGACGTAAGCACATCAATGAAACCACAGAAAAAGATAGAGAACCTAACTGCAGATGATCTTGACATAAGTGAGTGTTCCTTCTTTAGTTATCATCAATAGACCTTTTAGCTATTCTGCAAAATAGTCTGGATCGAGCAATATTTTTATACACTTTTGTAAGAAAGATTCGATTGATTGGCATTGGAGCTTCTATCTCTTTGTACATATTCGAAACTCTACAAAATGTATCAAAATATCGTTCGATTCAAACTCTTTTTAGAATAGCTATAAAGGTCTATTGCTTAGTTTTAAGATATGAAGCATTGGGAAGCCGTAGCCCATGCCCGTACATTTTTTCCCTCGTGCAATGTGCTCCTGCTGGCCTTGCCCCCTATCAGTAGGTCTCGTTAGGATCAAACATAATTGTTTCTACATTGCATCGACGGCCGGGAAGTTTGAACGAGATTTTTATAACAAAGTAGATCGTATCGAAATAATTAAGATGAGTATGAGTCCTTATAAGCGATGTCTCACGTTCCATCCAGTGAAAGATTGTTTGCAATGCCAAGGAGTAATGCCCTTTAAAGTTGCGGTTTTAAAAAGCATATGTGATTCTCCGCGAATCTAGATGGCATAGTCCTAAAAATATTCCCAGATTACCTCTGAGATAATTTGAATATCTAGCCTTGTCAGATTCACGATGCTCCCAGTGGTGGCAGTTGCTCTAATACAGTAAATTCCCGCATATAAGAACCTACTTTTTTGAGAGCTAGGCTGAAATAGGTTCTTATTCTAAAGGTACGAAGACAAATTTCAAGATATAACGGTTCTTATTTGAAGGGTGCCTTTGCGTAGGCCATTTTAGAACCTTCGCCAAACTTTCAAAGCTTTCAAGCAGATACGACTGCAAGGGAGGAGATTCAAACTTTAAAAGCCCACTGGGACAAAAATGAACTTAATAGTGGCAGTCTAAAATCAACTTTGCTACCCCTGCTATAAGAACATATTTTTCATCAAACTGAAACAGGTTCTTAATTACAATGTGCATAAGTTAGGAAAAACAGCCTCTAGGTTCTTATTTGTGTAGGTTCTTAAATGCGGGGATTTACTGTACGCTGTTTTTTATTTTGGACACCCTTATTCTCATGCTACTACATCTTCATGCTGGATACTGGGAGGGATGTGATAATTGTTTTTTCCTTTTCATTCAGAATCTCATCCAGAACTACAAGTTTTGATGAATGAAGGTATGGAGAGAGTTTTACTGCTTCTTCTTGACCATGGATTGAACACAGTAAAAGAGAACAAAGAACAATTAAAAAAAATGGACGAGAGTCAGTTCATGGAGCACCTTAAAACAAAAGATGCTGCAAGAAAGGAAAAGAAAATCCAGCACGAAGAAACGCGAAAATATCCTATATATGTGAAACCGGACATCATTGAGAACGAAAGTACAACAAACAAGAAGTCTGATATGATGGTATTTCCGTTATCCAACTATGACAAAGCTTCTACATGTGGCACAGCTGCCATTTTGCAAGAATTCATGAAAGAGCTCAACATACCTGAAAAGGAACAAACCAAGCCAGCAGATGGCAACAATCAAATTTCCTTGCCGATTGGCAGATTGCGAGATCAGTATATATTTTACACAAGCTTAGAAGCAGTGAAGGTAGACATGGAAAGTCTACGAGAAAAGATTAAATCAAAGGAAAAACATTATGAACGAGCCTCTGTTGAAAAAAGCAAGTATGGCCTTGGTGATTGTGAGAAAAAAGGCGAGAAGGAAGAAGATATAGAAATAGATAGCGTAAAATCTGCGGGGAAAGATTACAGAGATAAATGCGTCAAAATGCAAACCAACTTTCAATGTCTTTACGCCGAAATCAAGAAATCAATCTCAGAGGCACAAACAGTGCCTGCTGTTACATATCTTCTACAAAACAAGTGGAAATGGGAAACATTGAGAGATGAATACGGGAGAACGCTATTGCATGCAGCAGTAGAGGATGCAAATGAAAAGTTGTCAAGGCTCCTTCTCCTTGCTGGAGCAAATCCTAATGCTCAGGAAGGCTGTGGTATCACACCCATAATGATTGCAATTCAAAGGAGCAACAAATCATTATGCATGTTGCTGTTGGAAAATGGCGCCTGTGTCACAGGAAACTTTTCAGCGCTCCTTCCTACACCAATTCAATTGGCGAAATCTTTGCCGGAAGAAAATAGAGAGATAAATGATATGATTTGTAGCACAGTCAAATCCTTAAATGGAACAAAGTCCCGAATCGTTGACCAACTACTGCAGAGTGGTAAGAGCTCAGCAAATGCAGTAAATCAAGCAAAGGAAGCAGCACCAACTGCCAATCAAGCCAATGATGTGATTAATTCAAAGAATATCGTACCTGTATTTGGCGATCAAAAAACGTGTGCAAACATCAGAGGTGTAAGACATAGAGCACCAACTGAATTCGGTAGTTTCAGTGAAGTTCCAGGAGATTTTCACACGATAGGTTACTTAATGCAGTCAATAGGTAAAGTGTACGGAACAACCGGCTTCTACTATGTTGCAAGAAACATCCTAAAAAGGCTGAAAGTGACTCCAAAGTCATTCCACAAGATTTTCAACGAAGGAAATTATGAGAGAAATTACAACACCTTGATCGACTATTTCTGGGGCCTTGGTGTTGCAATGATAAAAGAGTTTGAAGCGTCAGATATGTTCCCCAACAGCAAAGAAATAAAAGAATGCCACGAAAGACAAGGAGATTGCAATTCAGTTTTGCTGAATGCCCTGGACGTAAGCAACGTAAGCAACACAATGTAGCATCTGATGAATATGTAGAGATGTGCTCAGTGAAACAAGTGAAGGCACATGCCAAAAAGCAAACCACACTGGAACTTTTAGAGAAAATAACGTTTAATCTCGAGCTCCTTGAAGAAGTCAGCAAGCGTTACAAGGAAGATTTTTCAGTGAATCTGAGGTGTAAGTCTGCCTGCCCAGACCCAGAACCTGATAGACTTAAGGTTGCATGGTTTGCCTTAAGAGAGGGATGGTTTACTTCAAAAGAAAGAACATCAGTGAAGGTATACCCAAGTAATAAGGCCAATTTCCAGCATTCAGAACTCAAAGATGTTCAGAAAAACTTGCTGAATTTTAGAGAAATTGGCAGGGAACTAATCAAAAGCAATTTTCTGGAGTATAGATGTAGACTATTTCCATTCTCTGATGCAGTCGGACATGAGAAAGTTGATTAGATATGATGTTAATCACAGACTTCCCCAAATTCTGAGTTAGATACAATTCAAGCAAACATGTCTTCAAAGAGAGAAGGCGAGCAAAAGAATTACTGTTATACCCAGGGGAGGACTTGTAAAGATTTGGACTGGGGTGTTCATGTTATCCTCTTTTAATCTAGTCTCCTGTAACTTTTTGGGTTCCTGAAATTTGGCATTATGTTTTCGGGTTTTGATAAATTTACTGTTGTGGTTGGTTTTAGGATGTACAAGGTGTCCCAAAAAGTTCTTGGCTGTTTGATTACATATTGAAAAATTACGATAAATGTACAGCTCCAAGGAAAGATATAACCATGTTCCCATGATTTTAAGTTTCAGAAACCATATTATGGCTAATCCCCTAAAAATTCACAAAGTTACGAGCTTATTTCACAGAGTTACGAGCTTATTATCTTTACCTGCTTACTCTTGAATGAAAGTCATTCAATAGATTTTTTTTAATGCAAATCATTAATAATTTGGCAAACTATAAAGTCAAACGGGGGAAAAGTGTGCATTTTTCGATGTTGATGCAATCACTCAGGGCCTTCAAGGCTGTATTGAAACAGCATAAGACTTTAGAAATATTACTGCTACCAAAATTTATAAGTTAAAAAACAATGCACAGCTTTTCACTTTGAAAAAGGAGTGCACACTGTTTCTCCAACTGTCAGTGCGCATTTTTCCCCAATTTGACTATACTAAAAAAATAAATACTAACAATTTTTAGAGAGGATAAGAACATCCTCTCCTCTGTTTTCCTCGAATTGATTTCCAATTTTAGCCTGTTAATCTGCTCAGTATTGACCAGAGCTGTTTGATGACTTGTTCTGTAATGATGGATGATATCTTTGAACCATCTTTGGGGTGTGGTACAGAGTGGGCATGGTAGATGACACTTGCTTTCAGGAACTATAAAAAGATTTGTTGCAATATTTATATTCACTGAAAGGTAAAGCCTTGTGAAAATGTTAGTAACAATTACTAAAACACTTCTAATCAAACATTATGAAGCTAGAAAAAACTTTCTTGTGGGAAAAGCATAAAAAGGAGTAATTTGTGATGCAACAATACAACCAACTGTATTGGTTTGTTTTTGGCCCCCCCGCAGAAAGTAGGCTCACTTAAGGGGGTTACCTACGAAAAATGAACACTGAATTCAAAGAAATTAAACACTAAATAGCGCAAAAAGAGCCGGCAGTCAATTGGGGCTGGCAAAAAGGGGCCAGCAGGGTAGTGATAATCTCCAAGAGAGGTACTCTGGTAAATTCAGGATATGGTTGCTCAGGTTACTTTTTTGGGGCTAAAATATGAGAAAAAGTACAAAAATTGGGAAATATATAACTTAAAAACAAACAAAATTAGAATCAAATAACATTTTACTAACATCAAAGAATTAAAGGGAGTACAAAGACCAGCAGCCTTTGCCTTCATTTGTTTTTGTTTCTGTGAATTTTGTACATTGGGAAGCTGTGCAGAGCAAGTCGCACACTTCTTGCAAAGCATGCTGGTTGGTCTTTGTACTCCCTTTAAATGTCCAAATACGTTATGAGAAATCTAATCAGTTAGGGCACATTTCTGCAAATTTAAGATACTGACTTCATAATTTGTGGGTATGTAAGGTCGGAAAAATTATTATTTTTGGGTCTATTGTCATACTGGAAATTATTTTTTGAGTTGGTGCGCTGTATCCTAGCGTGAGCACCCCTATCATAAATATACCTGAGTGCTCTCTGGGGATAATCTGTGGTGAGATAAAGAATAAGCTTAATGTAATGCTCCCTTTGTGTTTAAGGGTTTGATAGTACAAAAATATAGCCTGCACCCAATTATGATTAGGATCATATAATGTGTATTGATTATCTACATCAAGGAACCATTATCAAGTAGAACATACAGTACAGTACTGTCCTTTCATAACTCTGTACACAACTTTTCAGGCTTAGCTTTCCAAAATCTGGAAACGTTCTTTAAGAGTTCACAAGATGTTATGAATTCTCAAGGGTTTTAAGAAAGAAAAAGTTGTTATGAACTCTACACGTTTTTTCTTTTATAAGAAACTTGGATAAGCCCATAGTACTAAAAGTTTCTTAATTTCACATGAAAGTTTCAGCTTTTTAGAACCAAAAGTTTCTTAATTTGTTTCTTATTTTTTGGATGCATGTAGTTTCTACCACTGCGGCGTATTCGTTTCTTGACAGGCAGCACAGTTTTTTCCAGTGTTTGTAGCAAGAAGGAGAGTTAAATTTTACTCAAAACATAAATTTATCATGAATATTACCAAAAAATAAAGACTCAACGAAAACTTTCCCATGATTTCCTTGTGTTTGTCTTCAAAAGTTTCTTAGCAATTTTAAAGCATAGTACTAGAGTTTCTTAAATTTTTCATCATCCTAGTAGTTTCTTATAAACCAGTTTCTTATATAAAAAAAACGTGTACTGTACACAACTATTCCCACTATTCAAGGGATGTCAAGTGAACAAAATTTCTGATGAACTAAAAATCTCTAGTGCCTGAAGGGCTTGATCCCATCTATGATACTGTAAGCATAGATACCTAGCAAGATATAGTATCATAGATGGGATCAAGTCCTTCAAACACTAGGCCTAAAGATTTTTAGTTTATCCATGGGCGATGATGCACCGGTTTTTTGGGTGGGAAAGGAAGGCAACAATGAAAGAATTTCTTACCCATTGGGTGCTCTGTTCCCTAGTCTGCATATCTGTTGATTAATATGAGTGAACAAGATCTGTAAACGTTTGTTTCTTTGTCGTATCTCTCGTACTTAGCTAGCTTGGCTCTGCTTCTTTATTTAGGCCACGAGTTGTAACTGACAATTTATTTTTCAAGCCACTCCTTCGTAGCGACGTAAAAAGGGAAAGCGCTGGGGAAATACAAATGGCATGGTTCATCAGACAAGTTTGTTTTTATAATGTGTTGATAATAACTTACCATCTGTTAGCCCATGCTCTAGTGTTGATCGTTTTACCAATGGTGTAATCTGGTTGGGAATATAACGGTTGAAGTCTTGTTTTGAAAAATACTCTCTGTGTGACCACATGATTACTACCTTGTTGTGCCGCCCTGCAATATCACATGATGGTGTTATTGTTGTAAAATTCAGGGTTTCAACAAGGTGTTCTGGTGCCAGATCAGGGCAGATGCTTTGCACTGACCTCTTGATGACAGATGATAATGCATTGATGGTGAAGAATGCTGATGCTGCCAGTAATCGATCTTCCAATGCTAAATTCAAAATCTGTCTCTGAATATCAAACCTACAGGCAATGGAAGATTGTAAATGAAGGGGATTTAAATACATAAATTTAGAGGCAGAAACACCGCAACACGACAAAAACAACAGCAAATATGATTAACTTTATTTTTTGCCAATATTTCGTTTAAATACAGTAGTATGACAGCTTTTACAGTGAACATGAAGACTGTTGTTGAATTTGTAAATTTGAAATTTTGAGTTCTCAAAATTTGATGATTTTAACAAACTTTCAGTCCTGGTTTAACTTCGTTAGTTTCTTCACAGGTTGTGGGGGAAAATTAGTTAAAATTTATAAATACCTCTCTTGTTTCTTCACCAACCATGAACGTTTTTATGTAAGAAACCGCTTGTAAGAAATTATATGCTCGAAGATTCTGTTATGTTGTTTTGAAATTGATAAATTCCTGTTAAAAATGAACCATAAAGCTTGTGATGCGGTAAAATGAGGCAAGCGCAAAAATTTAATACTGACTTACTACTGGTACTGTTGTTGTGTGTTTTGCAACCATTTCAAGCAATGTGCGTACACTTAAATCAGTGCAACGAAATAAGATAAGAGATTGCAGAAAAAATTGACATCCCATTGGTGTCATTTGATTTTGAAGCAAACAAAGCTACAAATTCATCTTTGCATCCAGCTCCATTTGGCCTAACGCTTGGGGGAATCAATTGCTGGCTATGAAAATCAACGTCTCAAATATTGTAAGTACACCTCTCTTGTGAACAAGAAAACTTCGGAATAATGTTTTCAACGATCTTACAACAGCTTTCGAATGTTTCCCAGCCATCACTCGCTGCTTTCAAGACTTCGTCAAGCAACTCTTCAAAATCATTGTTTACCTTGGCCGCCGCCATTTCCCGCTAAAGGTTAAAGGTTGCAAATCAAAGCACAAGTCGCGGCATGGTTACGGCCCATGGTTACGATTTTTGTCCAGACGTTATTTTGGACCGCTTCCGTGGAGCCCAGTCCCCCTAGTTGAAAATGACGTCAGGGAACCAGACTGGAACATAGGTAAGTTTTGCTAACCAAACATTAGAAATTAACTGCAACAGGGCGACTATAAGGTTGTCATATCGCCCTCGCTTTTACATTGAAACATTTTCAGCTTTGATTTCTAACTCGTACATGATCTGCACACAGCAATTTCTTCCAGACAGCTATTCAAAATGGAGAATCTTGGAGCTGATTTCCATTGGTCCTACAAAGACCCATAAAGAATAAAGGGTCTAGATAAAGCTTGCTACAGCTGCCCAATGAATTATGTTAATCCTCTATTCAAATAATGCGTGAAACCCATCTAAACAAAGGCTGCATAAATTAAGTTCTAGAAATCTGGAACTGCAGTAGCAAGCTTTCGCTCATTAATTCGTAGACCCTTTCTCCAGTTGGATAATGGGTCTACACGTAGACTAGCTCCTCCACTGAAAGCTTTGTATCCATATTCAAGGCAAACTTTCTTGAAAAAGACTCCTGTTCTGTGTTTTTAAAGTCTTTAGCTCTTTAGTCTTTAACTCGGACGCAGGCAAATTTCAGTGTCTTCTCATGGTGTTTCCTAAAATATCGAGGAGAAAGCATATAGTGTACGATTAAAACATTAAGTCAAGTAAGACTCTGATCCAAGAAGATGCAACAACATAAGAAAACAGGCGTCAAATTGATCTTTTGCGTATTTGTTTTTCTTCCAGTGCTAACTAGTTTCGCCCACGAGGGCATCTTCAGAGCAATTGACTAATTTCTAAAGATCAACCTCTATTTACAGTATAGCAAAAGCTAAGTCTATAAAATGTTATGCAGTTAACTGCGCTGCTAAAATGTTGACTTTTCAGGGGTTTCCAGTTGAAATTCAGCAAAATGGCATTCACAAAAGTAAAAGATCAAGAGTTGAAGATTGCAAAAATCGAAAAATAACGGCGGTATCATGACTTGAAGGATTCCTACATTTGCTGAAAGTTGCGATGAAAGAATCGAAACAAGAAATCTCGACATCGTTGTAGCACCTCAGGAGAAATTATCATCATAGTCTTGCTAAGCTTGTCTTGATAAAACTTTAAAATTTAAAGAATTGTTATACTTTCTATCAAAAACTAAACCAACAGAGTTGTCATACTTCATTTCTCTGTGCTCGGCCAATACGAAGATCGAGGCACTTCTTGTTCACACATCCAATCTTAGGCCACATATGCGAGATCAAGTTGTAATCGATCAGGTCTTCTTCAATTTCAGCACATAATGGTTGAAAAAATACTTCCAGGCCTTCACTTGTCATCACAATTGCAATAGCAAGCCATTTTGCTTCTTTCCCAAACCTAAATGTTCGCATTTTGACGTCTTTACCAAAATGAGAATGCTAACTCCCTCTTTCAGCTTAGGCCGTCTTCCTTCCCCTTCCCTTCCATCACAACAAAGTCTCTTCGCTTTCGATTCTAGCACTTCAAGTGCTTCTTCCAGGTTCAAGAAGTCTTTAATTGGTGCATTAATGCCTCCTCATGCCATCTCCAACCGTTAATGTTAAATTTCTTATTGATATAGCATCAATAACGGCCTTCCATTACACCTTTTGGACTACGATAAATTTAGGCCGCCATTAAAAATCGCGAGTTGTAAACAAACTTCGGACCGCGACCTGATCAACTGTTATTTACTCAAGATTTCTTACTGACAACTACCCAATCAAAGCACATCATTTGAATCCTTATTGTATAGGCTACAATACTGTATTGTTTATTCAACCAATCAAACACAATGAAGTTGGTATTTAAGCCAATCAGAACGATGTTGTAGATATACAACATTCGGGACACACGGGCGAACAATGTGTGTTGCAGATCTACAACATTCGGGATACAAAGCGGTACAAACGATGTTGTAGAAATACAACATTCGGAGCGTATGAGTTAAACTTTATCGTTTTTGTCTTTATAAGGTTAAATAAAGTTTTGTTTCATTCGTTGTTTTGTTGTGTAGTCTTCCTGTTCATTGTCCTTGGACGTTAAATTGTAGATCTGTGTTTTATTGTAGTTGTTGTTGTTGTTATTGTTGCTATTTGTTGGGTTGATGATCTTTAGTATGCACCAAAACCTATCTCCTCCATAGCGGAAATTTAACACTAACCCTCGCAATGTCATCGACAACAGACGATGTGACGAGGGCTTGTCGTCTTGTGTCGACGTCTTCCGAGCAAACGAGAAGAGAAGACACGAAACGATGAAAATTGCACGATTTCGTTCTTGTTCGAGAAATTCAAACTGACACAAAGATGGTGATGGTAGCAAGCATTTTACAGCAAAGCGAAGAAGGCAAATAAATGCTGATTTACGAAGAATTAACAAGGTAGGAATGCCCGACTTACATTTTGAACAATTCTTTATAAAAAATATTTTAGCTCCAAGAGTGTGCCGCGACCTCACATTTTTAGTACTTTTTGCGTTTTGTGGACCTTGTATGCCTGAGCTATAATTTGGCTTAATTTGAAAAAATAACCGGTAGGCCTAGGCCTAGGTAGGCCCATAGAAACGATTCATCTACTGAGGCAAAGAATGAATTTTGATAGGAAAATTTTGGATGCACTGAATCATTGTTTTGCAGCTATGTGCCACATGACATTTTTCAAAGGAGGAAGGAAACTACCATAATTGTATTGTTTGGGCCCACATCATTGCAAAGTCTCTGCTCTTTAGAACTGAAACTTTCTAATTTTTTTTCGAAAGTTCTTTACATATAAACAAACGTTGGCAAGAAAAAGGTTGTACTGGACTCAAAATATCTTAAATTGCTCAAAAAATTGCTCAAGAATAGGATTCTAATAGCATTTTTATCACAGTAAGCTTTGAATTTATCTTTAGAAAAGTCTCTTAGTGCTTATCTTATGTATTTCTAGAGTTTAAGTGTTAGCCATATGGTTTTAGCCCAGGGGGTACTCCCATTGCGGCCTGACAGGGGGTTCCAGTCAGAGAGACCCAAAGCTAAAACTTTGAAAAATACCTTCAACGGTGGTAGTATCTTTTTTCCAGAAACCCCCAAAATGGTAGTTAATGGACCTAAAATTGGGCCATTTGGTAGCATCTACTATTGAAAATTTTCTGCAGTTTTTCAAAATTTTCTAGTTCAAAAACTGATTGAAAAAGCAAGAAAACTTCAAAATTCATTGATTATTACAGCTGCAACGACCATATTGCCATACGGAGGAGCTACTGAGCGGAAATCTTATAACTGGCGAGGAATCTTGGATAACCCCCAATTGGTAGTATGTGTTGGACAATTAGGGCCATTTGGTAGCCATTTGGTAAGACCCTCAAACCGACTGGACATAATGGGATTACCCCCCTCCCCCGGGGTTTTAGCCATCCCATTAGTTCCCCATTACAAATGAGTGTCTCACAAAAAAAATCACTTGTGCTTACCAGCGCTGCCAAAATCTTTCCTGCCATAAAAAGTAGCAAAGCGTAATGTGTTTTGAAGCTCGTGCTCGTTCAGTAAGGTTAGTGCTTCTTCCAATGTGTCAACTTTGTGTGTTGTTTTTGTAGGTTCCTGTTCATTTGCCATTTTTGTTGAGACAGAATTTCCCCTTGCCAGACATTTCCCGCCAAATAATTTACTTTCATGTACTGGGAGCGAGGCTCGCGAATTGATGAAACGAAAACGAAGTAACGAAAACGAAATTCCTTCAGAACGATCATTGTTGGCATGTGATTGTGGTTCATAAGGTTGCGGAGGTGGTTCACAGCAGCAAGAGCTGTTATGGAGGAGATAGGTTCTGGTGCCTACTAAAGATCATCAACCTATTTGTTGCTGAACCAATTTGGAGCAGTGCTCAGTTAAGTATGTGGGGGGGGGGCTGAATGAGCACCCCCCTCCCCCAGTCTGGATAGGGTTAACATAACGCACAGTGAGCTCTCCATATAGCGAATCCTAATGAAAACCATCGTTTTAAAGACCCATTTTCAAGGACATAATCCATTGATTTTCGACTCATAAATTTACGAGGCTGGTTAATTTTTGCCTTATGACAATGTTAGGTATTGTGACCTCTCTTCCAAGTCGAGGTCGTGTTTTACATAGAAACTTTAGTTAAATCTCAAGCTCAACATCAACATACTTCACCAAGATTTTCTGAATACAAGTTTATGGAAAGCTAACATATACACTAATTGCTTGATTTCACCACAGAAAAGTACGCAGAGATAAAATTCCACCCCTTCCTTAGCACGTTAATCCAATTGAAGTATTTTCATTCTCAATGCTGCCTTCAAACAAAGATCACCAAGCAATGTAAATCTGTTTTACAATAACCCCTTTGAAGAAAGCCTGCCCCATTAATATCTAAGTTGCATATAAGTGCACGCAATTCATGTTTATCATACTTTTACGAAGAGGGCAAATGAACTCGTTTTAAAATTACATCAAGCTTTACTCCCCCTTTTTTACAAAAATGCTGAAATACCTTCATGAGCTTCTCGAAGGAGCGAAAGGTCATCGACACGAACAATACGTCAAGTTCTCAGCCAAGTTCTCAGCCGAGCACGTCAAGTTCTCAACCAAGTACGTCAAGTTCTCAGTCTATTGCTGAAAACCAAAACCCTTCATCGGTACAGGTTCCGCCAAGCCAGCCTTTCACTACAGAGCAAACTGCAGCTATTACGGCATTGGTTTCCACTGCAATAAGGGATGTACTTGCTGGGTTAAATCAAGCAAGCACTTCGAGGCCACGCGATGAGCAATCATTTGTTGTATCGCCACCAACAAGAAGTGATGACCCTACAACTTGTCCTGCTGTAGAAAGATCCTTCGGGAACATTTGCAGTAATTTTGAGAGCCTGGGTGCTCATTGCCTTGAGGAGCAATCATCTGCTGCTTCTGCTTCTTACGACCAAACCATGGAAGTCCCTGCAGCCTATATCAAAGCCATTCAAAGTGGTGAGTTCTTTGAGCTATCAAAATTATTACCAAAAAAATCTGCACAAAATGCAGATAGATTCTGATGAAAACGAGTTTTCTCTCTCTGTTGGAAAAAACTCGGAGCTAAAGTTATCCAAGCGATCGCCTCGCCACTCAAAAATTCTTAGCATCGATGACTGGACAACAGCTTTCACTTTATTTATGAAGATCATGTCTCGAAAGTATCCATTGAAAGCAACTGAGCTGATCGAGTATATGGATACTATCCGTTCTGCTGCCAAACAGCACAATTATATTGCCTGGCAGATCTACGACTATAAATTTCGCCACAAAATCGCGAACAACAAGGCCGCATCGTGGAAGAGAATCGACCAGGAATTGTGGATAAAGATTTTCTGCGCCAATCCAGGACAGTTGCAAGATGAGTATTCTGTTTTCACTGAAGGACCCTCCACTTGCGCAAATGGGACTGACAAAAGGAGCGTCATCAGCTGCAACAATTATAACAATGGGACACAATGTCGCTTCAACCCTTGCAAGTTCCCTCACATCTGCAATCGACCAGGGTGTGGTGGAAAACACCCAGGAAAGAATTGTACTAAAAGTAGCTCCAACACCAACTAATGATTTTTCTCCACAGGATGTTCATGTAACCCCAATTAATGTCGATAGGCTAGAGCAAGAGCTGTCCCATCACCCAGATCCTACCTTTGCCTCAACATTATGTGGTCAGTTGAGATTTGGGGCTCATATAGGCTATAAAGGCCCTCGCATCGCAAGGTCTTCAAGGAACCTTCTGACAGCTCTTGCGAATCAAACTATCGTTACTGAAAATCTGGAGGCAGAAGTCAAGTTAGGCCAGGTTGCAGGTCCTTTTGCTGAGCCACCTTTCCCAAACTTACAAGTCTCTCCGCTAGGAATTGTTCCAAAAAAGCATTCTGAAAAAGTTCGGACAATTTTTCACTTGTCATATCCAAAGTCAGGCGTATCAATTAATTCTTGTATTGACAAGGAAGAGTTTTCTTTAACTTATGTTACTATTGATAACGCAATCCAAAGTATTCAGTCCTTAGGCCGAGGTACACTTACGTGTAAGACGGATATTGAATCTGCCTTCCATTTGTTTCCGGTCCATCCAGATGACTATGACCTCCTAGGTATGCAATGGGATGGTTCTTATTATTTTGATAAGGTTCTTCCCTTCGGTCTCCGCAGTGCCCCGTTCTTATTTAATAAATTATCTGATAGTATTGAGTGGATTCTTAAGGAAAAGTGTGCCATCACGTACGCGACCCATTTTTTGGATGATTTTCTAATCATGGAGCCTCCTAGCCATAACAAAAATGGTGATCCCTCACAAGCAGGTATGGCAAGCCTAAACAGCATGTTACTCACGTTCAAACAACTTCAAGTCCCCATTTTCCACCCTAAGACTCAGGGTCCATTGACACGGTTAGAGTTCCTGGGCATTGTCTTAGACTCAAAAAAATGGAAGCATGCTTGCCACATGGCAAGGTCAGGCGTATGCAAGAAGAACTTGATAAATGGCAGACAAAAAAGTTTGCCACTTTGAAAGAGCTTCAATCTTTGATAGGAACCCTAAACTTCGCATGCAGGGTAGTACCCCCGGGCCGTCCCTTTCTCCAACATATTATTAATCTCACAATAGGAGTAAAGAAACCCCATCACCACATACGGCTTACAAAAGAATTTTTTGCAGACTTGGATCTGTGGATATTATTTGTTAGGGATTGGAACGGGCATCAATTTTTCTTACGCCAATGTTGGGATACTTCTGCAAGCTTATCATTGTACACAGATGCTTCTGGAACGCTCGGTTTCGGTAGTATCTATGGAACCCAGTGGTTCCAAGGCAAATGGGCGGAGTCACAGCTACTCTCTGCTCCAGGCATCAGTATAAACTGGCAAGAGCTTTACGCCATAGTTGTTGCTTGTAGCATATGGGGTCCGACATGGTCCACCAGAAGGGTGTTGTTTTAATAAGCCTTTTCATGGTTATTGCTACCATTTTGAATTAGGTAGGATTTAGGCCATAATGGCGGCGCGCTCAGAAACACGAAACTTTTTGAGCTCTGAAAATGTCGTTCTTGCAGGTATATTGCTTTTATTTATTGATCTATTTATGCTAGAAACATTATTTGTTTGATATGAGTACTTACAAGGTCAATAAGTTGTTGTTTTCTTCCTTGTTTCCTTCCATCTTGATCACAGCTCCATATCGGCCTAAGCCAAACCGCGCTCGGGAAAATCGTTTCCCTGTGCCCACAGCGCCCCCTTGAAGGAAAATGTTTGTTTCCTTGTAACCATTATGGATCTGCCTCTCTTTTGCAACAAAAATCGTCGTCATAGGCCTCTTTTTCGAGAAATTTCACGTGCTCAAAGTTCCATGATCATATGCACAGTCGTGCACAAATGCGTCATTTCCCTGACTCAGTCAACTGTGGGCGGATATCTCACAAAACGATCCCAGCTCACTGTTGATTGGATAAAACTCAGGGGAAGACCCATGGGACAGTATTTCATTGGTTATTTTCATGGGGAGGCAGTTGATTTACGTAGTTACAGCATGAATCAACGGGGAAAAATGCCGGGGCGAATCTTCCAACCAAATGAATGTATGCCAAAGATCCAAACATTTTCACAGACTTTTTCGAAAACTAAAGAACTGAAGTGGAAGATTGTTTATTGAATTTTTAGCAGTTTGATGATTGCTTCTAGCATAACATGTGCTGATTTTCTCGAATGGACCGTTCATGAGTTGAAGTATTTTCTCGCCATGAGGGTATTATCGCAAGAAGGGACCAAACTTGACTTAGCGGCGAGAGCACTGGTCGCTTTTGAGAAAAAGGAGCCTGTGAGGCAAGATTTAGACAATCTTGAAAAGGAACTGAATGGTACATATACCAAGATGCTGGATGACTATGAAATTCCAGATCCAATTAAAATTTCAGATCAGAGTTGGATTGACAATGTATCGTTGTGGCCTCGAGTTGATCTTGGAAAAGTATTTGCATTTGTGATTGAGAAAAAAGCTTTCGAGACAGAATATATAGGTCAGTACAAAGCTCGGAAAGCCTATTCGTATTTTATGAACGGGTTTGTCCACAAAGTTTTTGTTGATGAAATTTCTGAAGATAAAGTGCTGTTAAAGGCGAAAGTAACTCCATCACAGAAACTACGCGAAGATCCCCGTGAAGCGTGGGTACTTTGTTCGAAAAGTGGAGACGTTGTGTGTGGCTACTGCACATGTACTGCTGGATTTGCCGAATGCTGCAACCATGTTGTCGCCATCTTGTACAAGGTTGAATTTGCGAACAGTAAAGGCATGATAGACCCTGCCTGCACTGATGTTGCATGTCCATGGAACGTAAGTACACAGAGAGATGTACAGTTTAAGAGAATTAAAGATGTTCAGATAAGAAAGCACGATGTCACAAAGCGAAACAAGAAAGCGAATTTAAAAAGACGTTCGATCCTCGCCCTGTAGAATTTAGAGGAAAAGAAGACGAAAGGGCGCAGGAGTTTTATGCAAAGTTGAGAGATGAGCAGCCTGCGGCAGCTGTGTTAAAGTGTGAGGAGCCCCCAAGAAAGCATGCATGCCCCGATCCACTGCCAGTAATCGCGGAGGAAATCTACGAGGAAAATCCAGACAAGAGTGAGCAAGGTCTGGTAAGCTTGTTGTCGGAAAAAATGTCCTTCAACGAAAATCAGTTGCAAGAGCTCGAGAGATCTACCAGAGCGCAGGCCGGATCCCAAGTTTGGAAGGAACAGAGAGTTGGATGCATAACCGCTACCAAAATAAGGGATGTATGCACAAAAGTCGACAAAATTGGTAGGTCACGGGGCAAAATAGTCCAGGTAACTCCTCTGCTTGTGCGACTCTTTAAAGATCAGGATATAGGAGCTGTTCCTGCCATCAAATATGGAAGGGAGCATGAGGCAGATGCAAGGAAGGCATTCGCAGAAAGAATTGTCAAAAAACACCAAAATGGAAGACTTTTGGACTGCGGGTTGCTTGCAAGCAAAGCGTTTCCATTTATTAGGGCCACACCCGACAATATTTTTACATGCAGATGTTGCAATGGTGGTAAGGTGCCAGTTGAATACAAGTGCCCCTACAAGCTAAGGCAAAAACAAGTTTTCGAATCACACAGAGAACTGGATTTTTTAGAGGAAACTGAAGGTTGTATTCGCTTACGTACGAATCATAAATATTTCAGCCAAATCACTACACAAATGGCATTACTTGATGCTAAACATGCATTTTTTGTTGTGTGGACTCCATTAGGAGATCCACATATCGAGGAAATTCCATTCGACAACGCACACTGGTCACTTCTAGAATGCAATGCAATAATATTTTTCAAAGGACATGTTTCTAGGGTTTTATTGAAGCAAAGAGTACTTTACTTTTGTCCACTTTGTGACAAGGCTTGTCTAGAAGAAGGAGAATTTGAAGCAATGGAAGAGAACAGCATAGAGTGTTATTCGTGTGAACTGTGGTGCCACTGGTCATGCGCAAAGCTGAAAAGAAGACCAAAGGGTGATTTTGTTTGCCGCTTTTGTATTGAGATTGACATGACAGACAACATTGATATTTTCTAAGAATTTTTTATGGAAATTAAAACTGCAACAGGAGTACATGTATTTGAAACTGCAACAAAAGCAGATTAATTTGTTAGATTTCTGAAATTCATTTCATTTATTGTTCTAACAGTGATCTTTTTAAATTTGTGAAGGCTGCGCAAAGTGTCACTATGTCATCACACAGAGGCAAAAGAAGGATGGGCAGTTCAGTCTGCAATATAGCGTATTCTTTCATTCTCCTTATTGCCTTCTCAACAAAAATTCTGAGATTTGCAACTTTTGATGTTTGAGCAACATCTTGTTTGGTCATTTGCAAATTACTGTGCGTGGACGGAGGAATGGTCAAGCTGCACTGATAGTAGGCTAAATGGTCTTTTATCTTGAAACCTCTGTCTGCCATCACCTGATCATTTGGCAGAAGGCCCCTAGCAAAACTGCAATTTTCAGTAATGAAAATGTCTGTCGCTCTACCTCCATAGCAGTCGGATACAAAACTGATTGCACCATTTGGCGTTATACCTACAAGATACTTGATGGTATGATGGTGCTTGTATTGGCTCCAGCAAATTGCAGCAAGTTCAAGACTTGATGGCGTCTCTATAAAAAGCTCCGTACAGTCGATAATTACCCTGCACTTTGGATAAATCTTTCGAAATCCATTTGGCAGATACCTCCTCACTGCACTTCTGTCATCCCATTTGATAAGGGTTTTGAATTCTAAAGACATTAGCCGTATCCAAGTGAAGATAACTGATGTCACAAGGCCAACAGAGACCTTAAATCTGTATGCAAGATCTTGAACTTTAAGGTCAGACTTCAATCTCATCATTACTATCAATAGTTTTAATGGGCGATATCAATATTGATACTCAAAATAAAACAGATCCTGGTTTTGACAAATTGGCTTCTTTTTGTGATGTGTTCGGTCTGTCCAATTTAGTGACGTCCAAAACTTGTTTCACAAAGAACCATAGCTCATCTATTGATGTTATTTTAACGAATAGACCCAGGTCTTTCCAGAAAACTTCCGTTTTTGAAGTAGGTCTAAGTGACTATCATGGTCTCGTAGCTACCACTATGAAATCAACTGTTCCTAGGCTAAAACCGAAACAAATAAAATACCGCAGCTACAAAAAGTTTGTTCCTGAAAATTTCTTGAATGATGTAAAGCAAGCCCAATTTGAATGCAATGCAACTAACCCTGACAAATCCTACGATCATCTGACCAATACTTTCCGAAATATAGTGGACAAACACGCTCCCATCAAGACAAAGTTTCTGAGGGGAAATAATGCACCCTTTATGAATCCAGAGTTGAAAAAAGCTATGTATACTCGTTCTAGGTTTAAAAGAAGATTAAATAAACACCCTTCAAACCAAAATGTAGTGGCTTTCAAGAAGCAACGAAATCGCTGCGTTGCCCTACGTAAAAAAGCCATTAAGAATCACTTCAAGAGAGTCACCAGCAATGGTCCCATGTCCAATAAAGCTTTCTGGGATCTGGTGAAACCTTTTCTCTCAAATAAGGGTGTGCTAGCTGGTACTGATATCTCACTGGTTAAAGATGACAAAATAGTTACTAATGATCATGATTTATGTGAGATCTTTAACGATTATTACATAAATATCGTCGAAAATACGTCTGGTAAGAAACCTTCCAGCATTGCAGATACGAATTCGATTGAGGACGATCGAGAAATTGTCAAGTTAATTCTCGATAAATATAAGGACCATCCGAGTATTCTAGCCATACTTCAAGACCCTGAACATACTTTTGAATCATTTTCTTTCAATGAGGTTACTGCTAGAGATGTATGGCTCCAACTGAGAATGCTCGATGGCAGTAAATCAACAGGTGTTGATCAAATTCCACCAAAACTTGTTTCTTTGGCTAGCGATGATTTAGCTATCCCTCTTACTAACGCCATGAATTGCAGCATTCGCAATTTCATATTTCCCCAGAATGCAAAAACTGCAGCAGTCTGCCCTTTAGACAAAGGTGAACCCGTTCGTACTGTGGAGAGAAATTATCGTCCAGTCAGTATACTAAACACTTTTTCAAAAATCTTTGAAAAAATTCTAAAGGAACAGCTCAGCCCCTTCCTTGATAAGACCCTTTCGATTTTCATTGCAGCTTATCGAAGAGCCTATAGTACACAGCATGTTTTGATTAAACTCGTAGAAGAGTGGAAATCTAAGCTTGATAATAACTTCATGGTAGGGTCCGTCTTGATGGATCTGTCAAAGGCTTTTGATTGCATCCCGCATGATTTGATAATAGCCAAACTTCATGCATATGGCTTTGATGAAAATGCATTGGTTCTTGTCTATTCCTACCTGAAAGGAAGGACGGAAACAGAGTGTCCGGATAAATAATGTCTGCAGTTCTTTTCAAGAAATAGTACCAGGAGTACCCCAAGGATCAGTTTTAGGTCCTATTCTTTCCAATATCTATATAAATGATCTTTTCTCTTTCATAAAGCAAGCAACCATGTACAATTATGCTGATGATAATAAGCTTGCTTTCTTTTCCAAATCCTTGCCGGATCTTGTCAAGGTTCTTGAAAGTGAAGCAAATAGCGCTCTCTCTTGGCTCGAACAAAATGAAATGATTGCTAACCCTAACAAATTCCATGCACTTTTTGTTAAAAAAGACCAGACAAATACTTGTGGAATAAATCTTGATTTCCAAGGACATTCTATCAAGTCTGAGGAGACTGTTAAACTCTTAGGTGTAACACTAGATTACAAATTGAACTTTGACCCACACATATCAAACCTTTGCAAAAAAGCCGCGGCACAACTAAACGTTCTTAAACGACTTAAGTCATTTATTGGTTTTGCTGAAAAAGAAGTTTTGGTTCAAAGTTTCGTGTACTCGAATTTTAACTACTGTCCTTTAGTTTGGTATTTTTCATCTTCAAAATCAGTCCAGAAAATTGAAAGAATACAGGAACGCGCGCTTAGATTTCTGTAAAATGATCACAAAAGCTCCTATAATGATCTTCTTATTAGGTCAAAAAGATGCACAATGCAAGTTGTTCGGCAAAGAACCCTCTGTGTCGAAATCTTTAAGACAATAAACAACTTGAGTCCATCTTTTATGCATAACATTTTTAGTTCAAGAAGTTCAAAGCATCCATCTCGGAATCCCAACAATTTAAATCATTTTCGACCAAATCAGGTAACTTCGGTTCCAAGAGCCTTAAAGCTATGGGACCTCAGATCTGGAACTGTTTGCCAAATGAACTAAAATCATCTGAAAATCTTAACAGTTTCAAGAGTATGATAAAACAATGGAATGGCCCTACCTGTAAATGCAATGCTTGTAAATTCAATAATATCCTGTAGATTTGTCCATTTATGTCCACATAGTTCTGATATTTTAGCTTATGTATTTACGTATTAATTTCCTTAGTTATTTCCTTTTTCATTTTACTGTTAGATTCGATTTAGATTAGTTGTATGTATGTATATATGTATATATGTACAGAGCAATGTGAGTTGCTCTGAAGATGCCCTCGTGGGCGAAACTTGTTAGTAGATAGCTGAATAAATGGAAAAAAAAGCGCAAAAATCAACTCGATGCCTGCTCTCTGAGGATGTTGTCCCTCTTCTTCATCGTTCACTATATATGTATATATGTATGTATAGCTAGATATGAAAAGATCAAATTAAAATAAGGTTACAAACAAACAAACAAACAATAGTTCTCGCTCAAGAGATAGTTTTCTCGCTGGTCCTGGACGCTTCCTTTCAAGTCCAGCCCGTAACAATTCTTCTTCAAGCTCTGGGTTTACGTCCTTTCGCCCTTCTCTCTGCGTTGTTGTTTCTCCTTTCCAATATTGCATCCGACTGGATATCGGGAATAAATGGTCTAATACCAATTTGAAAATTTTTGCGCTTTCGAAGCCAGTATAATATTGAACTTTGTGGTCCCTTGTTACCTGCTCCATCTGATATTCTGGACCCAAGCTAAGAATAAATTTGTCTATGCCTTTCGCTTCTTGACTCGGCACATTCGGCTCTTCATTACACAAAAGCGCTTGAGTGGTAGAACTGTCAGCTTTCTTTCTTGGACTTTGACGTAAATTTGCTTCATCATATGATCTTTTTGCTGTTGACGTACTTGGTGATCTGGTACTTAGATTTCGTTTTACTGGAGTTGTTTTCCTTTCTGCGTCACTTTTAGTTAGATATAAGGTAGGACAATTGAAATTTCCTACGGGCTTTCCTAGCTTAAAATGGTTAGAGCATACATATAATCCCTTTCTTGTTTTATAGTTTATCAGTCCCTTTGATATCTGTTTGTCCCAAATCTTTCTCAGAGCCTCGTCTTTGGGAAAAGAGTGAAACACAAGCTTCTTTACATGTCCTCTGATAACTAATTCAGCTGGCAACCATGACTTGTTGTTACACGGTCCAACACAGCAACTTTGATTTGGCATGCTGCAAAAGTTACTTTAATCTTTTCGAAATACAAGCATTATTCTTAAATTCTTCCTCGGTCTTTTCGTTCATAAGAAAAATTAGTTTGAGTTCAGAATCTGTCAAGCTTTCGCTCCAGCACTTTTCCCTGTTGATTCATGCTGTAACTACGTAAATCAACTGCCTCCCCATGAAAATAACCAATGAAATACTGTCCCATGGGTCTTCCCCTGAGTTTTATCCAATCAACAGTGAGCTGGGATCGTTTTGTGAGATATCCGCCCACAGTTGACTGAGTCAGGGAAATGACGCATTTGTGCACGACTGTGCATATGATCATGGAACTTTCAGCACGTGAAATTAAAAGAGGCCTATGACGACGATTTTTGTTGCAAAAGAAAGGCAGATCCATAATGGTTACAAGGAAACAAACATTTTTCTTCAAGGGGGCGCTGTGGGCACAGGGAAACGATTTTCCCGAGCGCGGTTTGGCTTAGGCCGATATGGAGCTGTGATCAAGATGGAAGGAAACAAGGAAGAAAACAACAACTTATTGACCTTGTAAGTACTCATATCAAACAAATAATGTTCCTAGCATAAATAGATCAATAAATAAAAGCAATATACCTGCAAGAACGACATTTTCAGAGCTCAAAAAGTTTCGTGTTTCTGAGCGCGCCGCCTTTATGGCCTAAATCCCATCTAATTCAAAATGGTAGCAATAACCATGAAAAGGCTTATTGTGACAATAGTGCCATGGTTTATATCATAAACACCAAAAGGTCAAAGTGTAGTAGAATTATGTCACTTCTTCGTAGTTTAAAATTAGCAATGCTTAAATTCAATTTTTACATCAAGGCAAAACATGTCCCAGGTGCTTCCAATGAAATTGCTGACTCTTTGTCTCCCTTTCAGGTTTCGCGCTTCCAGCATTTGGCTCCTTGGGCGGATGTCAACCCACAGCCTCTGCCACCGGATTATTTGGTTCTTTGAATGACGAATTACTGAAATTTGCCTCTTATTCACTGGCTCCAGCTACCAAACTGGCCTATCAGACAGGCGAAAACAAGTTCCTCCAATTTTGCAATCATTTTCGGGTTGAGCAGTACCAACCAATTATTCCGGCAAGCGAGACAATCCTTTGTTATTTTGCCGTTTATTCGGCCAGAACTGTAAAACACGACACAATCAAAGCATATTTAACAGCTGTTAAGCATCTTCATTTAAGAAGCAATTTACGCTCGAATGGGACAAATTTGTCAGGCTTCAATACATTTTACGGGGAATAAAACGATACCAGGTCCAAAATCCAAAACCACGCTTACCCATCAGAAAGGAACACCTTCAAGATTTTTACAACCTGCTACAACCTTTTACGCACACAAATTACGACAATAAAATGATATGGGCTGTCATGTGTCTGGCCTTCTTTGGTTTCCTTCGAACAAGTGAGTTCACAGTTAGTCAGCAATTTCAGCAAAGCTAGCATTTGGGACTCGATGATCTTGCCTTCTTCCCGTCCCTCGAGGCACCGACACATATGTCATTGACAATAAAATGTTCAAAAACCGACCCCTTCCGGAAAGGAATTACACTAACACTTGGAACTACAGAGTCAAACGTTTGTGCAGTAAAAGCCTTGAAACACTACCTTCCTTTTCGCGGAAAATCTCCAGGACCACTGTTTCAGTTTTCAAATGGAAGACCCTTAACCAGGGCATTATTCGTTAAAGAACTCCATCAACTCTTAGCTTTTTCTGGGCATAATTCCAATCATTATAATGGGCACAGTTTTAGAATCGGTGCAGCAACCTCTGCCGCAGCTAATGGGCTACCGACTTGGCTAATAAAAGACCTTGGAAGATGGACCTCTGATTGTTACGAACGTTATATTAGAACACCAACTGAAACTTTAATTAATGCCTCAAAACGTCTTGCCGAGTGACCAGCTAGCAAGTACAAACAAACAAGTCAAAATAAACAAACAAACAAAAACAAGCATTTTGCGATTGTATTTTCTCGTATATGGGGAATTGCACGGAGTGCAATACGTGGAGGTGGCGCCCCCATAATCGGTGGCTCACTGCCATATACTTCAAAAATTTCGGTTAATTTGCGCTTTCCAGTGTCATTTCATAGATCGTGCCTAACTTATAAACAATGTCTGGAATAACCCCCTTTTTGCAGCAGGGAGTGACCCCTGGTCTGTGCAACGGCAGGGAGTGACCCCTGGTTCCGTTGCCTAAAAATGCACTGTATGTTTCTTGGTAACAGGATTGGGGGTTCTCGCGTAGAGACACTGCAGCCTCATCCTGGGCCAAAATAAACAAATCTCTCCACAGTAGGGAGTGACCCCTGGTCTGTGCACGGCAGGGAGTGACCCCTGGTTCCATGGCCTAAAACATATTCTGGACTAAGATCTATGTCTTCACACTGGTCAGCTTGAATGTTCTACAGTTATTGGCGCCCCTCCGTCTCATGTGCATTTCTGTCTTTTCTCCATTTACACCCGTAGTTAGAATCCGTTACTATTCTCATAGTCATGTTATGTTTGCATCCATGAATGTCGCTGAAAAGACACTTATCTTTGTCTTGAATCTGTATTTATATTCGACGCGATGGTCCATTCTGAGCCCCCAGCCTTTAGTTTTGGAATATGGAAAAAATTAAATACAAATCTGCGACCCAATGAACGTTTGTCTAACGAGATATGACTTATTTATGGTTTCTTTGAGAGTCCGTTGTGTCGAGAGAACACTACAGATCGGTTCTTTTATTTGTGTAGTTCCTTGTTAGTTTATCCTTCTGTATTTAAATTATCATCCTTAGTATTAGTCCCGTATTAGTGTTTCTATTAGTATTTAGGTTAAGAGTAGGTTAGTATTTAGGTTAAGAGTAATAGCTGCAGGGTTGCAATGTATTTTCATGCTCCTTTCGCCATCGTCTCGTGATGTTAATGTTTGTTAGTAGATTGTAAATTTTAGCGGAACTCATAAAAAAAATCAACAACGCAAAAGCTAACCAATTATCCTGATGTAATAGATGTCACAACAACAAATCACTCAAATGAAACCATCTGGAAAGAAATCCTTATCTACAAGAAGAAAATAAACGACTCATCAAGAAAAACAGAGAGCTCAAGCATGAAATTTTTGCACTGAAAACACTTATCAACGATCGACAGTCCATTGATTTTAAACCAGCACAAGAATATAGACAATGGCAAAAAATCAGTAAAAATTTCAGGAATGCGAGTACTTCCAATAACCAATAAGCCTCAATTGTTAAGCCAAAAATTGGGAATTCATGGACATGGGAAACAAATAGATTTGGCCCCTCAGCCGATTTCCCTTAATCAGTGCCTTTCAATGCCTTCCAAAAGACCCCTGCCCAACAATCAATGCATCCCATCCCACAATCCCAACAAGTCAACTATCAAAGGCCCCTCAGAACACCCATTCTCAACAACCAAAGCCTTTTCAGCCCCAGGTAACAACAAGTCAACCACAAAATAGGTAGAATCATGACCATACATGAAGGTCTATTGCGCAACAGCAAACAGCGTATAGTTCAAGCACCAAACAGCAAAAGGAAACAATTGTCATCATTGCAGACTCCATGATAAAAAATGTCTAGCCCCACAAGCTTGCCTGAATCTTAAATGGTAAACAAAATCAGCATCAGTGGAATGATATCAGTAGAATTAAAACACTACCTACAGCCAAGCCTTTCAAAAAGCGAGCTGCAATCATCATCCACTGTGGCATAAAATTACCGAACGCAATCTGTACCACTACAAAGCATTCATCAGGAAATTAAATCAGTCATCAACGTTATAAGAGGTAAACTACCCAATTGTGCAATCTACTTGTCCTCCGTCATACATCAGATGAAAAACAAGGACTTGAATACTAATGTTGATCAGCGCAATGCTACATTCAAGAATATTTGCTATGAAACAAAAATAAATTTTGTTGTTAATGAAAACATCAGTTGTGGCGATCATCTCAATAACAGTGGTAATTGACATAACATCATATAGTAATCGACATAACATCATATAGCCTGGAGCCTGGGAGCCTTGAGCCCAGGACTCTTGATCCCTTAGAGCCCTGGAGCCTGGAGAGCCTCAAGATTTTAGAGGCTTGGAGCCGTCCTGGAGCCTGGAGAGCCTCAAGATTTTAGAGGCTTGGAGCCGTTGTGGGAAGTTGTAATATTCTCTATAATTCTCTATCGGGAATCAGGCAGTCAGAGTTTGATTCTGAAAGTGGGTGTACAGGTGGCGCAGAATGGTTCAGTACTTTCAAAATGGAATTGTTCAGTTTTAAAATTAGTAAAAACAAACCTTTCTTGTCTGTTAAATGTGTCTGCTTTCTCTGTGAATCTGATACTTAGGCCAACATGCGAACGACTGTTTAGTGTTGTCGCTGTTGTCTCAGAAATACTCAGCGTGAAAAGAAAAAGAGAAAGATCTGTAGGTTCTCAAATGGCCTTGCGGCTGGGCACATCTTCTTTGCCTTTTCCCACTGCTTTTCCCGCTGTGAAACAAATATGTATAAAATTTCTTTAGCTTCCTCCTTTACTGGTTTCTTCATGTGACATTAGCCACTGAAAACCATGACTCAGCACATTCTTTATCTTCGAGAACATGCAGGTGAATACGGACGAATTTCCGCGATATCGGTTTTCCGTGGAATTCACTTCAGCCTTACACCCAAAGTGAATTACACAGAAAATCTTTAGTTTTTCCATAAAAATAAATGATCATTTATTCAAGAAGTAAGGCAGTTCAGAAAGAAGCAATTTGATACAGATTTGTTTCACGCAGTTTCGCGTTAAGTGATCAGTTTATTCCTGTTTGTTCCTCTGTTTATTCTATTTCGCTCGAGTGGATGGCAAGTTTTTTTCGGCGGAATCAATTTTCCGCGGACTTCACTATGGGTGTAAGGCCAAAGTGAATTACACAGAAAATTGATGCCACAGAAGCTATTGTTCTCGTGAAAACAATAGTTTCCACGGTTTCCATGACTTCCACGTAATTCACCTGGCCTAAATAAATGAAAATAAGAAACTTTTCCCACAGCTCTGAACATGAATGCTTGTGTTTTTCATTCTGTAACTTCCAACAGAATGAGAAACAAAAAATTTCATGTTGAATGCCCTGGAGGAAGTTTCTTATTTTTGTCCGCTTAGGCCAATTTAGGCCCATCAGAATCTTGCATAATTTCTTTTTTTCTTGGTCTTCTGACCCATAAATTTAGTTTCAAATATTACTTAATCACGTGACATAAACAAAAACAAATCACATCATCTTGTTTGCCTTATCATGTTCGTTACTTCACTTATGATTCTATGAAAAACCAGGGGAGGCACTTTGTGCCCCCCCTAGTCTCCCCAGAGTTTCAAAAAGCCTAGTCTGGATAGGGTTAGAAATTCTGCTGCGGCCATTGGTAAGACCAAGTCATCGGCATCATGTTTGTATCAAAATTATGCTTCTATAGTTAGTAGTTCTGAAGTTCCCCCTGTTACAGATTCCCCCTTTTACAGATTTTGAAAAGCTGCATTATTTTCGTTTAGATAGGAAATATCAACTTTCTAATGCCAGATTCGAGATTTGCGTGCAAAGATCTTCAATATGATGCATTGTACTTCCAATTTTGACGTTTGGTTTTCATATTCCCCCTTTTACAGATTTCAAACAAAATCTGTTTTGTTGGATTAATTTTTGCTCGCTCATAAGAGGAAATGAAAAGATTTTCTGTTGTGGTATACAGTGTTGGCCGCAGTTTCATAAAAAAATATATAGAAAATTTTGGAATGTGTAGTTTCCATGTTCCCCCTTTTACAGATTCCCCAATTATTCCCCGATTATTCCCCGGTTCCCCCTTTTACAGATAGCCGGATGAAAAGCTGGAAGGTGGGATGTAATCGTCTGTCTTGCGCACGAGCCAATATGAAAACAAAGGGAAACCTGATCGCTGCTGGCGCCAAACACCAATTACGATTGCTATTGTCTGAAAACCGTGGGCTGGGAGGTGGGATGAAAATGCTGGAAGGTGGGATTCGGCAGGCAAAATTCCAGATTTTGTCCTTTTCTAAACTTACTCATTAGACCGGTCCAAATGAGATTTTACTCTCAGATGAAGCTGAAGGTTCAGGAGGTTTATCTCGTATCATTAGTTTGTCCATGACAAAGTATACAATTTTTCCTTCCTTAGTGCTTCAATGAGCTGTGGGACTTTTTCTCTGCACCTATCCAATGTACGCTTTGCGCAGTCAGCAACAAACTTTACATTCTCTGGCTATTGTGATCTTGCCATTTGCAATACTCTTTCTTTGTTTTTCTACCTCAAGAATTTCACCACAATAGGGCTTGAATTTAAGCTTGAGGAAACAGAACAGTACAGCAGATGCACTTGCCTTAGATTTGATAACATTGATTTACCTGAACAAGGTACGAAAGAAGATTGTATGGAAAGAATTGGGAAGGTTCTGAAGGATTTGGACTGTGGCATTGGATTAAATGTGTAACAGCAACATCAATTGTGAAACATTCAAAACGAGGTAAAATACATGTGCAGCCAGAAGCCGTTAAACGCAGAAAGTTAACAGCAGGTGGACGAGCGAAAAAAGCCAAAGGGCAAAATGTGAAATCAAAGGCATTTGAAAGAATAGCTGGCAAACCAAAACGAGCTCATCAGTTTGCAGAAAATGTTAGACACAATGAGCCTGTTTAAAAAAAAGCTGGTCGTTCCATGGCTACAAAAACACGAGTCTGTGAACGTTAAGAAATCGTTATCTATCCATGTTTTCCAAAACAACTTGGTGACTGATCATGTGTATCAGTTGAGTCAAAAAGTTTTGTGGTTTGTAAATATTTACATTTGGTAATATAGTAGGTGATAACTTACAGTAACTGCCAATAGATTTGGATGGTTTTAATTCCAACATAGCAGCATTGTCCGAAAATATTGTCATCTGAAAATTTGTATTCCATTGTTTAAATCATTACATTTTATGGAACAAGACAGTTTGGTCTGAAATACCAGGTGCACCAAAATAAACTATGCACGGACGGTTGACAGGTCACAATAAATTTGAAGTTGGAAGATTGTTGACTTAAAATGTCAACACAATCACAGAACGTTGATCAAATTTTCCTAAAGATACAATTGATAGGATTAATCGATTTATAGATCCAAAATCACCATGAACAAGTCTTCCCTTTATTCATTCATTCATCTCTAGAAAATTTGATCAATGTTTTGTGATTGTTTTCAGTGTCTTTGAAAACGAAAAACCATAGGAAACTCACGTCCAGCTCTAAAACCTGAAAACAGAAAATTTGTAAAAAATCCTTGGATCATTTGCTCAATTTTAAATCAACAATCTTCCAATTTCAAATTTATTGTGACCTGTCAAACAAGCATAGTTTAACCGCGCACCTGGTATAAATTATATATTCTCTCCTTATGTTTTGCCATGTGATGGCATGAAAATAAAGACAATATAAAGGAAATACCATGAGTTGGGTTTGATTGACACTGTAATTCAAAGCGATTAGCGATAGCAGACAAAGGAAATTCTCTCAACAAGAAATTCAAAACATGCAAAGCCACAAAAGTTTCTTTGAAAACCAGGTAGCTAGCTCGCTTGCTGTGCATTCCAAAAACTGTATTTAAGCGCAACATGAGCATAGATGAAAAGAAGAAGGATATATCTACTTTGGCCATTTCATTTCTTTGGTCCAGAAGCAGATTGGTAGGCGATTCAATTCTCTTATTTTTTGGGTGTAATGAAAACACTTACTGTTCGGCTTCTGAACCAGAGAAATAAATACCCGCAGTAAATGTGTAGATATATCCTTTTTCTTTAGATCTATCCTTTTTCTTTTCTTTCTTTCATGTTTGCTCTTGAAAACATATTCTGAAATGCACAATGAGCGTGTTAGCAACTTGGGTTCAGAGAAACTTTTGCGGCTTTGTTTCTTTTAAAGTTATGGCTGAGAGAATTTCCTTTGTCTGCAGTCGCTAATCGCTTTGAATGCTGGTGTAAATAAAAGCATCTTGTGCTATTGTGTTACCAAATCTGCCCTTGTTGTTTTACAGTAAAATATAAAGCCGAGGTCTTAAAAGTTCAATAAGACTGATGGCTTTATATTTTCCTGCACAACTACAAAACCGGTTAGGATAGTTATTGTATTGTATTGCCTCGTTTTTGTGAAAAGTCATTCAGGTAATAAACCATAGTATTTAAAGTTTTTTTTAATTTTATTTTTTATCAATTAAATGCATGAATTATCATGAAGTCTCCAACACTACTGCAGATTTGTTGCATGACATCCAGCACCATTTGTCATTTATCAAGCCATAGCAGTACAACCATAAATTTGCCTTGACATTTCTTAGTTCAGCTTGCAACCTCTCAAAACAGTGAACTACTAGATTTTCTAACTAGAGTTTTTCAAATTTTTGGTTATCCTCCCAAGTATCAAGATTCCTGTATCCTGATTACAAATGAAATAACTGAAGCTGAAAGCATGAATGACATGTTTTCGCTTCTCATATTAGTGAGATTGCTGTATATCTATCAACTTCAATTCTTTCTATTAAGAAACATTTAAAATATTTTTGTTATGTTGCAGCCATGCACTGGCCTTCCAAAGGACACAGTTGGACTGCCTGCCACAGCTCCTCCCGTTTTGGGCGTAAGTGAATGTTTATATATCTTACAAGCCAGATTACTGCTGAAGGATTTTTAAGGATTCTTATGCAGACATGTGTGTGCTCCTTGTCACACGCGCATGCCCCTTGTCATGCACCTCAAACATTTGATCTTTCAGGCGCCAAAAACATTTCGCCTAAAAATCATGCACCTAAGCTTTTATATTTGATGGATATTCTTAGAATGAAAATTATATTTTTGAACTGACAATGGCGAGAACTTAAATGTCTATGCCAAAATAATAATGGAATGTGGAATTCTCGATTGATTACCATACATGCATTTTTCCAATTCTTGGGTCTTGAAGATGAGCGATTTTTAATTATCTCATTTAACTTGGCCTTTGCATGATATATTATAATTTTTGATATCAGGTACTTACTTTTATTTCACTGCCTTTATTTCACTCATCCCGTATATAGATAAATATCTTGTTGCACCCTGTTTTTGGCGAAAGCTATGTAACAACTGTTTTTTTTTTGCAATAATCCTTGTTGAACAGTTTTAATATTCTAGAATTAAGAAATCTATTCTATTGTCAAGAATTCTTAAAAATTTAGAAAAGATTCTTTTGATATCATTGCATCTTATTCCACCTGTATAAGCGCATTAATGAAAGCTACTCCATCTTGATAGCAACATTTTTATTGAAAGTCTCAGGTGACATCTGCTTTGAGATGGACCTGAATTGATAAGAAATGTATATAACTTCTAGCCAGTTTTTAAATAGTTCCGTTGGTTGTTCCATGAAGGATCTTTTGAAAGAACAGCAAGAACTTTGAAATATATATCTGTTTCTTTTCAGTTTTTATATTGACAGTTTCCAGAGCACTTTGGTGATGGAAAGTTTTTGTCACAGAACATTTTGTAACACAATTTTCAGCTGCTTTGTTCCCATGGTAAACAAATCAAATCAAGCCAATTGGTTTCTTAGGACCTTGCCCTTCTCATAAGATTTGACTTGAAATTGATCCTGATTGAAATTTTTTTTTGGAAAATCTTCCAATCTATCAGAATGCGACAGTGATGAGGAGAATAGTACACCCAATAGAACGCCAGTACCAAGGAGACAATTCAGATTTGGAAGTAAAGGGTCACTCCAACAGCACAAATCGGGAAGCAGCACTAGCAGCCCCACTGAATCTGTTTCAGGAGCTAGTATCATCAGCAGAGCAGAAGGTATAGTCTTCCAAAAATGTGTAAGATGTTCTCACGGAGAAAAATGTTATTCTAGACCTTTGTTTGTCAATAAACAAAAAGAAGAAGTAATAGAAAGATTACATGACCTATAGGCAGTAACATTGAGCTAATAGAGGAAACATTTGAATGTATCATCAGAAGAACCATTGCAGGGACATTATTGCATAACTATGTTATCATCGTTGAGGTAGTACTTTGCAAAGTGGAACTCTTTCAATATCAAACTATTCACTTCATACATTAGGCCAGAACCCGTGGATGGATTAGAGTCATTGCTTGCAATTTTGAAACTATATGCAGTTGAAACCAGCATAAAAAGAACCTAGGTCTTCACATGGCAAGCAGTACGAGGTTATTGATTAACTGATACCATAATCAAGTCCAGCCTTTAAAGGTTCTTAAAAAGATGCTTTTACTTGGTAGAGTTTTTATGGATGCCAATGCATTCATTCAGTTTCTTGAATGGCTTCTCAATAAATTTCATGTAATAAAGTTTTGCTATTTGGACAGGGCAGAAGGAGTATGAAAATGAAATTCAAAGATAATATGATAATAGAAAATAAAATGTGAAGCAAGAGTATTATGTATTATGTAAAATGTAAGTAAGAGTATTACCTTCCTCGTGAATGCCACAAACTGAAAATCTTTATTCCATTGATAAAATGAGGCTATCATTGTGTGGATATCATCATCATCATTAATGTTAAAAAACAAAAACAAAAATTGAAAAGAAATTATGAAAAAAGAAAGAAATGATAGATAAATTAGGTAACATATATTTGTGTATATCTCTTATTTTCACTTGAAGGTGACAACTACGGAAAAGAGATGTTGCTTGAAATAATAAGCAAGCAAAATGAATTAATCAAAGCGCAGCAGGAGACCCAAAGGAGACTGGAAGTCGTACTTGCCACTGGCACATCTGGAATAAGAAAGCAACCTCCGCCAAAGCCTGATGTACCAATATTTGTTAAAGTATGTATTACTCAACATTCTGTTGCCACTATATATAAATCAATCATCAGGTATTTTGATTTTGCATTTTTCATGATGAATTGTTCAAATGACTCTGAAATTCAAGTCTCCAATGTCCTTTTTGAAGTCATGATGACCTAGTTTTAACAAGCTAATTGCTATATCTTATCATGAATTGGTGCAAATGCAGTTACCCATAAACGCATTCATTGTCAGGTATATATCTTTTGAATGCCTTTCTTTCTGGTTTGGATTTTCCGGGTTAAAACAAATAACGGTTTCTTAAGGCTGGAAGTAATGGTTTCAAGAAAGACCATTACTCAAGTAACTCACAAGTAACAATACAGGAAACAAGTGAGAATAAATTGAAAATAGGATAAATATTTCCTATATCAAAATAGATAGTTTCTTAACTTTTGTTTTCCCAGTACGGGAGTTTCTTAATTTTTTGGCGATTTCTATCATTTCTAGAAATCTGAAGCATACTTTTACACTGATTTTCTTAATAAGAAACAGCTATTAAAGGAATTGAGTCCATATAAATAGCTGAGCGTTAGCACTATGCTGACAAACTGCTGACGGCCCTTTGTTATCGCACAATTGTGCTAAAGTCATTAGTATTGGAGATCAAAGACTTCGCACAATTGTGCGATAACAAAGGGCCGTCAGCAGTTTGTCAGCATTAGCGTTAACGCTCAGCTATTTATATGGACTCAATTCCTTTAAGCAACGATAGGCTTGCACTTGTGTGAATTAAAGTTAACACACGCTTGTAATTGACAGCTTTAATTTTTCCAGTTCACTGAAGAATATTTTCACACTGATATAGCTGAGTTATGGCATTTTTGAAGTATCAATCTCGTTATTAATCATTTTGATATCTCATCAAGTAATTTGGAAGCCGTTCTCGGCACTAACGTAGACTTGTGCCTTTTCCTCCCTTGTTTCCCTTCCCTGCGTAATTTGATTTGCTGATATCACTTGCTCAATAGGGACTCATAATATTGCTCTTAAAAAATGGGCCAACTTTTTCTCAATGGCCTAAACTAGTGAAAGTTCTCGTACACTCTACAAAATCACTTAAAAGTCAGATCTAAAGAGTTCAACATTGAAAAGCAAACTTTTGGAACAAAGAATGGTGCTTTCCTGACCGACCAATCGGAAAATGCATACCATCAGCCGTTTTTCTATGCAGCAACAACAGCTATCTAAATAGCGCCTCATGATTGTTTAAAAGCAAAATTCTAGCAATTTGATTGGTGAATATGGAATCACTCTACGCGGGCCAAAGTGGGCCTACTTTTTCAGAGAAATATTACGAGTCCCTATTGACCAACTGATATAAGAAAATCAAAGGATGCAGGGAAACAAGGGACGAAAAAGCATAAGTTTAGCATATGTATGCATGTATGTATGTATCATTTGCCACTTAAAATTATTTACAAGTTTATGATATAAAAATAGATACAATACAATATAATAGGTTAAAAACGTAAAAGAAAAACACCCCTAATTACAGTGGGAGGGAAGCATTAAAAGGTGAAGATGACCTTATCAAAGAAGCAACCACAGATTATGGGTCAATGCTAGATCATGTTTAAATAACATACAACATTTAGTCAGCCATATACAATCTTCATTTCTGGCCATAAGCCAGTTTTCTTTGTATACAATAGGATACAGTCATCATAAGGGACAATGTAATGCAAGGATTTAGATAACAATAAAAAGGGACAAACTTATCTATACTCTACAAAACAGTATAAAAGAGCATAAGCAACATTTTAACACAAAATTTTAACAAGAAATAGAAACTGAAATAAGTCTTTATACAATTTATACTTATTCAATGTTGTTTTTGATAATGCTCTCCATCGCCCCAAGGAACTTATCATATGCACTTATTTTTCCATAGGTCATACAGTCTTGTTCACTGTATTAATTATGGCAGAAAAGTCTGCAAATGAAGGTATGTACAAGAATTGCCAAAACCCATTAGAATGTATCAATCGCTGCACCGTTCCAGCCGTTCCAACCGTTCTGGTAGAGGTACTGGTAGAACAAAAGACGGGAGAAAAAATACAAAACTGTATTTGTTTTCGTTATAAAACATGGTTATCAATGGGATTTTACCTGCTCAGTTAAATGAGATTTGCAAAAACTGTTCATATTCATTGTTGGCAAACTGGCAAGTTAATTAATTGACAATTGCAAATGCTCTTTACAGTGCTTTAATGATACTGACAGCTTTATAAATGTGATTTATTTTCACCCATCAGAAACACAACATGGGTACATTCAAGCAATCTCGCCCATCAAAAAATCGAAGAGAAACTTTGATTATTATGATTTCCAATTGCAAGTAAGCCCCAACAAGGTGCGAAGGGTTCTTGGTTTCAACATTCCAAGTCACTCGAAGCTGGTGGATTTGCAGGAATCAAAATCTCCAGTTGTCCTTCGGAATCTGAAGCAAGGTTCAAATGAACAAGATCTCTTGTTCAACTAGGGTATGATAGTGATGAATAAGTACACGCATTTTTATTTGTTTATAAGAAACTAACATGAAACACAAAACAAACAGAAAGTCAATTCAAAATACAAAACTCTCCCATAACACTTAAATCATGGCATTAAAACCTGCTACATAAAATACATAACTATCGTCTCCGCACTGCCGGATTATCTGGCGCGACAGGTCATTTTTATCTCAAGCGAGGCTCATTACGTCATACCCAATACATAATACGTATACTCATTACGAATGGAAGGAGAAAATACTTGTGTCAGTATCTAGATCCATACTATCTATCGAGGGTGGTGAAATTACACATAATAATCCATTAAGAGCTGGCCAGTGTCACAAGCCGCTCTTAACAGTCAGGTTGTTTGTTTGCAATACTGCACCAGGCATTGCGCTCAAAGGACTTCGTTTTGAAAATTCTTTACCATTTAGTGGCAGGGCACACAATTTGGAGTGAAGCAGATCCCAGGGTGAAGGTGATGTTGCTGCTAGTAAGGCCAAAGTGATCAGCCATATTAAGGCAAAATGTGGTGGTCTGCTGGTAGATTCTCCTACCACAGTAGGTGGCAAAACTAATACTGGGCCAGTATCGCAGAGCTTATTTGCTTGGCATAACAGAGAAGCAATCAGCAGTCTCATCGATGAAGCAGTTCATTGAGAACTTCTCAGTCAGTTTAATACATCTTTATCTGTCTCTGAGAGTGTTGATGTTACTAAAGTTGTTGATGTCCACAAAATTAAGATGCATTGTCAAGAAACCATGATTCACATCAAGCTTCATTTCCCACCAGTTCGTAAGATGCTTGTTCATAACTGGGAACTTTTTGAGATGCAAAATGTTGGCCCAATTGCAATCTGGTCTGAGAGTGCTCTCGAATCATGGAACAAGCACATAAGAAATTTCCGCAGTGGTGCTGGTTGCAGGGCAAGGCAGACATCCATGGCATTTTTGTGCGCATGCTCACTACCTCAGCCCCTGTAATTGCATCAGTATTTCAGTTATAGACAAGGAGAAATTTTTAGTTGAAAATATGAGCTGTTCAGAAAGAGAAATCTATTTCGCCCATTTTGTCTCGCTATTTTGCAGTGAAAAGTATCTTCACGCGAGGTAAGGAATAAATTCTGTGAGGTCAGAAATGGTGGAACTCTCCGAGGATTATCAAAGTTTTCATGAGAGTTATGACCATTGAGGCTGCTGTTTCATTTTCAATCCATAAAGCTATTTTATCGCTGCAATATAGTAAGACAAAATGGCCGACCGCTGTTTTCAGTGATCAGGCCAATTTGGTCTCCTGAAGGTCATAGCTCCATCATTTTTCAACGGATTTTCATGGGGATGGTAGCTTTGTAATAATTTTGAAATTTATTACTTTCAAAAGCTTCCTATAATGATATTTTTCACAATGAATTGACAATCAACAGCATGGATACATCATCTGTAGCATCCAGTCAATTGACATCGCTCAAAAAGGGTCAACAGGGAATCCGCTTCATTTGGAAGGAAAGAGCACAAAGATGGTGCAATACTACACTCAAAAAGATGGCAGAAAGAGACAAAAAAAGACTCCTTTGAGAAATTCTGTGCTACAAGTTGTTTGCTGCATTGCTAGTCACTCCAACTTCTACATATTCACCTGCATAGAACTAAAGTGTTTGCCTGGAAGTGCAGAGCCACCCCTGATAACAAGGTATGTTTTTTATAGTAGTGAATGAGTATATTTTCATACATTTCTGGAACAAAACAATGTCTGCATCATATATGTACTGGATGACCCAAATCAATTCAATTTGGAGAAAATCGGCCGAGTTTTAAATAGAATTTTCCTGGTCAAGGAGGTATAAATTTGCCAATTTTTCCGTTGCCTAGCAACAAATCACGTGAATTATCAATTGGCATTGTTATATTTGAATAGCCAATTGTGTAAAGAACAATATGGGTAGGTCTTATTGTTATATCTTTTGTAGTTTTAGAGAAAGAGGGGGGGGGGCAAAAAATGCCTCTCAAGTACAAAGTAACTAACTTCTGTTGGAAAAGTTATGCTACCAAGATCAAACTTGGATGGTATTTTCTTTTGCCAGATGATCATCCCAGATGCAATAGCAGCACCTTCACTGTCATTATACCTAACATCCTAAGAAAAATGCTGGCCTACCTTACCATAAAGCCCTACCATGCAGCTTCTGAAACATGCAAGTGATGCATCAACAGTGCATGGTAAGATCTGGACCTCTACCTCTTCAGATTAATCTGTTCTTACAATACAACAAAACCAAACAACAAAAGCCAATTTCTTCAACTCCTTTTTCTTCTTCACCCCTCCCCTCTCCCTTACCATTCTCTACTCCTTCTCTCCGATCCTCCATTGCTAATCTCCCTAATTCTGCTACTGTTCTTATAGAGAGACTTCCTTTACCGCTTCCTCAAACTTTCGTTAATGATCTATCTAGACATTACGGTTCCTTGCTCTATCACCAAACTAAAGAATCTTTCTTTCCCGCAGCATCGAATCAAGCTACTTTACAACTTTTACTCTCCCTCGCTTCAACTCTGATCTAACCAGGGGCCTTAGCCACCATCTCTCAGTACAATACCATGTGGCGGTAGCTACTCTAAGACAGAAAATTTGAGAAATAATGAAGGACCACTACCAAGTCCTCCAACCAGAGGAAACAATTAGGATGAATGCAATAGTAGGAAACATGAACAGTCTGAATAAACTGGACATTGTCCAGATTATTACTGAAAATGCAAAAAGAACAGCCAGCAACAAAAACAGTAACAATAGTAACAGTAACAGTAACAAATAAAGTAACTGAACAGTCCGCCTATAAGGAAAATGTATCCTTGCCAATTGCAGTCAAAAATGTTTAAAGCCCATATTCATTGACTTGAGAAGTGATAATCTCTTAGGAAAATGTGTTCTGTCAAAGTTGAGGCATTTTCACTGGATAACTCACTCAGCGGAGTTCATATTCTTGACCTTTAATATGACAACCCGGGGAATGAAAACAATAGTGCCTTGTCTCTGACAACAAAGGAAAGTCAGGTTCACCGAATATGAACCGGTGTTCAAGTTAACCAGGCACATCCATATGATAAGCTTGACAGAGTGTCATTTTTGTTAACCTTAACCATGGAGAAGACTGTCTAGCACCCGGAAAAGAGTTAAGGAGATCTGACTTGCTATGACTTTGTCAGGAGCAATGATAGTGACTTATGCACATGATGAAGTGTCATCAAAACACTGCATGATAGACGAGACCTCATGTACGATAATCTTTCAATTTGACCCTGACACAAAGGAAATGTACGGATTTTTGTCCATGCCATGCTTTGTCCTTTTAAGGAATATAGTTTAAGATGTCAACCTGAAGGAGTTTTTGCTGGACTGAAAGCTATGTTACTACGAAATCCCATGAGAAGTGAGAGCATGCAGCACTGGTCATTTCGAGCATCAAGCCACTGGTTGTACACGCGTTTTTATCGTCTTCCAAACAATTCCTTCAAAGACCATTGTAAGTACACTTTTTTGATTGTAGTCTTCACAATAAACAATTTCTTCCTTGAACATCACTTTTTTCAAGTTCACAAATATATTTGTGACTAGTTATTGCCTTTTTCTATCGACTTTAGGCAATGAACTCACACGAATCAGAAAAAATTGAAACTTTGAATACGTCGGAACCTCTAAGTATTGAAACTCCTCCTATCAACGTGGGTAAAACACTTCTCGATTTTAAGAAAAGCATTGGGGTGATGTCAGACCTCTTTGTCAAATTCATATCTGCGCAGGCAGATCCTATTCAACCTTTTGAGCGACTCGAACCCGAGGTTCATCTACAGTCGCCAGTTGAGCACCGCTCAGAATCTCCTGTGCCCACCGGGCCCGTTTGGTTTGGTTCTGACGAGCCATCTCCAGATTTGTGCACCGGACAAACAGGCAGCAAAGGTAAGCACATTACAATGAGCTAATCACAGAGCAGCAAGCCATGATTGAAGACATAAAACAGGACGCCAGGATTGAGTTTAACAACGAGCATCTTCTTGACTTAATTGAAAGAAATTTGAGTAAAGTGACCAGGGCCTTTAAATATGACAGCAGAGCCCCTCGCCCTGGCCAAATTAAATACCAGCCACCGGGTAGAGCAAGAGGCACCCCCTACCACAGAAATAGAACAGGATGTCATGCCATACAAATCATTTTCTGACAGACTATTTGTTAGAACAACTTTTAGAAGAAGAGTCATTTGCAAATTCAAAAAGTCAACACAAATACATTTGTAAAATTTAAAAGCTAGTCGTACCCTAGCCTGCAGAGTATGGCACTTTTTGATGAGATCTTTGGGGTGCCAGTAGAAATGTATTTTGTATTTGTGCCATTTAGGGTTGAAGTCTGGAACAAAGGATAGTATATTACGGCAGTTCGTAGGGGGAAAGGTGGAACGGACATTTGCTATATGTCTGAGCATGACAAATTTTTAAGCCAGTCTTCATATGACTCTATAAACAAGTCACTTCATAGAAGCTTCTCTGAAGTTGCACAGTAATAGCCACAAGGAAGATGTCATTGAAACAAGAGAGAAGTAGGGAGCGGCTGATCCAACAAAGGCAGTTGACTGTAATGTTTGAGTTGATGGCACATGGCCACACAGAGTATACTCATTATTAGAGCCCAAATTCTAACTTTAAATATTATTCAAGGGGTAAATATGTCAACTAACACAAAAGCACTAAAATGCACAAGACCACTGGATGGGGGAAACAGCAACATGAATCGTTACACAGGGTATACTCATTATTAGAGCCCAACTTCTAGCTTTAAATATTATTTGAGGGGCAAATATGTCAACCAACACAAGAGTACTGAGTTGCACAAGACCACTGCATGGGGGAAACAGCAACATGAATTGTTAGTTCAGTCCAGTGTCTTTGTTATCAGCAAAGTTTCTAAAGGTATTGGTTTAAGGTGGATGTATACCAATCTCGAAAATTCTCACAATATTTTGCTTCTTCCCCCATAGATCTGCTCTCAAAGCATTGATTACTCTGAAATGTTCATCAACACTGCAGCTATCCTTTGTCAAACGAAAAATTAAAAAATAAATTGAAAATTTGATACCAAAATCCAGGTGTGTCATCATATCCCATACCACTGGTTTACATTCTGCAGAATAGATTGCAGAGATTTAGGCCCACCTATTTAGACAAATCTAAAGCTTCGCAACCAATGATTGAAGATACTAAGCAAAGTAATCAAATTGCCTTCCTTTTCATAAAAGAACGTGGAAAACCATATCCGTCATTACACTTGAAAGTATTCCTGGCTGCTCTAAACAATCAGGTGACTAGAGAATTTGAATGGAAAACAAGCAACTTTTACATGCTACCAAAAATACATAAAAGCAAAGAAATCATTGCTAAAATTTTCGAATCAAGTCGAGAATTTGTTGAAATGTCTCCACTCACTGAATGACCAATAGAAGACCAATAGTAGCAGGTCCTGTTTCACCAACCCAAAGACTGAGTGAATTAATCGACACTCTCATAAAACCAATCGTTAAGTCACATCAAAAGTTACATCAAAGATGACTGGGACTTCCTCCGCAAGATTCCACATGAATTTAGTAATCCGGTTTCATTGTACTTGTATGACATCACAAGTCTTTACACAAGCATCCCTCACAGCCTTGGCATCGAGGCGCTTAAATATTGGGTCGAAAAAAGAAGAGACTTAAAATTTTTTTGTTTGATAACGAATTGTATAAACAAATCAAAGGAACAGCTATGAGAACTAAGTTTGCCCCTTCATACGCTTGCTTAACAGTTGGTTTTCTAGAAGAAACTTACTTTTTCATGAAATCCTCTGTAAATATTTCGACAATGATACCTGCAAATACATCAAAAAAGAGAATTATATTAGGTACATGGATGATAGTTTTGTCACTTTGCCCAAGAACCTGGATCCATATTCACTTTACTTCAAAGTGCTTTAAACGAAATGGACACTTAAATCTAATTTACAATTGAAAGAGGAAAAACGCATCATCACAACACGGAAACCCTTAATTTTCTTGAAATTAAAATAATCTTGCGCAAAAACCAATACATTACAACAGATATCTACTACAAAGAAACCAACCCACATAAATACCTGGGTTATCACAGTGCACACCCTTCTCACATTAAAGAGCCACTGCTGACATAAGTGCTTTGCGCCTGTGCAAATCCCACAATGCATTGCTTCTTCAACTTTCTGGGTGTCTCAAAGTGTTTTTTGGCCCAGCATGTCAACATTATCGCGGATGTGGAAAGAAGACTACCTCAATTCCACTGTTGCCTCTCCTCCATCATTATCTTCATCGCTTTCTTCTTGGACGGTCATGATGGGTGATCTGTAAATATGTGGATTATACGTACATACTTTGAATTGCAAGACTTTGAATATAAAAACAAATGCTTGTTCAAACCACTACCAGCAGCAAGCCCAGCCCTTGAGACATGGAGGGTCTTAGGAAAATTTCTGTCACCACACCTGGCCTATTGGCAAAGGTGGGCAACACCATTTTTAGATGTATTTGATAATGTCAAAATATACTGAATCTGCCATCCTAAGGTACCAATTTCATAGCATTTTTGGGAAAAACTACAGTATAGAGGATTCCCCCTGTGGAGGGTATGCCACGTCTACTAACTGCCTTATTGTTCTGCTACGATTGGGTGGCTGAACGCGACGTCACAATCTGCCAAACTTCCCACGTCTTTCTGACTCAGCCGGTACATTTACTTCCTGCCATGCTTCCTTTGTGGGCAGAATACAGGCCATTAATCCTACAGCCAAAACTATCTACTGTCAACATTAAAATTTGTACAGTGAAATTCAATTGCAAATGTTAGGTGGACTACATATTGTGGATTGCAGTATCCATCTTTGCTAATAATTTGACTCTTTACTGAGGGCAAACCAAGCTGGGTCAAGCAATGCCATGGAACTGTTAGGAGCTCAAAATTGTTTTAAAAAGCTGAAACACGAGGGGACTGACATATCATCATTCACATCTGATCGTCATCTCAGAATTGCCAAATGGATAAGAACGAATGAAAGTGGTACGCAACTTTTGTATGACATATGGCACGTAATCCGCTCAATATGCAAGAAAGCCATAAGTGCAAGCAAAGAGAAGGGAATGGAACTACTACAAAAATTGGTTAAAGGGATCAGAAGACATATGTACATATGTGTGTGCTATCCACAAAGCAAGGTTCTGGTGCACTTATTGCAGCAAAATGTGAGTGCATAATGCGCCATGTGGCTTGCAAACATGAAGGTCCTGAGAATCCTCTATCCCCCCAATGTGCACATGGAGAACTGGAACGCAGGAAATTCATCAAAATAGGTGAGCTGCAGCACACTTTTTGTCTTATGTTGCAATGTGAAATCAGATAACAGTTTGTAAGATTTATCAATAGTCTTTATGATTTTGAATTGTTGTTTCCCAACCAAACAAATGTAAATTTGTATAACAACGGATTGACTGTGAACTGATTCACAAAAAGTTTGAAAGTAAAGGAACATGACATGCTGCCTTGTTGGTTAACTGCAAATATGTTATACTGTTGACATGATTAATACTCCAAAAGGGTTCCACAAACTGAACTAAATCTTTTCTTACAGCCGGAGGTATAACTTAGCTCATAAGCGTTTCCCCATCAAAATCGGTCACTTGACGTATTAATCAGAAAAAGTTTTCTTTGTAAGATGTTGTATGGGCGTTTTGCAAACTGATGAAATCTTTGATAGAACCCCTTCAGCATTTTACCCTTGCCAAAGCTGCAGGTATATGTGGTAAGAAACTGCCAAAAATGAAAACAAAACACGTGTTGTTCGGGGCAGTTGCATTTGCAACTGCTGGATTTGGTATTGCTGGTTGTTGAGCTGGTTGTTGAGCAGGTTCTCCTTGATTTTATAGAACTGCAGTGACTTCAGCATAAGAAATTCTGCACTGGCTGCTGAGCTTGCAGTGACGGTTCGCTCTCTTTCGATTTTGAGATGCAGTTCACCGAGATTGTTTCTTGGAATGCACTAGGCGTCGTCCATCTCATGCTTAAATATGATGAATCCCCTTGGGGCCTTAAATCCACGCGCAGAGGGCTACGTGAAGCACCATTTGCCACATGGGACTTAGCCCCTTTGTTGTTCGGAGTTTGTAATCCAGTGAAAATATTCCAGAGAGTATTTGTGGCCAAATGATAAGAAGTAGGGACAGGAGTTATTTGAAGTGGTCAATGAAAGAGTTATTGTACCTTTTTGATGAAGAGATTTCAACCAAGGAGTGTCAAATGCCAATCACAAACCCAAATGGAAGAAAGGACAACAACAGTAGGCCCATCAAAAATGAGGGAAGCACTTATTCAAAGACAGCCGAAATTGAGCATTTGTAAAATGACCTGGAGGATGATAGAAATTGAAGCATGTGAAAAACTTAGATATTTTATTGATTCCCTGAAAAGCCACACGAGACATGGGATGATAGGTGCAAGACTTCTGTTGGTATTTATTGAGCTAAATAAGTTTGCATGTCAATTTAAATGATGTCATTTCTTCAAATCAGTCACTGCACGGAAGTAGTGTTCCTATCATTGAAATGCAGACTCATTCACTTCTTTTGAAAAAATTGACCAATAAAGACACAAGGCTTCAATTTCCAATTTCTGAGCACTGTGGTTTGCTGAGATGCTGGAAGACAGATTCTTTCATCTTTATTCAATTTTGCTTTCAAGAGGTGAAAGAGTCGCCATTTCAATGATGGTTTCTGAAATTTTTGGATGGCATCAAGGATCTTATATGCTTAAAATGCATATTCGAACACAACTACATTCCATGCGACACTACTGCTTCCACAAGATATTGGATGCAATTAATAAAACTAATCGTGATCAAATGATACGATACCCAAATCAAATTACATGCACCATTCAACAACAAAGTTATTTTCAGGAGAATCTCCCCATGTGTCTGACTATACGATTTAAATCATGCAGTCAAACTGGCTTCAAAATGTGCTTGCTCTGAAAGCCATTTCAATATTATGTGCTCAACCTGCAATGTAACGAGCATCCCCTTTCTCGTTTGTAGCATTGTGGCTCTACCAAACGATACAACCCTTTTTATCTGTAAAGAGAGTAATTCTCTGTTAGAGTGGATATTGCTTATTACAATGTAGTTAACTGATCTTCGCCTGTTCTTCCTAGATCAAATTTATTATTGAAGACACACATACAGCATGGCAGATGAAGGTAATCTTTTGGCTACTCACTTGTTTGTATATTTACAACTTTGTAAACATGTTAATTATTCTGTTAAAACAATGGAGTGGCATGCACATAAGTAATCATTTTATTCACAAATCTTTCATTTGTACTGCAGCCTTTGCAGGGCTAATGCAGTATCGCATGGGTTTTGGTAGGGATCAGTATAGGCATAGTATAGGCTGCATTAGATGTGAGCAGTAGATCTTCAGGACCCTTAGGGACTTGAAGTTTTATAATGCAGAACATTATGTCGTACAATGCAATGTTGTACCTTTTTGAAAACCTTTTCCGCTGCTTTGTGTCAAGTGACCATATTTTTCATTTGTTTGGAGCCCTATTTGTGAAATGATTCTTCTCATCTTTTTAGATCAAACAACATACAGTGCTATATACAGTCAGTATCACCTGTAAAAATATGTGGCTATTCAAGATATATGAACTGCAATTTGCAAAAAAGAGACGGATGTTGTCAAAAGTGTGTGCTTTGCCATTGACAAGCAAGGTGTCTTGTGTCGTACGCACTACAAAAGTTGCCAGTCAATATTTTGACTTCACACTAAACGACAAGTATTGAACAAATGATGTAGTGATTGGAAAGAGAACAACAATCACACCAACAGATGTCAGTTTTGTGTACAAGTCTTTGGACAGCGATCTGACAATTGGCTCTCTGACACAAGTAGCTGCTTAACAACTTGTTGCGGTGAAAGGGAAGGTTGCACAGCTTGATGGACCGAATTTTGGTGGCCAATCAATTACGAAACACGAGGGTTACATTGTAGATCCTAGTGGATTCATCAAAGTCATTTTCTGGGGGTTGCACATGGACAGTATTCATCAAAATGCAACTTACATCTTCAACAGACTTTATGCTAAGTCAGTGCATGGTGAACAATACCTGAATACCCCCACAAAATGACGACAACTGTGAGATCACTGATTCAGAGCCATTTACAACAGAGTTGCCGGTAGTGGACAATGCATCAAGCTCAAAAACGATAGTTGGTGAAATAACCAAGGATCTTCTCCGCTGATGGATACAAGGCATGCAGAACTTGCACATTGAAGACAATGGAGTGTTGGCAAAGTGTGAAAGATGACCGCAGCTGGTTTTTAAGAATCTGTGTGGAAGCAAACAGGACAAAGGACAGCAAAGAATCACTTCGCCTTGCCGCTTACAAGGATACCGCTATGAACCTCTGCAAAATATGTGATTGTAGCTGGTAGTATCTCCACTTCTCTTGGGGGGGGGGGGCAAATGCAGGTGCTTACTGTGCTTCCAAGTAGCTGGAGTATCACAAGGATTCAAGATGAATTTGGTGTGTCACCGAATCATTGGTTATTTGATTGCAAGTGTGAAGGACCACTGTTGCAACCGATACTAGATGATGAAATGCCACAACCATCCATTGACGATGTAAAACGGTGATGTCTCCTCTTACCAGGCCCAAAAATATTGTTCCGCCATTCAAACATTGCACTTCAAAGAAGCTGCGTAGTATCGCTGATGAACAGTTCCTTCGCAGTATCAGGGAGCTCAACCAATAATGAACAATAGTTGAGATAAGACCGCCCTGTGCCACCGATCCCACAAAACTGTTCATCAAGAAGAATCCAGATAACATTGATTGGCACGGTGCACTGTGCCTGGAAGAGAAGTATTGCAGTAAATGTTCCAAGCCAACTCATCTCACAATTACAGCTGCCATGAGGCAAATTTTTCTGCAGGATGGGCATGCAACTCATGATTTGTTTCCGTAAAAATAAACAATTCTCCATGAACAGTGCCTTGAAGTTGTCACAAAGAAATTCTTTAAAATGGCTCTAACTTCTTTCTTTGTTACTAAATCTCTACATTTACTATTTGGTTCGTCTCAATGAGTACATTCATTTGATATATTATCTATTTATTTTTGCTGACATCAGCAGTTTATTATTTCTATGACGTCATCAATCTTTATGATATCATATTCCTAACGAATTAGTAATGTTCTCATGCAAAATTCATGGAATTACCTCAAATATCAATGAAGGTACTTGATCTCACGACGATCAATCAACAATAAATCACTTGGACCCAACAGCATTCCTATGAAAATTCTAAAATCTCTTTTGTCACTGACATCTTCTCAGGAAACAGCAAAAATAATTGCGAGTTGAGTCCAGACCAGCGTCTTGTGTTGGTTATCATCTGCAAATTTCTGAAGGTATTGATTGAAGAACTCTGTAACCTTGCACCAAGAAAACTATAAGAACCTTACAGGCTGGAATTTAGAATAGCAGCCATTTAATTAAGAAACTATTCAGGCTGCCTAGAAAAACCTAGGTTCTTTTATGCGGGTTTCTACTGTATTAAAAGTATAGGATATCTCTTGAATGTAGAAGTTAGCTTCAAGCCAAAATTCTAACTTTAAATATTATATATTATTTGAGGGACATATGTGTCAACTAAGACAACAGCAGTAAATTGCACAAGACGACTGGATGGGGGAAATAGCAAAATGAATAGTTAGTTGAGTCCAGTGTCTTTGTGTTGGTTATGATCTGCAACATTTCTGAAGGTATTGGTTTAAGAACTCTGTAACCTTGCACCAACAAAACTCTATCAATAGTATAGGATATCTCTTGAAAGTAGAAGTCAGCTTGGAACCAAAATTTTAATTATTATTCAAGGGGCAAATATGTCCACTAACAAAAGAGCAGGAAGACCACTGGATGGGGGAAACAGCAAAATGAATCGTTAGTTCAGTCCAGTGTCTTTGTGTTGGTTATGATCTGCAAAATTCCTGAAGGAATTGGTTTAAGAACTCTGTAACCTTGCACCAAGAAAACGCTGTCAATAGTATAGGATATCTCTTGAAAGTAGAAGTCAGCTTGGTTCCAAAATACTAATCTAACTTTAAATATTATTTGAGGGGCAAATATGTCCACTAGCAAAATAGCAGCAAGTTACACCACACCACTGGATGGGGGAACAGCAAAATGAATCGTTAGTTCAGTCCAGTGTCTGTGTGTTGGCTATGATCTGCAAAATTCCTGAAGGAATTGGTTTAAGAACTCTGTAACCTTGCACCAAGAAAACGCTGTCAATAGTATAGGATATCTCTTGAAAGTAGAAGTCAGCTTGGTTCCAAAATACTAATCTAACTTTAAATATTATTTGAGGGGCACATATGTCCACTAACAAACGAGCAGGAAGACCACTGCATGGGGGAAACAGCAAAATGAATTGTTAGTTGAGTTCAGTGTCTTTGCGTTGGTTATGATCTGCAAAATTTCTGAAGGTATTGGTTCAAGGTAGTTCCACAGCAAAAAAAGTAAATTTTTCTTAAATTTCTTGTATTTTATTTTTTCTTCCAAAGCTATGCCTTAACTAATGAAGATTATGTTAGGATAAATTTAGAGTACTTCCTGAGTGAGTTTTATCAGAAAAGTAAACTTTCTTATCCAGTGGTACAGCAAAGCTCCCATAGCAACGCCTTAGCAACGCAAAAACTTTCATTTTTTTCGGGCAATTTGCAACCAATTTTTCTGCTGAAGTCCTTTTCTTGCTCATAGGCTCCATTCCTTTTCCGATAGCCTCATAGCTAATATCTATCCTTGCCTCTTTTTCGTGTGGACCTCATTTTCCAATTTTCTCGTCGCTTCAACTTTTTGTGCATGATCAAAAAGTTTTCCAATACATTTCCAATAGCGTTTGCCTGGCTTTTGGTGACTATGGGTTCAAAGAAGACTAAGAAAAGATCACGCTCGTCTGCTTTTAAGAAAAGGAGCTTTCATGGGAACAAGCACACTGCAAGGAATGAAGGGGAAGTTGATGTTTTGGGTGCTAGGCCCGGTGAACCAACTCAGCCAAATGTTGAGGGAGAAACCAGTCAACAAGGAAATCGTCTTGCAGGCGAGGGACCATCTGCTTCAAAGAAGCCAAAGCTTTCCACAGATGATGTAAGAAATGATATGACTGATGAAGATAGTACCAACTACTTTGTTTTAATAAACATGAGCATTCTTATTGATTTGATATCATCACTCGGAAAATGTCCAGAATGTGGCTCTGTGATTGAAGTTATCAATGTGCCCAAATCAAGAATGGGTTTTGCAAATAAGATTAGGATCAGCTGTATCTCTTGTTCGTGGGAAGAAAGTAAATTCCTGTCAAAGGAGTGCTCACCAACCGTTGGACGTGGCAGAAAGTTTTTTGATGTCAATGTAAGGTCAGTGATAGCTTTCCGTGAAATGGGTAAAGGACACTGGGCAATTCAGAACTTTTCAAGATGCATGAACATGAAGGGTATTTCAGAGAATGGATATGCAAACCTCAATAGGGAATTATCAAATGCTTATGAAAATGCAGCAGATGCATCAAAATCAAAGGCAGCCTTAGAGGTCAAGCAATCTGATGCTACAGAAGTGGAAAACAATCATCTGTGCCAGTGCTCTTTGGACGGGTCATGGCAGAAGCGTGGTCATGGGTCTCTAAATGGCGTTGTAACAGCAATATCCTCCGGAAAGTGTTTGGACACTGCAGTGTTCACAAAGAATTGCAAAGCTTGTCGAATAGGGGAGTCAAAGAAGGGAACGCCAGAATATGAAAGCTGGCTTGCTGACCACAATTGCAAAATAAATCACAAGAAATCATCTGGAGCTATGGAGGCTGCTGGAGCGGTTCACATTTTTTGTGCATCAGTTGACAAACATGGATTGATTTACAAGGATTATATAGGAGATGGAGATACAACATCATTTAAAGAGGTTGTTGCTGCAAAACCATATGAGAAATTCGGTATCACTCCAAAGAAGCTTGAATGCGTTGGGCATATCCAGAAGCGTCTCGGAAATCGTCTACGAGTACTCAGAAAGTCATATCAAAATACGCGAACCCCACTTTCTGGGAGAGGTAAATTAACAGACAAGGTAATCAATTCTTTACAAAATTACTTTGGCTTAGCTATTCGACAAAATAAAGGCAATTTATATCCTATGAAGAAGGCTATTGGGGCTGTTCTTTGGCACTCAACAGATTTTGCAGACGACAGTTACCGACATCGATTTTGCCCATCAGGGACTACTTCTTGGTGCAAATGGAAAAGAGACCAAGATGAAGGTAGTAAGAAATACAAGAGGACAGTTAACATTCCTATGTGGATACATGAGTTGCTCAAGCCAATTTTTGCAGACCTGAGTAGTGATGAGCTACTACAGAAGTGTTTGCATGGGAAAACACAAAATGCAAATGAAGCCTTAAATAATGTTATTTGGACAAAATGTCCAAAAAACATTTATGTGGAGAGAGATGTCTTGGAAATGGGAGTAAATTCAGCTGTTCTAGAATTCAATGAAGGGCCATTCGGAGTTCATGCTGTTCTGAAACACTTTAATGTTGAGTCTGGCATTTTCACCAAGATGCTATCCGCTGAAAAGCTAAAAGTCAGAGTGAGAAGCATTGAGAAAAAAGACTCTGAAATTGTAAAAAGAAGAAGAAAGCAACTCAGAAGTATCAAAAAAGGGTACATTGACCAGGAAAGAGAAAAAGAAGGTGGAGAATCCTATGTTGCTGGAGCCTATTAGTGACTGCTCTCTTCGTCAACTTTCTTTTCATGATTTCTCAAAATCAACTTTTTCAGGATATGGTAGATTTTCGTGTAAGATATTTTCATTTCTACTTGATCAGTTGTCTTGAAATTTGGCAGTTTTAATCCAGAGGTAGCGTTAGAGGGCCAGAAGTGAAACTTTTTGATTATCTCATCTCAGTCAGATTCTGTCCCTTGAGGAAGGTGTCCTCCAAAAGCTGTAAAAGTTTGGGCTATGTGGCATTTCCCATTTCTGAAATATCTTACATGAAAATATAGTGACTTTGAGATTATGATTATGATTGTTACGTCATCAGATTTGCATAAATTAAAAATTTTTTTCCAGAAATTCTAATATCAAACTATACGTAACAGAAAACATTGATAAGTTTCCATGTAACAGGCACAAGTTCAAATTTGAGTTATTTGTTGTGGAACTACCTTAAGAACTCTGTAACCTTGCACCAAGAAAACTCTATCAATAGTATAGGATATCTCTTGAAAGTAGAAGTCAGCTTGGAACCAAAATACTAATCTAACTTTAAATATTATTTGAGGGGCACATATGTCCACTAACGAACGAGCAGTAAGTTACACCACACCACTGCATGGGGGAAACAGCAAAATGAATTGATAATTCAGTCCAGTGTCTTTGTGTTGGTCATGATCTGCAAAATTTCTGAAGGTATTGGTTTAAGAACTCTGTAACCCTGTACTAAGAAAACTCTATGAAGAGTATAGGATATCCAGGTTAGCTAGATATCCCTTAACCCTATCTCACCTGGGTGTTTTGACGTGGTCAATACCTGGGGGGTAGCGGTCAATACCTGGGAGGGGGGGGGGTTGATTCCACCCAATCTTTTCTTCACTGTTATAGTAGCTATAATCTTTAAACTTGGTAATTATTTGGACTTTGATGGGCCAGGTCGAAAACGCGGAAAAACATTTGAAGTTTCTGAATGGCGAGAAATAGCGTTTATTGTATTAAAATATAGGTAAGAAACCTCTAAATAAGCCAATATTCCATCAAGAAGACAAACAAGAAATTTCCGCGTTTTCGGTGTTTTCGTTTTTGCTATAGGTGATTTTCGAAAACGCGGAAATCTCTTTATATCATAGCACCATAGCACCATAACGGGATACGGTCGAGAAATTATCAACAAACTCCTCTCGAATTCCTAATAGGCCGCTTAGGACCATTACTTTTTAAATCTTATGATCCAAAGTCTACGAAGTCTATTTTGATAAAGAATTCATTACGAGAGAAAGCTCTAGCTTAACGTATTACTCGTCTATATTTGCGCAAAGCTACTGATGCAAGTTGATATAAAGATATTTCCGCGTTTTCAAAAATCACCTGTAGCAAAAACGAAAACGCGGAAATCGCGGAAAAGATTTTATTCTACAAAGGAGGAGGCTCTAATTTTATTTCGTTGCTTCATTATGGCGACATAACATGCTGCATCCGCCCATAGCATCATAAAGGGATACGGTCGAGAAATTATAAACAAACTGCCCCTCGAATTCCTGATAGGCCACTTAGGCCCATTAATTTTTAAATCTTATGATCAAAAAGTTTCACTCGGATCTACGAAGTCTATTTTGGTAAAGAATTCATCACGAGAGAAAGCTTAACGTATTACTCGTCTATATTTGCGAAAAGCTACTGATAAAAGTTCATATAAAGATATTTCTGCGTTTTCCGCGTTTTCGAAAATCACCTATAGCAAAAACGAAAGCGCGGAACACGTGGAAATTTCTTGTTTGTCTTCTTGATGGAATATTTGGCTTATTTAGAGGTTTCTTACCTATATTTTAACACAATAAACACTGTTTCTCGCCATTCAGAAACTTCAAATGTTTTTCCGCGTTTTCCGCGTTTTTGACCTGGCCGACTTTGATGCAAACAATCAAAATCACGTGATTAAATTAAATTATCTTTTTTGTTCTCGTTGCTATGACAATAAGAAGATATTAAGTTATGATGATCATGATTATTACCAACATGATTGAAACAATGAAACAAGGCACTAAATTGAAACGTTTTGTTCACATTGAGTTGGATATGATCAAATACATGTGTAGGCCAATCTCGTCCCCAGAGTGAGTTTGTTGCTCTACCTCTACTCTGGGATACAGGAGGCCGTTCGACAATTTGATTGGCTATTCGAAAACAACAGCAAAATCAGATTATAACTGGCTCCCATTCAAAAATGGCCTTTATTGAATCGGTAATTTCACAAAATCAATGGGGTGTATGGGGCAAGTGAGGAGTTTAAGACGGGTAATGGACCACGGTGCATCCGAATTTCGGAGTTTCAGGAAATGTTGGGGTCATTATGACGTCATAACAGGAGGTTGAAAATAAATGTTGCGATTTTCCGACCCGAGGTTACGCTTGGAGTCGATGCTCCATGGTTACAAGCCCGATTTCAAAACGGAAAAAAAGTTTTCAAGAGACCATTCGTCTGCAAGTCTAATAACGTAATTTGGGGTTGAATATTGCCCCTAGAAGCGGAGCGCGTGCCCCCCAAAAATGGGGAATAATTTCGGCCTACCCCATTTTACGCCGTAACTCCGTTTTGCGAGGAGTAAACGGCCGCGGCATGTCAAAAATCGACGGAAAACTGTATTCTTTCACTAAAACACTTTTAATCTCAAATTTATCTCTAAAATTCGCTGAATAACGAGCCATTCTTTTTTCAAAGCTGTGGGGGAAATTCTGGAAAATTTCAACTTAGGCCCTTTTTCCACCCAAATGGATCGTGCTCGTTTTCCTACTAAATGCACTTGCTAACCCCGGATTAATGATTAAATACCTTAAAAAGGGCTAAAATAGGGTCCTCAAAGTGCTTGTTTTTAATTTCTCAATTTATATACTTCAGAATTAGCGCTAGAGCAACAACCATTTTTCGTCGATTATCGTTGCCTAGCAAACTGCAAATCCATAATGGGGCGCATCTTGCCATATATTGGCAAGATTGATGCCAAGTGTACCAGGGTGTTCTTTCGGCTTCGTGACCAGCGTATGACGTCAGAACACCCTGGGAACGAGGTTGTGTGTAGGCAACATTTGGCATATATTTTAGATGAATATCTGCAACAAGTAAAAAAAAAGTGGAGCAATTCTAGAATACCCCATACTTTTTCAAAGCCACCAATTTTCAATTAATTGATACTGGTTCAAGTAAACTATATAAAAGAAGCAACATGATTTCCCATTTATTTGATTCTATGTCATGAAAAATAACTGAACAAGCAGAAAATAAATTATATCAGATAATTGTCAAACCAAAACGGAAGAGCAACACAATCCAAAATAATGCAGATCGCAGTGAAGGAAACCTAAGTCTGATTTTTAGTTGATACTCTGCTACGTTGATACGCAGTCAAGGAAAACCCAAGTCTGATTTTTAGTTGATACGCTGCTACGTTGATACGCAGTCAAGGAGAACCTAAGTCCGATTTTTAGTTGATACGCTGCTACGTTGATAGTTGGTTGTAAAGACACATGAAGCTAATTTCATAATTAGGGGGTAAATCAACGTGTCCGACTGTCCATGGTAAACCAACTTGGTAGCGTTCTCCTGTAAAAAAGATATTATCAATGAGGGTTTCATGAACTTCATAGCTGGTTGCGGTCGGATGAAGCTGCGTGTCTGGCTGTGATATCTCTGTTTCTTTGGTTTTTAACAAAGTTGTAGAAGCAACGAGATCAATTATTTTGGCTCTTGATGCTTCAAGTTGTTGAAGGATCATGTCGGTGAGCATAGACAGCTGTTCATTAAAGTATGAAACTGCCAAAGAAGCCATTCGAGTTTGGAAAATTTAGGCCCACGTGCACATGACTTTCGGGCCTATCAAACTTCGATTTTATCTTGCATTCTGTTTTTACAAAAATACAAAGATCAGTTGGTTTCAGAAAATGGTTGATTTGGTTTTTTGTTTATGTTTTGTTGAAAGATGACTGAATTCGTTACAATATCGACAGTAAGGGAGCTTAAGTAGATCCTATTTATCTGATAGAAAGCAATATGTTTCTGTGAATGGAAGTAATTCCAGTTTACTTTCAATTACTTGTGGTGTACCACAAGGTATGTTTCTGTGAATGGAAGTAATTCCAGTTTACTTTCAATTACTTGTGGTGTACCACAAGGTTCTGTACCGGCAACTGTAATCCACGGGTCACCAGGTCATGTAATCGGCGGGTCACCAGGTCACCAGGTCATGTAATCCACGGGTCACTATATTTGCGGCTGGTGGCCAAGAGGCTATAGCTACGAGCATTCTTGCATATACTGGTCTGTGTAAGATCAAGGTGGCATCGCTCTTTCTTTGCTAATGCCCACGCATGATGCTCTTTGAAAGAATTTAAAGAATTCATGCAAGTCGTTAGAGACCAAGGTTAGAAACCATTAATTGATACCAAGGTAGATAATAGACTTTTTCCATGTGTCACACTGCATGAGATTGGAATTTGACCTTGAGTTATTGAGTAAGACAAAAAGAAGCAAATCTATTATCATCCAAGTCTGAAACACACGAAACACTGAAAGCAAATATCTCTTTAGAATGTCCTGTGCATTATACTATTACTAGTTACCGCTGATTTATGAAGTTATCTGTGTCGGCCTCCTTTGCTTCCAATTGAAAGGACTGCTCAGTCAAAATCACAGTGTTCGTAATCGTAAATCGTACGAGATTTTTTGAGAGCAAAGGATTTTTACAGATTTGCGATGATTTTTCTAGAAAATAAAAGAATTTTTTCCAAAGGTGTACGATATTTTTTGGGAATGAAATGCCCCTCGAGGGAAACATCACAGTACTACCTTTATCAAGGCCAAACATTTTTTGTTTTGGTTGAGAGACTTGCAAGTTGTTTATGAAAGAAAATAGCGAATCATGACTCACCTTATTGCCCCATTCGGCACCATGTTTCTTTCCAACGACAACGGCAATCTTTCCAGCGACAATCGGATGACGACGTTTGTTTCTTGTTTCTAAACAACAGTACCTTTTACCTCCTCTATGCTTTTACGGACCAGTTTGTGTAGGAATGCTCGCAGCTATAGCCGCTCGGCCACTGACCGCAAATATGGTGACCCGCGGAGGATCTAACGTGACCCGCCGATTACATGACCTGGTGACCCGTGGATTACAGTTGTCGGTTCTGTACTGGGCCCATTACTTTTTTTTATCTACATCAATGATTTACCAAATGCTTCTAAGAATCTTAACTTCTATCTCTTTGCTGATGATACAAACAACTACTGTGAATCCAAAGATTTACCTAATTTAATTAAAATTGTCAACAAAGAACTTAGATCCGTAAAGAGATGGCTTTATGCTAATAGATTATCATTAAATATTGATAAGACTAACTATATCATTTTTCATTCTTCTTCTAGGACTATTCCTTCTGACACCATAATAAAAATAGGGAAAAAGCATATTAAAAGGGTTAAGTTTGTTAAATTCTTAGGACTCCTTTTAGATGAGCGTCTAAGCTGGAAATACCATCTCAGTGAACTTTCTAAAAATTAGCCAGAACTTGTGGAATCTTTTTCAAAATTAGAAGTTTACTTCCGTTAGATGTTTTACTTTGCTTGTACAATGCTTTGTTTCTATCTTTTTTACAGTATGGTCTTATTGTTTGGGGTCAAACATTTGCACCATACATTGACCCAATTTTTAAATTACAGAAAAAAACAGTCAGAGCTATCTCATTTCAGCCTCGGTTGTCACCCTCTCTTCCAATCTTTAAGGATCTTAAACTTCTCAAACTTTCTGAGCTTTTTGAACTCCGTCTTTAACCTTTGTTTTTGACTCAGTTACGAAAACTTCACCTAGTTGCTTTCATGATTTCTTTCTATTCAATTCTTCTGTTCATCAGTATTCCACAAGACAGGCCAGTCAAGGTAATCTATACTTATCTCCAATGAACAGTCTGCAATATGGTCTAAAGTCAATTTGATATCTTGGTGCTAAACTTTGGAATTCATTACCCGTGGAAATCTGAAATGCTCCATCGAAAATATCCTTTAAAAAGCAACTGAAAATTTTCTTGCTACGCATGGTCGATCAATATTTCTAAGCTCTTTTTGATACTTACAAAAATTCCCATTTTATCGTTTCTTTGTTTCATTACATCCCACCGCACTCGTTTGAAATCATCATAGGATAGGGAGGGCTCTCTCCTCGATTAGTTTACCTATTGAGAGAGCTCCTCCTTTAAATAATTCTCTCCGTACAATTTATCTGTATTTGGATATTGTATTAATTCTTCGTACTTATGTATTAATTTTCTGTAATGTTATCTTATATTCTCGTAGTTTAGTTGATTTGATAAATTGTATGTGGTGAATTTAAATATATATGAAACTGAAACTGAAACTTCATTTTCCTCCCTAATTCCGAGGCTGTCTAAGTCCCACAGTGTGTGCACTCTTTCTTCAATCTGCTGTTTGTCTGATTTAGAATGGCTGGAAACAAAATTCACATTAGTATTGTAGTTATAATCTGAAGTCTTACCTCCCTTCAATGGGCCAGAAAGTACCCAACCAAGTGTTGTTTTGACAGCTACTGGTTCTTGAGGCCCCCCTCGTATTGTTTCCCCTTGCTGAAACTCCCAAACAAAGTTGGAACCAATGAGGATATCCACCTGCAATGTTTCTTCATTCCTGCAAACATCCGAGAAATATATCTCATGCAAGTGATGGTAATTTCCTTTAATCAACTCAACATGTTAATTTGGGATACTAGCAATTTCATCAACAACAAAGCATTCTACTCTAACACTCTTCCCACCTTGCAAAGGAACTAAAGAGAACTCTACAATATCCCTCATCTTCACTTCTGCTTCACTCTTTCCAAAAGCCTGTATTCCCAAACTTTCACTCCTTGTAGGCCTTAAACCTATCCTACCTACAGCCTTGGCAGTGATAAAGGACTGGTGTGAACCAGTGTCAAATAATAATCTCACTTTGCTCTCTTTTTTTCCATCCACGTTTGCCAAGGCTGTCTGCAAGGCTACACTCTCCCCACAATAAGTAATACCCACCCAGGAAGTGGCATTCGCATTGAGTGGGGGTGCATTGGGTTTGGATTGCGCTTCCTTATTCGCATCTTGTCCTACTACGCCTACAGGGTTTTCCTTGGACTTAGGCCCACTACAAATCGCAACATGATGTTTGCCATTACACATCCGACGTGGCGGAACTTACGAATTCGGAACATCGTTTTTATATATAAGGTATATACTATATGAAAGCCTGTACTCTAAGGAGTCTGAATATGCAATAATATTTGGGGTAACCCCCCTACGAGGAAAGTTATCGGCAAACATGATCGCAGTGATCTGGCCTAAACTTCGCAACATAAGTCGCTTACCGAACGTACCACTTGGTCGGTACGAACACGAAAAATGACGACTTCTTTGGCCTAAAACGTTGACTGCAGACACCGATTCATGGCCTAAACAAGGCAGCCTTTCACCAACATTAACAACAAGAAACAAATGCTTTAGAAACTACTTTGTAAACTCACCGCCATGAGCACGTCTTTTCTCTACACCACCAAGGCTGTAAATGAAAATTTGAGCGCCACTTCCACCTGGTTTCTTGCGAACTGGCGGCGCCACCGCCAAATAATTATCTGTTTCGCGCCAAAATCCAAGCTAACATCCAAGCGAGGCAACCTCGATTCCATTTGTCTATTTTTAGCGCCAGGGCTACAGGGCCAGAGGGTTTCGTGCTGGGGGTATCAGAGTCTTTTCCTTGCCAAAAGGTAATGCCTCAACCTTCACTTTTTCACAGAAGTAAACCTTTTTGAAAAATCCTATTTAAAAAATCCACATTTCTGTTTTTTTTTCCTTTTTTTTGGAAAAATAGGCCGATTTTTAAAACTTTTTTCGCCTAAACTTTAAGGTCATAGGCTTTGTTTTTTTGGAGGAATAGGCCGATTTTGAAAATTCTTATTTTTGCCTAAACTTTGAGGTCATAGGCTTTGCTTTTTTGGAGAAATAGGCCGATTTTGAAAATTCTTATTTTTTCCTAAACTTTAAGGTCATAGGCTTTGTTTTTTTGGAGAAATAGGCCGATTTTGAAAATTCTTCTTTGTTTTTTTTGGAGAATAAGGCCGATTTTGTAAATTCTTATTTTTGCCTAAACTTTGAGGTCATAGGCTTTGCTTTTTTCGCAAAAATAGGCCGATTTTGAAAATTCTTATTTTTTCCTAAACTTTAAGGTAATAGGCTTTGCTTTTTGGAAAAATTGACATTTTGAAAATTCTTCTTTGTTTTTTTTGGAGAAATAGGCCGATTTTGAAAATTCTTATTTTTGCCTAAACTTTGAGGTCATAGGCTTTGCTTTTTGGAAAAATAGGCCTTTTCATTAGTAAAACTAGAATTTGAACATTCTCTGTTTTCCAAGAAAGTACGGCATATACACGTATTTTTGTTATGAGAAACTGTCCATAACGAGCTCCTCTAAACAATTAAGAAGCTCCAGTACTAGGAAAATATAACTCACGAAACTATTTACTTTGATAAAGGAAATCCTTGACATATTTTTACTTTCATTTGTTTCCTGTATCAAATTATTTGTAAGGTACTTGAGAAGCGTCCAAACATCAGAAAGGCTTAAAAACCTTGTTTGGACATGTTCACGAGGGCACATGTATTGAATATGAAGATTGTTATAGGACCTATAAGAAACTCGTAAGGAACTCTGGGTACTCAAAATCTGACGATTTTAAGAAACCTTCAGTACTGGCCTGAATTCTTAGTTACTTGTAAAAAAAATAACGTGTAGTATGGCCTATCCCGAAACAGTAACGTGAAAGGCTTTTGCGTCTTTTTTTTTAAATTGAACGATTGGCAAGTGCATTTGTATCCAATTGCAGAAGGTTGCAATTTTAACGAGATATTGTTTGCACAACTATTCATCTGGACTTCTTGCGCATATGTCAGGTAAATGTATCCCTTTTGAAACAATGCGAGCAGCCCTCAAACTTCTATCCAACCGCATGGAGATTTCTATATAGGCGCAAACTTCTATCCAACCGCATGGAGATTTCTATATAGGCGCAAAGAAGTCTATGTGGGCGCAAAAGAAGGTGTTCGTTTTAATGATAAAAATTGATAAAAAATCAACATTACTGTTTATACAGCTATTTATTAGGACTTCCTACATGTATTACTGTTATTTATCCCAACTAAAAACAATGCGAGCAGCCTTCAGATTAACCAAACTTCTATCCAACCGCATGAAGATTTCTATTTGGGCGCAAAGAAGTCTATTTGGGCGCATAACAAGGTATTCATCTTTAGGATAAACATTGTTAAAAATTCAACGTTACTGTTTATACAGCTATTCATTAGGACTTACTACATGTAGTACTGGTATGTATCCGAGTTGAAACAATGCGAGCAGCCCTCAGATTACCGAAGGGGGCTTTGGGGCTTCACGGGTTGCGGGTGTGGCTAATTTTAGAGCTTAGGTTTATGTTATTGGGTTTAAATCATACGGGTTTCCCGGGTTTGAGATGTGTCACGGATGCAGGTTTGGCCAATCTTTATGGTATCATGTTTTCGAAGTCATACAGTCCCCGTAGTTGGCTGAGATTGAGAAAGCTGCTTCCGAATGCTTTAAACAATGCATAAATCCAAGATCATTGACGAGAATTGTATTTTTATTTTTTTACGTGTAGTTTCGGGTTTTGGTACCGGTTTGCAGATTCTAGTACCCTCTCCCCAAAACCCCCTCATCAAGCGAACTTTAATCTCATCGCATAGAGATTTATATCCCAGCGATTTCTATCCCGAATTTATCTAATGATTGTGTAAGTTTGTGTGTACTGTAAGTCCATCAAGGGCCAATTTTCTCCTAAAAGCTGAAGCAAGTCCTTTAAAACAGATAGCCATCTCCTTCCACCCAAATTAATTTCTCTTATTTGTCTTGTTCAGGGCTGCCGAGAGCGAGGGCGGGCCCTGGGGCAAATAGTGGATGCGGGCCCCTTGCTTAATACTGGAACCAAAAGCGTAGACTCATGACATATGTCCCTCTACCTTTCGCGTGTTGTTTTTGTTCTTATCGCTCCAGTTGTTGCGGCAAGTCTGCAAGGGGAGCAAAACAAGAGACTTTTGGAGTGAGTCTACGAAGAGCGCACAACTGGGAAAATTTCATGAATTCCAGAATATAAAAATTGTGAATATTTTTGTCGGATTTTCAGACTAAAGTGCAACGCAATGTCCAATCCTGATTTATTTCTAGCTTGGAAATAAGAGACTGCAAGAACCAGGCCTGTTTTTTTAAACTAGGTATATTGGGGGGCATGCAAGAACTCAATGCGAGCGTAGGGAGCAGAAATGTAGTTTGGGGGCTTGATCAAAGAAAAAAGGGATCGCAGGTGATAGGGGTCTTTCCGGAAAATTTTGAATGTAGGACGTCAATTTCACGAGGATATAGATTCCTTTCGAATTGCATAATATAAAAAATTACATCTCTTCCAACGGGCCTGAGGAACGTAGATTGAAAAGTAGTAGTTTTCTGAAAGAGTTTATTTATTCGAAAGTATCAGTAGTAGCATGAGCAATATTTCCTGTCGCTTATTCTCAATACGATTTAGCGAAACAACTTCGGGGTAAAATAACGCACTACTTCCAAATATAGGAGAAAATTGCTCTGAAGATAGGATCAATATAATATAATCAACATCAATATAACACAATCCTAGACATCAAGAGTTATAGTCATGTGACCTAATCATGTGATACAGTCATGTGGTACAGTCAGGTTTATAAACTCACAAAATAGTTTGTATTAGGGCACAAATAAACTCATTTTTTATAAGAAACTAAGGTCCAAGGCTGGTAGGCAGTTTCTTATATTCTGGGCCACTTTGATATCAAGAGTTTCTTATGTGTTTCTTCTATTTTGAATGCCGGACATGTAAAGTTAATGTTGCTTTGAAATGCTGCAATATATAAAGTCAAACTATCAATTTTCTCCCCCGCAGAGGTATCGGGATAATTAGGTTGGCCTACGATAACTAAACAATAGAAATGAAAATGTATTAAAAGTTTACAATTGCAATTAATTATACTTTTCTATTTGATGGTTTTTATAGAATCAGCTATCATTTCAGCATTCGGACGATTGTCTTTTGCTCTGCATGTTTCACAAACTTCCAACAGTTTGTCCTTCCTGCTGCCTGAGGACATGGATTCGGCAACCTTCTTCATAATGACGCCCAAAGAAAATATGTCACTGTTGGTGGAATGAACCTCTTGCCCGCTCAAAATGTCAGGGTCCACATGAGAATGAAAGGACTGATATTTTCGTTTGATGGCAACTGAGGCTCTTGTTGCTTCGCCGAAGTCCAAAATCATCGGATTCCATTCCCTCGTTTGGTCACCATTATCTGCCACAATCTGGAACTTCACTATTGCGACATTGTCAGTCTTCAAGTCGTTATGGAGGAACCCATTGCAATGAACGTGGTGAAGTCCCAAAGCTAATTTTTCCATAATCGACAACTTTTCCCCGTCAGTGACATTTTCAGTGTTACTGCGCAGAAGTTTCAGAATGGTAATGCAGCTGTCATGCCTGGTGCACAGCTGCATCACTAGGGAAAAAGGCCTAGAATTTAAAATCACTCCAAACAGCAAAGGAATGCTATAATGTGGAGTGATGTTGATGAGTGTCCTTGCCTCCTTCACTGCTCGGTTCCTCAATGAATTGAGTGAATAGCTGGCGTGTTCTTTATACTCCTTCACAGCGACAGGCAACTTGCGGTATACCATCATTGACACTCTTGCGAAAGTTCCTTCACCCATCAATGACTCTCCTCCTCCAATTGGCACAAGCATCTTTCTGTCGATGTATCTGTCCTTTGGTATGTCGCTATACACAGACTGGGGGATGTTATATGCGGATACCTCTGCAGCTTGACATTCAACCGACTTAGTGTCCTTAGGTTTATTGTGTTGCTGACAAGGATCTGTTTGACATGCTACATGTTCAAAGAAGATTGCAGCTTGGTCTGCTGTCGCTGTTGCAATTGTCTCCTTAAGCTTCAACCCGTAATAGCTATAAGGCTCCGATGCAGTGTGTTGCCGTTTCACTCCTGGAAAAGCCTGCTTCATTGCCATTCCCAGATGCTTGGTTGAAATGCGTCTATCAATGAAGTTTCCTTTCACCAGTAATAGCAGTTCACTGACAGCAAACTTTTCTTTCCATATTCTCCCTTTCTTGGTGTCATCAAATTCGAACTTATCTGTCAACCTGAAATGAACAAGCGTTAAGTTTAAGTTTACAAAAATATTTTTTGAAAAGGATGGAGACAATATGCCACTACTTCCTTCATTACTTCATTATTACTGCATTAGTTTCTGCAGACTAGTTCAATTTGATGTAGCCACTTATCTTTTAAATTTGGAACAGACAATATTTGTTTTAAGGGACTGCCACCCTTATGCCTTACTCCCCCTTGGGCGATTGCTCCCCCTATTTTCAGGGGAAATTATAATCACAGCAAAAATTTCATGGCACATTAACAATATTGCATTGAATTGTTTCTAAAATACATGGACTGTGTTGTTTTTTTAACGATTCCTATTGTAGTTCTTCTTCGTTCCTTCTCAATGAATAGTATACCTAAATATTGTTCAAGTCACACTCTGATGAGGACACGAGTTAGAGAGGCCTCAGTGTGCTAAATATCTTGTCTTGTTTGCATCCGAACTTCTTTTATACAGTTTAAATATTGTTCTATTATTTGATACATACCAGTTCGCCAAATCTTTGGTGGTACTTTGCACATTTCGTTCCTCCTTAGAATCATCGTCAGTCTTTGCTGGTTCAGCAGATTCTTCAAAAAGGTCCATCGAGTATAGGGCTGCCATTTCTGTTACTGTTTAATCTCGGGAATGATCAGTTGAATTTTAATTCAGAGTCCTGCTTCAACCATACTTATAAGGAGACGTATGATGTAAACCAGATGCATAAAAGAAGACAATGTGACTGCATGAATGAACGCTATCTGTAGGAGGTAATTAATTCAGGTATTTCGATTCAATGGAATAGTATGCAGTGAAAATGGAATGCTATTGTAATGACGATGACGTTAAGAATTATGTCGTCAGAGAGGGTGGCTACTGCTCTCGCAAGCCCTCTGAAAGACCTAATATGGTACGAAAGTGGAAACACCTTCTTTTCCAATTACAACAGCAGAATGATGTAATGAGGATGCAACGATGATGAAATCATAAACGGAGAAAAGCTTTATAAATGCCAACTTCGTCAGCAGGGGCGTGGGTACCAGTTGACAGGCGTGCGCAATTTCCTCTTTGTCCATTCATGTTTAGTCCTTAGAAAATTTGTTCCAAGTCTTCTGACCGTGTTATGTGTTTTGATAATTAAAATTTTTTTAGGAAACTCGTTTACAGCTCAATAATTAAACAACTTGGAGGACAAATTTGTCACTGGCCAGTTCATGTTATAGACGCAATGATTTAATATCATGATGTAGAAATAAAATTCAAACAATCAAAATGACAAGCACCTAAGGCTGAAGGAATAATAGATCGCTGAAAAATGTAACTGCTATCGTGGAGATTCGAAACACATTTGAAATATGGTATGAAATGAAGTGAACGTTTCTTGTCTTGAAATAAGAACGAGAGCAACATTTCATGATCGTGAATAAACTGAAAAGGTTGCAACTTCTTAAGAAGCAACACAACTGATTTTTTCAAGGATTAAACTTATTTCAATTGTTAATTAATCTTTTATACCCTCCTCCTGAATTTTTGCTCCGTGAAAACCATACTCCAAAGGATAAATTTGACCGAAAAACCATCTGATTTAACAAATTATCCCCTTTTGCTTTGTTTCGAAAACCTGCTCAAAAGAAATCGCCTTCTTTTAATATCCTCCACTAGGAAAGATAGTTGAATATGATACCCTGAAAAACAGCATTTTATAGGCTGAAAGTTTCTTAAGTTTCTAATATATTTGCTGGAAAGTCTAGGAAAAATAGGTCCCAACAGACAAATATCATTTAGAGATAGATTAGCCATAGGTGTATGTTGTCAATGATTTTCAAGAACATCAATTAACATTTGAAAAACAAGGAACCTAAAAAAAATGGTTAAATCAAAGACATACTGTATTTGTAGCAATTTCTTATGAGCCCTGCACGCAGTGGAATACTCCCCAGACCGTCAGACCAGGACTCAGTGTTCATCAAAATGCAAAAACTTCATTTTGGGTAGGAGCCTCATGAGTTTCTTATATTTAGGGGGGCTAAGCATTCTTCAATTGCCTAAAAGTTTCTTTTAAGTGGTTTGGTTTCTTAAATGCGGGGCCTTACTGCAGTGTATTAAATTTGATCAATTTCCATTCGTACACATATTTTTTGTATAAGAAACTAAGAATTTGACCAGTACTGGAAGTTTATTATAGTTTTCTGATTTTGAGTACACAGAGTTTCTTACGAGTTTCTTTCATTAAAAACCAAAACAATCCTCATGTGTCCTGTGCCTGTGCCCTGTGTCCTGTGCCCTCGTGAACATTTCAAAATACGGTCTTTTTATACCCTTCCAATGTTTAGACGTTACTATGATACTGGACTCAAGTGAAAATGAACCAAAATATGTCAAGGATTTCCTTTATCAAAATAAATAGTTTCTTAGCTTATATTTTCCCAGTACTGGAGTTCTTAATTTTTTGGCGATCTGAGAGTTGAGTTTCTTATGGGCAGTTTCTTATAAGAAAAATAAGTGTATTCCTATACCCATCTATGCTCTGCTCTGTATCGGTTTTCGTAAATATTTTCTTATATTTTCGTATTGCTACACCTGACGATAAGGTTTAAAATCTAACTGGCCATGAAAACTAGCCATGAACCGTTGTCGTCAAAGTTGGAGTCGATTTTTTATTGCCATTGTTGAATGCAGTCAAAGTTGTCAAGTCGAAAATGTGATAAAAAGACAATAATTAGGTAGGAAAATAAATATCTATTATGAAATTATTCAACAGCCGTATGGTGCACGTATTTTTGCAACAAACCAATAATACGAAATGTAAATCTCAGAATGCATAAAAATCAAATACTAAAGCACTGAAAAATATAAGTTAAAAAAATCTATATTTGATTAACATAGATCCTCATCATGTTTCGCATTGCACTTGGAAACTTCACCACACCCCTTTTTGCATCATGGTTTGCGTAATGCTACATGTCGGAATGTTACGTCGGAGGGGAAAATGCCAGCATCTTTGCATTTGAAATAACAAAACGTTTACTATCACGCCCACAGTCATCTTCGCTACCTCAATTGAATCTCAATTTTGTTTCGTATCTGTAATTTGTCATCAATCGATGCTCCCTGTATTGTAATGTATATTTTCGGAGTTCATACCATATTTGACAAAGCGAATGACGAATTGCTGTGCTACGCAAGATGACGCAACTGCTAAAGGTCTTTTCTGGGCAATTCAACATTACAATTATGCATTGATAGAATAATGAGCCGTAAGGCTATAAAAATTGATGTATTCGTAAAAAAGTTCAGTAAAAACTTCATCACTGTACTGGTACATCACTGCAGCGAAACTCTAATCATGAATATGTTTGATCTGTACCAAATTCTGTATCAAGGTAATCTAAAATTGATCCAGTGGATGAAGGCACGAAATCTGATAAAGCCACAAATGAGGTGTGCGGCCAGGAACTGCAGACGGCAAATGCAATTGCAGGCAAGGGATGGCCAAGATGGCTACAGATGGAGATGCCCCTTCGCAAGATGTCGATCTAGCAAAAGCATCAGAGATGGCAGTTTTTTCGCCCAATCGAACCTCTCACTTCAGCAGCTTATATCTGTGATATACTGCTGGTGTGTTGGGATGTCAATGTCAACGACAACTATTGTTGTTGGATTGGCCGAGAAAACTGTCGTCGACTGGTACAACTTTTTAAGAGAAGAGTGTTCTTCAAAGTTGATGCGGATACCGATGCAAGACAAACTTATCGGCGGTATTGGTGAAATAGTTGAAGTGGATGAATCACAGATGATAAAAAGGAAGCACAACCGAGGCTATCTCAGAGAACAGCACGAGCAATGGGTGTTTGGCATGTACGACCGTCAAAGGAGGATCGGATGGATCGAGTTTGTGGACAGGCGAGATGCTCCGACACTACTGCCAGTTATCCAACGATATGTACGTCCCGGCACTATGATATACTCTGATGGTTGGGGGGCGTACAATAACTTACAAAACATTGGCTATGGGCACGAAAGTGTTATACACGCTGATAACTTTGTCGATCCTGTGACCGGGGTTCATACAAATGGCGTGGAAGCTTACTGGTCCAGGGCAAAGCAGAAGATCAAGGCTGTATATGGTTCGAGGCTACATATGGTCCCGTCCTATTTGGATGAATTCCTTTGGAGAGAACGCTTTGGGCTACAAACAGCTGAGGCATTTTACAACATGCTTGCTCACATCGCAGAACACTACAATTAAACACTTTTCATTTAACTCATTGATCCCCAAACAAAAGTCCTATGCGCGATGCTTCAATCCCCATGAACAAAGCCCTGAGGACAGCCCTGTATCCCCACACTTATTCAACTTCCATGACATAATTTTGATAACTATTTTTGAATCTCTTATATATAAAAAACAAGACTCGTTAGAAGAAAAGTTTCTTAAAATGAAAGGTCAAGAAATGATTGAATTTTTAGAATATCATGATTCAATCCAAGCAACTATTGTAAAAAAATTTGCAAACAAGAAGAAACCGAAGCGATGAATTTTACAAGCCAGAGAGTACAGTAGTTGTAGATAGATGTTTGTAAAACTGTCCAGTTCTTCATGTATTTTTGTTTCAAATGATCTGAATGATTCATTTATCATATTTACTTCTGGTGTTTATAATGTTTCAAACTTGGCAAGTTCATGAATATCAGCAGTCCGATATGCACTTTAGTATCTCAGCAATCTCCTTCAAACACCATCTTGTGTAAGGCCCTACCACAATCTTTTGCCTTGCGTTGCCTGTCCGTTTCATCGCAATAATTTCATAAATTAATTACTAACGGGCACACCAAATTAAAAAAGTCTACTTCATCTTTTCTAGAATCCAGATTATGAACATGACCAGATACAGTATTCTTCTGAAAGGGCAGGATTTTCATTTGTGAGAGCTCCGTTGCCCTTCGCTTTCCTTCAGCATTTGCTTCCCTTCGTGGTAACCAGCGCGCTTCACCTCTCCTTCTCACTCGCCTCAAACAAACATTTTGTACGCTTTAATCTCCGAATAAACTCCACCTTCAGCTTCTAAAACCCCTCAAAACTCTTTTCCATACTTTGATTAAGTTTCTATGAAAATGCCGTCTGGTTTAGATGCAAATAAGTTTGCTTCCATGATGTCCTAGGACATAAAATTTATCGCGATCGCAAAAACGTAAACACAGATATTCGACTCGAATTTTCTCAATGACTTTGACCTGACCCCTACTGACCTTTTGTAACCAAAAGAATGGTTGACATTTCCTCTATACAATGCTACAAATCCCGTAGACAAAGCTCCTTTTGTTTGGACACTGTTATGCAATTTCTAAGACATCCTTTTGAAGCGCCATATGGCGTCTTCGGGGAAGAGAAACTGGGCTGCGGAGGACGCCATATGGCGTCTTCGGGGAAATGAGGCTGGATTGTGGAGGACGCCATATGGCGTCTTCGGGGATCAATGAGTTAAGACATTTCATGTTTTACCTTTAATACATTTGCATTTCTACTTTGTTGCCAGCAACTGAATGCTTATATCTAAAATTTTATTCAAATAAGGTAGCAAATAATTATTGCTGTTGTTATTATAGTTATTGTCTTGTGTGACATCATCAGTCAGCTAGGTTGTGCCTATTCTATTTTCCAGAATCGGTATATCTTTGCGAAAAAAGCAAAGCCTATGACCTTAAAGTTTAGGCAAAAATGATAATTTTCAAAATCGGCCTATCTTTCCAAAAAAGCAAAGCCTATGACCTTAAAGTTTAGGAAAAAAGAAGAATTTTCAAAATGTCTATTTTTCCAAAAAGCAAAGCCTATGACCTCGAAGTTTAGGCAAAAATAAGAATTTTCAAAATCGGCCTATTTTTCCAAAAAGCAAAGCCTATGACCTCAAAGTTTAGGCAAAAATAAGAATTTTCAAAATCGGCCTATTTCTCCAAAAAAAACAAAGAAGAATTTTCAAAATGTCAATTTTTCCAAAAAGCAAAGCCTATGACCTCGAAGTTTAGGCAAAAATAAGAATTTTCAAAATCGGCCTATTTCTCCAAAAAAACAAAGCCTATGACCTTAAAGTTTAGGAAAAAATAAGAATTTTCAAAATCGGCCTATTTTTGCGAAAAAAGCAAAGCCTATGACCTCAAAGTTTAGGCAAAAATAAGAATTTTCAAAATCGGCCTAATTCTCCAAAAAAGACAAAGAAGAATTTTCAAAATGTCAATTTTTCCAAAAAGCAAAGCCTATTACCTTAAAGTTTAGGAAAAAAGAAGAATTTTCCAAATCAGCCTATTTTTGCGAAAAAAGCAAAGCCTATGACCTCAAAGTTTAGGCAAAAATAAGAATTTACAAAATCGGCCTTATTCTCCAAAAAAGACAAAGAAGAATTTTCAAAATCGGCCTATTTTTCCAAAAAGCAAAGCCTATTACCTTAAAGTTTAGGAAAAAAGAAGAATTTTCAAAATGTCTATTTTTCCAAAAAGCAAAGCCTATTACCTTAAAGTTTAGGCAAAAATAAGAATTTTCAAAATCAGCCTATTTCTCCAAAAAAACAAAGCCTATGACCTTAAAGTTTAGGAAAAAATAAGAATTTTCAAAATCGGCCTATTTCTCCAAAAAAGCAAAGCCTATGACCTCAAAGTTTAGGCAAAAATAAGAATTTTCAAAATCGGCCTATTCCTCCAAAAAAACAAAGCCTATGACCCAGGGGGGGATTCGCTAGTATACCGGCATGCAATTTCCAAGGTTGATCATCAATCAAGAACAAAATGTCGCCTTTCCTTGCGCGTTAGGCCGTAATGGAGGCGCCGAAGAAGAAGCGAAAAAGGCACGAAGAATACGACCAAACGGTATGTAAACTTCAAAATTAGTTCATTCAGACATCAACTCATATATTTCATTTTTAAAAGCTTTTTACTTTATGAAATTGGAGCGGAATTAGCGTTGTTTCTATGATGACCGCTGTTACGTTGAATCCTCTTAGGTTCATGTCGTGAGTAAAAAATGCTGCAAACAACTATGTTGGTAGACTGGATCCCCCTCCAAAATAGTAAATCATGTTTTTGAATGTTTGTTTAGGTTAGTTTTTGCAAAAGTCCCAAAAAGTCCCCACGTTAAAGGCAACTTTTGAGCCAGTAATTTCAACCGGTTTTCGAGTTTTTCGAACCAAAATCAGCGAAAGGCCTTCACGCCAAATGCGGCCTTCGCGCGGAGGCTTGTAGGCACTAGGGAGGAGCCGATTTCTTTTCCAGTAGAATATTTCCTTCCGAAAAGTGTTTATTAAATTAATTCATGGTTTGTTTGCCAACCAATAGCAGTTTTCATGTTGTTTAAACGGTACATGTTATTCTCCTCAGGATGATTTATTCAACACAACACCGAAGGATCCGTTAAGGCTGCTGAATACAACTGTTAGTCCAAGAACTCCAAATAGCCCATCTCATAGCGTAAGGATGCCACTCTTTTAGTAATATTTCACATATGATAATGCTATCTATTGTATCATTTCTATCTATGAGTAACAATTTCTAAATTCAGTATGTATAAAATTTGCATTCATACATAGCCAAAATTCCATTTTCTCGGCAGGAACATGAATTCAAATTCTTTTATGAATGTTTATCAATTTTGATTTAGTGCTACTGTACAATTTCTTTAAAAAGTCTATGGTGCCAGATTTTGTTCACAAAGAAGTTTTGAAATAAAAAATACTGAACCCAGTGACCCAAGCACAGGCACACCTACTACAGTAGCTCCCAACCAAGCACTGCAAGTCATTTGATTAAGAATGGAATCTTATCTTCCTTTCTTTCAAAGGATTGGGATATTTTCTCAATAGTTTACTTCAAATTTCTAAGTTTATTTCCTTTGAACATTTCAGGCAGCAAGATCTCTTGTGGCAAGATCTAGGCGATTCCTTGCTTTATCCCCAATTAAAAGCCCAAAGAAAAGGCCCAAAAAAGCTACGCATCTCCCTTGGACCGACAGAGATGATAAATATTTGGTAGAATTTGTTGCCTTACACCAGGAATATGCGTCAAAGTCATGCTCATGGCCTGCTACAAAAACAATATCATACTGGGAAAAGGCTGCTAGCTATCTGAAGGAAAAATGTGGTACACCGAAATCGAGATCAGGTATCAGCAATTTTTTCTGCAATTCTACATACAGTAAGCTTTAAGCTTCTCACTTAACCAAATATATGTATATATACCGTACATGCATGTACATAATGTACATGCATATATATATTTTATAGATATTTCATGAAGTGATACCAGATTGGTTGTGAAATTGAACGATCAGAATAATATACAATATCTCATCCCTGTTCAAAATCCGACCAGCCAAGTATCTGCTGATGCCACTGAAAGAAACATTGGTCAAGGAGCAGGGTCAAGGAAGGAGAAAGCTCCCAGTCTTTGCTAGAAACGTAAGCAGAAAAGGGGTAGCTTGTGTTAATCATTTGCATTTTTGGCACTATCATTGCAAAACAAACACAGAGGTAATGATTTTTTAGAGAAGATGATAAACATCCAATTATGTCTGATGCCCATTTTCTGCAGCACTTCCATTTTTCTTTGCAGCTTTGTCAGTGCGATCAAGAGTGGTCAATAGCTTGCGGCTGAGATTTCCTGATTTTGACTCAGCAGAAGATCACTTCAACATTGATCATGAAGATGGTTGTCATGAGATTGAAGACATTGACCATTTTACAGAAGCCAAAGCACAAATGAGCAAATTGTCAGTGGAATGCCAAAAAAAGTTATAATTGAATTAATGCAGAAGATGAAAGATGACAGAAAGTTTGAAATTGTTAGATGTATTGCTCTCCAATTGCCAAAATCACATCAGCATAGTATTGTATCAGAGATATGTTCAAATCATTATGCCAATGATCGTAAGAAAACTTTGGACACTTTGTTTTCAATGGCTGCTGCAAAGGATTATGGTTTGCAAGAGAATTTGTCGTCTTATACTGCTGTGTGTCTGCAAGCAATGAAACGCCTTCATGATGAGGGACGTCCCAATTCTGTTTATCGGTTCGCCTATGCTCTGTGCAGGAAGGTCGATGAGAGACCAGTTCTAGCCCTAGACATGATGCCCTTTGGAATGCTAGAGTATGTGATTGGATTTTACTGGTGTACCAATATAATGCAGGTAATATAATATACAACAACTTATATACCAGCAATCACTCACACAATCTCATTTCTTGAGCCATAAAAACACTGTAAATTTTTGTAGCAAGAATTCATGACTTATTGAAAATTGTTTGGGAGGAAAACTGTGCTAATGAGCACATGCATAATGTATAGCCTGTACAAGGCTGTATTTATTCAAATTTTCCAATTTCAGGGTAGTGTTTATGAAAAGAAATTTCTGAATTGGTTTCTGCTCTCATTTGTTCCTATTTGTTTTTCAAGTCACATATTTTTCCAACAACAAACTATCCTTTTCATCATTGAAAGAGCTGGTCTGTTACTGATACTAATTGAACTCAATTTGATGAGTGTGTTGCAACACTTGTTGAATACTGCAAGCAGGAGCCAAAAGTAGATACAGTAGTATTGTTACACTCTAGAACAACAGATGCATATTTTACAAGAAAGGTGATTCACTTGCATTACCTTGCTGTTAATTTTTAGAATTTAAGTAATTTTTGTCATTTCAGACCATGGAATGATGTCAGAGGTTTTTCAAGGGAGTCGTTAATTGAAATAACAACAAACATTGAGAGTATTGAAAGGAGAAGGAGGATAAATAACAAGGTTGGATACGCTGAACATCCACGGGCATCCTCAACAGATGATGTTGAGGCCGTCTTCTCAGTTGTTCACCACCACCTTGGACAACAGTTCACCCTAAAGGAATTCAGATTCAAATGGAAGAAGCTTGTTAGGTAAATTTTTTTGTTTACATTTAAAGACCCATTGTCAACCATGATCCTTTATGCGCAGAATGAAGAACAATACCAAGAGAATTTAGGCCCAAAACGACTTTTAGATAACACGAAAGTCAACTTTGACGCCCCAGAGGATTATGGTTAGCAATGGGTCTTTAAATTGATTGTTGTATATTCATCCAGTTGTACTTCATGCCTACTGTATATGGATGGACTTCAACAATTTCTAACAAATTTCAGTTACAGCAAAGATCACAGAAAACTTGGAAAGGGTTGTTTGGTTGAGATTTTCCAATGTTTTACATGCAACAGGATTGAATATGCACAAATAAGCTGCCTTATTTTCATATCCATAAACTCTATTTCAGATAATTCTGCAAGCGAATGGACAAGAACTTGCCCTTCCACTACTGGACATTGAATGAAAGGTTCAGCCAAGACTCAATGCTATCATTTGATGAAAAGCCACAGAGAGATAAAGGCACGGAAGAGAAGAAATCTAGGCTTCATTTGCTGAAGATCAATCACCGGGAAGATGCATCAATTTTTACTCCTGGCAGATCCTTTTTGCCAGTCAGAAATAAGCAGTCCATCAGGCAGAGGCTGCATAAACCTGTATTAGAATTGCCATCTATTCCGGAAGAACTTGAAGAAAGGTCTCTTTGAAATAGTTTGGGGCTTTGGTTAAATATATTTGAAGGAAACTTTCACAAAGATGCCGTTTTACTTGTTTAATTATCTCAGGATGCAAGTCATTTTACACCATTGTGGGCATAAAATAATGAATGCTACATCCCATGATTGTATTTTAAGACCGGTGTGACATATTTTTCTGTTGTATACACAGTAAGTTGCTTGTCTGGACTTGTTACATCATTTCCCAAAAAGTGGTATTTTAAGCCAGTTCCTTAATTTCAAACATGTCTCTTAAGGAACCTGGTACTCAGTGGGTGGAACAGATTTATGGACATATACTTTTTTGTAAGAAACAGGTTTATACAACATTAGTTCCACGATGGCCAAAAGTCTATTGCTTAGAACTGACATACAGCAATTTTCAAATTGAATTCACGTAGAAACTTTTGTACTGTGGCCTGATCCAGGTTTGTTATCACAAGAACAAAACAAAACAAAAAATTCCCAGACAGCTTCTGGTCCACCATCTTTAGCCAATAATCAGACATTGATGTCATCATTGTACTTATAATTATAGTCATTTCTCGACCATCTCCCACTTTTTAGCAATGAAATGGTTGGTATGTAGTAATGTTTGTTGTGTGTTTCATAAAATGTGTAGGAAATATTTATCAGCTGCACTGAGTGCAGTTCATGACGTTTCATTGCAGAGTGCACTTTCTTTAGCTTGAATTTTGGAATATCTCCAATTATTTTCCAATGATTTTGGAGCAGTGCCTCTGCTATAACTGCATTGCAATCTTTGTCATTGTCACTTTCAAACCTTAAACGCGTTTGAGTTTCTTTATCTTGCATGATGAAATCCTGTTTCAGTCTCTTAAGATTTACCTGAAAATCAGGATGATAGCATGTACCCCTCAGCTCTACTCTTTCAGCAAAATTTTGATTGTCAATGGGTGTACTCTCGCTGCTCTTGGACAGATCATTATTTTCATTTTTGATGGCAGACTGTTCTTGATGTTTGATGGCAATTTTGCCAATATCAGGATGCTTGCTGCAGTTGCAATACGTAATTTTTGCCAAATCTAACCAAGGGACTCGTATGTATTCATTTTCCATAGCATAGTCAGTTTCTGGTGCTAAAGACACAGCATTTGTGGACATATTTTCCTCCACTCTAAATTCACAAACTGTTTCAATTTGATCAGTCTCATCTACCTGTATAGGAATAAAAGGTTGAATATTTCAGTTAATGTGGTTTATCAAAAGGTTATATGACCCTCAAAACTTGCACTCGTTTTTTTTTTATTAGAAACTGCTTTTTAAAAAGTAGGCCAAAGTTTTCAAAAGCTAAGAAATAACCCTACCTGAATTGAAAAAGATAAGAAACTTTTGTAATTTACAATTTTAATTGTCCTATTGCATTCAGAAATGTGTTCACAGTGTACAATTATGGCAACTGTTTGGATATCATTTTGAGTGTGAATGTTATACTTGTTTGAGATCTTACTAAGTAATTTGGGAGCCCTTTAGACAAAACAAAATTAACTCTGCACGTCCGGCATTAGAAGTATAAGAAACACATAAGAAACCTTTGCTAGCAAAATGGCCCGAAAATTTTAAGAAACTGCCTACCAACACCTGAGTTTCTTATAAAAAAATGAGTGTAGTGGAATCAAGGGACCTGCCAATCACCGTCAATGCCTAAGGAATCTGCCAAGAGACAGACAGGTTTTTCTTTTAATTGTAAATATTGACATCACGGTAAATAAGTTTTAAATATTGTAAATAGGGTTTATAGTTTGATTTCATTAATACTTTCATAATTTGTTTCCTTAGATTATAATTGATGTTCTTCAGAAGAGTCCCCTCTTGAAAACTAGCTTCTGCTCAGGGCCTCTCCTTAAAAGAATTAGATATGAAAAAATTTATTAAATATGAAAATATGGAAGAAGACAGCGTGTCCATTTTAATCCATTAAATCTGGAAACAGTTTTATTTGCACTCATGAAGGGTCGTTGAAAGTTCAAGGAACCGCCTCGATGTAAACTAAAAGGCTGAGAGAAGGCTTAGGCCCTTCTGCCCCAAATTAAAAATATTTTTATTCGTGTACTTGCCAGAAAATTGCAACTTGCTGTACATTCGATGACAAGTGGAGATTCTCTCTGGTTTAATTCTTCCAAGCTAGGGCTCCACAAAACCATGACAAAGCGACGATGTGTGAGGTTCTCCAGAAACGAAACATGACCCAGCACAAGTTGCAACTCCAAGCTGGGCAGGTCAGAACTTCTCCATTTCTCTGAAATTTCGTATTCCAGGCAATGTAAATAAAGTAAAGGATTTTTACTTATTGCTTCCGATTAGAGCTCAGTTATTACTGAAATTTTGCGAACCAAATGCGAACAGAAGAGGAAAAACACAGATATTCTTGTTTCCGCAGCTAGGCCACCCGTGCTGATTTTCGTCTGTTCAGTGGCGTGTCTGGGGAGTGAATGAGCAGCAACAACAACGAAAAAATCGATAATATAAAAAGTATGCGGTGCATTGTGGGATACTAGCGAATCCCCCCTGCCTATGACCTTAAAGTTTAGGCGAAAAAAGTTTTAAAAATCGGCCTATTTTTCCAAAAAAAAGGAAAAAAAAACAGAAATGTGGATTTTTTAAATAGGATTTTTCAAAAAGGTTTACTTCTGTGAAAAAGTGAAGGTTGAGGCATTACCTTTTGGCAAGGAAAAGACGCTGATACCCCCAGCAGGAAACCCTCTGGCCCTGTAGCCCTGGCGCTAAAAATAGACAAATGGAATCGAGGTTGCCTCGCTTGGATGTTAGCTTGGATTTTGGCGCGAAACAGATAATTATTTGGCGGTGGCGCCGCCGCGAATTTTTTTTCCGTACATGGTTGGCAGTATCTTTGATGGTTGGAAGTATCAACTGTTGATGGTTGGAAGTATCATTTTTAGGCCATACCTCCTTTCCTTCAACTTTAATGGTTGGAAGTATCAGTTTTTAGGTTAGGCCCATTTGCACTAGCAGTGGTTGGAAGTATCCCGCAACAACGTTGTTGATTGGAAGTATCTTCTAAAATCAAATCCCATAATGATTTGTGTCAGATTTCCCGCCTTTTTTAAAGCATGGCAAAATGGCTGACAACTCGTTGATTGCTTCACCCAAATGATGCACAAAAAAGCATCTTGGTAAAGAGTTCCTTGCAGTCATCAATCATTAGCATAAATTGAACATTGTTGATAAATAGATCTTGATAAATAAATAGATGCAACACTTGTCAAGTATACCTGGAAAGGCAATTTCTTAGCACATTCTGCGTCATTAAAGAGAGTGGTGTTTACTCACAAGTTTTCCTGAGGATGCTAATTTGTGAAAAATATGTTACAAGGTAATTACGAAATCTATTATAGATTCGGCAAACACAAGAATGGGAGAGGTGTTCTAAGCCTAAGTGGAAGGCATGTCCTAAAAATGTTATGACTTCGTGGACCGCGACCACGACCAAGCTCGAAAGGTCCACGATAGTTTGAATCAAAGTTGGTCCGATTTTAATTGTTTTGGGCAAAGGTCGACCCATGACGACAGTTAGAATATTCACAAGAAGTGCTTGACAATAACTGGGAGAGTCGTTCTAAGCCAAAGCAGAGGATGGCATTTAAAAAAATTTCTTAGCAAAATTTCCAACCTGGCACTGGGGTGCCGGTGGTGGTAGTTATGTGGCGTTGGAAAACAGACACTTTCGTATGAATCCCAAAAAATAAAGGAGACATGGGTTACAAATATTATCCATCAAAGGTGGTATACGCTTCTACCAAAATCTAACACTGCTGACACTATGATCATAAGGGAAAACCTTCTTAGAGGACAAACACACTAAAATGAGTCGCTTTTGCTAGGCTTGGCGGTGAAGAAGTCGTTGTACACGTTTTTTTCTATATAAGAAACTTGGATCAGCACTTAGTACTAAAAGTTTCTTAATTTCGCATCAAAATTTCGGTGTTTTAGTAGTAAAAGTTTTTTAATTAGTTTCTTATTTTTTGGGCCTAAAATTGCGGTATTGTTCGAAGTTGAGCCTTCTTCTCGAGAAAGGGCTTCCATTTTGCATTGACATTGTCATCAAGAAGAAGCCATGCACATCGAGGCAAACATTTACCAATTTTGCAGTTAAAAGTCAAGAAAAGACGAATGTACTTTTGTTAGAGAGACATAGAATAAAAGAGACATACAGAAATAGAGTTTTAGAGTTTCTTAACTGTTCTTGAGCGTAGTACTAAAGTTTCTTAAATTTTTGGTCATCGTAGTACTAGTTTCTTATAAACCAGTTTCTTATAAAAAAAAACGTGTACTTAAGATTACGCCATTGCTTAAAACTCCAAGTCCGTGATGCATTCTAAGCCAAAGTAAAGGATCTTTCTTCAAACACTTTCCTCGTGCGCTGATTTATAGCATAATTTTCACAAAATTATCAAGGCTTTCTTGTCGCTAAAGGTAACAGTAGTCATGTACTTGATCTAACAGCGCCTGTGATTGGTTGATCTTGCTAGAGGGGGATTTCTAGGGTCTCGGAAGTAACTTGAATTCTGATTGGCTCTTGAGGGGAATCACGAAAGGTTTGGCCAATCACATCGCAATATGTCTGAAAACGGTTGACAAGTTTATCAGAGGCAACAACCACAACATGTCATGAAGAAGCTGGCTGTGAGTCTGGTGAGATACTTCGACTATTAGTTCAGCGAGGAGGCATGCGAATCGTGCATAAAATGGGAGTAATATTTTGCAACTTTGCCAATTGAAACATTCTGATTGTGCTGGAAGTCTTTGTAAGCAATACTGCAGAATCCTATGAGATAACAAGTGACTTGATGAAGGCCTACCCTAAGAAGCTAGGCCAAAGAAAGTGAAAGCTCTCGAAGAAACATCATGGTTATTATTGGTAATAGAGAGGTTTGTAACTTTTCAGCTGTTGTGACACTAGTAATGAATGAAATTGATCTTATTTTGTTGATAGAACTTCGTTGTCCCAGGTTGCAAAGCCACTTATTGTTTATGAAACCATGATTCACCGATCTTTGTGTGCCTTACTTCTTTAGTTTGGCCTTCTATAGGACAGTACACCTCAAGGCCTAGTTAGGCCTAGGACCCTCGCAACAACAAACAAGAAGACACAAAAGCATCTGCATCGTGTGAACGTTTCATATCATACAGTACATCATTATTATCGATGTACTGTGGAGGCTATTATAAGCCTTTGACAGTTCAATTCAATTTGTTTTGTACAATAATACTTTCACTAAACACTTCACAATCATCCAATCCAATGGCAATCACAGGGTATTTTTTAACGTACTGACTGGTGGAACAATGTCCCTGTCTGTGGGCCCTTTTCATTCTCCCTTGTGAACAAAACAGTGTGCTTCTTTAGCTTATCATGTTGTGTGTGTATATATATATATCAAAAACATTATTTAAACAATGCAGTTTGAAGCTTTGTGCCTTTTTTGGATTTTAATATATTTTGGGTGAGTGACTTTGTGACTGATGATGCGCATTGACTTATGCCTTTGTTGTAAATTTGTACCGTAAAAAATTGGAGGCCCTTTTATCTTAGAGATTTCTAATATGGTACGCTATCACAAAAGGCTGTATGTGTCTTTACTGGTTAAAACAGTGCTCAATGCCATGTAGGCTAATATGGTACGCTATAACTTATATGATATGATGCCCATGAAAGGTGCACATCTGGCTATTGTTTAAGAAACTATTATTCTATTGTTCTTCCTTTGTCATCATCTGTGCTCAGAACATCAAAAGCAGTCTTTCCTCATAGAACATTCCAAAAAAGTATAAACCAAACCAAATGTAATATTTAACAAGCATGGGTTGTTTTATTCTGACCTTAGAAAAGGGGTCATCACATTCATCAAATCCAGTAAAGTCACGCTTTTCTAAAAACTTTGGACATCACATACTCTTGTGCACTATATAGTCAACAATTTTACCGCAGTGTATATGATGACTTCCTTCTTGAAGTTTCAAGGTGTAGCATGTAAGACATAACTTCAGATGCAGCAAGGAAAAATAGGTCAGCAAGGTTTTTCAAGATAAAAAGGCTGAAACAATGACTGGCTCCTGAATGAATTTATTATGTATGGGTTTCTTGTTGAAAATTAGTTATATTTGTGGGTACTACTAAATATAACTATTTGAGTACTACTAACAATCTGTCTGAACACCCCTTGTGACATCCCTGGGTTTGCACCAACGTGGTCTTAGAGTTCTAAAGAGAATAACATTTGGGCCCAGAGCTTAAAAATGGAAGTTATCAACATGAAAACTCTGTTACAATGCCTGATTAACAATGCTTCAACAAGTAAATTCTCCGTCAGTCAAACGCATTCAGCATTGCATCCAACATTTGAAACAAAATTTGTTTTTGATCTCCATCAAACTTCATGCAAGATCAATTTGCAAATGTTATCCAACATGGTTGGTCAAACGCATCCAACATATAATTAAACAAAGGTCTCCAGCATGTTGGATAAAATATTGGATGCCTTTGACCTGGGGTTAAGACAACTTCTAAGCATAACAGTGGTTTAAACACCAGTGATATTGTTTTTTTTCAGCTTGCAACTGCATATCATACGTCAATGACAAAAGCCAAAAGATTGTCTGGTTTTCTGCCACTCTTGAGGAAGTTCACAGATCTCTGATTTGAAGAAAAGATTTGAAAGAACAAACTTTGACAAAGACATTTTTAAAATGAGAGGCATATGAGCTGTTGGGACTTTAAGTTTACAGGATGTGTAATTTTGGCTGATGCAATTTGAATGAGTTGGATGGAATAAATTACTTTGTTAGATATGGTTGATTTTCTCAAATTTACGTTGTTTATTTTTACTTAGATTTTCTCTTTGAATGAGTGAATGGCATTTTCCTTTCATTGTGACTGAATTGAAAAGCCCTGCAATTTGTCAAATTGTATGTTTTGTCAGGTTGCTGAACCCTTTCTTGTTTATGCTTAGCAGGGGTCCAATCAGCAGGGGCACAACTACGGTGGGGGTCCTGGGGGTCCACACCCCTGCCCTTTTTGGAAAAGGGCAAATAAGTGCCCTTTTTAGGGAGAAAATTATGTTAATTTGACACGTTACTGACCGGTACTTTTAAGGGTTCTTGGGATGAAGTATCAATATTTGTTGAATGCTTTCTTGAATTGCTAAGATCTTGAACATAGTTTAAGAATTCACTATGCTTGAATTGGATTTATCGTTCCGAAATTATCAGCAATTTTCTAAACATTGAGGCTCAAAAACTTGCAAATTCGGCTGAAAATTTCAACAGATTTCTGCAACTCCTTTATGTCTTATATGGCACATGTGAAAAGCACTTACAAATTAGATGCTCAAAGACAAGACTCATTTTGTTATAAGAAGCAGTTGCAAGAAAATTTTACGACCAGGTGAGCAAAAACAATCCCATTTGAAAGACCAGTGCTGTCTGGATATGAAGGCAAAGATATTGTTCATGTTCAAATTAATTTTACATTTGCCTAATGAAATCGGCAACTTCATCTCAAAATTTTCTCAAAAAACAAAGCCCATTCAAAAATCTTCAAAGTAGGCCGAAAATTTTGACCAAATTTTCTTCCTCGCAGCAATATGGCTTTTACCAGCTTTTAGCACATGTTATCCCTTTGGAATTATGAAAGTGTCATTTCTCGCCCTGGGAGCATAACAGCATAATTCCAGGTGACTTTGTCCTCCCAAGAGTATAACACAACACTTGCCAATGCTTGTTGAAGTCATCACTGTGAAGCAGGGATATCAGGAAAATTTGGTCGTCATTTTGGGCCGGTTTTAAAGGTTTCCTGAAATGGCTTTTTCCAGAAAATCCCTTACCATTTTAGAGTGGAGTGGCCGACCTCATTCAGGTAAATTCGTAAAAGGATTTGAACATGTCCACTATTGAATGATATATTTGCCAATATTTTTGTTCTCTTATCCAAGGAGCAGTGGCCTTTCAAATAGGGATTGCTTTTTTTTCTCACCCTGTAAAAGAATTGGCCCAAAGTTGCAAAACCAAACAACAAACTTCAGAGCACAGTTTCTCATAAAAAGCGTGTACGAGCAGTCTTTTCAGTGTTACTTGTCTCTCCTAGGCGGGTGTCTTTCATTCTCTTCTTGTGTTGACCTCTTTTTAAGACAGGCATTCTCTCACTATCTAGAGAGCGTGATTTTAAAAATTTTCAGAGCAAGCCCCCGAATCCCCTCCCAGCTCCCTTTGTCCTGGGAACAAAAATAAACCAACGTGCTTTTCAGGGTCCAGAAAAAAGTCAAACCTTAAGATAAAAATCTGATGAGTTAAACCTTCCTCGTTTCATCAAGTCAAAATAACCCTCTTCTAGCGTTGAATAGAACCTTATAATTCATATTGCCAAAATATTCCACAATTTTCTCAAATTTCTAAAAAGATGACTAAACCTTCCTCAAATATGTCATTAGCAAGCAAAACCTTCCTCCGGCTCACAGCCGTGGAGCCGTGACCTTTTCTGGACTCTGGTGCTTTTGATGGGGTTCACGAAAGATACCATAGAGAAGGCCAAGTTTGTGTTATTCTTGAAGTATTCTTATTTTTTTCAAATAGAAGCCACGCCCTCTTCGTCTATCACGATTTACATGCTCTCGCTATTGCTAATGTAAGTCGAAAAGAATTCATATCAAAATGGCCAAAATTGATGATGCTATCAAAAATGACATAGAACAAGAAGACCCTTTTGCATATTTAAAGTGCCTATGACACCAACTACAATTTAAAGGACGTATACAAAAAAATGACGGATACGAATAGAAACAAGAAAATAAGTGCATTTATTGCTATTCTATTTTAGAAAATTATATGCTAGAAGGGACTTTAGGTACAGAGGTGGAACAAATATTTTCCTTTCTGGGAACCTTAGGTTTATAGCTGAAAAATGTCTGCAAAATTTTATCAGAATTTAATCAAAAAATGAGTAAAACACGACAGGAGATCACAAGCTCTGTCGCATGAGAGGGACAAACAAGACTTGACAACCACCGTATTTATGCAGCATTTAATTCATCAATTCTAGGCTATCATCTGCGGTTTTTTTTCAACATCTGATCAGTCGTTGCACCCTTGCTATTTCATTTTCAATCCGACTCGGCAAGAGACGATGTTTAACTCAGGTTCTTAAGCACGGCAGATTCCCCCATCTTCAAACCAGTTTGATTCGACAACGGCAAGAATACTATAGGATGTACAGCTGACAGGGAGCTGACAATAGTTAAACCCTTTTCCTTTGAAAACAAATGAAAGCACCGAGATCCAGGAGCATTAGCGCACGGGGAGATGAAATTTGATGGGGGGGGGGGGGGGAGGCTGCCTGATAGAAAATCTAATGTTTACGAAAATTTTTGCCCAATTATATAGCTAATTGTTCCAACATGAGGATGGCTGTAGCCCCCACCCCTAGCCCCTGTCTCCAACGCCTATGCTGCCAGGCTCGACTATGTGTTCGTGTAGACTTTGTCCCAATTTCTAACTCTTTGTTGGTGTACATGTAGGTATCTATCTATATGAGACCCAGGAGACCCATTTTCTGACTCTGTGTTGGTGTGCATGTAGGTATCTATGTGACCCTCGAGACCCAGGAGACCCACTTTTTAACTCTCTGTTGCTGTGCATGTAGGTATCTATCTGTATGAGACCCTCGAGACCCACTTTTAACTCTGTGTTGGTGTGCATGTAGGTATCTATCTATATGTGACCCTCGAGACCCATGAGACCCACTTTCTGACTCTCTGTTGGTGTGGATGTAGGTATCTATCTATGTATATATGAGACACTCGAGACCCAAGAGACCCACTTTTAACTCTGTGTTGGTGTGCATGTAGGTATCTATCTATATGTGACCCTCGAGACCCAGGAGACCCACTTTCTGACTCTCTGTTGGTGTGCATGTAGGTATCTATCTGTATGAGACCCTCGAGACCCACTTTTAACTCTGTGTTGGTGTGCATGTAGGTATCTATCTATATGTGACCCTCGAGACCCAGGAGACCCATTTTCCGACTCTCTGTTGGTGTGCATGTAGGTATCTATCTATGTATATATGTGACCCTCGAGACCCAGGAGACCCACTTTCTGACTCTCTGTTGGTGTGCATGTAGGTATCTATCTATATGCGACCCTCGAGACCTAAGAGACCCACTTTTTAACTCTGTGCTGGTGTGCATCTTGGTATCTATCTATATGTGACCCTCGAGACCCAGGAGACCCACTTTCTGACTCTCTGTTGGTGTGGATGTAGGTATCTATCTATGTATATATGTGACCCTCGAGACCCAGGAGACCCACTTTCTGACTCTCTGTTGGTGTGGATGTAGGTATCTATCTATATGCGACCCTCGAGACCTAGGAGACCCACTTTCTGACTCTCTGTTGGTGTGGATGTAGGTATCTATCTATGTATATATGTGACCCTCGAGACCCAGGAGACCCACTTTCTGACTCTCTGTTGGTGTGGATGTAGGTATCTATCTATGTATATATGTGACCCTCGAGACCCAGGAGACCCACTTTCTGACTCTCTGTTGGTGTGGATGTAGGTATCTATCTATGTATATATGTGACCCTCGAGACCCAGGAGACCCACTTTCTGACTCTCTGTTGGTGTGCATGTAGGTATCTATCTATGTATATATGTGACCCTCGAGACCCAGGAGACCCATTTTCCGACTCTCTGTTGGTGTGCGCATGTAGGTATCTATCTATGTATATATGTGACCCTCGAGACCCAGGAGACCCATTTTCCGACTCTCTGTTGGTGTGCGCATGTAGGTATCTAGTATGTGTCCATATGTCTATGCATCTGGTATGTGTCCATATGTCTGTGTCTGTATGCATCTATTATGTGTCCATATGTCTGTGTCTGTATGCATCTAGTATGTGTCCATATGTCTATGCATCTGGTATGTGCCCATATGTCTGTGTCTGTCTGTGTGCATTCGTTTTGTGTCCATATGTCTGTGCCTGTATGCATCTAGTATGTTTCCATATGTCTGTATGGATCTATGCGTATCTATGTGTTCATATGTCTCTGTCTCTGTCTGTGCATTCTTTTTCTGTCGTTATGTCTGCGTCTGTGTTCTATTGTATGTATATCTAAAATCTAAAAGATTTTTAATCTTTTCTATTGTATGCAAATGAGAAAATTCAAATTGGCCAATAGGAGGGCCTGTTAGATTCTAGTACATGATGCCCCTCGTAGGGAGCATCAAGTTCCGAATAAATTACTTCAACAAAGGCGAATCTGTGCATAAATTGTGTGCGACCTCTCATGAATTAAGAAACTGCGCGGACATATGAGATGAATGGAAAAGCAGTACCAACTTTTCAGGGATGATTTTTGTAAGCATATGAGGCGACCGATGCTTTTTAGCAACGCAATAGAAATGTATTGGAAAAGCTTGACGGCGAAAATGTGGAAGCACGTCCTGGGAATGGCCAATATTTTATGAAGTCCCTGTCACACGACCACCCACTAAAGGGCTAACCTCGTTCTAGGAGAAAGTTTCTTTCATGTCTCGTGCATGGCCTAAATAACGAATTTGATCACGAAGATATAAACAATCATAATCCTGTCTGGTGAAAAAGAAGTGTTGTTGTTTTAATCGCATGATGATGGAAACCAAGTTGGAAACCAAGGAGAGAAGGTTGTTCTTTATTTGCAAGAGCTCCTCAAAACTGCTCATCTTGACAGCACAAGGCATTTTAATAATATGATTTGCAAATTGCAAGCAAGAACCGGTGAGAGTGCCATCAAAAAGTTCACCAGGATGAATTTCTTATTTTTGGTAAGCAGTTATTTTGTTTAAACATTTTCACGTTGTTTTGACGTTACTTATTATCACCAGTAATTTAATTCATTCAATTTCAAACAAAATAAAAAACGTTGTGTTGCAGACATAATAGGCCCATTTCAAAGAAGTTATGTATGGGAGACAAAAGTTTGTTGTAGTCTATGTTGTTTTGAGCTGACTTGACAATAGGATTTACGAGACAAGGAATTTAGAAAACTAGCTCCCGTCTGTGTGTAAGAAACTCCCTTTTTACCTGATAGGGCGTTTCCGTGAAAAATTGAAAAAAGGGGCGTTGTCTGAGAGTCTGAAGGGCGTGGCCCCAAAAAATTTTCCGGGGGCTCCGCCCCCGGACCCCCGTTTTGCTCGCGCTTCGCGCTCGTTAGTGCGTACATCTGATTTTGGGCTGGATCCGCCCCTGCTTTCTTCAAACATTTTCCTGCTTGCTATACGTTCAGTCGGTCCGAAAAAATTTAGTCGGTCCAGAGCATGTTGACACCCCCCAAACAAAATTTGAATGTGCGTCCCTGCTCTCTGTTCTAAATTTCAACGAAATACTATTGCCGCTTTGCTTCATTGACGTGAATTCTTCTTTGAAAGGGTGTTGTTTCAACTTCAAAAAGTTCCTTAGAAACTTGATTTGGTTTTCTAGGGTTTCTTTTATGAAGGAACCTCAGAAAACAAATAGAGAATTCCAAGCGACCTTTTGAAGTTGAAATATTTCTTTTACTGCTGAAATACAAATACATGCCAAATCACAGAAGAGTTCAAATAACTTTCTTTTTGTTGTAAATCCTTTCCAAACTACATAAACAATTCAACTTTTTTGTGGTTTGGATGCAAACCATTCGTTTGGTAGCCTGCGTGCAGCCTCAAATGCACGCAGGCTATTCGTTTGGTAACTGTGTGTAGTAGGAGGAGTTGAGGCTGCACGCAGGCTAGGTGTAGTAAAACATCCATGTGGAATCATGATTATTATCATTATGTAATAAATTCACACATAGCGGTATAGAAAAATTTCTCTAAATGTACCTCTTGACGTCATCTGATGTAATAAAAACAGCGGAAATAGTAGTATCATATGTGGAAAAGGTGATATTCTGTTCTCTCTTGAGGATGATGACCCTCCGGTGTTAAGGGTCCTATCACACATTGGTACTTAATGGTCCTAGGGTCTGGTTTTTACTGTATGCCCAAAAATTGATATTCCCCTTTCTCCAATTTTCAAAGGGGCCTTTGCAACCTGCATACCTTGCACGTGTCCTCAAGTTTGGTTGGAGAATGTTTTGATTCAGCTTCACAAATCAAAACGGCGTCCCCTCATTTTCCACCGTCTCAAGGGCGTAGTTAACAAGGAACTTTCTGGGGCTATGCCCCAGACCCAACCTTTTATGCAGAGTCGGTCTCATTCTGACTCCCCTGGTAGAGTAATAGATTCAAATTCTTCATGCACGCTCCACCAACAACAATTTTTAACACAGCACAAAGCCAACGACCAGTACGCAGCACTTACTAATGAAAATTATTTCTAGTTTATATTTATATGTTTCTATCTTATGTCTTTATTTTTGATTTTAAAAGATACTTCCAACCAACAACTTTGTTGCGGGATACTTCCAACCAACCACTGATAGTGCAAATGGGCCTAACCTAAAAACTGATGCTTCCAACCATTATAGTGAAAGGAAAGAAGGTATGGCCTAAAAATGATGCTTCCAACCATCAACAGTTGATACTTCCAACCATCAAAGATACTGCCAACCATGTACGGAAAAAAAATTCGCGGCGCCGCCAGTTCGCAAGAAACCAGGTGGAAGTGGCGCTCAAATTTTCATTTACAGCCTTGGTGGTGTAGAGAAAAGACGTGCTCATGGCGGTGAGTTTACAAAGTAGTTTCTAAAGCATTTGTTTCTTGTTGTTAATGTTGGTGAAAGGCTGCCTTGTTTAGGCCATGAATCGGTGTCTGCAGTCAACGTTTTAGGCCAAAGAAGTCGTCAATTTTCGTGTTCGTACCGACCAAGTGGTACGTTCGGTAAGCGACTTATGTTGCGAAGTTTAGGCCAGATCACTGCGATCATGTTTTGCCGATAACTTTCCTCGTAGGGGGGTTACCCCAAATATTATTGCATATTCAGACTCCTTAGAGTACAGGCTTTCATATAGTATATACCTTATATATAAAAACGATGTTCCGAATTCGTAAGTTCCGCCCCTACGTCTTACCAATTGTCAAATTCGTAGATGGCAAACAAATACACAAGTCACTGCAAAGAAGCCAAAACGTGTTTGTGAAATCTTTTCCTGGCGCAACAACAAGCCACATGAGGCACCATGTTGTTCCGTGCATGGAAAGGCAACCAGACCATGTAATTCTACACACAGGCTGCAATGATATGAGATCAAAGGATGCCCCGAATGCCATAGCAACCAGAATAGTCGAATTGGCTAACGAAATACAAAAAGAAAAACAAAAAGTTACCGTCTCCACACTAATCCCAAGGAATGACTCCAATGAACTTAATGAGAAAACAGAAGCAGTAAATGCAGAATTGAAGCAGATGTGTTCACAGCGCGGCTTTAACATCATTGAGCATTCGAATCTTGACCGACAAATCCATGTGAATGGAAATGTACATCTTAGCCGAGCAGGAACGAGTGCTTTCGCAGGTAACATTATTCGATATTTGAAAAATTGACATTTGTGTGGGACTTCTTTACAATGCAATAATACTCCTCAGTGTATTACTAACAGTAACTCTGTAAATTGTATTTCTGAGAATGAGATAACAAATAGGCCTAGCCCCGTTTCTAACGAATTAAATGAAGGTGAAAACGCTTTTACAAGTTTAAAAAACATTAGACTAACTTATAAAAATGGACTCATCATCGGATATCTGAATATTAATTCAATTCGGAATAAATTCCTCTCCCTAAAAACACTGATTTCAGACAACATTGATATTCTTGTTGTTGCAGAAACAAAACTAGATAGTACCTTTACAACAGCCCAGTTTCTTATTTATGGGTTCCAAAAACCAATTAGATATGATCGAAATGCTCATGGGGGTGGTCTCATGATCTATATTAGAGACAAAGTGCCAGCTAAGGAGTTGTTAGATATAGAAATTCCTGTCAGTATGGAGTGTGGTATTGTTGAAATAAATGTGCACAAGAAGAAATGGATCATGCTAGGGATCTACCGTCCTCCCTCTCAAAGTGAAAGAGAATTTTTTGATGAACTTGGTAAAGTCTTAGATATGTGTACCATGAGGTCTGATAATTTAATTATTATTGGTGATTTCAACTTGGAGGAAGATAACGTTAATATTTCTAATTTCATGAATTTGTATGGGTTAGGCAATTTAGTTAAGGTTCCTACTTGTTTTAAGTCAGTTAATGCACGTTGTATTGATTTGATACTTACTAATAACGTGAAATGCTTTAAAGGCACAAGAACTGTTGAAACTGGACTGTCTGACTTTCACTCCATGATTGTGACTGTAGTTAAAAGTAGTTTCATTAAGAGAGGCCCCAGGATAATTACTTATCGTGACTACAGCAAATTTGACCCATTGAGATTTAAAGAGGATCTTAGAGAACAATTAGGTAAGAATAGCTCTTGCTGTGAGAAATTTGAAGTTTTCAATACTATAGTTACGAGTGTGCTGGACAATCATGCACCAATAAAGAAAAAATCTGTTCGAGCGAATGATGGCCCATTTATGACGACAGCACTAAGAAAGGCAATCATGAACAGAACCAGACTCAGAAATGTATATTGCAAAAATCGCACAATTAACAATTTGAAAGCCTTTAAAAAGCAAAGAAATAGATGTGTTAAGATATTGCGACAAGCTAAAAAGGATTACTATAAGGATCTTGACATTAAGGACTTGACCGATATATTCAATGAAAAAGTCAAGACCTCTTCAACAATTGTTTTGATGGAAAATGATGAGATCATTTCGGAAGACCGAGCAGTTGCTAATATATTGAATGAATATTTCAGTAATGTTACAAAATCCTTGAATATTACAGAAAACAATGAAAATATATTGCCTGTTAATGGAATCTCGGATCCAGTTGCTGCTGCCATCGAAAAATACCGTTCTCACCCTAGTGTACTTTTGATAAAAAGCCACTGTGAAGATGTCGTGGCTTTCAGTTTCAGAAGGGCTTCAGTTGTTGAAGTTCTTGAGCAAGTTGATAATCTCAATATTAAGAAGGCCTCACCTATTAGCAGTATCCCAGCTAAGATAATTAAAGATAATGTTGACATAGTTGCCTCCCACCTGCTAGACCTCTTCAATAAAAGTGTGGACGAAAATTCTTTTCCCGATGAACTGAAAGACGGTGATATTAGTGCGCTTTTCAAGAATAGTGACTCATTCCACAAAAAGAACTATAGACCAATAACAGTATTACCTTCAGTCTCCAAAGTTTTTGAGAGACTTTTGACAAATCAAATGCTACCTTTTGTTAATAAGTTTCTATCGCCTAGCCTTTGCGCCTATCGACAGGGTTACAATACCCAGCATGCTTTGCTGAAATTGGTGGAGACTTGTAAGAAAACCTTAGACAATAAAGGTTTTGTTGGAGCAGTCCTTATGGACTTATCCAAGGCTTTCGACTGTCTCAACCATGAACTCTTGCTTGCTAAATTGAACGCATACGGATTTAGTAAAAATGCAATACAGATGGTGTACAGTTATCTAGCAGGTAGAAGGCAACGAGTCAAAATAAATGGTTCATTCAGCTCTTGGAAAGAAATGAAATTAGGTGTTCCCCAAGGATCAGTTCTGGGGCCTCTCCTCTTTAATATATTTATCAATGATATTTTCCTTTTGTTGAATGAGACTGAAATCTGTAATTATGCAGACGATACGACAATTTACTGTTCTCATCAAGAGTTACGGGAAGTTATTTTAAGGCTAGAAAAGGATACTACTGAACTAAGCAAATGGTTTGAACAAAACTGTATGAAATTAAACGAGGAGAAATGCCATCTCCTTGTACTTGGCGAGAAAGAAACTGAAATGTCAATAAAAGTTGGTTCCTCTGTCATTAAAGAGAGTAAAGAAGAAAAATTGCTGGGCGTTGTAATTGACCAAAAGCTAAATTTTAAGCAACACGTGAAAATGGTGTGCACAAAAGCAAGCCAGAAGCTACATGCTCTTGCAAGGGCCTCAACGTATATGCCAGAAGAAAAAATTAAGATTGTCATGAGGGCTTTCGTAATGTCACAGTTTAGCTACTGTCCATTGATATGGATGTTTCACGATAGACGAGTTAACGCAAAAATTAACTCTATTCACGAAAGAGCATTGCGAATAGCGTATCATGATCGGACCTCCAGTTTTGAAGAACTGTTAATTACAGACCATTCAGTCTCCATTCATCAACGAAATCTACAGTTGCTTGTCACTGAAATTTACCGAACAAGAATGTATTTAAATCCTTGTTTTATGAGAGAAATTTTCGCGGAGAGAGAAATACATTACAACTTAAGAGTTACGAGCAACATCTATGCACGCAAACCTAGGACTACAGCCTATGGGCTAGAAACTGTGAGCTTCCTGGGGCAAAATCTCTGGCGAGATTTGCCATTGCATATAAAAAAGTCCCGATCTGTAGGGAATTTTAAAAGGGAAATTAAGTTTTGGAATTTTTCATGCAACTGTAGATTATGTAAGGATTTTATTGTAAATTTAGGTTATATTTAGGTTGATTATAATTATTACACATCTTTTGTATCGATAATGGTTGGCATTAATTAGCCTAGTGCTATATACCACGCCAACCTTAAAGAAATTAATTATTATTATTATTATTATTCAAACGCACTATGTTCGGAATTTAAGCAAACATAGCATTTAGCATACTTTCGTAAAACTTTCTTACGCTCCTCGGGATCTTTTACCGTTGTACAAGTCTCTGGCAAGTGTTCTTCAAGGCAAAATACAAATTTTCTTTTTCCTGTCGCTGCGAACAATGCGTTGACAGTTCCGGTTTCTTGCTGTCCTGGCCTTGCTCCTCCTCTCTCTTCATTCTCGGCTTTGATGTTTCCATTCGTGACAAGCAATGGCATGTGGCTTTCTCTGAGGGAGATTTCCTTTTCCAAAGCAACCAGCATATGATCCATCATCCACTCCATTTGATCTTGGTCGCTAAAACGAATCATGTTTATACGACTGTTCTCTGGTACTTTCTCCATCAAGAGAGGCACAACATAAACCGAATAGATTCTCTTGTCTACTCGCAAAGCCTCGAGCCCGCTAACGTGAGTCTCTATCTGGTCATGCAGCGCTCGTGCAACATTTTTCTCGCTGAAGACTGGTGACAAGGAAGTGGGCTCATTGGTGTGTGTTCTCTCTATCACGAGGGGTCTTGCGTATCGTTTCTTCAACAAATCAATGGCTGTGCCATATTCTGCGTCTGTGATGGGCATTCCTGCGATTACGCTTCTGGCAGGCTCTTCCAAGAAACTCTGGAGATATTTGAATTTATCCTCGTTGGCCAATCCTTCGTTTTCATGAATAGCCGAACAAAACCCATCCCAGAATTTCTGCCACTCGTAACTTTTACCATTAAATTTCCTTCACTCTAACTTTAGCAGTTTCACGTTCGCTCATTTTTCTTGGGATCTGATCGATGACAATGAACCGATTGAAGCCAGGCTTTCATTTGAATCGCTCCTCTGGATGTTCGGAAATCTCAATTTTTCAAGGGCTTCTTCGATCGAAATTAAGGCACAAGATAATTTTTCCTTATACTCCAAAGCATCGTCCATTCATTTATCTGCCGTTTGTTCGTCTGTGTGTTCAGTTAATAATTCCAAAAGTTCGTTATCTAAATCCTTCAAGTCACTCCGTTTTTTGATCAGTTCGTTCTGATAATGTTTGAGCTTTCTTTTATCCACAGGGTCAGTCTTGAGAAGCTCATCGACTTTGTTCACAATCTTCGTTACGTTTCTTCGATGCGTCGTTCGTTTCCTTTTCACTTTATCGATGTTCTCCATTCTGAAATTACTCTATAATTCTACAACGAAAATTATCATCATCCGGCTCGTTGGACCATAATGTTGGAGCTTTTACACTCCAGGCAAGCTCGTTCGAAAGGGTGAAAATAACCTTGTAGAATTGCACTCAAGAAGAACACCTTTATCCTTGTGAATCCTCTTTCATTCTATACGCACTCCGTCTTACTTGTACAATCTCAATCAACTACTGTTGTCTCTAACTTCAATACTGTACTGTACCTAAGTCATGTGGCGTCAACAAGGAAATTACTTTACAATAGATTCAAAAATACTAGCCAATCAAAAGTTGACAACTCAAGTTAATGTCGCATGAGTCTACATTGAACAGAGTATCTACGTAAATGGCTGAAAAATAACATGAATCATGAAAGTGCTAACAAGAATCAATGAAATAGTCCAGATAACTAATGTATTACGATACTACCATGCGTTCGCAATTGCACGGATGGCGCAAGGGTGGGGTTTCCTCAACATATGTTTATCAATATCATAATCACTAAGATTAGGCAAGTTTGTAAGGTTAGAAGTAATTTCAAATGATGGTGCAGAGTTCACAAAAGGGGGTAGATCAAAATTATAGAGTCCTGATAATTCTGCATTTTCCAAAGCGCCAAATGGAAACATTTCTGTGGTACATGGTACACAAAACCACAGAACATCATCAGATTCTTTTTCAAGCACTTTATATTCTGGAGCAGAAGTACCATTGCATTTTATATGAACATAGGAATTTCAATTATTGCAGAGAATAGCCTTTTGGTTGACAGATACATTTTTGTGGCAAATACCACATGGAAAATTAGCAGAACTTGTCATGTTGATTTAAATAAGAAAAGAAACTGATAATGCAATTGTTTTCATGACTGTTCACTTCAAGGTCTAGGCTACTTCCTGACGAATAAATACCTCAGATTCATCATCACTTTTGCTTTGGTATGATGGTAGATTCCTTCTCCTACTCAAGTCTCCTACTGTTAGTCCAGTAAATAAGTGCCGTTTTTTGCCATGATCGTGCACTTTTGGATACCAGCATGAAACTTGGCACACACATAGAACTTGGTCAACTGATCAAATTTTGATATAGAAGCAACTTCAAAAATGGCCCGTTGTCATTTGGTCTTCTGAAGGTCATAGCTCCATCATTTTTCAACGGATTTTTACGGAGATGGTAGCAAGCTTTAATTGAAAATCTGAAGAGACACATCATGCAAAAGTTTGGCGAGAATCTCGATTTTCAGACCTTTACTTCAAATATGCTCAATGAGCAGAACTATTGCACGTCGTCAAGGCAATGAAACAAAGTGTCAACCCAGTTTTTGTGTTGCTCATTCGGAGATTCCCCCGCCACCACGATGATGCAGAAAGGCGTACTAATCTCTCTGGTTTTGCCTTCAACATGAAGATGCGATGTTAGGACTAATAACTCCATCTTCAGATTACTGATTTCTTCCTACGATATGCCAAACTTTAAGTTGAAATGTCCAGCATGTACCTAGAATGAATAGAAATTGCCACATAACTAACTTATTTGTCTGCGTTCAATCAAACGCCGGAACTTTTTTTGGGACACCCGGTAGGAGGATTATAACGTGTATAATGGTGCTATGATCATTGGACATAAGCTTTCAGATCATACAAGAATGAACGTCCCATGGACCCCACTTGCATCTAATATTAGTAATGCAAATGCAAGAAGTGTTGTTCTCGTTGAGCTGTTAAATTTTTTGGCTTGGAAATGTGGGTTTTCAGAAGATGCACAGCTGGATCAGCATAAATTACGGGGGAGTGAGCATATGGAGCGTGGTTTGCGTCTTTATTACAATACTACTTTTTGTATGGGGATTGATGAATATGTGACAATTAAGCATTTGTCTGGTCTTTATTTCATTTTTTGATGACATATGGTTTTTTTATGGCTTTCACATTCTTGATGACATATGACTTTTTCCTGTTTTGTTTTATTTCGTATGACATTACCCCCTGTTATTCATACCGTTTCAAATTCTTGATGACATATGACATTTTGTGTGATGTTCTTATTTCGTATGACATTACCCCCTGTTATTGATACCCTTTGTAATTTTCGATGACATACGATAATTCGTGTGGTGTTTCTATTTCGTATGACAAGTGTCATTATGTATGACATGATGCATTTCTGCATGACATGATGCATTTCTGTGTGTGTGTGTAATCTTATTTTAATTCGATAATTTTTACATATAGCTAACAATATATACATCATTTAAATATATACAAGTTAACTAATCAAAATCGAATATACAGAACTAATAAACAAAATTAATATTTTCTAAATAATACAATTAAGTTGGTAGGCAAGCACAAGCACTACATTTGCAGTTGGGACCGTCCCATTGTTTTATTAAAACCTTAAAACTTTTCAGATTTCCTGCCGATTTTAGTTCATTTGGTAGGCCATTCCAAATTTGTGGCCCAATGGACTTGAGACTCTTGGACCCGAAAGTTGTTTGATTAGGCCTAAAATGTGCTAAATTATTTGGATGTATGTATGTATGTATGTATGTAAAATTTCGCCATCAAAATAAAAATGAAAAATAACAGATTCAGAAAAAAAGCTCTAATTACAATATTTACAAGTTTGAAAAAATTACAGGCAAAAGTTACATATCTAATTTAAAATCTAATTTAATAAAAACACCCCATGGTTAAAGATGGCAGGGATAGCATTAAAAGGTCAATGCGACCTTGTTTCCATAATGGTCCCTCCAGGAGTGCCCTTTGAAATTAAGAAAAGGAAAAATTAGCGAGATAAACAGAGAAAGTTTTCATGAAAAACAGAAATTCATCTAGACCTGAAATAAAGCCTTTCTTAAGGATGATAAGTAAGCATGTCTGTAGGCTGTTTTTAGATTTCTAATAATATATGTAGGGACTATCATTAAGACTTTGGAGATTTTTAAAGAATTGATCTTTGATTTTATGTTTGAAACTGTTGTTGTTTGTTGCAGATTTTAGTTCTGAGGGTAAACTGTTCCATATTCTAGGTCCTAAATATGAGAGACCATTTTGTCCTGTGTTGCTTTTTCGGAAAGGTTGAATTAGTTTGTTTTTAGATCTTCGAGTTACTCGGCTCTGGCCAACTGGTAAGAACATCTCTGACATATATGATGGGGCTGCATTATCAAAAAAATTGAAAACCTTTGCAGCAGTGCATTGCTCAAACCTTTCTTTAGTGGGGAGCCAGTTTACAGTTTTGAATTCTTTTACTCCTATATGTGCTCTGTTACTCAGATTCAAGCAGAATCTGATACATTTATTTTGAGCCGTCTGAATTTTTTTAGTTAATCTTTTATTCAACATTGGAAGCCAAGCGCTGCATGCAAAGTCAAAGTGGGGTTGAATTAGTGCATTTGCCAGTAATCTTCGAAGGGAAAGGTCAAGAAAATTTTGCTTTCTGTAAAGGAATCTGAGCCTGCCATTGATTTTACCAAGGGTCCTGGTTGCCATTGACTCGCCAGACAGGTCCCCATCAAGGACACAGCCAAGGTATGTGACTGATGTGTGTTGTTTGATCTTAATGTCACCTCTTCTAATGTCTAGTTTTTTACTGCCGGTTCGTTTATTTTTCCTACCAAAAAGTATCGATTTTGTTTTATCCTCCCCAAAATGTATGCTTAGTTTGTTGTCAACAAACCAATCGCAGAGGGAATTAAAATTTCTGTTCAGTTGTTTTTCTATTTCGTTGACGTCATTTCGTTGACGGATTTCTTGAAGAATAAATTGAAGAACGTAATTCCAAAATGCTCTGCATAAATGGTGGATTCAAATGATTCAAAGTTTTAAATATTTCAATGCAAAGGAGTCTTTGGCGGGCAACATGCATCGTGCATTTACTCGATCTCGAAAGCAAATCATTATACGAACTCGTATGATCATTATAAAGAAATCTTAGAGCACGTTCTTGTAATTTTTCTATTTTCTGCAATGATTTGGAAGATGAGAAATACCAAACCAAAGGACAATAGTCAAAATTAGAATATACGAAACTCTGAACAAGGATCTTCTTCTCCTGAAAGCCAATGAATGTCTTTAATCTTTTGAGAACATTTAATTGCGTTGCAGCCTTTTTGCAAAGATTCGAAATATGTGGGTCGAAATCAAGTCTATAATCCAAAGTGACTCCTAAAAGTTTCACAGTCTCCTCAGATTTGATTATTTTACCGTTAATGTTAATTTGTTCTCCACTAGTATTTGTTTGGTTTTTTCTGAGCAGTAAAGCATGGAATTTTTCAGGATTAGCAATCATTTCATTTTGTTCTAGCCAAGCTAGAGCAACTCCAGATTCTTTTTCCAAAATATTGATAAGATCGGGCATACTTTTAGAGAAATAAGCAAGAGTATTGTCGTCAGCATAGTTATAGAGAGTTGCCTGTTTTATGAAAAGAAACAAATCATTTATATAAAAGTTAAACAGGATTGGGCCCAGCACAGATCCTTGGGGTACACCAGAAATAACCTCTAGGAAGGAACTGTAAGTATTATTTATCCGAACGCTTTGTTTACGTCGCTTGAGATAAGAATAGGTAAGGACAAGCGCATCTTCATCGAATCCGTATGTATGTAGTTTGGCAATAAGCAAGTCATGTGGAATGCAATCAAAAGCTTTAGAAAGATCCATCAGGACTGCACCTACGAGGTAATCGTTGTCGAGGTTAGACCTCCAATCTTCAATCATTCGTATTAATACATGATGGGTGCCGTAAGCTCGTCTATAGGCCGCAATGAAAACAGAAAGTGTGTTATCTAAGTGTTGAGTCAGTTGTTGTTTCAGGACTTTTTCATATATCTTAGAAAAGGTATTAAGAACACTAACTGGGCGGAAATTTCTTTCCACCGTGCGAATTGGTTCCCCCTTATCTAAAGGGCAGACCGCAGCCTTTTTTGCATCGTCTGGGAATCTAGAATTTCGAATGCTACAGTTTATTGCCATGGTTAGTGCGAGTGAGAGTTCGTTAGAAGCTAGAGATACTAGCTTTGGGGGTATTTGATCCTCACCAGTAGATTTTTTTCCATCAAGGGATTTTAATAGTTCCATAATTTCTTGATTGCCTATTTCATGAAAGGAAAAGGTATTCAATACTTGTTCTGGGTTTTGAATGATAGCTAGGACGCTAGGATGGTTTTTATACTTGTCAAGAATTAATCTAACAATTTGTCGGTCATCAGAAATTCCAGTATATTCAGCAACGTTAACGGGCTTCTTGCCGCTGGATTTCTCTACTATGTTTACATAGTGATCGTTGAAGATCTCTGTCAATCCTTGGTCATCTGTTACAACAGTATCGTTTTTCACAAGAGAAATATCGCTACTTGTAAGTCCCCCTTTATTTGAAAGAAAGGGTTTTACGAGATCCCAAAATTCTTTATTTGAAAGTGTACCATTTTTTGTCGCTTCTTTAAAGTGGGTTTTCATAGCTTTCTTCCTTAGGGAAACACATTTGTTTCGCTGCTTTTTGACTTTTCTTCTATTTTCTTGTGTAGGGTTCTTATTTAGTCTTTTTTTTAGCCTTGATCTAGTGTAGATTGCCTTTTGTAATTGCTGATTCATAAAAGGGGCGGTATTTCCTCTCTGAAACTTAGTTTTCAAAGGAGCATGTTTATCTACAAGTTTTCGAAAAGTAGATGAAAGATTCCTATAAGACAAATCTGCATCATTTGAATCTGCTTTAAAATCAGTATTCTTCACATCTTGCAAAAAAAATTTTCAGGGTCAAACTTTTTATAGCTACGGTACTTAACAATCTTGGGTTTTAGGCGAGGTATGTGTATTTTCATTAAAGTTAAAACAAGGCCATGAAAGTCACTCAGACCGGTTTCAAAAACAGACGTATTTTGAAAACATCTTGGTTTATTTGTGAGCATAACGTCAATTGACGAACAATGATTCTTTGTGAAACAGGTTTTATCCTTTACCAAATTGGATAGTCCAAAAACATCACAAAACGAAATGAACTTTGTATATCCTGGATGCTGAAAATCATGAGTGTCAATGTTTATATCGCCCATAATCATAACATTATCGTATTTGTCCAAGGCCGAGTTTAAGAAAAAAGATAGTTCCCTGAAAAATAGTTCCAGGTTGCTAGCATCTGGGGGTCGGTAAATGCTAAAAATAGCCCATCTCTTTTTACAAACCATCAGATCAGAGCAAATGATCTCGATATAGGGACTCTCAAAAGCAGAAACTCTATTGCAGACAACTCCTTTCCTAACAAATTGCATCAGGCCCCCACCAAATTCATTCCTATCACGACGAATCGGTTTTTGGTAGTTTTTTATTAGAAAGGCCTCGGTTTTGAAATCTGAATTTAGTTTTGTTTCTTCTATTACCAAAATATCAGGCAAGCATCTTTCCACCACCATTCTCAGATCAGTTATTTTGTTTCGAAGACTGTTTATATTTAAGAAACCAATTAAAGGATTATTTGGATTTTTTGCTCTCAGATTAAAAATCTCCCCAATATCACTCGAAATATTCTGTTGTGTGGATCCGATTGAAGATGCAGAAAAAGAAAGTTCACTGCGCGCATTAGAAGTATTTGAGGTAAGATTTGAGGGAGAGGAAGGTAAAAAGTGTTGGACGGGTGACCTACAACCATGTGAGGGTTCTATTCGTGAAATGCTACCTAAACTTGGGCTTAAAGCCAATGGGCATGTTAATGTATCAGACATTTGTGAAAGTGTTGAAAAGGAATTGTAATATGTACTGGATTTACTTTCAATTATTGGCACCGAAGGTTTTATATCCGATAAGCAGTTTCGATCATGTTCAAAATAATTAGAAAGTAGTCATACATTGTTGATATAGTTGACAAAATAATTTCCTAAAACGTTTGTACCATCATCATTCAAATGGATTCCATCATCATATAATAAGAATCGCCAATCATTGTCAAAGACTTCGTGCTCGATGAAGTCAATTTCGTTATCTGCAAGTGATTTCTTTAGCGTCATATTTACCTGTACTCGTTTCCTTTCCAAAAGATCAGAGTCTCCTCGTGCCAGTATACTGGAAACAGCCACTTTATTGACAGTCTTTTTCGCTTGAATTGCAACTCTTGTTATTTTGTTGGCTATTTTTCCAGGATCTTCCTTCCTTAAATCGTTAGTTCCACAATGTATAATCAAAACATCAGGATTTCTTTTCAAAGTAGGAATAATGTACGATTCCATGTCCTCGGTTGTCGCTCCGGGAAACGTTTTTACGAACGAATTATATTGATGCACATTTCGATTTATTTCTTGCTTTCGTATTCCCCTTATGATGGAGTCTCCAACCACAGTGATGACTGGCTTTCTGCGATGTTCGTAAGGCTCTTGGATTCGTGATTTTACTGATCTTGCATGATTCTTTGGTACAGGGCTTGACAGCCCTCCAGTATTTGTCGCAAAACCTTTTAAATCAACGTGGAAGACTTCTTGCTCTTCAGTAATGTTGCTTGCGGGCTGTTGGGCATTTGACGATGTTACTTGCCTTTGCGGACTTGACCTATCAACATTGGGTTTGCGTTGTTTTGCTGCAGTGGCCTCAGCGAAACTAAGTTCTCCAGGGACAATGTTTCGAACAGTTTTCTTTGGTGTCGTCGTTGACTTTTCAATCCCTAAACCATCGAATCTATTATCAGTTTTAACTGGCATTTCAATACTCTGACGCGACTTGGCAGTACGTTTAGGGAATTGCCAATGGTCTTCCTCTATTATGAAGTCGGCAGTACGACGTTGTACGGACGATCTATCCTCCCTCGGGGTTATAAAATTGTTTTTGTTTACATACGTGGTTTTTTTATCTTGTTTTTCACAATTTTCTCCAGTTAATTTTTTTCCAAGAATTTCTTTTAAATCTACAATTTCTAGTCTTAAAGCGAAATTTTCATCTTTTTCTTCTGCATGACATGATGCATTTCTTACAACTCACCCCAGTGTATCACTTGGATCTTGATTAAAATAGCTCCACAAATGAAATACTTACGCTCAGTAGCCAATAGCCCAACTTCAATAGAGGAAATAACCCTTTTCCAAAAATAGCCTCTGTGTCTTTTCAAAATGATGAATTTTGGATGATGTCTGAATTGAATAGCAAATTTCATACCAGCAGCATTTATCAATCCTTACCGATAATATTTGGATTTACTGTTTTTTAGTGCATATAATAATGTTAACAACCATCAAGAATCCCAAAATGATTCGGGTGTGCTGGAAGTCAATTGTGCTGGAAAAAATCTATGTACCAGTTTCATAAATATACCTAGAACTGTTTCTTATACGGGACCCTGCTCTCCACTGTAAATCGAACAAGAATGGAAAATTTAATTGCAAGTCCTTATTTTTTGAATTAATGTTTCAGAAACGATTAAACAAGTAAGCCACAAGGATCACTTGTTTTTTTAAACATGGTCTTTAACTTTATTTAAGGTCAATCCAACAGCATCTAGATTCAAGAGGTGGACATCAGCAGAAGCAATTACAGACGACTTCCTCACATTAAGAAGAGATGGATGCTGCCAACGTAAATGTCATGAAAATGTAAACATATTGACAATGACGTCGCTGCGCCGGTGTTTCTTACGAAAATCCGAAAAAGAACAACGCCAGTGGATTCTCGACGTGATACAGCAGCAATCGTACTCGTCAGAAATGAAACTTTTCGTTGATGGGAAACGTGTTTGTGTCACCACCTGGTGTCTATTTCATGGCTGTTCTAAAACAAGGTGCTCCTTTACTTTATCATTTTTCAAAGCGCTTGCCAGAATGCTGATGTTGCAGGTAATCGTTGTCACAGCTGACAGCATTTTTGCATGATTTAGCCACAGTTTGCACTTTGTAGAGGCTAACGTCGTTCTGCAATGTTTTGATGCTTTTCAATAGACGATTATAGAAAAGATGGCGTCGGGGGCATTTAACCAAGATACATTGCGTTTGGCGATTGAAGTTCAATAGAATCACTGTTGATTCCATTTAAAGAGCGCTATGAATCTTGTTCAAATGACATGCGGCTAAATCTCAAAATGCCACCAGCCTCTGATTGGCTAATTGTTCTACCTCGTTTTCATGTTTACTATGACAGACAATGATATAGAAAGTAAGCACAGATTATTTGGTAATTCATTCTTTTGGTTTCTGTGTAGAAGACGATAGTGGAAATTAGTTTGGTTTCCTTTGAATTTTACCAATAGGACTTAAATCAATATAATTTTACCGATGAGAATTCACTCAATGGAACCTTTCGTACAAAAATATCGCTGCGGAAACAATGGTGTTTCATGACCATGTCTCTTGTGCATTTCCGTCTTTTCTCCATTTACACCCGTAGTTACTATTCTCATGGTCATGCTATGTTTGCATCTATGAATGTCGCTGAAAAAGACACTTATCTTTGTCTTGAATCTGTATTTATATTCGACGCGATGGTCCATTCTGAGCCCCCAGCCTTTAGTTTTGGAATATGGAAAAAATTAAATACAAATCTGCGACCCAATGAACATTTGTCTAATGAGATATGACTTATTTATGGTTTCTTTGAGAGTCCGTTGTGTCGAGAGAACACTACAGATCGGTTCTTTTCTTTCTGTAGTTCCTTGTTAGTTTATCCTTCTGTATTTAAATTATCATCCTTAGTATTAGTCCCGTATTAGTGTTTCTATTAGCATTTAGGTTAAGTGTAATAGCTGCAGGGTTGCAATGTATTTTCATGCTCCTTTCGCCATCGTCTCGTGATGTTAATGTTTGTTAGTAGATTGTAAATTCTAGGGGAATTCATAAAAAAATCAACAACGCAAAAGCTAACCAATTATCCTGATGTAATAGATGTCACAACAACAAATCACTCAAATGAAACCATCTGGAAAGAAATCCTTATCTACAAGAAGAAATAAACGGCTCATCAAGAAAAACAGAGAGCTCAAGCATGAAATTTTTGCACTGAAAACACTTATCAACGATAGACAGTCCATTGATTTTAAACCAGCACAAAAATATAGACAATGGCAAAAAATCAGTAAAAATGTCAGGAATGCGAGTACTTCCAATAACCAATAAGCCTCAATTGTTAAGCCAAAAATTGGGAATTCACGGACATGGGAAACAAATAGATTTGGTCCCTCAGCTGATTTCCCTCAATCAGTGCCTTTCAATGCCTTCCAAAAGACCCCTGCCCAACAATCAATGCATCCCACCCCAAAATCCCAACAAGTCAGCTATCAAAGGCCCCTCAGAACACCCATTCTCAACAACCAAAGACTTTTCAGCCCCAGGTAACAACAAGTCAACCACAAAATAGGTAGAGGGATGACCATACACGAAGGTATATTGCGCAACAGCAAACAGCGTATAGTCCAAGCACCCAACAGCAAAAGGAAACAATTATCATCATTGCAGACTCCATGATAAAAAAAAGACAAACTACTGTGGCTGGTACACCATACAGATGTGGGTTATCATGCTGTACTTGATGTGGTGGATACGCCATACAGGGGGAGGGTATTATGACCCATGTCCCTGTATGACGTATCCACCACATCAAAAATAATACAACATCAATCATAATACCCCACCTCTGTATGGTGTATCCACCACAGTAGTGCATATAGGTTCACTGGCATGATGTATAACCACAAGAGAAAAATTGTTTTATATCAGCAGTGTGGTTCTCTATTTTTCAAATGTTAAAACTGTGTTTTGGCTTACTAATATATAATTGACTACACCACTTTACAGGCTGCAATTTTCCACAGTACATCCATTCTCTTGATGTCTGGCACAAAGCAAAAAACCTCAGGAAATGTCTTCTCAAAGTAAGTACATGCAGAACCAGATTATAATGCAAAGAAATTTGAGAATGTAAAATGAAGTCTTTTAATAACAATTCCATATACATCTCCCTTTCAGAACAAATAACTTGATGTAGAGAGGTTGGACGACAAAAAATACTATAAGCTATGTTTTAACCCTAATCCACATGGGGGGGTGGATTCCACCCCCCCTCAAGGTTTTATTTGCCGCGTTTTTAAACGACATTTGCTATGTCCCCCAGCCTCCCTGACTTTTACTAATTATCTATTAGCAACGTTTTGGTGGAAAAATGTTTGAACAATAGGACTCGCAGGTCACGTGACATGCCCATATTTGGAAGGAGGTAGCAGCAAAATCATTGTTTTCAATGATTTCAATTGAACTATTTGATTGAATTATGAAGTATTATACAGCAAATGAATCAGCAAACAAAGGGCTTCAATTTGATGTCGGAATTTCTGGAATTTGATGATGTCAGCATTTTTTGATAATGACGTCATTTTGGTCGCCATTTTGGACTAATTAGCACCTTTTTCAAGTTTTTTCGAACTTTTTCAATGAAAAACACTCTAATGATACATTTGTCATAGATAATCATCATTTTGCAGGTTCTTTTGGTCTCTTTTTACATTGAATAAATTAATCGCACAAATGACGTCATAAGAATCGGCTAATTTCTGCCAAAATATCACTCCAAAATCGTTATTTTCAATAAAATAATACTTTATCACCATTTTTGTTGACAAACTGAACCAAAAACTGCATAAAGTTCCTGCAAAATCTTCATTAAACTTGGAAGCCTGATTTTCACAGATTTTCAGCTTTGTGACGTCACTGTGACGTCACAAGGCGTGGCAGCCACACCCCAATTGCGCTACAAGCTGCAAATTACCTGTTCTATAACCGTGCCAAGTTGTATTGAATTCGGATGCGTCTAAGGCAGTTTTCAGAGGGGGGGTGGAAAGCACCCCCCCCCATAAATGGTAGCTCGAAAAAAGCCCATATGGATTAGGGTTAACACACTGAGGCCTTTCGGACTTGTGTCCTCATCAGAGTATGATTTCGAATGATGAAATCATACTCTGATGAGGACACAAGTCCGAAAGGCCTCAGTGTGTTAAAACATAGCTTATAGTATTTTTTGTTGTCCAACCTCTCCACATCAAGTTTCTAGTTATATAGTTTACCAAGTTTTCAGAACAAATACATGGTGTAACCTAATTGATTCAACAAAACTAATTTCAAGAAACCAAACAGAACAAATTAAAATAGATATTATAATTATCCAATCCAAAATCCAATTTAAAAGCAGACCTGCTACCATTTACGAAACATAAATACTTTACAATTTATATGAACAGAAGTGGAAATATAGTGTTCTTGGAATGAGACCTGCAAATGTAGGCTGGTGAGTTGTAGGCTTATCAACTGTGGGGCAGTAGCCTTATAATTGATTTAAACTTCACATTCTAGACTGGTAAGGAAAAGAAATTTCAAAAGATCAAGGATTGGGCAGATCACATTGTCAATCACTTTTGGTTCTGTGCTATTACAATTTCTGAGGACAAATTGACGCAAGAACATGCTTTAGAAAAACTCAAGGTACATTTCTTATGATGCATACTCTACCAAGAGTCAAACATGCACTAAAAATTGTTTGTTATTTATGTCTTTATATTGGATAGAGTTTTATTGGATTACAATTATAACAGAATAAAGCGGAAATTTTCTATTGCAGTTGACCTGTATTACAGTTGAACCTCTTACTATTCAATTGTGTAACTCATTCTATTTTAGCAAGAGAAGTAGAACTTTAAATTGAAACAAAGTAACCTGCACAAATTTCTTTTGAAGTTTGTTTGATCATGCCAAAAATGTTCCACACAATGTCATACTTTGAAGGAATGAATTTGGACACATTGTGTATTGATTTAAAAGTCCTTTTTGGTTCTATTTTCTAGGGAGTCACTAATTCAAGATTCAAATTCAAGAACCAAGATTCAAGATTCAAGATCCGGAATTCAAGATTCACACTAATTCAAGATCCGGAATTCAAGATTCACACTAATTCTAGATCCGGAATTCCAGATTCACACTAATTCTAGATCCGGAATTCAAGATTCACACTAATTCTAGATCCGGAATTCAAGATTCACACTATTTCAAGATCCCGAAATCAAGATTCACACTAATTCTAGATCCCGAAATCAAGATTCATACTGAATTGGGCTTTTTAAGAATTCCTTGGAGAATCTGCGTGGTTTCATCTTTTTCGCTGTATTTTCTTTGTATCAGGCTAGCGAATAGATGGTTGATCTACCCAATTCCCCCCCGCTAATTCCTCAATTTACAACACACGCATTCTTTCTTAAAGGTACTTGAGCTTCTGTAAATGTCTAAATGTTGCAAAGACTTCAAAAACCTTCCTTTGAGGGCACAAGTAGTGAGCATGAAGACTGTTAATGGAGCTTTAAGAAACTCGTAAAAAACTCTGACCATTGAAAATCTGACCAGAAACTTTCAGTGCTGGCCCGAATTCCTAGTTTCTTAAAAAAATGTGTGCAAAAAATGAGTGAAAATAAAAGGGAAATGCCATGGATTTCCTTGATAAAAGGAAAAGAGTTTCTTGAATAATTTGGCCAAATATTGAAGTTTGTTCATTATTGTTATCGAAGAGTCGAGTTTCTATAGATTCTTATTAAAAATGTGTGCTTGAAACTATTTCACTTTGCACAAAGGGCATTACGAATACAGTATATGTATCATAACTTTTACGTTGCTTTGTTGACAAACAGTCTTTCGTTTGTTAAAGATGTATGTTTTGTGCTAACATGTCAATTATTCCCTTCAATATCTGCAGAGCGGGTAAAGACAGAAAGGGTTTTAATTAAGATTCTCATCGCAGCAAGGGCTATGACACAATCATTCATACCACTCAGTAAAAGTGACATGGGCTACACGTATTTTTTTTATAAGAAACTAAAAATTTGGGCCAGTACTGGAAGTTTCTTAAAATTATCAGATTTTGAGTACTCAGAGTTTCTTACGAGTTTCTTAGAGGTTCCATAACAATCTTCATATTCACTACATGTGCCCGAACATTTCAAAACAAGGTTTTTTAAGCCTTTCCAATGTTTATACATTACTCAAGTACCTTACGAGTAATAATATGATACAGGAAACAAGTGAAAGTAAAGTAAAACATGTCGAGGATTTCCTTTATCAAAATGAATAGTTTCTTAGTTTATATTTTCCCAGTACTGGAATTTTTTAATTTTTGGCGATCTGAGAGTTGAGTTTCTTATAAGCAGTTTCTTATAAGACAAAATACGTGTATTATTTCAAATTCTGTCCGAATGGTCCGAATAACCTGTAAGATAATCTTAACTTATATAGAATTGCAGATCTTGACTTACACTTGCTTTTTTCATAAGAAACAGTCTTTTTTCCATTGACAGTCTTCATGTTCACTACTTGTGCCCTCAAAAGGAGGTGTTTTTAAAAGTCTTGGCAACGTTTAGACATTTAGCTCAAGTACCTTTTAGTAATGTGATACAGAAAACAAAGAATATGTGTGTTTTTAATTGAGGAATTGGGTAGATCAACCATCTATTCACTAGCCTGATACAAAGAAAATACAGCGAAAAAGATTAAACCACGCAGATTCTCCAAGGAATTCTTAAAAAGCCCAATTCAGTATGAATCTTGATTTCGAGATCTAGAATTAGTGTGAATCTTGAATTCCGGATCTTGAATTAGTGTGAATCTTGAATTCTGGATCTAGAATTAGTGTGAATCTTGAATTCCGGATCTAGAATTAGTGTAAATCTTGAATTCCGGATCTAGAATTAGTGTGAATCTTGAATAACTTTGCTTAATGCATGTGTTTATGATTCTTGTAATACCATCCAGGACAAATGGATATCATTATTGCACCATGTGACAAACAATCATGAATGGGTTGGAGGAAAATGTGAACATGAAGAACTTCAGGAACATGCACTGCCATGGTTCAGGTTATGTGATGAGGATTATGCAGCGTTACAAAAAATTGTATTGGATCCTAAATTCGGAGTTCTTGGATACTTTGAAGTTTTACACAAGTTTCAGGCATACAGGGGCATTGGAGAGTGCTAACAATCTGTCTTTGGCATATGCTGGCAAACGATTTGCATTCAGGTAAAAGGATACACCTTAATTATTTGCTCTTGTTGTAACAAAATTGATATTGTGTTCATATCTTTTAGCATTAGTCAAACCAGGCAGTTAGTTGTTTAACATCTCAGAAGAATTCGTCCATCTTGAAAACAATATACATTTTTTGCACATTGCATTTACATATTCTAATATGTAAAACATTTACATTTACATATTCTAATTACATGCATATTCTGATAAGCTACTGTATATGCTTATCAGTATTTCTGAAATTTTTCTTACCTGTCCAAGAGATTCTGTTCTTAGCATTTTTAGTCTTTACTTCTATCTTTCTTTACGCATTGACTATTGTTTCTTTCAAACAAGATTTTGGTAATGAAGATGCAGCGAAAACCTTCAAGCACAGAATACTGTGTGAATTGGATTTCTCTAAATTTCATAGATACTGTTGGAACATGTCCGTTTGTTGCAAAATAGTAATACTACTGTTACAGTGCAGGCGTTGCACACATTACCATGGTTTTCCTAAGAATATGTGTTTTAAAATATTTACAGTCATTCATGTGGCTCAAGAATTCTTATTATGTTAATTTGTGCAAGGCCTGTACTATAAAACTATTTCTTCTTTTAGCCCAACAGGATACAAATGCAGAAAAATTATTTCTGCAATTGATTGGAATTATCATGCAGACAGGGACCCTGCACATAATAAAGAGAACAAAGACATTGTTACAAGGAAGTACAACCCTCGCACATGCTCTTGGACTAGCAAGTTGCTGAAAGTAGAAAAAGATTTTGGATATATTCCAGTAACGATGGCAAAAGTTCTGAGATGCAGAATTGATATGGCAACAAAATTGAAGAGAAGGCTAACTGGAGTGCCAATAATCCGCGCCACATTGCTCCAACAATTGGAAAGGTACAGCCTGAACCTTCAAAAGTGCTTCATGAGAGAAAAAAAATTGCAACATTTTAGTAAATGAACAAACTAAAGGATATTTAAATCAACAAACAAATTGAAAGCCTAAAAAGATTTCATTGGAAACTGCAAATATTCTTGCTGTGTGCAAATAAACACAATATGAACATGGGTGTCATGGATAGAAAAGAGTTTTCTTACCTAGCTTTCTTTAAAACCCATGTAAATACCTGTGGGTGAAGGGTAATGCTCTCTAATCTTAACAACGGAACAAGAAGGTACAACACGCCTGTTGCCCTTTCCCAAGTATCCATGCTGCCACAAGACATATTGCCGATATGCAGCTTTCCGAAAAGCTCTACAACTGCTGTCCCTTGCATCATTTCTCAGGTCGGTAATGCTTCTTATTGCCATTTCCAAATTCTCTGGATCTAAACAGAATTTTGCAAATTTCCTTCTTTCAGTAATGCAAGTCCTTTTTCGACAACATTTATTCTCTATTTCTCGTGGCATTGTGATACATTTTCCACAAATGCACCACCCAAGCCCATTTCTTGGCAAATGTTGGGAGTCGTCAGCTGATTCTACTTGAACCAGTGCTGCATCTCTGTCTTGAATGATGGCTGTTATATGTTCCAAGCTGCCTTTTCCATTCTTGTACCGTTTGAGAACCAGATATTTCAGAATTTCCGGGTCAAGATCAGCAATAAATTCCTAGAACATCAAATAAATCTAGAGAGATGGCAATTGACAATATCTTTTCATGCACTGTGGACAAGAGCTTGAACTTTGTTGTGAAAAGTATGGTGAAGATTTTGGTGAAGAGATTTGGGAACTGAGGATCCAACTAATAACTGAAGTAATTCTAGTATTAAAAGAACAAGATAATTCTTTTAGGCATGATCAATGGCACCAATGCATTACAGAAAGAAATGTCTCTCCTACCCTAACCATTCCCCCAGGCAGCCTGGGGTTCACTAAAATTTCTGGTGCAAATGTCAGGGGGCAGGACAAATATTTTTGGTGAATGGCTGGGGGTTGGACACTAAAAACATATCAGGTTCCCAGCAACATTATAATTGGAAGCTCTGGTTTGTCAAATACCACACAAATGCCTTAGGGCTGGTGAAAATGGTTTCATTCAAATGCCAAGGGGCTAGGAAAATTTTTTGAGCAAATACCTAGGGGTATCTCATGGTCAGGGTAGGAATAGAATGGGACACAAGTACACGATGTCAGCAAATATGAATAGTGTATATATCAAACGAAAGTACTTTGCAAGGGGAATCGTTTGATACCAATCACAACTTTATCAAGGTTAAGACAAAGGATTTATGACTGTTTTTGTGATTTTCTTTGCGACTACTTTCCAAATATGGGTATCTACTGGTCACGTGACTTATATCATGACAATAAAAAGTCTAAAATTTAATTGCCAATTCAAAATTAGGAAAAGTCATGGATGTTTCAGCTCATTTGTCTATTTCCTCTCGGTTTTATAATCAAAAGTTTGGTTGGGGGGGGGCATTTTTTGCCCCCCCGGGTACAATAGGGTTAAATCATGCGGGTCAAAACTAGAGGCCATGGGCATACTGGCTTTCAGCTTACATCCTACTGATGTTGTAAGTATGATAGTCCAAAGGTTACCTGGTTACATTGTGATAAGAAACCTTCAAAGTCTCAACGATCATTTGAGCTAGGCAATTTAGAATGCAAATTATCGTTTGTGAACATAATGAGATTTGTTGCTAGAGGAAACCTCTCCACCATAATAAAATATCTGAGTGCTGCACTTAGTCCAAATGACGATCCCATCAAAATTATTTCGAAACGCTGTATGTAAGAACTAAATTTCTTTTATTTATGTTTTATTTATTTCTCGTTATTTTCTCGGTTCAAAGAACTGTGTTTACAAATTTCAGAGACTAGTTTCTTATAAAGATTGATTGAGTGTTGTGATGGAGAATGAAGATAATTTGAATTGTAGATAATTCTATAATATGCAATCTCTGAACATCTCCGACTTTTTTAGTAGAGCATATAGGGCCAGGTAAATAAGTTGGAGTTGAGAAACGTCGGAGATAAAACATCTCCAACTTTTTTAGTAGAGCATATAGGGCCAGGTAAGAAAGTCGGAGTTGAGAAACATTGGAGAATGTTTGCTCCGACATCTCCCAGTTTTTTACCTGGCCAAAGAAGCATGCATTTTACTGGCTCTCAAACATATTCTCTGCACACGACAAGTTATGACAAGGCAACCCAGGGGAGAAAACACTATTACCAAACAGTTTCATTCTCCCCTGATAATACCTTTTATCTTTTATGAAATGCAATCCTTGGGGTTTTCACTACATCCTTAGCATCAAGTGTTGCTTTAGCAAATTCTGCTGGCTTTTTCCTTTGGAAACTAAGTCAGCTTCTGGTATCCATAAAATAATGCAGTTCCTTTTTGACGTTGAAGGTGCCTCCGACATCTTGCAATCGGATAACGGTAAGGAATTTGTAAACTCTCTGATCAAGCAGCTCAGTAATGAATTTGGGTTTCGAATTATTCATGGCAGGCCATACACGTCAAAACATTAGGGTCAAGTTGAGAACCTCAATAAGACAGTAAAGGCAAACCTACAAAAGCTTCTGCAAAACTCTTATAAGGAGGAGCAAGGAAAGGTGTGGCCTCTCTTACTGTGAGGCATCGCAAATAAGATTAACAAATCTTATCATTTTATGATAGATGATGTGCAATTAAGGGTTTACAGAAACTGTGATGCAAACTGTATTCGCTTCACTATTGTTCCTGAAGACATTGTTTTGGCAATCCCACCCATCCTGAGAGCTCCGTCAAAATTGACAAAGACTGATCTTCTGATTGCGAAGATGAAGACGGTGAAAACGGCGATGACGTTGCAGTTGAAACTGGTTGTCTCACTGATGAGACTTGTTCTGTTAATGAGATAATGCAATCTTGCCTTGGCTCTTGCTTATCAAAATGTTTTTTCGGAAATTGATTTGATTTTTGGGCTGTGCAAGATGACAATGCTTTGCTTGATGATGATGATATCGAGAGCGCTTTTAGCACATCACAGTTTTCTACATCTTTGTTTAGCATTTCACAAAAGTGCTTTGGGCAGCAAATTCGTACTTTTCAGTCCACTGAATTTAAGATTCACCGAAACATCAAGCAGGATTTGAAAAAGTGCCCTGGTGACAGATTTAGCATAGGCGACACTGTTTTGGTAAAAAAATCCTGCCTTGAAGGAATCAGGGGGCATACATGCAAGCCACGCTCCATTTGCTCCAGTTAATATCATCGCTGAAGTGTTGGAAATCCTTCCTGGTGGGGCGTACAAGCTAAAGCCAACCGATGGCAATTATTTTACCAAAAAAATGTTCTTGAGGGGCGGAAGATTTTGTGTCGGCAAAGTGAGACCAACCTGCCTCCCCTCTCTGGGAATAATGATAAAGATGCACCGAAAAACAAGAAGTATCTCCTTGATGACGTATCTGACTTTGCACTTCAAGTTTGGCACTCTGTAGGTATATAAATTGAAAGAAAAGCAGCCAAAGCAAGATTGTGATTTCTCAAGCATTGACGATACCTTTGGCCGTTATTTTGACATTCTTGACTGTGGAGTCTTGGCTGAGCTTCATGCTGGGCAAGACGAAGCAAAGCAAAATGAAACACATGCTCTTTTCACGAAATGTATGCTTGATCTGAAGGCAGCTCACTTCTCCTTTTTCCTGTATGGCTCAGTTGCATGGGAGCGCAAAAGGAAGGTTTGGCTAAGTGACCAGCTTCTCAGCTTTTTAGGCTTGGAAGAATCACTTAAATGCATTGATTGCTTTGATGATCCCTCTTTCTGTTGCAAACACCCTTACTGCCAGCAGCAAGCTCTAAATTTCCTTAAAGGTATGGGATGAAATTGCCTCCTTCCAAAAAGAGGCAAAGTGATAAAGCTCCCAAGCCCAAGCAACCCGAATTGACAAAAGAGCACCCAAATCCAGACAGAGTTGATGCAAGCGCCCCTAAATTGAAAAAGAGAAGGACCAAGAAAGGAGGAAAGGTATTGAATCGAAACCAGGACCATTCCGCTGAGAATTCGTTTGAAACCATTTCAAGCACAATATTAGCCGATTCAGATCCCCTCCCAGCACATTTACATTTAGGATGCCAAGCTCAGCAGAAATGTTTAGAGCTTCTTTCGCATGACATTGATCGTAAAGCCAGGAATTTGATTGAAAGCTTTCAACGCAAATTAGAAGTTCTGTCAGAATTGCCAAATGAGAGAGTTAATAACAACAACAAACTTAAAGTATTTCATGAATGTAATGTTTGTTGCCTGTCCTCCTGCTTTAGAAGGACAGATAACGGTAAGGAATTTGTGAACTCTCTGATCAAGCAGCTCAGTAATGAATTTGGGTTTCGAATTATCCACGGCAGGTCATACACGCCAAACATTAGGGTCAAGTTGAGAACCTCAATAAGACGGCAAAGGCAAACCTACAAAAGCTTTTGCCAAATTTTGATAAGGAGGAGCAAGGAAAGGAGTGGCCTCTCTTAATGCCAGGCATGCATCAGACAGTACCTCTCAAATGAGGAACACGTATTGTGTGTTTGAAATACTGAAGCCTGATTGAGTGCGCAGTAGCAAAACATAAAGGGTATAAATTGTTTCACATATAGGGTCTAATATGCACACTTATATGGTCTAAAAACATATAAAGTGAGTGCGCAAAGTGAGCTCCTCGTTTCTTGTATCTCGTTTCTAGAACTGTATAGTTGATCATCAAAACTATGAACCTGTCAAGAAAACTTGAATCATATGCTACTGTTTGAAAGAATCTGTTGCAAAATGCTAAACGTGAATCTGAATCATCTTCTCTAATTTTTGCCATTGCATCTTGATAAAGTTTAACCATTCTCTGTCAGTGACTCTCTGAACATTTTCCACAGGGTGTCTACAAAACGTGGCCTACGCCATTGGCCTACCATTGGCCTACCGTTGGCCTACCGTTGGCCTACCACTTGGCTTACCTTTGGCGTACCTTTGGCGTACCTGTGGCTCACTGCTGGCCTACCGATCTCATTTTTTTTTTTTATTACAAAGTCCAACTTTGTAATCTAAGAGGGGGCTCCAGGTCAGTCAGAAAGAAAGAAAGTAAGTCCGTCACGCTCGTTAAAACAATTAATTAACGTTTTATCTTTTTATAAGAAACCGCTTATAAGAAACGGTAAGCTCAATTTTTCGAACGTTAAGAAACAGCCCTACCTGAATTACGCTAGAGGTGGCTCCCTACTGAAAGTTTCAAAATCATGAAACAGGGATTAAGGTGGCTCCCCGGGGAGGGGTACTTGAATTTCAATTGCAAGGGGGGTGTGCACTCCAAGAAACTTTTTGTCACCCGGCCTTAAAATTTTTCCTTCGAAATGATAGCCGGCTTTAGCAAAAAGCGGTGAAAATTGTATTCCAAAACGTAAAAATTGTTCGAAAACAATGCAATAACAGTTGACAACCGGTTTTACAAAACACTCCTTCTTTTGATACCCGGCGTTAGAAGAAAGAAGCGAATACGATACCCGGAAAGGAGTGCACATCTCGTCAGCAAAGTATACTAAGTAGCCACCCCCCCCCCCCCCCAACGGGGGTGGCTTGCTACTACTGATAAAACTTTCACAGCGATACATACACACTCTTGGTGTCATATCGCTCATGCTCTAATCCGCAGAAAACGGCACAAAAACTGAGGCTTTCGAAGTGGATATAAAAAAACCGGAGGTTTTTCAAAACGCACTTGATCAATTTGTACGAAAACTGAGGTCTTTGAATACACACTAATATCTTCAAAAAACCGGAACAATGTGAACGGACAAAAATGGATGTTTTCCTGCCATTTTGTACAAAACGGAGCACTGTGAACGGGTAGCTTCGTTTCATCAAAAACGGATCATAAAAAACGGAACTGGAAACGGAAAAAACGGAATGGTCTGTTTTAATCGGAAACCCCACCCAACTTAGACTGCCACACCGGGCTTGTACGACTCTGCAAAAGGTTTGTAGTTGTGCAACTGATGTATAATGTTATATTCCCTAAATTCATAGTGGAGACGGAGAGGTAGAGAAAAAGAACACTTGGTGCTAACGCATCGGAACCAAACAAAACCTTAAATCAATTTAACAATGAATAGCTTAGACTGCATTTTGGTCTTGGCTGCACTGGCAGTCCATATCCAGTTCATAAAATATAAACTACCGGGTGTCCCAAAAAAAATATAGGCGTTTCAATGGTTACTGTGAAGGAGCCTTGTATTCAAAAAAATTTATTTTCATTTTATGGGGTAGATGAGATCTCAACTTAGATTTTGCAACCTCGTATGGTTAGCTCGGATTTGCATTCCCAGAGTAATTCACCTAAACAGGAATAATTCCTGAGGTAGCCAGAGACAGATGGTTATTGAATTATGCTACCGGGTGTCCCAAAAAATGTATACGGATTTGGTTGAACCCAGCGCTGTGAATTTAGCTTCGATCAATGCCTAGTCACTCTAAAAATGTTCATCGATAGTTAATTTAAACATGGATACCTCGTTTGTTGATATTGGTGCTTTGAGAGCAGAGATATCAATCTTGAAAGCTCATATTTTCCTCTTCCAGCAATTTATTAAGGCACAGCGTATAAATCAACAATGGCCTCGATGAAATTTGAACAATATTAGATCTTGCGTTCTTCTGTTTACCAGAAGTCACCCCTCAGTCACCCATTGGGACGTTTCTTAATTTTCCATTTATTTGTGTTTTTAATTTCGATTTGCTTCAGGAATTTGCTTAGGCCAAAGGCCAAAGCTCTGGTTTGCAAGTGGACGCAAATTTGAGCTTTCAAGATTGATATTTCTGCTCTCAAAGCACCAATACCAACAAACGAGGTATCTATGTTCAAGTTAACTATCGAGGACCCTTTTGAGAGTGCTTAGCCAATGATTAAAGTTAAATTCACATCGCTGAAGAGAATCAAATCTGTATACATTTTCACTATTTCAAATTCCAGGCTGAATGGGTTCTTGCATAATTAGGGTTTAATTGCAAAATTTCAGCCTGTAGGTTCTTAATCCACTAGGTTCTAATACGCGGGTTTTTACTGTATACCGTAAACTGAAAATAAGAATTTTTGAATACAGGGCTCCTTCACAGGACTTTTTTAAACGCATATACTTTTCTTGGGACACCTGGTTTATGTATTACAGTTAACACTACATTTCGGTCTTGGCTGCACAGGCAGTCCATATCCAGTTTCATAAAATATAAAATATAATACACATGACAACTTGATTGTCATTAACTTCATTGTGATTGCAATCTTAAGGACAACAATGCCAACAGGTCAGCACTAAGTTGGGCTTTTATCTTAACTTCAACATCATTAGCATCAAACTCTGGATTTCGTCTGCTGATGCAATCAAAAGAAATGTGATAATGCTTATTTTCGAATACTTCCTTCCACAAAGGCTCGCCTCCTTTCGGATGAATAGGAGCGTAGTCCCGTTCCTTGTGTCGTACACATATCATCTCATCATACCTTGCTGTTGCACAATCATTTGGGCCTTTTTTCAGCTCTCCCTGAGAACCAGCACATTTTCTTATGCAACCTGTGATATCAATCAGCTCAAATAGAGTATGAACTGTTGGTGTGACTTTAGGTTTCTGAGGCATTTTTCGCTTTATGACAACCTTTAAATTTCCTGGAGACGATGCAACAGCATAGCTTGGTGTAGGAAGAGGATTTTTCATTAAATCTCCAAGCGACCGACTTCTTGAAGCGTCAGGTGATCTTTTTCTACTTTGTCTTCTTGGTGGGGCTTTTCTTCCGGCGTTTTTGTTTACTTGAAATGTTGTCAGCCTCGTCAAATTTGCGTCATGCTTTTCTGTAACATACCATGCAATGAAGTGTTTACAAGAACCTTCGTAGATGGAAACTGCAAGGGTGTGCGCGCAAATCTTTCTGGTGCCAAATCCTAAGCATGTAGCATCACAAACAATACCGCCACTCTTGAGAAGCTTTACTGTATGGGGGCTGCTGCTGGAGATGCTCTTGACAAAATAAGAGTCATCAGAAAATCCTTTCATGATGCTGTCAGGTACTAACGAAGCTGCCTTTTCAGTAAGTGTGCGCACTTCAACAGCAGAAAATACCTTTCGCAACTCTTGGTAGTCATCATTCTCATTCGTATGCAGAGATTCGTTGGTATATTGTAACAACTCTGGGATGTTTTCGTGTAAGTCATCAAGCTTTTCCCCACTATCTAGATTGCCAATTGCAGATTCATTGTTTGTTTCGTGCAAAAGTTGAGGCACATGAGCATGGGGTACATAGCTTTTCACTGTCTTGAAGAGAGCCTGATCAATGATGACACGCTTTGCTTTAATTGCTTTATCACGTTCACGCCCTTTTGGAATGCTGAATGGATGATTTTGGGATGTTGTTTGGAACACTTCCCGCACAATATAGGGAGATGACATTCCCAAATAAGCAAGGTTTGTGTCCTCTGTTTGCTTATCAATAAGAGATTTCATGTCGTCCACAAACTGTGCCATATCTGCAGCTTTAAAGTTTTGCCAGCGCTTTATCTTTGCATTAAGTGACTCTGGGATGTTGTTTGATTGCAAATTTGTTCCAAATCCTGCGTCTGTCACTGTCTTCACAAGCATGTGATTTAATATGTCAGTCTCTTTGTACTTTTCAAAGTATTCTGAGAACTGTGGCTTGCAGGTTCGCTCTCTCTCCTCCAAGCTATCCCATTTCATTTTAAGCCTTTCCACCATTTCTCTGAATTCCATTGTGCTTTGACAGTATACAAGTCCTGACTGTGAAAATATATCGGCAAGTATCTCATTTGTTAGCTGCTGGCTTAAATTGAATTTTGATCTGCACTTATCATTTATGTTTCGTTTTGCATGGATATAGCAGAGGAACTGCAATGAACGTGGGAATTCATGTGCCAAAGCCTGCCGCAGTGCTTTCTCGCTGTCTGTTGAATATCCTTGCAAGTACAGTTGCAGCCCTGGTGCCTTTGAGTTAAGCTTCTGGAATAGAGTAAGGTAGGTTTCTTTGTCCTTCAACAGACAAAGCATCATGGGCCCGATCATTGCTGGGGGACAGCCACTTTTCCTGTCGATCAATGCTGTATTTGTATAGCTTGTTGTCAACAAGAAAAAAGGACCCAACTCAAAAGTGATGTCAGCATAAAGCAATGATTTATAACCATCCCTGTCATTACAGCAAAAGTTTATGATATCATCAACTTGTGTGTCTGTAAAAAGAACAACCTTTGCCGAGGAGTCATCCAAAGAATATATTCGAACATATCTTTCCTCATCATTATCACAATAAGCTCGCATTTGTGCGGTTATTGAATAAATTGGATCTTCAACTTTGGAAGCTGTCTTGCTAGCATAGTACGACACTTGCCTGTTGTTTCTTGGGAGCTGCCCAGCAGCTTCTGCTCCAACAAGTCCTCCAACATCCCTTGAAACATTATGAAGAGCTCGTGATGGCGCACTAACTCCAGACTCCTTGGCAATTTTCACTTTGGTGCTCTGGTAGGTACGCAGGAACGGGATATTACATTTACTATTGCCATGGGGCTTTACAGTTACTGTATGTTCCTCACCAGTGAATTGATAAATGATTGCAACAATGTTATAATTTTGACCTTGTGGATCAGTTAGGCTCACCATTGTTTTTTTCAAAGCCTGGTCAGAAAGATTAACAAAAGGCCTTCTAACAACTTCATAACTGGTTTCTTGATCTCTGGCAAAAGAAAGAGACACAGCATTGCCGCAACTGTCTCTGTTGACATTGTACCATTTTTTTGACGTTCTTGATTGATCCCATGCTCCAAGATCATCACACATAACATCTCTAGGATCATTCAACTTATTTAGGTCCACTAAAAAGCACACATTGTTGGAAACGCCTCTTGGTTGGGTTGAACTGACATGTTCTGGATACTTAGTCTTGGCATTTAAGATAAGTGGAACAAGAAAATCATTATCAAATGACTTTATGAATGCATGGGAAATTCCAATCATGCCTTCATTCTGCTTATACCTAATGGCAGTATCATCCACGAGGAGTGAACCAGGGAAGAGAGCAGCTCCAGTCTTACCAAAGAGTTGGCGTATGGTACTTCTGTTTGGAAAGAGAAAACAGTCACTGGAAACCTTTTCACAATCTAATTGCAGTCAAACTCAGATAAGTTGGATCTCTTGCACCAAAAGAAACAATCTGACTTATGTAAAATCTGACCTATGCCAGTCCACCTGACTTATGCGAGTTTGACAACATAAGTATAGGGCAGATAATCTTAAAGTCAATCTTCCTTTGTGAAATACATTTCTCTATTGCGCAAACTCTATGTAAACACATAGATACAAATCGTGGGGAGATTTTGGCCCAGGGGGGCACTCAGCACATGAGCATATGGAGGGGGGTCAGTCCAATAAATTTTTAGGCAACCCAAAATATTTGAATTCAAATTCAATCAAATTCATCAATTTTGTCCTGAAAAGACATATTTTTTATACTTAAAAGTTTCAATAGAGTGAACCACCAGAGGATGATTAAAAACCTCATAAAGATTGCAATACCAGGAAGGGACATCAAATTCATAAGAAATCTGTACTGGACTCAAAAAGCCTTCGTGAGACTAGAAAATGGACTGTCTGATGAAGTGATGATAAAACGAGGAGTAAGACAGGGATGTGTATTGTCCCCTGCTCTCTTCAACCTCTACACAGAGATGATATTCAGAGCTATAGATGATATAGATGGTGTAAAGATAGGTGGACTTAACATCAACAACCTGAGATATGCTGATGATACGGTTCTTATTGCTGAATCACCTGAGCAATTGCAAGAAATAGTAAATAAAGTTAACGAGGAAGGGAAACTGTATGGAATGAAGATAAATGCTGAAAAAACCAAAACTATGTTGGTATCAAAAGTAATGCCAAGCGCCAAACTTCATATTACTGTTGACAACGATATAATTAAACAAGTAGATTCATTTGTATATTTAGGACAACTAGTGACAGAGGATGCTAAGTGCGATAAAGAAATCCTACGTCGTATTTCTATAGCCCGAGGAACATTTAATAAAATGAAGTCAACATTAACAAATAACCACATCAATCTTGAGACGAGAAAGAGAATTCTGAAATGCTATGTATGGAGTACCTTATTTTATGGAGTAGAGACATGGACTGTAACAACAACACTTGAGAAACGTCTTGAAGCATTTGAGATGTGGACGTATAGGAAAATGCTGAAATTGTCATGGACGGAGAAAGTGAAAAATGAGGAAGTGCTTCAACGAATGAATGAAAAAAGAAAGCTGATCAATATCTTGAAGGACAGGAAACTGAAATATTTTGGGCATTTGATACGGCTAAATAACATATACAGAACATTGTTAGAAGGATATATAGATGGAAAGAGAGGCAGAGGTCGCCCATGGATGAGTTGGTATGACAACATCAAGGAGTGGACTGGGATGCGGTATGAGAGGGCAACAAGAACTGCAATGGACCGAGACAAATGGAGAGCTACTGTGTCATCCAACGTCGAAAGATTTGGAACATAAAGAAGAAGAAGAAAAGTTTCAAAAAGTTTGCATTGAATCTGTCTCCTAAAAGAAAGTAATCTGCAAAATAGTTTGCTTGGGTGTGACAAAAGAATTAGTTCTTGCAATCTTTGTGTCATTAATGAAATGCATTTTGTATAATCTTTCTTCGAATTATTACGAAACAAGAAATCAAATATACCCAAGGGAAAATTACCTATGGATAAAAGCCTTAAAACTGCTCATTCGTACTTGGCTCTTTTGCAGGTGCAGTATGATTGAAGAAATATATTCCTTTGTAAATTTTCACTTCCGAATTGTCAATTTTTAGCTTTCAAATTTCAATTGAAATGTGTGCCTAAACATGTGTGCCTTAGCATGCTCACACTACTACACTTTTATGACTGAGGAGATTTTGGAAATTCAGACTTTCAAGATTGAGAGAGGAAATTTGGACTTTTCAAGATTGATATTCCGACTCTCCATTCACCAAAATCAACAAACAAGATATTCATCTTCAAGTTAGCAATTGAGGATTAAACAAAAAATTATTGTGGATTGATTGGACCTAAATTCTTGTCCCTAGTCCCGATAAAATCCATTGCGTTTTTTTGGGACACCCGGTATGTGCATGTGCTGAGTGCCCCCCTGGGGTGGCAAGTACTATCCATAGCATATAGCAGGTGCACCAAAACAATGTAACATGATTGGTTGACTGTGGAGCAAAATGTACTGTACACAACCAATATGCAAAGAAACCAAAATGTTAATGAGATATATGATTTACTCGCCATTGGAACTTACTGTCAATTCTATTTCTGAAACAGACCATTGTATTGAATTCATATTTCAATTGCAAGTAAGCCTTCAGAATTGAATGTGCAATTCTTGTTCCCATACAAACTCATCACCAGGCAATGTACATTTCATTCCACAGCCCATTCAATTTCTTAACTGCCACTCACCCAGCATATCTCATTCCCATCCATTCACGCCTATTCTGCTTCAGTAAAAAAGCAGAGAAGGAAGTGCCAATTTCCTATACTATACCGAATTAAAGAACAAGCTGAGCAAAATTCCAACCAGCCATATTCTTGCAAAAGCAGTTCGTTTCATAAAAACTGAGCCCTTATAGTAATCATGATTCTTGAATACAAATTATCCTTTATTTTCTCTCCAAATTGTTGATGTCATTGCCTGACATCAAATGTGAGACAGACATTAACTTTTTCTTTTGGTTTGTTTTTCTTTCTACCTAGTGTATTGTAATTTTTGAATTGTAAGTGCTTTTCATGGTAGGAACTTCAATGACCTAGTGTCTATTTCCGCCATCATAGGCACAGTAGCTGTACTTTTTGAGTTTGTATATTAAAATTGATAATATAAAAAACATTATCCTCACCTGGAGCTCCGAAATCTAATTTTTGGGAAGTCCTCCTCAAAATCTATGTATGAATCATCAGTATCACTCTGGAAAAAAATGACCTGTGTTATGATACCTAATAAAACAGCAATTTACTTTTGAAATGCTAGAGAATTATATTTTGTCAGCTCTCTCTACTTTAGATGACAGAATCAGGGTAACCTGACTTTAATGTGCCTTGACCACGATATTAACCCTATTCAACATGGGGGAGCATTACACCCACCTCCCCAACCAAACATTGATTATACAGCCCTTGAAGTTAGAATGCTGATACTAAGTGCCTTTTCCTAAAATTTAACAATCTACAAGATCTGCAACTTCATTTTAATTAGAGGAACTATGTGACAATGAAATATCCTTATCTGGATGGAGGACACAAAAGAGAAAATTAAATTTCTTCCATTTTGGTCAATCCTTGTTCGAATGATGTCATTTATTTTCATGTTGTCATTGTTGGAACTGATATAGTAGTTTTGAACTAATGTAGAGAAATTGATATTGTAAAACATTAAAACGGTAAATGTTGTACTTTGTAAGAAAGTAAAATGTTATACCTCAGAATTTAACAATATATGAGAATGATTAATAAGTTGCTTAGCAACATGTCATGTGACTAATTGAATTTGAATTATTTCATTGGAAGCACAATAATATCATCCACCAAGTTGCAACTTTATAGCTTTTTTCATAATGGAAATAATTAGGGGAGCCAAAAATGTTGCTCATGTCAGGAGTTACTCAAAATAACCTAATGAAGAATGGCTGACAAAAAACAATATTGTTCAATAATTGTGATCTAATGCTGTTAGACATTGATCAAGATGACTCATTTATCATGTATAAATATCATCCAATGTCTTACAATTTCAAAAGAATCTGACCATCCTCTAGGGAGGGGGCTACTTAACCCATATTAATACAGGAATGTGCCCCTGAGATTTTTATGCCCTTCCCACTATTATTATCCAGTAAATCCTATCAAAGAATGGAAATGGGAGAAATTTTGCATTTAGATCTATTTGAAAGGAAATCTTTACCAAAATGACAGCCTGATGTTTCAGATAATTTGCTCTGTAAAAAACCTATCCTTATTATTTATAATGCAAGTGAGTAGCCAATTTTTTCTTGCATTTTTGCTAAGAACAAGTGCTGCAATCATCAGGAGGCATTTATAAAAGGGACTGGGGGTCTTACTGCCAATACTGTATAAAAAGGAGAGAGGCTTTTGATAGGGAGAGGCCATCATCAAGACTAAGCATTTGTAAGAGGAAATATGATATAATGTGTGTGTATGTGCTACTTTGGTCCAACCCAGAGAAGATGTTACACACATAAAACTATCTATTGCAACAAAATAGCAATACTTCTTCTCCTGATTCAACCAAAATAGCATAATTCATACCCTTTTTAATAACTGACTTACACATGAGGCCTTTACGGTGACAGGAGATTGCAATCCCTTGATTGCATGTGTTATCTTCGTTCTAAAAGATGCAACAAATTATCAAGTTGATTATTGAAACTGTGTTGCTTTAAAATTTATGTCAAATGGTCTTTCAAACATAATTTGTTACATTTCATCACCTCCAAAGAGGTTGTAAGATTGTACATCTACAACAAAATCAATGTAATGTGTTGTATTTCATTTGAAACAGATAAATGTTAAATCATATGCACTCACATTTCAACATCTGAATCACCTCCTCCGCTGGCGCTATCATCATCGATGTCCATTGTCCTACCTAGGAAGGTGACAGCACAGTAATCACCCTACTTGCTTATACAAAGACTCTTCAATTGATAGGGTCTTATAAATCTTGTTGTGAGAATTAATCTTCCCGCTCTTTTTGGAGTAAAACCATAGCACTAAGAAGCTGCCTGATCATGCTTTGTATATGTGGACTAGGCCTAGTAAGGGCTAGGGCTAGGCCAATTATGGCTATGCCTAGTCCCACAATGATGATTCAATCAAGCTTTCCTTTCTTTGGGTATAGCAATCTTTAATAGCAAAAATGATTTCTCAGAGTGTTCATAAAGAATTTAGAAGGATCTGTGTGATCTACGAGTAAAAGGGAATAAGTTTATACATACCTTCAAACAGAGCAGTGCCACTCACAGAACTACGATCCTCGTGGCATTGGGCGAGCGAGGTTGGAGGCTGCTGCAGTGAGCCTCCTTTCCGTAGTAGAACACAGGGAATCAATGGAACAGAATAGAAATGGTAGGCCACGCGGGTGCACCATTGGTAGGCCACACGTAGGCCAGCAGTGAGCCACAGCTACGCCAAAGGTAAGCCAAGTGTGAGCCAAATGGTAGGCCAATGGTAGGCCAACGGTAGGCCAATGGCGTAGGCCACGTTTTGTAGACACCCTTTCCCACACCTTGTGCCGTGCTGCCTCTGCCATTGCTTCCCAAACAGGTGCCATGTTGGCAAAATTTGTTTTAAGTTTGCTTGATTGTAGGATGAGTTGGGGGTGTAATGTCTGGCCAGATAGCTTTTTTAGAGGTAATGGATTCAGTAAACAAAATGTGAATCATCAACGTATTCAAGAACTTGAGTTTCTTAAACATCTAGGAACATGTTCTTCGGTAAATTTAGTTCAGTCTAGGATATTTCTGCAATATTTCCAGGGCAACATAAAATAAGTTCATCAACGGACAAAATGGCACAATTTGCTTTTTATTTATAAATCCTATCAGAAATAAATGCTGCTCAATTGAAATTTTCAAATGCCTAAACGGTCTTTCGTTAAAGGCATTGGAAAATTATTTATGAAAGATATTGGAAAATAATTTTAAAAGATTGGATCAAAAAGGACACTCTGGGTAACAAATCAAATATTGTAGTGCTTCGCACAAGAAAAAACACCACCAAAAAAGAAATTCAATTTTGAAGGTGTAGCAATGTACAACGGATTGCCACCTGAAAGAAAAATTAGAAATAATTTTTTGCGTTTAAACTGTACTTTGTTTTCAATGCATTGTAAATAAAAGTGGGTTCAATAGTTTACCCCAGGTTGAAAGTTGTACTGTAAACAGGGCTTATTTGCTGTACTTACTTTAATTTAGATGGTTTTTATTAGGTTTGGTTTGTAGCATAGAGTACACCCCTGTCCTACTATAAATAAGGTGATTATCATGATTTTCATCTATTACTTTAGGTAAAAATGATCATTCGAACCGTATCAACAAGGATGGACACAGCAGAAGTTGTTAGCGACCCAAAAGCTGCAAGAGAGCTTTCTTGGAACAGAGTGCAATTTAGAGAAGTACGGAAACAGAACAATTAAAGCGTCTCTACATAGCTTAAAGCATTTTGACAACTTCATTGCATTGGAGCATCCGGATCTCTTTGAGAAAGGTCTCATGGAGCGAATGGACTGCGCGTTGCTAAATAGATCAAGGCTATCAAGGGCAGATAGCAAATGAAAAGCACTTAACCCTTTACTTCTTGAATTATAGTTTAAAAAAAAAAAATATTTGATACAGTTTTTAGTGATGATTTATGGTATATTCAAAGAAAATATTCATCAATGTTGTTTGTTGACGTCATACAGTGTTTTTCTGTTGTGTTGTTCCTGAACAACATCAAGAAGAAGGGGGTATAAAAATGTGTCAAATTTTGTTACTATAAAAGATACTTCTATCCTCATACACGAGATAATTCTGATGTAAAGTGACTTGCAATGGCACTGAAAGCTAATAAATCATATCAGAAGGGAAAATGGGCCAGGTTTTGAAATTATGGGCGGGGAAAATATCAATTCATCCATCAAAAATGCGATGAATTTTAATCCAAAACAAGACAATTTTTCTGGGAATTCTCAAGCTTGTCAATTTTTCATTTTCAGGATTAATAGACAAAAGGCTGACTGACTCTGTAGATAAAAACCATGTTCAACATTATGCACTACTTTTTTGTCCCTATGGACAGAGTAGTAACTGTGCAAAATGACGTCATCAAGCAATCTGATATAAGGAAGTGTTTGAATATATAAACGTTTTGAAACTCACAATAGAGAATGTCAAATGCATTGTAAACAACTAATCTAAGCAAATTGAGACAAATAGGATACTTTTAGAAAAACTTCGCAAATTATCAATTGGGCCCCCTGATTGATAATTTGCGAAGTTTTTTTTATAACGGCCCAGAAATTGCCGGTAATATCAGCTGCATTGGAGTTCTGGGGAATGAAAGATGTTGCAAATCACCAACCTCCAAAAGGAATAGCACAAAATTCACCGGCAACGAAGCACAAATATCTACAAGAAGTTGCCGGTAAATTTGTTGATTGCTTCATCTTGCATGATCTAGATGCTGAAATAGTACATAGGCTTGAAGCTTGAAAATGCAGCGATTCAAGCTGAGCATGTTTAAAGTGCCATTAATAACCAAGGAAAAAGCACGGCCAGGTCTATAACGAGGACCTCGCAGACCACGCGGACCTACCCGAGAATCATGACTTTCCGGTCCACAAAATCATTTTGCTATAGGCTGAAATTCTAAAACGCGGACCTGTATCTCGCGGACTTTATAGTAGGTCCGCGAAATCAAGGTCCGCGTTTTAGAATTTCAGCCTACAGCAACATTCTAAAACGCGGACCCTGATTTCGTGGACCGGAAAGTCATGATTCTCCGAACGTCCGCGTTATAGACCTGGCCGAAAAAGCACAGTTGACATTGAAGTAATTCCACAATTGGAATATCACTATGTAAGAAACTATTGGCTTCATATTGTAAACTTGCTCCTCAAATTGATGCATACACAGCAGGAGAGGTGATGGAGATGAAAAATTAAAAATTGCTTTTATCGTTCTTCAAGGCAAGCAATGCATACTCCAAATATGCATATGAGATGTTTCTTTTCGTACAGTAAGTATGTAAATTGGAAAGGTAATCAATCAATTATTGTGCAGTTTTTTTAAAGGTAAATTTAGCATTCTATCTTACCATTTACCAATGTCAGGCAAATTAAATACTTTCATGCTATCGTTCTGATGGTTGATAGTAACTGACAGTCCATTGATGCTTATTTTAAAAAGGTTTGACTTCAAAGCATTGTCTCTAAAAGAGAGAGACATGTGGCATATTTCTTTCACTTGCGTTTCACCTTCCATCACCACATTATGTAGTTCATAAGATTATTTTTGTTATGTTTTCAAAGTTTAGCTGTAATACTCAGATCAAGGCTTGCCATCATGCATTTTGCCTCAAGCTCTAAGTGCGAGATTTTTGAAAACCTTTTTCTATTTTTTTTGCACGTTTATTTTTGAAAATAACTGCCTTTTTCGTTACATGGCAGATGTTTAGCAGAAATTCCGTGCTTCTACAAAGAGAAAAAGCAGTCACTATCCCGCAGCTAATTGGAGTTCTGTTCAGAGCGTATACCCCTTGTCCATTTGTTTCCTCCCTTGATTTTCTTTTCGATCTTAAAACTATGTTATCAAATTATGTAATCCAATCAAGTCATCACAGCAAACCCCATGCATTCAAGTTTGAGAAGACATCGAGGGGTGAAGTTGGAATGATGTATAAGCATTGGGCGTTAGATGCAAAGTGGATGCCAAGGAATGAAAATGATATTGAAGAACCATTGATAATCTTGGCTGACAACGTACCCCCGTCCAAATTCCCCCCACCATTAGTTCCACTCTTTGATTTAAAAAATGACATTGATTTCATAAGAAAAGAAGTTTGAGCAGCAGAGCCCAGATTGACAGAAGAGGAAGTGTCATGGTGGGAGAAATTCACTGACAGAGAAGCAAAGTTGCGGTCCTTATGGCAAAACATATGCGATGGCAAAAAGAGATGCTTGGCAAAATTAAACTGGCAGCAAATGTCCCTACTGAAATATGTGGAGCCAGCAATTGAGGCAAACGATGTTGACGAGCAAAGAAGGGAGGACGAGATAGATGAGCTTATCATGAGTGCTGAAACATTCAAACCAGTAAGTACGATTTAACAGAACATCAAACCTCACAAAACTGTTGGGCATGAGAAGAGATAGAGATGTCATTTTAAAAGATGAAAAATGACAGCAACATTGTCAGATATTCATCGGCACCGATAGATTGATTGCTTCAACAACATATAGACTACTCTTAGTATACTGATGACTACTCTAGGTAGATTCACGGAGGTTAAAACAAATGTTCGCTCATTACTCTCACATTGTGATTTAGCTTTCGTTACTTTTAGCCAAAGTGTATCATTTTACTGTAGGTAAAAACTCACAGGGCTTCTCTGACCAATGACATTCAAGAAATTTTAGCCTAAAATTTAAACCTCTGCCGCAGCCAATGGGCTACCGACTTGGTTAATAAAAGACCTTGGAAGATCGACCTCTGATTGTTACGAACGTTATATTAGAACACCAACTGAAACTTTAATTAATGCCTCAAAACATCTTGCTGAGTGACCAGCTAGCAAATACAAACAAACAAGTCAAAACAAACAAACAAACAAAAACAAGCATTTTGCGATTGTATTTTCTCGTATATGGGGAATTGCACAGAGTGCAATACATGGAGGTGGCGCCCCCATAATCGGTGGCTCACTGCCATATACTTCAAAAATTTCGGTTAATTTGAGCTTTCCAGTGTCATTTCATAGATCGTGCCTAACTTATAAACAATGTCTGGAATAACCCCCTTTTTGCAGCAGGGAGTGATCCCTGGTCTGCGCAACAGCAGGGAGTGACCCCTGGTTCCGTTGCCTAAAAATGCACTGTATGTTTCTTGCTAACAGGATTGGGGGTTCTCGCGTAGAGACACTGCAGCCTCATCCTGGGCCAAAATAAACAAATCTCTCCACAGCAGGGAGTGACCCCTGGTCTGTGCACGGAAGGGAGTGACCCCTGATTCTGTGGCCTAAAACATATTCTGGACTAAGATCTATGTCTTCACACTGGTCAGCTTGAATGTTCTACAGTTATTGGCGCCCCTCCGTCTCGTGTGCATTTCCGTCTTTTCTCCATTTACACCCGTAGTTAGAATCCGTTGCTATTCTCATAGTCATGTTATGTTTGCATCTATGAATGTCGCTGAAAAAGACACTTATCTTTGTCTTGAATCTGTATTTATATTCGACGCGATGGTCCATTCTGAGCCCCCAGCCTTTAGTTTTGGAATATGGAAAAAATTAAATACAAATCTGCGACCCAATGAACGTTTGTCTAACGAGATATGACTTATTTATGGTTTCTTTGAGAGTCCGTTGTGTCGAGAGAACACTACAGATCGGTTCTTTTATTTGTGTAGTTCCTTGTTAGTTTATCCTTCTGTATTTAAATTATCATCCTTAGTATTAGTCCCGTATTAGTGTTTCTATTAGTATTTAGGTTAAGTGTAATAGCTGCAGGGTTGCAATGTATTTTCATGCTCCTTTCGCCATCGTCTCGTGATGTTAATGTTTGTTAGTAGATTGTAAATTTTAGGTGAATTCATAAAAAAAATCAACAACGCAAAAGCTAACCAATTATCCTGATGTAATAGATGTCACAACAACGAAGCACTCAAATGAAACCATCTGGAAAGAAATCCTTATCTACAAGAAGAAAATAAACGACTCATAAGAAAAACAGAGAGCTCAAGCATGAAATTTTTGCACTGAAAACACTTATCAACGATAGACAGTCCAGTAATTTTAAACCAGCACAAGAAGATATACGATGGCAAAAAATCAGTAAAAATGTCAGGAATGCGAGTACTTCCAATAACCAACAAGCCTCAATTGTTAAGCCAAAAATTGGGAATTCATGGACATGGGAAACAAATAGATTTGGCCCCTCAGCTGATTTCCATCAATCAGTGCCTTTCAATGCCTTCCAAAAGACCCCTGCCCAACAATCAATGCATCCCACCCCAAAATCCCAACAAGTCAACTATCAAAAGACCCTCAGAACACCCATTCTCAACAACCAAAGCCTTTTCAGCCCCAGGTAACAACAAGTCAACCACAAAATAGGTAGAGTGATGACCATACACAAAGGTCTATTGCGCAACAGTAAACAGCGTATAGTTCAAGCACCCAACAGCAAAAGGAAACAATTGTCATCATTGCAGACTCCATGATAAAAAATGTCTAGCCCCTCAAGCTTGCCTGAACCTTAAATGGTAAACAAAATCAGCATCAGTGGAATGATATCAGTAGAATTAAAACACTACCTACAGCCAAGCCTTTCAAAAAGCCAGCTGCAATCATCATCCACTGTGGCATAAATTACCGGACGCAATCTGTACCACTACAAAGCATTCATCAGGACATTAAATCAGTCATCAACGTTATAAGAGGTAAACTACCCAATTGTGCAATCTACTTGTCCTCCGTCATACATAAGATGATAAACAAGGACTTAAATACTAATGTTGATCAGCGCAATGCTACATTCAAGAATATTTGCTATGAAATAAAAATAAATTTTGTTGTTAATGAAAACATCAGTTGTGACGATCACCTCAATAACAGTGGTAACTGACATAACATCATATAGTAATCAACATAACATCATATATCTATGTACACGCTAGCGAAGCTACTGTAGACAAACTACTGTGGCTGGTACACCATACAGATGTGGGTTATCATGCTGTACTTGATGTGGTGGATACGCCATACAGGGGGAGGGTATTATCCATCACATCAAAAATAATACAACATCAATCATAATACCCCACCTCTGTATGGTGTATCCACCACAGTAGTGCATATAGGTTCACTGGCTTGATGTATAACCACAAGAGAAAAATTGTTTTATATCAGCAGTGTGGTTCTCTGTTTTTCAAATGTTAAAACTGTGTTTTGCCTCACCAATATATAATTGACTACACCACTTTACAGGCTGCAATTTTCCACAGTACATCCATTCTCTTGATGTCTGGCACAAAGCAAAAAACCTCAGGAAATGTCTTCTCAAAGTAAGTACATGCAGAACCAAATTATAATGCAAAGAAATTTGAGAATGTAAAATGAAGTCTTTTAATAACAATTCCATATATATCTCCCTTTCAGAACAAATACATGGTGTAACCTAATTGATTCAACAAAACTAATTTCAAGAAACCAAACAGAACAAATTCAAATAGATATTATAATTATCCAATCCAAAATAATTTAAAAACAGACCTGCTACCATTTACGAAACATAAATACTTTACAATTTATATGAACAGAAGTGGAAATCTAGTGTTCTTGGAATGAGACCTGCAAATGTAGGCTGGTGAGTTGTAGGCTTATCAACTGTGGGGCAGTAGCCTTATAATTGATTTAAACTTCACATTCTAGACTGGTAAGGAAAAGAAATTTCAAAAGATCAAGGATTGGGCAGATCACATTGTCAATCACTTTTGGTTCTGTGCTATTACAATTTCTGAGGACAAATTGACGCAAGAACATGCTTTAGAAAAACTCAAGGTACATTTCTTATGATGCATACTCTAACAAGAGTCAAACATGCACAAAAAAATTGTTTGTTATTTATGTCTTTATATTGGATAGAGTTTTATTGGATTACAATTATAACAGAATAAAGAGGAAATTTTCTATTGCAGTTGACCTGGATTACAGTTGAACCTCTTACTATTCAATTGTGTAACTCATTTTATTTTAGCAAGAGAAGTAGAACTTTAAATTGAAACAAAGTAACCTGCACAAATTTCTTTTGAAGTTTGTTTGATCATACCAAAAATGTTCCACACAATGTCATACTTTGAAGGAATGAATTTGGACACATTGTGTATTGATTTAAAAGTCCTTTTTGGTTCTATTTTCTAACAAATTTTGAACCCTGAAACCATATGCAACTTTGGCAGATAGATGTACCAGATAAATCAAGTTAATCCAAACATAAACTTTGCTTAATGCATGTGTTTATGATTCTTGTAATACCATCCAGGACAAATGGATATCATTATTGCACCATGTGACAAACGATCATGAATGGGTTGGAGGAAAATGTGAACATGAAGAAGTTCATGAACATGCACTGCCATGGTTCAGGTTATGTGATGAGGATTATGCAGTGTTACAAAAAATCGTATTGGATCCTAAATTCTTGGATACTTTGAAGTTTTACACAAGTTTCAGGCATACAGGGGCATTGGAGAGTGCTAACAATCTGTCTTTGGCATATGCTGGCAAACGATTTGCATTCAGGTAAAAGGATACACCTTAATTATTTGCTCTTGTTGTAACAAAATTTATATTGTGTTCATATCTTTTAGCATTAGTCAAACCAGGCAGTTAGTTGTTTAACATCTCAGAAGAATTCGTCCATCTTGAAAACAATATACATTTTTGCACATTGAATTTACATATTCTAATATGTAAAACATTTACATTTACATATTCTAATTACATGCATATTCTGATAAGCTGCTGTATATGCTTATCAGTATTTCTGAAATTTTTCTTACCTATCCAAGAGATTCTGTTCTTAGCATTTTTAGTCTTTACTTCTATCTTTCTTTACGCATTGACTATTGTTTCTTTCAAACAAAATTTTGGTAATGAAGATGCAGCGAAAACCTTCAAGCACAGAAGTGACAGGAAAATTAAAACTTTAAATTACAAAAGTTTCTTAGCTTTTTCAATTCAGGTAGGGTTGTTTCTCAGCTTTCGAAAAATTGAGCCTACCGTTTCTTATAAGCGGTTTCTTATAAAAAAAATGAGTGTATTCATCTAACTTCGCATAGACAACTTACTTTGTTTTTGCAAGGCTTGTTTGAGCCCTTACCACAGGAGCAATGTGTGCTGCAGAGTCTGCCTTCAGTTTTGCAGCTGCATCCTTTCCTTTTCACAGTGGTTTTTGTAGCACATTGTCCCCTGCATTGACATGGAGGATATGCAGGCTAAAACAAACAAGAGAAGATTCATAATACAGTATACCCATATACTGCCGCAACTCTTTGCAGATTATTATTTAGGCCCTTAGTTCTTAGGCCAACATAACAAACAACCTTTCTTTGCATAAAACGATAGCGATCAGCTTATATTACAACTATAATAACATTTAGAGAGGAATATTTACTTACCACTATTGGTCCAGAATAATCAGAGTCTGAGTTTTCCTCTGACGAAAATATGCTGCTACTTCCAGCCTCTGCAGCCATCGTAAACATTGAAAGTGCTATACTGTTAACAACGGCGCGCAAAAAAATATTTTTCGAGACTTTAGAAGATCCTTACATGAAGGCTTTGCCTCTTTAAACAATAAATTATCTTCAATGCGCATGCTCCATTTATCATGAAAACAAATACTCGCAGGATAATCCTTCAAGCGTTTTCTGTGCAACTGCCCCTTTAACGTATAAGCATGGCATCTTCTATTATTGTACTGGCATTTGCAATTTCAAACTCTTGACTTTCATCTCAACTACCTTATGTTGTCAGTTTAGACAAATCTACAAATTTGGCGGCTTGTGTAAAGCGAAGGCCATGCAAGTTAAGAAAATGGGGATTAAATCATGCGGGTCAAAACTAGAGGCCATGGGCATACTGGCTTTCAGCTTACATCCTACTGATGTTGTAAGTATGATAGTCCAAAGGTTACCTGGTTACATTGTGATAAGAAACCTTCAAAGTCTCGACGATCATTTGAGCTGGGCAATTTAGAATGCAAATTATCGTTTGTGAACATAATGAGATTTGTTGCTAGAGGAAACCTCTCCACCATAATAAAATATCTGAGTGCTGCACCTAGTCCAAATGACGATCCGATCAAAATTATTTCGAAACGCTGTATCTAAGAACTAAATTTCTTTTATTTATGTTTTATTTATTTCTCGTTATTTTCTCGGTTCAAAGAACTGTGTTTACAAATTTCAGAGCCTATTTTCTTATAAAGATTGATTGAGTGTTGTGACGGAGAATGAAGAGAATTTGAATTGTAGATAATTATATAATATGCAATCTCTGAACATCTCCGACTTTTTTAGTAGAGCATATAGGGCCAGGTAAATAAGTTGGAGTTGAGAAACGTCGGAGATAAGACATCTCCAACTTTTTTAGTAGAGCATATAGGGCCAGGTAAGAAAGTCGGAGTTGAGAAACATTAGAGAATGTTTGCTCCGACATCTCCCAGTTTTTTACCTGGCCAAAGAAGCATGCATTTTACTGTCTCTCGAACATATACTCTGCACACGACAAGTTATGACAAGGCATCCCAGGGGAGAAAACACTATTACCAAACAGTTTCATTCTCCCCTGATAATACCTTTTGTCTTTTATGAAATGCAATCCTTGGGGTTTTCGCTACATCCTTAGCATCAAGTGTTGCTTTAGCAAATTCTGCTGGCTTTTTCCTTTGGAAACTAAGTCAGCTTCTGGTATCCATAATTTAATGCAGTTCCTTTTTTACGTTGAAGGTGCCTCAGACATCTTGCAATCGGATAACGGTAAGGAATTTGTAAACTCTCTGATCAAGCAGCTCAGTAATGAATTTGGGTTTCGAATTATTCATGGCAGGCCATACACGCCAAAACATTAGGGTCAAGTTGAGAACCTCAATAAGACAGTAAAGGCAAACCTACAAAAGCTTCTGCAAAACTCTTATAAGGAGGAGCAAGGAAAGGTGTGGCCTCTCTTACTGTGAGGCATCGCAAATAAGATTAACAAATCTTATCATTTTATGATAGATGATGTGCAATTAAGGGTTTACAGAAACTGTGATGCAAACTGTATTCGCTTCACTATTGTTCCTGAAGACATTGTTTTGGCAATCCCACCCATCCTGAGAGCTCCCGACGGGTGTAATTTACGGAATCCGGAACTAGGGAATTTAGGAATCCGGAATTACGGAACTATGGAATTACGGAATTCGGAACTGCGGAATTACGGAACTAGTTAGCAGGTATAAATTGCGGAACACAAATGTTCTATAAAGTTTATGGGCCAATGATGAATATTTCTCAAAATATAATCAGTTAGGGGAACATTAAATTTTTGTTGTTTTCATTGTTTAGAGGTATAATGAAGTTCCTTAAAATTTTATTTCCAACATGAAGGTCCCCCCCCCCCTCCCCCTCTGTGCGGATATGCTGATAATGATGATAATAATAAACAATTTTTTTAATTTATCAAAGATAATAGCGTTAAGCTAATTAAGGCCAACAATACAGAATACACTCATTTTTTTTATAAGAAACTAAGGTCCGGGGCTGGTAGGCAGTTTCTTAAATTTTTGGGCCATTTTGCTACCAAAAGTTTCTTACGTGTTCTTATATTTTTAATCCTGGAAATGTAGAGGTAATTTGTTTTGTCTAATGGACTCCCAAATTACTTAGTAAGATCTCAAAACAAGTAAATAACATAATTCGCACTCAAAATAATATCCAAACAGACGCTATAACTGTACAGTGTCTAAACATTTTGCGAGTGCGATAGAAAAATTAAAACTGTAAATTGCAAAACTTTCTTAGCTTTTTCAATTCAGGTAGGGTTGTTCCTTAGCTTTCGAAAAATCGAGCCTACCGTTTCTTATAAGCGGTTTCTTATAAAAAAATGAGTGTATATACAAAAGTCTAATTACAAGGAACCTAGATTTGATAAAAATTTTTTACAGAATTGACAGCTGCAGTCAAAAGTTTTGATGGACTTAATATTTCTTTTAAAAATCTCCAATGATTGGGACTCTTTGATTTCTCTTGGCAGAGTCTGCCATAGTTTTTGAACAACAAACCTGATAGTATTAATGCCATATTGATTCATCCTAGCTCTAGGCAAAACAAGATTATTATTGCCACAAAGCAGAATGTCCCCAGGGGAAAATATTTGTGGAAATGCATTTTTACCATATCTTTGAACGATTCTCACAATTCAATTTGCCTGCCCCCAAAATGGAAGCCTTCAAATTAAATGATCGATTGTGTCAGAAAATTTTTAAGCACAACTACTCTCCCAGTCAATATCATGTGTTTCTCGGAAATCTGCCCTCTCCTTGTTTTTGAAAGAAGCTTGAAGACTCTTGGACGATCTTTTGATACAGCCAGAATACCTTATAAAATAAAATCTGGAGTTGTTAAATAGTTTGGTTTCTCATTATTTATTTAATATTCAATGTCCATCCTGGTCCATCCATTGGGGTCAGGTTTCCATTGGTCTCAGGAATCAATAAAGCCTTTGTGAAAACAGCATCCTAAATACTTCTGGCAAACTCTGGATCATGATTACAACATTCTTGATGATTGGGTGGTCTAGAAGATGTATTTTGGACAAAGTTTCAAGTTTATCCTATTCGGCAATGTGACCTTTAACCATCTAGATCGCTGTGTGTGCCACCGGAATGTTAATTGGTCACAGGAATTCAACTTGATTGTTAACAATAAAGCAAAACACATTTGTCAAAAATATAAAGCTTAAGATTTCTAGATTCAAAAGAAACTTCAGCACTCCTTTTTCTTTCAGAAGAAACAGCTTAAATTTTCGAAAGTCAAGAAAGAAGAAATGGCGCTACAGTACTCTAATCTTTTATATTAAACGAAGGTGCCGGGCTGGTAGATAGTTTCATAAATTTTAGAAACATGGGTAGTGGCACCAGGGATGACAGAACCAGTGCTTGTGCAGTTACAATGCAATTAATGTACAATTAATCGATTTCTAAATCCTAAATCATCAAAAAAAATTCATAGAAATTTGATTCATATTTTTTCATCACTTCAGTGTTTTTGAAAGTTTTAAGGAACTTGATTATACCTCTAAAAATTGAAAACAACAAAAATTTATTGTTCCCCTAACGGATCATATCTTGAGAAATATTTATCATTGGCCCATAAACTATATAGAGCATTTGTGTTCCGCAATTTATACCTATCACCCAGTTCCGTAATTCCGCAGTTCCGAATTCCGTAATTCCATAGTTCCGTGATTCCGGATTCCCAAATTCCGTAGTTCCGGATTCCGTAAATTACACCCGTCGGAAGCAAAGCAAAATGAAATACATGCTCTTTTCACGAAATGTATGCTTGATCTGAAGGCAGCTCACTTCTCCTTTTTCCTGTATGGCTCAGTTGCATGGGAGCGCAAAAGGAAGGTTTGGCTAAGTGACCAGCTTCTCAGCTTTTTAGGCTTGGAAGAATCACTTAAATGCATTGATTGCTTTGATGATCCCTCTTTCTGTTGCAAACACCCTTACTGCCAGCAGCAAGCTCTAAATTTCCTTAAAGGTATGGGATGAAATTGCCTCCTTCCAAAAAGAGGCAAAGTGATAAAGCTCCCAAGCCCAAGCAACCCAAATTGACAAAAGAGCACCCAAATCCAGACAGAGTTGATGCAAGCGCCCCTAAATTGAAAAAGAGAAGGACCAAGAAAGGAGGAAAGGTATTGAATCGAAACCAGGACCATTCCGCTGAGAATTCGTTTGAAACCCTTTCAAGCACAATATTAGCCGATTCAGATCCCCTCCCAGCACATTTACATTTAGGACGCCAAGCTCAGCAGAAATGTTTAGAGCTTCTTTCGCATGACATTGATTGTAAAGCCAGGAATTTGATTGAAAGCTTTCAACTCAAATTAGAAGTTCTGTCAGAATTGCCAAATGAGAGAGTTAATAACAACAACAAACTTAAAGTATTTCATGAATGTAATGTTTGTTGCCTGTCCACCTGCTTTAGAAGGACAGATAACGGTAAGGAATTTGTGAACTCTCTGATCAAGCAGCTCAGTAATGAATTTGGGTTTCGAATTATCCACGGCAGGTCATACACGCCAAACATTAGGGTCAAGTTGAGAACCTCAATAAGACGGCAAAGGCAAGGGTTTTACCAATCAATGGCCCTGGCCCTATGGCCCAATGGCACTATGGCCCTATGGCCCTATGGCACTATGGCACTATGGTCTTGTATCTTTTATTACGAATACCCTAAGTATGAGTTTGACAGTGTATTCGACTAGAATTCGTATAAATATTGCTTGAAATGATGCCCAAACTGAGATGCACAAAGTTCTCGTTCGCCGAGCAAGAATTCCCCAAAGTGATGTGGGGAATTCCCCTTGAAATCATCAAATTTGAAAGGACTGTACGAAGCTTTCACAAACATCCTCCAAAGCAACAAACAATTATTGTTTGGCGATTGTACTGGTATTTACCCGGTCTTTACAAGTTAACAGGCAATACAATACAATAATATAATACAACGCAGCACATTTTGGCTCTGGCACATTTTGCCCCACTCCTCAAAGTGTTTTTTGCGGTTTTAGCATGACAGGCTGTAAATCTGTTACATGCAATATCTATAGTAATGCCCCAGTAATGCATGCATCTTTTTTTAAAAGAAACTAAGAAAAGGAGCCACTGCTGAAAGTTCTGAAAATTAAGACATATGATATTAGCTCCGTTGCAATGCGTTGGAAAATACACGTTTTTTTTATAAGAAACTTGGATCAGCACTTAGTACTAAAATATTCTTAATTTCGTATGAAAATTTCGGTGTTTTAGTAGTAAAAGTTTCTTAATCAGTTTCTTATTTTTTGGGCCTAAAATTGCGGTATTGTTCGAAGTTGAGCCTTCTTCTCGAGAAAGGGCTACCATTTTGCATTGACATTGTCATCAAGAAGAAGCCATGCACATCAAGGCAAAAATTTACCAATTTTGCAGTTAAAAGTCAAGAAAAGACGAATGTACCTTTGTTAGAAAGACATAGAATAAGAGAGACACAAAGAAATAAAGTTTTAGAGTTTCTTAATTGTTCTTGAGCGTAGTACTAGAGTTTCTTAATTTTTTGGTCATCGTAGTACTAGTTTCTTATAAACCAGTTTCTTATAAAAAAAACGTGTAGTGGAGATTTGTCGGACCCCTTCCTCTACTTTATCTCACAACAGAAGCGAGATAAGAAACACATTATTGACAACAATGCTGCGCCCTTTGCCGTGTTTCCCATAGCAACAAATAAGCAAAGAAAGTTTCAGCTGGTGATTCCCTGCATTAGTACTTCGGGGGAATTTTCGCTCGGTGAACGAGAACTTTGTGCATCTCAGTTTGGGAATCATTTGAAGCAACATTTATACGAATTCTAGTCGAATACACTGTCAGACTCATACTTAGGGTATTCGTAATAAAAGATACAAGACCATAGTGCCATAGTGCCATAGGGCCATAGTGCCATTGGGCCATAGGGCCATAGGGCCATAGGGCCAGGGCCATTGATTGGTAAAACCCCAAAGGCAAACCTACAAAAGCTTTTGCCAAATTTTGATAAGGAGGAGCAAGGAAAGGAGTGGCCTCTCTTAATGCCAGGCATGCGTCAGACAGTACCTCTCAAATGAGGAACACGTATTGTGTGTTTGAAATACTGAAGCCTGATTGAGAGATTGATAGCTCAGAAGACATCACTTGCGTTTTTAAAGATTTGACTGTCGGTGACTTGAGAACCCTAGATGGGTATTAATGTTGCAGTTGTTGCTGCAGTTTGTCAGGCAATTGACAACACCTGCAAAGACATTTTGGAAGTCGACTCTGTTGCGACGGCAACACTTTTGAAGGTTCCCAATTGCAAACACATGAATCGAAAAAGGGCAGTAATTGACCCCGCCAAAAAATTAGTTCTCTTCATTGTGCATCAGGACAAAAGCTTTGGTGGCTTGCAGCAATCGATATCAGCTCCAGAACATATACTGTCCTAGATTCCCTTGTCGGAGACCACAGTTGGGAAATAAGTTTACAGTTGTGTGTGCCTTAGCGAACAATGGCAACAGTGAGGCAGTAACGTTTTCAAATAAGGAAATAGTTGCCGCTTGCGACGGTACCAATACTTTTCAATGTGGTGCATTCACAGTATGTTATTTGTTTCCCAAGCAGTAGGTCAGCAGCCAACCTTCTCTATCTTTCCCACGGATCACGTGAGAGATTGAGTAGCATGGTGCATTGTGAATGGGAAGAAGGTGGAGCTTTCCAGCCCATCATTATAGAATGGTGATTTACACCACATTTAGGTTTTGTTTTAAAGCAATATTCTCAGAACCAATGTAATAAACTCTTGCAGGCATCTTTAGGTACAGTGCACTGCATGCTTTAAACAACTTCAAAAATTCTACATCTATTCACTCCTGTTGAGGTGCATGGCACACCTTGACCAGAGATTGCCCGACTTCATTATGTTATTGCAGAAAGATGAACCAAAAATTGCAGCAAGCAATTAACCCTTTGGAGGTGAGGTTTGAAGAGACAGTGACATAATTGCAGTGCGTCAAGAGAGATGCGAAGGTGGCAGAAGAAAAGATAGCTAACTGCAAAAGGATTTTCAAATATACAGTTAGTCACATGAAGGAAGACATGAATATTTTTAGGGAGTTGAGTGACCTAGTGGACGATAAAGTATTTGGAGATGGCGGGAGAAAAGAAGTATCTTCAGACTGCAAATGCAACTGGCTCGGCATTTATTGATCAATAGGATATGAGAAATAGGATAATTGTTATCAATGCCATCTCGTTGTTGTCATTTACATGGCTTTACTGCCAGTTTATTGCCTCCCTTTTCAAAAATTGATAATAAATCTTGGGCCTTATGAACATTTTGTGGTTTACAAATTCTGTGATTTAGAGATGCTGTTAGATGGGGCATGATATATGACGAAAGGATACCTGAATTATCCCTGATTATCAACTCTAATACCATTTTGTGTTGTTGATAACTTGGCACCAGTAAAAAAGTCGAAGTTGAGAAACGCCGGAGATAAGACATCTCCAACTTTTTTAGTAGAGCATATAGGGCCAGGTAAAAAAGTCGGAGTTGAGAAACGTTGGAGAATCTTTGCTCTGACATCTCCGATATCTCAGAGTTTTTTACCTGGCCCTTCACCCCCAGACCCCCACATTTCAATTCCCCCACTTAATTTATCCTGGCCACGCCGCTGATCAACATGTCCCCCGCCCAGGGGCACTGGACATCACTAGGAGTTTCTCCTTATCAAGTCATTGTGAAAGTAGGTAAAAGTTTTGTCCCGCATGTTTTCCGCCCCCTCCTCTGTTAATAAATTTACTGACAATTTACATGCCTTTTCTTCCAGATGACAATAACGAAGTGAGAAGAATTGTGATGGAGTTAATTGACGATATTAGAAGAGAGATTATGGGGGATGGGGATATGGGCTTTGGTAGGGGAAGGGCGAGAGGCAGGGGTAGGGGTAGAGGCAGGGGGTATGGGAGAGGTTGGGGAAGGGGTGGAAAGGTGGCAGGGGATCAAATGTAAGTGGGTTATTTATTTCTAGTTTCTAGTCTAGCCGAGGAATATATTTCAAGGCCTCCTCAAAAAGGAAATGATGCTCAAGAAGCACTGAGAAGCCCAATTGGTCCTGATGAGGCAAATGTATCCAGTTCCTTGGTTGAAAGTGTGTTTAAAGGACAAATGGGTCATCGACTGCAAATACAAAGCTCGCTGACAAGAAGAAATATGACAAAACAGGATGGTCTTTCACCGAATAATTTACATTGTATAATTCTTGGCAAAGCAAAACATGGCATTTCGGGGGCATCGTAATGAAGGTGCTGCCTCATTCCTTGAAATGGTCCTTTTGCTGAGCAAGTATGACAAAGTTTTAAAACGCCACGTAGACAAAGTTATCAAGAAAAGCAAGTACCAAAAGATGCTTCCTGGGTCTAACAGAAAGGGACGAGGAGCTTTGGTCACCTTTCTGTTAAAGAAAACCGTTGCGAAGTTGCTGAACATCTGTTCAGACTCCATAAGGAGCTGCATTGTCAACGATATTCTTGTGGCTGGAAAGTTTATTGTACATATGGATTCCACACAGGATGTCTCTGTCACTGACCAATTAACGATCGTTCTGCGATATGTGAAATCTGGGGCTGTCCATGAGCACCTGTACAAGGTTACCACCGTAAAGGGGTCTGAAACTGCATTAAACCTCCACAATGTTTTGAAAACAGAGTTTGACAAAGGTGGCTTGGAGATGCAGACTCTGATTGGCAATTCATTTAATGGAGCATCAAACATGTCGGGAGTGCATTCTGGGTTGTAACCTGAGATTTGCAAAGCCTCCCCCGATTCGGTGTACATTCATTGTTATGTTCATGTACTAAATCTAGTTATGTTGAAATGCACCTCTGACTCCGGGGAATCACGGAAGTTGTTTGGATTGTCGACCTCTACTGCCGTTTTCATGAGCCAATCCCATAAAAGGATGGACATTTGGAAGGAGATGATCCCATGTACATGTTGGACGTTTCAGAAAATTGGAGAGACACAATAGTGGTCAAGAGATGTTGCCTTGAAGAATATTTTTGGATTGTACGAAAGTCCAAATCCTGAAAGACTGGAAGGCCTTGAGATAAATTGAAGCATTGAAAGCAATTGATCCAAAAGCTACCTTTCAAGTATCAGCACTGTGACAAAACTGGGAGAAGTTCGAAACGATCGTCAGTGCATTTGTGTTCCTAAACATATTCCCGTACTCAACACCAGTGTCCAAGTATCTTCAAACCAGTGTCCTTGATGTTATGAAAGCTTATACAATGGCAGAGAATTTATGTAAAACCTTAGCTGCAATAGTAGTAGTAGTAGTAGTAGTAGTAGTAGTAGTTATTGTAGTAGTTACTTTAAAGTGCCGCCCCAAAAGCGGTCAAAAATCAAAATGTAACAAGACTCCATGCTTGCTAGCATCATGATGCTTCCTCTCTTGTCTTTTTAACCCTCTTGACACAGGAACACAACTTGCATGCACCAAAGTATACATTCAAGAACATCACAAAAGAAAAGAAATTTCTTTATATCATTGAGAATATTATTACATTTCTCCCAAGGTAGTACAATCTCTCAGCAGCTTACAATTAATCGATTTCTAAATTCAAAATCACAACGAAAAAGTGTTCTCTTTGTCCATTCATGTAGATTCTTTAGAAAATTTGATCAACGTCTTTTTATCGTTTTCAGTGTTTTCGAAAACGAAAATGTTAAGAACTCACTTGCTCTAAAAACTGAAAAATTTGGAAAAAAATCCTAGAATCTAATTCAGGGGTTCTGCTACAGGTGAAGTCATAACTCTTCAAAATCGGCCCTGTGTACCATTTACCATGCCAAAAGTGCATTTACCATGCCATGACCTGCCAAAAGTGCAATAGTTTATTTTGGCGCACCTGCTATTTTTTTGTAAGGACAACGAAAGAATTTTTTGTAAGGACAAAGAAAGAATTTACCAAAATAAAGAAAGGTCAACGAGACAGAGAAGCAAATGAGGCAGGCAAGAAGAGATGAGGAGACAAAGACAGAAGTTGAGAAATGTAAGTCAATGTATATGAGTTTCGTGGATTCTGATTACCAAACAATGATTGAATTTTTAGTCAATATTTAATCACGAGTTTCTCAAAACTTGTTTTGTGCAGGGTTCTCGATCTTGTGGCACAAATCCTAGATACGCTATTTGCGATATGATCCAACTCAAGATGGCATCCAAAATAATCTGTTCATTTCTGTCAATGGTATTTCTGCACTAAGGGCCTGTTTCCGTGAGGTTAGCCAGCCTGCCTGACCAAACTGGCTGGCGTAGGCGGGATTATTTTAGTTTAACTTTACATGAGTGAAACTATACCAGGAAGACAGGCTGGCCTCTTAACGATGCATGTTATGATGTGTCGTGGGATTTTGATATATAATGGCCTGACAAAGACTTTGAGATTTAAACAATTAATCTTGCCTATGCAAATCAGTTACATCCACCTCAGTCAACTAGGCCATTCCGCCTGATATTCATGGATCTCGGCTGACCGGGCTGGCCACTGCTCATATAAACGCAACTTTATTCAACAAAGGATGTCTGTGTTAACTCGGATCTCACATAGGCAATCCAGGCCGGCTAGCCCGCCTCATATAAATATAATAGTCCTCGATAGTTAACTTGAACATAGATACCTCGTTTGTTGGTATTGGTGATTTGAGAGTGGAAATATCAATCTTGAAAGCTCAAATTTGCGTGCACTTGCAAACCAGAACTTTGGCCTTTTTGGCCTAAGCAAATCCCTGAAGAACATCGAAACTAAGAACTAAAATTAATGAAAAATTAAGAAACTTCATGATGGGTGACTGGGAAGTGACTTCTGGAAGACAGAATAACACAAGATCTAATATTGTTCAAACTTTACCAAGGCTATCGTTGATTTATATGCTGTGCCTTAAGAAATTGCTTAGGCCAAAAGGGTAAAGCTCTGGTTTGCAGGAAGAGGCAAATTTGAGCTTTCAAGATTAACCCTATCCAGACTAGGGGGGGGGGGGCACAAAGTGCCACCCCCCTAGTAAACTTTTTCACGCAGCTCGTTGAGTATCTCTTCAATAGTCTACCTTTTTTGTGACTTTTAGTTTCTATCTATGAGACATCTTTTCCTGTCTATTTCAAAAATTTTGACGCTGATTCCGGGGGTCAACACATGACTTTAAATTGAGTGTTCCGCAAAATAAATACCGTTTAAGTCATAGCTTTGGAACCACTGGCCCTATGACAATGAGACAAACATTTTTGAGCTCTTCTTGAAATAAGCTTTCATTTGATGTATAGTTTATTGATTTTTGATGATGTCATCAACAATTGGTTGTTGCGCATGCGTACTGATGAAAAACCATGTTATGGTTCATTTTTAGAAAAATGAGTGACATAATATGATGCAGCAGGTATTTTTATGTATATTTAGAATTTTTTGCTATTTTTAAAGGCAATTTATAATCAATTTTAGACAAAATCGCTCTTTTTCTCGTAAAAAATAAATAAATGCTGACATCAGCAAAAATATCAGTATTATAGAGCAAAAATTTCAAAATAAGAATTACAAGGATATAATCCTTCTATGTTTCAAATATCACATCGATATATTTTATCAATTTGGAGATACAATGCGACAAAGTACATGTGGTTTTACACCCAAATTAGCAACATTTGATGATGTCAGCACTTAATCACGTGACACATCAACTTGTTTGCCTTATCATGTTTGTTACTGGTGCCAAGTTTCAAGTCTCTAGTACTTATGATTCTATGAAAAACCAGGGGGGCACTTTGTGCCCCCCCCCCTAGTCTCCCCAAAGTTTCAAAAAGCCTAGTCTGGATGGGTTAACATGTCTGCTCTCAAAGTACCAATGTCAACAAACGAGGTATCTATATTCAAGTTAACTATCGAGGAACATTTGTAGAGTGATTAGACCTTGATCGAAGCTAAATTCACATTGCTGGAGTCAACTAAATCTGTATACATTTTTTTGGGACACCCGGTATATATACAGATAGAAACGAGGCTACAGTTAGATAAAAGAATAATTACATAAATTAACCCTATCCAGACTGGGGGGCTCATTCAGCCCCCCCCCCACCTACTTAACTGAGCACTGCTCCAAATTGGTTCAACGAACCAGGAAATTGTTTTTTGACTTTTAGTTTCTATCCTTTTGAAGTGTGAATTTGAGTGAAACTTTGAAAAAAAATTCAGGGGGCCGGGGGGTGGCTGTTTTTTCAGAGTGGTCGGGGCCAACTTTTAGGTAAGCTGCTTATGGATGTAATTCCAGCTCACCTCATAATCCTTGGATAGTATCCTTTTTCAGTTGTGAACTTACAATTTATAAGGTCTCTTTAATTTTTTCCAGCAACAATAGAACAATTATGTGTCACGTGACCTCATCAATGACGTCATCTTTAAGAAAATGGCAACAATTAGTTAGCGGTCTTTCTGCAAGGATATTTCGACCCCAAATGTTTTACAGCTGCAATAAATAGACTAAAACTGATCAACAGGGTTGTTTCCACGTAAGCTGTGTAATTTTGTTTGAATTTTGTGCATCATTGGTCGCAAACGGTATAAGATTCCCCGGGGGTATCCTCAGATAGTACTACTCACTATCAGTTTTCATGCATATCTTGAGAATTTGTATTACAGTGAGAATTTTTTGACTTGAAAGTGTTTAGTTTGTCAAGATATTATCAAAATTTCACCAAATAACTATCTTCAACCCCTTATTTCCACCTTCCTTCTTCTTTCCAACTCATTTGCTTACAACTGGGAAAAAATGCTGATGTCAGCATTTTTTGCAATAATTAAAACAAAAGTTTCAAAAGGAAAAATGAAGTATGCAACGATCACTTATCATCGAAGTAGTTTTCAGCGTAATATATGGAGAAGTTCTCCTTTATAGCTGCATTTTTCATTTTTCAGAAAAACAACATTTTTAATCTCACTCGCCGCTAGGGACAGCACCCCTCCCAAGCAAAAAATATTAGAAAGAGGCCAAAGTGAACTTCATTATGAGGCTAATGTTGATCGCGATCTTGATTGCAACCCTTGATTCAAAGAGTGATTGCTGTGTCCATCAGAGATAATGGCAGACACTTCGCAGTTGGATGGTTCTTTTTGAAACATTTCTCAATAAATGTAATCGAAAGTATTTGAATTTCCTTATTTCTGGTAAACTGTGAAATTAATTTTTGGGAGTTTTATCACAGGTTCATTTCGCTGTTGATTTATCTCTCTTTGAAAAACAGCGTATTTTCTTATTGAGAATGCAGCAAAACAACAATCATCTCGTATTTTGCAGAACTTATGTTCCGTTTTGACTTAAACAACTTTTCTGCGCTTCCCTGTGGTCTCTGCGTTTTCTCCTGGCATTTTCTCATTTTCTTTACATTCCATTTTGGTCTTCGTTCAAATCTCTTCATAATAAATGGTATTGTTTATTTGAACGAGACAAAATAGTGTTACATCAATTTGGCTGCATTCTTTGTTTTATATTCATATACTTTCAATGACAACTTCCGCACGTCATGTAGGATTCTTATTGACGTCACGTCTGTCAGAATTTCTTCCAGGCAGACGTTGCTGGTTTTTCCTGGAGTTATTTTTGTTGTATTGAATGTGCACAGGGAAACCCCAAAATGTGTTGTGCACAGAACAAAAGTAGTGAGACAATATAGGCGTCTTTGTGATATTGCATCTAGGATTTTATGCAGCAAACAGGATTGTATTCTGGAGACAAAGCTTTGAAAATTAATCTGGAAGTTCAAAGGGCCTAAACTGAGGTGAATTTTACTTAATGCACAAAATCCCGTACACCTTTGGCAACACCCTTTTGTTTTCAAGAAAAATCCATCATAATAACTTTATAGTCACATTTGAAATGAAAGATGTCCAAAAAACCGTTAACCTGATACCAAAAGTGGGAATAACAGTATACTCAGAAAACATAATATCCAAATGCTAAGCTAAGTAATTTGTAATCTTGTTTCCCCAGCTCCACTGCTATGTGTCTGCCATTGTTTCTGATGCACATGGCAATCACTCTTTGAATCAAGAGTGGCAATCAAGATCAAGATCACTATTGCGATCAACATTATTTTAATCTCTGTGTCCGCCATCTTGGATTTGAAAAAATCAAATTTTTCACTTTATAAGTATATTTTCACCTTCTAACAATGCTTTAATTGGCATAATTTGGTTTCATGAATCAATTTTAGAAAATTATAAAGATTTAAAAAAAAGTAGTTTTTTCATTTTTTTTCGTGGACACATGCCAGTTGGTCTTGAATAATTATGACGTCATATCTATTTTAAGAATCTTTTTTGTGAGAAATGATAGATCATAAGCACGGCTACCTGCATGGTGAGTTTCGTCTTCGTAAGTGAAGGAATGATGATTTTAGAGAGGGGGGGCTGAATGAGCCCCCCCCCCCCAGTCTTCTATTAGCTCAAAAAGCCCAGTCTGGATAGGGTTAAACAACACATAATTAGTCCTACAGTCCTACTACATAATTTTTAAAAACAGGCTCAAGACCTTTTTAAAAATCATAGATATATCCCCGGATGAAGACCATTACATCAAAATCATTATTTTGTCAATTTTTCTTTGGAAGACAATTAATATGATGTCAAAGAAGATGAACATTCATTTTGAGTTCATGGTCCACAGTGACATCACATTTTTTCTTTAAACTCTTGTACTTTGAGGCCTAGGTTTAAAAATCAACATGAGACGCCACCCCAGAGACTCAACTTGATGTCAAAACTAGATTTGTTGTACATGTCTCCTGTTCAGGAGATGGGTCTGCCATTCAGGCGAGTTTCTCTAGCTGCCCTACTATTACTTAATTTATCACCCCATGACCATATTGGTTTGGGTTCCGAATTACATAAGGGCCATTATATTTGGTTTTTATGTACACTAATTTCTGCTTGACCTGCCCTGCTGTTACCAACTCGACTTGCTTTGAACTTTCAACTTTGATGATGTGCTTTCCTACTCTCTTAAGAATGTTGCATCTTTCCATTGGATTGTGGAAAACAACCAAAGCATCGACTATCTTTACCTCTCTATGCCAGATAAATCTAAGGATTTCAGCAATCCTCCCATCATTAAGTAGTGCCACAAAGCAAATCCGTCTTGACATCCTTGAATATTGTCATGAATAAAAAATGGTGTCATTGATATGAATTCTATCAGCTTGACAGATTTGGGAAGCATCTGTTGTGTCTAATGTGTTAAAGATCAATATCTGTGTTGCTTCATCAATTTCTTCTCTTATCAAGCATTTGAAGCTTCCAATCATTTTGCAGTTCAGAAGTGGTTAAGTTGCCTTCCTTCCTCGCTTCATCAACATGTTGTCGTTGATGAAATTAGCACATTTTCCTGTCTCATTTGATTCGAAATGATGATTCACTATTTCAGCCTGCATGCCTTTCATTTGAAACAGCTGCTTTGTGACATCCCCGGTACCATGTGTTAATTTCAAGAGCTGGCCATTGATGTCTTCAAAACCAAAAGTGGACCAACAGTAGAATGGGCCCCATTCTCTCACATAGTGAACCAAATGGACCAGATTATGAACATTCAGTCCACATGCTCCTGCCCCATACAACTGTGAATATTGCTTATAGAAGTTGTCAAGCAACTTTTCAGCTCTAACTAAGAGGTCTTCAGTCAAACAATCTTGTAACAGAATGAAGACAGCCTCTGAAAATGCTGCAAAATGCTGCAGGTACTGCTCTGGAAGCCTGTCTTTAAGACAAGGAATCCCATAGAAAAGAAGCCATGCGTGATACTCAGAGGCTTTGAAGTGGCTGAAGTGTTTCTCCAAGTCTCTGGGAAGTCTTTCGATAAAGTCAGGTGGCTTAAGTGCTGATAAATCCTTAGCAATTTCTTTCAACAGGGAACCTATGAAAAATGGTTCTGCTCTGTTTGTTGGAGAGAACCAGAGTTGCATTAGAGTTTTTGTTACCCCTAAAAGACATCCATGCATATAGTCTGGGACTGTCATCTTTGCATAGTCATACCAAGGCATAAAACTCAGGCCTGATGGCCCAATAACTCCTTTGATGCGACTTCTATTTGTTGCTTTCACTGCATCTGCTTTGATTTGTTCACTTGTTCTAAGAGGGGCTCTTTGTTCTTGTGGTCTGTATGGGTAAGACTGGTTGGTACCACGACCCTGTGCAGCGCTTTCGCCAGCTTCCTCACACATGATGCATCCATACTGGCCATTATACTGGGTCATATTTAAGATTTTGCATTTGGCAGGAAGGTCAAATACCCCCAAGAATTGGACAAAGTCTGGCTACAGTCTCTGTGTCTCCTCCGTCTGCTTTAAAACAAACCCCCTGGCTTAACAGCTTTGCCATTTCACTGCTGAATTCCTTTACATATTGGAAGTAGGGTGGCTGACCTTTGCCCTGCCATATTCCTGCTAAGATAATATTTTCTTTTTTAAAGCGTTCTTTTAATGGGATTTCATTTATTGCCACATAGATAGGCTATAGCTTAACAGCAGAGGAAGAATAAAGCTCAACACCATCAGTATTGAATATGCCGCTTATGGTATTGTTGTCCTTAAGCAATCCACAGCTTTGCATTTCTTGGTACCCTCTTCCAAAAATTACGTCATTTTGCATTTCAAAGGCACCTTTTGCCATCTGCTTTTGGGACTGGATCTTGGCCCACATACCCATTCTTTAAAGAATTGACCTCAGCTGAGCCTGGATATCACCAATTATAAAACTGCAGCGTGGGGATCTTGATTTTCTGGTCTGCCGTCTTTTGCCCCCTTTGTATCTCAAACCATTGCAGCCATCGATAGAGCAAAGGAAGATCTATCTGTCTTCAGGAAAGGTGCTTCCACAAATTTTGCAGTAATGGAACGCTTTGATGTCGCAGTTTCCAGTAATCCCATTTATTTCTTTAAGAGACAGTTTCCCCAGTTCATTGTTATCAGGACACAAGGCGACGATAAGTCTTAAAAGGTCATTTGTGGCAGAGGTAGTCAATGTGTGGCGTGCAGCATAAGATGCAATGGCTAGCGCATGTAATTCACGAGTCTCTGGCAGGAAATCTTGTCCCAATGCACTCTCTGATTCACTAGACTCATCACTATCTGAGGAGCACGAAAGGCTGGACAAGCTACTAGACGTTTCTGAAGCCCAGTCGCTGGACGCACTGTCATCATTTCCCTGATAAGTCACATGCGTTTGATCTGCCATGACTGGTAGTTGTATTGCGTTGGTGGTAGTTGTATTGCGTTGGAAATCAGAAACTCGTTAATGAATCCCAAAAATTAAAGGTGCAAAAAAAATTTAGTCGGTCCAAAGCATGTTGACACCCCCCCCCAACAAAATTTGAATGTGCACCCCTGGCTTAACTTGGTCGTGGGCAAGGGTAAACGAATAGCCTTTGAGAATAAATAAATTAGTTAATCAACGAAGAGAACTTACACTCTTTTTTTTTTATAAGAATACTATAAATTTTTTCCAGCCTCAATATTCTTAAGAAATTTTTCATTGTGAGCCTTAACATATTCTTAAAGTATCCTTATTCTTTAAAATCTGATATAGCTTCAGGGGAACATGGTTCAAAGAATTGTCATATCATTGTGAAGAAATGGTCGAACGAAAGAAAAATTTAAGCAATTGTAACAATAAGAATGTTATGAACATCGCAAAACAGGCAACTACTGGAAATGAGACACAAATATGCGAGCTGAGGCTGAGCAATATTCTTATAATATTCTTAAAATTTGGATGATTCTGAGCCTGAATATTCTTAAAAACAATATTCTTATAAAAAAAAGAGTGTACTTTTTCCATGAACATCCTGCAAATGTTCGTAAATTCTTCTTTTGCTTAAAGGAAAGACTGCACGGAAAACAAAGAAAGTAGTCCAGGATGCAACGAGCAAAATGCAAGTGGAGGTGAAGAACTTCTTGATAGTAATCTTGATGTTTTGCAAGGAATATGGTGATATCCGTAAGCCTTTTCATTGTGTTTCTGTTCTGCTCGACTTGCCTGTGCCGCTCACTTTCCAATCTTGCCACCTCTGCAGATAGTTGTTGAACAATGGGTGTGCGTGTGCAGTAACTAACTAAATCTAGGGTTGCGTCTATGTGAGCCTGGGAGCGTTCATGCTTGCAAAACCTTTCATGAGCATCCTTCCATTTCCTGCAACCAACTTGGGAAAATGCAACCTCTTTGCTTTTGCCTCCAAAGAATACACAGGTGTGGCCAAATGCAGCATCTTTTTTGGGAGAATATGACAGCCAATGTCAGGGAACCTTTTCCTCACCAACTTTTACAAAATACCAGCTATCACTGAACGATCTATATTTGCTCCCAAATTTGGACCTTGGAAACTTTCCATTCGTGACTTCTTCTCATTTCGGCTGATTTGCACCCACCTCATGTAAGCAGGCCCTAAATGATGAGTTTGAAGATCTAAAATTGGGTGATGATTACTTCATATCACATGACATTCAAGAAAGTATTGATACAGCTGAAGAAAGAGAGACTCTGAACAGTTCAACTTTTAAAACAAACAAGTCAAGAAAACAAAAGACAGGTCTTACAAAGCTGGTGCCTTTGGGGTGAGAAGAACAAGATTTGATTGGGGAAAAACAAGCAACTGACTCCCTAAGGAAGAACTCCAAGAAAAGGAAGGCCCTTACTGCTCGATTCCATGCAGTTATGATATAACTGTACAATACAAGATTCGCTGTAAGTGCCCCTTTTAATGAGATTTCATGCACCTTTCACTTTTAACACCCATTTCGTTACCCTTAGTTTTCATAGCAACCATTCTATTTATAAACCCGAATTTACCCTTTTTTAAACATCAAGGCATTTCTGTTAATTCATGAATAAAATTAGCTCTCTGCTTTGAAGAGTTGAGCCACAGTGCTCTTTTTAGTAAAATTTGCATCACTTTCCTTGAACTGTATACGGCCCCCTTAAGAAGCAACCCTACCTGAATTGAAGAAGCCACTCGAAACAGGGAGTATTGACCTGTTCAGATATTTTCCACTCAGTCCATGATGTTTCAATATGTGGAATGATCTAATATTTTCTGATGTGAAAGCAAAAATTGTTCGTAAGATAACTTTGTTCAACAACTCTGTTCAAATAATCAGTGGTAAGCTAGGAAATGAGGGAGTCGGTGATGGTAAAGCTGGAAAGTATCATCTATGCGCATAACTGAAAACAGTGTTTATGTGTGATACTATGCTGAAAATGATGAAAATGGTTGTGAATTCACATGCACTTGTTCAGTAGCTAGAAAAGTTTGAGCTACTTCTTTTGACATTAGCTTTCCACAGACATGGGAGGCCTAAGGTTGAGATTACCTTCGAAGATTCTGCAGCACGCTTGCAACGTATCAATGATTTCCTTATCAAGTGTATGACAGAGGTACCCTTACTTCAAAGAGATTCAACATGAACGAAAACCAAACCAACTTATGAGTGCAAGAGAGATTCTTGAAAGAAAATCGGGCAAGAACAGCAACCCTCCCCAGTACAACAATGCAAAGAGCAATAAGCAGTAAATTGGGCAGTACAGTAGATATGACCTTATTTTGGGAATTTTTAGCTGGTTGCTTTGGGGTTTCTGCAGATTTTAGGGTGTCTGGAGATTTTGGGGTTGCTGAAGATTGTGAACTCTGCAGATCAGGCAAAGGATTATCCAAGGAAGCTATGAAATTTGCTGAAGAGCACAAGGGTGATGGACTTATTGATTCTGAGGTGTTAAGATGTTCTGCTTCACTTTCATTGTTGGAAACTTCTCTCATCAGGTTTTTTACCATCATCACTTTGCTCACCGCTCTCAAACACACTTGGTGGTCTTGTAATAGACCTATCTCTCATAACTTCATGAAGCTTTTCAGAGAATCTGGACGTCTTTCGATTTCTGCCAGAGAGTTTCAGTTTACTCTGTGACCTTATTTGGTTAGCCTGAGATCACGGGGTGTCTGAGGGCGTATATGCATGCTGGGTATGCAGCATTTCCTCATACCGTTATTTTGGTCCTTAGTGGCTAGCAAGTTGGAAATATCGCTGTTCGAAGTTTGTTTATTTTCCTGAAGACTATTTGCTGCAATTGATAGGATCAACGTTGTATACTACCATTTGTATTTTTATCTTGAAACCGTTGAAAGTTTGTCGGCTTTTTCTATGATGGAGCAAGAGAAGCGCAACCAGGACACCACACCTGCACATACAGATGAAACGACGAGCAAAGTGGAAGCATTGCAACATTTCAATCACTTGAACAGTTCTGTGCAGGAAATTATGCGTCTCCTCTTACAAGGAAATAAGACAACAGAGCAACTCCAACAGAGTAGTTCATCCACCGAAAAATTGGTGCAATGAACAGAGAATACGTCGGAGGATGCGAACCCAGTTCATCCGCCAACCGCCCCGTCCTTTTTGAAGGTGAACGTCGATGCTGCATCATCTTCCTTTGTGGAAGCGGGTCAGAGTTTTGCTGTCGCTGGTACCATTCCTTCTGATGTTACCATGGCGAAGACACCTGTAGCTGAATGAGAGGTCAATGCTGATGCTGTGTCAGATTAGATTACAGCCAGGTCTAAAACACAGACCCTGTGGACCTTCCTAAGAAACATGACTTTCCAGTCCACGAAATTTTGTCCGAATTTTAGAATTTCCTAAGGGATACATATTAAAACACGGATATCTACCTTGGTGACTTTTTACTTGGTCATTCCTTCTTCCTTCAGGGTCACATATTATATTACAAGGTCAGCCTTCTTCCTTCATCCTAGGAGACCTCATCTCATAAAGGTGTTAGCAAATTTTGAAGCTTAGCCTTTTAATCAAAATCGCATTGAAAGTTGAATCATTAGCACAAGAAATAGGATCTTGAGAACCATCAGAAGTAGATATCTTATCCCTCAAACTTTGTACTGCAGTTTTAGGCCCAGTATTTACCACAGTATATGATATGTATCGAACTATCGATCAAAGGTTGTTGGAGAATAGTTGCTTCTCCTGTAATATAATATCTCCAAAGAAAGGATCTGACAAATTTTCTTTAAATTACTATAAATTCGACAAGGCTCAGGTGTTTTGATTGACAAATAGAAAAGTTTTGTTCGTTTGAAAAATAATGTTTGTTTGTTATTAATTTGACTTTTTTTGTAACTTCTTCAAATAAAGTCCTTAGTAGAAGGTTCAATCTGAAAGAGTAAAGGCCAGGAAAGGCTTGCAAAATTGAGTTCGGCCCTTGGGAGTTTTACCTATGGAAAGAATGTTCGTACCATCGTATGAATGAATGTTCGGAAAGAATGAACTATTGACTTCAAGCGAAGTTGATTGCAGGCAGAAATTAGTTTCATGGATATCAAAAGGCAAATAAATTTCCTTTCTTTTGATAATGATAAGATACTGAGTGAGAAGGCTGCTTTTTTATTGGTCACGATTGTTCGATAGCCTTTTAATGATGAAATCAATTTGGACACGTTTTCTCTGAAACAAGATGGGCCCAAATTCTTGGGCAGCAGGTACTTTTCAAACAGGCATCTGTTCCATCAATAAATCTTGTGAAATTTTGACCGAATTTTGAGAATATTTATCTTGTGTTTGGAGATATTATATTATATGAGAATCAACTACCCTCTGATAACCTTTGATCCAAACACATCACATACCATTGGTAAATACTGGGCCTAAAACTGCACTACAAACTTCAAGGGATAAGATTTCTACTGGTGATGGTTCTCAAGATCCTTCTTCTAGTTCTAATGATTCAATTTTCAATGAAATTTGATAAGCTCCGCTTCAAATGACATAGTCAAGCAACTCCTTAATCTGAAAGAGTGTATCGAGAATGAATTGCCTAATAGCATGGTCACCCTGTCATTCCAATGATGAGAGGCAATAATGCCAAGGCCAACAAAATCCTGATTGTGGTCAAGAACACTATAAAGAACATGTCAATTGGAATAAGCTCCAACGCATCTAGAAACAATCACTTTTGTTATTTACCAACCCTAGATCTTACTATGAAGTTCCAGATAACTTTATAAGCTGCTAAGCGCCGCCAACATTACGATCATTGCCATTCAAGCACTTTCTTCTTCAGATTTGGAGCTGTTGATTGACTTCAAGCGAAGGTGATTGCAGGTTTCCAAAGTAAAAACTGTTCTGAGCCACACAACCAAAGACAAGTTTTACATTACCTGTTGCCCTGTATGAAGCTGAAGCTCCAGAAAATGACGACCTAAATTTTCTGAATAACTTCAACAGTGATCAGCCAAAGACAGAGACAAAGTCTACTGATGAAAGGCGGTGTTTTGATGAAAGATCATGACATAATTGAAGTTATGGAAGATGTAGAGCCAGGGGATATTGAATCTACTGTTGGTCTTCTTTGTCAAGACCAAATCAATTGCTTTCTATTTCATCGTTAAGATATTGCAATTCTTGTCAATGCATTCATCATGTACAAAGGGGAAATTTTACAGGAATAGTTTGATGCAGCTCATAACACAGATCACATTGAACTAACTGACAATGAAGATGAAGCGTTAGACCAAGAATTTGAAATACAGGAAATTGTACCCTGGGTACCAGAGCCTAAAAATTTAAAAATAAAAAAAATAAAAAAAGAAAAAATGAGAAGAAAAGGGAGGCTCTGGTTCCATCCAAACATAGTCTCGTTCTGATGATATTCAATATTCCACAAGTGGAATATTGCCCTGATTGGTCAAAGTGAATCATGTGACCTGATCATGCAAATACTGATTGAATCATGATGAAATCGTCTAGCAGGCTTGTCGGACGCTGCAATGGTGGATCTGTTACAGCCGTTACAGCGAGCTGTGGAAAATGCATTAAGATCTCATTTTCCAAAAATCAAAGAACTGACTTCACAGCAGCTGGAAATAGTTAAAGCCATATTTTTGAGGAGACAAGACGTTTTTGCAATTTTGCCAACGGGTCACGGAAAGTCTTTGCCTTTCCAAATTGCACCATCCATAGCTAGGGAGCTAGGCCAACATGAAGGTGATTCATTGCAAAAAGATGCTCATAGTTTCAAGGGCAAGGACATTGTTATTGTCATTTCTCCTCTACTCGCAATCATGGACCTTCAAGTGAAAGCCTTGAATTCTGCTGGGATCCCTGCATGTTGTCTTCACGATGAATTGATCGAAGCTGGGGAAACACTTTTGGGAAATTTTGATATAATCTTTGGAACACCTGAGGCCTGGATGAAGAGAGCAAGATGGTTCAAGATGGTGCCACTCCAACGGGTTCTTTTGATAGTTGCTGACGAGGCTCACTGTATACCAAAATGGTAAGCTAAGAAGATAACTCTGAAAAATGTGACTATAAATTCATGAGCCGACTGTATGTAAACGGGCATCTGAGGAAGCATTCCAAACTTGGTTGTGGCATGACACTTATAACAGGGCACTTTTTCATTAAGCTTAACAAGGGGCACTTCCTGAAAGTAACAAGGGCACTTCTTTGTTTATTGCAAAGTCTTGGGGGGGGGTGGCTAGGTTCCTACGTCTACAAAACTTTGGCACCGTTATTTGTCTGCCATATTGAAGTATTGGTGTAATTGCAGAGTGCTAACCTCTTTGTTTTCTTTGGGCTTTACTTGTCCTTCTCAACTATTTAAAAAAAATTTAACACAATATTCGAAATTCTTTGTTAGTTCTTTCAAAAAATATGTGTATGGCATGTATAGCAATCTACAAGAAGGATAGCCCTTCCACAAAATACAACAATAGATTCAGATAAAACTGTACCTTGTCACACCAAATTGGCATGAGTATTAATAAATGTTAATAATATTAATAAATATGTATTTATCCTCCATCACCTTAATAAGAATTGATGGGTGGCATGAAAGCCTTTATGAATTTTCTTACTAGAATTCTTTTGACAAGGAAACTCATTGAATAAAGGCTTGTACTACAACGTAGGGTATTTACAATCTAATGCCATAATGTCGAGTATTTAACAGCTAATGTCTTGGTAAATTCTTACATTGACCATCCCCCCAGGCAGTGTGTAGGGGTCAACAAAAAGTCCTTGCACAAATGCCTAGGGGCAGGGCAAATTTGTTAGCAACTGTGCAGGGGCGGGGCAATGACAAATGCACATTCCCAGTAACTTTATTAACAAAAGCTCCCAGTGTTGTCATCTGTTCAAGGTTCCGGGGGAAAATTGGCAGACAAATTCCCAGGAGCCAGGACTATTTTATATGCAAATACCCGGGGGATGGTTGGGGTAGGAATTGAACTACAAAACATAACTTTCACTTTTGGACAAATTGGGTATATATTATATTTACAACCAGTTTGAATTTTCCCAGTTTGAATAGACAATTATGCTAAAGATGGTGGCGAGGAACTTTTTACCAAGATGCATTGCGTTCGAATAACGAATCTTTGACGATTCTATAGGAATTCGATTAAAGAACGCAATGCATCTTGGTAAAAAGTTCCTCGCCGCCATCTTTAGCGTAATCGTCTATTGAATAATACCAATCATCATTACAAGGACTTCTGGCTTTTCATCAATTTTTTCCTCATTTCCTTCAACCAACTGGCCAAGGAGGAAACATCCAATTTTGTAAGCAAGTTTCTGTCAAAGCCATGAAAACATTCATGCTTCCTGCCTGGCTTGAAATGGAATATTTCCTTTGATATAAGATTATCGACCAGGTAGCGCATGTCTTTCCCTTTCCCTTTTATCTTATGATGGCCACTTGGAGCTGACAAATCTAGGTCATTGTCAATGGCATGCAACATTTTCTCAAGGTAGCCAACTGCAGCTGCCTCTCTCTGTGCATTTTTCTCATCTAGGTTCACACCAAGGTTGTGCAGTAACTCTTTTGTTAAGCAGTTAAGCTGCTCCAAGCGTAGGTCACAAGAAATATTTCTCCCTGGACCACCTTTTCTGTTCACAGTGCGATTCCAGATGAGTTGCTCTGCTTCAGCTGGTGTTAGAGTTGCCTTGACCTTAGCCAGCAGAAGAAAGGCTGCATATGCATACTTGTGGTGGCCATATGCCTTGTAGTATAGAAGAAAGAATTGCCAGCACCTTATAATTCTGGAACCATCCCCTTCCTTCACTGCATCATCTGCATTTTGTACAAGAAGGCCCAGATTAAGTCTTCCAGAGGCATAATTGAATGCATCATCTTGGCTCAGATTTTTCTCACCTGCTGCCTGCTTATTGTTTTCTGGCTCAACGACAAGAGAATGAGTCTTTTGTTCATAATTTGACCTGACCTTTTCATATCTGTGAATGTACAAAACTTTGAGAGTCATTCTTCCTCACTGGTCATATAATACATTGAAAGCCATAAATTTCAATTCCCGATGTTTTTCAGAGCTTTTGATTTTTTTCACAGAAATTAATGAAAAGCTGATTTCCACTAAAATTGATCCTATAGCTAGATTTATAAAAAAGGTCAGGAATGAAGAGACCTTTGATGTGTATGTTTATAAACTGATTGCAGACAAAACCTGTCAACCACAGTATACAGATTAATCTTCCAAATAGAGCCAGATTAACATATTTGATTACTTTTAAAACACAATTTTCCTTCAGTTTCCTTTCCATTTAAGTTTCAGTTTCCATTCAGTTCAGTTTCCTTCAGTTTCAGCTAAGTTTCCTTTGTTATACTTAACTATTTTTGTTTTTACCACATCATCAGTTGTTTTTGTCTGTATTTACACTGGCACCACTAGAAAAAATGCAACACTAAACAATATCAAATATGAACATACCTATAAACCCTACTGCAGCCTGGAAAGCGACATGGGAAGCTATTTGTCTGTTGTCTTGAATCATTCAAACCTTCCGCAATTACTGCTGTTTCTTTGGACTGAGGATCAATCACATACTTTGTCAGGATTGTCTCAATGTGTTTGCACAACCAGTCATGTTTTATTTTGGTGCTGCCTGACAGGATTGATGGGGGAATAACATCCTCCTGCTTCATATCCAATTTGTCCATCCCAAAATATGTTAGTGCCAATGTTATCAGCAAAGCATCTGTTTCAAACCTGACATACTCTTTGCATGCATTAAATTTATCAAGGACATTTCCCCTGGCATTAGAGTTACGAAGTAAATTCATATTGTAGGTCATTGATGCAATATCTCTCACTGATTCTGCATTGTAGAATATCTCGTAGAGGATCTGCAAAATATGAATTGTTTACCTTCAGTAAATTTAGGCTCGAATGGCACCATAATCGAGAGGAAACAATAGCCAACAGGCCAGGGTGAGACTTTTAGATGGAATGATGTACATACAGTAAGATCTTGGTTGACATCCTACTAGTGAAGGGCACACTTCTACCATTACCATATCAAGTGCTCATGCCCCAATAGGATTTAATTACATGATAAAATCATGGAATTCTCTGGATAGTTCCTCAAAATGTTTAAAGTTAAAGGCTTAAGACAAAACCTTACTTTAATTTGCAATACTAATAGCTTTTAGCTGTTTCATCTATTTGTTTTGTTATTCAGTACCTCAAATTTTTCCCCACATAAGACTCAAGTTGTATACAGTATATTATCAAAAGAATATATTAGATTTGTGAAAAGTTCAGACAAACCCCTTTCATATTGTGGTGAAGCTGTTCCCTAAAGAGCAACAAATTACTTGCATTTCATTATGACTGTTCATTGAATTTGATATGCAAATCCTTACTAGTATAATTAAAAACTCTTGCAAAAAGTGGCATACCTTGTACATGTATCTTATGGCATGCCAATCCTCATTCTTGGGAATAACACCTTTCAGAGAATCTATGTCAGAATCCCCTTCAGCCATGGCCCCCTGCAGATTTCTAGCACGCTCTTCTGTCAAATTATCCCCACCAAAAAATATCTTCTGAACAACTTCATCTTCTATAGTTGGCACATATTTGTCTTGAATGAATTGTATTATTTCTATCATATCTGCACCAATGGACTCATTTTTTAGGACTAACCCAAGGGGTACCTGTGGATAAATAGGAAGGGGGAATTAATTACGATGATCAAAATTAACCAACTATCAATCTTGCTATTTGTTCAAAACTTTCAAAATTTCAAAATAAAAGGCCTGAGGGAACCTTTCCCTACTTTGGAGCAGTTGCAATGTAAAGTTGGTTTAAAAACAGCATTAACTATCACGGCTAAACGAAAGCTCTATTAAGCCCCTCAGACTGTAATATGCAAACTTCTTTCGTTAAATACATGGAAAATCTTTGGTGAGGCAACTGAAAATGATAAAAGTGGGGGGGCTTAAAAGATATTGAAACTTTTAAATTGAACCTTTCTCCTTTACCTTCTATGAAGCTTTCTCTCATATTAGAAGTAGATTGTTCCATGACTTAACAATTGTCTGCAAGACTGCAAGTCCCTAATTCAAGATCCAGAATTCAAAACACTCAATCCAAGATCCAGATTTCAAGAGGAAGCGTTCTAACTACACTGTGCCTCAAGTAAAAAACTGCACCTTTAACTTTTCCCTATCGTCACCTTGTTTAGCTGCAAATGAGAAAATACTTATTGAAAGTTTTCCAAAAAATGTCTGAATCTAGTCCATCTGAAACATTTGGATTTTGGTCATTTCTTATAATTATCCTTACCTCTGTAGAGGGTTCTGCCATCTGCCTTGAATACTTGTGTGGAATATGGCGCACAGCTATCTTTCTAAAACAGCTGAAGGCTGGAATATTATCCACCACAACTCTTGTTACCAATGGAATGAGGTCAGAGAGTAGTTCTGCATGTAGACTTGTGGATGGTATAAAGTCAGCACTTGAAAGCTCGTTCACCGGTCTTTGGGGGTACTCAGCATCTAACTCATTGCCTGTGACACGATATACTATGCCCAGCATGTTAAACCAGTGTATTGACTTATTCTGCTTCTGACTTGTCATGTGCTTTACACGCACAAAGAAGTCAAGATTGTCTCCTATTATCTGATATGATTTCTGCAGCATATTTTTCTTGATTGCATCTCTTTGGTCAATCAACCTGTCATACTTCAGGGCTTCTTCGTTTGATGCAAGTAAATTCAATGCATGAAATTCCCTTGTGATTATGTCCAGGAGCTCATTTTCAGAATCATCCTTTGATGTAGGTTTGGTCAAATTGTCACCATGAGTAACGTTGTCTTTTGTTCCTTTTGGGTCAGCACAACTAACTTTCGGAATGTTTGCATCATCAACAAAAACAACATTCTGTATGTTGGTAGGTCTTGTTATTTGTGTCTCTGTGATGCCTGGTGCTGGACCTTCCTTTTCAATTTGGAGACCAAGCTTCTGATATTGATTATGCATCTCACTGGATAAGCTTTTGAGTTTAATTCCATGTTCTTCAATGTTCTCCTTTTGATGGATTATCAGCTTATCATGCCCATCACCAGCTTCAGTGAGTTTTTGCAAGAACTCTTTGCCTGCTAAGAGTAACTCCATAGAGGGAAAGTCGACGATATGCCTGAAATAAATGAAGAAATTTCTAATTATGTCGAAGATACAGGCTGTTTTCTAAAATTGACACTGTCTTCCAATTTCTTCTTACGGGGTGAAGTTGACAATTTACAAAAGACAGCTTCAAAAAGAAGCTTCAAAGAAGTGAAGAAAGCTTTCAGGGATTCATTTGGAAAATTAGGTTCTTTGAGATCATTGATGCCACAAGTGCCACTTCTTGCTTTGACTGCTACTGCGAACAAGATGACAGAGAAAAAATTGTAAAATCTCTTGGAATTAGAAATTTCACAATGTTAAGAGTAAGTCCAAATCGGCTTAACATTAGATTATCAAAGATGAAGGTTACAAAGTTAACACCCTCTATTTTGAATTGGGTAGTAGATGGACTGAGGCAGGAGAAAGAGAAATATAACAAGACAATAATCTATTGCCAAAGTATTGAAGCAGTATCAAAGGTCTTTACTTTTCTGCGAGAAGAACTAGGACAAGGCGCATATGATTCCACAAAGGGGGAACAATCAGTGAATTCACTGCTGATTGGAATGTACCACAGGAAAACCCTAACCAAACACAAATAAAGAGTACTTGGAGATCTGTCAACAGTGAATGGTTCTTGTAGGGTTGTTATTGCAACAACATCTCTTGTGATGGGTGTTGATATCAATGATCTCAGGTCCGTAATTCATTTTGGTGCCCCACTTGACATTGAGGATTACATCCAAGGTATTGGAAAAGCAGGAAGGGATAGATCACCAGCAACAGCGATACTCTATCTTTCAGGGCATCAGATTGCAAAAGTATCACCAGAAATGAAAAGTTATGCAAAGTCTAATGCCACATGTTTACGGCGAGAATTGTATGAACATTTTGCAAAGTCAGTTGTTAAATGTCCTGATAAAATGCATGACTGTTGCTCCTTTTGCCATCGCAGTTGTAATTGCCAGTATTCTAGAAGTTTTAGTAAGCTCTCTCCTGATTGGCTAATGGCTTTAGATGGTGATGTCCAAGGTTGCAAGGGTTGCAATCATTCTGATTGGTGAAGGGGAGGGAATGCTCATAAAAATACAAAGATTTCATTGGCTGGTTATCTTCCATTGTTAACCAACCAATAAGGTGCGACTGAAAACCGTTGGGAAATTGCAATCCAAAATGGACGTCGTGGCGACCGTTTGTGGTGTGTTTGCATGTCTGACGTGCAGTTTCAGGTCAGTAGGTAGACTTTTCTTCATACTTTTCAACATGTGCGACCTATGGCCCATCATGTAGTATGATAGGCCTATGATGTAATTCATCATGATACTCTTGCTGGCCCTAGACTTGCCCCAAGTCCCGCGGTGTGATGAGCGGGACTTCGGTAGGCCTACTTACTAAGCTTTTTGAGAGGACGCATCAAGTGATTAAAAGTCTTCAGGCCTACCCAGGAAGAAAGGATCAAGTAGTTGCCTTATTGTAAGAAAGATTAGAAGACAGAATAGAGGGGCCCAATTTTGCTTTTATTTTATTTTATTTTAGCGAGTGTGGGCACTTTGTTTCAGGCCGGGCCTGGCCCATATTTATCGAGTGGCTCTCGCTTTATCGCTCGCTCTCGTTGAAATCTAGTTATCCTTTGTTTTTGTTTTCTTGTGACATCTTTGGCAACAGTAGTTGGAATTAAATCTGTTGAAAGTATGTAGACTAGTCTAGTGCTTCCCAACAAAGATAAGAGTTTCTTTAATTTTTGGCTCAGTAGCAGCCTCAGTACTTTGCTTTTTTACGAAAAAGTTTCTCATGAAAGAAAACAATATGTAATAATGTTGTTTCATACACATCAAGAAATAGACTAATAATCCCTGATTCTTGCACCTTCTCAAACTTTAGAAAACAATAACGAAACTGTAATTCAGTGGTCCAGTTATGTTTTAAGTCATGAGTTATTTTCAATACTTAAATCATTGGCAAGCAGTTGGAGTTGGTTTATATTAAAACTGATGACTTGGACAGCAAAAGTGCTGTAAACAACCGTTTATTGTAAACACAATGTAAAAACAATCATGAAACTTCACAGCCAAAGGGAACAAAAACCTGTTTTGTGGAAGGTCTGTTTGGAAATACCAAAAATGCTTAGCCCTAACAAACTCAAGCTTAGATTTAATTTAAAAGCATACATGAGCCTTTGGTAAAAATAGCGATGCAAAGACAGGCAGTGACACATGGGTCACAATATGGCTCTTTAACCTTTCTGTTTAAAAGGTGGCCTATTTTCATTACCAAGAGTTTGCACAAAATGACTAAATCCCTCTCGAAAAATGGGATTAATTAAAGGGAATCTAGGATTTATTTAAGTGGCTCAAGCCACTTGTGGTTGCATGCATCCTGTACACAAATACAAAGTTGCTAAACTTGGCTTGGTATTGGGCCAAGATTTAGCCTTGAAGCGGGGATTATAACCTTGTTATGACCTTGTCCTAACCTTTGAAGAAATTTACAAGGCTATCTGTAAGATTCCAAGTTACAACGAGTCCAACACAAGGTTTCCACAAGGCTAAGATCAACCTTGTGCTAGCCCCCTGTACGAAAATACAAGGCAATGTAATAGCTTGTGCTGCACCATATTTGCTAAAATACACATATTTCTTTTAATAAGAAACTGCCCATAAGAAACTCAACTCTCAGATCGCCAAAAAATTAAGAAACTCCAGTACTGGGAAAATATAACTTAAGAAACTACTTATTTTCATAAAGGAAATCCCTAACAGATATTTAATTTATTATCACTTTTTTCCTGTATCTTATTACTCGCAAGGTACTTGAGTAATGTCTAAACATTGCAAAGGCTTGAAAACCTTATTTTGAAATGTTCACGAGGGCACAGGTAGTGAACATGAAGATTGTTGTGGAACCTAACCTCTACGAAACTCATAAGGAACTTTGAGTACTCAAATCTGATAATTTAAGGAAACTTTCAGTACTGGCCCAAGTTCTTAGATAAAAGAAATATAGACATAGTGGGTAGACATAGTTATTGCTCCCCGTGGTCTTGTCCTGGTAGTAGAGTAGAGTAGTTTGTAAGTATAGTAATTAAGTAAATATGTATTGTAAATTTTTAGCAGAATGTATAAAAAAGAAAAAAGAAATATGTGCACAAAGCCACGTAATAGCCATGTACAAGTTTTGTACAGTAGTTATGGCCTTGTAACCTTGTTCCATCCTATAAAATCCTTTCTATAACCTTGTAAATGGCTAAAAAAATACTTGAGGCTAAACTTTGGCCTTGAACAGGCCAAGTTTTAGCCTTACAGTGGTGATGATGACCTTGTTATGGCCTTGCCCTAACCTTTGAAGAAAATTACAAGGCTAGTCCAGCACAAGGTTTCATCAAGGCTAATAAGCATTTTTTGAGCCATTTACAAGGTTACAGCAAAGCTTTTCTGGGCTAGAACAAGGTTACAAGGCCATAACTACTACAAGGCTTGTACATTGGTCCTTTGTGGGCATACTACAATTTAGACTGTCTGAAAATCAAACTTATGGCCTAATCAGAAATGATAGATCCACAGTGCAGTAGTTGAATTGATAGAGCAGTTCAAAATAAAGTAAAACTTTTCTTTCAGTTCAACTACTGCAATGTTGATCCACAGATTTCCACTTAGGATAATTTGACTTCAGACAGTCTGAAATTTCCGTGTGCCAGCAAAGGACTTGCTACAAGTCTATCTTTTGTCCCTAAGAACGAGAGGAAGAACACAAAGAAAAAAAAAGAAAAAGAAAAATTTCCTGTTTCCTTTCCTTTCTCTTTTTCTCTTTATTTTTCTCCTCTTGTGTTTCCGTCTCTTTTTCACGAACCAAAAGAGAGACTTGTAGCAAGTCCAGCAAAGGACCCAAGGTGACAATATGGTTCTTTAATGGAAACACACCACCTTTTTTATTAACAGAAATTTTTTTACTTGGGCTGCTGTTAACCCCAGGCTTATGGAAATGCAACCTAAATTTCAAATGATATCATGGTGGACACTTTGGAAACTTTGTCAGATATTAGTGGCAAGGCTAATTGTTTCAGTTAAAAAGCATAACTTGTTTATTTCTATTGTTTCCAGACAAAGATATCTTTGTTTCAGTCAACAGTGGGAGGGGGGGGTGATTGCACCGCTTCGCCCCCCCCCTTGTATCCACCACTGATGATTATTCAAATTGTCTGCTAGGTCCCATTACAAAATGCATAACATTTGGTCTGCCATAAACTTTCCAGTTCTGCTTTATGATTTCTGTTGTGTTTTTTCTCACAGGGACCAGTTTGGCTGGAACATGTTGCACTGTAACATCAAATTGCTCACAGTTTGCTACTTGTGAAAGCATTTCACATCAATTGTGATCTGTTACAGTATGTGCTTCACAATATATGTGAAAAAATGAAGGACTCCTGACAAGATTTCCAGTGTACTTGCATCAATTGTGAAAGACGTTACACATTTTGTAAGAAACTGCCCATATGAAACTCAACCCCCAGGTCGCCACAAAAATAAGAAACTCCAGTACACTGGGCAATGTGTATAACTTATGGAGAAACTTTATTCTTACAAAAGGGAATCCTTAACATATTTGTAATTTTCACTTGTTTCCCTGGGGGGGGGGGTACTCCCATGCTTGACCTGACGGAGTGTGCCACTCAACAGAGTGTCCTTGTGCGGTAAAAATTATTCGACAGGGTGTCCTTTTCTAATGAAAATTATGCAACAGGGTATTATAATAGGTAGGAAAGTTATGCGATGGGGAACCACAATCAAAAAGTGCGTTCTACAGTCTACTCTGTATTTCAGAGGCAAAATTTTTTGCGACAGGGTAATATACTTTTGGCCCATTTTTCATGCAACAGGGTGCCAGGGGGGTGTGGAGAGGTTTTCCACACACCCCCATCGCTTCCCTAATCAAGTAGCCCCCACGGGCTTGTTTACTGCTTTATGTTACTTGGAAGGTACTTGAGTAAATCTAAACATTTTAGAGGCTTGAAAAAACTTTGTTTTGAAATGTTCAGGGGGTACAGGCTGTGAACAAGAGGATCGTTAGGGAACTTTTAAGAAACTTGTAAGAAACCCTGAGTACTCAAAATTTGATCATTTTAAGAAACTTCCAGAATGGCTGAAATTCTTTTTTCTTATCAAAAATATATGAACTATAATCCTGAGTCTTGATTTCAATTTGATAAAATGTGTAAAACATGCATGTGAGCGTACAATACCATTTTGATAGGTAAAATACAAAAAGTATGCTGATTTAAAAATTGTGTTTCTTTGCCCCCAGTTCCTCACAAAATTATTGAATGCTATTCGGAACAATGTTTCATTCAGTGTAGATATACGTGACTTGTTGTTTATTGAAACTAGCCACTGCACTCTGAAATTATGAGCAATCTTTTTTTGAGAAGGCTGCTCCAAAAAGCCAAAAAATGGCTAAAGTTATGATCAAATATTGCCAGTTTTCAGGTCTCACTCACAGCAATGACGTGAACACATGTCAGCTTGGCATGTGTCATCCTCTTTGGAGGATGGAATACCTTGAATAAATTTGTTACACATATGTTCAAGCTATTGCTGTAAGGTAGAAATATGAACAAAATTTGTTTTGAAAAGTTGAGATAGATCTCTCATGAAATTGGATAGGAGTTCAGCCACAAAAATACAGAAATTAATTGAGAGTGTTGGCTATTGAATAAAATATTAAAATCTATTAATATGATATCAGTAAACTGCTTTTCAAATGGCATTGTATTTTTCTGACTAACCTAATTATCTCCTCTCAAGTTACCTTTGAGTCCCAAGGCGGTTGCAGTTTATCTTTGAACTGTAAGAAAAATTGACAACAAGATCCAGGAAAGTTGTAATATAAAAACGTTCAATAAATCAGTTGTGCAGCTAGTATTTCACTGAAGATTATCTTTTGCCCAACATAAAATGAAATAACTGTTGTAGGAATATTGATGTGTCCCCTTTGTATTTAGTCACAGACTGCAGAAATGTTTAGAATTGCTTACTGTATAAGAGCTATACTGGATGCTATGGAGACCTGTTTCTGAAAATTTTAATATGAGGATATTCAAGAGGGAGCCAATAACAATAAGCAGTTCGTGTTTCACTTTGGTTTGATGGGTATAGTTCTTTAATAGGAAAAAATTGAGTATCAGCATAATTTCAATTAAATCCTTAAATCAGGTTTTATTTCAAGCAAAAATGACTTTTAATTGTTCTTTGTATTTTGGGTTAGCAAAGTTTACCTCGTTTTGTCATACAGTCCATTGAAGGAATTAAAATGTAGTAAACCATGGGCTGCAATACAGGATGTATGACAGATATTTCTGGAGGAGTTCTCTTGTACAATGTTCCAGAGTGTGATTAGTTTCAGCAAATTGCAATTGTTGATTAGGATTGGCTTATTGATGCTCAGTAATCCAAAGTACTCTTTGTACAACATCCCAATGTACACACAAAAACATGTACGAAACATAAGGCAATGTAATAGGTAGGCACTAAATGTCATTCAGTATTAGGTGCTCATTAATTATTCATGTTTTGTCAGATACCCGTTTATCGGAAAACAATTCCGAGTTTCTGATCGTTGGATTTGTTCTCCTCCGCAATGCTGTATGGAATGGTTTTTAATGGTTGGAGTTTTTGGCGCCAAATTTACGAAATTGCGGGTGTTCAGATAGAAGTTATTATGGTGGATGGATATTATGGACAAGAACACAGCGGTGATAGCAGGAAGCTACGAAGAAACCTTAAAGGTTATAGAAGAATTCGAACTGAAAGAAAAATGCAAATTCGTTCAATGGAGAAAGAATAAAGAGTTTGGCTGTGCAGGTATTTTTATGAATGTTTCGTCGTACTGGGGCAGGATGGAAGACAACGTTGTTTAGGCCCAACTCTACTTGTCTTGTGCACTTGCTTTGACAGAAACTCAAAGAAACAGAAACTCAAGTAATACACGGATCCTACCTAAAAGTTTCCTCTGTTTCAAAATCTCCCCAGCCCTTACTTTGAGTGAAAAATAACCCCTTCTTCATTTTCCCCAGGGCATGGGACCAGAGCACATACGCATATGTCAGTCCAAGACATTTTCTGGCAATCCAAAAATATCAGTTCGGCTTCATTGCAACTCCATTGCAACATAAAATTATCAGATGATTGTATACCAACACTTACGTACCTGTAAACAAACATAGAAAATCATGAAACACTGTAAATTAAGGTCATGGTTTGCCAGGGCAAACAACCCGAAAGTATCAGTTTGTTTATATTTTACATAAAAGATATCATGGCCATAATTCAGTTTATTTGGACCCAAACATATCACTTTCGGCAATATTCTGACCCAGAAGTATCAGACTTACCTACCCGTATGCGTATGTGCTGAGTGCCCCTGAGTTTATTTTACCCCCACCCCCAGTATCAAATACATATCTATATATAAGTACTGATGATTTCCCATTTATTATTTCACAAAGACAATATAAAAGCTATTTTCATATGGATGTTTTATATATAATGCATTAAAATTGATGCATTTTACTTACAAAATCATGTTTCTTTGGAAATATTGGTGAAAGTCCTAATCAGGTAAAAACTACAAAGGCCCCCCTCCTGGGGTGGGGAGTGTGATAGAGCTCTTAGGGTAAACTACCATGGGCACCAGAGTCGCCAAATATTTTTGTGACGCATATCTTAACAAACTGTAAATAGCCTTGCAAAGAAACTGTCACAGACCTGTTTGCATATCAATTATTATAGAACCAACATTGAAAGGCCATAAAGTTATTTGGCATGAGAGGGCAAAAGATTCCACATTTGAGGCAAGACACAACATTGAAAATGATGGCACCCCTTTCTTCATTAATGGGGTTGCCGTATATGATTGCCAGCATGGAGAAGATAAGCATGCTTCATGGAAAAGGCTGAAAGAAGAACGTGAGAAAGAGGTATGTCAAGGGAAGAATGAACAGTCAGTTTTCTTTGTGCTGAAGATTGAGCTATATATAGATATACAGTACATATCTATACACAGTATGTGATCTATGATTTTAGAAATATGTAATAACACCGTGCACCTGCATTTTTTTAGCTAACATTTAAGACTGTTTTTCTTCACTAAGTTCTGTCATCAATTCTTTGTGTTAAATCTTCCTTATCCATCTCTTTCAGCATCCGTTTTTTCAATAAAACTGCAAAAAATAGCTTATCATGAACCTCTAACCTGAAATACCATGCAATTTTGCTTGCAGTTTTCTTACCATTTTCACAACATTTTCATTTACTGTAAATGTCAAGCCTGAGACTTTGTTCTTTTAATCTTTGCCATATGATTTTGTCATAGTTAATCAATCAAGACCATGGTCCTTGTAAAAAGAGACGATTTCATGTGCAAGACTCCAAGAAGCTTGGATGTCCAGCAAAGATCTATTTAAAGGATGTTATTTGCTTTCCTGATTTCAAGGTGAGAAGTTTGACATTAGAGTAAATATATTTATTAAACTTTGGCTCTCCATTTCGTCCCCAATTGAAAACTACACCTTGCTTCCTTTTCTGAATAAATATCAAAATTAGTTAATCAAAAACATTTTTATATCTACCAGAACAACCCATAATTACAATATTGTACCATTTGATAATTCAATAAATTAGTGAAAAGGATATTTTAATTATGAACCGTTACAAAAAGCGATTTGTTGATTTGATTGCTAATTTGTTGATTTGCAGCTTCATTTTGTTCAAAAGACCAGTTTTTCCTGAAACTATTACTGTAAACAGACTGGAAAAGCTAAGCTAATGATAAAACAACCCAAAAGAGCATGGAAAAGCCGGCAAATGTAAATTGTGGGTTGATTTTATTAGTTAAAGGTTAGGTCATCAATTCAAATCTGAATAAATCAGTAGAATCACCTTCATGGCACTTTTCTTTCCCCAATTTATTTGCTGGAGAGTTTTTATTTGGTGAAATACTCCAACAGGTGAACTCCAACACAGAACACTTCAGAAAAGCTGCCTCTAAAAGGCTGAGAGCTGCCTTGTCGGATGGAAATACCATTAAACATGAACGGAGAATTTACATCTCGCTTCCAGATAAAAATGACCACGAGAACCATCCAGTTGGCATAGTGAGTAGATTAATTTCATTCACATTTGAAATTTAAATTGCAGATATATTGCAGATAAATTGCAGAAATGCAGATTTCATCTATTAAGTAGCATTGATACTTTGGTGAGAGGTTTTCATGTGATTTCAAAACAAGATCTCCAGACATGATATCTGTGTATTGTTCTCAGTGATCCTTGTACATGAATATGAGGAGTACATGATATGTAATTATTTCATATTGCACTGAATATGAGAATAATTTTCATTATTGTGGTCCTCATTTGTACATTGCCAGCCTTTTTAGCTCTAAAAAAAAATGATAGAAGTGGGGGGGGGGGGATTCTGACATAATTTTACTGCCTATGGTATACCCAACTAACTTTACCGTAAAAGCTCTATTAAACCCCCCTCTCTATTAAGCCCACCTCTCTATCAAGCCTCCCCCCACTTATTGGATTAATATATTTTCCATTATTTATGTTAATTTGAGAGAAAATGTTGTTGAATTTATGCAGTTGACTCGTAAAATAGTATGTTTAATCCACAAAATATGGCACAAAGGACCTCAAAAGCTATCATATACAGTAAAAACCCGTGTATAGAAACCTAGTGGATTAAGAACCTCCAGGCTGAAATTTTGCAATTAGTTCCCCATTGTATAGGAACCTATTGTATAAGAAATTTGAAATAGGTTCTTATTTGTAGAGATCGTGGGTTTTATTCACTGCAGAAGTTTGCGGAAGAATCAGAAATGTTTATAAAATCTGATGAGAAGCTTTTGAAAGCTTCAATTTGGATTTTATGAAAAATTATTATTCTTCCATTTATATCTGTTGTGAATAACACCTCATAACCTCAAGTGACGTTAACTGACAGTGAATGATAGGCCTGAAGTTTGAATTTGATGAAAATAAATTCATGAAAGCCCTGAATTAATTCAAGAACCAATTTAAGAACCTGAACAGCCCCATTTCCCTTTTCCCACTAAATACCCAAAACATAAGGACCTAATTTAGACTGACTTGCAAAACTGTAGGTTCTTACACGCGGGTTTTTATTGTATATCGTTGTCATTTGATTTTGTGAATAAGCCCCCCCTCTAATAAGTCTCCCTCTCTTTTAAGCCCCCCCCTTCTGGAGTGTCCGAAATTAAATAAGCCCTCCATGGGTGTTAATGGAGCTTTTACGGTATGTTATTTGTCTTTGACAATGTTGCCGACTTTTGGAATTTGGAGGGAGTTGTCCTCCAAATCCCCTCCGTGGCGCTGCCATGCCCTTCATGTTGACACAGAAACGTAAAAATGAAATTCTTAATGAATCTCCAAATATATAATGCCAAAGGTTGCAAGAGTTGTTCAGCAACAATTCTTGAGACTATCTTTCAAATTCTTATGTAAGATTCTTGTGTTGACGGGGTGCCATACATACAATGATTTGTTCTCTTTTGATTGAAATATTTAGTTTGAAAAAATGCAGAAATATATATTTTTCATTTCTACAGGAATCCGAAATGAACCAGCCAACTGACCCGAGGATCATAGACTTCATTCACCAGCAAGTTTCTGAAGGCGTTAGGAATGTTAAGGAAATGAAGAGGCACATCAAGTCGTTTGTAAAGAAGGAATTATTTAAAGATCGTGAAGGGCCTGGAACAACGAACAAAAGGTTTTATCCTCGTAATGTGTCCATTCGAAACCACATTTACCTTGCCACTGTCCGTTTAAGGTTCTCGAAAATTGACCAAGTGAATTTAGACGAGAAGATAGAAGAATGGAAGAGACTGAATCCAACCGATTTCTTTTTTTTCCGTAAATATTCAGATGTCAAATCAAACGAAGATTTAGAAAGCGAATGCCAAACTGCAGATGAAGGCGTCATTACAACGGAAGATGTCAACATTAGATCACCAACGTCAAGCAACCGACTACTGCTTATTCATCAGACTGCTTGGCAAAGAAGGTTACTCGCTCGATATGGGAATGAGATGAGCATGCTTGATGCTACTTACAAAACTACTAGATACTCGTTGCCACTCTTCTTTCTCGTCGTAAAAACAAATGTTGACTACCAGGTGGTCGGCTCGTTCGTTATACAGGATGAAATTACAGCTTCAATTGCCGAGCCCTTGCAAATAATCAGGGGATGGTGCCCAGAATGGAATGCCAAGTACTTCATGGTAGATAAATGCGATGAAGAGATCAATGCCATTGAATCAGTCTTTCCAGGTAATTCGCTTTTGGCTATTTTGTTTTGAATTTAAAGCCACTTGAGAACTGGTATTGATTGGGAGAGACCTTTTAGCTTTTCTACGAAAGAGTTTGGATCGAACGATATTTCTATACATTTTGATGCGAAAGGCTCGATTGAGTGGCCTTGGAGCTCCTATCACTATTGTGCTCGTTCGAAAGTTATAAAAATATTGTTCGATCCCGGGGGGGGGGGGGGGGGGGGGGGGGGGTACTTCACATATTTTGGGTACGGGATGTGCCATCGGGAAGGGTATCGATTTTCGCGATTTTGGTATAAGGAACGGTATCGTAAGGAACGGCCTGTAAGTTCATGGCGAGGAGTGGATTGATCCCGAAAACGTACTTTTTGGTCATATTCGGTCATGTTATTGAGGAGTCATGACCGTCTGAAATTTTAGTACCCCCCCCCCAATAAAAGCGTGCTTTTGATTTAATTAATTTGCACAAGGTTACATATATGGTTCATACCTTAAAACTTCTTTGGAACATAAAACATACATCATTTACCGTCATATCTCCTCAGATTGCCGAGTTTACTTGTGTGACTTTCACCGGGAACAGGCATGGGAAAGGTGGCTTTCGCTTACGGAACATGGTGCACGTGGACATCGAGAAGAAATTTTATGTCGCATCAGAAGAATTGCTACAGCTTCAACCAAAGAGTTCTTCTACCAGGCTGTAGATGATCTAAAAGACAGCGAAGTATGGAAGAACAACCCAAAGTTGCAGAACTGGTTCGGAAAGACCTGGCTTCCGGAGCATGAGGTACGCGGTGTAGTTTCGTTATTCGTAGATTCACAAGGGTAAATTGATACGGTATAATGGTTTACATTCTCTCTGCAAACAGGTCGCTAAAAATGAAGGTCTCTTTTGAATCAGGTATTTGTTCATGAATGGGATCCTTTTCTCCAGAAGGCATCTCATGTGTCTTAGCAAGGTGTTCTATGTTCTGCCATAAAGCAATGAATCGGCAGAGGTTATATGTGGTTGATAAAGGATGCATTTTCCCCCGTTATTTCAGCGGTTCGAAATTCTATAAGTCTTTTTTCTTTCGTAGAAATGGGCAACTGCATTTCGTGAAGAAACTTTCAATCTGATCATAAAGACCAACAACGGCGTGGAAAGGCAAAACAGAGAACTAAAACATGGATTCCTGAAAGATTACAATGACACATCACTGAGTGGTTTAATGACTGTCCTCGTAGAACAGTACCTGCCAGACAAGTATGCCAAGTAAGTTATTATTATTTTTTGGTTCATGAACGTTTAGGTTTATTTTGTACGAGAATTCCATGCCCCTGTATTGAAGCTGACGAAAAAATTGAACAATGGGTAATGTTGTGGTTGAAAAATAAGAAAGTTGCACTCTTTGACAGAAAATGATGCTCAACAGACAATATTTGGACTTTTGACTAATGCAATTGTACAATTGTAAGAAAGAAGACTGGTATGACTTGAAAACCAGTGCTCGATGTATCAGTTAAGTTCAGCTCAGTTTCCTTTCAAAATTATTGCATATAATAGTACAGTAAACACCCGCGTATAAGGACTGAGTGGATTAATAACTTACAGGCAGAAATTACCGAATTAAGCCCCTATTTTATAAGAACTAATCATTTGAATTAACTGTACATGCAAAATTGTCATGGGTGTTTACTACTTTATTACCTGACTGACGTTTCAAAAACGAGGCAATGCAACAATCCCGCCAATCCCATATCGCATATTTCCCGCCGTTTTCCCGTAGCCTTGTATAATGCGATAGAAGGACGCGTTTTTGTCACCACAGCAACTAATTTTGATCTTTGAGAATTACAATGAACTCAAACGACATAAAAATGACAAAATGCATTTGACTAAACGATATAAGACAAAATTACAAGCTATCAGGTAATGAAACTCATACTAACCGGTTTTGTAGTTGTACAGGAAAATATAAAGACATCGGTCTTATTGCACAGACCTTGCAAGCTCGGTCTGTACTTTTAAGACCTCGGGCGTTATATTTTCCTGCACAACACAAAACCGGTTAGTATGCGCATAGCATACCTCAAAAATGCTCTGCAGATATGTACATTCCAAAATAAAAGAAATACATAAATGCTGTTGAGTGACCTTTCAGCAGTTGCTAGAAATTCAAAAGACCCACACCGTTGATTCATTGTATTTCTGAATCCGGTTTCATTTCAGTTTCCATTTCCTTACTTAGGTACGTTGAAGCAAATAGCAAGTATTCTGGGCGCTTTCGAAAGTACAATGCCTTAGTGCCAGAGTACCTGAAAAACAGACCCCGGCCGTTCGTTGACCATTGCTTAAGACGGCTGACCACATCGGAGGACATATCGGAGCATGACATAGTGTCCTTAGATCCAGTGACTGGATTATTTAGAGTGAAAAGCAAGCATACATCAGAATGGTACAACCTTAGCTTTGGAGCAAGAGAAGAGATGCCCAGATGTTCATGCAAGGACTGGTTGTCATCATTCATGCCATGCAAGCATTTCCTGGCAGTGATGCGTTTGCGTTCTGAGTGGTCCTGGAAAAAATTACCTGCCAAATATGTCAGTTCTCCATATTTCATTACAGACAGTGAAATTGAGTTCGGTAAGACAGCTGATGTGGCATTAACTGAAGACGAAAACACGGCCCCCGATGAGTTGCCATCACAAGAGAATGTTCTTGATGAGGAAATTGTGCATGCTTTACCAAAAAGTTCATACACAAAGAGAAGCAAGGCGTCAGCCTGTAGAGAAGTTCTTGGACAGCTGAAGTCCCTTTCCTATCTCGTTGATGATGATGAAGCAATTTCAGAACTCCTTGATGGGCTGATCGAGCTGAGAGAAGATTTTAAGCGCCATGTGCAACAAGAGGACGGCATAGATTTGGAGAAACAGCCAAAAAGACCCATCTGCAAGGATTACACCTCAAAAAAATCCGCCAAAATTCCACTGCGTCTTTCGAGAAAACGACCCTTTTCAGGACGAGTTGGTGTCGGTGCAGGGAATAAACGAAAAGTACAAGAAATAAAAGTTGGTAAAGAATCGGATTCTTATGTTGAGAATGACGTCGAAGAAACACAGAACCTTCTAAAGATGTACAAACTGCCCGATGAATTTGCAGATTATTGTGTATCTGATAAGAGGGAGCTAAATGATGCTAGCAATGAAAAAACCAAAGGCAAAATAATCAAAGAAGAGCAACCATATTGTAATCAAGGCGTATCTGATAAGCGGGACCCAAAAGATGCTAGCAACGTAAAACCCAAAGGCAAAATTATCAAACAAGAGCAACCATATTCTAATCAACGCAAAAATGCGTCTGAATTTGATTTCAGACAAGCCTCAGAGATAGGGAAAGATAATGACGAGGATGAAATAACCATTACAGGCTACATGCCTCCAAAACGAGTACAACGACCAAGGCAAAGAGTTCTGAAGTTCACATATTTTGAAAAAGAAGAAATATTGGGGGATCATATGCTTACAGACATGACTATAAATCTTGCCCAAAATGCTTTGAAGAAGCAGTATCCCGAGAACTCTGGCTTCGAAGATACACTTTTAGGAATCATACCGGATTTTTCAAAGCATTCGGGGAATTCACGATATATTCAAATTCTCCATACGGGAAGCTTGCACTGGGTCTGCATTGCAAATGTCTCCAAAGAAGGCTGTCTTTGCCCTGAAAATGTGAATTTGTATGACAGCTTAAATTCAAATGGAAAGATCAATCCCCACACTCAAGACCAAATTGCAGACTACTTGTATTTGCCAAATGCCCCAGAAATACATGTTGATGTGCAGCCAGTTCAGCAACAAACGAACGGCACAAATTGCGGCCTTTTCGCCATTGCCTATGCTGTAGATCTTGCTTATAATGAGGATCCAACAACGATTCGTTACGACGAAAGAAGGATGCGATCACACCTGGTAGAGTGCTTGACGGAAGGAAGTATGACGCCTTTTCCAAGGCGGGAAAGGTATCGATTTTGTGGAAAGAGACCTATAAAACGGAAAAACATCGAAATATTTTGCTTTTGTCGCAAACCATATAGGAAGAATGAGCGAATGGCAGACTGTGACAAATGTGGAGAGTGGTTCCACCAAGATTGTGCAGACATTCCAGATGACGTCTTCAAAAGGGAATGTCACTGGGAATGTAGTGAATGTAAAACGTAGTAAGAACCTGTACATAAATTTGAGACTAAACCTGATCTTGTCCTAACATTGGAAGAAAGTTGACTAGGCTATCAGTCACAAGGTTTCCACAAGGTTAAAATCAACCTTGGGCTGGCCTAAATTAAACTTATTGGCATTTTTCGAGCCATTTACAAGGTTACAGCAAGGCCATAACTACAGAATGTAGTCGGCAGATGATAACACTGTAATTAGCTAACTCAAAAGTTTGGTACTTCCTTGCCTCGTGTTGATAAGTAAAAAATCATACTTTGTCAATTTATTACCACAATTTTCAAACTTGAAGCGAAAGAAACACTCTAGTACAGGGCAGGATTGGTTTTATGACAGAGTTTGTTGGTATGGTGTTTTTGTGCCGGGTGTCCCAAAAAAAGTAATCCTGTTTGAAAGTCACGAAAACTTTATCATGAGGCCGATCTTCAAATTTCTTTCTTTGGCAAGTAGATCAAAGACCTAATAATTTTTCCAGGTGAAGCCGATTTTGTGGTTGGTTTAGAATTAGTAAATTTAGCTCCTTTTATAGCTGTCTGATTTTAAACATATTGCAAAAAACATTGATTGATGATTACCAGATTAATTTCTTTTCACTCAATAAAACCGATCCCCGTTTGAAAAAGTACTACTCCCTGAATATCTGAGCAACAATATTGAAAAGTGTCTTGCTTCTTTTCTGATATATTCAGTCAGATTCAGTGATTTACCCTGCTTCATTTGGTCATTCCTTCCCATACAATGTTGCTTAGATAGTTTAGCTCAGAATGACATTTCTCACTGCGTTATTTTATACCCATTAAGTAAAGAAAAACGAACACTTTACCATCCTTGAATAATTTTGTGTCAACATGTACAGTATCTTTTGTCCTACGCTTGAAGTAGATTGTTTTTTGACTGTGAATTCTACTGATGTATCGCACGATAGCTGAAAACGAAGTCGCCACTGACAGCACTTAAAATTAAAAAGAAATTATCAGAAAATATAGTGTTGCCAATTATGCCTATGTCGTCGCAAACTTCCGAATTAGATCTAAAAGAGCCAGGTAGCCAGGTAGCCAGGTTGCCAGGTTTTATCACCAACTAATGGAGGCAAAGGTCAAAGGTATTGACTTTTTACGTAAACTCTTAATACTAATTTTAGGAGATATTAAAGAAGGGGGTACAAACGTCGCTCTCTTTGAGCGTCACCCATTATGGCTGCAGGACAAGCAAGTAACACATACTCTCCGGTAAAGATTTCAATAAAAAAAACAGTTTTAAACCCAAATTGGTGTTTTTTATAACAAATTTTGCATTTTGATATTTTGAAGTGACTGGAAACTTCTCTGGTAAACTGATGGGCATAATGGGCGACAAAAATAGCAATTAGCCTCAGTCAGACATCATGGCCTTAAATCTCAATCAGAAATCACTTTGAATAAGATTTTCCAAGCAATTGCAACTTTGTTACCAGTCGTCGGTCCACTGAAATGTCTCTTGCTAGTCGGCCATAATGGGCGACCGGCCACAAAAGGCGACGCTACTCTAGCTAGGAAAGATATCCTCAGATTTACAATACGTATTTCATTGGTAAAAACTCCCTAAAAACTCTAAAAATAATAGAAGACATTTGGCCATTGTCAAGGGTTTTCTTCTCTTCGTGACCAGGGAAGATTTGAACCCACGGAGGTGGTTTTATGCCAAATTTCATGTTGGAGTTTGCTGCCTGCATTTTCAAAATCATCCCATCGGCTGTATCAATGTTTCTGAAAATGAAAACCTTCCCTATAGTTGGCCGATTTCTACAATCATCGTGCTAAAGTTCTGCCAAGTCAGAGGATTACACCGCTGCGCTGCAGCGTCTTCGACGCGGAGGAGGAAAAATCTAGCGACGAACAAGACTCGGGATCTTGGGATTGTTTTCCGATAAACGAGTATCTGACAAAACATGAACAATTAATGAGCACCTAATACTGAATGACATTTAGTGCCTACCAATGTAATAGCCATGTACAAGCCTTGTACTTATGGACTTGTAACCTTGTTCTAGCCTAGAAAAGCCTTACAAAGCTAGTAAGATTCTAAGTTACAACCAGTCTAACACAAAAGGTGTTGTGGTGCAGTGGTGTAATCCTCTGACTTTGCAGCCAGAACAGTCCGGTGGACAGGGTTTGATACCTGGTAGAGCCCCACCACTTGAGTGTCATGACAAGGGGTCGTGTACTCGATTAGGTCTTCTCTACTTCTGCGGTCCCAGTGCTTGGCGCTAAAAAACGCAACTTCACCTTCAACACAAGGTTTCCACAAGGCTCATCAGCATTTTTTGAGCCATTTACAAGGTTACAGCATGGCTTTTCTTAGCCTGCGTGCAGACTACTGATATCTTTTCAGAGAGACAGAGAGGTTTCTCCTCCAGTAGGTCTCTACTGGAGGAGAAATCTCTCTGAAAAGAAATCAGTAGAGTCTGCATGCAGGCTAGGCTTTTCTATGTTAGGACAAGTTTACAAGGCCATAACTACAAGGCTTGTGTACATGGCTATTACCAGGCCTTGTATTTTCGTATATTAGGTGCATTTTTGCATGGCCAGTACTGTAAGCATGTTGTACATGAATACCATGAGTGAAATTTTCATTCTCACAATTATTGTGTTCTTTCTGACCAGCCACATGATTATTGATTATCAAATTTTGTAGTGTTAACTTCATAGATAGTATAGTGTTTATTATTGTTGGCGAGATGAAGTGCTGACCCTATTGTTTTGATACATTGTGTTTCAGCTTTGTTGAGAGCGAATTGACGATGGGGCTCACGTTGTGATGCGCATCGCTGCTTTTGTTTCTTCCGTTGTTCTCAACGATCAAGCTAATTTGCATATTACGTAAATGAAGTAAATCAGTACTGTGCTTGCGATCTGGAGCCCTTTTTGGGGGATTCTTGAGGCTCACAACTCAGCCTGTTCGTATCCCCAACAAATTAATAAAGTATCCTGCACAAAAAAACAAGGCCATGTAATAGCCATGTACAAGCCTTGTACTGTAGTTATGGCCTTGTAACCTTGTAATAGCCCAGAATAGCCTTGCTGTAAAATTGTAAATGGCTTGAAAAATGCTAATTAGAACTTGGAATCTTACTGATAGCCTTGTAATTTTCTTCCAAGGTTAGTACAAGGTCATAACAAGGTTATAATCCCTGCTACAAGGCTAAAACTTGGCCAGTACAAGGCCAAGTTTAGCCTCCTTGTATTTTTGTACAGGATAAGATAAGTCAAGACCGGAAATTTTTCCTCTTGCATCTTCAGTCCGTTTCGTTCGTTGTTTGCATTTATTGAGTTGAATGTTTCATTGTACTCTCCCCCACAGTGGCTTAGTGGAATGAGTATAACTTTATTGAAAATATTGATGATACAGGGTTTTCTATCTAAGATCATTTGCAAATGCAATGTCCTGTACAAAAATACAAGGCTAAACTTGGCCTTGTACAGGCCAAGTTTTAGCCTTGTAGCAGGGATTATGACCTTGTACTAACCTTGGAAGAAAATTACAAGGCTATCAGTAAGATTCCAAGCTGCAACCAGTCTAACACAAGGTTTCCACAAGGCTTCTACAAGGCTAATTAGCATTTTTCAAGCCATTGCAAGGTTACAGCAAGGCTATTCCAGGCTATGACAAGGCCATAACTACAAGGCTTGTACAAGGCTATTACATGGCCTTGTATTTTCGTACAGGGTGCCATCGTCGATTCCATTGCACCAACCTGGGAGTAATGTCCGTTTCAAATTGTCTTAAATAGCTCAGTCAGTGCAAGTACACATTAATAAACCGCTTATAAAAACATTAGGCTCAAGTTTGGAAAGCTAAAAAACTGCGCTACCTGTTTTCATCATTATCAAAAAAATACTGTATAATGATCTACATGAAGAATTATGCATGTCAGCAATAAAAAAGAAATTCAAAAATATGCTAGTAAGAAGCTTTTGTAACTTGCAGCCTAAATTCCAAGGAAACTCAAACTTTTGATGCTGTACAATAACAGCAAATGTGATGATGTTATACCCATACCCCCCATACCAAAAAAGTGGTGAGAGCAGGGATCAGTTGTGTTGACATCTTGCAAAGTAATTTGTGAGCCCTTCTTACAAAAATATATTTGGGCTTTAAAAATAGAGGAAAGTCATCAGAAATTTTTGGCAATAGGATTTTAGAAACTACCTAGCTCCTGACCTATTTTATTATACAAAAGTAGTGTAGGGTGTCGGCGTTGGTAATCAGACACATGTGAAAAACTCTTGAAAACCAACAGAAAAGTATATTAAAATTAATGAAATCCATCAGAGAGGGTATCTCTTATGTATGTAAGTATGTCTGTATGTATGTATGTATGTAACATTTTGCCATACTGATAAAATTAAATGTAAAATGAATTTAGGGAAAAAAATTCTAATCACTAACAATTAATAAAAGCCTTCGAAGTCTATTTACAGGTGTATAATCATAATACAATAATATACAGTAAGTATAAAAGTTAGAAATGTAATCTAAAAAACACCTCTGGTTTAAATGGCAGGGATAGCATTAAAAAGGTCAGTGCGACTTTGTTTCCATGATGGTCCCTCCAGAGGCGTCATTGAAAGAAAAATGTTACGAAAGAAAAGAAAAACAACATTTACAGTATGTCTCAGAAGTTGAGATTAAATGCTACTTTCTCATCAAAGATTGTTGGTAGACAGTTCTGTTCAGCTTTTAGAATTTCAATAATATACATATATGGGCTGTTTTCTTGTTTTTGGAGGTCATTAAAGAATTTGTTCTTGATCTAATGCTTGAAGTTGTTGACACTTGTAGCAGATTTTAAATCAGAGTGTAGACTGATTTAAGACTTGGTACTGAAAGCTAGCATTATACCAAACATCTTTACGAAAAGCCTTCTTAAATGTAAAATACGCTGAAACCTGTTGCTTTTGTTGTGCTTGGCAGTGTATAAGTTGTTGTTGTGAACATCTCACCCATAGATTCAAAACTCTGAATCCGTTGCCAAACGAAGCAAAAATCTTAAGCAGCCAAAGAAATTGGATATGTGTAACATGTGAGCAACACATACTGTAGGATTTTTTGGTAAATATCTGTACAGCACGTAGATCAATCAAAAGTTGTAATGAGATCAAAATAACATTCTTCTCACGCATCTTCCAGTTTACAGATTCGTTTGCGTGTACCGAGAGCTCTCCACAATGTCATTATGAGAACTGATAGTCGAACAATTGCTTTCACATTCAACGATAAGAAAACAAGACAAGAAAATAGGGGGGATGTGACCAAATTCTGATGCACTTAGAAGATTGGGGTGAGAATCTTTTTTCTGTGAATTTTCTGATATTTCTGTGTTGTGAAAAGAATGTTTACTGAAAGATCAAGCTCGTAGTTTATGCAAAGCAGCATAATATTCTTGTGCAATAGCTTTAGTATCACTGCGGTTTACCCCATGATAATGACATCTCATTTTTGCAGAACAAAAACAGCATTACTTGCAAAGTCAATTGACTAAATTAAAAGGCAATATACCAACCAATTATTATTACTCAGTTTAGTTAAATCAATCAGCAATGCAAACCATTTAACTTTTAAATTAAACGTACCCTCCTGTTCATAATGCACAGGAAAAAATGACTTCATTCAATTCATCATGGCCAACCAACAAAAGAAAGAATGCATTTGAAAACATTGTCATCAAATACTTTGAGAAAGTGATCAAGGTGAAGTTGCGTTTTTAGCGCCAAGCGCTGGGATCCAAGAAGTAGAGAAGACCTAATCGAGTCCGTGACCCCTTGTCATGACACTCAAGTGGTGGGGCTCTACCGGTATCCAACCCTTCTGTGCAGCTAACTGTTCTGACTGCAAAGTCGGAGGATTACACCACTGTGCTGTGCCACAACACGTTCATGCATGAAAATAGAATACAAAAATCTATGCACCAGCCTGCCTGCATCCCCTGCTATTTCTGTTATTTCATGGAGAAATTTTGACAGTGGGGGATGGACGCAGGATACTATCCACCTCATCCAGCCAACAGTGGCGACACACGCGAAACAAGCACACACCTAACCACGATATTCTCAAATTGTCTCAGATCTGTTTCAGATCGGCGTTTCAGATCAACACAATATCCAGACAGTATCTAGATTAGTGCCCTACTAGAAAAGGATAGTCAGGCCTACGACGATGAGTGAGTAGGGTACGTGTTGACTCGTGTTGATCTGGATAGCAAATAAACATGCTAAGATTGTATTTGTCAAGTCATCTTTGACGCAAATAAAACATTGCCTACATATCACCTGTTGTAGTGTTCCTCTTGCTTACAATATCTCAAAAAAGTTTATAGCTAAATAAATAGCAATAGTAGAGGGTACCTTTCTAGCCTATACTAGAAGTACAGCTAGGCCTATTTTTAATACTTAATACTTACCCAATCACTTCAGTTTCTTTACGTCGCCATATGCAATTTCCTCTGTATTTAGCTCTGAAGAAGCCTCGTATGCTGCGGCAAAATATCAGCTCGTATATATAATCAATATTTCATAAAAAATAGTTGTCTTTTCCTTCGTGTTGTTTGAACATTTGGTTGGCTTTGCCGCCAAAATCAAAAACCAACACGCAGTTGAGATGAGAGTTGCTGTTGTTGTTCCCGAATTGGAGGGGATTGGAGAATCATCATTGTATCAAGTAGACCCCCGGGGCCAAAGAAAAGCAGGCAAAGTCAAAAACCAAAATGTTTGAGAAAATATGCCCAAATACCAGAAATACCTGTCAGAGGTGTAGGAACCAGAGGGCATTGGGGGCACGTGCCCTCCTAAGATTTTGCAATAAACAAAGAAATGCCCTTTCTATTTTCAGGAAGTGCCCCTTAAGAAAAAGTGCCCTTGAAGTGTCGTGCCCCCCCAAGACTTGAGATGCTTGCTACGTGCCTGATACCTTTCCATTCACCTGGTAATGTTGGTTTTGTCTGTGATTAACTTTTCTTATGAATTATCTAGTTTTTTTAATATCTACCGGGTGCGCCAAAATAAACTATGCACGTTTGGCAGGCCACAATAAATCGTACACAGGTCCGATTTTGAAGATTTATGACTTAATCGTTAGCAGAAAGCCTGAATTAGATACTGGGATTTTTGCAAATTTTTTCATTTTCAGTTTTTAGAGCTAAAAGCGAGTTTCCTAAAATTTTAGTTTTCGAAAAACACTGAAAACGATCAAAAAGCATCCATCAAGTTTTCCAAAGAATCGACATGAATGGGCAAAGAGAGACCTTGTTCGTGGTGATTTGGGATTTAGAAATCGACCAATTGTAATCTGCTGTACGAGAATTCGTACTGCACCCCTAAATCCCCCTGAAAACGTTTTCTCTTTGTTCATTCATGTTAAATCTTTAGAATTTGATAGACGTTTTTTGGTCGTTTTCAATGTTTTCGAAAACTAAAATTTTAGGAAACTCACTTCTAGCTCTAGAAATTGAAAAAGGAAAAATTTGCAAAAATCCCAGTATCTAATTCAGGCTTTCTGCTAACGATTAAGTCATAAATATTCAAAATCGGACCTGAGTACGATTTATTGTGGCCTGCCAAACGTGCATAGTTTATTTTGGCGCACCCGGTAGGAAATATTAGTAGGGTGGATCCCACCTGATACGCCCATCTGATTGGATACCCCATACCCCCAACTGAATTGGGTACATTTTGTCTCCATTCCATCACAGCGAAAGGAAACAACAATACAGAATAGATGTGTTCAGCTGACAATTTATAGGCGGGGGCACGTTTCTACTTTTTCGCCTACAACGTAGGAACCCCGGGGGAGGTAATTCACATATTTTGGGTACGGGGATGTGCCATCGGGAAGGGTATCGATTTTCGCGATTTTGGTATAAGGAACGGTATCGATTTTCACGATTTTGGTATAAGGAACGGTATCGATTTCACGATTTTGGTTAAAGTATAAGATCGGATATACATTTTCGGAAAATTGGTATAAAGTCGGGTATGCTTTTTCGGAAAATTGGTATAAGGAACGGGTATGTTTTTGAAGCTTCGATGGCACGTCTCCGACCAAAACCTGGTCAAGTAACCCCCCTCCCCCCGGGGTAGGAACCAAACGTTAGGTACTTGTTTATGGCAAATACATCTAGTTTTTAGCGTCCACGTCGAACTAGGCAACACCGGCACCCTAAGATAGTTACCTGCTGGGGAGTGCCGTAGGCCAGGGGGATACTTCTCGACCAGTACTTAGTAGCCGAAAATGTAGGAACGTGTCCCCGCCTATAAATTGTCAGCTGAGCACATCTATCCGGTATTTTTGGTTTGGTACTCATCTACTCATCCTAGCAAGATCCTTTCTTCGTCCTACATAACATACGGGTATCATTAAGATCCCCAGTGTTTGATCAATACTCGTAGAAGACCTGCACACAATTTAAACATTGCTGTTCAGGGGCCACATAGGCATTTATCTAGCAGAGTTAAAGTTTCAGCTCTGGCGTGGCGCCCATGGTATAGCCTCCCCTTCCTTGGTCAAAGATAGGTTGAACATTTCTTGCGAAAAAGAAATAACCTTTATTGAATAAGCCATAGCCATGTAAATTTTAGGCCTTTCAAAACAATATTTTGAAATAGGAAATACATCATTCGAAAGCTCTTTTGGTGCAAATTAATAATATTGGATTGAAATTATTAAATTCGAAAATTTGACCGGTCAAAACTTGAAACATTTGATTTCGCGCATTTTGATTGGTGATTTTTAGGCCTTTCAAAAAGGGATTTTGAAAAAGGAAATACATCATTCGAAAGCTCTTTTGGTGCCGATTAATCATATTGGATTGAAATTATTAAATTCGAAAATTTGACCGGTCAAAAATTGAAACATTTGTTCTCGCGCATTTTGATTGGTGATTTTTAGGCCTTTCAAAAAAGGATTTTGAAAAAGGAAATACATCATTCGAAAGCTCTTTTGGTGCAGATTAATAATATTGGATTGAAATTATTAAATTCGAAAATTTGACCGGTCAAAAATTGAAACATTTGTTTTCGCGCATTTTGATTGGTGATTTTTAGGCCTTTCAAAAAAGGATTTTGAAAAAGGAAATACATCATTCGAAAGCTCTTTTGGTGCAGATTAATAATATTGGATTGAAATTATTAAATTCGAAAATTTGACCGGTCAAAAATTGAAACATTTGTTTTCGCGCATTTTGATTGGTGATTTTTAGGCCTTTCAAAAAAGGATTTTGAAAAAGGAAATACATCATTCGAAAGCTCTTTTGGTGCAGATTAATAATATTGGATTGAAATTATTCAATTCAAAAATTTGACCGGTCAAAAATTGAAACATTTGTTTTCGCGCATTTTGATTGGTGATTTTTAGGCCTTTCAAAAAAGGATTTTGAAAAAGGAAATACATTATTCGAAAGCTCTTTTGGTGCAGATTAATAATATTGGATTGAAATTATTAAATTCGAAAATTTGACCGGTCAAAAATTGAAACATTTGTTTTCGCGCATTTTGATTGGTGATTTTTAGGCCTTTCAAAAAAGGATTTTGAAAAAGGAAATACATCATTCGAAAGCTCTTTTGGTGCAGATTAATAATATTGGATTGAAATTATTCAATTCAAAAATTTGACCGGTCAAAAATTGAAACATTTGTTTTCGCGCATTTTGATTGGTGATTTTTAGGCCTTTCAAAAAAGGATTTTGAAAAAGGAAATACATCATTCGAAAGCTCTTTTAGTGCAGATTAATAATATTGGATTGAAATTATTAAATTCAAAAATTTGACCGGTCAAAAATTGAAACATTTGTTTTCGCGCATTTTGATTGGTGATTTTTAGGCCTTTCAAAAAAGGATTTTGAAAAAGGAAATACATCATTCGAAAGCTCTTTTGGTGCAGATTAATAATATTGGATTGAAATTATTAAATTCGAAAATTTGACCGGTCAAAAATTGAAACATTTGTTTTCGCGCATTTTGATTGGTGATTTTTAGGCCTTTCAAAAAAGGATTTTGAAAAAGGAAATACATCATTCGAAAGCTCTTTTGGTGCAGATTAATAATATTGGATTGAAATTATTAAATTCGAAAATTTGACTGGCCAAAACTTGAAACATTTGTTTTCGCGCATTTTGATTGGTGAGTTTTAGGCCTTTCAAAAAAGGATTTTTATAAAGGAAATACATCATTCGAAAGCTCTTTTGGTGCAGATTAATAATATTGGATTGAAATTGTTAAATTCGAAAATTTGACCGGTCAAAAATTGAAACATTTGTTTTCGCGCATTTTAATTGGTGATTTTTAGGCCTTTCAAAAAAGGATTTTGAAAAAAAGAAATACATCATTCGAAAGCTTTCTTGGTGCAGATTAATAATATTGGATTGAAATTATTAAATTCGAAAATTTGACCGGTCAAAAATTGAAACATTTGTTTTCGCGCATTTTGATTGGTGATTTTTAGGCCTTTCAAAAAAGGATTTTTATAAAGGAAATACATCATTCGAAAGCTCTTTTGGTGCAGATTAATAATATTGGATTGAAATTATTAAATTCGAAAATTTGACCGGTCAAAAATTGAAACATTTGTTTTCGCGCATTTTGATTGGTGAGTTTTAGGCCTTTCAAAAAAGGATTTTGAAAAAGGAAATACATCATTCGAAAGCTCTTTTGGTGCAGATTAATAATATTGGATTGAAATTATCAAATTCGAAAATTTGACCGGTCAAAAATTTAAACATTTGTTTTCGCGCATTTTGATTGGTGAGTTTTAGGCCTTTCAAAAAAGGATTTTGAAAAAGGAAATACATCATTCGAAAGCTCTTTTGGTGCAGATTAATAATATTGGATTGAAATTATTAAATTCGAAAATTTGACCGGTCAAAAATTGAAACATTTGTTTTCGCACATTTTGATTGGTGATTTTTAGGCCTTTCAAAAAAGGATTTTGAAAAAGGAAATACATTATTCGAAAGCTCTTTTGGTGCAGATTAATAATATTGGATTGAAATTATTCAATTCGAAAATTCAATTGAAACCCTTTCTCAGTTCCCTCCCGGCTGTCTTTATGTAGTGGCATGGTGGTCTTCTGTATTAATTGTTCTCGTATGAAAGATTTCCGCAAGCTCAGTGCTACAGGTTTTCAGAGTACTTCACCCCTTTCCCGAAGCTTCGCCTCTTGTTCCTTGATACTATCAATTAATTTGCGTTTCGCTTAACACTCCCTTTTACAAAGAACGAAGCTACTGATAAGAAACTGTAGTAGTCTCTTTCCGGGTCCTGCAAACAGAAAGAAACAAGAAACGTCCACTACAACCGACAAGACGTAAATTCAAAGTTAAGAAACATTTTCAATTTATGCACGACTTGCAAATATGTTCTTTAACCAGAAAGTGTATTACGAACGCACATGAAGGTATACTTTTTGTTTATGATTTGGTTCTTTCTGGCATATCTCGGTTCAAAAAGTGGTTCTCGGTGATTTTTGATGAGTAGGAAATTTGGTTTTATGAAACATCAAGGAATTTTACAAAAAAGTTTTACTATAAGAATCTGACCCTAAATTAGAAAAATCGCAACAAAAATCAAAGCCAACCTCCTTATGAAAAAGAAATGACTGTATTGAACTATTGGTCATGCATAGCATAGCATCAGAATGATTTCTATAAGTTCTTTATTGAAGTGCTTCACTGGTGCCTTTTCTGTAACTCTCAGCATATAAAGAAGTCAATGTTTCTCATCACTGCCGAGGTTTACAAAAGTAATTTATAGCTTTCATATTACTGAGATTTAAAGAAATGACAACTTGACACATACCTGAAAATTTTACAATCGCCTATATCGTTGCAAAAAATCAGGACTGTCAGGCTGGCAGCGGACTGAAAATGCTGAATGGACAGGACAACGGAGAATATGCAGACAGAAAAAATACACAATGGCAGGCCTGACAGTCCCTGTTCTTTGCAACGATATATAATCCCATAGCACATTCCACGTTTTCCAATACCCATGCAATAACGTGTTAAACCAAACATGATATCAATTAACCTGTTTTACAAAGGGAACTGATGCCAAAAGAAATAGATCAAACTGGCCTATAATGGTACAACAATTAACACAAAGCAAGAGAATAATCCAAATCGATCATACATGCATACTTCCAGAAGGAATTCGACTGCTATTCTACCAACAACAACAAAAAGCCAGCAAGATAAAAAAAACCTCAGGACAAAATGCCATAAATCTGTACCGATTTTAATGATGAAACCATTGATATCATAAAGCAACAGGCCAGATACCTGCAGCAATGCTCTGAACGCTTCCAACCTAAGATGTCAAAAGCTGAGAAAAATATGTGAAACCAGTCTATGAGTCTTAAGTACTGCAACCTTCGCAACCCTTGCAACCCTTGCAACCTTGATTCTCGATAGTTGAGAAAAATATGTGAAACCAGTCTATGAGTCTTAAGTACTGCAACCTTCGCAACCCTTGCAACCCTTGCAACCCTTGCAACCTTGATTCTTGATATCTGAGAAAAAATATGTGAAACCAGTCTATGAGTCTTAAGTACTGCAACCTTCGCAACCCTTGCAACCCTTGCAACCTTGATTCTTGATATCTGAGAAAAAATATGTGAAACCAGTCTATGAGTCTTAAGTACTGCAACCTTCGCAACCCTTGCAACCCTTGCAACCTTGATTCTCGATAGTTGAGAAAAATATGTGAAACCAGTCTATGAGGCTTAAGTACTGCAACCTTCGCAACCCTTGCAACCCTTGCAACCTTGATTCTCAATAGTTGAGAAAAATATGTGAAACCAGTCTATGAGTCTTAAGTACTGCAACCTTCGCAACCCTTGCAACCCTTGCAACCTTGATTCTCGATAGTTGAGAAAAATATGTGAAACCAGTCTATGAGGCTTAAGTACTGCAACCTTCGCAACCCTTGCAACCCTTGCAACCTTGATTCTCAATAGTTGAGAAAAATATGTGAAACCAGTCTATGAGGCTTAAGTACTGCAACCTTCGCAACCCTTGCAACCCTTGCAACCTTGATCTTGATATCTGAGAAAAAATATGTGAAACCAGTCTATGAGGCTTAAGTACTGCAACCTTCGCAACCCTTGCAACCCTTGCAACCTTGATTCTCAATAGTTGAGAAAAATATGTGAAACCAGTCTATGAGTCTTAAGTACTGCAACCTTCGCAACCCTTGCAACCCTTGCAACCTTGATTCTCGATAGTTGAGAAAAATATGTGAAACCAGTCTATGAGGCTTAAGTACTGCAACCTTCGCAACCCTTGCAACCCTTGCAACCTTGATTCTCGATATCTGAGAAAAAATATGTGAAACCAGTCTATGAGTCTTAAGTACTGCAACCTTCGCAACCCTTGCAACCCTTGCAACCTTGATTCTCGATATCTGAGAAAAATATGTGAAACCAGTCTATGAGTCTTAAGTACTGCAACCTTCGCAACCCTTGCAACCTTGATTCTTGATAGTTGAGAAAAATATGTGAAACCAGTCTATGAGGCTTAAGTACTGCAACCTTCGCAACCCTTGCAACCCTTGCAACCTTGATTCTCAATAGTTGAGAAAAATATGTGAAACCAGTCTATGAGTCTTAAGTACTGCAACCTTTGCAACCCTTGCAACCCTTGCAACCTTGATTCTTGATAGTTGAGAAAAATATGTGAAACCAGTCTATGAGGCTTAAGTACTGCAACCTTCGCAACCCTTGCAACCCTTGCAACCTTGATTCTTGATATCTGAGAAAAAATATGTGAAACCAGTCTATGAGTCTTAAGTACTGCAACCTTCGCAACCCTTGCAACCCTTGCAACCTTGATCTTGATATCTGAGAAAAATATGTGAAACCAGTCTATGAGGCTTAAGTACTGCAACCTTCGCAACCCTTGCAACCCTTGCAACCTTGATTCTCAATAGTTGTGAAAAATATGTGAAACCAGTCTATGAGGCTTAAGTACTGCAACCTTCGCAACCCTTGCAACCCTTGCAACCTTGATTCTTGATATCTGAGAAAAAATATGTGAAACCAGTCTATGAGTCTTAAGTACTGCAACCTTCGCAACCCTTGCAACCCTTGCAACCTTGATTCTCGATATCTGAGAAAAAATATGTGAAACCAGTCTATGAGGCTTCAGTACTGCAACCTTCGCAACCCTTGCAACCCTTGCAACCTTGATTCTCAATAGTTGAGAAAAATATGTGAAACCAGTCTATGAGTCTTAAGTACTGCAACCTTCGCAACCCTTGCAACCCTTGCAACCTTGATTCTTGATAGTTGAGAAAAATATGTGAAACCAGTCTATGAGGCTTAAGTACTGCAACCTTCGCAACCCTTGCAACCCTTGCAACCTTGATTCTCAATAGTTGAGAAAAATATGTGAAACCAGTCTATGAGGCTTAAGTACTGCAACCTTCGCAACCCTTGCAACCCTTGCAACCTTGATTCTTGATATCTGAGAAAAAATATGTGAAACCAGTCTATGAGGCTTAAGTACTGCAACCTTCGCAACCCTTGCAACCCTTGCAACCTTGATTCTCAATAGTTGAGAAAAATATGTGAAACCAGTCTATGAGGCTTAAGTACTGCAACCTTCGCAACCCTTGCAACCCTTGCAACCTTGATTCTTGATAGTTGAGAAAAATATGTGAAACCAGTCTATGAGTCTTAAGTACTGCAACCTTCGCAACCCTTGCAACCCTTGCAACCTTGATTCTTGATAGTTGAGAAAAATATGTGAAACCAGTCTATGAGTCTTAAGTACTGCAACCTTCGCAACCCTTGCAACCCTTGCAACCTTGATTCTCGATATCTGAGAAAAAATATGTGAAACCAGTCTATGAGTCTTAAGTACTGCAACCTTCGCAACCCTTGCAACCCTTGCAACCTTGATTCTCGATATCTGAGAAAAAATATGTGAAACCAGTCTATGAGTCTTAAGTACTGCAACCTTCGCAACCCTTGCAACCCTTGCAACCTTGATTCTCGATATCTGAGAAAAAATATGTGAAGCCAGTCTATGAGTCTTAAGTGCTGCAACCTTCGCAACCCTTGCAACCCTTGCAACCTTGATTCTCGATATCTGAGAAAAATATGTGAAACCAGTCTATGAGTCTTAAGTACTGCAACCTTCGCAACCCTTGCAACCCTTGCAAGTTGCAACCTTGATTCTTGATAGTTGAGAAAAATATGTGAAACCAGTCTATGAGGCTTAAGTACTGCAACCTTCGCAACCCTTGCAACCCTTGCAACCTTGATTCTCAATAGTTGAGAAAAATATGTGAAACCAGTCTATGAGGCTTAAGTACTGCAACCTTCGCAACCCTTGCAACCCTTGCAACCTTGATCTTGATATCTGAGAAAAAATATGTGAAACCAGTCTATGAGGCTTAAGTACTGCAACCTTCGCAACCCTTGCAACCCTTGCAACCTTGATTCTCAATAGTTGAGAAAAATATGTGAAACCAGTCTATGAGGCTTAAGTACTGCAACCTTCGCAACCCTTGCAACCCTTGCAACCTTGATTCTTGATAGTTGAGAAAAATATGTGAAACCAGTCTATGAGTCTTAAGTACTGCAACCTTCGCAACCCTTGCAACCCTTGCAACCTTGATTCTTGATAGTTGAGAAAAATATGTGAAACCAGTCTATGAGTCTTAAGTACTGCAACCTTCGCAACCCTTGCAACCCTTGCAACCTTGATTCTCGATATCTGAGAAAAAATATGTGAAACCAGTCTATGAGTCTTAAGTACTGCAACCTTCGCAACCCTTGCAACCCTTGCAACCTTGATTCTCGATATCTGAGAAAAAATATGTGAAACCAGTCTATGAGTCTTAAGTACTGCAACCTTCGCAACCCTTGCAACCCTTGCAACCTTGATTCTCGATATCTGAGAAAAAATATGTGAAACCAGTCTATGAGTCTTAAGTGCTGCAACCTTCACAACCCTTGCAACCCTTGCAACCTTGATTCTCGATATCTGAGAAAAATATGTGAAACCAGTCTATGAGTCTTAAGTACTGCAACCTTCGCAACCCTTGCAACCCTTGCAACCTTGATTCTCGATATCTGAGAAAAAATATGTGAAACCAGTCTATGAGTCTTAAGTACTGCAACCTTCGCAACCCTTGCAACCCTTGCAACCTTGATTCTCGATATCTGAGAAAAAATATGTGAAGCCAGTCTATGAGGCTTAAGTACTGCAACCTTCGCAACCCTTGCAACCTTGATTCTCGATATCTGAGAAAAAATATGTGAAACCAGTCTATGAGTCTTAAGTACTGCAACCTTCGCAACCCTTGCAACCCTTGCAACCTTGATTCTCTATATCTGAGAAAAATATGTGAAACCAGTCTATGAGTCTTAAGTACTGCAACCCTTGTAACCCTTGCAACCTTGATTCTCGATATCTGAGAAAAATATGTGAAACCAGTCTATGAGTCTTAAGTACTGCAACCCTTGTAACCCTTGCAACCTTGATTCTCGATATCTGAGAAAAATATGTGAAACCAGTCTATGAGTCTTAAGTACTGCAACCTTCGCAACCCTTGTAACCTTGATTCTCTATATCTGGGAAGAAAATATGCGACACGAGTCCATATATTCCATATAACTTGTGTATAAATTTATCTAATTTACCCCTATTGTTATGCAAATGAAAAAATTCAAATTGACCAATGAGATTACACCTTACTAAAACTCCAACAAGACCCGTAATTGCCAGGGTACTGGATGTGGTGTAATCAAGCCAGAGTATGAAAAGGAGCAAGAGTTGGAAGCACAGGTTGCAGTCAGAACTGTTTCAGAGGGAGATGGTCATTTACTTGTAGAGATCCTTTCTGATTACAAAGTTAGAGTTGAGAGGCAATGTCAGCAATATGTTTCATTTGCTGATAAACAGTTTATTACTGGTATGTCATCGCAAACAATAGAAGAGGTTGCAAAACAGGCACCCTACATATCAACCATGGAAGATATATTAGAAAATACACCTGTGTTCCTTAGAGCTCATGCAGGGGAAATCCTTCTCATGATGCATGATATTTTCAATGACATTGAGGATGGAGAAATCTTAAAAGCATCCAATGCAGTTGCCAAGGATAGCAGTAATGTAGAATGTGAAGGAGAAGCTAGTGTGTTACAAATCCCTGAGCTCCCCGAGTACTATTCAGATCAGAATTCTGAAGAAGATATCAACTTGAGTGAACTTGATTTGGAGTTAGATGGTTATTTTGAAGATTTTGAAACCATTGACTACTCAGATAATGATGAATGGTAGATTTTGAATCATAGGCACAAAATCACAAAAATCAATTAACCCCTGCCAGTTACAGTACAGTAAAACCTGTGTACAAGAACATACAATTTTGCAAATCAGCCTAACTATGTGTTCTTATGTTTTGGGTATTTAGTGGGAAATGAGTCTGTTCAGGTTCTTACATTGGTCCTTGTTCTATTCATGGCTTTCTGGAATTTATTTCTTCAGATTCAAGCTTCAGGCCTATTATTTACTGTCAATTCACATAATTTGAGTCTATGAGGTACTGTATTGTTCCCAACAGAAATTTTTGGAGGAATCAGAAATGCTCAAATCCAGATAAAAGCTTTCAAAGGTGTCTCATCAGGTAGCATAAACATTTTTTAACCTTCCACAAACTTCTGTTGTGAATTAGATGTTGTGAAAATGTCAAATTTTAGGCTGAATGGGTTCTAATACAATTGGGGTCTAATTGCAAAATTTCAGCCTGCAGGTTCTTAATCCACTTGGTTCTTATGTGCGGGTTTTACTGTAAAGGCCATCAAGCCAAAAGTTTCTATAAGCCCACCCTCTGTTCAGCCCCCCCCACACTTGTAAAAAATTTCAGTAGCTACCAAAGATTTTCCATGTATTTAGCGAAACCAGTTTGCATATTACAGTCTAAGGGCCTGTTTATATGGGGAAAATCATCCCACCTTCCAGCCTGTGAGCTGAGAGGTGAGATCCCACCCTTCTATACGATCCCTTGTAATTTTCATCTTGCGTTTATATGGAAAATGAACCAGCCCGGCTAGGTGAGATCCCACTCTACGAGAGGTGGGATCTCACTGAAGTGGGATGAAAATTTTCCATATAAACGCTGGAAGGTGGGATGAAAAGCTGGAAGGTGGGATGAAATCGTCTGTCTTGCGCACGCGCCAATATGAAAACAAAGGGAAACCTAATCGCTGCTGGCGACAAACACCAATTACGATTGTTATTGTCTGAAATCACGGGCTGGGAGGTGGGATGGAAATGCTGGAAGGTGGGATGAAAATTACATATAAACACACGCAGATTTCATCCCACCTGACAGCTAATAGCCTGGAAGGTGGGATGATTTTCCTCATATAAACAGGCCCTAAGAGGCAAAATAGAGTTTTTGTTTTGCTGTGTTAGTTATGTTGTTTTTAAACCAATTTTGCATTTCAACTACTCTAAAGTTGGAAATTGGTGTTTATATTGATCACATGCACTGTATATCCTATTATTCTTGTGTGCGATATGACAGTATGTCTAATAAAGAAAACGAACGATGTTATGGATTAAAACCTCATTTTTCTCCAGGAAATTGTAAGAATTATTGCATATTCTAGTTTTTAGTGGAATGTGTATTGCTGTTAGTTGTACCTACCATTTTCTTTGCACCACTGTGATGAAGAATAAATGACACTTTGTAGGACAGTGCAGACATCATAGGGCATCTCATTCTAATCAGAACTGCAATTGTCATAGACAGGCCTTTCAAACTTGAATCCACTGAAGTATCTTCCAAAATCCTCTCCTTTCTCCGCCTAGAGACAGCATTTGCATAAAGAACCAGGAATGAAAGTGGGGCACGTTCTTTGAACTCATTCACAATGTCATCATTCTTCAACTTCAACAAATCATCACAGCCTGTCTTTAACAAAACACTTGGATTCTTTGAGCTAGCCATTCTTGATGCTTCATCCAAGGCTGTGTTTTCTACCCATTTGAGGAGACAAGGCCCAAGCTCTTTGCTCTGTGCTAGCTTTTTTATAGCAGCTGCAGTATTACCTTTTGCCAAAGATGCTATGACTGATCTCATATCATCTGACTGAATCTTGATAGATTTTGTACCAGATGGATAATTCATCTGGACCTAAATAAAATTAGAGTACACTGCATCAGCATTAGAGAAAATCAGAGATACGATGTTTTGTTGTGGCTTTGATATTTTCCTACCCTGGGTACCAGAGCCTAACGTTGTCCATAAATCCAAACACTTTACTGTATCTTAATTACAAATTTACAGACTGAATGATAATAAATGAGTTAATTGTGATTGTGAGGATGTAATGTGCTTGTAAAGTATTACCCATTAGAATTCAGGGAAATGTTGGGTACATGTTGAATGATGAAGGGTTGGTTGCTGTCCCAAGGGGGTTGTTATTGTGTTTTTTTTTTAACTTAGTTTGTAATTTTTTATAGCAGACTTACTATTGATTGGTTGGCTCTTGTTCATGGTTGTTAAAACTAGTCCAAATGATAATGCTGCTTTTCCAGACTCCTCTAAATTATTAAACATCCTACATGGAATTCAGAATTAAAGTGGCTCTTTGTTTATTATCATTATTGGTCAAATTCTAGCCTATCAGGTATCAATACCCATTTTTGGATCAAAATGTAAGATACGTACATAAAGGGTTGTTTCTTGTGCAGAATCGCCGGCTGCAACAGCTTGTGTTTCTCTCTCTAATTCTACATCATCAATGCTGAGGAAAGGCAAATCTTCAGGACAAACACATCTTGGCTGGGCATCAGCAGGCATGCAAAATTCACTTGTTTTGATCGATTGTTGCGATAAAGAGTCCTCTTCTTTGCCTTTTGTAAAAATACCTGCAAATGCTTGTGAAGATGTAATTTTCCGAAGAGGGCCAGATGTATGTGGAGAGCTGGAGCAACGTTTCAATCTTTGCAGCTTGATAGGGTCTATTTTGGCCTCGCCACTATTGGGCCTATTTTCATTTTTGAAAAACTGTTCCCTAAAGCTCGAAATTTCACGGATTGCCTTTGCAAATTGGCAAACTTTCGAGTGGCAAGGTTTGCAAGAAACAGGTGACCGTGAAGCAACCTGCGCTATATCTTCTTCAAGAACTTCGCGTATTTTAACAAGATAATCACTGTCCGCTGATGACTTGAGCTGGCCAAAGATTCGGAATGCCGGCTTTACACCGCTGCTGCTGAATTGTACGCCACATAGCCGGCAACGTGAGTCAGCTGATGCCCTCGAATATACTTTTGTTGGAGTTTCTGTTCTTTCTGTCATCCCCTAGAATTTTCTTTGCCGAACTTTGCTAGGCCATTTTATTGCGTTAGGTCATTTGTTTAGCCAAGCCAATTCCGAGAAAACAAATCAATCAATTCAATCGAGTGATTAAGATGGGTATTCCCCTCGCTTGGGGGGTATTCCGATGCGATCGATGATCGATGCGACTGATCGCATCATCAGAACAAGACTATGTTTGGATGGAACCAGAGCCTCCCTTTTCTTCTCATTTTTTCTTTTTTTTATTTTTAAATTTTTAGGCTCTGGTACCCAGGGTAAGGAAATTGAAGAGGAGATGGAAAGTTATCAGCAGCCAAATCAGCAAGGAGTCAATTTCAGATGAAATGATGAATATGAAGACAGAGCATCAACAATTGGACATGCGATACATCAGTGCTTTACTGGATCAAATCAGATTATAAGCAATTCGTTTACAACAGGAGGAAGGAAATCATTGATTTGATAAGTATGTAAGCATGGGGTCATTGTCCAGGTATAGAAAACCCCACTGATCTTCGATCTAGAGGCTGTTTAGCATCAGATATTGTGCAGAATCAATTATGGAAGGAAGGTCCTTTGTGGCTTAGAGGTCCCCCAGAAGAGTATCCTGTTGTTGATTCAAATCTTGATTCGGAGGAAGTCTTAGAAGATTGTTAAAGGGATTCCATTCTCCCAAGAGGACAAAATACATGAATTTATGCGAGTGTCATCAAATTTTAGGAGGGAAATTTGCTCATTGTTTTCATTCGTTTTTGCAGGTTTTTGGAAGGGACTTTCTGCAGAAAATCACCCATATCGACGGGAACGATTAAGGCCGGGTAAATTACTGAACCTAATTGAACATATTGGCAATAAAACAAGACAGTTTTCAATAGTATTGCTTTGATATTCATGGAGTAGTGGCCTTCCAAGCGGTGATTCTTTTTTCTGACTCACCCGGTAGGGTTAAAGGGAATATGAATCGAAACTTTTTTTCATGAAGTACAGTCAATTTGATGTCGCTGATCATGAAGATCGCAGTTAAATTTAGGATAATTGCTCACAAATCACGATAATTCGCCTCTAAAAATGACGATTTGATTCCATAAGTGGTTCCGAAGTCTGGGGTGAGTAACAGGATGCGACGTAAAGGGTTTGTCATGATTTGGGAAGCGTGGTGAAACACAGTGAAGCACGAAGCAAAGAACCAGGTAGCAGAATGTCGTCCAGCAGTGAAAGTAATAATGGATCTGGTCTAGATGATTCAATGAGCTCATCAAGCCATGAAGATGAGCCCATGGCAGTTTATGGAGGAGTTTTTCAGCCCTACCAACACGAACCGCTAGCATCGTCGACTGATGAATCTGATGAGGAAGGAGGTGAACAAGACGATGGCCGCCATGACGATGATCGGCCTGAGGATGAAGATGGAATTCGACCTTCTCAGTTGCGGGATAGGTTCGAGGGAGAAATTGCCCTGAACCAATGGTGAGTCTAGGCTTTCACTTTATTTTGTAATTGTTTAATCAAAGTTTTTAGGCTCCTCTCGGTTGAAACACTGTGTACCTTGCACCCAATGGAGGTGTTAGGCAGTTAGGCCAATATTTCCACAAGGCTGCCAGCAAGCAACCAAAACAACTCAACGGACGTGGACGTGTAATAATGTTGACTTTGCTCTAACTCCACAGGTGCTCTTGTACAAAATGTGCAACGGAATCCTTGGCAAGTGCACGAGAATATCATTGCTGCAGGGAAGTACATGCAGCTTACGGCAAATTGGTATTCGATGGTTCTACGGACAGATACAGTTGCGTAACCGAGCACAAAGATTTCAAGGCCGTAACAAACAAGGAAGTCCTTTTGCTTGCTGGTCCACTCTTGAAAGCGAAGAATGGGAAAGCATACAGACGAAAAGCTGGAGTTAGTGAGAATGAGTGAGTAAAATCTATATCTGAGTGTATTTCTTCTGAAGTTATTGAGAGCTGAGCACATTTCCACATCTTTGGTGAAGGTTGTCATACAGTTTCTTGAACTGTTATGTTATGTGTCGATGTGTTTCCTTGACATGTCACACTTGGCAAGTTGTCCTATTTGGTGCAATGTCTCTAACATTTTATAGTGATTGTCATTTTAAACCCGTGCTCGGTTCTTCATCTGCCTGAGTTTCTTATAAATAATAGCATGTAAACACCAATAATTAATGTCTCAGATAGTTTGGCAGAGAGATAACTAAGAATTATTAACAAGTATGATTCTTTGGCACTATTTCCATACTGTTCAACCGATTTCTTAGAAGGTTTACTTTGTTAGAAAAGAGATGATAACTTCTGGATGTATATATTTTTCTCAGTTACCTCAATGTTATGGATACTAACACATAAACTAGTCTGTCAAAAACTTGCTATATTTACATGTATTTATTTTTATAAGAAACTGAGGATTTCGGCCAGTACTGAAACTTTCTTAAATTATCAGATTTTGAGTACTCAGAGTTTCTTATGAGTTTCTTAGAGGTTTCATAACAAATCTTCATGTTCACTACTTGTGCTCTCGTAAAAATCTCAAAATAAGGTTTTCTAAGCCTTTCCAATCTTTAGACATTACTCAAGTACCTTACAAGTAATGTGATACAGATGTCAAGAATTTCCTTTCTCAAAATCACTAGTTTCTTAACTGCTATTTTCCCAGTACTAGAGTTTCTTAATTTTTTGGTGATCTGAGAATAAAGTTTGTTATCTGCAGTTTCTTATAAAAATACGTTTACACTAGGGCTGTCCAAATGAAAGATTATAAGTATTCGAATATTCGGTGCTAATTTTACCGAATATTCGGTTATTCAGCGAATAGGGGCGTGGCTAGGGCGTGGTTCAAAGAAGTTTGAAATTTAAGTAGTATGGCACAGATCAATCATTGTAAGGCAAATTGTCTTATCACCTTTGGTCCAGCTGCAGTGCTACAGCCTGCTAGGGGATAACCAAATGAAGCTTGCCTGCATGCACGCAGGCTAAATAAAGCTTGCTACATCACATTATTGTGCTTCATTTATTCAACAATAAAATAGCAATACAACGGAGTAAAGCAGAGGAACACAACAAGCTAACAATACCTCGCTGTTTTCCACAACAATATCCTTGCCACTGCCCCTTGTCTCGCTATCTGCTTACTGTCTAGACAAGACAGTTTGATCCATTCAATCAGTCATACTATTCGCAATATTCGCTTGTCATTCTATTCGGATTATTCGCTATGTCAACCTATTCGGTTTCTTTGACTGATCATTTTGCATTCCAACCAGTCGACTAGTCATACTATCCGAACAACCGATCTATTCGACTGGTCATTCAATCCGAATAATGGCACTATTCGTACTATTCGGTTGGCAGCGAATAATCGTTGCGCTTCACTGCTATTCGAATAGTGATCAGATAACCGAATAGCGATTATTCGACCTTCGGTGGACAGGCCTAGTTTACACACAAACACACAATGATGATATCTTTATTATTCAGATACCTCCGTGCTGTTGCATACCGATGGCTGGTCAGATGGATCTTTGGCTATCTTGGCTGGGATAACACTCGCCCACTACCAGCTTGCATTTACAATTTTGTGAGGGAGCTTTACTCATCGAATGACCAGAAAACTGGTTACAAAGATTCAGAGGAACGACAGTGAACAATGACAGTCTTTCTTCATCATGCTTTATCAGCTATATTCAAATGAAATAACTAACAATTTTCTAATATAGGGTCTATAGGGGTAAAATGGGTATGGCACTAAATATGAACTTTTTGAAAAATATCAATGAACAGACATTCTCTATGTGCTACAACTACCCTCCTTGAAGAGTTGGATGTTGATTGAGCAGTTCATTATCCATAATTTTTGACAATCAACATTCAGGGATGGCGCCAGCAGGGGTGCTAGGGGGGGCAGAAGCCCCCCAAAATTTCATTGAGCCCCCCCATCAGCACTTGAATTTTTGACAATTTCTATGCACTGTCGGCATTTTCATAACCTGCACCTCCAGATTTCTTTGCTGCGTTGTCATCTGAGTGAACTTGAATTGAGCTGGTTCATAAAAAATTTCTCACTGTCGACACTCTGACGGTATTTGCCCCCCTAGCATTTCTTCTCTGGCGCCATCTCTGTCAACATTACCCATTTTAGCTCCTGCAGACCCTGAACAAGTTTTTATGAGTGATTTCAAAAGGCTAAACACTTTTGACAGCTAATGAAAACTTTGTACACCACTTGAATTTGGCAGTATATTGTTTCTTACAACACACTTTGTCTAGATTTCTTATTGCCTTGAATTTTTAGGCTGCAAAATGAAAGAAACTGACTGTGACATACTGTAACATTGCAAATAAATTTGAAAATATGCTAAACTTGCAACCAAATGGTGATAAAAAGAAACCAATGATACTAAAACATGCTTTGCTTGCAAATTCTCCATACAAACTTCAGCATAAATACAGCAGTCCTGTCACATGAAAAAAATGTATAAATATTTGTTTGGAGACTGTCAAGAACAACTCGTTGTACCAGATGTCCATGATAAGGTGCACTGTATATTTCAAATCTGTTTATGTGACGGTTCTGCTTGCCTTACTGATGTTTACAATAGTTACATGGCTACTGAAACAAACTCAAACTCAACATTTTTCAAAACTTTGATATGTTCCATCATGAAATGGTTGTTTGGTACCCTGGACAGTCTTTCTTTTTATGGCCTAGTGTTCGTTGGCCACATTTTTTGCAAGTTGGGGGCTTGTGTCCTCTTGGAGCTGCAGCAGCTGCTGCAGCTGCTTCATCGTGGGCCTGCTTCAGTTGGGTAGCCATTACCTCTTGTTCTTCAGCTACAGAAAAAAATATGCAAAATATTACACTGAGCTGGCAGCAAGTAACATGTATATATGGCAGATATACTGTTCTAATCAACAACAACATAGACCATTTTTTTAGCTACCAATACAAAAGATCAATTAACATTCTAATATCAGAAATTGAAGTTTGTGTGAAAAATCCCCTCTCAAAGATATTATTTAGTTTTCTGGATTGTTTGGGTATTTCTCTAACTCAAAAAAGTTCAGTTAATAACTCTTGACAGTGTGCTAATGTGTATATACTGTATCTGTATGTATATATCTCTGATTTTAGACTAAGTTCACATGGTATTGGCACAATTTGAAATGGTACGACATTTTACGGTGAAAAAAATGCTGCAATGTCTCCAAGAATTTTATGTCAAAGGAATGTACAGTACATACAGTAGACCTTGAGCCTTGTTTTAAAACGCCCAAAACTGTTCCATTGTGATCATTTTCAAGTTTTTACATACTGCCATTTTTAAAATAGTTCTGTTTTCAAAATCTACAATTTTCAAAATCTGCAATTTTCAAAATATGCCAGCAAAATTGTGTCATTTTCTTGTGAACAGGAGGCTGATCAGCCACATTCTCATAATTTTCAAAATGTGCTGGTATCATGTAACCTTGGTGTTAGCTGAATGTAAGTAGTGGTAAAAGCATTTTGATATACCTGATGGGTGCAGCGTTATTTCAATGAATTCCCTTGCTTTGTGTTTTTCCACCGCCTCAGCTTTGGAGCAACGATCCTCAAACTGTGCAGTAAGTGGTTTTGGAGCTGCTGTTGAATATTGTAGCCTAATGTCATCCATTTCAGACCTGGTCATTTTGAACAGTGTTCTGCAAATATCTTTCGCATACTCTGAAGAAAATAAAAAGTTAGCATGACAGCTGCACTGCACAACATCAAGTGAAATTTTGTGAATGGCAATTATCTGAAAACCAAGAATTAAAAGCAGCGAGCTGCCACTTACAGTAGATAGTAGTAATATGGATAGGGATGTAGTGTGAATCTCTGTCAGAGGATTTTCTTTGATACAAAATGCATTATGGGGGAAAACACTGTAGATCGAAAGAAAACATTTTTGAATTTTAGCTTGAAGGAGCCCAGTTGGAGCAATTACATTTTTGCATAATCTAAGCAATCCCTCATGAAATTCCGTTTTTACTAGGTGTGTCCAAAAACTCTCCACTTTTAGCAGGCCATGATCAATCATTCACTGGACTACTTGGCATAATCTTTAGCAAAAAGCCTGAATTAGATTCTAGGATTTCTTAGCAAGTTTGGTTGTTGCCCATTTTTAGAGCTTTAGGGAGGCTTCTTAAATGTTTGTTTTTGAAAATCATAAAAAATTCATTCATGTTTTTGAAAGAATATGCATGAATGATCGATGAGAAAACTTAATAATAACAACAGTCATATCCTTTGAAATTGGTCAAGTGCAGTGTCAGATTTATCATGGCATACCTAAAATGTATTAGCTTTTGGTGCTACCAGTTATGTGGTACCATCAATTCTTACCATAAGTTGGTTCAATAGGAACTTTCTTAACACTCTCTTCTCCCAGCTTAAATTTTGGGTAGACAACCCTTAGCATCTCTTGGCCATCCTTTGTCTTCTTGGTGTCTCTGCCAAGGTTTTCATTGAAATGGCATATTGCAAGTATGTGCCTTTAAAAAAAGGAAGCAGCCACTAATTAAAATGCTAATATTAAAATCAGCACACCTTCAATTCCTTCTTTTAACTATCTACAGTATAACCACACAACGTACATCATCAAGGAAACTCATTTTATTGACAGTTGACATTCTGCTATTTTTAACTCTGGGGGTTATAACAATTTTTGAGATGAGCAACATCTTTGAGATACAGTAGTGAGAAGGCAGGACAATGTGACACTGTAAAACTGAAAAATGTTGGTACCTGCAGTTTGTTCCAAGCCAAGGGTAATGGATCATCTTTGGATGCCAGTGATTCAAGGTTGCATGAAAAGCCTCAAGGCAGCTAGTTTGGGCATCTGGAGAAAGCTTCTCGATATCACCAAGCAAGCGAGTTTCCATCAGAATGGCTGTCACTTTATCAAATGCTTTTGTTCCTGGAAAATAAATGTTCTAATTAATAATTTGGACAAAAAGGACCCATTCCAGGCAACATTGTCTGTAAAGCATGCTTTTTACCTTTTTGTGATCAATAAAAAAATAAAGGTAGATCACCCAATGACGTGTCTATCAGTCAGAAGGCATTGCTGGGAGAAGAATCAGTAATTTTCCACTCAAAAAATTATGGACTGGAACCATCACAGGCTTTTGTGTAACATTTGATTCCTACCCTGAACATCCCCTTGCAGCTGAGGGCAGCAAAATTGCTAGCACAAATGCCTGGGAATATGGCAATTTTTCGGTGAATTCATGGAAGGCAGGGATTGCAAACATACAACTAATTCTGAATAAGGTCCAAAAAAATCTTCAATGTAATAGGAAAATCCCAACAAATACACACAAAAAACTGAAAGTTTTGAACAACAATTGTGAGGATTTCTAGGCAAAAAAGTTTGGGGAAAGTTCTGATGTTTTTTATTGTAGATACTGTACATGTGCAACATATTCTGCTTTTTACATACATTTCTGCATTGCAGCCTTCTTCATGGAAGCAGCTAACATACAACATGCGGTACTTGCAAAAGCCTCAAACCTTGCAAGATGCCACTCAAAGGGAATCTTTTGCATATTTGCCACCAAATATATGTATTCAAATTAAGATAGCAACAAAAGGAGAGAACCATGGGAATTACCATTCTTTATCCATTTACGTTTTCTCTCAAGGTGTTCATGAACACAGCTTTTGAACAGGTTTCCATCGTGGTTGTGCTTGTCCTGTATGTGGTTGTGCAAAGACTTCCACTTTGATTGGGTTAGCTTTCCAAACCCTTCCTTTGTAGATGTCGCACATCAGTACAAATGATTTCGAATGGATGTCACCCATTTCAATATGACCTCGCAATCCTTTTCCTTGCCAGCCTTCAAAAGTTTCTTGGTGATTGACCTTGCAACATGCCATATATCATAGTAGTGCCTAACTGTTGGGACACTTTCTCTTAACCATTTGGCAACACTTGTGTGCCTATCAGAAATGAACTGGGCAATATTTGTGTGTTGTTCTTCCAGAAAGTTGAAACATCGCTGCAAACCAAGCAGTTCCATTCTTGACGAGCCACCCTCTGTTTCATTAGACTAAAAATGAAATCAGGGAATGATATACAAAATTGGCTAGTTTTGTTTTACCCATTTACATTCATGTGACCGTACTCTTGGGAAGTTTCAGAGTTTCAGTATTCTTGCATTCATGGCACAAGTTTTCATGGCATGACATAATGTACTGTAAGTTAAAGGAAGCACAAGAGATTGGTTTCTTGACCAGAATGGGTGCAGACAAACTGTAGCCGATTACGCCTATCATCACTTGAAAAATATCCATATTCGCATTCATGCAACTGTTACTCAAATTACATCACAGGACTAAAGCACATTTTCAGCCTTCTTCCAAAAGAAACATAAAAATTGTCAAATATTTCATACCCCCAATAACTCTAATGTGCATTCAGACAATTCTGAATTGTTTCAGAATTCTTGTAGAAATACTGTATGGGTTGAGGCATGCATTCAAAGTTGTTGCAGTATGGCCTTGAATCACACTGAACATGAAAACAGTTACAAATAAATCACCATGAAAATCTCTTTTCATGCCATGTTTGGCATAATTTTTGCCCGACCGAGGGCATTTTTTTCCCGATTGGGGCTCATTTCCAATATTTTTTCTAAAGTTATGGGGCTGCAGCCCCCTGGTTCCCGCCTTGTCACTTATGATGCCATTAACCAGTCATGAGTCATGATTGTATCCTTCGTAGCTCTAGACTTGTAAAAGATTTATACAGTAAGCTTTCTGTATAAGGGTAACTGTTCAGATCTGTTTGGTTTTTTCCAAATGTTCTTCATGAGGCTTACCCAAAGCTGTTTATCTGAGCATAAAATCAGATTTAAAAAGGTTCACCATATAGCAAGGTAGTCAGATAAACAGTGCAATACAGTGTATATCTTATGTATATAACCATACCTGAATAATCTGGAAATGTACTATCTTCTTTATGTTGCTACAGAAGATTGTATATGCACCATATTTAGCTGAATGACCCATTGAGTCAAAACGACCATCACCACAAACCACAATTTCATCCAAATTTTGCATTTCATTGATCAATGCTGCTCGGTACAACTCCCAATGCCGAAATACTGCGGGGAACAGGAAATTACTTTGGTGCAAAAAGTATGTTCTTGCTTTGTAGGTAGTGAGACCCATGTGTTTCAACACCAAGAGAATTTTGCTTATTGAGGCCCCAGCAATCAGTACTCCAAAGCTGAGGAGAATGTTTCCAGCTGGATAACGTCCACCAATGAAAGGCTGTGATCGCCAGACAAACGACTTCTTTCCACACTTATCACAGTTTTGGCAGATTGTTACCATGGTTCCATTTTTCACCATCTCAACTGTTGGTTTAGTATTTTCTTTGCACTTGAAGCAAAACAATGTGAACAGGCTGAGTAGCATGGAGTAAAATACAATAAATTTTGGTTCCTCTTGTATGGGTCTTCGTTTATCATACCTATGAAGAAAGTAGATACTGTAAGCACTGTTCTTCAATTGACTGTGTTCATCCCATACCAAAAAACTGGAAAATACCTAGGAATTCCTAGGATTTTTCTGGGTAATTTCTGGGCAGAATTGCCTAGCTTCCGGACAAGAAAAGGTGGGAAAAAGAGCAAAATTCCTAGAAAAGCTGGGAAATATTGGAATATAATGGAATTTTTTGGGAACATTTCCCAGCTTTCCTACAGCTCTTTGGGTACTGATTCCCAGCTTCCTAGGGAACAGAATTCCCAGCTTGAAATTTGTTTTGATGAAAAAGCTAGGGAAACTGGGGAAATCCTAGGAAATCTTAGCTTTCCCAGTTATCTCCCCAGCTTTTTTGGTAAGAGATATTTGTAAAAACCTACAGTAAGTAAGACAATACTGCATCTAACTTATGTTGTTATACCCCAAGAAAACTGCAAATAGTTCATAGAAATAGGCTGAAATGTTCAATTGAGACCAATCTCCAAGTTGAGTGCAAAAATCCGAAGAACCCTTTTTACAAACGCATCAAGTTTATCAAAGACATGGAATTGCTTTGATATTCTGCCTTCTAAAACCTTGAAAAATATTACTGTAATATCTTGCAATTATGAAATGAAATGCAGTTAGATTCATAACATTACTGTTTATAGATACAATGAAAAAGCAAATAGCTCTAAAACTATACCTTATATGGTTGGATGGTATCTTTTCCGATTGCTCATAATCATCATCATCCTCACTTTCATCTTCATCATCATCATCATCATCATTGGCATAATCGTCATCACCACTAAAATCTGTGTCGGTATCATTACCACCATCAGTGGAGTCGGAATCGCAATAATCTGTTTCAGAGCACTGATCTTGCTCACTATGAACACTCATCACCTCTTCTTGTGCATTCACTTCTGCATCTTGCCTTAGTTTTTGCTTTTTGTGCTCTTGATGTTTCTGTAATTCATGAGAGAAAACCCAATCTTAGAGTTTGCTATACTTAGGCAATTGGATTTGAGATGACAGAGATTTCTGTGGGAAAGAAAGTGTTTCTGGCAGGTTTCATTTTTTTGATAATTGGAGGCTTTACAGTTTTCACCCAAGAAGAAGCCATGCACATCGAAATTCAAACTTTTGAGAGACTGTGATACTGTAGGTGCGTTAAGAATGGAAGAAACTTTTGAATTTTGAATCTGCATAGCTCTTAGTCTCAACAGTTGTTCAAAATGTTTCACTGTGCCACTGTGGAAGCTTTAGATGCATTAGGTTTGAGTGGCAAGTTGCAATATTTGGCTCTGAGATCTGGGCACCTGAAAACCAGATTTGATAGGAAATGAATTAAGAGATTTTAAGAATTAAAATGGGATTAATAACAAGAACCTTTCAGTAAGAATTAGCCAAATTTGAAGAAACTAATCAAAACACTGGGACCAATGAGCATCTTGCATCATTCTACATATCAAAGAATTGAAAGCTAATTTTACCTTTCTCAACTGCAGGACTTTTTGTGACAGCTTTTTAATCCGTGTCAACAACGTTCTGTTTTTCCTTTTCAACATTTTAAGTTTCTTTGCATGTGATTTGCATGCCTTGCAATTCATGGTAGCTTGGGTTGACTTTGTTTGAATATCATCATCTGGAACATGGCTACCTGATGGGCCTGTGGGGCTACATTCAGCTGCAGCGACTACACTGACATAGTCATCTTCAATTTCCATATCTGCCCCTTGAGCATTTTCCTGCCTTTCTTTTGCATATACAGCCCTGATGTGCTATGAAGGAAGAGCAAAGTTATAATGGTAGATTGTGCCAGACTAAAAAATTCATGACAAATAGAAATTCTCTCTCTTGTACAAACGAAACATCCTTTGAAAGTGTCCTCTTATTGTGGGTAGAAAATTGCTAGAAACTTTGGAATTCCAAATGCAAAATTTCTTAGATAAAATTATCATGATGCTTGAGTTTTTCAAAAGACAGAGGTACATACAAAAAACAAAAGACAGAAGTTCATACAAAAAACAACATGGCAAATAATAAAAGAACAACGAAAGCATAAATCCTTTACGATCCAAACGGATCCTCTCGTTTTTGCATCATTAATTTGTACTACATTTTCTATGGCAGGGGCTAATGATAAAATTCTTGAGTCATTACTCACCACACGCTTCTCTCGAAGGGTTAGTTGATCATCAGCATCCCTGCTGGGTGGATGGGAAATCGTAGGCACAGCATCACGATTGAGGAAAGCCTTGGTGTTGTTCGTGTCAAATTCTGGCAAATTGAAAGCTGCTCTTGAATACGCAGTATTCTCGAAGTGTGTTGAACACAGAAATGGACCAGCTGTATACACAAAAGGGTCGAATTGCTTTCTGTATCTTCTAACAAAGCGTGTCCACTGCCTTCGAATGGAAGGATTTTTTGGAAAACGATGCATAGATATTCCCGGTATTTGGCTATTATTCGTGCAAGATTCTCCATTTGGAAGCCCAGCGCAACAGAATTTTCCACCGCGACGAGAAGCACCTTTCTCGTTCATCGTTCGTCTTGTCTCTCCTTCTCTGGACTTGGCCTAAATCTGGCCTAGCTTACTGTACGTGTAAAACGTCTCCTGCGCGTGTTTATGCAAGTACCCCAGCCAATTCCAATCGTGTGAGCATTTAACTGATAGCAAAGATTGTCTAATGAGATTTAGCAACAAATAACATCGACTTTTATTGCACGCCTGTACCAGGTAACCGACCACAGAATATGTGCCCTCGTTTCTGTGTTGTTTTGAAAGGCTATCTTGACGTGACAAACCCTTTACGTCACAAGGGTCTGGAGCCGAGCGGTCTGGCCGCGTACGAGTTTGCACCACTTTTGAATTTTGAGAAAGCCGTTTCAACAGTAAAATTTACCAAATCGATGGTACTTACAGAAAAACAAAATGCATAGTCTTGTAGAGCAAATCAAGCTCTACAAAAATTGGGAAATTAATTTTTCGGTTCATATTCCCTTTAAGCTTTTAAAACATTTCAAATGGTTCATATACATTATTCTTGGACACGTTCAAATTTAAAAGTCGGACACTTTTTTGGACACCCTGTAGAATTAAAAAAATCTTGCCAAAGTATTTTAAATCCTTGGAATATCAAATAGAATTCATAACATTGAAGCCGAAGTTACACATTAAAGAATTGTGCAGTCATCACATCACATGTTCATTGGCAAACAGAAGGAGGCTTGCAAGTAACTTTAGTCAGCCTTGAAATCAATGCTCTTTCTATTGAGAGTGGAACAAGGAATATTGTTCACAACGTGACTCCATATTTGAATGCAATTCCATGCTCTGAGAAGTTTATCATTGTTGGCCCACTGACAGGGGTTCTTAGTGGTGTCTTTCAAATTTTTTTGGGAAATCTCAGGTTTTGAAATATGGGAACAATGTTAATGCAGGTACAAAGTCTTTTCAGACACTTAGACCAATCAAATACGATTAGAGAGAGCCTAACCTAATTTCACTAAATGTGATAAAAACCCCTTTGTTTTCAAGAAATATCAATCAGAAATCAAATCCTGTCAGTTTGAAAAAATTCACCCACTCATGTGGTGAATTCTATTCATGAAAAAATAGAATGGAATTTTGAAAAAAAAACCATTTTACAGGCAAAAACTATGCAAACTATTGTTCACCCACGTTACGTGTTTTGACTTACATCAGCTACCAAAACTGCAACCAAATCTGTTGGAAGTGTTATTGCTATGTGTTTACCAGTTTATTCTCTGTATGTTTATGTGACAATATCAGACAAAACGAAGAACCCCATTAATGCCATTACCTAATTATGAGTCACCATGTGATTTAATCCCTTTCATTGATCTCCCCACAAAAATAATTGAACTGATATAGCGCATAATGACCCCATGAGATGGAAAATGTTAGAGTCATCAAAGAGACGACACAGCCATATAGCCCCTGACCATAAATGGTAACCTGCAACTCGCTTTATATGCAGATTACACCAGCCGCTTATAAAACCTGCATCTTCAGTTGGATGTTTTTGAAGGAATATGAATAAAGACAAGACCAAATTTTGAGACAAAGCAAGATTTAAAAATCAGTCTGAGAAGGGAGAAACTGTTCATTTTGGCGGGAGTACATTTTGGCGGGGAGAAGGGAGAAATCAGTGTTCAACCCCCCCCCTCCCTGTTTGATGTGTAGTAGTAATGCTCATCTGCACACACATCACGTGCACACCTTGAATCACGTGCACCTAATATCACGTCCACTTAGTGTCACATGTATTGTCACGTGTAGCTCCTTATATAGCTAACGATTAACACATTTATTTCTTTAAGTACCTTGTAAACTTCTAATTTATTCAGAGTAGCACACTCATTAAAACAAGTAACACGTCTCTTCGCTGCTCTCTGTTCTCTGGCTTGCAGAACGTATCTTTTAAACTTTGATCCGTATACAGATGACAAGGATTGTAAGTACAACACTGCATGTGTTTTCCACACATGATCAAAGAAAATTGTGCCAGAACCTTTCAATGCTGGTGTAATGTATTTTGATCCAGTGCAAAATGGGATACATCTCAACACCGCCCTACCTTGCGATTTCCCTTTCCCCGTCATCCTTCATGAAGCTCGTCATTGTTAGGTGCATTGGGCCCTCAATAGTTATTCTTTCCAGATATTCTGCCATGTAGGGGAGACCGGCAAAAATTGTAACATTAGCTCTCACACCCTGCAGAAAATTGCAAAAAGTCAGATTTGTGTACAGAACATGTTCATTGTAACCATCTACATATGACGTGAGATACATGAATGCCTAACTAAGTTTGTGAAATTCTCGAGAGGAAAACATCATTTTGAGCAAGAAAGTAACACTGTTTCCAAAGTGTAGGTGACTCTCAGTAAGAGGGTGATAAACATTAGAAATATAAGAAACAAGTAACAAACTTTTAGTAGTAGCATGGCCCAACAATTTTAGAAACTGCCTTAGATTTAAGAAGCAGCGCCGGATCTCAGTAACTCAATTTTGGGCACTCCAGAGGGGGGCTTATTCAAAGTTGTTGCTCAGAGGGGAGAGGCTATTACAGAGGGGGCTTAATGAGAGGGGAGATAAATAGAGCTTTTACGGTATGGCATGGTATCTGATGACGGAGTGAGTTGAATATTAGTAAAAGTAAAAGTTATCACAAACTATTTTGTCCAAAATCATAGCTCTCGTGAAAATTCCGATGTCACAGGTCTCATTAAATTTCCGATAATCCTCAGAGCTATCAACTGCCATGAATGAAGAACCCTTCTCAGACAAGTTGAAAAAGAACTCGGAAAAGCTTCTTTCTCTCCCATTGGAACAGAAATCAACTCCAAGGTATTTTAGAGCTAAAAATTAAACCGGAAACAAGGAGCACATCAATGTGAGTGAAGGTATTCTGGCTATGCTGTAGAAGATAACGGAAGAGGGTGCTGGTAAGAAAGGCTCTATGCCTGTGAACATGAAGATTGTTAATTTGCAGTACTCTGGTAGATGCAAACTCGCATGTAGAAAGTTAGAGCATGAACATTTGCTACATCTTGAACATCTGCAGGCTGACAGATTCACAACGTATGGCATGCAGGATTTGCTTTAGAATTCTATGGCTTGTGGATATGAATTCTCTCCTGACATAGTTTGCACGCACTGCAGTACAACAAAATCAGATAGCAAGTCGCCAAATCTCTGATTCTTCCTAGAACTACCACCATGCATCCCCATCGTCAGCCATAGAGTTGTGGCAGAAACAAACATTGCAACCAGAGTGCAAATTCAGTAAGAGCTAGATTTGGGAAGTTTGCTTGGCAGTTGGAATATGAACTCAAATACACACTGGTGGAACTAATTGTGTGGAAAGGGAGGACAGTCGACCATTATATCACCTAATGAAAATGATGAAGCTGTGAAGCTAGATATGTTAAAATTGACACAGCAGTTGGTAGCAGAGAAAGCGTATCAAGAGTACCAGGCAAATAAGAAGTCAAAACAGGTCTAAGACCCTGTTTACACAATGTCAGTAGCATGCCGGCATGACATGACACCAGCATGAAACCAGCATGAAACCATGCCGGCATGGGCTCTGTGATTTCTTCTCACCCCATTTACGCAAAGCATGGCTATGTACAAAGTGTGTCGCCAATCAAAAATTCAAAAAGAAACTATGATTATTTTTACTTTCAACTGCAAGTGAGCCGAAATAAAATCAGAAGATTCCTTGGATTCAATCCACAAAGCCATAAAAAATGTGTGCACTTTCTAGATACCAAATTCCCAGATCAACTACAAAAGCTTATTTCTTAGGTTTATTATTTAGTTTAAAACATGTCACTATTTGAATTTTTATTTCACCTATTCTTTCTTAAAATCCTGTTATTTTTCTTAACCCTTTCCTTAAAATCAAAGTAGATTGATAGATAATTATTCTCCTAGTTTTTTCTATAACCTGCAGCAATGCATTACTTTCATAGTATATTCAAACTGCTGTTCTTAAAATCGTAATTCACAAGAGGGGCATATGGCTTGAAAGCACATTTGAGTTCTTTTCAGATGTCCTACAGCAATATTCTGTTGCTAAATGTATGCATATTAATGTAATCATTTGTTTTATAAAATTTAGCTTTCTATTATACACTACACCAGTTTAAATGTATTAGTTTTGAATTTGCTAAGAATATACATTGAATACTTGGCCATCAATCTCCGCTTCTTCCAGGCTCTCCCCTTTGTTGTCAGAGGGTTTCAGTGCATACAGCATGAACGCATTGTATTGATATTGTCAACTGTGTTAGGGACAGCTTTGGTGGAGCAGCCAACATGTCTGGCAAATATCAAGGAGTACAAGCTAAGCTTACTGAAGTAGCATCTGTGCATATTCATGTTTGGTGCAATGCACATACACGGGATCTGGCTCTTTCTGACACCACTGCACCTTAATGTATCAACTGTTAGTCTCTTCGGCCTTCTCAACAAGTGTGCAACTTTCTTTCGAGAATCATTAAAGAGAATGGAGGAGTGGGAAAAATCCATGCTGTCTAAGGTTGGAGCTGCAACACTACTTTATGTCATATCTTTCAAGCTGATTTCTTTAATGAAAACGAGGCAACCTACTTCAGAGCCATGACGCACACATTTGACAACAACATGCTGCCCAGTTTGTAAGATGCCAGATATTGAATTCCACACATATGAAGATAAAGGCATGAAATTTTGTGAGAAAGGGTTTGTTTACTGTGGCTCTTGTGAGGTGGTAATAAATGAAGGCTACCTCAGTGAGAGAGTAGGTGGCTCCCAGTCAACAAATGAGCCCTTTGAAGTAAACACCAGATCAGTCTTTGCATTTATGGGCATTGGTTGTGGTTACACTGCAATGAAAGACTGGTCAACAATTATGAATTTTCCAAACTGTCTAAACAAACATTCTTATCAAACAGCTGAAGATAAATTAATAACTGCTAGCAACAAGACATTTGATGAAGTTGCAAAAAAGTCAGTGGAAACAATACGCCAGAAACATGCAGAACTTGGTGAATTACCAGACGAGGACAATATCCTCAACATTGCTGTTTCTTATGATGGCACTTGGCAATGTAGAGGTCATTCTTCTCACAATGGTGCAGGCATTGTCATAGATCTTTTGACAGGCTTGCCTTTTGACTATGAAGTCGTTTGCAACATCTGTCATGAATGTTTCAAGGCCCCAAGGCAGGATCGTATTCTATCCCCACACGTCCAGGGCCCCCAGGCCTAACTTCACACGCTCCCTTTTCTTCTCCCAACTCTCCCAAATATTCACGCCTTCAACACACCTACCTCTCGTGTTTTTGTTCCAACTATTAGCTCCTCCGCAACTCCTATTTCTTCTTCACCCCTCCCCCTCTCCCTTACCATTCTCTACTCCTTCTCTCCGATCCTCCATCGCTAATCTCCCTAATTCTGCTCCTGTTCTTATAGAGAGACTTCCTTTACTGCTTCCTCAAACTTTCGTTAATGATCTATCTAAACATTACGGTTCCTTGTTCTATCAAACTAAAGAATCTTTCTTTCCCGCGGCATTGAATGAAGCTAATTTCCACCTTTTACTCTCCCTCGCTTTAACTCTGATCTGACCAGGGGCCTTAGCCACAATCTTTTGGTACAATACCATGAGGGGGTAGCTACTCTAAGACATAAAATTTGCCAAATAATGAAGGACCACCACCAAGTCCTCCAACCAGAGGAAACAATCAGGATAAATGCAATAGTAGAAAACATGAACAGTCTGTATAAACCGGACATAGTCCGGATTATTACCGAAAATGCAAAAAGAGCAGCCAGCAACAAAAACAGCAACATGAAATGAAACAGACAATGAACTTTACATACAACAGGAAACAGACAATGAACTTTACATATAACTTTGTATATACTACCATTATTATTTATAATCGTTAATTTTTTCAATGTTGAACTTGGGCCAAAATTGATGAGTCTTTTCTTCTCACTCTCTATCATGGCCACAGGTACAAAGGATTGGGCAAACATAATTAAGAAAAAGAGTATGAAAAGAACAAAATTAAGGAAAATTTTGAACAAAAATCGGAAAAAGGAACACATCACAATTGGAACAAATGCGATAAAAAAGCCGAGAAGGACTGTTACACAATACAAAGCAATCAATAATATTGTCAATTTAGGGACTAAACGCTAAACTTTTCTTCTCTGCTTGCATGTATATGTTTTGAAAACAGAATGCTCATCATACTTTAAGGAAACAGAATGTTCATCATACTAACTTAAGATAACATCAATTTATTCACCTGACCCATCGGTTTTACCAACTGTAATCCAAATCAACATGCTTCAACTCAACATGGCCCTTATGACTGTGGAATCTTTGCATTAGCATACGCAATGGAACTGGCAATGGAATATGAAGACCCATCAACATTGATATTTGACCAAACTAAAATGAGAGAACATTTTCTGTCTTGCTTAGAATAGGAAGAAGTAGAACAATTTCCAAAGCTCTGTAGATCGTCACATCCGGCAACTCAGACAGAGATAACAAGATTTGTCAATGACAGAAATGAATGGTCTTTTCCAAAGCAATTTTTTGGTTGGCTGAATATTTTATTCTGCAAAAATCATTGCAAAGATTTTTGACCTCAAGGCATGTCAAGTTCTCAGGGCTTGACTGTAGTATGCAGAGGCAACCCTGTCATCGTGAGTCTCATTCTGACAAGCGTGTGTTAGGCCTAGCCGATTTGTACGCTCTTTCGAACATATTCAGTGATATTTATGGTGCAAGTTCAAGCTCAGGGAATTATTGCTGATCAAGACCTATGTCTCAGTCGTGTGGTAGTGAAGATGTGAAGGGGCTTTTACGTTGGTCTTGCATATTATTTAGGCCAGGTGTATCCCAAACATGGACAGAAACAGGCTTTACGAACATGCATGGGTTCCTCTCTAATTGCAAAAAGCATGGGAAAGCCAGTGCTCATATGGGGGCATCTGTAATGTGGAAAACGTTCGATGTCACAGAGAGGGTGGATGTTTTGTTCTCAAGAGCAAGGAGAGAAGAGATGGTGCGCCACAATGAAGAGGTGAGCCAGAACAGGGAAATGCTGAAAACCCTGTCAGAAGCAGTTCTTTTCCTTGCAAAACAAGAATTGCCATTCAGAGGTCATGATGAATCCAGTTCAAGCCTTAATAAAAAAATTATAGAGAGCTCTTGGCCCTAATAGAGAAATTTGATTCTGTTTTTGAACGTTGCCTTCATGGCAGGTTAGCAGCTTTTGAAACAGGGAATGCTGGTGCTTTTACTGGTGTTTCAGCTGACATTCAGAATGATCTGATTGAATGTATAGATTCTGTGATTCAAGATCAGATTGACAAAGAAATCTTGGACTGCACATTTTTAAGCATCCAAATTGATGAAACAACTGATGTTTCCACAAAAGAACAGTTGAGTGCAATAATTCGTCTGGATAAGAAAGGTGAAATTGTTGAGAGATTTTAGAAGTTTTCTGAAGTCAGCACAGATAGAAGACCACCTGCAGTAACTGTCATTGTCAAGAAGATCCTCAGCAAGTATGGGGAATCTTTGAAGAATAAATTGATTATGCAGACATATGATGGTGCCACTGTCATGTCTGGCCATATTGCTGGTGCACAAGCTCTTGTCCGCCAGGAATATCCTTTTGCCTTTTTCCCACAGTGCTGCTCACAGATAAACCTTGTCTTGTGTCAATCTGCCTCTTCCATTTCTTCTGTTAAAGTTTTCTTTGCAAATGTCAGTGCTTTCAGTGCTTTCACCAGTCTCAGCTCCAAAAGGAAAGAACTTTTCAGGTATCATAACATTGACATTCCACATCCAGGTGAGACAAGGTGGTACTATCGCTATCATACTATTAGCGTCATTTCCGACAAATATGAGAGTTTGATGGATGTTCTTGAAGGGATTGTTCATGGATGGGGATGATGCAGCCCTCACACAAGTAAGTGGAATGTTGCAGTATCTAAGCAGCTTTTTATTCTGCTTTATGGTTTCTGTTTTTGGAAAGTTTCTGGGTCAGTCAACTGTTCTGTACGATGTTCTTCAAAACAGGTCAACATATTTTAGCTATGGTGTAAGGAAGATAACAGATTTTGCTGCATTCTTGACTGATATGCGAACAGATGAAGCATTTGCCAACAATGTTGAATCAGCAGTTGCAATTGTTGGCCGGCCTTCATCAACATCTGATAGACAGCATAATTACAACCAGCTTTATTTTCAAGTGATTGATAACACAATTGCAATGCTTAATGACCGGTTTGCAGATTGCAAACATTTTGAATTCTTGGATTTGGTCAACCCAAATTTCTTTGCCAGGTGGAATACCAAGTTTTCAGCAGACAAATTGCAAAACTCTTGAAGTCAAAATATGGTCCTCTCTCATACAACTGCTTGAAAGACAAATGTACAATGCCATCAATTTTTACAAGAAGAGCTCAGTAGAGGTGCTAAATTATTTCTATGAGTTTGGGTTGCAAGAAAGTCTGCCAGAAGTTGTAAAGCTCTTTAAGCTCCATTCTGCCATTGCCATCCCAAGTGCATCAGTTGAGAGACCATTTTCTTGCTTGAGAAGAGTCAAAACATATCTACAGTAAGAACCCGCAAAATAGAAACCACTTTAGAAGAAACCTCAGGCTGATTTTCTTTAGAAATGGTGCCCTCATATAAGAAACTTCTCAGCCTGATTTAGGAAGGTTTCTTACAGGAGGATCCCAAATTAACTCATATCTAGCAATCTTTGTCAAAACCAGGTGCCAAAAATTGCATTCATCAAAAGCATCTCAATCTACTTATGTAGATACATACCTAACATTTATGCTAAGGTTGAGTAAATTTCGAGCAAATACAAGGTAACAAGACAATACTGTTTGATAGTGTTTGCTCAGGGTTTTCTTTGAAGATTTAAGTTGAAATAACGGAAGGTTTCTTAACCATGTGATAAGAAACCTTTCAGCCTGTTTCAAGATTAATGACCTTTTAATAGGAAACTAAACAGGCTGTTTTGGAAAAACTGGTTTCTATTTTGCGGGTTCTTACTGTACGCAATAAAATGGGCCAAGAACGTCTTGGATCTCTGTACAGAATCAGTTTTCATAAAGACATTTTAAACGAACTTGAGGATAAAAAAATGCTGCATGATTTGATCACTGAGAAATTTATTGAACAACCAAGAAGACTCAATTTCTTGTACAAGTAAATCAACCCAACTGACATGGAAACCTTTAAAACTGTCGTCCATCATTACAATTTGTTACTGATCAAAGACACTTAAGACACTTAAGGGTAGCCTGATAACAAGCCCGTTGATCTCTATTAAACCCCCTCTGAAGTCTCCGAAATAAAATGAGTCCCCGGTGGCTTAATAGGTGCTTAATATAGAGCTTTTACGATTTGCAATAGATTTGACCACGTTTGGGGTGTACATTTGCTGTATAAGAAACTGCTCATAAGGAGCTACTGCAGCCACTTACAAAGCATATGAGTCAAATCTTTCAATAGGGCACAGGGAAACCCGCAAATCTTCCAATTTCACGCTTATGAGCCAATGATATCGTCGTATTCCGATCACATGACTGAAAATAAGGCTTTCGAGATAAATTTTCGAGTACCTTCACGAAAATAAAAATGGATATTCGAGTATTAAAGATACAGAGCTGGTTTTACCACGAATCGATTCGAGAGGCCCCACTCCACATTTGTTTTTCTGCATTGGGTTAAAATCTCGTCAGGGATCGGCGTTACATCGAGTTTCATTCCTTCGAAAATTGGCCTATGTTCAAGAATTCTTCAGGAACGCTACAAATAAGATATAGCTTTCAAAATTTCATATGTTACGTGAATTATGTCCAGGAATAACATGAAAATATTTGTTTTTGTGATTTTCGAAAATCCTAGACGAATTAAAGCTATTTGCTGCGAAGAAAGGTAATGGGCCTACCTTCACCCGCAGCATAATCCCAGTAGTCAGCATTAAATCACTCTTTTTCGCAATAATAACCAGCGGATATATTAACGAATAACTTAACCACAAATTCAATTTCTTTCCACCATTTTATCATCGATGATTTCGATAAAATGTGACAAGACTTTACAGCCTCTGCAGCAAACCGTCCAACTACCGCACCGTCGATTCATAAAGTTTTCTTGTTGCAAACACCAGGAAAGCTTGCATAAAACAAAAGGTTGTGCAAGGCTCAGATCTCCCATATGACACAGCAAATTGTTACCTTTGATAATAGATTGTACACCTTTGAGAATAGATTGCAGGGGAAATTTCTTTACACAAATTATGTACTTTTCCGATGTGACAACGAAATTTGCAATCTTTGAGAAATGTTTTAGTTTCTCTTAATTTTGCAACGATAGAATGCCTCCAGGAGTGTGCAATCTATTCTCAAAGGTGTCATTTTGCTGTGTCATATGGGAGACCTAAGTCTTGCAAAACCGTTTGTTTTATGCAAGTCTTGCAAGGCTTCCAACGTGTTTGCAACAAGAAAACTTTGAATCGATGGTAGTTGGATGGTTTGCTGCAGAGGCTGTAAAGTCTTGTCACATTTTATCGAAATTATCGATTATAAAATGGTGGAAAGAAATTGGATTTGTGGTGAAGTTATTCGTTAATGTATCCGCTGGATATTATTGCGAAAAAGAGTGATTTAATGCCGATTACTGGGATTCTGCTGCGGGTGAAGGTAGGCCCATTAGCTTTCTTCGCAGCAAATAGCTTTAATTCGTCTAGGATTTTCGAAAATCACAAAAACAAATATTTTCATGTTATTCCTGGACATAATTCACGTAACATATGAAATTTTGAAAGCTATATCTTATTTGTAGCGTTCCTGAAGAATCCTTGAACATAGGCCAATTTTCTTAGGAATGAAACTCGATGTAACGCCGATCCCTGACGAGATTTTAACCCAATGCAGAAAAACAAATGTGGAGTGGGGCCTCTCGAATCGATTCGTGGTAAAACCAGCTCTGTATCTTTATTACTCGAATATCCATTTTTATTTTCGTGAAGGTACTCGAAAATTTATCTCGAAAGCCTTATTTTCAGTCATGTGATCGGAATACGACGATATCATTGGCTTATAAGCGTGAAATTGGAAGATTTGCGGGTTTCCCTGTGCCCTATTGAAAGATTTGACTCATATGCTCACTTACAAAAGCCTACCAGATGCTATACGAAGTCAATTCAAAGTGAAGAAACTTGCCAAGTTTTTGCTATGAGATGCCGGTTTCAAGCAAAAAGCGTGTAATTCAACCAACTGATACTCAAAAGTATGTTATTGTTTTTGCATTGCTTTCGCTTGGAGCGGAAGTTCATGGGATGGAAGGGAGGAAGTTTACGAAATGCGATCTCTTGTTTGGCAGCTTGGTGACACTTGCCTATTGCTACTTATTAACTTTCATATGTTTTATTCCCCGTCGTAGTATTTTGAGAACTCTCTACATGGTTCCTGGCATTGGTTCGAATGAGTGGAAGTTCCTGGGATGGAAGGGAGGAAGTTTACGAAGCACGATCTCTTGTTTGACTGCTTGATGACATCAGCCTATTGTTTGTATGTGGTGATGGCCCTCTGGTGTGAAGGGTCCTTTTCATCTTTAGTACTTAATGGTCCTAGGGGTGTTAGGGTCTCAGGGTCCGTAGGACCCACAGGGCATGACCTAGAATTGATCAATGAAACCTGGCCGAATTCATATGACAGGGCTGGTGAACTCCAGCCGTTTAATCTGTTTAAAAGGGCTGGTGATTTAAACATCATTTATGTTGAATTCAATTGCCACTTAGGGCCTGTTTACATGAGGTAGTCCAGCCCACCTGAGTGGGCTGGTTCACTCAGGTGAGATGGTTTTCACGGGTGTTTACATGGAAAGAGTTTCATCCCACTCAGGCGGGCTAGCCTCTCTTTCGTGCCATAATTTGGGTGCCACACACCACAAACAAACAAAACATAAACTTTAGTTGCGAGCAATACTATTTTTACTAAAATGGCGGAAAAGTTCTGTTGCTGATTGCAAAGTTGTCCGGAAAACTTGCTCTTGTACTTTAGTTTAAAGAAATTTTGATTTTTTGGCCGATTTATCAAATCTTATGGATAGGTTCGTTGCATCTCAGCTGAGAAAACAAAATAGTTTCCTTTGAAAGACAACCATTTCAGATGCCCACTTAACAAGATTCTTTTTAAGGAAATTTCTGTTTGTGTTTCCTTATTTTGAGTTTGAGGATTTGTTGGTGATTTGGTTGCCCATTGTTGATTTGGTGCTAGAAATGGCTTGGTGCCAAAATTATTTATTTGCACATGAGTATAGTGGAAACTCCCAGCCCACCTCGGTGAGCTGGCCCACCTGATCGTGTTTACATGTACAATTATCATCCCACCTGGCGTGGATCCCACCAGCCTTTCTCACGGATCTCACCCAAGTGGGCTGGCCCACCCTCCATGTAAATGCAATTACAGATTAACAAAGGACTGTACTGAAGGCACAGATCTCATTCAGGTGAGCCAGCCCACTTAGGTGGGCTGGCCCATCTGATGTAGACAGGCCCTTCAAAGTTTTTAGCAGCATCAATTAAATTTGACACAGCAAAAAAGAGCTGTAGTTTAAACTGGTGTTTAAAATGGGCCTAAGGTCTCTGTTGACTCTAAGGCTGTAGTTTTACATGCTGTTGATATAGTCAATATACTTGCAAGTGCCAATTTTAGATAATAATAAACAAACGTCAATTAAATATTAGGCATATCATTGATCAAGATTGTCAAGGGATATGTGATGCTTCCAACACTGTTAATGAGCACCTTTTTGTTGATGATATAAAGAAAATTATCAAGCAAGAAAAGGAGGCTAAGAGCATTGCAAGGCATGCTAAAAGCATCCCAATGCTTATAATGAAACCAATCAGTCATACAACAATTTTCCACCGAACCAGGGGCAGCAACGAAGACATCAACGAGGTCCTTTTTTGCAGAGGCAAGAGCATACCATTCAGGATTTGGCGGCCATAAATGAGATAAATGTAAACAAGATATATTCCTTTCTTAACATTTGCGCTAAATTGTGGACATTATTGACTAGTGGAATGAATGCGATCAGATAGTTGTTTAATGTTAGATTGGACAGCATGCAATGTGTCTGCAATGTATGCAATGCAATATATCTCCATGTGGGCACCAACATCTGAGGTTGCACTTAGGTGGGGAATATGAACAACAAAATTCAACATTTGCAAACAGTAGCAACATGGATATAATACGTCATACAAAATTGTTAGTAAAGTAAAATTACAATCATTGTGACACACAGACATGGTGTAGCTTAGGTATTCATCAAATAAAATTCAAAATCTTGGTAATGCAAATGGCTTTTGAAAAAGACTCAACGCAAGAGTGCTCACATCTTCAGTCTCTTACACATTCCAATTCTTCAATACCAATTTTGCGACCCTGCACTTCACTTCATATATTAATTTGTATTAAAAGTGTTTCTCAACGACTACCCAGTGATTGGTTTACCACATGTACTTCCCTATTGAATCTTGGCAAAATTTCCATGGGACTTTTTTGGTAGGTTGAGAGTTGGAATCGCTCCTTTCTTGAGAAACCTTTTGGTCATCTTTTCTCCATAATGTGTGAACAGTAAAAGAATTTAAATATTTGCATGTGATATCTATCATTTATATCTATTTATGATAAAATGCAGAAGATTGTAAAAATCTTACTTTCAAGTATCATATAGTCCACAGTACTTTTAAAAAACACGAAAAGACGAAGATGTCTTCGTTTTTATTCTTGCCAACAAAATCTGAATCTGAGTGTGAAAGTTGTTTAGGTTTTCAATCGATAAAAGTATCTTCAGAGCTCAAAGACCATCACTCGCAAATCGGTTTTCTAGTGTGAAGGCCTGAGTTGTGCACTTTGGCTGTGCGCATCCGTTACCACGTGACCGCAACATTTGTTGAACAATAAGATCGATGCGCGAAAAACAATAGGTTTCCAGACCGTCCTCCCTCTATAAACTATGTACAAAGTTACTAAAAATATACATTTCTTTTTTGTTAACATTATGGAACAATCATTTTTGGTCATTCTACGAAGGAAACAATATGATGTGAAGCTCTTACATTTTGCTGATGCTGATACGCAGTCAAGAAAATTATAGTATTTCTTTCATTGTTAGAATTATGGAACAATCATTTTTGGGCGATGCAAAGAACGAAACAATATGATGTGAAGCTCTTACATTTTGCTGATACGTTGATACCTAATGAAGAAAATTATAGTGTTTCATTCATTGCTAGAATTATGAAACAAATATTTTGAAGCCATTCTTAGAATGAAAAGATATGACATGAAATTGGAGCTTTACAATGAGCAATGAACCAATGACAATGAACTTGGTTTCAACAATGATGACAGTCTCAACAAAACCACTCCCCAAAAAGCTGCAACAACACTTGTCAGAAATGCCTAAGTACTTCTGCTTTCATCTGGCCCTGTAAAAATAACAGGAAGGGTCATTTTACAAGGAGATGTTCAAAATAAGAACCATTGAGGCAGAACGCTACAAATGCAGGAAGCAATAATAACCGAGGAAACAGCATCAATGCCTCTGGTTCTTTGGGAATCAGATATAACAAAAATCAACTCAGGCTGCACATGTGAAATACAGATATGTCAACAACCTAACATTCAATAAGGGCACAGAAGTAAAACAAATCGGACCATACCATTAAAGGTGGTGTGAAGCGAAAATTTTTTATGATGCAAATGAATAGCGCAGTTGAATGATAAAGAATGTCGTTTAAATTTTTTTGATACCTTGTTTCAATTTTAGAGTTATCCACTGTTTTGTAAGATTTGCTGATGACGTCATTTTGTTTGCAAAATGTAAAGAAAGTATACAAGGTTGGCCATGTTTCCAAAGAGAAATCTAATTGAAAAACCTTGTACAATCAACATGCCTTTCTAAACATCATATTAAGTCATGAGGCAATTTTTATAACATCTATTCAGCTCAGCTGGAATATTTCTTACCACTGTAACCTTTCAAAAATCAGATACAGTTATATTTCCATATGTTATCCTAGTAATTTGCAAACAAAATGACGTCATCAGCTGCAACTTAATTTCAGTGGATAACTTGAAAACGAAATGAGGTATCAAAAAAATTTAAACGACATTCTTTATCATTCAACTGCGCTATTCATTTGCATCAATAAAAATTTTCGCTTCACACCACCTTTAACAACCCAGATGAGCTTCCCCCTACAAAAGATGAATCATCCTCAGCAGAATGCCAACCACTTGGCATCCAATTCTTCAAAAGTTACATCATATGTAATAAGTGCACCTTAAGATGTGTCCCTACCACTGACCCAACAAGGTTGATATAGTGCTCTGATTGCAGAATTTTGCAACTCAAGGCCTGCTGCCAATCCACAAAATGCGTTAGTGCCCTCTTTCTCACAGATGAACTGGACAAAAAAGCAATTTTCGTTTGAAATGAATTGATAAAAAACAATCCAACATAATTAACCTAGCACCATAGCAGTTGCAGCGCACAATGACAATATAACAGAGGCTATCCTATGAACTGGTAATCATGAGAAAAATGTGTTACAATCGTGACAACGTGTTGCCGTTGTGATTATTTGATGTCGTGTATAGATTTACGACGATGGAGGGAAGAGAACTTATCTGCCATGCAATTACACCAAAGAAGACCATGCTAAGTCAAGCAAATGAATTTGGCACATCAGTTCCCTGCAAGAAAGATGCAAGTACACAAACTGGTGACTGGAGGGGAAGCTAATGAAGAAGAAATACAGAACTCAGGGCGGATCCAGACAATAGCAACTATTGCGCAAGCATAAGTCAGATTCTCAGAAACTTCAATTCGGTATTGAAAACCTCATTCAGTATATCTATTAAGAGATTTTATTACGTTTTATTGTTTGCATCCATCATCATTGAATTGTGTGCGTAAGAGCTTAATCCCTTTGTGTGAATTTCATTTCATTTATATGTCATTGTCTATGACTAAGCTGCCACCTACGAGTTGAACAATTTTGCTTCGCTTTTGAATACAAGTCGGTATATTCTACTGGCCAGCATGGTCTTGAAATTATTGCCATTTTCTTCAGTATATTCCAGAGCATAGGTGGGTCCGAAAATTGTTCAAGTAATTGCACATACATTTGATCTGCGTAGCCAATGAGCGGTCAGCCCTGCTTCTCAACGTTTGGGCGTGAACATAGGTGGGATTTGAAGTAACGAATGAGAAGCCGAGTTGACTTATGCTCAAGTTCAAGTATCCAATAGAAATTCAAATTGACCTATGCAATTGTTCTTCAAGTATCCAATAGAAATTCAAGCTGACCTATGCAATTGTTCTTCAAGTATCCAATAGAAATTCAATTGACTTATGCAATTGTTCTAAGACTACAAAACCAAATAGTAGGCGGTCAAAGTCAAAGTTCAAAGAAATGGATGTTCCTAGCAAAGTTTTCTCGTTACTTCAAAACATATGCAGCGTTATTGTTGATAAAAATTTAGAAGATAAGGAGAGGAAGGAAGAATTACATTTTATTGAAGTAAAGTTGCAAGAGCTGTTAAGGATAACAAGGAACAGGGCAACCCGCAGCACCACCGCTGCTGATGACAGGCCTAAGCAATCGGTGTTAGACTCAGCTGCTGTGATACAGTTTTCAGCGAGCCAAAGGTCCAGAGCCAATGGTTTACGACCAGTGAAGTAAGCATTACTTGTTTTCCTTTTTAATTTACAATTTTCAGTAAGCCCCCACATTTCGCGAAGTCATACAAGCTGAGAAAGGTTCATTATTGTTGAATCTCGACAAGAACATTGGGGGGGGCAGGCTCTGGTAGACTATTAGAAATATAAAATAATTGACATTTGGGTGAAATATAAATACATATTGATATTATTTTGTAGTTTTTACATGTGGAATTTGAGAAATGAAATGATTTCATTTTTTGAGATAAAAATTATTAAATATTATTAAATCAAACACATGAATTGGTTGATAGTACTAATCGTAATTTGGAAATATGATGTGGAAATGATAGGCTTTCATTTTAAGTAATATTCTATGACTTGTACTTCCTATTATTCTCGTGGGGTGTCAAATTGACTCGTTTCCTGTATCATATTACTCCAAAGGTACTTGAGTAATTTCTAAACATTGGAAATGCTTCAAACAACATTGTTTTGAAATATTCACGAGGACACAGGCAGGTAGTGAACATGAAGATTGGTATAGAACCTCTAAGGAACTTGTAAGAAACTCTGAGTACTGAATGAAAATCTGATAAACTTTCATTACTGAGCAAAATCATTAGTTCCTTTTGAAAAAGAATACGTGTATGTATTACTCGGAAAGAACTTTAGTAAGGTCCAAACATGAAACATGGAAAGGCTTCAAAGACACCTTGTTTTGAAGTGTTCAGGGCAGATAATGTCTAGATACTTTCAGTAGTGGCCCAAATTCTTAGTTTCTGATGAAAATATGTGTATTTGCCAAATGAAATATACACCTACTTAATGACCGTCTTTGTCATGCGAAAGTGCAAATATGCCTTTTGACTATTGGCCTATTGACACGAATGCCACATATTCTCCCCATGAAGGATTTGCTGTCAGGCTAATAAACCTTTTAGGTATTCTACAAAAGAGCCCGAGTCGAGAGTTATTTTTATACATTTTTAAAGGCGAGGTTCGATCGAATGACTTTGGAGCTTCTACCACTATTGTCCAAATCAAAAATTAATCAAAAAGTATCAAATTATCATTCGATTCAGATTCTTTTCAGAATAGCTTAAAGGTCTATGGAAGCAATTTAAATTGGAGGATGTTTCATTTTCACGTTGGCCTTAAATGTTGTAATTTTCTTTTGGCTGGTTGATACCAAATGATAAAATACAGTATTTCCTAGCCTGCGCGGAGACTTTAGTTTGCTGTGGAGGAGAGGAAGAAATTTCTCTCCTCCACAGCAAACCAAAGTCTGCGCGCAGACCAGTATTGCCCCGCCACTAAGAAACTGACTTAAAAGAAACTGCAGCCTGTCAGATGGAACCATGTTCATTGTCCAACATTTGGTTTTATATAACATTTATATACAAGAAACCAAACAGCCTGCTTTTACAAAATGAGTTTCTTGGTCTCGGGGTAATACTGTGAATCAGCAATTTTATCTAACTGAGGTCAACTGCATGTTCCTAGAGCCAATGTTCTCCTTACATAAAAATGTCAAGCTTTGTACAGTTTCAGACTTTAGCTGTCACTAATATTAAAAAAGGTACATGTTCTTACACATGTCTGACGAGATGCCCTCATTTTGATTTGCCAATTCAATTTGCAGAATGGCTGGGAAGGCAAAGCTGATAAAAATATGGAGGGATTGATGATGTCCACAAGGAATGGTACGAAGAGGCAGTTCAGCTCGCTAGTACTGTTGGCACCATTCCTTCCCAGCCTAGAATTGCTAGAGTACAGCAGCATCGTGCCAATACGCCAGCTGACGGCCCATCAGATTACTATCATAGAGTTGTTACTTTGCCATTCCTCGATCATCTCACGAACGAAATTAAGAAACGTTTTTCGCAAGAAAATGTTGATGTGCTTTATGCCTTTTATGCTCTTCCACCAAGGGTTGTTTCTGACTCAAGTTGGTACATTCACTTTGATAGATTTCTGTCCATGTACAAAGGTGATCTTCCTGAGCCACGGTGTATTTCCAATTAAATTAGGATGTGGGAAACCAAGTGGAAACTAACCCAAGGGACACTTCCATCGGGCCTAGCTGCTGTTTTGCCTCTCATCGACAAAATCACTTTCCCTAACATATACACTGCTCTGCAGATTGCAGCTACTATTCCCGTCACATCTTGCTCTTGCGAAAGATCCATTTCAGTTTTACGTCGGTTGAAGACCTATCTCCCTAACAGGATGGGCCAAGCACGAATGAATGGTCTTGCAATGATGAATGTTCACCGAGAGATATCTCTTGATATCAATAAAGTCATTGATCAGTTTGCACATGACAATCCCAGACGCATGAAGCTAGGAGACATTCTTTCGGAACCTGTTGATGGTCCTGGTGACAAATAAGCTACTTGTGATCACACATTTCAGTCAAATCTTTGTAAATAGAAGCAGTATCCCTTATTGAAACTTTAGCTGACTTTTAAGCTGCTAATTCTCGCTATGTTTATTATAGTTTGATTTTCGCATTTTTTCCGCACGGAATTCAAGTGGAAACCTTTCTACAATGATCAACCTCTGCTCGGACGTTTAATTATAGAAGCATACGCTAATTGTTAACTTAAACTATCCGAAGGAGCTTTTATTTTTGACAGTTGATTCCATTCCATTTTATTTACATCTACAGAGGCTAAAGGATGCTGCCATGGTAATTTTTGAGCAGCTAGGCTCTACTTTCAGCCATTTTTGACATTCTTATGAAATCCATGTGCATAGAGTTCCATAGAATTAGGGTTATACGTACCCTGGGTACCAGAGCCAAAAAAATAATAGAATGAAAAAATAAAAAAAAATTAAGAAGGAAAGAAAGTGTTCAATTTCCTTCTAATTTTGAGGCTCTGGTACCCAGGGTAGGTTATACGTAGGAAATAGGAACAACGTGGTCAGCAGACGCCAGAAAGTTTACGGCAGACTATACTTCATTATTTTCAATGTAAGATTTTGTTATATTGGAGTTGCATCTAAATGCAAAAAGGTTGCATAACTGATAGATTTAAATGTAGAAGTAACAAATCAAATTTTACTGTTCATTTTTTCGAAGAGCTTGCTACATGACCTTCATGTTTAACGGCCAGGAAGCCCTAATTTAGTCCATAAATGATGTACCACAGAAGATATTGTAGGGGTGTTTCCCATGGTAAAAAGGGCGTTTCCCATGCTTAAAGGGCGTGGCCCAAAAAATTTTCTGCGGGCTCCGCCCCCAGTCCCCCGAATGTCCCTCCGCCTGCGGCGTCTGGATATAGCCGCTGCTCGTGTGGCGCCTTCGGCGCTGCTTTCAGCATAAGTCAGATTTTCGGCTGGATCCGCTCCGAGAACTGAATGATGAAATGAGTTTAAGAAACTTCTACGCGAGGTTCTTTATGATAAATACATTTGTATTTGGTGGTTACAAGAAAATGAGCTGTTGGCATGAAAAAAGGCATGCCCTCTTTGTGACAAAGAGATGCTACTTACAAGGTGCAATGACAGATTGGATAGTTTGAAATGGAGATGTAGAAAGGGAAAGGGGCGCAACAAATATGTAAAAGAAATATCACTAAGGAAAGGAAGCTGGTTCAAGCAAAGCTTTACAAACAAAATGTACTGTTGTTGATTTGATCTGTTTATATTCACTTTCAATCCAGCTTCGAAATTAGCAACATGTTCATACGTCTGTTTGTTGTCATGTTCTTTTGCACATTACATTTATAACAGATGGTGCACAAGTGAAAGCTAAGCTTGAAATACATATATAGTATGATCTGAGAGTTGAGTTTCTTATGCGTAGTTGGGTTCTTATGAAAGTACAAGTACACCTGGTGCTATTCTTGAGTCGGACTGGATGTGTTGCCATCCTAGACTAGCTACCCTAGTCCCTCGATTTCGCTGTTGTTGTTGATGGCCAGCTCAATGAGGGACTAGTTGCCAGAGAGTGTCTCAAATCAGAATTTTCAGAACGAAAAACCGGCTTGTAATCTGATTGGAGCATTTCGGCTAAAACAATGGTAAATTTTTTTGTAGCAAATCAACTTTTCCTCTCTTTACTTATTTTTTACTGGAAAACCTCCCCTTTAAGTAGAGGCCTGTTTGGTCTGAGTTTTTCAAGAAGAAGCAATGGCGACCGGCGCTGTCGTCGCAGCTTGACCGACCTGAAGCAAATGAAGCTGAAGGAATCTAGCCAGCCATTTGGCATGATAAAGTGGGCACTGGGAAGAGATATTTATTTGTGCTCTAACAAGAAATGGCAAAATGTAATGCTGTTGCAATACTTGAGAGGCATTTTCAAAAAAAGCAGTGAGTGTCAGTGTGTCAGTACACTGCAGTGTAGTGTAGGCAGGCCTAGTCTAAGTTCAGGTTAGTGATTTTTTCGTTTACATTTGGCTCGTGTATTTCAATTTCTAATATCATCTAACTGCAAGCATGTTACTTGGCAATGTTTTGTTGTATTTTATCACCTTAAAGCCTGGTTTCCATATAATCGTTACGATCGTTTGGATCGCTGTGAACGACTCCAGCGATCCCAGCGATCGACGATGGGATCGCTGAGGGAAGTGTTTCCACATAATCGCTAGGGTCGCTCGGATCGCTGCAAAATCGCAGTTACTGGCTGCTGCGGTGGCAGGTTCCTGTCTTCTTTTGGCGGGTGATTGAGAAAAAAAATCAAACAAGATGGCAGCCTTCAACGAGAGGTTGCTCCTGGAGGCGAATTTGTACATGATGCTTTTGCTTATCCGGCGACGATTGCAGCAGCGGCGGCAAAGAAGACGACATAGATTTTGGGTCCGTGAAATTTATCGGGCACGACACACGAACGGTGCATACCACACATTGGTGCAAGAACTGCGGCTCTTTGACAGAGAATATTTTTTCAGGTAAGATAATATTAATGGCCTAGTCTAGCCCCAAAAGCCAAACTTTTGTAATTTGCAACTTTGATTTTCGTAGGTCACTGAAAAAGGTTTCGACACCCGTACAGCAATAGTAAATGTTTTAATATTATTTTGAGTGCAAATTATGTTGAAAAATGTCCAACACCGGACCTAAGTTTCTTATAGACAAAATGAGCTTAGAAGATGCTTGTTCCTCTCTGGTGCTGTAAGGCAGCCTGCCTTCCAAATGAATACCAAACGATATGAAACATGGTTGTGTTGGTAAATAAGAAGGCATTTTCAAACACACAGACTGCGATACAATTCCCCATATCAATTCGTATTTATTCCAAAGAAGCATATATGCATCTAGCATTTATTAATACACTCTTTATCAAACTTTAAAATTCTTTTTTGCACTATTATTGTATCTTATCATTATTGTATTTCTGCATAAGAAATTAAAAAACTTTGCCTTATTATTTATGGGTATTTGAATCATGGATTGAAATCAGATAACAACAAACACAAACTGTTCTCTTTCAGATTCCTGAGAATGTCACCTGAAAGATTCGAGCATTTGTTGACTATGGTTGCACCTTTTATCAAGAAGGAGGGTTGCAGGTCAAGGGCGCCCATCTCACCAGCAGAACGCCTTTGCATATGTTTAAGATATTTGGCAACTGGAGAATCACAACAATCACAGTCTTTTTCATTTAGAGTTGGTCGTGCAACAGTTTCAAAAATTGTCAAAGAAGTCTGTGTAGGTATCTGGGAAAGCTTGAGAGAAACATTTCTAAAAGCACCAGAAGAGATGCAGGATTGGCTTCGAATAAGCAGAGAATTTGAAAATGAATGGAACTTTCCCCACTGTCTTGGGGCAGTGGATGGGAAACATGTTTGCATGGAGTGCCCTAAGGGTGCTGGGTCTGCCTATTTCAATTATAAAAAGTTTCACAGCTTGGTATTAATGGCAGCCTGTGATGCAAAGTACTGCTTCACACTCTTGGATATTGGAGGGTATGGTCGTGACAATGATGCAGCAATATTCACAGAGTCAATTTTTGGAAAAATGTTTGAAGAATCACCAACTGATTTGAACATTCCTTCGCCACAGCTGACTGGAACTGAAATGCTTCCATACGTTTTAATTGGTGATGAAATATTTGCCCTAAAACCATGGTTCATATGATTGCGAACATCAAGCCACTGGTTGTACACGCATTTTTATCGTCTTCCCAATGATTCCTTCAAAGACAATTGAAAGTACACTTTTTTGATTGTAGTCTTCACAATAAACAATTTCTTCTTTGAACATCACTCTTTTCAACTTCACAAATATATTTGTGACTAGTTATTGCCTTTTTCTATCAACTTTAGGCGATGAACTCACACAAATCAGAAAAAATGGAAACTTTGAATACGTCTGAACCTCTAAATATTGAAACTCCTCCTATCGACGTGGGTAAAACACTTCTCGATCTTGATAAAAGTATTGGGGTGATGTCAGACCTCTTCGTCAAATTCATATCTGCGCAGGCAGATCCTATTCAACCTTTTGAGCCACTCGAACCCGAGGTTCATCCACAGTTGCCATTTGGGCACCGCTCAGAACCTGCTGTGCCCACCGGGCCTGTTTTGGTTTGGTTCTGATGAGCCATCTCCAGATATGTCCACCGGACAAACAGGCAGCAAAGGTACACACCTTTCCTGCGGCAAACGCCCTATTGGTCAAGTGTATGGCTTCAAAGCCAAAAAACACAAAGCACATTACAATGAGCTAATCACAGAGCAGCAAGCCATGATTGAAGACATAAAACAGGAAGCCAGGATTGAGTATAACAACGAGCATCTTCTTGACTTAATGGAAAGAAATTAGAGTAAAATGACTAGGGCCTTTAAATCGAAAAAAGAAGAGACTTGATTCCAGTTCGCTTTTCAAATGACTTTATCGATGAATCAGCAGAGTTCGTTCTCGAAAATAACAATTTTTGTTTGATAACGAATTGTAAAGACAAATAAAAGGAACAGTTATGGGAACTAAGTTTGCCCCTTCATACGCTTGCTTAACAGTCGGTTTTCTAGAAGAAACTAACTTGTTCATGAAATCCTCTGTAAATATTTCGACAATGATACCTGCAAATACATCAAAGAAAATTACATTAGGTACATGGATGATAGTTTTGTCACTTTGCCCAAGAACGTGAATCTATCGTTACTTCAAAGTGCTTTAAACGGAAATGGACACTTCAATCTTATTTACAATGGAAAAAGGAAAAACGCATCATGACAACACGGAAACCCTTAATGTGGTTGACATTAAAATAATTTTACGCAAAAACCAATACATTAGAACATATATCTACTACAAAGAAACCAACCCACATAAATACCTGGATTATCACAGTGCACACCCTTCTCACATTAAGCAAATAATTCCTTTCAACCTTGCGAAAAGAATAATTGTATTTGTGTCCGATCCATATATAATTAAAGTACGTTTAAATGAACTTGAAAAATGGCTGCTAGATTGTAACTATCCAAAAAGTGCTATTAAGCAAGCATTCCATAGAGCAAAGCTTCAAGGATCTGCACCTAACAAAAGTGATATACACAAACTACCATTGGTAACAACACATCATCGAAATCTTCAATTTAGTCATATGATGAAAATGATCCATTCATTGCTCAATCATCTATATTTTGAGGCACGATCACTAACGGTGGGTTCTCTTTTAATTTTATTGTAGCTTTGTAATAATTTCGAAATTTGAAATTTACTACTTTCAAAAGCTTCCTATAATAATATTTTTCACACGGAATTGACAATCAACAGCATGGATACATCATATGTAGCCTCCAGTCAATCGACATCGCTCAAAAATGGTCAACAGGGAATCCGCTTTATTTTGGAAGGAAAGAGCACAAAGATGGTGCAATACTACACTAAAAAAGATGGCAGAAAGAGACAAAAAAAGACTCCTTTGGAAAATTCTGTGCCACAAGTTGTCTGCTGCATTGCTAGTCACTCCAACGTCTACGTCTTTGCTTGCAACTTGTTGCAGTGAAAGGGAAGGTTGCACAGCTTTATGGACTGAATCTTGGTGGCCAATCAATTAAGAAACACGAGGGTTACATTGTAGATCAAAGTGGATTGATCAAAGTCATTTTCTGGGGGTTGTCAAGCAGTCAAAGAAATCAAGTGATGTAATCCTGAATCTTCTCATAAACATACTGAAATGAAATTTAACTCATCATATTCGTATTCTTGTGCATCCAAAAATTCGCTGAGAAATGAATTAAATGGAATTCTGTTTCTTTTATTTCCTTCTTTAATTCCTAAAATACTCACCAGTACGGGAAACCTAAATGAAACTCTTTTCCAGAATAAGCAACCGTTTGTCAAATCTTGTGCGGTCCGGCCATGGGCATAAAATTATACGAGCTGCAAATTCTGCCTCGCTTTGAGGAATGGAATGAAGGAATGGGATGGAACTAAGGAAATCTTGCAGTCCAAAATAATGCAATAGCCCTGTCAAAGTGTTGCAGGATGGAATTATCATCATGTGACAATCATCAGTTGGTCAAAGATATAGATAACAGTGCAACTGAAAAACCCACTTTGAAGGAGTCATCAAAAGAAACATTGACAATTTCTTCAAATGAAATGTCAGCAGAAAATGTTTTTGATCAGTCAAAATTTATAACAGTTCAGGAAGATGTCTCTCTTGAAGGTGCAGAAAAATAACCAGCCAGGAATTCCCACTTGTTCAGTTGTGCATAACACGATAAAAAAAGGCAACAAGACTGCCAAGATCTGCCAAATACACGGACAGGTGTACAAGTGAAGTTGAATGGAGCATACAGTAGGAAAACTACAGCATTGTATCTCCTCCAAAAAAATCTTCAGATTTCCAGCGATTGTCTTCTCCGTGTCAGGTGAGAACAACAGGAACATATCTTTTCAAAGGATGCTTTAATGAATGAAGGCAGAATCGCTCTGCCAAACAATTTTTCCCTCAGAATCGCATCCATCCATGGATTAATATCAATTGCGATTATAGGGAATATTTTCAAATAATGCCCTGGTTACGGGGCTTCGCCAAACAAATTCACTTCCCTTGAGTATTCGAGAATCGATATTTTGAGTATCCATAATATGCGAAATTGATACAGCCAGGGTATTGGGAAAAGGACATGCTAGGGGGGTTTTCAGAATCATAAAACTTTCCTTTGAACGAACCTAGAATTGTTGATACAGATTCTTAATATTCAACAGTTGGTTGACAGAAAATTTAGTTGTAATATGAAGAATCTGTATCAATCAAAAAAACATTGCAACAGAAGACAAAAAGTGTGCTGCAACTAAATTTTCTGTCAACCAACTGTTGAAATTTAGTTGTTTTTATGCCTTGCTGCTTCAATTACAGTACTTGCACAAATATGTTATGCATAGCCGGCTTTGACAAAGAGTTATGCTACAAACCTGCACTTTGTTCCAATAAATGAAAAACACAACATTTTTGGATGCCAGTGGTTGAGCAGTGAGTGAAATCCCTCCAGGCTACTTGTTTGCACATGGGGTGAAAGCTTTTTTATGTCATTGACAATCTTTGTATTTACCAAAATGCTCATGAGCTTGTCATATGCAGGTGTACCTTGAAAAATACGTACATACTTTGAATTCCAAGACTTTGAATATAAAAACAAATGCTTGTTCAAGCCACTACCAGCAGCAAGCCCAGCCCTTGAGACATGGAGGGTCTGGGGAAAATTTCTGTCACCACACCTGGCCTATTGGCAAAGGTGGGCACACCATTTTTAGGTGTATTTGATGATGTCAAAATATACTGAATGTGCCACCCTAAGGTACCAATTTCATTGCATTTTTGGGAAAATCTACAGTATAGAGGATTCCCCCCTGTAGAGGGTATGCCACGTCTACTAACTGCCTTATTGTTCTGCTACGATTGGGTGGCTGAACGCGACGTCACAATCCGCCAAACTTCCCATGTTTTTCTGACTCACCCGGTACATTTACTTCCTGCCATGCTTCCTTTGTGGGCAGAATACAGGCCATTAATCCTACAGCCAAAACTATTTACTGTCAACATTAAAATTTTTACAGTGAAATTCAATTGCAAAGGTAAGGTGGACTACATATTGTGGATTGCAGTATCCATCTTAGCTAATAATTTGACTCTTTGCTGAGGGCAAACCAAGCTGGGTCAAGCAATGCCATGGAACTGTTAGGAGCTCAAAATTGTTTTAAAAAGCTGAAACACGAGGGGATTGATATATCATCATTCACATCTGATCGTCATCTCGGAATTGCCAAATGGATAAGAACGAATGAAAGTGGTACGCAACTTTTTTATGACATATGGCACGTAATCCGCTCGAGAAGGGAATGGAACTACTACAAAAATGGGTTAAAGGGATCAGAAGACATATGTACTGGTGTGTGCTATCCACAAAGCAAGGTTCTGGTGCACTTATTGCAGCAAAATGGGAGTCCATAATGCGCCATGTGGCTGGCAAACATGAAGGTCATGGGAATCCTCTATTCCCCCAATGTGCACATGGAGAACTGGAACGCAGGAAATTCATCAAAATAGGTGAGCTGCAGCACACTTTTTGTCTTATGTTGCAATGTGAAATCAGATAACAGTTTGTAAGATTTATCAATAGTCTTTATGATTTTGAATTGTTGTTTATGTATGTATGTGTGTGTGTGTAAAATTTCGCCATCAAAATAAAAATGAAAAATAACAGATTCAGAAAAAAAGCTCTAATTACAATATTTACAAGTTTGAAAAAATTACAGGCAAAAGTTACATATCTAATTTAAAATCTAATTTAATAAAAACACCCCATGGTTAAAGATGGCAGGGATAGCATTAAAAGGTCAATGCGACCTTGTGTTTCCATAATGGTCCCTCCAGGAGTGCCCTTTGAAATTAAGAAAAGGAAAAATTAGCGAGATAAACAGAGAAAGTTTTCATGAAAAACAGAAATTCATCTAGACCTGAAATAAAGCCTTTCTTAAGGATGATAAGTAAGCATGTCTGTAGGCTGTTTTTAGATTTCTAATAATATATGTAGGGACTATCATCAAGACTTTGGAGATTTTTAAAGAATTGATCTTTGATTTTCTGTTTGAAACTGTTGTTGTTTGTTGCAGATTTTATTTCTGAGGGTAAACTGTTCCATATTCTAGGTCCTAAATATGAGAGACCATTTTGTCCTGTGTTGCTTTTTCGGAAAGGTTGAATTAGTTTGTTTTTAGATCTTCGAGTTACTCGGCTCTGGCCAACTGGTAAGAACATCTCTGACATATATGATGGGGCTGCATTATCAAAAAAATTGAAAACCTTTGCAGCAGTGCATTGCTCAAACCTTTCTTTAGTGGGGAGCCAGTTTACAGTTTTGAATTCTTTTACTCCTATATGTGCTCTGTTACTCAGATTCAAGCAGAATCTGATACATTTATTTTGAGCCGTCTGAATTTTTTTAGTTAATCTTTTATTCAACATTGGAAGCCAAGCGCTGCATGCAAAGTCAAAGTGGGGTTGAATTAGTGCATTTGCCAGTAATCTTCGAAGGGAAAGGTCAAGAAAATTTTGCTTTCTGTAAAGGAATCTGAGCCTGCCATTGATTTTACCAAGGGTCCTGGTTGCCATTGACTCGCCAGACAGGTCCCCATCAAGGACACAGCCAAGGTATGTGACTGATGTGTGTTGTTTGATCTTAATGTCACCTCTTCTAATGTCTAGTTTTTTACTGCCGGTTCGTTTATTTTTCCTACCAAAAAGTATCGATTTTGTTTTATCCTCCCCAAAATGTATGCTTAGTTTGTTGTCAACAAACCAATCGCAGAGGGAATTAAAATTTCTGTTCAGTTGTTTTTCTATTTCGTTGACGTCATTGTCTCCAAATACAAGACAGGAATCATCTGCATACAAAAGTAAATCACAGTCCACTGCTTGTGGCATGTCATTTACATATAAGAGAAAGACGAGTGGGCCCAAAATAGAGCCTTGTGGAACACCACATGATAATTCTCCGGGCGACTAGGAATCTTTGCCTATGTTTACATAGAAAGTTCGTTTTGTTAGGTATGATCGAAACCAGAATATTACTGAGTCAGCAAAGCCAAGATATATCATTTTTTCTAGGAAAATCTCATGGTCGATTGTGTCGAACGCTTTTTGGAGATCGATCAATATCATGCCCGTAGACATACTATTTTCCAATCCCTGTATGATTTTGTCGCTTAGATATGATAAGCATGTGTCCGTTGAGTGGAATGGACGAAAGCCAGACTGGTACCGATAAAGAATTTTGTTTTTATCTAGGTACTCTTGTATCTGCTCATGGACAATTTTTTCAATTACTTTAGAGATCTGCGGCAAAAGTGAGATAGGTCGATAATTTTTTGGATCATCTTTGCTTCCCTTTTTAAAAAGAGGTTTCATTTTGGCTTGTTTACAATCATCGGGAAAGCGTGCCAATGAAATTGAAAGATTGCATAGCTCCGTCAATGGTGTAGCTAAAATTGGTGCACCATCTTTAAGGAATTTTCCTTCAAGATTATCAGGTCCTGCAGCTTTTGAAGGATTTATTCCCTCCAAAAGTTTGAGGACGTTATCACGTTTTGCATGGTGAAGTGTAAAATTGTCAGTTTTGAGATTAAGGTTCTTGTAGTATTCTTTGACACTTTCTATGCCGAATTTACAGGGCGGATTTGGTAGCTTCTTTACAAGCTCTGAAGCCAAATTTGAAAAGAAGTTCTTAAAAATGTTGGAATTAATCTTATCATCGAAACAATGTTGTCCATCTTTCTTCAGGCAGATCTTTGAAGCTTTATCTTGCTTGGATTGAAGTCCAAGTGATTTTAGGCTCTTCCATAATTCTTTTGGCTTGCCAATATTTTCATTTAGTTTGCCAACTACATAATTTTTCTTTTTCTTTTTTATCAGAGATAAAACATTGTTTCGGGCTTTTCTAAAATTAGCATGATCAGTGTGACTTTTAGTCCTTTTAAATTTAGAAAGCAGCTTGTCACGAATCCTGATTCCTTCAAGGACTTCCTCATCCATCCATTCTTGAGTGTTGTTCCTCACACGAATTTCTTTCAATGGAGCAATCTCATCAGAAGAAGTTCTTTACTGTAATTTTTCATTGAGCGGATTTTGATGTATTTATGATCAAAATTCTTGGCTCTGGTACTTTTCTTTGTACAATAGATCATTTGGTGGTCAGATAAGCCCAAGTTGAGAACACCATGTTGGGAAACTTTTTGAGCCGAATTTGAAATTATATGATCTAATAGGGTTTCAGACTTTTCAGTTATGCGTGTTGGTTCTTGGATTAGTTGTTCAAGTCCGTGGAGGGAGCAGAATTCTTTGTAGCGCTTGATCCCATTAGAATTATTCCCTCTACCGCCAGTCAGGTCGATATTCAAGTCACCCAAGATAAAAACTTCTTGATTGTCAAATTTTTTTGTTTTTGAGATGGCAGCATCAAGCTTTTTTAGAAAAGCACTTGAGTCGGGCGGTCTGTAAAGGATGCCAACTAGGATTGGTATGGATTTTGGCAAAAGTAGATCAAAAAATATGTTTTCTAGGTCTGGTGCAAAACCTTCTCTTAAGTTGAAAGATAAATCTTTTCTGATGTAGCAAGCAACACCTCCACCTTGCCGATTTCTGTCGGATCTTTTTAGTTCATAGCCATCAATTGTGTAACCTCATTGTCTAATATTGTTTTATCAAGTTTTGATTCTGTAATTCCAATGATTGCAGCATTTGAGTTCTTAGCAATGAGGCGCAATTCATCGATTTTAGGCAATAGACTATTTATATTGAGGTGAAGAAAGTGTAAGCCTCTTTGTTTCCCAACCAAACAAATGTAAATTTGTATAACAACGGATTGACTGTGAACTGATTCACAAAAAGTTTGAGAGTAAAGGAACACGACATGCTGCCTTGTTGGTTAACTGCAAATATGTTATACTGTTGACATGATTAATACTCCAAAAGGGTTCCACAAACTGAACTAAATATTTTCTTACAGCAGGAGGTATAACTTAGCTCATAAGCGTTTCCCCATCAAAATTGGTCACTTGACGTATTAATCAGAAAAAGTTTTCTTTGTAAGATGTTGTAGGGGCGTTTTGCAAACTGATGAAATCTTTGATAGAACCCCTTCAGCATTTTACCCTTGCCAAAGCTGCAGGTATATGTGGTAAGAAACTGCCAAAAATGAAAACAAAACACGTGTTGTTCGGGGCAGTTGCATTTGCAACTGCTGGATTTGGTATTGCTGGTTGTTGAGCAGGTTCTCCTTGATTTTATAGAACTGCAGTGACTTCAGCATCAGAAAATCTGCACTGGCTGCTGAGCTTGCAGTGACGCTTCCCTCTCTTTCGATTTTGAGATGCAGTTCGCCGAGATTGTTTCTTGGAATGCACTAGGCGTGGTCCAGCTCATGCTTAAATACGATGAATCCCCTTGGTGCCTTAAATCCACGGGCAGAGGGCTACATGAAGCACGATTTGCCACATGGGACTTAGCCCTTTTGTTGTTTGGAGTTTGTAATCCAGTGAAAATATTCCAGAGAGTATTTGTGGCCAAATGATAAGAAGTAGGGACAGGAGTTATTTGAAGTTGTCAATGAAAAGAGATTTCAACCAAGGAGTGTCAAATGCCAATCACAAACCCAAATGGAAGAAAGGACAACAACAGTAGGCCCATCAAAAATGAGGGAAGCACTTATTCAAATTCAGCCGAAATTAAGAATTTGTAAAATGACCTGGAGGATGATAGAAATTGAAGCATGTGAAAAACTTAGGTATTTTATTGATTCCCTGAAAAGCCACATGAGACATGGGATGATAGGTGCAAGACTTCTGTTGGTATTTATTGAGCTAAATAAGTTTGCATGTCAATTTAAATGATGTCATTTCTTCAAATCAGTCACTGCACGGAAGTAGTGTTCCTATCATTGAAATGCAGACTCATTCACTTCTTTTGAAAAAATTGACCAATAACGACACAAGGCTTCAATTTCCAATTTCTGAGCACTGTGGTTTGCTGAGATGCTGGAAGACAGATTCTTTCATCTTTATTCAATTTTGCTTTCAAGAGGTGAAAGAGTCACCATTTCAATGATGGTTTCTGAAATTTTTGAATGGCATCAAAGATCTTATATGCTTAAAATGCATATTCGAACACAACTACATTCCATGCGACACTACTGCTTCCACAAGATATTGGATGCAATTAATAAAACTAATCGTGATCAAATGATACGATACCCAAATCAAATTACATGCACCGTTCAACAACAAAGTTATTTTCAGGAGAATCTCCCCATGTGTCTCTGACTATACGATTTAAATCATGCAGTCAAACTGGCTTCAAAATGTGCTTGCTCTGAAAGCCATTTCAATATTATGTGCTCAACCTGCAATGTAACGAGCATCCCCTTTCTCGTTTGTAGCATTGTGGCTCTACCAAACGATACAACCCCTTTTATCTGTAAAGAGAGTAATTCTCTGTTAGAGTGGATATTGCTTATTACAATGTAGTTAACTGATCTTCGCCTGTTCTTCCTAGATCAAATATATTATTGAAGACACACATACAGCATGGCAGATGAAGGTAATCTTTTGGCTACTCACTTGTTTGTATATTTACAACTTTGTAAACATGTTAATTATTCTGTTAAAACAATGGAGTGGCATGCACATAAGTAATCATTTTATTCACAAATCTTTCATTTGTACTGCAGCCTTTGCAGGGCTAATGCAGTATCGCATGGGTTTTGGTAGGGATCAGTATAGGCATAGTATAGGCTGCATTAGATGTGAGCAGTAGATCTTCAGGACCCTTAGGGACTTGAAGTTTTATAATGCAGAACATTATGACGTACAATGCAATGTTGTACCTTTTTGAAAACCTTTTCCGCTGCTTTGTGTCAAGGGACCATATTTTTAATTTGTTTGGAGCCCTATTTGTGAAATGATTCTTCTCATCTTTTTAGATCAAAGAACATACAGTGCTATATACAGTCAGTATCACCTGTAAAAATATGTGGCTATTCAAGATATATGAACTGCAATTTGCAAAAAAGAGACGGATGTTGTCAAAAGTGTGTGCTTTGCCATTGACAAGCAAGGTGTCTTGTGTCGTACGCACTACAAAAGTTGCCAGTCAATATTTTGACTTCACACTAAACGACAAGTATTGAACAAATGATGTAGTGATTGGAAAGAGAACAACAATCACACCAACAGATGTCAGTTTTGTGTACAAGTCTTTGGACAGCGATCTGACAATTGGCTCTCTGACACAAGTAGCTGCTTAACAACTTGTTGCGGTGAAAGGGAAGGTTGCACAGCTTGATGGACCGAATTTTGGTGGCCAATCAATTACGAAACACGAGGGTTACATTGTAGATCCTAGTGGATTCATCAAAGTCATTTTCTGGGGGTTGCACATGGACAGTATTCATCAAAATGCAACTTACATCTTCAACAGACTTTATGCTAAGCCAGTGCATGGTGAACAATACCTGAATACCCCCACAAAATGACGACAACTGTGAAATCACTGATTCAGAGCCATTTACAACAGAGTTGCCGGTAGTGGACAATGCATCAAGCTCAAAAACGATAGTTGGTGAAATAACCAAGGATCTTCTCCGCTGATGGATACAAGGCATGCAGAACTTGCACATTGAAGACAATGGAGTGTTGGCAAAGTGTGAAAGATGACCGCAGCTGGTTTTTAAGAATCTGTGTGGAAGCAAACAGGACAAAGGACAGCAAAGAATCACTTCGCCTTGCCGCTTACAAGGATACCGCTATGAACCTCTGCAAAATATGTGATTGTAGCTGGTAGTATCTCCACTTCTCTTGGGGGGGGGGCAAATGCAGGTGGGGGGCAAATGCAGGTGCTTACTGTGCTTCCAAGTAGCTGGAGTATCACAAGGATTCAAGATGAATTTGGTGTGTCTAACTTCATGGCAAGAGCTGCAAAGAAATTGATAAAGGAGAAGGGTGTTCTTTCTACAACAAATCCAAAGCCTGGCAGAAGCGTATCGGAAACTATTCTCGAGCAAGTAAAGAAGTTTAATGAAAGTGATGATATTAGCCGTCAGATGCCTGGTAAAAAAGACTGTCTTGCAATGAATGTCAATGGGGAGAAAGTTATGGTTCAGAGGCGATTGATACTTTGCAATTTGAAGGAATGCTACCTAAAGTTTACAAAGAAGTCAACAGTTAACATAGGATGCTCAAAATTGGCCTCCTTGCGCCCAAAAAATGTTGTTCTACCTGGTGGAAGTGGAACTCGTGCAGTGTGTGTTTGGGCGATACCTCAGAATGTGAAACTCATGTTGGATGGATCAAAGATCTCAAGTATGCCAGAGTTTTGGGCTTTAGTTGGACGAGAGGGGAAACTATCCTACAAACATTTGCTGACCTGCCTTGCATGTAATCCGGCTATTAGTATTAGTACACATACGTATAATGCGTATACGTAAATACGTTGTACGTATACACATACGTATCTACGTATAATACGTATAATACATACAATACGTATCCCTCACTATAAAAGGCAAACACAACACCAACCGACTCACTTCACATTTCACAACGTCGCCGAAGGCTCTCGCTAAATCATGTCCGATGATGACGATACTACTAGCAACAAAATCACAGACGATGATGATACGGAACTCATACGAGTTAAGAGTAAGCTTGTCACAGTGAAGAGCGATCATTCACGCCTAAAAATCGCATACACTGTTGAACTGCGACGACGAGATGAGGCAGAATCAGCACTAACACACGCATTAAAGACTATGCAAGAGTTAAAGATTCAACTGAAGCAGAGACGAATCCTCATGGCAAAGGATATGATGATTCTCAAAGACCATTCAACACTGTTGGAAAAAGAAGCCCACATTACCGAAAATCGAACAATAGCGTTTCAAGACCAATTGAAAAATCATGTCCTCAATTGTCGCGTGCAACACAAACTATCACACGCGTCATTGCTGACCGTGAAAGCCGACATTGTTGACGAAACAGTTGGCATCACTCAAGGCGAGCCGCAACTCCCGACAGACCTCAAAGATGACATCGAGAAACATTTAAAACACACATTTGCACTGCAACTTGGCCGTGTTGGTCAAATCACCTACGACGACGTACATACAGAACTGGCTGCATTTCACCTCACCAAGCACCTCTTTAACAAACCATGCATTCGTCAATTTCTAGCTCAATGCTTGAGCATGCACTTCACATGCAGAATGCAACCAAGACCTCAAGAGCAGCTTCACGTCTCTGAAGAATGCACTCGATGGCCTAAACACGCTGACCGGCATCCATAAATTATCCGACTCGCACCTCAAAGAGAATGGTCCTCGCATCATCGACTTATGCTTGCCCCATGAAGCACGGTACCTGACGTATAGACCAGTACAATTTGAGGAGCACGTCAACAGCAAAATCAGCGAACGAGAAGAGATCATTAAGACGTTTGCCAATCAACTAGGCCTTACTGCACCGCTACAACTGCCGCATGAACCTGCCGAAAATCCCGCCCACTCCCTCAAAAGAGCACGAAGCATCGATAACATCGCCACACTTGCACAACCGCCACCCCCAATAAAGAAGCACAAAATTATGACAGACGTCGTCAAAGCACAACGTATGGCTCGCAAATCAAACACGCACCATCACCACGCAGCAACACAAACACCAACCGTTGCTATAAGCCACGACATTTCCTTCTTGGTTAAAAGAGCAAAAGCGAAAGAATTGAAGGCATCAAGAGAACGCGCCATTAAGAAATTCAACGACCTGTTGGGAGGATTTCGTATGCAAAAACACTATCTCACATCCGGAACAAATACAGCACTATGCCTCAGTTGGAACAAACTGAATCCATTGTACAACCCAGTCGACGAGATTAAATGTTACGAATTACGCACAGATAAAAACAACCACACGAAAGCCTGTTCCTTAGAACACAGATGTATGAACAAACACAATGACGGTGGATTATGCCTATCGAAGACACACACATTCATTCAACATGAGATTTTTTTCTACATGCCACTTCACGAAGCAAGACACTTGCACAATTTATCACTCATCACCGCAAGTCAACTAAACCTCGTTGGACGCATGGAGAAACACAGAAACGCATACTTGGAGGAGAAACGTAACGTGGCAGGAGAGAATTGGATCAGTCGCTTTGGTTTGGTAGACGACTGTAGCCTCCCTGTCATCATAGACGATAAACCTTTAATTGACATTTTAGCATCAACACCAATGTAAATAATTTATTGATATGAAAAATGACTGCTTCTCACTACAGGGGGTCTTTTCCTCACTACCCCTGCACGGCCTGGGTGCGCGCTCAACAACAGATGTTTATATGTGTTTTCTTTTTGTTTTGTCACGTTAAGACCATCCAACAAGAAAAGACTTATAACCACTTTAAAAAGAAAATGAACAATTACATTGTTTATATGACTCTTCCTCTTGTTCCGCGTCATTTGACACAGTGCAAGAAGAAGAGCCTTATAACCACTGTTAACACGGCCGACAACATACATTGTGTCTATATAGTTCTTCTTTTTTCTCGGTATCATTGAGACCGTGCAAGAACAAGAACCTCATAGCCACTTCGCGCGCATTAAACACACATTGTGTCTTTATGGTTCTTCTTCTTCTTTACGGTATCATTTTTACGGTATAGTTTTCAAATTTTGGAACAGTTGTTCAATTCCAGCGAACATTACGACAAGTACTTTCCTATTTTACGAGGAAATTCGTATAAATTTCAAATGATCCCTTTCGGCTTTTCCGAGTTAACTGCACATTTCGTCGTCATTATCTTAGAAGTGGAGAAACGCATATTATATGAGCTTTTGACTGGAAAAATGCAAACGACTAACGAATGTTTGGCTCGCTCGCAAACTGATAAGGTTACGATGACTGATGTGGAAATAGTTACTAAACTCTCTAATTATTGGCGAGATAAGTGCGTAGAAAAGGCTGCTGAAGACATGAACGTGAGCAGGTATTGGAGACAATTAGTGGAGACAAACCATATTGATTCCGTAGACGGGTTTTTGGAAAAGGGAATGCAATTCAACTGCCCTCAGATTTACGATGACAACTCTCGCTTGTTTAATTGCAGCGGGAAACAAGACATAATCTACAAAGTACCTAGTAGAAAGGAGATTAAGATTAAAAACTGTGACAAGTGCCAAGTGCCAAGCGCCAATTTCCCAACTATGTTTCTTATGTCAATTATCGTCGCGAGGGTTTGAAGATGAAGACGAATGCCATTCACGGCAGAACTTTTCAGTGCACACTTATGCGCTACACAACTCTACTTTTGTAGATTATTACCTATTTTCAATTGAGATTGTGAATAAAGGAATGCAATTGGACAGGCTAAAAAATAGTCTAAAAGGAGTGGTTATGACGCAAGGAGGCGTCGTAGGGAGCACTGTAGAGAAAAAAACGATGTTTAGAGCCCTATATCTTCAAAACAAGTACGTAATCCTAGATTCAGAAATGCAAATGCAATTACAGCCCGATAAACCTAATTGGACAATAGAAGCATTGAGTCGTCATAAAAAGACATCAACATCGTTTCGTCAAAAAGTTGAGAAAACAAACTCGAATAGTATTAATCGCTCTAATAATAACAATACTATCGATTGCCACCAGCCGCCAAAGGCAAAAAAGCAAAACGTATATTTGGAACAATTAGAAACAAATTATTGGAAACCGCAACCCCCATCAACAGTTCTTAATAACATTCCACTTTCATTATAGCGATGGTGATGAGATTGTCGCAACAAGACACCACATTTCCAAAGACATTGAATGAGGTGTCTGATTATGTGGATGAATACGTGCAAGGCCCTTGTAATAGAGTAGAGCCTTATCCTTTGCCAGAAGATACAATGTATTTGCAGAGAAGGTCGTCTATCCCTACTATCCAAAAACCGGAGAAGCCGCTTCTAAGAGACATTCCAAAGGGGCTTTCTCAAGAGGATCGGGAAAAGGCGCGAGAGGAGCAGGAGATGGAGTATGGATTTCTGATATTGATGAATTGGAGATCATGACTCTCCTTGCTTTTCGTGGTATTTTTAGTTGTTTCTGATTAATGATTACTCTGATAGAGCTGTTGATTAGTAGTTATTTTGATATTGATGAATCAGAGATCATGATAGCTCTCTTTCTATTATTAGTATTTCATTCTCTGATGTATCGAGGGTCTGCCGGATGGTGAATATCATAAAGAATTTGCCTAAGGATGGAATAGCGAGACCCGGACCATCTGGTATGAAGAAAGTCCAACGGGAGCTCGGTGCTGATGAAGAGTAGATCCCACTTGGTATTTGCGTTAAAGAAGGCGAAGGAAATTCATCTGGGAAGGGCACGAAGAGAAAATTGCTCGAAATTGAGAGTTTGTCGCAGTTCCCTCCAGAGGATTGCATGAAGAGAGCTAGGGTGAACATGAACGTAATGGACAAGTTGGTAGACTTGGATCAGAAGACCTATGAAGGAAGTGTACGTCATTACGTGATAGAAACGATTGGTAATATACTCTTTGCAGCAGAGGTGGTAGCCAAAGAGTATTTTAGCAAGATATGGAGGCGTGGACTACGAAACAGCGCAGAAAGAGAAGTCTTGAAAAAAGAAGGCATTATGCTTGCCGCAGCTCATTTCGGTCAAGCAACTAAAGATCAAGATACGGAGGAGGAAAAGTTTAGGAAAGCCCCAGCCAACCACGGATCGCCTGTAATAGATAAGGATCCGGATGATGTAAACATCACACTTTGCCTGGCGTGCGGCGTACATGGAATCTGCCAATTGCCGTGTTTACACAATGTCACAAATGTGTCATATCCAATGAGGAGGAAGCACTCGCTAGTACGTACAGATAATACCGTCCCTCCAGGTCTGTGCTTCGAGTGTCTCATGAGCAAGAGGATGTCAAACGTTAATTACTTATCTGGGTGGGGAAGCCCGCCGTTGTGCTCTTGCGACGAGGGCTTTGAAAAAGACAAGGATCAAGAAAGGAGAAAAGGTATTCAATCAAAACAAGGACAATTTGGTTGAAAATTTGTTTGAAACCCTTTCAAGCACAATATTAGCCAATACAGATCCCCTCCCAGCGCATGATTGAAAGCTTCCAACTCAAATTAGAAGTTCTGTCAGAATTGCCAAATGAGAGTTAATAATGTTACAACAAACTTACAGTATATCATGAATGTAATGTTTGTTGCTTGCCCACCTGCTTTAGAAGAACATCTTTGAAACAGTGCTTGCACGAATTGGACATCGGATCCGAGCACACAGTGAGAGACTGGAATCAGTTCTGCAGGGATGTGGCCGAGCAGTATCTCCTAAATCATCTTCAAAGGTTTGGGGGTCCAGGAATGATTGTTGAAATAGATGAGAGCCTGTTTGCCAGAAGGAAATACAATTGCAGCCACGGATTGTAGAACAATGGACTATGGGTGGCTATGATATCCAAATGAATCGAGGGTTTTTGGCACCTGAACCAAGAAGAGACGCAGGGACGTCATCAAGAAGCGAAGATCACGACACATTACGTGCAGTCGCGCAAGAACAATTGAGTGTGTTCAATGAAAATCAAAAGGAGGGAGTTGTTTTTTTTTTTTATATTCAATTAAAAATTTACAATACGTGTTATAGACTACTTTACCTACGAACTACTTTACAATACGACAAGGACAATGCTACAAGGTGCAAAAGTCTATGTCTACCCCATGGCATTGTTAAAAAGAAAAAAAAAAGCTAAACTGCATAACATTTTACATAGATGCTACAGACAATGCTACAAACAATAAAAAAAAGAAAAACGATGACTGTGGCCATATCTGGTTGGGGCTGCAATTTGCCCAAAGTTGTTGCTTTCATACAATGACTGAATTTCATGAAAGAAAACAAGGAGGAATGGAGACCTTGGTTTGCTGCACCTTTGGATTACCTCACTAATTATGAGAGGGAGCCGAAAGATAAAGTCAGTCCCTTTTGACGCCTTGTTTGATATGTCACCAAATCATTATTTATTTGATTGCAAGAGCGAAGGACCACTGTTGCAACCCATACTGGATGATGAAATACCACAACCATCCATTGACAATGTAAAACGGTGATGTCTCCTCTTACAAGGCCCAATAATATCGTTCCGTACATTCAAACATTGCACTTCAAAAGAAGCTGTGTGGTATCGCTGAAGAAGAGTTCCTTCGCAGTATCAGGGAGCTCAACAAATGATGAACAATAGTTGAGATAAGACCGCTCTGTGCCACCGATCCCACAAAACTGTTCATCAACAAGAATCCTGATAACATTGATTGGCACAGGGGGCTGTGCCTGGAAGAGAAGTATCGTAGTAAATGTTGTAAGCCAACTGCAACAAATGCTGTTTCCGTAAAAAAAAACAATTCTTCATGAACAGCGCCTTGAAGTTGTCACAAAGAAATTCTTTAAAATGGCTCTAACTTCTTTCTTTGTCACTAAATCTCAACATTTACCATTTGATTCGTCTCGATGAGTACATTCATTTGATATATATTCTATTTATTTTTGCTGACATCAGCAGCTTATCATTTCTATGACGTCATAAATCTTTATGATATCATATTCCTAATGAATTAGTAATTTTCTCATGCAAAATTCATGGAATTACCTCAAATATCAATGAAGGTACTTGATCTCACGATGATATATCAACAATAAATCATGCTTTTAGTGGATTGCATAACATCCATAACCTTGGCATATATACAGAGAGTGCAGTGGAAGAGCTTTGTCAAGCTTGCAACAAGTATTGAACAACATGGTGGTTTTTTTAGGAACAAGTGTTTGATCTACTGTATTATGCGCATCCAAGAAAAGGATCCAAGAAAAGGATAAGCAGTCCAGTGTCTTTTTGTTGGTTATGATCTGCAACATTTCTGAAGGTTATTGGTTTAAGAACTCTGTAGCCTTGCGCCAACAAAACTCTATCAAAAATGAATCGTTAGTTCAGTCCAGTGTCTTTGTGTTGGTTATGATCTGCAAAATTTCAGAAGGTAAGTAAGTATTTTTACGTATTTTGCGTACTTTTACGTACTTTTTACGTATAACGCATAACTAATATAAAAACATTTGAATCTAATTCCTAACTCATTCTAAATCCATCATGGATGGAGATAGATCGAACAATGCGTTCTTATTATCTCGACTGATCAGTACATTATCCAATCCATCAGTCTTACCCATTTTGCTTTCTACAGAACCGACTGCAAATTCTCCACGACGCGATGAGGAATGTTCGATTTGCTTCGAGCCATGGTCTACACTGGTAACTGATAACATGCAGCGAAAATGGCTTACTACAGACATATGCAAGCATTGGAATGCACTTGGCGTGGTCCAGCTCATGCTTAAATACGATGAATCCCCTTGGGGCCTTAAATCCACACGCAGAGGGCTACATGAAGCACGACTGGATGGGGTAAACAGCAAAATGAATCATTAGCTCAGTCCAGTGTCTTTGTGTTGGTTATGATCTGCAAAATTTCAGAAGGTATTGGTTTAAGAACTCTGTAACCTTTCACAAACAAAACTCTATCAATAGTATAGGATATCTCTTGAAAGTAGAAGTCAGCTTGGAACCAATCTACTAATCTAACTTTAAATATTATTTCAGGGGCAAATATGTCCACTAACAAACCAGCAGTAAGTTACACCACACCACTGGATGGGGGAAACAGCAAAATGTATTGTTAATTCAGTCCAGTGTCTTTGTGTTGGTCATGATCTGCAAAATTTCTGAAGGTATTGGTTTAAGGTAACTCTGCTTTCCGCTCTAGTGCACAGCAAGATGCCGTTTCGCAAAACCACTCTCCTCAGAACACAGTTAATTTCTCCAATATTATTCGGCCTATCGAAAAGCGGTAAAAATATACCCGTCACCATACAGGACTGGCCGATCTTAGTTGCGCTGAGTTGTACCACAACTGGCAAAACAAAGAAACAAGACTGAAGAAGATTACAATCATTTGCATAACAATTGAAGACAGAAAAGTTATTGTCACACCTTGCCTTTATGAAGGTATTTGCAACACATTTGAATGCTTAAAATATTTATCATCACAACCAGAACAACTATCACAACTAGCACAACTAGCACAACCAGCACAACCATCACAACCAGCACAACCAGCACAACTAGCACAACCAGCACAACCAGCACAACTAGCACAACTATCACAACTATCACAACCAGCACAACTGGAACAACCAGCACAACTAAGCACAACTAGCACAACCAGCACAACCAGCACAACTAGCACAACTGGCACAACCAGCACAACTAACACAACTAGCACAACCAGCACAACTGGCACAACCAGCACAACTAGCACAACTGGCACAACTAGCACAACTGGCACAACCAGCACAACGATCACAACTGGCACAACCAGCACAACCAGCACAACCAGCACAACTAGCACAACTAGCACAACTGGCACAACCAGCACAACTGGCACAACTAGCACAACTAGCACAACTAGCACAACCAGCACAACCAGCACAACCAGCACAACCAGCACAACCAGCACAACTAGCACAAGTAGCACAACTAGCACAACTGGCACAACCAGCACAACTAGCACAACTAGCACAACTGGCACAACCAGCACAACGATCACAACTAGCACAACTAGCACAACTGGCACAACCAGCACAACCAGCACAACTGGCACAACCAGCACAACTATCACAACTAGCACAACCAGCACAACCAGCACAACTAGCACAACTAGCACAACTGGCACAACCAGCACAACTAGCACAACTGGCACAACTAGCACAACCAGCACAACGATCACAACTAGCACAACGATCACAACTAGCACAACTAGCACAACTGGCACAACCAGCACAACCAGCACAACCAGCACAACTAGCACAACCAGCACAACCAGCACAACTGGCACAACTAGCACAACCAGCACAACCAGCACAACCAGCACAACTAACACAACTATCACAACCAGCACAACCAGCACAACTAGCACAACCAGCACAACTGGCACAACCAGCACAACTAGCACAACTAGCACAACTGGCACAACCAGCACAACTGGCACAACTAGCACAACTAGCACAACCAGCACAACCAGCACAACCAGCACAACCAGCACAACTAGCACAACTGGCACAACCAGCACAACTAGCACAACTGGCACAACTAGCACAACTAGCACAACCAGCACAACCAGCACAACTAGCACAAGTAGCACAACTAGCACAACTGGCACAACCAGCACAACTAGCACAACTGGCACAACTAGCACAACTAGCACAACTGGCACAACCAGCACAACGATCACAACTAGCACAACTGGCACAACCAGCACAACCAGCACAACTGGCACAACCAGCACAACTATCACAACTAGCACAACCAGCACAACTGGCACAACCAGCACAACTAGCACAACTAGCACAACTAGCACAACTAGCACAACTGGCACAACCAGCACAACTAGCACAACTGGCACAACTAGCACAACGATCACAACTAGCACAACGATCACAACTAGCACAACTGGCACAACCAGCACAACGATCACAACTAGCACAACTAGCACAACTAGCACAACTAGCACAACCAGCACAACCAGCACAACTGGCACAACTAGCACAACCAGCACAACCAGCACAACTAACACAACTATCACAACCAGCACAACCAGCACAACGATCACAACTAGCACAACCAGCACAACTGGCACAACCAGCACAACTAGCACAACTGGCACAACCAGCACAACTGGCACAACTAGCACAACTAGCACAACCAGCACAACCAGCACAACCAGCACAACCAGCACAACCAGCACAACCAGCACAACTAGCACAACTGGCACAACTGGCACAACCAGCACAACTAGCACAACTGGCACAACTAGCACAACTGGCACAACCAGCACAACGATCACAACTAGCACAACCAGCACAACTAGCACAAGTAGCACAACTAGCACAACTGGCACAACCAGCACAACTGGCACAACTAGCACAACTAGCACAACTGGCACAACCAGCACAACGATCACAACTAGCACAACTAGCACAACTGGCACAACCAGCACAACCAGCACAACTGGCACAACCAGCACAACTATCACAACTAGCACAACCAGCACAACTGGCACAACCAGCACAACTAGCACAACTAGCACAACTAGCACAACTGGCACAACCAGCACAACTGGCACAACCAGCACAACCAGCACAACTAGCACAACCAGCACAACCAGCACAACTAGCACAACCAGCACAACCAGCACAACTAGCACAACCAGCACAACCAGCACAACTAGCACAACCAGCACAACTGGAACAACCAGCACAACCAGCACAACCAGCACAACTGGCACAACCAGCACAACTATCACAACCAGCACAACCAGCACAACTAGCACAACCAGCACAACCAGCACAACTAACAGAACTATCACAACCAGCACAACCAGCACAACCAGCACAACTAGCACAACTAGCACAACCAGCACAACTAGCACAACCAGCACAACTAGCACAACTAGCACAACCAGCACAACTAGCACAACTGGCACAACCAATACAACTATCACAAAAATTGATGCCCGATTCATACTTGAAAGTAAGTAAAATTGAACGAAATTAGTTTATCAAATGTTGCGTTCTAACTTGTTCTTTCAAGTAATCAAATTTCTTCTGGTTGTTCATTGTAGTAGATAAAGCTTTTTCTACTGTATTACAGAATTAATTTTGACGATTTTATCGACTTGGCAGAAATATAATCCTTCTCTCCTTCTTATGTGCATCAGTTTTGATGTTTAATATAGCGGGTGAACCAGAAAAAGTTCCCACTTTTGAAAATTCATAGCATCAAGAGTACTGGGTGAATCGGAATAAATCAATATTTGCTTGAGAGCCAAAAGATGGAAGTATTTTTGTGATTTTTCTCGCCTTCTTTCGAGCTGTGGTAAAATCAAGTTTATAAAAATTTTCAAAATGACTGAGAAATGCCTGAAATACTTGATCAAATCACAAAGGACTCTTCGCTCAAAACAACAGAGAAAATGCCATTTTGCATGGGTGAGAGCCATCGTCTGCATATTTATTGCCATTGGATTGAAAATATTTAGTGTTTGTTTGAGAATCTGTCTTATAACTCTTGAGAGAAGTGAAACGCTTGTGAGTATTGTTGTATGTGAAGGGAGTCCTAACGATTCGATCAAGTGTTTTAGGTTCTTTTCAGGTATTTTTCAACCATGAAATTTTTGTAAAATTTAATTTACCAATATTTTCAGTGATCCTAAGAAGACGAGAAAAATCACAAAAATACTTTGATCTTTTGGCTTTTAACTAGAATTTGAATCATTCAAATCCACGAAGTACTTGTGATGCTATGAATTTTCGAAAGTGGGAACTTTTTTCTGGCTCACCCGGTAGATGACAGTAGATTACAAAAAGACAAATAGCGCTGTTGACAGATTAGAAAGTAGACACTGTTTGTAATTTGTAAACCATCTATCACAAATCATTAAAATTATCACTGACAAAGTTGTAAGTCAAATGATGACAACTGAATGCTCGATAGTTCAACTTCTATTTACGAAACAAAACTACAGGAAAAGACAAAAAAGGGGAATTCTCACTGCAAATAATACCGTTGTATGCCATCCTCTCATCTAAGGAAGCTTTAAAGTTGTATGCAATAAGGGGATTTTGAGTAGTTTTTCACAATAGACTGGTTTATTACATGAAATCCGTGGAGTAAGGGGGACTAACATCAACCAGGAAGATAAAAATTATTTCTACATGACTTATAAACAAAGTAAAAACTATCTTCGGCCATACGGTACCCAGAAGTGCTGCTCAAAAGCTGCTGTACCATTAACGCTAAAAATCTGCTACAAGTACTTTTACAGAATTAGACACTACTTAGTCTTTGACAGAGATGACAGGTAACGATAGGTAAAACATATGATTTAGGATGGATTTCTTCCGATGGGGAAGATTTGCAAATTGGCATGGAATGGAATCAACTGCCTTCTATACCCCTTTTTAACTAGAGAAGATATATCCTTCAGTCACTGGCGTTTGTAATAGCATTTCTCTTTTTCACAGTTGTCAACTGTTCCCTTTGTTACAAAGAGCTCCAGTTATTTTGATATAAATTATTTTCGATATCATACCAATCGGTTGCATGATTGATATGCAGTTGGATACTTGGAGGACGTAAGCATAACATGTAATCTTCCCTTTCTTGGAACTAAAGCAACATTTAGCTGTTTTCGATATTGTCATTAGTCCCTCTTCAACACCAACTTTGATCAGGATGATCACTCTTTATTTTCTTGTTCGCTTTGAAGACTTGACGGCCTCATTGCAATCTTTGCACAGCCTAAAAAAGGAAAATTAAATTATTTTTTGCAGAATTTTATTAGAAGCTCTAACGAACGCCACCCGATTGAATTTTGCGTTTAAACATGTCAGCAAAAACCCGGGGAAGTGCCATCGAAGCTTCAAAAACGTCATGCCAATTTTCCGAAAAAGTCTGCCCGACCTTATATTTATACCAAAATCGCGAAAATTGATACCCTTCTCGATACCCTTCCCGATGGCACCTCTCCTTGTACCCAATATATGTGTAGTAATACCCTCTCTGAGAAAAAAAATTACGCTCGATCCGGGGTCTTTTGTAAAATAGCTAATAAGAGGTTGGTTATGCTACAAGTCTATCTTTTGGTCCATAAAGAAAATAAAAATGTCCGTCTCTTTTTCTCAAGAGATGATGAAGATTCACGTTTTAGTGCGTGAGAAGGAACAAAATTTGTGATGAATTTTGACAATTGTAGCCTAATCAGCATATTAATCGGTCATCGGGGAATTTGTTACCATGATCCTCTGCGTCAATAGACGATTACGCTAAAGATGGCGGCGAGGAACTTTTTTAGACTTATGACGATGAGTCTCTCGTTTCCCTGTGCTCTTTGACTTGATGATGATGGTGCTTCGGTCAACAGAGAGACTCATTCCCCTTCGCTTGTAGAAACAGAATATCTCCCTACTGATTCTACTAATAGAACTTTTCGCTAATCTACACAAGGTTCGATTATGTGGCGTTGGAGCTTCTATCACTATTGTATACATTCGAACATTCTACAAATGTATCAAGCTATCGTTCGATTCGAATTCTTTTTTCGAATCTTAGCTAGAAGATCTATACTTTTTTCTCAAAACCACTGATCTTAAAACGCCACAAAAAACGGTTTTCCAGAACTCCTGTACCATAAAATTTGCTATCAGAACTTCCATAAATGTTCATTCTAGATATCAATGCAAAAACCGCCTTCCTCTATTCTGATCACTACACGACGGCGCGACAATAACTTGTCGCCGATTGGCATTTTTGTCCGGTTGTTTGGTTATAAGGCCCTCAGTGCAACGACAACAACAACAACAATTCAACTCAATTAGATGAGCGTAACTAGAGGGTCCTTATGGAGTGAGGCTCAACCTGGTTCCTAGGTCCAGCTTAGACTGATTACGATTGAGTCCTAGTAATCGCTACCACCCACCCACCCTACTCGCTCATACTAGTATGAGCGATGAGTAGGGTGGGTGGGTGGTAGCGATTACTAGGACTCAATCGTAATCAGTCTAGGGCCAGCTTCCAACGTCAGTACTGATGATCAACATCGATGACCTCTAGAATGCCAGCGGATCAGGACACCCAATCAGAATACATCTCCTATAAGAAAGTATTTATGGACATCATTGTTTATTGACATTATTTATTTATGGACATCACTGTTAAGGGATATCTTGAAAAAACATGGACTAGGAGACCTTTGGTATACGAGGGATACGGATAACAATACCTCATCAAGGAATAAACTGACAGCAATCATATACCAGCGAATCATTGATTGTAACAATCAAAAAACTTTGGCAACTTTACAAAGTCAACCTAAAATGCGATCATACTGCCTTTTTAAAAACACTATCGGCATGGAAAAATATTTATCGGAAATTAAGGACATTAAGAAAAGAGTAGCGATAACAAAATTTAGACTATCTGACCACAAACTAGAAATAGAAATTGGGAGATATCATAGACCAAAACGGAAACCAGAAGAACGATTATGTCACGTCTGTAACGTCACTGAAGATGAGATGCATTGTTTGATGAGTTGCAAACTGAATCGAGATTTAAGAATTCGATTCTTCCAGGAGATTACCGAACGATATCCCTCGTTTCAACATATGGATGTTAAAAATAGATTCATCTTCATTATGAAAACACCAAAACTTATTGGTAACCAATCCACCTATGATTTTGTGGACCAATGTTTATCAAACACCTACGAAAATAAAGACAAAGCAAAAGACCTTACCTAAATTTTTTATCAGCCATTTGATAACCATTTACGTTCCGTTCATAACTATGTATAACGTTGTTGATTATTGTTCTGACTGATTATCATTCGCTTACCTACTGTATATAATATCGTATGAGCTAATTTGTTAGTTATTGTTTTGCTAATGCATTTATTGTTCTTGTTGTTGTTGCTTTAATTCATTCAATAGCTGTTAAAGTATACATGTATTAACTTGTACTAGGCTATTGTTTGAAAATGAAATCTAAAAATCTTGAAATCTTGAAATCTATGGTCTATGCACAGTGAGCCTCGATGCGGAGAGGAGGCGAAGTAGAACTTTTTACCAAGATGCATTGCATTCTTTTATCGAATTCCTATAGAATCGTCAAAGATTCAGATTCGTAATTCGAACGCAATGCATCTTGGTGAAAAGTTCATCGCCGCCATCTTTAGCGTAATCGTCTATTTATCAATGATCGACAAGCGTGAGTGTGACTAAGGCGTCAGCCAGCTTATGGCAAGGCATGGGCAAGGCAAGCACGTTCACAGGATGTAATTATTGACAGCTGGTAATGGTAAGTTTGTAGCGTGCTGTGTATCATGATGAAGAAACTGCCCTATTGAATTCGCTATGGATTCTTGTTGAATTTAGTCTATCAATAAAAAACTGCTGCTTGTAGTTGTAGCTGTAGGCCCAGTGAAACCTCTTCCTGAATCCTGCGCATTTAGGCTATGAGGTAGCTCCTTAGTTAGCTTAGCACAGCACAGCACAGTTTCCATTGATTGCTGAAAATTGTTGCAATATCACATTATCCTTACAATCTTTTGTGATCATAGAAAAGAAAACATTGACAGCCTATATAGGGTAGGCTGCAATTAAGGCTCCTAGATCATCAAATCGCTACCCTCTGCTGGCAATTCACAAATCTTGAAAATCTGATCGTTAAGAAAGCTCACATTTTGGGGCTAAATAGGGTCGGGTTTTTCAAAGTAATATGACGAGCTCTGTTGACCAAACGAAGCAACGCGCCAAGATCAAGTTAAAGAGCACAGGGAAGCAAGAGACTCCAGCTCAAGTTAGACAACTATCAACACAAAGCCAAATATCTGTGAAACTCCACTTACCATGGGCTGTCTTTTGGGATGATGTCAAATCCAAGGCATTTCATGTGGAAGTAACCTTTCCCTGGACACTATAAATGAAATAGAATGCAAACTAAAAGACTCCAGGACTAACAAATAAAATATGTATACAGTATTGGGGCACACATTTTGAATGAGTATAGAAAGTCAAAGTTGCAAATCAAATTGCAAGCATTCCTTAAGTTGAGAAAAATCTGAAAATGTTCTTCCTTTTTTAAGAACTATTTTCAGGTTCTTGTGGTTCATTTCCACATGATAAGTTCTCTTTGTGAATAAAGCATATACGTTTAATTGACAATGATATTGCTATTATGGCTCATTCCATTAATAGTATGCGCCCGTGCACATCCCAGGCATTTGCTCATAAATCTTCCTGGCTCCAGGGCATACTGTTTGTTAACTGTAAACTTCTCCACACCAGTGGTGGACACTTTGCCAAATAGTGGGGGGATCTATTGTTTTAGTTAAGATGCATTGTTTGTTTCTATTGTTTTTGAACAAAGGACCTTTGTTCTAGCCAACATTGGGGGCGATCGCACCCCCTCGCCCTCCCCCAAGTGTCCGCCACTGCTCCACACACAGTCCTGTAATATTTTGAGCCTTTGCGTTATAGAGAAAATGGCTCAATGAAAATGCCATATTCCCCATAACTTTCATGGAAGATGGCAGAATCTCAATGTTGGGCCCCTGTTCCATTCTCAAAATTGTTTGCCACATTGGAAATTTTTTTGCAAGTAATTTACAGCATGATGTACAGTATGTACTCATAAACCATAAAGTTTGAATTTTAGTTACATAATGTACAGTTTCATCACAGTTGAAAAAAGGAGTATCTATTTTTAATCATCTTGTGTATCGCAGCTTAATTGTGTTGCTTAATGAATTATATGGACATACATTTTTTTTGTAGCTTCACAAACAAGCATGTTGTCTTCCTCCTCTTCTGTGTGTTTCTGCAAAAGATGATTATTTATTGCACCTTTCTGTGTTGTTTTGGCACAATGGCTTGAAGCTGTATATCTTTATATAATTCTTAATGATTCTGTTCTGAGCAAGTCTTAGCTATTGCATTGACCCCTCATCTTAGCTATTTTGTTGACCCTCAAACCAACAAAGATTTCATGAAAAAATCCAATCATGGCACAATTTTGAATTATCTTATTAAATAGATTGTGCTTTGATATTACAGTTATTAATTCTAACCTATCTTCAGTTCTAGGACACACATGCTCTTTCACAACTAATAGAGATTATATGTTAAGTTGATTGTTATTATGTTCTGGAAGCCATTTGCTCCAACACCACAATTAGATGATACTTAATGTCCATAAGCTACAGTATGTGCTGAGGAAATATCAATTACTGGCAACTATGCATGTATACCTGTTTGCATATGCAAAATCTGGATGGTTTCCTGACTGCACCTGATTGAATGAAAATATGCACATCATATGAGGTAAGTTGTACTTGGAAATAGATTTACTACTTTTGGATGATGCAGGATTTACGTTTTCAAATACTTATTTCTTTTTGGAATATTCCAATAAAGTTCACTTAGGTTATGTTCACACACTGCTCCGTTGTCATTCCTATCCGTTTTCATATTGATTCGTTTTACCTGTTCACACTGCTCTAGGTAAGTATGAAAACGCTACGAAAACGATGAAGCGTTCACATTGCTCTCTCTGGATCAAAATGAAAACGCTATAAAAACGAGACCACCGACTCTCTATAAAATTGGAAGTTTTGGTGTCAAAGCATTTCATTAACTTGTAGTGAGTCATCCATGAATCTGGCCAGGTTGAAAACACGAAACTCTTGGATCTCTCTTAACAAACCTGTTCCGTGATTTCCAAGAGTTCTGTGTTTTCGAGTAGACATAGGCCATACTTTAAAACACGGACATGTTAAAAATGTACAGTAATGGTGTCATTGAATGCCGTGACAATGATTGCTTGGCATTTGTTGTTTGGATAGTGTTTTGCCTGACCTGTTGCATGCATTGATTTAATACACAATCAACGAAAACATACAGTTGATGCACATCAATGGTATCCTTATGTTCTACCCTTCTATCCTTCTGTTCACAGAAATTTGTCTGGAAAGTAGGAGAAGTACGGTCGTAACATTGTGCTTTCCTCATAAAGCGATGAAATGCATCAAACTTACGCTCAAATTCGACTTATCCATTTACGTCTCATTCCGAGATATCCAAGATTTCCGAGATGTCCGCGTTTTCGAGTATACCCTATGCATGAAGCTCTTCAAATTTGCGTGAACTGAGCATGTTATTGAGTTGTTGTTGTTGTTAGCGTGTTCTAAAGTATCCGTTTTTGCGTTCTCGGTGTCCACACTGCGTATTTGCGTTTTCAAAAGTCTCCATTTTCAAAGTGTGTTTTCAAAATCTCCGTTTTGATGGCAGAGCAGTGTGAATGCAAGGCAAAAACGGATACTTTTTTATCCGTTTTCATATGAATATGGAGCAATGTGAACGGGGCCTTATAGAAACTTCCTTCAGTGTTTTGTTTACTTGCCACTCTTCATTATATTTATCTGGCCCATATAAGCATATGAGACGGTGCGGCAGCCCAAACTTAGGAAAAATTATCGAAAATCAGCCCCAATTGAGATAAAATCTGCCCTCAGTCAGGCAAAAATTTTGGTAGACAATGGACTTTTTGTTGAGCAGCCCCCCTAGATTTTCTCTCCCCGTACGCTTATGCCGAATAACCCTATACTATAACCCTATACTTTTTCTGAGCAGTTTATTCATGTAATTTAACTCTTTAATGTAGGGATTGATAATTAAATTTCATGACTAAAACTAATACATAGTTGGCACCACTCACATTTTTTCTTCCCAACGATATCTTTTGGAGTGTATGTTATATTGAAGAGTCCTGTGACATGAAGGAGATCTTTTAATGTTTTGTCAAAAGTGAAACAATATTAATGATATTTTGCAGTTAGGACTGTATATATTGTAGTATGTATGTATGTGTGTATGTGTGTATATATGTATATATGTATGTATGTACGCATTTGCCATTTAATAATGATCAAATATTAACTGTGAAAGTAAAAGTTTTTGTGAAAGAACAAACCTTTCTCAATAAAGTCAGGTACTGATGGTTCTCCTTGCGTACTTTGTGATGTTTTCAATTTCCCTTCTCCTGCAATTAAATATTATTATACAAAACTCTTGCAAATTTTTGATAACTGTATAAATAAATAAAATAGCCATTATGAAAAAATATGCCTATCACATAAATTCATCTTGGGAAATGCTCTTGAGACCAGTTTATGTCCAACAAGATTTATGCACAATTATCTTTTGCATTCACTTCAAAGAGTATCTGTTCACAAGACCTTTCTACTTATTTATAAATTTGCTTCCATGCCACCAATTATTTTCTTATGTTTCATGTTCGAGGAGAATATTGCTATGCCTGTCACCTATTGCAGCCAATGAACGAGGACCTGTGGCATTCACCCAGGCTACGTTGAACAGTCTTCTGCTTAATTAAGATAAATATGATTTCCATTCAAGTCACTCTATGTACTTTACTTTTATCACTAGGTATTGATGCAATATGTAAAAATACACAAAGTGATATCTTTTGTTTGATTACCTGGTTTCTGTGGGATTTGTGCATCTTCTGTCACAGTTGATGTTGCACAGTCTTTCATCTCTAAAATTCAAATGAACAGTATTATACTTGGAAAGTTGGTCAGAAATATGATTTCCAATTTGAAAAGGGTATGAGAGTTTGGTTATGTCACTGTCCTAATGAATGTGTGACTGAAAGTTGTGTAATTTGTAATGAAATCAGAGTGATTTTTTGTTTTTGTTACCTGGTTTCTTTGGGATTTGTGCATCTTCTGTCACAGTCGATGTTGCACAGTCTTTCATCTCTAAAAATTCAAATGAAGAGTGTTGTACTTGAAAAGTTGGTCAGAAATATGATTTTCAGTTTGGAAAAATGTTCCTTTATGAGAGTTTGGTTATGTCACTGTCCTGATGAATTGTGTGACTGAAGGTTATATAATTTGTAATGAACTTAAAGCAATGTTTTTTTGTATTTGGCTACCTGGTTTTTGTGGCATTTGTAGATCTTCTGTCACAGTTGATGTTGCACAGTCTTTCATTTCTGAAAATAAATATCACATTGTAATGCCTCATTTTGTAAATAGAAAGCTATACATATTTATCAATTTAACAGCAACAACAACTCAAAATATACCAGCTGTTATAAAACTAAAGGTCATTCAATGACACCATAGATAGCGTGCCTGGATTAGAACATTGGAAAGCAGCAACCGGTTAGGATTATCCCTACGTTCTCCTCTTGTTATGTTATCATTAAGTCTCTTTTGCTCTTCTACCACCTTACAACAACAAGACAAATTCTTTCTGCACCATATATGATTTTTTCATTTTTAAAATGTCACAACTGGCAGATGGACAGGAAATGATATTTGGTGATGTATACTGTAGGTACCTATTTCAATTGCATCTTCTGCAAATTTAATAGGAGATGTTTCTTTGTGTGCAAATTCCGTATCTAAAAGAGAAGTGAATTTTTCTTGAGATTTAGGAAGAGATGCCATGCATAATAACCAGCTTTCAGTTACACACAAAAAAGATAAGTGCTTGATCATTTATGATTTCTGTGGATGATAAATTGAGTATGATTTGCATTCTGCTTTCCATCTTCAAGTAAGGGGAAGCAAATCATTGCCATCTAAATTTAATGTACATCATAATAATTGAATATCGCAATTTTTCCATTGGATTGACTATCCAGTCAATGCCACAAGAGTGTACCTTTGACCTCTTTTTCCTGTGGCTCTTTGCGTACATCATAATTTGATCAGACCTGCTGCTTAAAGGTAATGTGCCCATGTAAATAAAGCAACTTTGCTATTTTCACGTGATATTTCATGTGATCATTCTACCATAGAACTCAAAAAGTAGCCAGATGTAATATAAGCAGACTGATGACTTACTTCCGGTTGCGCTTCCAGAGCTGAACCGGAAGTCTCACAGCAGGGAGCCTCGTTGTGAAATTTAGATTCTAGTTTTACATGTGATCAGCTAAATTCTACCAAATCACAGTGGGCTCTTGTGGCTCTTCATCAGCATCATGTCGGCATATTTTGACAATGTGTATGCGGCTGTACTTACATGGACACATTGCTTTTAAAGGGAGTGCAAATACAATTCCCTTAAATTGCGTAGTTGATTCATAAATGGGGGCAGGTTTTGTGGGGCAGTTTTTGTCTTGCAAAATCTGTCCTTGTCTAATTTGCATTGTTGTTACTTTCTAGTTTTATCAGATTTAGTTGTAATTTCTCTTTGTGTTGATCTATTAATTTCAATGTAGTGGATTGTATGTAGTGGAATTTTAAAATGATGAAACTGAACTGAAAAAAATACCTGCATGCCTTATGTGAAATTAGTGACTTCAAAATTCACGAATTAACCAAAAACAGACGATTTCAAGGCTGCTTGTCTTTGGACTCCCTTTAAAGTTTGAAACCAAGAGTTATGAATTCTACTCATTTTATATACAGTCCACAGTGGTCCCACTTTCGTCTGGAAATATTATGTGATGCCCTATTTCTATGTATGCTGCAGAAAATTGAAGTATACCTACCTTCATGAAACAGCCTCTTCCTCAGGTTAGATGACTTTACTGTGGAGAGAGAATGTTACTTCACTAAGCATTTACAGTAAACAGGGGGGAAGGGAAGATTTTTGGCATAGATGATTTGATTATGTCATCATATGCAAATCAAACTTTGGAAGACAGTCATTAAATTGTTTTACCTTCACAGACAAACTGTACAGATACACACAGTGAATAATAACGAGAAACCAGTCAATGATGATTCAGGTTTTATCAATTGAGCTTTGTCCATTGCGAGGTATTTTGGTCTGTTAAGATGTTGCTTTCCAACTTGTTGGACAAAGCAATGACAACCTTCAACAGCCTGTTCCCTACCTTTTGATATTATGGCTGAAATAACTCACCCTTTTTCACAGTTCTGGACACAGATTCTATAGCCTAGAAAAAACGTTTATGACATTGCATTGGTTAATACTGTAACATCCATGGTTAAACAGAAAAAAATGCAATCATTGTAGCTATGTCTTGCTTTTGCATTGTCAAGTTGGTGCAGCATTTTCATGAATGATACTCCCGGGGGGACCAGTTGGTACCTGATGTGTTATTATGCTCGTACAAAAAAACGCGGGAAAGGGTGCCTTTCTTGAAAGTAGGCACGGACCCGCGCGGGCCCGCGTTTAGGGGTGCCAATTCGACCATAATTTAAAAAAGGGTGCACTTTTCTGCATTTGATAAATTTAAATTGTTCTACAGTGATATTTTAGTCATGATTTATGATACTGCAACTCTTGAAAAAAAGGTCGAGTACTTATGAAGTTATTTCTTCTGAGCAACAAAAAATTGAGTGAATTTAAAAGCAGAATGTAAGGTGTCATGTAATTGCTTTGTTTTGTGCATCTAAGCACAGTCAGCGCATGTTTTGTTGCATTCGCTTTTTTTTCATTCACAGTGCTGGGTTGAACATAGACCTTCCATTTGAAAACATGTGAGATAAACAATCATAGTTCATCACTGTTTCTACACTTTCTCCAGTTCAGCCTTCTGAAAGCATTAAATCAGCGCACTGAACATTAAACTACTGTTTATCCTTCGGTAATTTAACATTTCATGTATGGTAAAAATTGATATGCTGTCAAATAATCATTTCTATTCTACTTTTTCCTTCCCTACCGCGTTTGTAACTAATTAACATGTTTTTCATTGCTATGTTATACTTAGTTCAGAAACGAAGGAACCCCCCAAGATTTTGCAATTATAATAGCAGAAAAGTGCCCTTTTCATTTCATAAAGTACCCCTTTAGGAACATACCTTAATGAATTGAGGAAAGCAACAAATACACTTATTTGTTTTATAGGAAATAATTTTCGAAAAACTTTCATGTGAGATCGTTGAAGAATGAAGACGTTGCACTAGGATGCATTTTTTTAATAAACTTTCTTTTACTGGAGATAGGATGTTTCATTCGCTTTATTTTGGGTCATTACAGTTGTTTTATGGTCGTTACTGTGTCGCTATTCCGATTGTTACTTGCCTGTTCCTGTTGTTTCTTGCTTTTTACTGGACTGTTCCGTAGTTCTGCTGCTTGTTACTGGGTTGTCCCTTGCTTGTTCCGCTTGTTACTGGCCTGTTCTGCTTGTTACTGGCTTGTTCCGCTTGTTCCATGTTTTAGTAACGTCGTTAAATCAATGAAATCCTAGATGTAATGCATTGTATACATAGTCCAATGTTGCACTAATATGAAGCTGACTAAGAGCTTGTATAATTGTTTTGTTATCAAAGCGGTCGGGACATGATGAAACTTGCAGAGGATCTGCCATTGAAGTAAAAAAGGGCTGTGACTAGTTTTGCAAAATATCGACACTTGTCATTAGTTTATTTTTTATGGTTTGAAGGCCATTGCAGCAATAGAATTCATAAATGGTTGACACTTACTTGGAACAAAGGATTGTCATTGTCATTTTCTAGACTTGTGGAAGGATGTCCAAGTTGTCTCTTTGAACCTTAAATTTAAAGTGTGCATGAAGTGAGTGTTTCATTTTAAATAGCATTGAACTTCTATTTAGTGACACACAGTCAATAGCTACTCACTAAACCATCAATTTCTATTCAACTTTGAAATGATCTTCATTAAAGGGACACTTACTGTCCTTGACAACTTTAAAAGCATAATATACTGTAAGTATTTATGTTATTAGTGATGCTGTTCTTGTAAACATCGACAATATCATCCAAACTTTTACTGCCTGCCATTTAACTGTCAATAAGTTGATGTTAGCAATAACTAAATTAGAATCAAACTAAGATTCATACTATTGCTTGAAGAAGCTTAAAAAGTCTATCAGCTCAATGCATTTGAATGGGAAGTACTTACAATTAGCTTTTATCTGTTCTGTAAGATCCTCTGCAAACAGTGCTTTGCGAATGCCAAAGCAGCTTTTGGTTGTTGGTACTTCTTTGGATGGGGTGAAGAACTTTTGTGCCCCACATCTAATCCCTGGAAGAGATCGCAATTTATTAATTTTTGGGAAAGTGAACATTTATTAGTATTACCACATTGAAATATAGAAATTGTTGTATGCCAGACTGGTTCTCTTTTTGCAAACAATGGTGGTTATTCTCGAATATTAAGTACATTTCCCATGCAGCTTCATTTCCACATCACCAAATCATGTTATTCTGAAGGTATACAAGTTTTCAGAATCTTGATGTCAAATTATCCTATCTGCTAGCTATGTTAGCATGGCTGTTGCAGTAGAATTGTAATATAATTTAGCAAAATGTAAGCAGTGGAATGAACTTCCTCAACATTTACTTTCAAGTACCTTCTACTTTGTAAGTCACAATTTAGCTTCCTATTGATTGCATCATATTGATGACCTGCATTGTCATATTTGATATACATATGAACACAAAAATAAGACGACTTGGAGTCATATTTAATATGATATATTTGTTTACCTAGCCCATTATGTTCGATGCAGTCTCGTATTTTGCTGATATCATCCAATGGACAGTCATCACCCAGAAAAGAGCAGAGCTTGCTGTGTCGAACATAAACTTTATCATGGACAATATTCAAGCAAAATGGTGCCTGGTAAAAGAAATGACAGATACTTCAGTTATTGTGATACCAAATATTAAAGTTTTAATTGAAAACCAGTGTTCCTGCTGACTGACTATTGCTGATGACAGGTGAGCCATCATTGCAGTTTTATTGTATTTTCCAAAATATAACTCAGGGCTGCCACAAAGTGACTTGAGGAAAGCAATCAAATTGGGAGGGCTTTCTCAACCATGTACGAATATAGTATTAACATCTGTGAAAGCTGATTTCAACAAGTCAACTTTTTAAGATGCAAATGAAATGATTTAGTAAGATTTGCTTGTGAAATTTTTTGAACTATGGTTTGAATTTTCTTCCCTCTTTGTAATACGCCGCACTGGGTGTATTACAAAAAAAAAAAAAAAGAACAGAGAAAAAGTTCAGACATTTGGTGGGCCGTGAAATAAAAAGTATGTAGCTGATATCGAAAACTAAGGTATTAATCTATCAGTCAAATGCTAACTTTGCTGTACAAATTGAGTTTGGTAAAATCAGTAATCTTTTGGATAAACATACATGATAACAAGATTAACATACATGAGAAATATTTCTAGGCTGCAACATCAGCTTGAATGCTGCAGACAACTTTTCAACGAGCCTTTCTGGTGTTAGACTTGCCGCATTACTTTCTGCAGGAGTGCTTGTTGATCCTGGATGTTTACCTCCAGCTCCTCCACTCATTGATCTCCTCTGCCCACTTTGGCTTTCATACAAGGGCACCAGCTGATTTGTCGTGATAAACTGGATAACATTACTATTGAAATGCCCAAGAATGTCCTCACAGCTGACTGCCGATGTGTACTGTGATAGCTAGGAGAAGATAATTTGAACGTAACTGCTACAGTAACATTTGTCATTACTTCTATAGCACTATTTGCGCAAACAAAACCACCAATTTGGAGATTAAAAGCTACATGTGCTACACCTAATATGAAGTGTCATCAACGCCATAATTGAAAACAACTTTCCTAAATACATTTCGAAATCGAAACTTCGTTTTGAAATAGAGTTATGTCAAATAAATATCATAATAGAATTCTAAGTATATGAATTGATATACAAACTGATAAACAATCCCAATCCGAAATGACAAAACGAAACTCCAAACCGGAAAGCTAAACGAAATCCCAAAACCGAAATCACAAATCGGAATTCAATTTAGACCGAAATCACAAATCGGAATTCAATTCAAACCGAAATCACAAATCGGAATTAAATTCAAACCGAAATTACAAAAGAAATCCCAAACCGAAATGACAAAACGGAATTCAATTCAGACCGAAATGACAAAACGAAATTCCAAAATGATAAAGGGTCTACTCATATAACAAAAGAAATAAATGATGCGTTAATGAAGAAAAGATCCGACAAGAAATAAATGATCCGACAAGAATAAATGATTGGACAAGAAATAAATGATTCGACAAGAAATAGGGGATTAAGCTGACGAACAAAGCACTTATTGCCATCTGTCTGTACAAGCGCGAGGGGTCTTATGGCATAGCGGCAGTTCACCCCAGTTCACAAAAAGTTCACAGATGTCCGTTGTTAGGTCTACACAGTAAGGCAGCTTTATCAGACGGTGTGCTATATACCATGGTAAGTTATTCCTTTGGCTGCTTAACTTTAACTATTTGGAGAAGTTCAATGAGCCTATCTATCCATCTATGAGACCAATGCAAAAGCCTCTTATCTGGGACTTTATTGGCCTAGGTAAGTAGACCGTAGCCCTACGATTTCCTTCATCAAAATAAATAGTTTCTCAATTAACTTATATTTTCCCAGTACTGGAGTTTCTTAATTTTTGACGATATGAGAGTTGAGTTTCTTATGGGTAGTTTCTTATAAAAAAAATACGTGTAACAGATATATGGATCCGCTGAAAGGGTATTAGATAGGCCTATCCAGATCTATCCTATCCCCAATTGTCAAAAACAACAAAAACAGATAGAAATTGCCACAGAAGTTATGATAATAAGCAGGTCAATTCGTATTTTACAGCTTTTTTATGAGAAACTTGGATCAGCACTTAATACTAAAAGTTTTCTAAGCTTAAGAAACAATTTTTTAAGCTCAAGAAACTATTGGTGGTCATCGATAAGAGATTTTCGTCCCTGTTAACGGATTTTGTCCGTTAAGATCCGAGCCCCCTCCCCCCTTATTATCATAATTTATGTGTGGCAATTTCTATCTGTTGTTGTTGTTTTTGACAATTGGGGATAGGATAGATCTGGATAGGCCTATCTAATACCCTTTCAGCAGATCCATATATCTGTTACACGTATTTTTTTATAAGAAACTACCCATAAGAAACTCAACTCTCATATTGTCAAAAATTAAGAAACTCCAGTACTGGGAAAATATAAGTTAATTGAGAAACTATTTATTTTGATGAAGGAAATCGTAGGGCTACGGTCTACTTACCTAGGCCAATAAAGTCCCAGATAAGAGGCTTTTGCATTGGTCTCATAGATGGATAGATAGGCTCATTGAACTTCTCCAAATAGTTAAAGTTAAGCAGCCAAAGGAATAACTTACCATGGTATATAACACACCCTAACAACGGACATCTGTGAACTTTTTGTGAACTGGGGTGAACTGCCGCTATGCCATAAGACCCCTCGCGCTTGTACAGACAGATGGCAATAAGTGCTTTGTTCGTCAGCTTAATCCCCTATTTCTTGTCGAATCATTTATTTCTTGTCGAATCATTTATTTCTTGTCGAATCATTTATTTCTTGTCGGATCATTTATTTCTTGATTTAACATTTATTTCTTGTCGGATCATTTATTTCTTGTCGGATCATTTATTTCTTGTCGAATCATTTATTTCTTGTCCAATCATTTATTTCTTGTCGGATCATTTATTTCTTGTCGGATCTTTTCTTCATTAACGCATCCATTTATTTCTTTTGTTATATGAGTAGACCCTCTATCATTTTGGAATTTCGTTTTGTCATTTCGGTTTGGAATTTCGTTTTGTAATTTCGGTCTGAATTGAATTCTGTATTGTCATTTCGGTTTGGGATTTCCTTTTGTAATTTCGGTTTGGAATTCCGTTTTATAATATCGGTTTGGAGTTTCGTTTTGTCATTTCGGTTTGTGATTTCGTTTAGCTTTTCGGTTTGGAGTTTCGTTTTGTCATTTCGGTTTGTGATTGTTTATCAGTTTGTATATCAATTCATATACTTAGAATTCTATTATGATATTTATTTGACATAACTCTATTTCAAAACGAAGTTTTGATTTCGAAATGTATTTAGGAAAGTTGTTTTCAATTATGGCGTTGATGACACTTCATACACCTAAAAGTGGAAGAGATAGGTGTCATTGGGCATTTTCAGACAGGAAAATTATAGAATTTATTTCACATGTTGGCTGTTACATCAAGTATCAACACAAAACGTTCCTTTGATATTCAGGCAAGTGGCACAAGTGGCCTTCCAAATAACACGTGTATTTGCTTCCAAAGCTCGTATTTATTCAGTAAAATCTTTAACTTTCTTGCACAAGAACTTGTAGCCATAGATTTCTTAAGATGTTTTTTTTTTAACTGTAATGTATTTCCTACAGTAGCTGCATAATTTGCCATTATGCATGCTAATATGAATTCAAAATTGAAAATTTGATCCGGAAATATACTACTTAACGTACTAATAAAAAAGTCCTTTTAATGTGAATCATCTACAATGCTACAACCGTATAGATGATGTTAATAAAACATAGTTCAATGGCCTTTTTTGCAATCGTAAGTACTTGTTATTTGTCTACTAAACCGTAGATTTTCGATTAAATGTATCACATACTTCTATTGCAGCAAGAAGGTATGGCAACCAAGACTTTGATATTCTGCTGTCCCTCCATCTTCCAAAAGCATTCTTCACCTTTTCATTGAGCTCTTCTATTCTCCTGCATCCAGCCGCAGATTTGCGGTACTTATTGAATTTGATGACATGCCCAACAAAAGAAAAGCACCGTGGCAACATCACTTTAGTGAACCTTTTGTCCCAAAGGTACGAGGATCTGCTGACCAATTGGCTAGCTGGCCTAGTAGCAAATGGGAGGAGGCATATGCGATCTAAATACCTGCAAATGGTAAAACATAAATATTTTAAGATTTTTGTATTGTTACAGGGGATCTCTTAAAGGGGCATTTGCAACCAGCATGTTTTGTGAATTCATCCTCTTATGATATCTTTGTTGTCGCTAATGGTCCGGTAAAATGGCCGACAACAAAGAGATGCAAGTAAACAGATGCAAGTAAACAGATGCAAAGAGATTCATGTGAAGGTGTGCTGGTTGGAAAGTCCTCTTTGATTTTTGATGTTTTATAGAAGGATTTTTCAAAGATTTAAAGGTGTTGTTTTAGAACAATGCATTCTAAACCTATACACGTTTTTTTATAAGAAACTGGTTTATAAGAAACTAGTACTACGATGACCAAAAATTTAAGAAACTTTAGTACTACGCTCAAGAACAAATAAGAAACTCTAAAACTTTATTTCTGTATGTCTCTCTTATTCGATATTTCTCTAACAAAGGTACCTTAGTCTTTTCTTCACTTTTAACTGCAAAATTGGTAAATGTTTGCCTTGATGTGCATGGCTTCTTCTTGATGACAATGTCAATGCAAAATGGAAGCCCTTTGTCGAGAGAAGGCTCAACTTCGAACAATACCGCAATTTTGGGCCCAAAAAATAAGAAACTAATTAAGAAACTTTTACTACTAAAACACCGACATTTTCATGCGAAATTAAGAAACTTTAGAACTAAGTGCTGATCCAAATTTCTTAAAAAAAAAACGTTTATTCTTGTAAAGAACAAGATCATTGTTTTCTCAAACAAAGCGGATGACTACACCAACCCCCTCTCCAGTGTCTGCCATTGCTCAGGTCATTTGTGATTTCTGAGGTGAAGATCATTGATGAACTTGGACACTTTCAGCCAAATTTCATGGAATGGTTCAGGCAAGGGCATTGACCTGAGGGCAATTTTTGCACATATTATTATAGCATATATGTAGAACTGGCACCATCTACTGGGATTTTTCTCTTTCAGTCTGGTGTACAAGCATTGTATCATCTTCAAGAATACTTGGCATCGTGACTCAGACCTGCCATGTATAATGGAAATTATTGTACTCCAATGTTGTAAATTAACAGTTTGTGATGCCAAGCCATCAGTGACCATAAGTGAAGATCCAAAAAGTCAAAGAACTAGCACAAGTAAGTGGTTTAAGTTTTGAGTGACTTCGTTGTTAATTTAGTTTTGTGAATTTGCCCATTGTTATTGCAATACATCTTGATCTCAGATAAAGAATTTACCATTCAATTTTTTTTCAATAGTTTTCTTTGTTTTTTGGCTAAAAAGTAGAGATGGGTGACCATTCTATATCATTAGAATGATATTTGATTCACATGTTAATTAATTATACAATTCAAACTCTATTTGCGTAGCAAATTCATTGTAGATAAGAATTTTCTGTTCTTCAGTTTGTTTACATTGATATAAAGCTGCAACAAATATACTGTGCTACAATGTAGAGATGAAACACCCCCCCCCCCCCCCCCGCTCCCCCTGCTCCAACACGTCATAAGCAAAGAGGAGCCATTGTGGCCTCTACTGTATGTTAAACAATGCATGTTTGATGTATGTAATCCTAACCTTGCGTTCAATTTTTTTTGCAGCCAATCCATCACGAAGAAGTTAAAAGTGAAGACAGCTCCACACTGCGGCGTTACACATGCTGAATCCTGAGCATCAATACCGCCATCAAAATATCGCTTTGTTGCTAAAGCAACCTCCTTGGGGCTGTCTGCATCATCGAGATGAAGCCCTTGGCTTGTATATGTAGACATTTTTTTGGTCCATTTGTCCGTGAACTTCGTAATATGAAATTTTGGATACGATCCTGTCAGTGCTATGCAGGCCATTGCTGCTTTGGATTTCCCGCAGCCTGGATCTCCCACTCCAGCGATAACTGGGCACGTTTGACTTTCTGCTATAAACTAATAATAAACAGGTAAATCAATACCTATCAACAGTTGTTACTAATGGCAAATCTCATCATATAGGACCAAGATATGATAGCTTATTACGAGAAGTCACAAATGTTTACTTCTTTCCACCGAGGAAGCTTTGCAGCAGTGAGAGATGAACAATGGCCATGTGATGGTCATGATGAATTCCATAATGGAAGGTACTGCATGCATACCTTGGAAAAAACAGTTGGGATTTGCCTGCCAGAAAAAAATTATGATCCTGTCCTGAAAGACAAATTTGAAAACAATGCCTGTCCTGGATGAAAACCAGGCTCTTTTATAACTTGTTTTATTTCTTAAGTCAAATTTGACCCGTCCTGGAAGAAGTAGCTTCAATTAACAGAACTGTGCCAGAGTTCAGACGCAAAAGGTATACACGTGTTTGTTTTATAAGAAACTGCCCATAAGAAACTCAACGCTTAGATCGCCAAAAAATTAAGAAACTCCAGTGCTGGGAAAATATAAGTTAGGAAACTATTTATTTTGCTAAAGGAAATCCTTGACTTATTTTTAATCTATTTTCACTTGTTTCATGTAACGTACTACTCGTAAAGGCTCCTGAGGTAATGTCAAAACATCGGAAAGGCTTAAAAACCTTTTTTTGAAATAGGGCACAGGTAGTGAACATGAAGATCGTCATGGAACCTGTAAGCAACTCGTAAGAAACTTTGAGTACTGGAAAATCTTATAATTTTAAGAAACTTTCAGTACTGGCCCAAATTCTTAGTTTATTATAGAAAAAATACGTGTAATCATGTCCCGGGATTTTCTGCTTGAAAAGAATAGGACCCTATTGGCAGGCACATCCCCGGGTGTTCATTGTATTAAGTACACCCTCCCCCGGGTTTTGCATACATAAATGACTACAGTTTGTGTAGGTTGATGGGTAAATTTGCAAACCTCTTTATAGTGGGTGAATATAGCACAACTTGTTATCAGCATGAACTGGGAAATGAATCCTTCCAAGAAAACGTCATCCGTTTCATCGTCTTGTACCTGCACACCTTCAAGGGCAAATGCATTATTTGCCACTTGTCCGAGATGGCGCTCCTCTTCGTTTTTTGGATCGTTTATGATTCCGTAAAGATCTCCTGTTGGTAAAGATTGAAACGATTTGTTCATTTCAGTTAAAAGCCATAGTCTCAATAACGAGTTTGTGATCAAATTCAGACAAACAGAAGATACTGAAGTCAGTTTTACCCCTATCATTTATCGTCACTGAGCGTCTCGTCATTGCTTCTTTGCGTTTTGTGAAATTTTCCATTAACCGGTGGATAAAACAAGTTTCGAGACTTTGCTAGACACCATTCACGCCCTCTTTATCTGAGTAATTCATCGGAAAATTTCGCTGCAGAAAATAACTAAAACTGCAAGAAAATGACCAACAACCTTTGACCTAACTTTCTTATAGCAAAGTACGCATAAAGTATTTCTCCATATTTATTACCTTTCAGGAAATGGCAAACGATGTCAAACCAATCGTTGGTGAGGGGTTCATGGATGTGTGGTGCAAATATATCCCGTGCATGCCCTTCCAAAATCTTATCATGTGGAATCATATTTCCAACATATGCGCGTCCATAGTCTTCGATCCTGCACATATCACCATCCTCGTTGACAGCCTGGTCGGCATTGAATATCCATACTGGATCGTTCCCAGTTTCATTTCTGCCGATGATTCGCGTGGCAATCTTCAACCCGTCGCATTTGTCGCTGAGGTCTGTCATCAATGTCCTCAGCTGCATTGGTCCCATTCGAACATTGAAATGAACATTGGATTCATCATTGTTTTTCCCGCAGTTTAAATATCTGGCAAACGTTGTCGAATCTTCAAGGGCTGACCAGGGAAAGAAGAAAAGCCTGAAATAAAGGTTAAGACATTGAATTAAATCATACATACTGTTTATACATACCATAAAGCTCTATTTGGCCCCGTCTCTACTACATTAAAATCGAAAACTTCGGACGATCACACTTTCGGACAAAATTTGTCTGAAAGTTTTATTGTCCGAAGTCAGGTGATGTCCGAAAGTTGTTTTGTCCGATAGTTTTAAATCCTTTGAAATTTGTCAGATCATACTCGTCACTTTTCCTATAAACATAATACATAAACTAAACATAATACATCAGCTTTATGTTTAAATTTAGTTAGTGTTCGATGCATATTATTTCAAGTTTATTCCGTTTTGTATCAAGATCGACTACGCCCAGGGACGTGGAAAGCATCTCGAACTTGGGGGGGGGCACGACACTTAAAGGGCACTTTTTCCATTAAGCTAAATGGTCATTTCCTGAAAACTATGCCGTCATCTTCCATGATTACAATCATTGTATCGTTCTCGTAATCAACTTCTCGATCGAGTTCCTCTTCATTGATTTCGGTCCCATTTTCCCCATGTCTCTGTCAAAAATTGACATGCTGTCCCCAGCGATCCTATTTCCTGCGTGAGTCTCCATTTCCTCATTGTAATTTCAGAAATTATGTTCTTGAGTCGCTCTAGATACCTTATATTCTCGTCTGCAGTCTTGAAGACTGCAGAATAACTGTTTCAATTTTTGTTCCTTGTGGATATTCTTGTGAAACGTTTATGTATGGCAGCACATCCTTAATTGAATTTACAGCTAGTTATTCGTTCAATGTGACAAAAATTCTTTCAACTATTCTTGTCGATGTGATGATCATTATATGCACATTGAAGTTGATATTTACCATAGAATTGATTGGCTCTTTTTATGATGAAAATGCCCTGTAATAACTTCAACAAAATGAGTTATTACAGGGGCTGTACCTCGTACATCGCAAAATTCTGTTTTTCCGATATACCTTTTATTCATGCGAAACATATGATCAACCCTTTGTACTTGAAGTTCATTACTTATACTTCATATTCAGAATACTTCTCTAGGAATGCATAAAGGGGCCCATAATCTTTCCGATTGTTATTTTCCGTATTCTTTTCTTGGTCTTCCCTTTTTGTTGGATACTTTTAATGTATCCAGTTAGTTTAAACTGCACATAATTTATTTAACATAAAATTAAGAATTCTCTTTAACACACAATTTAGTATTAGGAAAAAGTATTTTTCCAAAAGTTTTTTGTCCGAAATTCCCAAAAAAGCGTCCGAAAGTTTATTGTCCGAAGTTGTTTTTCCGAAACTTTTCCGTCCGAAAGTTTTCGATTTTAATGTAAGCCTCCTTCTCCAAGCTTTCTATAAGCTTTTTCGTAATAGCTTCTATCAGCATTTTTTCATTTGATGCTCGAGGAGAAACATATAGTAGTTAGTGTTATAGTTAATACAATCAATGTATACGTAGTTCGAGATGTACTTCCACTTGCATTTGTTATTGAAGTGCCTGCTTCTTTTATTTTCTTAAAGAACAGGGAAGCCCTTACGAAGACCATCTTGGTACCTGGATCAAAGTGTTCACAACTTCATTTTTCAACTTCCAGCAGACCATTATATTTCAACAAGCTGTTTCTTTTAACTCGTAGGTGTCGGGGTGTCACCTTTGATTCAAAACTTAACTTTAATAGACACATCAAAACTATCTGCCAAAAGACCTAAAATAAGGTTAAAGCTTTTTCAAGGGTTGCAAGAATCCTTGACTCTCAAAAAGCTAGCCTGCTATATAACTCATTTATACTAACAAACTTTAACTATTGCCCACTCATCTGGATGTTCTGTGAAAAACAGCCAACAGTGAAGTCAATCGGGTTCATAAGCGTGCCCTGAGAGTGCTGCTAAAGGATTTTGACTCCAGTTTTGATGAACTCTTACACAGGAACGGGGAAATCACAATACATGTAAAAACATTGCAAATACTTATGCCAGAGGTATACAGATGTATTACTTCTGGAAACCTTTCCTTTTTGTGGGAATTCTTCAATAGAAAAGTGCTTCCATATAACTTAAGAATAAACGATCTCATCCAACTTCCTAAAACCAGGACTAATAGATATGGAAACGAGTCTCTTTCGTATAGGGGTAGCATGGTTTGGAATCGGCTTTCATACCAATATAAAGCTGCAAAAAAAAAGCGATGATGAATTCAAAATGAAAATCAGAAGTTGAAAGGGCTCCGGATGTAACTGCCGCATTTGTGTAATATAGTTTAATTTCAGACATTGTAAATAGGGTAGAGTTGGCCTTTATTAGCATTAGCTATCTCTCTAGCCAACTGTAAATAAATTGAATAATTATTATCATTATATAACAATATTTGCATGTGCCATCTCTGACGCCGGGTATAATCGATACCGTTCCTTATACCAAAATCGCGAAAATAGATACCCTTCCCGATGGCACGTCCCCGTACCCAAAATATGTGTAGTACCCCCCCCCCCCGGATGGCGGCCGCCCAAAAGCATGCTGGATGGTAAAAAGTCCATGTCCACGACCATCGAACAATAAAGAAATTGTGAGTCTCCTGTTTAGGCTAGCTGGCGGTGGAAGTTTGGAACAAGTTCACTACAGATACGAACAGGATCATTTGCAGAGGGCCTATTTGTTTACATTGCATTGATTCCATGCTCCAGACTCTTTGCCACAGCTACAATCCTGGATAGAAGGTGTTGAGAAAAAAGCAACTTTCGCCATTTTTTAGACCTCATTACAAACATTCTGTCAAAATGTTCACGTTTCCCCCTTCCCCCATCTCAACGTTCGTTTTTGTGACGTGTAGTCATAATGCAGCTATCATTTTCTTGCCCCGATCCCCACCCCGGGATAGGTGGGGCCGATGCGGGGCTATTCGCCTCCTGTTCACTAAAAAAATTTGCCCCGGGGCGATTTGCTTCTCCTCAAAAGCATAACAAGGCGGGGCCTTGTGGCTTTAACCGGGGACAAACGCGAGCAATCGCCTCCCATTCGCAGAATAATGTTGCCCCGATAGGCGGGGATATCGCTCACTTTTACAAGAGAAAAACGTCAATGAACCCGCACCACTCCCGCCTATCCCGGGGTGAGAGGTCGGGGCAATAAAATGATAGCTGCATTTATTAGATATTTACAGTATCTCCACAAACAACATTGAATTGGGGGGGGGGGGGGCAGGAGGTCGCTAAGTGGAAAATTGAGCAATTTGCCGAATATTCTCCAAACTTATTATGGCCCGGATTGTAGCTAGTCTTTGGTGGTCCTCAGAGATGGAGAACTTTTTACCAGCATATTTTGTGGTAAAAAGAACCTTCTAGAGTCTTCGAGCCGAAATGCATATTTTTCTGCGGTCTCAATTCGATTTCATAGAGCCAAAAAACTAGTAGATTTCTATCAATCCACTTTTTCAAGGTAAGAGGTGCGAAAGCGGAAGTATTTTGTTGTTTGAGATTTTGCATTTTTGAGACTAAAATCTTATTGTGCGTACAAGGTTTAGTCTTCACACAAATTTTAAAGCATAAGCTAAAGTCCTGGGGGAGCACTAGACCTATAAATGCAGGGCGTGACTCTGTGGAAAGATTTACGGCGGAGTGCCACCGGGGTAACGAGATTCTTAGTTTTTTGAGAGCAATTTTTTCAAATTGATTGGAGCGAATTGGCAAGAAAACGAAATTGCAAATTTCCAATATTTAACTTAAAATCTATTTTAAAAATGTGCACCCTGGATGCATTAAACCATTTAAGTTGAAAGTTGTTTCTTACCATTCGCTACGACCATTCTTATGTTTTGCTATTGATAGACAGCCACCATTATTGTCGTGTTCCTCGACCACCACTGCTTGAAGAACTTCAAATGTGCAATTGGATATCTTTCCCCCCTTTTCATTCACGTAGCATTCGTCAACTTCTTCCATTTTCGTTAAGCACAAATCTATCCACGTATGTGTGCACGCAAGTCGCATCCAGAACGAATGACTGAAAGTTTACCCTTGCAAAGCATTTATTGCTAATATGAAACAATGGCATCACGTGTATTAACGAAACGATAACATATGCTGCAAATAAAAAGTGTTGTTAAGCCATTATTGATCATGGATATGAGGCTGCACCAATTGGTGCATTCATTTTTAGGTTTATAAAACTAAATTAAAAGAACAGTAAACATGCACGAAAATGTACTAGGTGTCCTTAAAAACGTGCAAGTAAGTGTTTGGACAGTTGATGGAAAGAAGACTCATCCCAAAACTGTCGTTGTCTGTATGATATAGACACTAAGGGCACCAAGGTAGAAATGACACAGCGCACAAGGTATTATGTTATTATTTCCTAGTTTCTCTGTGGGCTGCGTCATACATTTTTTTCACAGCCAATTTAGACATACGAGGTAGGAAATTAAAAAGAGAACATCTGATCTACCGGGTGTCCAAAGAAAGTGTGTTTGAAAAATCACCAAAATTTGATTACACAGGGGATCTTCAATATTCTTTTTTTGTCAAGTAGATCAAGGACCAACTTATTTTCCAAGATATAGCTGATCTTGTAAGTGGTTTAAAAATTCGCAAATTCAACTCTTTTTAGGGCTACCTGGTTTTGAATCATACTGCAAAAAAGCACAGGTGATTGCCATATCAATATATTTGTGCATGTAAAGCTTCTGGCATGGTCATAAATGACAGAAGGAAATCCGCACTGTCATCAGATACTTACTTGATGATAAAACATCTGAAATTTTTGACTCTTAGGCAAGATTGATTATTTTGCTTAAAAACTATTGCTCAAAATGGGGTTTTTCAACGTGTAATTTTTCGACCTTGCTGTATCAAAAGCAAACATTTTATATTCTGTCAATATCTTTGGGTCTTTGGCAAAACGACTCAAAAAGAAATGGTATCAAAGGTTTAATAATCAATTATTGGTGATTTTTTAGACAGGAGTACTTTTTTGGGACACCCGGTATATCCTGAAACTCGAACAGAATATTTTGAAATGCTCCTCCGCTAGCTCAAACACATATACTTGTTTAAGTCCGAGTTAGTAAAGTTGCCTTCCGAAACTACACACATCATGTAAACAAAATCTTTTAATCAATTTTAAATGCTAACAGACTCCATGAAAATGTTGTGCTAAAACAGTCACAAGAAAGTTAAGTGTCTTTTTTGTCAAAGTCCAACTTGTGTCCACTGTGTAGAACGGGCTTGTTCTCCCAAAATTCAAGCTGGTTAATGCTTTCCTCGGAGGCCATGTGGCAATGTTTCCGACTGTGGATGCCAACAAGGCAGCTCTAGTGGTTCTTGCCTTGGATAGGCGATGCCCTGCAAGGCGGCATTTACCTCTTTGCTGTCCTTTTTGTTTCCTTTTTTGGTGGTATTTTCGTTTCTTTTTTTCTTCTTTGCCGGTCGAGGATCGCTATTCATTGCTTTCATTGCAATCTCTTCTGGTGACTTCTCACTCATTCCAGAGCTGGTGAATGTGGTGGTAGGCGCTGACAGCAGTGATACCAATGATGCACTCCCAGCTGAAATGAGAGACAAAGTAACTGACATAAGCGTACGAGCCAGGGGGCTGGAGTGCAATGATAAAGGGGAAATGTACACAAATCTGTCTGGTACCAGGTAACTGGGAAGCAGTTTCTACAATCGGAAAAGCACATAAACTATCAATCAAATAAGACCACATAAACAACCGAAAGATCGCCAGTAAATCAATGTTTGCATTCATAAGGCAGGTTTGATTGAATGAAACAAATGGCTTGGGAATCTTTCTTCAAAGCAGCACAGCAACTGTCTTTCTCAGAAAACCCACAAATCGCTTGCACAAAATCATGAAACGCTAAAATGCGAACACCTAAAACTAATTAAATTGAAAGTAACAAATCCATGATGTTGAAGTTATGCTACTTGCAAAAATGACTAACTTTCCAAATGTTTGCGTGCAAATTGAACATAATGCACGCAAGTCTTTGACTAGGTAATAAAAGCAGAATGTTACCTTCCCACCCGGAAGAAAATTCATCATCTGCATCATAACTCATCGAAGAATTATTGTCAGTGCCAATATAACGGACACTCCAAGTATCACCCTCAAGAGTAGCATAGTCGCATTTTTCATGTGGAAGGGACATCTTCTCAGCATGGAGGTTGCAGTAGAATGTTTTATGTTTGTTCTGTCTGCAGTTGATATTGCCCGTTTCAAAAGCAATTTATGGGAGACTTGATTGAATCAAGGAATTCTTTCTTTAGCTTGGAGGCAAACATTCATCCTGCCCTTTTCTACTAAGTGGGCAAGGCTGCAAGAGGCTCAACAGTACCCTATTAATTGCAATGAGTAATTTGATTAAATAGTATCATATCTGATCTGCCCAATCATGATGTTAACTCTCACCAAAAAATGCCCAAAAGTTCGAGAAAGAATATATTATTTGCTTGGGTTGATGCGTTGTACCTCAGCCTGAGCCCCCCTATCCTAAATATAACTGAGTACACCCCTCCTGGGAGAATATCATGTTGAAATATCATGATGTGGCCCCAAAAAGTTAGATAAACCATGTTACCAAAGAATTCCACACATTTTTCTTTGTTCCTACTTTTGGTGCCCTCTCCTCACATCTACTGTTCGGACACCCCTATTGGACTGCAGGCTGGATCCACCCCTCTGAGCGGAAGAGCTTCATTTTTCTATCGATTGTTTCAAGAAACATCTTACGAGAAACGATAGGCTCAATTTGCCAAATCTCAAGAAGCTAAATTTTTGTTGTTGTAGATTTATTTTTTTTTCGATTTAACGCGGATTTAACACTGTAGCTAACAATATATACACATATAATATTTTTATTATTATTTTTATTCGATTTAACATGGATTTAGCACTGTAGCTAACAATATATACACATGTAAAATATTGAAGAAGAAAACTATAAAACACAGAGTGTTCTGTATAAAAGGTGGATATAACTGTTTCAAATACTTTGAATATCTCAATGCAAAGGATTCTTTGACGAGCAATAAGCATCGTGCATTTATCTGACTTCAAGAGCAACTCGTTGTACGAACTGTTATGATCATTATATAGAGAAATCTTAAAGCACGTTCTTGTAGTCAAATTTCTATTAACTATGTTGTAACTGTTCAATTTTCTGTAATGATCTCGAAGATGAAAAACACCATACCAAAGAAAAGTAATTGAAATTAGAATATACAGAGCTCTGAACAAGAATCTTTTTCTCTTTAAAGCCAATAAAAGTCTTTAATCCTTCAAGAACATTCAATTGCGTGGCAGCTTTTGCAGGGGCGGGCAAGGACTGTAAAATATTTGACCCCATGTTTGTCCAGAGGAATTGGAAAAAATAACCGGTGCTTTTATCAAATAGTACGACTTTCGTGTCCAAAACAACCAGTTTTTATTCTTCCTATTCCATCAGTTTGTCACAAAAATCAAGTTACCCAACCTACTATCTAATCAAAATTCTGAAGTTTACCTGTAAGCTGGTTCTCCCTTTGTCTGCCAAATTTAGGCAGAAATGACTAGTATTTCAAATTTTTCACATAAGCGGTTCTACCTTTGTCCGCCAAATTTACGGAAAAAAGACCTGAAATTACAATTTTCCACTAAATCGGTTCTACGTTTGTCCGGCAACCGGTTTTGGGACAGTTGTACTTTCATATCTATAATTGATACTGGCTTTAGAAAACAGTAGTAGGTCGAAACTACCGGTTTTGGGGACAAACATTGTCAGTGATACATAATGTTAAAATTGTCCTTCAAATTGAAGAAAAATAACAGCGGAAACTTACCATAAAAAATGACCAGTTTTTGGGACAAAGGTGGCGCAACATTTTTTCATGAACTACCAGTTTTCGGACAAAGGTAGGACCATCCTTCCCATTCTGACATGCCCGCCCTTGCTTTTCTGAACTACTTTAATGAAGCTAAGAAGCTAAGTGAAGCTAAGAAGCTCTTGGAATAGGAACTTAAGATTGTTTTGACATTGAGCAGTAACAGTAACTGTTTTAACGTTGTTGTTTTGAAATCTATAAACTACATTAACTCCACACTTTTCCGGCATTAAAATATCAGTAAGTTAATCACGGGGGGAGGGGGCCTAGGGTATCAATTTCGTAAAATTGGTCCAGAGAATGGTCAAAATTGTCTAGCCAAGGGTACCATTTTCGTAAAAATTAGTCTTGCTCGTGGCAGACCCCTACCCACAATTTGTCCAAGAACCCCCCCCCCCCCCCCCAGTGAAGTCAATCGAAAATCTTGGTAGCATGAGTGTCCTAAACTTTAAGAGACTTCCTACCAGCCCCGAACATTATTTTTTTATAAAGAGTTATTGTATATCTCATTCCATTCTATGCACTTTAAGTGTTTTATCACACAAGGACGTTCCTTACATCAACTCCGAGCTTGAAGTCATTTTGGCATCTTTTACGAATTTCTGTAACTTTTGCAACATTATGTTAGAGAGTCTGGTATCCAACTTTTCCTTATTTTAGCAATATTACAAAAAATTCAATTATGTTTTGTTTATTCTCTGCTAGAAAGAATCCTTTTTTCTGATCAGGCTAGGATTCAATGTCTTTATTTATGAAAAACTAGTCTTTGAAAATAATGATTTATGACTATGATCAGCATTGTCAGGATGATGATGACAACGATGATGATGATGATGATGATGATGATGATGATGATGATGATGATGATGATGATGATGATGATGATGATGATGATGATGATGATGATGATGATGATGATGATGATGAGTCCTATTTTGGTTGGAAGGGGGGGGTTAAAAAGCCCCCCCCCTAACTAACTCTTGACTGGAAATAGATAGAGCAACCAGATTTGGTGCATGCATGCACTTTATGAGAACATAAAAATCAACCTAAAATTAGCCATCATTATTGCTTGCGTCAGCATTTTTTTCGTGTGGTCAAGAAAAGTGTTGAGATCGGTCAAAGTCGGGAAAAATGCGATAAAATTTAATTTGGAGCATAGATTATATCAAATAGCAATACCATGCAAATATCTTACCAAAATATTGCAATTATGAGACTTTTTTTCACGAAAATTAATATTCGAGAATTGGCGAGTTTCACAGAGTCAGTTCCAGAACATTGTCACCCTCCCCCTTATTTGTCAAAATATTCTAATAAGAACTCTTGAGTCGTTGCACAATAAGTAGCAGGAAAAAGTCAGAAAGTTTCCGGTCCACAATTGTTCTCCTGGCAGAATATAACAAAAATTCTAAATAAGTACTAGGGGTGTAACCAAAATAGGGTAACAGAGTGATGAGACTTTTACTTTTTGGTCACGAGGCTGCGAATCAAATATGATAACATTGTTCGAAATACATTTGATCATATGTCGGCGCACTGAATAGACCTTTTAGCTATTCTACAAAAGAGCCTGGATCGAGCGTTATTTTTATACAATTTTATACGCGAGGTTCGATCGAATGGCGTTGGAGCTTTTATCACCATTGTGCACATTCGAAAATTCATCAATATGTATCTGTAGATCTTCGATTCGAACGTTGTTTTAGAATAGCTAAAAGGTCTATTCGCGTTTTACCTTCAAATCCTTTTTGGCAACCATATTTTTTTCACACGGCATCTAGATGCCGCTTTCCTAGCTCTAATTGGCATTTGTTTGCGAGCCAAAATATTTCAATTTATTTTCGTGATGTGTTTCCTAACCAATAACCACTCTAATCCCTATTGAGAACGGATTTCGTGTTTGGCACATTGCTGTCTATAAACCTCGAGGCTCCATTAGCCATAGTAAAGTAACTCTTTTCAACTAGATATTTGACCTGATCAGCGAGGGGCTTGGTTACGAGTTTCAGGCGCTACATAAGTCATTAACGGTATTTGACAACTTTGCTCGTGAAAACTATTACGGGAACACCAAATGGGTTTGCCTGGAAAGTAAACCCACCACCCTCATTTGCAACAGGTATTTCCATTTTGAAGTTTCTTGCTGAATTCGAAAGTGCAAATCTGAATATCTAAATCGACTTGTCTACTCTGAACTTTATAAACTAAAATAAAAACGAAGCTTCAAATTGAATTCCGAGGTCACACTTAAGATGTATGAAAATCATGCCATGCGAGGGGCATTTCACTCCAAAAAATATCTCGTACACCTTAGGCAAAAATCCTTTTGTTTTCAAGAAAAATCCGTACGCTTGACGTATCCACTGTAAAGACAAAAACCAATGATCCATTGCATTCAATATGTAAGATAAACCAAAAACTGACTACGACAGTCTCAACCATGGCGTCCTTCAGTGAAATGCTTCAAAGGCGGGAACGAAAACGAAAGTTAAATCAAGAAATGACAAATGCATTCAGCACTATTAAAGGATGCAGTTTTTCTTCCTTCAGTGTAATGACATCTTTGCTACAGCCAAATGACATCGAATGTTTTTTAATGATGAAGATGACGCGAAGTGGATTAGATACTTGGATCGATTTTGTATCCAATATACCACAGACAGCGCTGCAACTTATGCTGCCAGTGCTTTGTGAGATACTTTCTCGTCTATGCGAAACAGATGTATCAAAAGATGATGCTGCACATTGCTATGCCCTGACTAAAAGATTGGCAAAGCCATCGAACGATAACGCAAAACGAAAAATACTCTCTGCTGGGATGGTGGTCGATCACCCTGCAGTCACAGTAATATCACCACCAATCGAATCTTGCCTTGTTTGTTTAAAAAAATTAAACGTTCACAACAAGCCTTCTCATGTGACGATATTTGATGTTGACGGTCCAGTTCCTGCCATGAAAGTCACCCTAAAATGCAAGCACTGCACTCCAAATGTCATGTATGGATATGCAAAATATGGGAACAAAATCACTGGCTACAAATATTTCAAAAATGAGAGAGAGTTTGTAGAAGCATCAAATGAGACATACTTTTCCCGAAAATTATGCAGCTTTCAAGTCAACTTGGCGTATGTAATACAATTTATTAATTTATTAAACCATCTACAGTAATAAAGCTAAATCTATAATAAGAAGACACTGAGCGCGCCAGAGAGGCACTTCAAATACAGCAATTCTAAATTCACAAGCATTCATCCCGGGGGATGGAGGGGGGGGGGGGGGGTACTTCACATATTCAGGGCCGTAGGAAGCACCTTGTTCTTAAAACAATAGAGAACAATACATCTGGTTAATGCTTGTGACGAAGCACCATTGTTTTCAAAATTATTGGCCTTCCTACGGGCCTGCACACATTTTGGGCACGGGAACGTGCCATCGGGAAGGGTATCGATTTTCGCGATTTTGGTTTAAGGAACGGTATCGATTTTCACGACTTTGGTATAAGGAACGGTATCGATTTTGCGATTTTGGTATAAGTTAACATTTTAGGAAAATTGGCATAAGGTCGGGTACACTTTTTCGGAAAATTGGTATGAGGTCGGGTATGCTTTTTCGGAAAATTGGTATAAGGAACGGGTATGTTTTTGAAGCTTTGATGGCACGTCCCCGACCAAAGCCAGGTCAAGCACCCCCCCCCCTAGGGCATTCATCACCCAATTGCATTCTTGTAGCGACGGCAGAGATTGGATCATTACATTACAAAATACTTAGTAATAATAAAGTGGACACAATCTCGTCTTTGAAACTCTAATTTTGTTTTTGGCACATTACTGTGGGAAATTTCCAGATCAAAGACTGCCAACATCGATTCATTAGGTGGCGTGAACGTATAGAGGGAGCATTGCCAAATTAAAGTTCTTTGCCTTCTCGATAAGGATATATGTTTGCCAAGAAGCCTACGGCACATGCACACAACTTACTGTTTTCATTGAATCTTGATACACTAGTTACCAGGTTACTGATAGCTCTCACATCTAAGCTGCAAGGACAGGAAACTTGCCAAAAGGTATACTTCAGGTATGTGCCGTAGGCTTCTTGGCAAACATATATCCTTATCTTTGCTTCAATGAGCTGGTTGTCATTGTTTTTTTTTTAATTTTCTTTTAATTAGGTGAAATACAAGGGTAATGAGCATTGCCAAACAAAACCCTCTTCTACCCATTTAGTAGTAGTGCCGTTGCCAAAACTCTTAGAGTCATGCGATCGATAATATCGTTCAAAAGGGTAACTAAGTTTTGAGGGATGTTAAAATAAGCTTCATCCAAAGCGCTGCGCTGTCCTCCTCCGTTGCCCATGGTATGTGATTTGCGCAGTGATTTGCTGTTGGAGTCACCTAAAAATAACAATTAACCACATTCATGTCATGTTCTTACAGAGCTAGATACAGTATCATACACTGTAGTTGCAAACATGCATGCTGCTTCAAACTAATGGCGGAGAATAACTGTACGTACTTTCTATACGAAACTAAGAAACTGACCTTGTTCAGAAGTCTATCATGACCTTGTTCAGAAGTCTATTATTAAAGTTATCAGATTCTGAGTACTGAAAGTGGTTTCAATTTCACTTTCATCAACATCCAGTCTAAAGCAAATGCCATGGATATGGGGAGCTTGAATGCTATCGTTAGAATGTATCATTAATCGTTCATCTGAATAATAAGTAGCTCTACAGGGTGTCCCAAAAAACTTGTGCGCCGTTTGTCTGCAGATTGTGACAAAACTATTCTCGCCAACCTTTTGCATGATAGTGCTCTTCAGATGTTCAATTAAAGTTTGCAACCATCCCCATAAAAATCCGTTGAAAAATGATGGAGCTACGACCTTTCAGGAGACCAATTCACTAAAACCAGCGGTCGGCCATTTTGTCTTACTATTTTTCAGCGATAAATAGCTTCATGGATTGAACTGAAGCAGCAGCATCCAAGTCATAGCTCTCGTGAAAATTCTGATAATCCTCGGAGAGTTCCACCATTTCTGACCTCACAGAAATTAATTCTTACCTCACGTGAAGACCCGGGGGGGGGGGGGGGTACTTGACTTAAATTTGTACGGGGGTGTGCCCACGAAAATTTTTTTTTACCCTGCTCCAGAATTTTTCGCTCAAAATGATAACCTGTTCTAGAAAGAATTGGTGAAAAGTATACTCAAAAACATGAAATTTGACCGAAAAACGACCCGATCTAGCAGAATATTCCCCTTTGACATGTTTTGACAACCTGCTCTAGAAAAATTGCCTCATTTTGATACCCTGTGCTGGAAAAAATTGGTGAAAACGATACCCTTAAAAACGGCACATCCCCGTTGGGCAAATATACTAAGTACCCCCTCCCCCCGGGCGCGAAGATACTTATCACTGCAAAACAGTAAGGCAAAATGGCTGACTGCTGGTTTCAGTCGTCAGGCAAATGTGGTCTTCTGAAGGTCGTAGCACAATCATTTTTCAACGGATTTTTACGGGAATGGTGGCAAACTTTAATTGAACATCTGAAGAGCACCATCATGCGAAAGTTTGGCGAGAATCATAAGTCGTTTTGTCGCAATGTTCAGACAAACGGGGTACAATTTTTTTGGGACACCCTGTACATCCCAGTGCTTGCAAGATGAAGTTTTCAATGGCGATCTCATAGATGAAACCATATTTTAACATTCTATTCCTGCAGGAACTTTACGGATGATTTTGTCCGGTCACAAGAACAACAACATTTTTTCATGCCCTGCATTTCATAGCCAGTTTCATGAAATGGCGCCTCTATTTATACATTACTCAAGTACCGTAGTGTCGAGTAACAAACTACCACAATCAAATCAAAACAAACAACAAATTTTCTGAAGTAAAATGTTTTCATTCGCAAGAATTTATTGATGGGTGAATCTTTATTGAAAGTTTCCCATGAAACGTTTCTGTAACAAACATTTTTGTTTTCTGAAAAACCTAAAAGGATCTACTTTTTTCAATCAACATAAGTTTTTGTCAAGTTGACATCGTATTTGTTAATTGAAAACATAAGATGTTTTTAAAGTCAGCAATATTTCATTTATATCATACTATACTGAATAAATTACTGAATATTAAACTAGTATTAAGTAGTGGAATGGGAGTGGAATTGGTGGATTTCATCTCGGCAAAGAACAGTCCCAAAACTGTCTTGTGGGCCATACCAGGTAACTCAAGAAATAAACTTCACAAACAACATTGCCTTCATGTTATTACAATATACCAATTCTATCCATAGTCTCCATTCGCAAGTATCATTCGAAGGCTTTCGTGAAGCCTACAACGACACAATAGAGGGCAATTTTTCATCAGAATTAGTGGTGGAATCAAACAAAATGCTTGAAGGTAGGCTTTATGAGCTATCTTTTGTTAGAAAATCTGTCTTGTTCAAGGGTTATAGGCTTTCTTTTGATTATAATAGGACAACACATACAACAGCTCTAGAAAATAATGTTGGACTTGCAGTACACTGATGATTGGTTGTTGTTTTAGGCTGTCATGTCAGAAAATATTTGTCACCCTGGGGAAAATGGACTGAAAATATCACGCAAATCTAACATATCTGAAGAGAATAAGTTTCTGTTGTAAACCAGTTATAAGCTTAGCTGTTTATTGAACTAGCTTTCAGCTGATGATTTCTTACATTTTATGTTATATAAGGGGAAAATAATTAAGTCACTCAGTATGGCCAATTATCCCCCAATTATATCATCTTCAAAACTACCCTACTAATTTCACACTTTGCATGATTTCTTTTCAAAAACCAGATAGTAAGCTACAGGGAACTGCTTACAGTAACTTTGTGATAGCACCCATCCATGTGGAAGACAACATGTAGTATTTCTGGAAAAAAACCTTCATCAAATGCTATTGCCTACATGGCAAAATAACTTATACTTTGGTAATTTCATACCTTAATTTTAAAAAACCATTATTGCAAACACACTTACACGTTTCATGTTTTTATGGGATCACATAGGATCAAATCAACCAACCGTAAACGCTGGTGAAAGAAAAGGCAAAATAACTAATGTTATTAAAGTCTTTGTTAATAAGTTAAACATCTCTTTTAGGAATGTCATCAGGCCAATACCTTTGCAAAGCAGATAGAAGATTGATCTCCAAAGCCTTTTATAATTTGGAAATTGGAGCAGAAATTGCTGAAAGGGAAATGCTGTGGACATTTCCTGGGAACCATGATGATGATCTTGATAGCTTCATGGATGAGGTGGAGACAATGAGGTCAATGGAACTCTATCAGCACAAGCATTGCACAGAGAACTGTAAAAAAAGAGGTAAATTTTATCAGATAAACATTATTGCAACAAGATCATACAAGCAGGGACCTTCAGTACCAAATTTCCACTTGGAAAATTTGGCTTAACAAATGGTGACAAGTACATCCATGTCTTGACAAGGCGATGATAAATTGCAAAGATTCCCTTTACACTTTGAAGTGTTGAGTGAAAAATCACATCTTACCAACAATTTTCAGCATTCTTTGTAATATTGTATATAATTATATCACTCTATTTCTTTTAAGAATTATGTAACACCCCTTTGAGATATGTGGATAAATGGTGCAATATAAATGCCTTTTATTACTATTATAAATATGTTTCCATAACTTTGTAACAAACAACTTCTCTGAACCTTTTTCTGAATCATGAAAATACTCCAGAGCCACGTTGTAAATATCCCTTTTTTAAACAAAAAAATTAAATCAACTTTCTCTGAATCAAGATAAATTGTAGCCTGCGAGCAGACCCAATATTCCGAAGAAGAAAGGGTCTGCACAACAATGACCAAAAGCTTGCTACACACTGCAAATCCCTTTATACCATTCATTTTACTCGGACTAAGGATAAATTATAGCATAGTCATTAGAGAAAACTTAACTTTTCTCTTATGACTATGATGATATAGCAAACAACATGTTATTCAACACGCTAAAACAACACATCGTTAAAAATCACACCTTGCCCAATCCTTTTGGAGTCCTTTTACGAATAAACAATCAAACGTTCAAAACAAAAGCAACTATACAATCCAAAAACATAAAAGTGACGAGAACAAACAACACAATACACGACTGAAGATAAATGTATGACAGCATATTGTGACAGCAACAAAACGATACTCATGAATTAACTACTCATGATTGCATACATTATTTTCCCTGAAACCCACAATTGTTCAGTAGCAAGCTTTTGCTTGTTGTTGCGCAGACCCTTTCTTCTTCAGAATATTGGGTCTGCGCGCAGGCTAGATAAATTGTGGCTTTGAATAAATTTGATCTTTTGGATTGGCAAATGATTAAGCACTCACTAATCTGGCATAGTTGACCTGGATTTAAATTGCAAGTGTGAATGAATAGGCTAGATAAATGATACACATTCTCACATGTTTTCCTTAATTCAAGTCTGAAATAAACATGGTTTTCAAAATGAAAGTTCCATTCATTTTAGCTTCTGCAAAACTCATAGTTATCCAAAATCCCTCTGATGATAGACAACCATCTTCACAAGACCCTATCAAAATAAACAGACAAAATACCCACACAATCTATTTGGATTTGTGACTATATACCAAGATGAAAATACTACTAATACCTTTACTTCCATTTAACAAGGTTGTGAAGATTTCACAGCAATGGATGGAGTGTGGAAGCTGAGGTTTCCGCATTGTATGTGGCCAGTGTCTTCAAAAGCAACACATTTTCCTGGTCTAAAGCTTCCAGATATTTGCATCAATGAGCCTGCAAGTCAAAATGAAGCATTTTGTGTCACACATTCAATTTTGGCAGTTCAAAAGGATATCCCGACAGGGCTGAGAGATTTGTTAAAGAGTTGTGGCATCAACAAGGAGAGCAATGGTAAGCACAGTACTTTCATTTTGTCTCCTCACAATGTAATAACTAAAGGTAAAACAACATTTGGGAAAAAAATAACCTTCCAAAATGCTGCTATCTATATATTGTTTGGTGTTTTGGCATCAGGTCCCAGCTAGCAAATATTTATGAAGCAACCTCCCCCATACAGGATAACACCACACCTCTTTGGATTTTAACAAACAACATGCTTTGTCCACATCATCACCACTTTAACATCTTCATTCTAAGCTGCCAAATATTTCAATTTATAAGAATTATGCTGTATAATGTCCAACCAAAGGAAGAAAAGAAGTAAAATATGGTCCAACCAAAAGTATCAATTGAAAGTTCAACCAAAAGTATCAATTGAATGAAGGTGTTGTGGTGCAGTGGTGTAATCCTCTGACTTTGCAGCCACAACAGTCAGGCGGAGTGGGTTTGATACCCGGTGGTCCCCACCACTTGAGCGTCATTACAAGGGGTCGCAGACTCGATAAGGTATGTTCTATTTCTGTGATCCCAGCACCTGGTGATGAAAAATGCAACTTCACCTTCACTTCATAATTGCCCAATATTTTTCTGACAGATAAATGCACAAGCACTAGGAGTTTTGCTGAGGTTGAGAGGGTAAACAATGCATTAGATCGCTTACCAAAAGACGAAAACCATCAGACACAAGTTGAGGGTTCACAAGGTATAGCCAATGTTTAAATTGAATATATTGTACTTTATATAGCACTGAATCCCAACAGAATTTTCTCCTTTGCTTGCAGCTGTATTGACTCTGAAAATAATATGCAGTATAACGTAAATCTACAAAATGAACAAGTTATCATATGTTCAGGTCCTTCATATTTAGACCTGAAATTGATTTCATTCAGGTGGGGTGGCACAATACTATCATACATCATCAACGTGAAGAGTTTAGCCTTCAAACAAACTCTTAATTTCAGATAGGTTTGAAATGCCAAGTTGGACCCAGGATGGTTTCAGTTTCCTTGCTACAGTACCTTCCCCAAACGTTGCAAGGGGTTATATGAACACAATCTGGCTTGAGTTTTAAACCTGTCTGAATGCCTCATGTGAAGGCTCTCTAACACTGTTCTCACATTGACTAGAGAAGTTACCCCAAGTGACATTGAGAACATTTAAATATTTATATGAATGTTCCAATTATTATCCATATCCACATGACACATTTAAATGCAAGCCTCATTCTTGAATTGTCATTTAAATTATAGGTTTAACTGAAGTGCTAGATTTGGCAAGATCTCTAGGAGAGCAAGTGCAAGCAATGGAAGATGATACCAATGCAAATGCTGTTGATACTTGCAACAAGGATACTGGTGATACCCAGACAGTTCTCAGGAAATGGTCACGAGGATTGCTGCATTTTGTGAGAGGAGGTGGGCACATAGAAAGCTGGAGTCCGTTGTATGGGTAAGTTTTTAAACCTTCTTTAAATTGATATAAGTTACCAAAGGTAAGCCACACAATGCCATGATAGACAACAACAAACCAATTCTTAGCAAACAAAAATACTCATTCCATACACCTTAGCCTACACCTGACCATTGCTTTATGCTTGCTTGCTAGAGTGACTGACAATCATTTCTTACTTCTGCTAGCTCTTTAAATTTTTTGGATCTTCACTTATGGTCACTGATGGCCTGGCATCACAGGCTGTTAATTGACAACATTTGAGTACAATAATTTTTTGATTTTGCATGGCAGGTCTGAATCGCCAAGTCAAGTATTCTTAAAGACCATACAATACTTGTACACCAGACTGAGAGACAAAGATCCCAGTGAATGGTGGCAGTTCAATATCTGCTATGACAATATGTGCAATCTGTGTCGTCTGAAGATTGCAGTCAAGCCAATACCCTTGCCTGAGCCATTCAATGAAATTTGGCTGAAGGTGTCAAAGTTCATTGATGACCTTCACCTCAGGAATCACAAACGGCCAGAGTGTAGAGAGCAATTTTCGACAGACAGAATACGGGGGAAGATAGAAGCACTGAACACACCAGTTTGCGAGCAAACATTTGTCTGGTCCTCAAAGTTCAAGAAGATCATGTGCGCAATGCCAAAAAGAAGGTTTCTTTTCTACTACCATCGCATGGTAACAAGGAGAAATAGGTACACAGAAAGGTGTTACAGAGATAACAAAAAGCCCCTTCTTCCTGGAATGAAAACGAAAAAAAAAGAATAGCTGTTTTACAGTACAGTACTATATGTGCTGCTATGTGTTTCATCTGCAACTATTAATCAACACACATCAAAGCGATTAGCAATTGTGGACTGTGGAATTTATATGTCCGGTTTGGCAAGTCATAAACAAACAAAGCAAGCCGCAACAGTTGCTCTGAAACCCACTGAAAACTTTTTTGGGTGTAATTAACACAAAGATTCTGAACCACAAAACAGAATGTCCAGTGCAGATGTTTATACTGTATTCTTCTTCTTACAGCTTCCACAGCCTGCTTTTTTTCATGACTTGCCCAAGGGAGCATAGCATTTTCATTGTCTGCAATTGCTAATTTGGGTGTTAATCAAAAGTAAGAGATCATATTCTAATATGATCTGTCCTTTTTGCTGTATGTAACATCATTTGTAAAATCTCAAAATGCAAGATCTCAAAACGAGTAAATAGCATAATTTGTACTCAAACTATTGTCCAAACAGTTGCTATCCAGTTTCAAAACAGTTTAGAGTGCGATAGAAAAATTAAAACTGCAATTTACAAACAGTTCTTCACTTTTCACATTCTTAATGTTTCTTAACTTTTAAAAAATTGAGCCTACCATTCCATATAAAATAAGCGGTTTCTCATGAAAAATATGTGTGTTTGTGCAGTACAGGTATTGCAGAGACCAACATGAAGAATTCTCTTAACACAATAATCAATATGATCAATACAAAATGTGTCAAATCATTCCCAAAATGTAATTCCTTTGATGTAAAAGCGTGCCAAGAAGGATTCCCTTGATTGTGAGTTTAGTTTCTTATGAATAGACTGTGAATAGGGTTCCTTTCTTATGTAAAAATGATATATTTGACATGTTGTGTAATATTTGTAATTTGCAATTAAGAAAGGTGACCAACAAATAAAGAATGTTGGCCTACTAATATAATAGCATTACTAATAAAACCAAGGTACAATTCTATTAGCATTTGTTCGTTTCTTTTTGTTAGTGAAGGGTAGACAAGTGCCTTACTTACGCCATCAATCGGTATCTGCATAGTTTTAGGCAACGTTTTAGGCATACATTTTCCTTGTTGTACCACAGGTAACCAGAGTAACCACAGGTATCTTTTTTCTTTACTTAGTAGTGTTTACCAAATTGGCCAAGATTGTTTGTGATCTGGTGTGATGATGCAAAAGTGGACTCGACAAAATTGGCAAATTTGGTAAACACTAAAAAAGTAAAGATAGAGGTACTTGTTACCTACATCTATACTAATTTTGCCAGATTTTGCCCCCTTACCTGTTGTGTTCGTACCAATCCAATGAAAGTGGTACGTTCGGCAATGTATATATCTATATCTAGCTAGGATATTCGGTGGAGTATTATAGATCGTCAAATTTAGGCCCATCCATGATATTCGTATCGTCCGGAGTTTATATCATATACACGCCAACAGCATATGAAAAATTGGGGCTAAATGCAGTATCGCACACCTCATTGGGTTCTGGTAGGGTTTAGTTAGGATCAGCATTTTAGGCCCGGCCACACACACAAGCTAATCAGTACAAACCACAACGTCAATGATGGGCACCAATAAAATTACCAAAGTAACGAGGACATGATAGATGCGACTACTCACCGTATCATCGTTTAGCAATGCACAGTTTGTTGTAAGGTTCTCATTCCGAACTTTGCATTACTTCCTACAAGTTCAAGCATTCAAGGCTTGTTCAGGGTAACGAAAGAACCGCCAAAACCCTAGTGAGAATAGATGTGCTTGGCACGGTAACTGCGTAGGTGCATCAAAATGAGTTGGGCTGGTTGCAACGAAACCAATCACAACCAGAGCTGCGCAGTCCTGAATTGTGACCCATTTGGGTAAAAAGGATGTTGTTCTGTATAATCTGGGCAATCGAAAAATGTATAAATCGCAATGTTTCCGTCAACCCTGGCTTCGCAAATCCTAGTTCAAATCTTTTTGCCAATTTCAGAAAAGTGGATTTACCTCCAAAACCACTCGAAACATGTTCGATTTTTTTTCGTTCCATCTTTAGCTAGGTTGTTGATCTACAACTTTGCCAAGTCTGATTGAAAAAGCTAGGCTAGATTTCCTGCAATCGAATTTCGTATTTCTGTTTACTTTTTGACAGCGAAATGGAGAAACCTTGGTCAACAGATTACCATGCTATGAAGCATGCTGGCAAAAGCTCAGGCTTGAAATAACTTTCAGAGGTTTTTCCATTGGCAAACAAATGAACGTCATCTTTCGGGAATGCCATATGCAGGTCTCAAAAGACACCCATAGTGCGCTTGTAAAAGTATCACTTGCATCTATTGATTAAAAAGTACTGAGTTTTACCAGCAACTTCACGAAACCATGCTTTGGGTGTCTTTCGAGACTTTCTTAAGCATTCACAGATTATCAATTTCTTTTAGAGTCTACAATAAGCATAGATCTTAGATCAAGAACTAATTTTTGTGCAAAAACATTCTACGGGCGTTCAAATCGTCGCTATTAGAGATCACCGGCCCGGCCCCCCGGCCCCGGCCCTCAGCACCGTGGCGCTCGGCCCTCGGCCCCCACAAATATAGGTATTTCTTCGTTTCATAACTGTCTGCCTGTTCCCGCATTTAAAATGATCCGAACGGTGCCGTTCAATCGAAAAATCGCAATGTTCGAAGCCTCCAAGAGCTTAAGAAACTCCTTTCAAACAAAGTGAGAGAACTTCGAGGGGCCGAGCAGTCATCTGAGTCTCGCAAAACAAGTTGAGTATGATTTCCTAAACTAACCACAAATGTACACACGCCACACGCTCCTTCGCATACAATTCATGCGCCTTCGTACTCAATCGAGGGAGTCACATTCCATATAGTTACATTCTTTGATGCATTATTTACAAATATGTGGACCGCAAACTGTTCAACATTATTCCATGGGTTGTTAGACGCCGTATGTGTGCTTTCTTACATTGACTTCATTATGAGAGTGGTTTCCTTCTTTAACAGCGTCTTTTTCTGTTTCCTATCCTTCAACAACCATTTGAGTTCAATGATGAGCCTAACCGCCATTTTGAAAGCTTGTTAGTAATGTGACTTCTACGGAGGCCCTACGGAGGGAGGCAGCTAAGAGAGAAAAGAGAGAAGAGAGAGAGAGGAGAAGAACACTACACTTCATACGTTCTTTCGATATCTCCTCCGCAGTACTAAACAATATTTCCTCCGCAGATACATCAGCGCTCCTCCATAGAAGCACACCATCAGTGTCTAACAACCCATGATTATTCTTCACTTTTGACCCTTGGAACGGACAGCTTTTAGAGTGGGTGACAGGACACCTAAGTGAATAAGCATGAAGTAAAGTGTACTTCGAAACCATAATCAAAACGGAATAATACTCATGTAAATGAGAATTTTGAAGGTTCCTCTGGAAATTGTTTTTACGAACAATCTTTAAATAGGTGGGATCCGATTGACCTTCAATAAATATCTTGGACACAGGCAAGCACAGGTTATGAGAAGCAAGTGAAAAGAGGAATTAACTTCTTTAACGAAATGGAAAAAGCTACTTCAACAAAGTCTTTGGAGGTTCCTAATTTCTTGCTAATGGTCATCTCGCCATCGGTGCGTTTAGTTTCTTAGAAAGAGTTACTTACAAACAATTTACTCTGCGTAATTTCGAAACAGGGAAAAGAGGGGTTTTCAGGGCGACAGTTAGCCAGAACGAATACGAAGGCGCATGAATTATATGCGAAGGAGCGTGTGGCGTGTGCACATTTGTGGTTTGTTTAGGAAATCATACTCAACTTGTTTTGCGAGACTCAGATGACTGCTCGGCCCCTCGAAGTTCTCTCACTTTACTTGAAAGGAGTTTCTTAAGCTCTTAGAGACTTCGCACATTGCGATTTTTCGATTGAACGGCACCGTTCGGATCATTTTAAATGCGGGAACAGGCAGCCAGTTATGAAATGAAGAAATACCTATATTTGTGGGGGCCGAGGGCCGGGGCCGGGGCCGGTGATCTCTAATAGCCTCAAATCGTTCTGCATGGGCTAAACTGTTGACCAACACCTTTCCCCTTCGATGTCTAAAAGTAAACAGAAATGTAAAATTCGATTGCAGGAAATCTAGCCTAGCTTGTTTAATCAGACTTGGCAAAGTTGTAGATCAACTACTTAGCTAAAGATAAAGCGAAAAAAAATCGAAACTTTTTCGAGTAGTTTTAGAGGTAAATCCACTTTTCTGAAATCAGCAAAAAGATTTGAGCAAGGATTTGCGAAGCCAGGGTGGACGGAAACATTGCGATTTATACATCTTTTGATTGCCCAGATTATACAGCACAACACCCTTTTTACCGTTTTTCGATAGACTGAATAATATTGGAGAAATTAACTGTTTTCTGAGGAGAGTGGTTTTGCGAAAGGGCATCTCACTGTGCACTGGAGCGGAAAGCAGAGTTACCTTAAGAACTCTGTAACCCTGTACTAAGAAAACTCTATGAAGAGTATAGGATATCCAGGTTAGCTAGATATCCCTTAACCCTATCTCACCTGGGAGTTTTGAAGTGGTCAATACCTGGGGGGTAGCGGTCAATACCTGGGAGGGGGGGGGGTTGATTCCACCCAATCTTTTTCTTCACTGTTATAGTAGCTATAATCTTTAAACTTGGTAATTATTTGGACTTTGATGCAAACAATCAAAATCACGTGATTAATTAAATTATCTTTATTGTTATCTTTATTTATAAAGTGCTGTTTGGTTCAACACAAAAATGTAAGCAGCTGTGAACAGAAGCAGAATATTGTTTCAGGAAATATACCCTCCTGTAACGTTAGATTGGCGTTATTCAACCCAAATGAGTATATGAGTGACGCTCAGTTTAATCTTTTTATAACGCAACAAATGTAAATATAAAATGTTGCATACCTTATCTGGCATAGAAATGCCACCAGCTCTTTGTCCAAGATCTTTTAGCAGGGATACATCTTTTGGTGAATGTTTGCCATCTCTTCAACACCTTTCCTCCCTTCGATTCCCAACAAAATCATGTGTGGACCTACCGCCATTGTCTCTGTTAAAGGCAACAGTTGATGTTGTATCACTCTGCAGTGATAAGGTAAAAACTGACATACATTTCTGACATACATACATTGACATTTCATGATACGTAGATGTATGTAAAAACTACTTGTAATATCGTGTTTAATAATGTACAATTTAAACTGAATACAGTCAAAGGGTCCAACAAAGAGGACGGCCAAGAAAAGAATACGGAAGATAACAATGGGAAAGCATATGGGCAGCACAATTGATAAATTTCTGGTACCAAGGGTTGATCATAGATGATAGGACTTGCATGAATTAAAATGGATATCTGAAAAACAGAATTTTGTGAAGTCTGAGGTACAGCGTACAGCCACTGCAAAATTCGTTTTGTTGAAGTTATTACGGGGCATTTTCATCATGATAAGATCCTCTCAGTTCTGTTATGAATATAAACGTATGTAATCATCATCACATTGAAAAGAAAATTTGAAGAATTTTTGTCACATTGATTGATATAGCTACTAGCTGCAAATTCAATTAAGAAGGTGCTGCCATACGTAAACGTTTCACAAGAATTTCAACAAGGAACAAAACTTTCAGATCATGACATTAGAGAGTCCACCGTAGCGCGAGCCGGTAAATTTGAGGCGCCGGTATATCTGGGGTTTGCCGGTAAATATGAGGTCGGCAAGATCAAAGGTATTCTTCTTAGGCGACAAGTAGTCATAATCTATTGTGAATTAGACAAAGGTGAGACACAAGGTCTGGTTTCAAAGGAAACAATAGGTTTTTCCGAGGGTCGGGTCAACGGTCTGAGGATTTCTGCCACATATAATCTTTTCTTTCTGACAGCGTTCGGGAAAGCAAACGCTAGCATTTAACTTCGAAGGGTAGGGGTTAGGATTTTTGCTGCGTAAGGAAATCCGCGAGAAGAATCAAATTTCATTTGGTTTCCTTTGGTATGGATTTGCTACATCTAAAAGTTATCAGTCGAAAGTAAACTGTCTTATTGCTCAAATACTTCGTTCCATTGCAATACCGTTTTGTATCTGGGTTGATGAAGATTATGATTTTCGAGCGCTGTTTTTCTTCCTTTTTTAAGCATTAGGGAAAATACTGAAAGTTTACTAAGATTATCGGAGTTATAAGTTCCTAAGGTTCTTACAGATTCTTAGGAGTTTCCAGAATCTCTTACAGGTTTCATAATAATCTTCATGTGCACTTTCCCGTGCCTTCTCCTGAACCTTTCAAAACGAAGTTTTTGAAGCCTTTCCGATGAACATCACTCAGACAAGTACCTTCCAATTTTCGTTAGTACGATACAGGAAACAATTAAAAATGTGATAAACGGAGTTTCTCAAATTTTTGGAAATCCTAGAGTTGAGTTTCATATACACGTATTTTTTACAAAAGAAACTAAGAATTTGGCCCAGTACTGAAAGTTTCTTAAAATTATCATATTTTCAGTACTCAGAGTTTCTTACGAGTTTCTCAGAGGTTTCATAACAATATTCATGTTCACTACCTGTGCCCTCGTGAACATTTCAAAATAAGGTCTTTAATTAAGGCCTTTCCGATGTTTAGACATTACTCAAGTACCTTACCAGTAATATGATACAGGAAACAGGTGAAAGTAAAGTAAAAATATTTCAAGGATTTCCTTTATAAAAGTAAGTAGTTTCTTAACTTACATTTTCCCAGTACTGGAGTTTGTTAATCTTTAGCCGATATGAGAGTTGAGTTTTCTTATGGGCAGTTTCTTATAAAAATACGTGTAAGCAGTTTCTTATCAAAAAGCGGTCAACAGCGGTGACCACAAAAGAGTAATGTGTCTTGTACAATGAGCGATTTCTATACTGCATTGTTTAATTTGAATGGCTTCTTAAACAATAACCCAGGTGTTTGAGTAGTCCCACGACACCTCATATTTACCGGCAAACCTCAGATATACCGGCACCTCAAATTTACAGGCTCGCGCTACGGTGATATATGTAAAATTAAAGGAACTTGAGCACTACAGGCAAAGAAATAATTAAGAATCAATTATGGTAAAAAACAACTGTTATTTGTCTATTTGATTTTAAGGCAACTGTTATGAAACTTTGAATGCTACACCAACTGCAACTAAATAAAACACAATAACAGAAACCATGATTAAAATGTCATGTTACATGAGCAGTCAGTGTAACTATTCACCAAGGCCCTTTAATGGGTCTTCTGACTCTAACTCCCCTGTTTATGCAGCATTTATCCCTGCCATATCAAAACCTTTCGTAGGTAGTCATATAGACCAATGAGCCATTTGGCATGAAGGGACTTCATTATGGATAACTTTTGGGGAACATCAACTGAGTAGATATCAATGCCTCTATTGAGTCGGGCCTCTAGTTGCCTTGCGTACCACTCTTCAAACTTTGTCTTTAGAAACTGCTTGGCAGACCATTTACTGTAAGGTCAAGTGGCTGGAAATAGTTGGTCATGTTGGCCAGGACATATACCACAGCACAGTTGTTTTCTTCAATCAACTTTGAGACAGTCGTGGTTTTCTGCCCCTTGAAGACGTCAAAGATATGCATAGGTTCTCGTTTTGTACAAGTACCAAAGCGGCCAGATTTATAACTAATTTGTTTTATTGCTTTATTTTCCATGTTAGCAAACCTCAACTTCTTTCTGCGCATTTTATATTTGTCAGATGTTCTCCTAGCAGCTGCACGGATGTGAACCTTGTCTTCATCTCCAAGAGCCTCATACATGTTCTTTCCTGGTCATATCCAATTCCTTGTATTATTGTGGCTTTAGATGCAGCTCCAGTATTGGCAACACAAATTATTTCACACCCTGCAATTGTCACTTTTGCAAACCCACAAAACATAGTTTTTGGGATTTGAGACCATAGGATACAATACATGCATGGCAATTGTGACTCAAAACTTTGTAATCAAGAACTTCTCCTGTTCTGACTGACAAAATAAAAACAACACCTTCTTTGATGTTGCTTTTACCAAGTACAGTCTCACTTTCGTCATTGCAAATGGCTGCCGTCAGAGACGCCGGTGACACGATCCAACAGTTCCTTTCAAATTGAGAAATATATGTCGTTTAGAAAGCAAAACCAAGAAATATACGAAAGAACAAGCCACCAAGGAGAACATAGGTAAGCTTTGCAAACCAAACATTGGAAATTAACTGCAATAGGGCGACTATAAGGTCGTCATATCGCCCTTCCTTTTACATTGAAACATTTTCAGCTTTGATTTCTAACTCGTACATGATCTGCACACAGCGATTTCTTCCAGACGGCTATTCAAAATGGAGAAATCTTGCAGCTGATTTCCATTGGCAGACTCCTCCACTGAAAGCTTTGTATTCATATTCAAGGCAAACTTTCTTGAAAAAGACTCCTGTTCTGAGTTTTTTAAAGTCTTTAGCTCTTTAGTCTTTAACTCGGACGCAGGCAAATTTCAGTGTCTTCATGGTGTTTCCTAAAAATATCCAGGAGAAAGCATATAGTGTACGATTGAAACATTAATTTGTTTTTCTTCCAGTGCTAACTAGTTTCGCCCACTAGGGCATCTTCAGAGGAATTGACTAATTTCTAAAGATCAACCTCTATTTACAGTATAGCAAAAGCTAAGTCTATAAAATGTTATGCAGTTAAACTTTATGGTTTTTGTCTTTATAAGGTTAATAAAGTTTTGTTTCATTCGTTGTTTTGTTGTGTAGTCTTCCTGTTCATTGTCCTTTGACGTTCAATTGTAGATCTGTGTTTTGTTGTAGTTGTTGTTGTTGTTATTGTTGCTATTTGTTGGGTTGATGGTCTTTAGTATGCACCAAAACCTATCTCCTCCATAGCGGAAATTTAACACTAACCTTCGCAATGTCATGGACAACAGACAATGTGACGAGGGCTTGTCGTCTTGTGTTGTCGTCTTCCGAGCAAACGAGAAGAGAAGACACGAAACGACGAAAATTGCACGATTTCGTCCTTGTTCGAGAAATTCAAACTGACACAAAGAGGGTGATGGTAGCAAGCATTTTACAGCGAAGCGAAGAAGACAAATAAATGCTAATTTACGAAGAATTAACAAGGTAGGAATGCCCGACTTACATTTTGGACAATTCTTTATAAAAAATATTTTAGCTCCAAGAGTGTGCTGCGACCTCACATTTTTAGTACTTTTTGCGTTTTGTGGACCTTGTATGGTTATTTGAAAAAATAACCGGTAGGCCTAGGCCTAGGTAGGCCCATAGAAACGATTCATCTACTAAGGCAAAGAATGAATTTTGATAGGATACTTTTGGATTCACTGAATCATTGTTTTGCAGCTATGTGCCACATGACATTTTTTTCAAAGGAGGAAGGAAACTACCATTATTATATTGTTTGGGCCCACATCATTGCAAAGTCTCTGCTCTTTAGAACTGAAACTTTCTAATTTTTTTTCCAAAGTTCTTTACATATAAAACAAAAGTTGGCAAGAAAACGGTTGTACTGGACTCAAAATATCTTAAATTGCTCAAGAATAGGATTCTAATGGCATTTTTATCACAGTAAGCTTTGCATTTATCTTTAGAAAAGTCTCTTAGTGCTTATCTTATGTATTTCTACAGTTTAAGTTTCAGCCATATGGTTTTAGCCCAGGGGGTACTCCCATTGCGGCCTGACAGGGGGTTCCAGTCAGAGAGACCCAAAGCTAAAATTTTGAAAAATACCTTCAATGGTGGTAGTAGGTGGTATCTTGTTTACAGAAACCCCCAAAATGGTAGTTAATGGACCTAAAATTGGGCCATTTGGTAGCATCTAGTATTGAAAATTTTCTGCAGTTTTTCAAAATTTTCTAGTCTAAAAACTGATTGAAAAAGCAAGAAAACTTCAAAATTCATTGATTATTACAGCTGCAAGGACCATATTGCCATACGGAGGAGCTACTGAGTGGAAATCTTATAACTGGCGAGGAATCTTGGATAACCCCCAATTGGTAGTATGTGTTTGACAATCAGGGCCATTTGGTAGCCATTTCCTAAGACCCTCAAACTGACTGGACATAGTGGGATTACCCCCCTCCCCCGGGGTTTTAGCCATCCCATTAGTTTCTTATTACAAATGAGAGTTTCACAAAAAAATCACTTGTGCTTACCAGCGCTGCAAAAATCTTTCCTGCCATAAAAAGTAGCTAAGCGTAATGTGTTTTGAAGCTCTTGCCCGTTCAGTAAGGTTAGTGCTTCTTCCAATGTGTCAACTTTGTGTGTTGTTTTTGTAGGTTCCTGTTCATTTGCCATTTTAGTTGAGACAGAATTTCCCCTTGCCAGGCATTTCCCGCCAAATAATTTACATTCATGTACTGGGAGCGAGGCTCGCAAATTGATGAAACGAAAACGAAGTAACGGAAACGAATATTCCTTCGGAACGATCATTGTTGGCATGTGATCGTGGTTCATAAGGTTGCGGAGGTGGTTCATAGCAGCAAGAGCTGTTATGGAGGAGATAGGTTCTGGTGCCTACTAAAGATCATTGACCTATTTGTTGCTGATCCCATTTGGAGCAGTGCTCAGTTAGGCCCCCCCCCCCCAGTCTGGATAGGGTTAACATAACGCACAGTGGGCTCTCCATATAGCGAATCCTAATGAAAACCATCGTTTTAAAGACCCATTTTCAAGGACATAATCCATTGATTTTTGACTCATAAATTTATGAGGCTGATTAATTTTTGCCTTATGACAATGTTAGGTATTGTGATCTCTCTTCCAAGTCGAGGTCGCATTTTACGTAGAAACTTTAGTTAAATCTCAAGCTCAACATCAACATAATTCACCAATATTTTCTGAAGGCAAGTTTATGGAAAGCTAACGTATACACTAATTGCTTGATTTCACCACAGAAAAGTACGCAGAGATAAAATTCCACCCCTTCCTTAGTACGTTAATCCAATTGAAGTGTTTTCATTCTCAATGCTGCCTTCAAACAAAGGTCACCAAGCAATGTAAATCTGTTTTACAATAACCCCTTTGAAGAAAGCCTGCCCCATTCATCTCTAAGTTGCATATAAGTGCACGCAATTCATGTTTATCATACTTTTACGAAGAGGGCAAATGAACTCGTTTTAAAATTACATCAAGCTTTGCTACCTCTTTTTTACAAAAATGCTGAAAATACCTTCAGCAGCTTCTCGAAGGAGCGAAAGGTCATCAACACAAGCAAGTACGTCAAGTTCTCAGCCAAGTTCTCAGCCGAGCACGTCAAGTTCTCAACCAAGTACATCAAGTTCTATTTCAGTCTATTGCTGAAAACCAAAACCCTTCATTGGTACAGGTTCCGCGAAGCCAGCCTTTCACTACAGAGCAAACTGGAGCTATTACGGCAATGGTTTCCACTGCAATAAGGGATGCACTTGCTGGGTTAAATCAAGCAAGCACTGCGAGGCCACGCGATGAGCAATCATTTGTTGTATCGCCACCAACAAGAAGTGATGACCCTACAACTTGTCCTGCTGTAGAAAGATCCATCGGGAACATTTGCAGTAATTTCGAGAGCCTGGGTGCTCATTGCCTTGAGGAGCAATCATCTGCTGCTTCTGCTTCTTACGACCAAACCACGGAAGTCCATGCAGCCTATATCAAAGCCATTCAAAGTGGTGAGTTCTTTGAGCTATCAAAATTATTACCACAAAATCTGCACAAAATGCAGATAGATTCTGATGAAAACGATTTTTCTCTCTCTGTTGGAAAAAACTCGGAGCTAAAGTTATCCAAGCGATCACCTCACCACTCAAAAATTCTTAGCATCGATGACTGGACAACAGCTTTCACTTTATTTATGAAGATCATGTCTCGAAAGTATCCATTGAAAGCAACTGAGCTGATCGAGTATATGGATACTATCCGTTCTGCTGCCAAACAGCACAATTCTATTGCCTGGCAGATCTACGACTATAAATTTTGCCACAAAATCGTGAACAACAAGGCCGCATCGTGGAAGAGAATCGACCAGGAATTGTGGATAAAGATTTTCTGTGCCAATCCAGGACAGTTGCACGATGAGTATTCTGTTTTCACTGAAGGACCCTCCACTGGCGCAAATGGGACTGACAAAAGGAGCGTCATCAGCTGCAACAATTATAACAATGGGACACAATGTCGCCTCAACCCTTGCAAGTTCCCTCACATCTGCAATCGACCCGGGTGTGGTGGAAAACACCCAGTAAAGTATTGTACTAAAAGTAGCTCCAACACCAACTAATGATTTTTCTCCACAGGATGTTCATGTAACCCCAATTAATGTTGATAGGCTAGAGCAAGAGCTGTCCGATCACCCAGATCCTACCTTTGCCTCAACATTATGTGGTCAGTTGAGATTTGGGGCTCATATAGGCCCTCGCATCGCAAGGTTTTCAAGGAACCTTCCGACAGCTCTTACGAATCCAACTATCGTTACTGCGAATCTGGAGGCAGAAGTCAAGTTAGGCCGGGTTGCAGGTCCTTTTGCTGAGCCACCTTTCCCAAATTTACAAGTCTCTCCGCTAGGAATTGTTCCAAAAAAGCATTCTGAAAAGTTTCGGACCATTTTTCACTTGTTATATTCAAAGTCAGGCGTATCAATTAATTCTTGTATTGACAAGGAAGAGTTTTCTTTAACTTATGTTACTATTGATAACGCAATCCAAAGTATTCAGTCCTTAGGCCAAGGTACACTTATGTGTAAGACGGATATTGAATCTGCCTTCCGTTTGTTTCCGGTCCATCCAGATGACTATGACCTCCTAGGTATGCAAGGAGATGGTTCTTATTATTTTGATAAGGTTCTTCCCTTCAGTCTCCGCAGTGCCCCGTTCTTATTTAATCAATTATCTGATAGTATTGAGTGGATTCTTAAGGAAAAGTGTGCCATCACGTACGTGACCCATTTTTTGGAAGATTTTCTAATCATGGAGCCTCCTAGCCATAACAAAAATGGTGATCCCTCACAAGCAGGTATGGCAAGCCTAAACAGCATGTTACTCACGTTCAAACAACTTCAAGTCCCCATTTCCCACCCTAAGACTCAGGGTCCTTGTGGTATTTTCATTGATTTACAAAAGGCTTTTGATACAGTTAATCATAGAATCTTGCTATCTAAATTGGAACACTATGGTGTTCGTGGATGTGCCCTTGAGTGGTTTAGGTCATATCTGTCTGAAAGAAAGCAATATGTTTCTGTTAATGGGAGTAATTCCAACTTACTTTCAATTACTTGTGATGTACCACAAGGTTCTGTGTTGGGCCCATTACTTTTCCTTATCTATATCAATGATCTACCAAATGTTTCTAAGAAACTGACTTTTTATCTCTTTGCTGATGATACAAATATCTGCTATGAATCCAAAGACCTATCTAATTTGATTAAAGTTGTCAACAAAGAGCTGAGATTGGTAAAGAAATGGCTTGATGCTAATAAATTATCATTAAACATTGATAAGACAAACAATATTATCTTCCATTCTTCATCTGTCAATGTTCCTTCTGATTCTGATATCAAAATAGGCAAGAAACATGTTAAAAGAGTTAAATTTGTTAAGTTCTTAGGTCTCCTCCTGGATGAGCATCTAAGCTGGAAATTCCATCTCAGTGAACTCTCTAAAAAGTTAGCAAGAACATGTGGAATGTTTTTCAAAGTTAGGAACTTACTTCCATTAGATGTTCTTCTTTGCTTGTATAATGCTTTGTTTCTGTCCTTCTTGCAATATGGTCTTATTGTTTGGGGTCAAACATATGCATCATACATTGATCCAATTTTCAAATTACAGAAAAAAGCAGTCAGAGCTATCTCATTTCAGCCTCCCATGTCTCCATCCCTTCCAATCTTCATTGACCTCAAACTCCTAAAAATTTCTGAGCTCTTTGAACTCCGACTCTTAACTTTTGTTTTTGATTCTGTTAATAAAACTTCACCAAGTTGCTTTCATGACTTTTTCTTATTCAGTTCATCTGTTCATCAACACTCCACTAGACAGGCCAGTCACGGTAATTTATTTTTGTCTCGAAAAAACAGTCTTCAATATTGTCTCAAGTCAATTCGATATCTTGGTGCTAAACTTTGGAACACTTTACCTGTAGAACTCAGAAATGCTCCATCAAAAATATCATTCAAAACAAAACTAAACATTTACTTGCTAAAGAAGGTCAACCGATGAATCTATTTGAAACCTGAACAATTGCTATCAATTTTTAAACAGGAAATGCACAACTTCTATTTTCACCTGATATAGTATCTTAGGATAGGGGGGGCTCTCTCCTCAATTAGTTTACCTATTGAGAGAGCTCCTCCTCTAAATGATCCCCTGCATACAATTTATTCATTTAGCCCCTCTTTGTATTTGTATATTGTATTAATTTTCTGTATCATTGTGTTTATTTTCTGTAACAATTATCTTTGTAGTTTAGTTATTCGTATGTATAGTTAGGTTATAAATTGTATGTAGTGGAATTTAAAATATAAAACTGAACTGAACTGGTCCCTTGACACGGTTAGAGTTCCTGGGCATTGTCTTAGACTCAGAAAAATGGAAGCATGCTTGCCACATGACAAGGTCAGCCGTATGCAAGAAGAACTTGATAAATGGCAGACAAAAAAGTTTGCCACTTTGAAAGAGCTTCAATCTTTGATAGGAACCCTAAACTTCGCATGCAGGGTAGTACCCCCGGGCCGTCCCTTTCTCCAATGTATTATTAATCTCACAATAGGAGTAAAGAAACCCCATCACCACATACAGCTTACAAAATAATTTTTTGCAGACTTGGATCGGTGGAAATTATTTGTTAGGGGTTGGAACGGGCATCAATTTTTCTTAGGCCAATGTTGGGATACTTCTGCAAGCTTATCATTGTACACAGATGCTTCTGGAATGCTCGGTTTTGGTGGTATCTATGGAACCCAGTGGTTCCAAGGCAATTGGGCGGAGTCACAGCTACTCTCTGCTCCAGGCATCAGTATAAACTGGCAAGAGCTTTACGTCATAGTTGTTGCTTGTAGCATATGGGGTCCGACATGGTCCACCAGAAGGGTGTTGTTTTATTGTGACAATAGTGCCGTGGTTTATATCATAAACACCAAAAGGTCAAAGTGTAGTAGAATTATGTCACTTCTTCGTAGTTTAACATTAGCAACGCTTAAATTCAATTTTTACATCAAGGCAAAACATGTCCCAGGTGCTCCAATGAAATTGCTGACTCTTTGTCTCGCTTTCAGGTTTCGCGCTTCCGGCATTTGGCTCCTTGGGCGGATGTCAACCCACAGCCTCTGCCACCGGATTGTTTGGTTCTTTGAATGACGAATTACTGAAATTTGCCTCTTATTCACTGGCTCCAGCTACCAAACTGGCCTATCAGACAGGCGAAAACAAGTTCCTCCAATTTTGCAATCATTTTCGGGTTGAGCAGGACCAACCAATTATTCCGGCAAGCGAGACAATCCTTTGTTATTTTGCCGTTTATTCGGCCAGAACTGTAAAACACGACACAATCAAAGCATATTTAACAGCTGTTAAGCATCTTCATTTAAGAAGCATTTTTACGCTCGAATGGGACAAATTTGTCAGGCTTCAATACATTTTACGGGGAATAAAACGATACCAGGTCCAAAATCCAAAACCACGCTTACCCATCAGAAAGGAGCACCTTCAAGATTTTTACAACCTGCTACAACCTTTTACGCACACAAATTTCGGCAATAAAATGATATGGGCTGCCATGTGTCTGGCCTTCTTTGGTTTCCTTCGAACAAGTGAGTTCACAGTTAGTCAGCAATTTCAGCAAAGCGAGCATTTGTGACTCAATGATCTTGCCTTCTTCCCGTCCCTCGAGGCAACGACACACATGTCATTGACAATAAAATGTTAAAAAACCGACCCCTTCCGGAAAGGAATTACACTAACACTTGGAACTACAGAGTCGAACGTTTGTGCAGTAAAAGCCTTGAAACACTACCTTCCTTTTCGTAGCAAATCTCCAGGACCACTGTTTCAGTTTTCAAATGGAAGACCCTTAACCAGGGCATTATTCGTTAAAGAACTCCATCAACTCTTAGCTTTTTCTGGGCATAATTCAAATCATTATAATGGGCACAGTTTTAGAATCGGTGAGTGCGATACGTGGAGGTGGCGCCCCCATAATCGGTGGCTCACTGCCATATACTTCAAAAATTTCGGTTAATTTGAGCTTTCCAGTGTCATTTCATAGATCGTGCCTAACTTATAAACAATGTCTGGAATAACCCCCTTTTTGCGGCAGGGAGTGACCCCTGGTCTGCGCAACAGCAGGGAGTGACCCCTGGTTCCGTTGCCTAAAAATGCACTGTATGTTTCTTGCTAACAGGATTGGGGGTTCTCGCGTAGAGACACTGCATCCTCATCCTGGGCCAAAATAAACAAATCTCTCCACAGCAGGGAGTGACCCCTAGTCTGTGCACGGAAGGGAGTGACCCCTGATTCCGTGGCCTAAAACATATTCTGGACTAAGATCTATGTCTCCACACTGGTCAGCTTGAATGTTCTACAGTTATTGGCGCCCCTCCGTCTCTTGTGCATTTCCGTCTTTTCCCCATTTACACCCGTAGTTAGAATCCGTTACTATTCTCATGGTCATGTTATGTTTGCATCTATGAATGTCGCTGAAAAAGACACTTATCTTTGTCTTGAATCTGTATTTATATTCGACGCGATGGTCCATTCTGAGCCCCCAGCCTTTAGTTTTGGAATATGGAAAAAATTAAATACAAATCTGCGACCCAATGAACGTTTGTCTAACGAGATATGACTTATTTATGGTTTCTTTGAGAGTCTGTTGTGTCGAGAGAACACTACAGATCGGTTCTTTTATTTGTGTAGTTCCTTGTTAGTTTACCCTTCTGTATTTAAATTATCATCCTTAGTATTATGCGCATACTAACCGGATTTGTTGTTGTACAGGGAAATATAAAGCCCGAGGTCTTAAAAGTACAGACCGAGCTTGCGAGGTCTGTGCGTTAAGACCGAGGGCTTTATATTTTCCTGTACAACAACAAATCCGGTTAGTATGAGTTTTATTACCTGATCGCTAATTTTTAGGACATGTTTTTCCTCACCGTTTCCTTTTGTCGGCTAACAGTTAGATAACAAAGTTGGCTTTATGGGTAACTGCTCACCGAGATCTTTGGTCCGCATTTTAGGCTATTCGTTTATTTTTCGAAGAAGAAGTGGAAACGAAAACAATACATGTTAATTTCTTCGTAACAATAATATTTTTAAAACGATGCAATGGTTTCATCAAACTAAAAATAGTTCTTTTATTTTTAATCGGAAGATGTCATTCTGAGTCAGTGTCGTATATCACGCGGCGCCTCTTCTTCTTGTGCAAGATTGGGGATTGTATTTTATTCTGAATGATGTTGAATACACAATTTTGAATATTTGCACCGCTGAAAGTTGAATCCAAATGATTAGGTCCAGACCTGGAGCTGAGGTTGCTGGCTTGGACCAACAAAGTTTGTTGAAGAGCTGAGCAAGCAGGACCGGCTGAGGTTGCATTTGAGTTGTTTGCAAGAATTTTAGACATTTGCTGTTGCTTAGGACGAGATGCTGCATGATAAGACTTCAAACTGTTGATGTTTTTGTGGCCACTCAGCTGAGAAACGTGCAGCGGATGAATGTTGTTGTCGAGCAATTTTGAGATGGAGGTTTTTCTTGCGGAATGATTTGCAACTTTGGAGCGGGATTTATGTGTTTTGCCAAGTGCTGGAGCTGCTTTGCTTAGAAATTCTCCAAGCTTGTTTTTCCCAAGAGGACGCGAGAAGAACCAAATATCATCCTTTGTTTGTGATGGTTTGATAGCAGCAAGAAAGAATGGTGAGTTTGACATTTTTGCATCTGCTGGGCGGTGTTGGCAAAATTTTTCGTATGTGGCTACAGGGCAGTCCCATGAACCTGTCTCGTAGGCCTTAGGATTGAATGCTCTTTGATGGGAAGACGTCTTTTCTCCAGTTCTTGTTTTTGAACCACGTTCTGTGTCCCATTCCAAATATCTTTGCCCGTCTGAATCCCTGCAGAGTACAATATCTCCAAAGCATAATTTCCTGGATTCATCGCGGGCCCGATAACCAAATTGTGTAGTAATGCACCACCACATCAAACATTGAAGCTGCTCGGAGTTTTCCCATCCGAAATATCCTATTTCTTTTAGTTTCTCGACTTCACTGTCTTCCAATGGACGAGTTGCATTTGGCTTGTTTCCTAATCCAAGCTGTGTTAGCTGTTTTCTTCTCGCTGCTAACACTTTTCGGCTTCTTTCAAATTCCATTGAGGTCTTCAAATTTATTTTAGAGCCTCTGTCTGTTAGGACACGCTGTAATGAATTTCGTATGCTTGTTAGCGAATCAGGCTGATAAAGTTCTCCATTTTGCTTCCTTGCATGCATGAAAAATTTACACAACATTTCATCTAACTCTCTTGCCGGAATATCCTCAATTTCTATATCTTTGTACTTTTCGTTTTCGGCATCTTCCTCTCTTAAAAATGCCTTGAAACGTGTGTAGTCACTCTTATCTTTGTATACTGTTGTCTTGGCTTTCCTTTCATGCAAAAATGTTTCTATTTCTTCGTCAGTTTTGCTTTTATTGGCAACAGTGCTTAGGCCCTCAGCAGTGTCTTTTCCAGCTAAAGTAGATGAAGAATCCAAGAAATCTATTCCCAAGTCAAAAGTGATGAAACCATCATCAAACATGTCAAACGAGTCTTCTGGGCACCACATTTCGATTATTCAATATATTTTATTTTTCATTGTTGTCACGGAACTTCATCGTAAATCCCGTAAATTGATTGCTATGACGACAAAACGCGTCCTTGTATCGTATTATACAAGGCTACGGGAAACCCGCGGGGAATTTGCGACTAGCCAATCAGAGTGGCAGGATTCCTGTATTGCCTCATTTTTGAAACTTTGGTCAGGTAATAATAGTCCCGTATTAGTGTTTCTATTAGTATTTAGGTTAAGTGTAATAGCTGCAGGGTTGCAATGTATTTTCATGCTCCTTTCGCCATCGTCTCGTGATGTTAATGTTTGTTAGTAGATTGTAAATTTTAGGGGAATTCATAAAAAAAACCGGCAACGCAAAAGCTAACCAATTATCCTGATGTAATAGATGTCACAACAACAAATCACTCAAATGAAACCATCTGGAAAGAAATCCTTATCTACAAGAAGATAGAAAACAATTATCAATGATAGACGGTCCGTTGATTTTAAACCAGCACAAGAATATAGACAATGGCAAAAAATCAGTAAAAATGTCAGGAATGCGAGTACTTCCAATAACCAATAAGCCTCAATTGTTAAGCCAAAAATTGGGAATTCATGGACATGGGAAACAAATAGATTTGGCCCCTCAGCCGATTTCCCTCAATCAGTGCCTTTCAATGCCTTCCAAAAGACCCCTGCCCAACAATCAATGTATCCCATCCCACAATCCCAACAAGTTAACTATCAAAGGCCCCTCAGAACACCCATTCTCAACAACCAAAGCCTTTTCAGCCCCAGGTAACAACAAGTCAACCACAAAATAGGTAGAGTGATGACCATACACAAAGGTCTATTGCGCAACAGTAAACAGCGTATAGTTCAAGCACCCAACAGCAAAAGGAAACAATTGTCATCATTGCAGACTCCATGATAAAAAATGTCTAGCCCCTCAAGCTTGCCTGAACCTTAAATGGTAAACAAAATCAGCATCAGTGGAATGATATCAGTAGAATTAAAACACTACCTACAGCCAAGCCTTTCAAAAAGCCAGTTGCAATCATCATCCACTGTGGCATAAATTACCGGACGCAATCTGTACCACTACAAAGCATTCATCAGGACATTAAATCAGTCATCAACGTTATAAGAGGTAAACTACCCAATTGTGCAATCTACTTGTCCTCCGTCATACATCAGATGAGAAACAAGGACTTAAATACTAATGTTGATCAGCGCAATGCTACATTCAAGAATATTTGCTATGAAATAAAAATAAATTTTGTTGTTAATGAAAACATCAGTTGTGACGATCACCTCAATAACAGTGGTAACTGACATAACATCATATAGTAATCGACATAACATCATATATCTATGTACACGCTAGCGAAGCTACTGTAGACAAACTACTGTGGCTGGTACACCATACAGATGTGGGTTATCATGCTGTACTTGATGTGGTGGATACGCCATACAGGGGGAGGGTATTATGCCCCCTGTCCCTGTATGACGTATCCACCACATCAAAAATAATACAACATCAATCATAATACCCCACCTCTGTATGGTGTATCCACCACAGTAGTGCATATAGGTTCACTGGCATGATGTATAACCACAAGAGAAAAATTGTTTTATATCAGCAGTGTGGTTCTCTATTTTTCAAATGTTAAAACTGTGTTTTGCCTCACCAATATATAATTGACTACACCACTTTACAGGCTGCAATTTTCCACAGTACATCCATTCTCTTGATGTCTGGCACAAAGCAAAAAACCTCAGGAAATGTCTTCTCAAAGTAAGTACATGCAGAACCAGATTATAATGCAAAGAAATTTGAGAATGTAAAATGAAGTCTTTTAATAACAATTCCATATATATCTCCCTTGCAGAACAAATACATGGTGTAACCTAATTGATTCAACAAAACTAATTTCAAGAAACCAAACAGAACAAATTCAAATAGATATTATAATTATCCAATCCAAAATCCAATTTAAAAACAGACCTGCTACCATTTACGAAACATAAATACTTTACAATTTATATGAACAGAAGTGGAAATCTAGTGTTCTTGGAATGAGACCTGCAAATGTAGGCTGGTGAGTTGTAGGCTTATCAACTGTGGGGCAGTAGCCTTATAATTGATTTAAACTTCACATTCTAGACTGGTAAGGAAAAGAAATTTCAAAAGATCAAGGATTGGGCAGATCACATTGTCAATCACTTTTGGTTCTGTGCTATTACAATTTCTGAGGACAAATTGATGCAAGAACATGCTTTAGAAAAACTCAAGGTACATTTCTTATGATGCATACTCTAACCAGAGTCAAACATGCACTAAAAATTGTTTGTTATTTATGTCTTTATATTGGATAGAGTTTTATTGGATTACAATTATAACAGAATAAAGAGGAAATTTTCTATTGCAGTTGACCTGGATTACAGTTGAACCTCTTACTATTCAATTGTGTAACTCATTTTATTTTAGCAAGAGAAGTAGAACTTTAAATTGAAACAAAGTAACCTGCACAAATTTCTTTTGACGTTTGTTTGACCATGCCAAAAATGTTCCACACAATGTCATACTTTGAAGGAATGAGTTTGGACACATTGTGTATTGATTTAAAAGTCCTTTTTGGTTCTATTTTCTGACAAATTTTGAACCCTGAAACCATATGCAACTTTGACAGAAAGATGTACCAGATAAATCAAGTTAATCCAAACATAAACTTTACTTAATGCATGTGTTTATGATTCTTGTAATACCATCCAGGACAAATGGATATCATTATTGCACCATGTGACAAACAATCATGAATGGGTTGGAGGAAAATGTGAACATGAAGAACTTCAGGAACATGCACTGCCATGGTTCAGGTTATGTGATGAGGATTATGCAGCGTTACAAAAAATCGTATTGGATCCTAAATTCTTGGATACTTTGAAGTTTTACACAAGTTTCAGGCATACAGGGGCATTGGAGAGTGCTAACAATCTGTCTTTGGCATATGCTGGCAAACGATTTGCATTCAGGTAAAAGGATACACCTTAATTATTTGCTCTTGTTGTAACAAAATGTATATTGTGTTCATATCTTTTAGCATTAGTCAAACCAGGCAGTTAGTTGTTTAACATCTCAGAAGAATTCGTCCATCTTGAAAACAATATACATTTTTGCACATTGAATTTACATATTCTAATATGTAAAACATTTACATTTACATATTCTAATTACATTCATATTCTGATAAGCTACTGTATATGCTTATCAGTATTTCTGAAATTTTTCTTACCTAGCCAAGAGATTCTGTTCGTAGCATTTTTAGTCTTTACTTCTATCTTTCTTTACGCATTGACTATTGTTTCTTTCAAACAAAATTTTGGTAATGAAGATGCAGCGAAAACCTTCAAGCACAGAAGTGACAGGAAAATTAAAACTTTAAATTACAAAAGTTTCTTAGCTTTTTCAATTCAGGTAGGGTTGTTTCTCAGCTTTCGAAAAATTGAGCCTACCGTTTCTTATAAGCGGTTTCTTATAAAAAAAATGAGTGTATTCATCTAACTTCGCATAGACAACTTACTTTGTTTTTGCAAGGCTTGTTTGAGCCCTTACCACAGGAGCAATGTGTGCTGCAGAGTCTGCCTTCAGTTTTGCAGCTGCATCCTTTCCTTTTCACAGTGGTTTTTGTAGCACATTGTCCCCTGCATTGACATGGAGGATATGCAGGCTAAAACAAACAAGAGAAGATTCATAATACAGTATACCCATATACTGCCGCAACTCTTTGCAGATTATTATTTAGGCCCTTAGCTCTTAGGCCAACATAACAAACAACCTTTCTTCGCATAAAACGATAGCGATCAGCTTATATTACAACTGTAATAACATTTAGAGAGGAATATTTACTTACCACTATTGGTCCAGAATAATCAGAGTCTGAGTTTTCCTCTGACGAAAATATGCTGCTACTTCCAGCCTCTGCAGCCATCGTAAACATTGAAAGTGCTATACTGGCAACAACGGCGCGCAAAAAATATTTTTCGAGACTTCAGAAGATGAAGGCTTTTTTGCTTTCTTAGCATAAATTATCTTCAATGCGCATGCTCCATTTATCATGAAAACAAATACCCGCAGGATAATCCTTCACGCGTTTTCTGTGCAACTGCCCCTTTAAGGTATAAGCATGGCATCTTCTATCATTGTACTGGCATTTGCAATTTCAAACTCTTGACTTTCATCTCAACTACCTTATGTTGTCAGTTTAGACAAATCTACAAATGTGGCGGCTTGTGTAAAGCGAAGGCCATGCAAGTTAAGAAAATGGGGATTAAATCATGCGGGTCAAAACTAGAGGCCATGGGCATACTGGCTTTCAGCTTACATCCTACTGATGTTGTAAGTATGATAGTCCAAAGGTTACCTGGTTACATTGTGATAAGAAACCTTCAAAGTCTCGACGATCATTTGAGCTGGGCAATTTAGAATGCTAATTATCGTTTGTGAACATAATGAGATTTGTTGCTAGAGGAAACCTCTCCACCATAATAAAATATCTGAGTGCTGCACCTAGTCCAAATGACGATCCCATCAAAATTATTTCGAAACGCTGTATCTAAGAACTAAATTTCTTTTATTTATGTTTTATTTATTTCTCGTTATTTTCTCGGTTCAAAGAACTGTGTTTACAAATTTCAGAGCCTAGTTTCTTATAAAGATTGATTGAGTGTTGTGACGGAGAATGAAGAGAATTTGAATTGTAGATAATTATATAATATGCAATTCTGAACATCTTCGACTTTTTTAGTAGAGCATATAGGGCCAGGTAAATAAGTTGGAGTTGAGAAACGTCGGAGATAAGACATCTCCAACTTTTTTAGTAGAGCATATAGGGCCAGGTAAGAAAGTCGGAGTTGAGAAACATTAGAGAATGTTTGCTCCGACATCTCCCAGTTTTTTACCTGGCCAAAGAAGCATGCATTTTACTGTCTCTCGAACATATACTCTGCACACGACAAGTTATGACAAGGCATCCCAGGGGAGAAAACACTATTACCAAACAGTTTCATTCTCCCCTGATAATACCTTTTATCTTTTATGAAATGCAATCCTTGGGGTTTTCGCTACATCCTTAGCATCAAGTGTTGCTTTAGCAAATTCTGCTGGCTTTTTCCTTTGGAAACTAAGTCAGCTTCTGGTATCCATAATTTAATGCAGTTCCTTTTTTACGTTGAAGGTGCCTCAGACATCTTGCAATCGGATAACGGTAAGGAATTTGTAAACTCTCTGATCAAGCAGCTCAGTAATGAATTTGGGTTTCGAATTATTCATGGCAGGCCATACACGCCAAAACATTAGGGTCAAGTTGAGAACCTCAATAAGACAGTAAAGGCAAACCTACAAAAGCTTCTGCAAAACTCTTATAAGGAGGAGCAAGGAAAGGTGTGGCCTCTCTTACTGCGAGGCATCGCAAATAAGATTAAAAAATCTTATCATTCTATGATAGATGATGTGCAATTAAGGGTTTACAGAAACTGTGATGCAAACTATATTCGCTTCACTATTGTCCCTGAAGACATTGTTTTAGCAATCCCACCCATCCTGAGAGCTCCGTCGAAATTGACAACGACTTATCTTCTGATTGCGAAGATGAAGAAGGTGAAAACGGCAATGACGTTGCAGTTGAAACTAGTTGTCTCACTGATGAGACTTGTTCTGTTAATGAGATAATGCAATCTTGCCTTGGCTCTTGCTTATCAAAATGTTTTTTCGGAAATTGATTTGATTTTTGGGCTGCGCAAGATGACAATGCTTTGCTTGATGATGATGATATCGAGAGCGCTTTTAGCACATCACAGTTTTCTACATCTTTGTTTAGCATTTCACAAAAGTGCTTTGGGCAGCAAATTCGTACTTTTCAATCCACTGAATTTAAGATTCACCGAAACATCAAGCAGGATTTGAAAAAGTGCCCTGGTGACAGATTTAGCATAGGCGACACTGTTTTGGTAAAAAAATCCTGCCTTGAAGGAATCAGGGGGCATACATGCAAGCCACGCTCCATTTGCTCCAGTTAATATCATCGCTGAAGTGTTGGAAATCCTTCCTGGTGGGACATACAAGCTAAAGCCACCCGATGGCAATTATTTTACCAAAAAAATGTTCTTGAGGGGCGGAAGATTTTGTGTCGGCAAAGTGAGACCAACCTGCCTCCCCTCTCTGGGAATAATGATAAAGGTGCACCGAAAAACAAGAAGTATCTCCTTGATGACGTATCTGACTTTGCACTTCAAGTTTGGCACTCTGTAGGCATATAAATTGAAAGAAAAGCAGCCAAAGCAAGATTGTGATTTCTCAAGCATTGATGATACCTTTGGCCGTTATTTTGACATTCTTGACTGTGGAGTCTTGGCTGAGCTTCATGCTGGGCAAGACGAAGCAAAGCAAAATGAAATACATGCTCTTTTCACGAAATGTATGCTTGATCTGAAGGCAGCTCACTTCTCCTTTTTCCTGTATGCTCAGTTGCATGGGAGCGCAAAAGGAAGGTTTGGCTAAGTGACCAGCTTCTCAGCTTTTTAGGCTTGGAAGAATCACTTAAATGCATTGATTGCTTTGATGATCCCTCTTTCTGTTGCAAACACCCTTACTGCCAGCAGCAAGCTCTAAATTTCCTTAAAGGTGTGGGATGAAATTGCCTCCTTCCAAAAAGAGGCAAAGTGATAAAGCTCCCAAGCCCAAGCAACCCAAATTGACAAAAGAGCACCCAAATCCAGACAGAGTTGATGCAAGCGCCCCTAAATTGAAAAAGAGAAGGACCAAGAAAGGAGGAAAGGTATTGAATCGAAACCAGGACCATTCCGCTGAGAATTTGTTTGAAACCCTTTCAAGCACAATATTAGCCGATTCAGATCCCCTCCCAGCACATTTACATTTAGGATGCCAAGCTCAGCAGAAATGTTTAGAGCTTCTTTCGCATGACATTGATCGTAAAGCCAGGAATTTGATTGAAAGCTTTCAACGCAAATTAGAAGTTCTGTCAGAATTGCCAAATGAGAGAGTTAATAACAACAACAAACTTAAAGTATTTCATGAATGTAATGTTTGTTGCCTGTCCACCTGCTTTAGAAGGACAGATAACGGTAAGGAATTTGTGAACTCTCTGATCAAGCAGCTCAGTAATGAATTTGGGTTTCGAATTATCCACGGCAGGTCATACACGCCAAACATTAGGGTCAAGTTGAGAACCTCAATAAGACGGCAAAGGCAAACCTACAAAAGCTTTTGTGAGCGTTTCGTGACGCTTTCGGCCAATGAGCCTCACTTCGAATAGGGGTATTCTTAGCATATTCTTGAAGAAGAGGCTCTGGGCTTCGCGTTGGTGGGTCCTTTTCGGCGATCGGCCAAGGAGAAGTGTGCGAAAGCTCGAGTTGAAGATTTCAGTGGCGAATTTTGTGTGGAAAGAATAAAGATTTAAGGAAAAAGTAGGTACCCAGTTAAACTTTATTATATTCTCTGTTGATTTATCGACTTTTTATCTCGATTTGATCCCGTGCTCATTTGCCAAATTTCAATTTTTCTCCGGAGCACTTAGGCTCGCGTTGCGCCTCAGAATTCTGATCGCGTGGTCTCTTTCTCTTTCGGCAGGATCAAAGAAATTCATAATGGCGGACAGCAAGATGGCTCACTGCCAGCTGATTGACTAGCGGGTAAATACAGGAATTGCTCCGACCCGAAAATGTTCGTTTTTATTACGACGCCAAAGCTTTCGTTGACGAGATGAACAGACGACTGATTATCGTTTCATTCATCCTCTCTTTTGAATTCAGCTGAATTTGCCCATTTGCCCTCCTTCGCACAAGTTTTATGAGAAGCAAACATGCACGACACTTAGACTCCCAAGGTCTTGGTATTTGTTACTGATTTTTTTCATTGTGACTGTTATTTTGTGATTCATATTTTGTGAGTTTGATTGTAGAGAGAAATGAAAACAAAGGGAAAATATGATATGGGTTGTCTTGAACGAGCAAAAATTTCTCAAAATGATTTTTGCTCATCTTAAACATAGGTCCTTAAGTTTCTTAACTTCACATTGAATAGAATTTCATGCAGACCTCAATTCTCAAGGACAAAGTAAGGGGTTTTGTCATCTTCCCAAGAATCCTTTTTTGTTTATCTACGAACAAATGGGGAACACACACGCACAGGCAGACGAAAAATGATAGCCAAAGAGACAATCCTTGGTCTAATTATGGTATTGTGCTCCAAAGAAACATATTCCTGGAAGCCCTTTTAGATCCCAACTACATCAACGCACATGATTGATTGTCGCAATCAATTCATTTATCTGCGATTCCCAACACTCCCTTATCTGTTTCCTCCCTTTCTTTTATGTTTTGTACCTTGGACAAAAGGTGATTAGAACGGAATGTTTATGTGTTCGTTTGTTGCTTAGTCCGTGACGTTCCTCTTGTGTTACTCTCCTATGCAGAGGTTCCCCTGTCATTTTGCTTGCTTCTGCATTGCAAAGATTTTTTCCTACACTGCTTAGGAGAGTACTCTTGTGCTTCATTCTGAAATTCATATGGGAGGGGCTTCGTTCACTGCTGAATCATTGCTTTATTTTTAGGCCTAAGCTGGCCTAGAATCACTTATGACATGCAATATCCCTCATTACGATAAAGGGCCTACTGAGAATAGTCCTACTGCACCTCACCTGTATAAAAACGCATCTTTTTCATATCTACAACAGGAAACAGGGTAGCATGGAAGTTCCTCGCTGCAAAACATAGCTCCATCTGCCATTGCTGTGAAACTTCGCTAAGTCTCCAGTCAAAGCCTTGGTCACCGACGAACGCAAAATCGTACATTTACGAACATTTTCGGGTCGGAGCAATTCCTGTATTTACCCACTAGTGCTGATTGGCATGACCAATGATGAGCTCAATTTATTCATTGGTGAAGGAAAAGTTCCCTCTGGATGGAATCCATTGGAGTTTAGGATAACCCATGGTTTATTGAGTCAAATTTTCTTATCTTTGGAGTCATTTGGTAGACCTCAGTCAGATATTGTTGAAATCTGTTCTACCCTTTTGGATGTCAATGTTGACATGGTTGCAAAGATAATAAAAAAACCAAGCAATCTCAAAAGATCTATTCTCAATTCTCTTGCAAAAGACAAGAATAATTTTTCAAACATTTATGAGCCATTTTATGAGACTGTTGATGAGGGCAAAAGTTCTTATTGCAATTTTTTGAAAAGTAGGGGTTTAGACTTGAAATTTTTAGACTCAATTTGCAAAGGAAATGTTGTTTTGCCGGATGGTTCTCAAAAATCTGCATTAACTAAACAGGAAATTTTATTTTTACTTAACGCCAAGATGAAACTGAATGCATCTTGGATTAATTTGAAAGACTGGGTTTGTTTATTTTGTTGTCATGACAATGAAACCATTTTTGAGGAGAGTCTCCGGACGGCAGTTTTAAAAGTGAAGGAAAGGGTTACTGACCTCAGAAAGCACCAAAAAATGCCAGATGTAGAAATTTTTCTTAATTATTTTTTTATTAAACCAATGAATAGGTAGGAGAAAAGGAAGCACTAGTTAGTTTCAGGTGTATCAGATCCTCAGCACATTGATGTGATAGAGAAAACAAAGATGATTAACATATTATTGAATAGATTAGATGAAAGTGAAGGGAGAATAAGATGGTTGATTGATAGATTATATGAGGATAAAGAAGGAAAGAGAATTGCAGAGGGTGATGCTGAAAAATTTAAGGATGAGTGCAATGTTGCCATCAATGATTTAAAAGCCAAGGAGGAGGAGTTGAAAGTTCTTTTTGAGAAAATTGGTGCATTAACCCTATTTGTACTGGGCGATTTTTTAGGTATTTTGTACTGGGGGGGGGGGCGTTTTTCGCCCCCCCCTCTTTTTCTCCAAAACTACAAAATATATAACAATAAGACTTACCCCTATTGTTCTTTAGACAATTGGCTATTCAAATATAATAATGACAATTATTAAGTCACGTGATTCGTTGCTAGGCAACCGAAAAACTGACGAAAATTGGCAAATTTATATCTTCTTCACCAGAAAAATTCTATTTAATCAACCACTCAACCGATATTCTCCAAATTTGTTTCAAATAGTAGGAAACATGTTATAGTTTAAAAATATATACTTTTCAAAATTTGTTAGTTTCTATTTTTAGCACAATTAGCCTTAAATGAGCCTTTTGTTGCATGCATTTACTTTCATCACAGGTTTTTGCCAGTCCTGTCCTTTTATCTGGTAAATATAGACTCAAAATGAATCAAATAAATAAGATGAAGCAAATTAGACTAAAAAAATTTATATCTTACACTTCTTTATTAGAGAAATGACGTCATAAATGTGAATTTTGCTGACATAAGCAAATATGAAATACTTATATATCAAATGACAGTACTCATCAAATGCAATCGATTGGTGCATGTTTGAGATCGATCAGGCAAACGATACGAAAACTGCGAGCATTTTAAGCTTTTTCTTTGTTGACTACTCTCCAAATATGGTATTACTGTGGTCACATGATCAGAGGTAGAACAATGAAATGTTTAGAATTTAATTGCCTATGAAATTTGAGTAAAAGTCACCAAAACTGGTGGTTATATCTCTTGTCGTTTTAGCGTAACGCAGCAAAAACTGGTAGGGGGGGGGGGCGAAAAACGCCCCCCCCCCCAGTACAAATAGGGTTAAATGCAAAAAATGTCAACAGAAAAATTAAAAGATTGCGCACAAAATATGATGAATTAGAAGAGGAGAATGAAGAGATGCTTGTTGATTTGTCAATTGAATTACTGGAGAGAGACGAAGAGCTTGCAGAGAAAAACCAGGAGATTAATGAATTAGTAGGAAATCTAGACAAAGCCATTCATGAAAAACTATGTGCACAAAGAATGAAATCACATTACAAAACTGAAATGAAAAAGAAATCTGTTGACAATAGCAGCAAGATATTTAATTCAAAGATTGATGATTTGAAGGAAAGAATAACTGAATTGGAGAATGAGAAGTTGGAAATTGAGGAAAGATTAAATGTTTTTTTGAAGGGAGACGAGATTTGCTTTTTTGAAAATGGAAAATATGTTGATGAAATTCGAATGCTGTATGAAGATTTGCTTTGTTTAGGAGTTAGCACCAATAATGTTGAAAATGTTATTAGGAAATGTTTGAAAATCGTTGGAGTCAATGTTCATAATCTCCCAAAGGCCACATTTGCAAAGTACATGCTGTATGGGGCAAGGTCACTGGCACAACTTCATGTTTTTGATGAATTGAGGGAAAACTGGAGCACAGAGAACAGGGCTTTGCATTCTGATGGTACTTCAAAGAAAGGCAGATCTTTTATCGCATATGACATTGTCAAAGATGATGGAGAGTGTTTAATAACTGGCCTCAGGGAGATTGCGAGCGGAGATTCCGCTACACAGTTAAAAGTTTTGCAAGATGTTCTTGGTGATGTTTGCTTGATGTTTGAGAATTCTGGTCTTGTTGGTGAGGGTGGAGTGAATGATTGGGTTAATAAAATTATTAAAAGTATAAAAAATGTGATGTCAGATCGCTGTGCTGTTCAAAAAAAGTTTAATGAATTGTTTACTTGCTTCAGGAAAGATGTTTTGCCAAGTGTTGTTGAGGGTTGGGAGTCTCTGACTAATGTGGAAAAAGAAAAGTTAAGTGGAGTGAATGAATGAATTTTTTTGCGGGTTGCATTATCTTGTAGCACTGGCAGATCAAGCAGAGGCTTGTTGTAAAATTTGGGATACTTTGTGTTGGGAGGACAAGAAAGTTGGTTCTTTGGCACATGGGGGGTACAGCAAGGGTGAATCTGGGGCTCACAGGCTGATCAAGACAGTTTGTAAATCAGTGCAGGAGAGAGGGTGCGAGAAGTCTGGACGGATGATCCATTTCAAAACATTTTTAGAACAAGAAAGAAATGTTCATGAAATTCCTTTAGCCCCCTTTTTTGGAAATCGCTTCAACATTTTATTTCACAATGCTGCTGGAACTTATTATTTGGAAGAACATTTAAAGATATTTTTTGAGCGTTATGGGAAAGACAACAAGCTCCTCTCAGCAGTAAAACACGATCTTGATGTTACATCTTTTTTAACAGCATGCAGGGCTTTGGGTATGATCGACAAATTAATTACTGGTCCACTCTGGAGAGCAATTTCAAAGGATGGACATATTTTAGATATGAATGTTTTTTATCAAAGATTATATGATAAATTTATGTTGTGGGGCTCAGATGCATCTGAATTTATGACAGGTGATATGAAATTATTTGGAGATGACATTTTGATAAACAAAGATTGTATATATGAGTATCTTTATTTGGCTAAAGGGGAAGAACATGAGCAGATGACAAAGCAATGCTTGGAAATAATTTTTAGTGGTTTTGCAGTTGTTACAAAGAAGTTGCTGGATGATCATATGGAAGGGGGGAAATTTTGGAACAAAGAGCCAGATCAAGCTTTCAGAAAAGAACAAAAAATGTTGAGAAAAGTAATGTCAAGTCAGAAAGGGATTTGGAATGCTTGATTACCAAACGAAATTGAAGCCAAAAGCAACTGATTTTGCAATTGAAGGAATCGGCCAGGCCGAAAACACGGAGACGTCAGAGATGTCGGAGTTGTCGGAGATGTCGGAGAAAATATCGGAGTTATCGGAGATGTCGGAGAAAATATCGGAGTTGTCGAAGACGTCGGAGAAATATCGGAGATGTCAAATATTATGAATCGTACAATTCTGAAAATATAACATTGGGGAGTACAGAGAGTACTGGCACTACAAGGGGTTTTTGGTTTTCCTTCTATTTTTCTTTTGATTAAATTCGAGACATTTCTATGTATATCTATTGTTAGATTCATATTGTTAGATAGATTTGTATGTATATCTGTTGTTAAAGCAGTCTCTGCAGGCTGACAGGGATACTGTGGTTAAACAGTAAAAAATGGAAAATGAAATGAAAAAGTGGGAAGAACTAATCACTTGCAGTTTTCTGTTTTGTTTACGAGAATGGTTCACAACGAAATTTACAAAAACAGTCTTTCTTGGCTTTTTTCCCGATGAATATATTGGTAACTAACATGAAAAAATGTTGAAGGGAATATCTTTAAGAGTGGCAACTATTTCGTTGTAGGCCTACATGACTCTAGTTTATGGAAACTTGCAAAAGGACGTTTTTCGGATAGGGGACTTCAAACAAAAATACCCAACGAATGGCAACACATTGCAATTCTTAAAATGAGGGTCCAACTCTCTGACATCTTCAGAAAACATCTCAGAGATTTTGGAGAGGACAAATATAACTGAAGTTTTGAAACAACTCAAGTCTGCATATTAAAGCCTACCTCTGATTATATGATCTTTCTGATCCTAATTCTTCTTATAAGCCCTTGAAAGATCGGAAAGGTAGCCCAAGGGGGGTACTCAGTTATCTTTAGGATAGGGGTGCTCAGGCTGAGGTACAATGCATCAACCCAAAAAAATAATTTCTATCGTGAAAATAGACCCAAAAATATAAATTTTCCTATCTTTTTCTCAATCTTTTTCCTTTTTTTCACATTTGAGACCCAAAAAAGTAAGCCAGAATTTCAGAAACCCAAAAAAATAACTGTACAAATGGTTGACCCAAAAAAATAATCCTTGCCCAAATTTTAGACCCAAAAAAGTAACCTGAGCACCCCTATCCTGAATAAACCAGAGTACCCCCCCCCCCCCCCCTGGGAAAGGTAGTAGGTAGGCTTCCATGATCAGGTGTTGAGGCAAGGGTTGGCAGTTTCTTTAATTTGGAGAAGTTTTGCTACCTTCTGTTCTAGACATGCACGTACACGTATTTTTTTATAAGAAACCCAACTCTCAGTACGCTAAGAAACTCCAGTGCTGCGAAAATATAGCTAAAGATACTATTTATTTTAATAAAGGAAATCCTTGCCATATTTCTTATTTTCTCTTCACTTTTTTCCTGTGTTACAATGCTCAGAAGGTACCTTAGTTATGTTTAAACAGTGGAAATTTTTTTTTTGAAACAATCAGGATGGCACAGGAAGTATCCATGACGAAAGATTGCTATAGAACCTTTAAGAAATGCGTAAGAAACTCCAGAAACTCCAAGTACACAAAATCTGATAATTTACTAAAGAAATAATAAAAAGAAGCAAGAAAAGAGAAAGGATGAAATATGAAATAAATATGAAATATACGATAATTTACATGCGGGCCAAATGCTTAACTGTGAATCTCTGAGAACTACGTGATTTTCTTCAACAGCTCTAACAACTCTGAGACAATCCTGACGTCTCCGACATCTCCGAGATTTTCTCCATTATTTTCTCCGACATCTCCGATATTTTCTCCAATATTTTCTCCAACATCTCCGGCAACTCCGATATTTTCTCCGACATCTCCGACAACTCCGATATTTTCTCCGACATCTCCGACAACTCCGACAACTCCGACATCTCCGACATTCCGAAGGAATCATAATGTTCAAAGCCAACAAGACAGGTGATTGGAGGGAAAAACATACCAATGAGAAAAGAAAGAAGTTCCTAGAAATTGCAAGGAAATCCAAAAAGATGCAAAGAGAAAAATACCTTTCAACAAAACAACAAATAGCTACTCAAAGAGCACAAAATATGTCTGAAAAACTTCAAATAAAGGAGCAAAAAGAAAGAGAACAACGCATTTTAAAGGAAACTCTTCATTCTAAAATTGAAAAATATGGTCTATGGAAAACTGAAGAAGAAGTGATTTCAGGAGTAGGTAAAATTGCAGGAATTGGAAAGAAACGGGAAGCCCTCTGGTTGCAAATACGTTTCAGAAACAAAGTCCTGGGCAATAAACATAGTGACAAAAATGTTTTCCAATTAACTACTAAAGGGGTTTCCAATAGTCCAGAAATATTAATTAAGAATCTTTTAACCATTATCAAAGAAACTGAAAAGGATAAGGAATTGCTGACGGAAAGAGATCAAATTTCTGAAACAGATACATCAAAGGTTTTTATCTTAGAGAAGAGCAAGTTCTTGGAAGAGAAGGATAAATTATTAAAAAAAGCATCAGAAGGTCCAAGGGACAGTTCAAAAGGAAAGAAGAAACAACCAACACAGAAGCAACCAAAAAAGAAAACACCCTCAAGGAAAGAGATCAATTTACATGCTAGGACACCAGTGATATCATGTGCCGAGGATCTGATTGGAAAGAGAGTTTGTCAGAGATTTGTAGATTGTGATGGTGAAAGATGGTACAATGGTACAGTTGTTAATGGTGGTATTGGAAGAAATCCTATGTTTACGATTCTTTATGATGATGATCCTAATCTATATAAGTATAAATTAATGGAGGATTTTGAAATTGGAGATCTGGAATTGTTGACTTTGTGTAAAGAAGACTTGGTAGGAAAGGAAATTTTGCATTTGTATTCTGATGGTGACAATGATGAGTGTTGGTATAAGGCTGCTGTTGATGATGTCGATGAAGAGAGTGAGAACATTGAAAATCCAGATTTTTTTGTTAAGTATTCTGATGAAATGGAAGGAGATTATAATGATGATGAAGAATACTACTTATGTCAATTGTTGGAGGATTATCAAAATGGATGGGTGCGGATTGTCTCATAATTTTAACAACATATTTTATATAACAACAAATTTAACAACATATTTTAACAACAACATATCATCAGGCAAATACTGATATTAGAATTTCTTAAGGTAGCAGTATACAATGAAACCATCAAATCAAACTTTTGGCAATTTCCCATAAAATGCTGATGATACAAAGTTGAAACCCTATGGTTATGTTCAGATGATTAACAGAAATAGATTTTATTAGTCAAAATCTGGGTGTGTCATCTTGTTGCCATGGAAACGTTAAAATAATGTCGCGACATGCAAAACTTTTGGTTGCAGTTTCTCAAGAACCATAAAAGATATTAAGATGATTTTTTCTGTGAATGGCAAACATACCATGATCTATGCAATGAATACACAGTTTCTTGATAACCTATCTCATGCTCCCTTAATCAGCAAAAATGTTGTTTTCAAGGGAATATCCAAAAAAGTAGCTCAAATTGAAAATCTAATATACTCATTGCATAGAGCATCAAAAAATACCCCTCCCCAGAAAATTTTGTGATTACAACTGAAGCATGAAGCTTTTAAAGCTTTCCATAAGTAAAGGAACCATCCGGAAATTGATTTTGAGAAAAAAGCATGTAAAGTTTAAGAAAGGTTTTGCCACAACATCATTTCAAAACAAGTGTTCTGGTCAGTAAGTCATGTCCATTTATTTATCAAAACTGAAACCAAATTGTTTCATATTGTTATACCAATAAAATGTTTGAAATGGGTATCACAAACTGAATATCTGGTTCATCAGTATTTTGACATTGAGGGGCAGTTGCATTTGTAGACGGACAATCTTTTTTCTGTGTTGTTGTTTGCCTACGCTTGACACATTTAGATTTTTTCAGTCCCTTTTCTTCCTTCTGACTTGCTGATTCAGAGTATTCAGGGGTAGATGTTAGACCAAAGCCTCCAGGAACATATGAATTTTCATTGTTTTTCTCAGCTCTTTTGTGCTTTCTTGCACGAAGTTGTTGTCGACGCTTTTTATATTTCAAAGAAACTTTGATTGATGTTGACTTCAGCCTCCTATTATCAGCTTCTCTTAAGGCTCTGATTGTGTTTATTCCTGGTTTTAGCTTGCACAACTTCATCATTTCAACTAAAGTTGAGGCTCCTTGATTGAACTGGCAAAGAGCTTTACAAGCAGCTATAATTATTTTGCGCTTGCCACAAAAAGTGGTTTTTGGACAAATTTTCCAGAGAATGCCATGCAATGCCTCATTTTGATTCTGAGTTACACCTAGGAGGCACCTCTTCAGCAAGCTATCCTCTGACAACCTATCAAAAATTGGCTTTAGCTCTTTCTGAAAAACACTTGGCAACCGTTTATCTTCATCATATGTAGTTGTTTTCTCTTGAATGTCCTTCCAATATTTACACCAGGTTGATTTACCTTTAGGGCAACGGCTATGTTGGATAACAATAGGCTTCTCATTATCTTTTATCATGTGATCATGGATTGCAAAAATGTCATTGTTCATGCCATTTAAGTTTCCCTTGTTTGCTCTAATTGCTTTGCCATAATAGTTTTGAATACTATCAATTACTCTGTCTGTTAATCTGCCAGCTCCTCCCACTGTCTTTCCATCTGTCAATTTTTTGCCACGCATCCTTTTTTTGTATTCTCTAAGACTTGTCCCCATTCTCTTTTGGACATGCCCAACACATTCTTCTTTGGTCACTTTGTATGCATCTCCATATTTCTCTTTGACAGCATTAACAACTGCACCAAAACAACCAGTGTCTCCATCTCCAACCATTGTGCAATAAACTAGGCCTCTTTTCTCAATTGATCTCTTGAATATAGCACAAGCACCTTTTGTCTCCATATCTCCACTGGATGACTTGTGATTGATTGCACAATTGGCTTTATGTGATTCCCACCACTTCTTGTAATCATCACCACCTTGTTCCAACATTGCATGTGCACGGCACTCATAGCACACCATAGATAGAACTTCATAATCTAGTACCTCCCCTGTATCTACTGACATGACAAATACTGCACCATGTTTTGACGAGTATCCTCGTTTTTGCCAAGTTCCATCAACTGTAATGGCTGCCTTTTTTACCGCCATGTTTTCCCCATTGACTTCCACATTACACTGTTCTTGTACTATATTTTTCAATCTTTCCGCTGCCTCATCCATCACTCTTTCTGCCACTTCTTTAGAAACCTTTTCAATTTTCTTCATGGTATTATTGTAAGCACTCTTATTAATTGGGGGTACTAAATTCATCACTCCACAGAAGCTGTCAAGTCCAGCCTGCCCCATTGTTATTGATGCAAGCACTGACCTATGATTGATGTCAAATGCCTGACGATGACCTTTCTTATCTGTTCTGCTAGATTCCTTGATCCGTTGACTTGTTTCAAAGACACTTTCTGAAGAACAAACTGAACACACAAGTGCCAATCTCTCTGCTAGTCCTTGCTTACCCAAAGATTTCAAAGTCAGCTTTCCTTTCAGACTTTTGCATTTTCTGCACATTGCAGCATCATTCATGGCAGCTTCCAAAAGAGTTTTGTCAACAATACTATTACCATGACTCATCCCTTGAGGCATCAGTAAACCAGCTTCTATGGATTTTGCTCTGGTGATTGGGCCTTGAATGTCAGACTCAAAAGAAGCATTCATCAGTTTTGTAAAAGACACATTTGGACTATTCTCATGACTTACAGTTTCTTTGGATTTTGTAGTTGATTGGCCTAAATTTAATGTTGGCGTTTCTGTGTTATTGTTTGAGCTGCTAGCATTTTCCTCATTAGCTACCGACTCTAAACGCCTTCTTTTTCGGTCTCCATGAAAACCTCTTCTCTTCTTCCTTTTAACTGATCGAAACTTGCGATACGGGCCTTGCTTTGCTTGGAAAACACTGCCATCAATATCTTCATTGCCCTCCATTTTGGAGTTATGCCTTTTCCTGTGTTGTTGCAGTTGTTCAAAGCTCAAGTAGGCTTGCAGGATGTGATTTACATTGTAGGTGGTCTGCCCTATCACATCCATCATAAAAACCTCAAATTTTTGCTCCGGGGTGGGGTATAACCCCCTAGCAACGTGGAGTTACATGGTTGCTAAGGACATGAATTATGACCACGAGTCAAAAATTTACTTTTTTTGCAAAATTTGCAAGAGTTGTGATGAAAATAGCCTTCTAAACAGAATCTATGATAAATTTGGATACAGAAAATGCAAAAACATAAATTTCGCTATGTAAGTCAAAAATTGCAAATTTTCATTGTATACTTCTACCTTAAGATTTAGCATAGGCGACACTGTTTTGGTAAAAAAATCCTGCCTTGAAGGAATCAGGGGGCATACATGCAAGCCACGCTCCATTTGCTCCAGTTAATATCATCGCTGAAGTGTTGGAAATCCTTCCTGGTGGGACATACAAGCTAAAGCCACCCGATGGCAATGATTTATCAAAAAAATGTTTTTGAGGGGGGGAAGATTGGGAATAATGATAAAGGTGCACCGAAAAACAAGAAGTATCTCCTTGATGACGTATCTGACTTTGCACTTCAAGTTTGGCAAGTCTGTATATGAATTGAAAGAAAAGCAGCCAAAGCAAGATTGTGATTTGTCGAGCATTGATGATACCTTTGGCCGTTATTTTGACATTCTTGACTGTGGAGTCTTGGTTGAGCTTCATGCTAGGCAAGACGAAGCAAAGCAAGATGAAATACATGCTCTTTTCACGAAATGTATGCTTGATCTAAAGGCAGCTCACTTCTCCTTTTTCCTTTATGACTCAGTTGCATGGGAGCGCAAAAGGAAGGTTTGGCTAAGTGACCAGCTTCTCAGCTTTTTAGGCTTGGAAGAATCACTTAAATGCATTGATTGCTTTGATGATCCCTCTTTCTGTTGCAAACACCCTTACTGCCAGCAGCAAGCTCTAAATTTCCTTAAAGGTATGGGATGAAATTGCCTCCTTCCAAAAAGAGGCAAAGTGATAAAGCTCCCAAGCCCAAGCAACCCGAATTGACAAAAGAGCACCCAAATCCAGACAGAGTTGATGCAAGCGCCCCTAAATTGAAAAAGAGAAGGACCAAGAAAGGAGGAAAGGTATTGAATCGAAACCAGGACCATTCCGCTGAGAATTCGTTTGAAACCCTTTCAAGCACAATATTAGCCGATTCAGATCCCCTCCCAGCACATTTACATTTAGGACGCCAAGCTCAGCAGAAATGTTTAGAGCTTCTTTCGCATGACATTGATTGTAAAGCCAGGAATTTGATTGAAAGCTTTCAACTCAAATTAGAAGTTCTGTCAGAATTGCCAAATGAGAGAGTTAATAACAACAACAAACTTAAAGTATTTCATGAATGTAGTGTTTGTTGCCTGTCCACCTGCTTTAGAAGGACAGATAACGGTAATGAATTTGTAAACTCTCTGATCAAGCAGCTCAGTAATGAATTTGGGTTTCGAATTATCCACGGCAGGTCATACACGCCAAAACATTAGGGCCAAGTTGAGAACCTCAATAAGACGGCAAAGGCAAACCTACAAAAGCTTTTGCCAAATTTTGATAAGGAGGAGCAAGGAAAGGAGTGGCCTTTCTTAATGCCAGGCATGCCTCAGACAGTACCTCTCAAACGAGGAACACGTATTGTGTGTTTGAAATACTGAAGCCTGATTGAGAGATTGATAGCTCAGAAGACATCACTTGCGTTTTTAAAGATTTGACTGTCGGTGACTTGAGAACCCTAGATGGGTATTAATGTAGCAGTTGTTGCTGCAGTTTGTCAGGCAATTGACAACACCTGGAAAGACATTTTGGAAGTTGACTCTGTTGCGACGGCAACACTTTTGAAGGTTCCCAATTGCAAACACATGAATCGAAAAAGGGCAGTAATTGACCCCGCCAAAAAGTTAGTTCTCTTCATTGTGCATCAGGACAAAAGCATTGGTGGCTTGCAGCAATCAATATCAGCTCCAGAACATATACTGTCCTAGATTCCCTTGTCGGAGACCACAGTTGGGAATAAGTTTACAGTTGTGTGTGCCTTAGCGAACAATGGCAACAGTGAGGCAGTAACGTTTCAAATAAGGAAATAGTTGCCGCTTGATACGGTACCAATACTTTTCAATGTGGTGCATTCACAGTATGTTATTTAGTTTCCCAAGCAGCAGGTCAGCAGCCAACCTTCTCTATCTTTCACACGGATCACGTGAGAGATTGAGTAGCATGGTGCATTGTGAATGGGAAGAAGGTGGAGCTTTCCAGCCCGTCATTATAGAATGGTGATTTATACCACATTTAGGTTTTGTTTTAAAGCAATCTTCTCAGAACAAATGTAATAAACTCTTGCAGGCATCTTTAAGTACAGTGCACTGCATGCTTTAAACAACTTCAACAATTCTACATCTATTCACTCCTGTTGAGGTGCATGGCACACCTTGACCAGAGACTGCCCGACTTCATTATGTTCTTGCAGAAAGATGAACCAAAAATTGCAGCAAGCAATTAACCCTTTGGAGGTGAGGTTTGAAGAGACAGTGACATAATTGCAATGCGTCAAGAGAGATGCGAAGGTGGCAGAAGAAAAGATAGCTACCTGCAAAAGGATTTTCAAAACTACAGTTAGTCACATGAAGGAAGACATGAATATTTTAAGGGAGTTGAGTGACCCAGTGGACGATAAAGTATTTGGAGATGGCGGGAGAAAAGAAGTATCTCCAGACTGCAAATGCAACTGGCTCGGCATTTATTAATCAATAGGATATGAGAAATAGGATAATTGTTATCAATGCTATCTCGTTGTTGTCATTTACATGGCTTTACTGCCAGTTTATTGCCTCCCTTTTCAAAAATTGATAACAAATCTTGGGCCTTATGAACATTTTGTGGTTTACAAATTCTGTAATTTAGAGATGCTGTTAGATGGGGCATGATATATGACGAAAGGATACCTGAATTATCCCTGATTATCAACTCTAATACCATTTTGTGTTGTTGATAACTTGGCGCCAGGTAAAACAGTCAGAGTTGAGAAACGTTGGAGATAAGACATCTCCGACTTTTTTGGTAGAGCATATAGGGCCAGGTAAAAAAGTCGGAGTTGAGAAACGTTGGAGAATCTTTGCTCTGACATCTCCGATATCTCCAAGTTTTTTTTACCTGGCCCTTCACCCCCAGACCCCCACATTTCAATTCCCCCACTTAATTTATTCTGGCCACGCCGCTGACCAACATGTCCCCCGCCCAGGGGCACTGGACATCACTAGGAGTTTCTCCTTATCAAGTCATTGTGAACATACATGTTGTCAGTGCCTGCCCCCTGGGGCATTTGCTAATAAATTTGCCCAACCCATGAACATTTGTGCAAGAAATCTTTGTTGGCTCCTGGGTTCCCTCTTGGTATGGGGAGATTATACAATAGCTAAGTTAGCTAATCTAAACTCTTGTATACAAGAGATCAAATTAATAGCGAATTTCGACTACGGTTTATACAGTAGGGGAAATCAAATTTAGCGAGCGCGTTAGCTAAGAATCCTGCACTCCTCATGTAAGAGACAAACTTAGCTACTTCGTTCGCTAATTCAGCGAACATTCCTTTCGTAGGGAAATCTAAGATTTAGCGAACACGTTGGCAAAGAATCCCGCACTCCTCATGTAAGAGACAAACTTAGCTACTTCGTTCGCTAATTCAGCGAACATTCCTTTCGTAGGGAAATCTAAGATTTAGCGAACACGTTAGCTAAGAATCCTGCAATTCCCATGTAAGAAAAAAAACTTAGCTACTTCGTTCGCTAATTCAACGAATATTCCTTCTGTAGGGATATCTAAGATTTAGCGAACGAGTTGGCTAAGAATCCTGCAATTCCCATGTAAGAAAAAAACTTAGCTACTTCGTTCGCTAATTCAACGAACATTCCTTCCGTAGGGAAATCTAAGAATTAGCGAACGAGTCGGCTAAGGATCCTGCAATTCCCAGGTAAGAAAAAAACTTAGCTACTTCGTTCGCTAATTCAACGAACATTCCTTCCGTAGGGAAATCTAAGATTTAGCGAACGAGTTGGCTAAGAATCCTGTAATTCCCATGTAAGGAAAAAACTTAGCTACTTCGTTCGTTAATTCAACGAACATTCCTTCCATAGGGAAATCTAAGAATTAGCGAACGAGTTGGCTAAGAATCCTGCAATTCCTATGTAAGAAAAAAACTTAGCTACTTCGTTCGCTAATTCAACGAATATTCCTTCCGTAGGGAAATCTAAGAATTAGCGAACGAGTTGGCTAAGAATCCTGCAATTCCCATGTAAGAAAAAAACTTAGCTACTTCGTTCGCTAATTCAACGAATATTCCTTCCGTAGGGAAATCTAAGAATTAGCGAACGAGTTGGCTAAGAATCCTGCAATTCCCATGTAAGAAAAAAACTTAGCTACTTCGTTCGCTAATTCAACGAACATTCCTTCCGTAGGGAAATCTAAGAATTAGCGAACGAGTTGGCTAAGAATCCTGTAATTCCCATGTAAGGAAAAAACTTAGCTACTTCGTTCGCTAATTCAACGAACATTCCTTCCGTAGGGAAATCTAAGAATTAGCGAACGAGTTGGCTAAGAATCCTGCAATTCCCATGTAAGAAAAAAACTTAGCTACTTCGTTCGCTAATTCAACGAATATTCCTTCCGTAGGGAAATCTAAGAATTAGCGAACGAGTTGGCTAAGAATCCTGCAATTCCCATGTAAGAAAAAAACTTAGCTACTTCGTTCGCTAATTCAACGAATATTCCTTCCGTAGGGAAATCTAAGATTTAGCGAACGAGTTGGCTAAGAATCCTGTAATTCCCATGTAAGGAAAAAACTTAGCTACTTCGTTCGCTAATTCAACGAACATTCCTTCCGTAGGGAAATTTAAGAATTAGCGAACGAGTCGGCTAAGAATCCTGCAATTCCCATGTAAGAAAAAAACTTAGCTACTTCGTTCGCTAATTCAACGAATATTCCTTCCGTAGGGAAATCTAAGATTTAGTGAACGAGTTGACTAAGAATAAAAAAACTTAGCTACTTCATTCATTGCCTGAGTGATCCGAGTCATATTTTACAAATTTTCTCGACCAATAGTTTGATATTCATCCACGAAGGTGCAAATTGAAGATGAAATCACGCGAGTCTTGACGTGTTGAAGTTCGTGACAGTGCTCTATGTTGTGTTTTTTTGGTTAGATTATGGACTAAGTTATCAATCCATCGTTAAACCTCAATAACTTGATCTCTCAGGGGCGAATGAATTTCGTTCGAGTCAACAAGTTCAGTGGCGGAAATTCAGCTTTTTGAGTCGGGGGGCAAGCCGTCAATTTTCCGAGTCGGAGGAAATGCTTTTGTTCTCAGGTATTTCGCTGGAAGACCTTATTGTATATCAGATTTCAAAACTATTTATATTCAGCAGTTGATAGAAAAAGGCAAGAATGTATTGTATTATGAACGTACTGTCGGTAGAATGTACTTTTTGAGTTTGTGCATTTCGTTTGCTCTTTCTATATAAAAACTCGTCCACTTCTTGACGGTGACTCGTTTCTTCATTACAGTTTCAGTCCCAACTACGGAATTTCCGACTTTTAAGAAAATTTCTGAGTCTTATCGAATTGAGGGGGGGGGGGGCAATTGCCCCTCCAACCCCCCCATAATTTCCGCCACTGTTTAGACATTACCCGAGTACCCTACGAGTAATATGATACTGGAAACAAGCAAGAATAAATTAAAAATAGGTTGAGGATTTCCTTTATCAAAACAAATAGTTGCTTAACCCTATTTTAACCGGGTAAAAAAAAAGTGATTTTCTACCGGGGGGGGGGGGCGTTTTTCGCCCCCCCTGTTTTTCTCCGCAAGGATAACAGCTATGACAATGAAACTTGCACTGTGTCATAATTGAACAATGGAGAATCTAAAAATAGCACCAATCAATCAATAGTCACGTGATTGGTTGCTAGGCAACCAAAAACAATGCAAATTTTGAGAAAATCGAGCTATTAGCAGAAAAGGGCCAATTATTAGCAAATAGCTAGATAAAATTGGCAAAAACCCATCCAAATACCTGCTTGATATCATTAATTTGTAGTTTCATATGGTTTCATACGGATATTTGTGGTTTCTAATAAATTAACTAATGAAATAATGAAAATTTGATTCAATGCAAAATTGTTAGCTCAATGATTATGATTAAAAACCATTAATTTCGCATATTATTGGTGAAATCAAGTATCTTCATCAATATTTGAGGTAATTCCATCAGTTTTGCATGAAAAATTAATCATTCATTAGGAATATGACGTCATAAAGATTGATGACGTCATAGAAATAATAAACTGCTGATGTCAGCAAATATGAATAAATTATATATCAAATGAAAGTACTCATTGAGACGAATCGAATGGTATATATATTGTTGAGATTTAGTGACAAATGAAGAAATTAGGGCCATTTTAAAGAATTTCTTTGTGACCACTCTCCAAATATGGGCATGTGGTGGTCACGTGGTCAAACAATAGGTATTGAAATTTCTATTTTCTGATTGCCAACTAAATTTTAGGAAAAGTCAAGGAGTTTCAGCATTGTAGGTGGAATCGTTTGGGAGCTATTAAAAAAAATCCGACAGGGGGGGCGAAAAACGCCCCCCCCCCCCGGTTAAAATAGGGTTAAGTCATATTTCTCCAGTACTGGAGTTTCTTAATTTTTTGGCGATGTGAGAGTTGAGTTTCTTATGGGCAGTTTCTTATAAAAAAATTCGTGTATTCAAGTTACTTTACTCCAATTATAGTACATTTGATGACTTCATTATTTTCTTTGTTTTCTGCCAAAAACAGTGCTCTTACAAATTTGACTGTAAAATCTTACTGGATAGAAATTCTGAGCTTCTGATAAGTTTAATTGACGATGATGAAAATACAATGATAATGAAAGTGATGATGATTATCATTTATCTAAAGACATAAATTCATTATATATATATGGCGTCTCACAGTGACGTAATATTCTAGAAAAATAGTAAATGAATTGTCTTTCTGTATTGTCTCCTTGACTGACAGTTGCACTGAAGTTTCATCCAGTTATCTAAATTTGATGCATTAAATCATTTGTGTTTTGTTCTTTAATTAATGGTGATGTTTTGCTGTTTGTTTTGTTGATGATTGTTTAGTTTCGCCTGAACAACTCTTTTTATTTAGGAGAACCTTTTTTGATAATGTCAATATCTCATAGTCATAGTTCTATAAAGGTGCTCTTGATGTTTAACAAAAGAGTCTAGTTAATTCATATTTCAGATGTGATAAGTTTTATTTCACATTAAAAAATAAACAGACTCGGTTAGTTCCATCTTTCTTCAAAAATTACAATAATTTCGTATTTGAAATACCCCATAAAACAAATCTTGATGTAAGCCTAGAACTTTACATTCCAAATGATCTGGGCACAACCAAGCAATTAGTCTGTTTGTTTTGTTGACCATACATAAGAACATTAGATAACAGAAGCTCTATTTTGTCTTGAATTCACTGCTTCGGTCATAGGCATAAGAATAATTAAAATTAGTGAACGTGTTAGCTAAGTTTGTCTGTCATACTGCATGTGCTGAAGGGAAAATTAGCGAACGTGTTAGCTAAGTTTGTCTGTCATACTGCATGTGCTGAAGGGAAAATTAGCGAACGTGTTGGCTAAGTTTGTCTGTCATACTGCATGTGCTGAAGGGAAAATTAGCGAACGTGTTAGCTAAGTTTTTCTGTCATACTGTATGTGCTAATATTAGCGAACGTGTTAGCTAAGTTTGTCTGTCCTACTGCATGTGCTGTGGGAAAATTAGCGAACGTGTTAGCTAACACTGTCTGCCCTACTATGGGTACAGTACGGAAGGTTGGCTATATTTTTTTACTCTTGTATACAAGAGTCAAAGTTAGCTAGTTTAGCCAAAGTGGTTTCTCCGCTTGGTATGGAAGAAAAATTACCAATCAAATTCTTGCTACAATAGACCTTTTAGCTATTCCTCAAAAGAGCCTGGATTGAGCCTTATTTCTATACATTTTTATATACAAGGTTTGATTGAATGGTGTTCAAGCTTCTATCACAATTGCGCACATTCAAAAATTGTACAAATTGTAGAAAAGTATTGTTTGATTCTGATTATTTACAGAATAGCTAAAGGTCTATTGAAACTTTTGGTGATTCCTCTATGTTTTGTCCAAAGACCGCAGATTAGCATCCTTATCCTTCTTCAGGTGGCCATACCAAATTATCTTCCTCGCACCGTAACAAACGAGAGTGTTAATGAAGGTGAAGGTGAAGTTGCGTTTTTCAGCACCAAGCCCTGGGATCGCAGAAATAGAGCAGACCTAATCGAGTCTGCGACCCCTTGTCATGACACTCAAGTGGTGGGGTTCTACCGGGTATCGAACCCACTCCGCCTGACTATTCTGGCTGCAAAGTCAGAGGATTGCACCACTGCCCCACAACACCTTCATAATAAAGATGAAGAAGACAAGCAAGAAAACCTTCTTGTGGATGTAAGTTTTCATTCTGGGTAATAAACAAATCTATTTTACATGTGGCATCAGAGAGCATAAAGTAGCTAGGGTAAATGTTTTGCCCTAATTAAAAATTAGAATAGAGACACAAATTTATACAACGACAGTAAATACAGAATTTGACCAGCAAAGACCAGCTGCCTAAAAGGATATGTTTTTCATCAGGTTTTGGAGAAATTTAGGTCATTTTCTGCAAATTTTACATGGCTTGGAAGAGAAATGTGTGTTATTTTTGGTGGAAAGTATCACTTTCACAATTGGAAAAGAAGTTGAGAACAATGTGTAGATTTTTGGTTCCAAATTGATGAAATTAGGTAATTATTTAAATAAGCAGTCGGGGTAGCACCTGTATCAAAAGGATCCCAGTGCCTCCCTTGTGCTAGAAATCTTGCACCACTTAATGTAGCCTAAAATGATTAACAAATGTTGAAAAGTTGTCTTCAGCCCTGTACACATTCAAGAGATAGCATGCCCTCCGCATTCCTGCCATAATAACAGAATTTAAAATAGTAGTAGTAGATGTAGTAAATGTAATCAAACAAGACACAGTTTCAATGTAGAATTCTGTTTAAAACCTTGACAAATAAACCAAATTAGTAAACTGCTTACAAACTGTAGCTAATCACACTGTTTTCTTGTTTTAAACAGAACTACATAAAGACCCTTTCAACAGAAAATCTAAAGAAGTTGGATACTGTAAAATATAAATGTGGAGTTGGGAGCATGGAATTTATTCAAAGCATTTTAATGGATGATGTCCAGGAGAGAGAAAGCTATATGGAACCTATTAACCCCAACTTGCCACAGTGTTGTAAGTGTGGAAACCGAAAAATAAATGCAGCGTGCCATTGAAAACAAGTGTTGTCAAAAGGCTGATTGCATCACAACACGGAGGAAATTTTGTTAATTTTGCCTTGATCCAGAAAACTTGGAAACGGTACCTTCAAGATGAACCTTCAAAATTCTAATTCGGTAGGAAGCAGGGAAATTGTTCTGAAACTCCTTTCCCACAGTCTTTATGCCGCAAACGTTCATTGTAATTGATTTAGGTTGTAGTTAGCGTATAGTAATTAGTTTACAAGTATTCTTTGTTTTCTTTTTGTGCGTTGTCCTAGTAGTGTTCATTGTTTTTTGTTATATGTAAGAACATGGGGTAGCCATGCCATTTTGCTCCTCACGTTATTGTCCCTGTAGTGTTGTGCAGTTGTATAGTATTAATATGTAGAGTAGGTAAACATGTATTGTAAGAATTTTATATGGAAAAAAAAAAAAAAAAAAAAAAAAAAAACCTTCAAAATTCCCATTTACTTGAGTATTATTCCCTGTTGACCATGGTTTCTAAGTACACTTTACTTCCTGCTTATTCATGCTATGTTTGGGAACAGGGGGGGTTCCGCTAGTATCCCAGAGTGCATTTGCTCTAGAAAAATTCAGAGCCGTAGAAGCATCGCGAAAATGGAGGAAGTAAGCGCAGAAATCGCCATTATTTGAAGCTCGTTGGTAGCTCATCCACAAAGAATGAGGTAAGTAAGCGACATAATTTTTATAGAATATGCAATTGCTTTTCATAAAATGATCTTCATTCTAACATTTCGTGAAGTGCCTGTCCGAAGGAAGTCGCATTAGACAACCATGCCTGAGCCCTGTCAAGATTCTTCCTAAAATGGTCACCACAAAAATCTACGAAAAGAGCAAGCATTTCTTCTATGATCAGCTTTCACCATGAAATTATTTACTTCAAGCCTCAACCTACTTGAAACATTCAAAGGTCCCCTTGATTTCACTACCAATTTCACTCTTGAAAGTATCTGCGTAAATATGCTCCGGACATCTTGAGTAGTTGGAATCATGGCCTAATAGGGCTTTAGCTGCAGAAACGAAGCACAGAAATGTATGCAAAGAAATTCAGTCAGAAAGTTGGATTTTAGATAAGCCTAATCCTCCTTTGCAAGCTCATCATTAATGATACTTTTGTGTAATTAGTTGCTATAATTAACTTGTAATTTCATTGCCAGTTTTGAATTCACAACACCTCGCAAAAGGCCCAGCAGCTCACCCCAGGTTGGCCTGAACAGTCCATCGCAAAAAGTAAGTTCTCACAATCCTAGATAATTTAATACTGGCATGAGTACAGTCGTCACAATATACCTGTGATCCGGGGGGGGGGGTACTCCAATTGTGGGTTGACAGGGGGGTCCAGTCAGGGTTAAAGAGGGCCAAAGCAAAAATTTTGAAAAATACCCTCAAATGGTAGTATCTTTTTACAGTAACCCTCAAATGGTAGTTCCTGGATCTAAAATTGGGCCATTTGGTAGCATCTAGTAGTGAAAATTTTCTGCAGTTTTTCAAAATTTTCTATTGTAAAAACTGATTGAACAAAGCAAGAAAACATCAAAATTCATTGATAATTATTGCTGCAACGACCATATTGCCATACGGAGGAGCCTACTGAGTTGAAATCTTGTAACTGGCCAGAAATCTTGGAATTACCCCATTTGGTAGTATGTGTTTGACAAATAGGGCCATTTGGTAGCCATTTCGTAAGACCCTCAAACCAACTGGACCCCCCTGTTAGGCCATAATGGGAGTACCCCCCCCCCCCCCGGGCCTGTGATTTATACACCTTGAAGATCTCTTTATATTTGCCTACTATGCACGCTTCCATGGAGAGTGTGTAACAGTTTTCCCCCGGGGGGGGGGGGGGTTACTTGGTATATTTTGCTGACGCCATGTACACTCCTTTCCGGGTATCGCTTTCGCCTCTTTTTTCTAACGCCGGGTATCAAAAGAAGGCAATTTTTCTAAAGCCGGTTGTCAAACGTGTTATTTCATTGTTTTTCGGCGAAGTTTTACGTTTAGGGGTATGCTTTTCGCCAATTTTTACGTTTTGGGATATGCTTATCGCCGATTTTTTCTAGAGCCGGCTATCATTTCGAGGGATAATTTCTAAAGCCGGGTGAAAAAATTTTTCTTGGAGTGCACCCCCTGTACAATTGAAAGTCAAGTACCCCCCCCCCGGCAGTTTTCCCTTAAAAGAAACTCAACATTGCTAACTTAAAAACATTTTCCGATTGTACTTTTAATAAATTCATGTACTCATTTGGGGTTTACTTTCAAACAAAAAGTTGTTGTGACAGATACAATACTGATGTGTGTTGGACAAAAACACCATTCTTACCTTCTGGAAACCTAAAAATTTAATTTAAACAGCACTCTTTTATTATATAATTATATATTGTGCACCTGCCTTAGAGAATAGACTCTATTTTCTCCAGGTTTCCTTCATTCTGGGTCTTTTTACATTGCCACCCCTCCTCACAAATAGGCTATAAACCCATTGTTACCTATTAATTTCTGACCCCCACTCTATTTAAGGCCCTACTAGCCCTGAAAATGTGAAAAAAATCGAAAAAATCTGAAAAAATATATTTCATGTGAAATTTATTGGGGATTCTGATTCCAAAATAAGAACTGAGATATGTCCTTTCGTTTTTATTTTATTCAAGTTTTTGTGAGGGCAAGTAGTGACAATTCGTATTGCCGCCATTGTTAAAAAAATTTCGTTAGTTTGGGGGAAAATTGTAGCAAAATACATTCGCCCCCGAGTCAGGAAAAAACTTTGCAAGAAAGAAAATGCCTGCAAGACCAAATGGTCACTGGTCAGCGGTTTTTTCTGTCAATACGAGGCTTTTCCAACATGATTACTCACTAGAAGCATAGAAGCAAAGAAGTGAAAACTTGCCTTTTGCAAATCAACAAAATAGACGAAAACATCTGAAACGTCTGAATCAAAATCAATCACTCGCTGTTATACATTATTGGCACTGGTATATTTCGTAAATATTCAATTTACTTTTCGAAGACGACTGGAAAGAAACAAAGAAGTGTTTACAGAAGAAAGAGAAAGGGTGGATCTTTTACTGGATCACGAGTTGCAAAAGATAGGCCCAGCCCCAGAGAAACCAATATTGCTTCTCGTATTGCTTGTGGAAAGGGAGAAGTATCTGATGAAAACAATGCTACCCGGGTTTCAGCTTCAAAGAGAAAACTGGAAATGCTAGAAACCCATCAGCTTACCCCAAAATGTTCAAAGAGAAATAGAACAGAACAAGTTGAGGAAGTTCATGTGCAACCTCGGGAGGAGCAACAGGCAACAGCTGATTTTTCGCAATCTGTAGATCAAACTGGATACAGACTTATTCATATTGAGTCTCTTAGCAATGCCATCAGGGATGTACACAAGTGTAAAAAGGGACATCTCACTTTGAGAGAAAATTATGCCAAAAGGTTTGGCTTAATGTCTTCGCTGTATATGGAATGTAGCAATTGTCACAAAAAGACATTTCTGCCTACGAGCAATAACATTTGTGCTGGCCGTGGGAAATCCTATGATGTCAACAGAAGAGCTGTCCATTGTGCTCTTCAGCTCGGGATAGGATTTTCTGGCTTGGAATCTTTTTGTTCAACACTAAACCTCGCATGTCTATCTGAAAGTTCCTACCATAAGCAAAAGGAGACTATAGTAGAAAGCATAGAGCAGGAAATTCTTCAGGAATTAGATGATGCTGGTGCTCGTCTCCGTGAATTATTAAGGAAAGAAAACAAAGATGTCACAGAAGATTCTCTGGAAGACATTGCTGTGAGTTTTGATGGCACATGGGCAAAGCGAGGTTACACATCATTGTTTGGTGTTGTTTTTGTTGTGTCTGTGGATTCAGGAGAAGCCCTTGACTATCACGTGCTATCAAAACACTGTAAAGCTTGTTCTCTGTGGGAATCAAAGAAGAAAACACACCCAGCAGAGTATGATGAGTGGAAATTGCAACATCTGCAATCTGGAAATTGTACCATCAACTTTGAAGGAAGCTCCCCTGCAATGGAAATGGAAGGAGCATCTGTACTGTGGAACAGATCCATCGCAAAACATAATCAGCCATTCCATAGAAATGACACATCTTGGTGAAAAAAATAATTTTGGTATTTAAAGATGAAACATTGCTTTTTGAGTAGTAGAATACCTTGATTATGTCAAGTTATAATTTTTTTTCTCAAAAGTGGCCGACAATGGGCGTGGCCATAGCTACAATGGTCCTACGATTGTTAAGCGTCATTGACAAAACTGTGTATCATTTTGCAAAATAGCTCTCAAATTTTTACAAAATGAGATTTTGCACTTGTTTTTATGTTTTTCACTTCACATAAGAGCAGAGAATCTCACTGCATTAAAAAAATTTTTTGTCAAGAAACAAATAATGATGAAATGCCACACTGAAAACACCCTCACTGAAAGGTCACGCGAGTCACATTTTTCATTATAAAAGTATTCTCATATGTAACCCTTCAACTCTTTTTTCATCATTAGAGCATAATTTGGTCTTCATATAAGTCTGCATGCTGACACTTGAATTGAAGTTAATCACCCCAGTACTTTTTATGAAAAAACGCCCTCAGTTTTGGTCACGCGAGTCACAATATATCAGTCACATTAGAAAATTGTGTTTTGAGTTGATTTTCAATGGAAAATTTCAAGAAAAACTGTTTATTTGGGTACAAGGTACCAGTAAAAGACACATTCGGGAATACTGACTTTTTATTTAAGTAGGCTGTTAGTCTCATTTCCATGTTGGTAACCATAGAAACACAACAAAATCTTTTCTATTGCAATTAAATTGCAACAAAACAAAAAACCAAATCTGGTATGTTTGATACACATGTCTGGTCAAGTTTGATGTTTACATTCTGTTTGCAACATTTCAATTGATGCAAATGGCTCGTGGAAATGAGGAGACAAAGCAGCCAATGAGTGCTGCTGAAAGACAGAAAAGAAGGAGAGAAAGGCTACGGAGTGAGAATAAGTATGATGATTACAAGGCAAAAAATGCTGCATACAGCAGAAAATACAGAGCTAAGCAGATGAGAAAGATTGATGCTGAGGATTTGAGTAAGAAGAATGATCTACTTGAAGAAAGAAGAAGAAAAGACAGACTCAGAAAGCAGAAAAGTCGCAACAAAGTAGTAGAAAAGTTAACTCCAGCTAACCAAAGGAGCCCAAGAGGATACAGGCGTATTAGCTCACTAAGTAGAGCTGTGAATGTTGCAAAAAATGCTTTACCTTCTAGCCCAGGGAAAAGAGTGTCAGTACTGAGGAGGCTGGCAACGGAATTTGATGATCCAGTAAAACAGATTCTGCCAAGACAACATCTGCTTTCACTTCCATCACAAACAATTGCATCAGTAAAGAATTTCTATGTTCGTGAAGACATTAGCAGGATGTCCCCAGGAAAGCGAGATGTGATTACAATCAGAGACAAAGATGGGAAGAGAAAACTGCAAAAAAGACACATGTATATGAGCATCAAAGAGGCTCATGGAATTTTCAAAGAAGAAAACCCAGAACTTAAAATAGGATTGAGCAAGTTTGCAGAGCTCAGACCACCTAATGTTCTCCTCAGCTCACAAGCCCCAACCAATGTGTGCACTTGCATTTATCATGAGAATATGATTCTTGCCTTGAGTGCCATCAACAGCCATGTTGCTGAAATTCCTTCTTATTCAAAGGATTTCTCAGCATCGTGTTTGGTTGATCCAGACAATGATTTTTGTTGGTTTGGAAAATGCAGTCATGATGGATGCGGCTTTGAAGCAAGGTATACGTTACCATCTGCTGTTGAAGGTGAAAAGGCAAAGTGGATGCAATGGCAAGAACATGGTGGAAGAATTGCCAAACTTGAAATGAGTGGTAACGTAAAGGACTTGTATGACCACATTTCCTTGATGTCCCCCAAATTTTTGCATCATTGCCACATTAAGCGACAGCAGGCAAAAAGCTACCAGTCAGACAAGGAGCTTGCCTCAAACAAGGACAGCAAAATTGCAGTCCTGCAAATGGACTTTGCTGAAAATTACTCATGCTCTGCACAAGATGAGGTCCAGTCAGCCCATTGGAACCAAAATCAGGTCACACTTTTTACTACAGTTTCATGGTTGAAAGGAAAAGTTGTGTCCCATGTCATTGTCAGTGATTTCATGGAACATACCAAAACAGCTGTGGTAATTTTTCTTGATGAAATTTTACAAAATTTCCCATCTGAGATTGAGGAGCTTCGCATTTGGACTGATGGGCCCACCAGCCAATTTAAGAACAAATTTGTGATGGAAGAAATGAAGATGTTGTCAATCAAGCATAATATACCACTCTCCTGGAATTTTAGTGCCACTAGCTATGGCAAAGGACCAGTTGATGGTATTGAAGGATGCTTGAAGAGAATCGCAATGGAAAAAGTTCAACCAGGCAATGCTCCATCAACAATGCTAAGGAATTCTGTCAAGCAGTGGAAGGTTCACATATTGGTATTACATTCATCTCTACAGCAGATATTTATGAAAAGGAAGAATCACTCCATCTCAAAGATGTATTTACCGGTGCAAAGCAAATAAAGGGGATAGCTGGGTACCATTTTATTCAGTGTAGTAAGGAGATGGAGTTTGTCACAAAGATTTATAGTTCAGAATCATCTACTGCCAATGAAGAAAGCAAAGAAAGTGAAAGTGAAAGTGGGAGTGAAGACACATCACACTCCAAGTTGATTGAAGTCAATCTTGGGAAATGGTATGCTGTGTAGATGGTGCAGATGATGACATCACCATGGAGTTTCTACATCAGACTTCAGCTGATGCAAACAATTTCAAAACCACAAATGATGTTGATTCTGTATCTGCATCTGATGTTATTTTAACAGTTGATGCCCCAATGCCTGTTTCATCTTCAACAGTAAAGTTGACAGAGCAAGATTTTGCAAACATAAAAGAAGCCTTTGAGAAATTTCAAGAAGTCTAAAAACTAATTTAAAAGGACTAAATATGTCATGTTATTGGATTCTGTGACCCAATTTGTGTCACAGTTCTTTGAAAAAGTTCTGTTTTTAATATTACACTTCCAGCAAAAGATTTAAATTGAGGTTTCTTTAAATAGCTCTCACTTGTCACGCGAGTCACATTTTTGGGTCACACGAGTCACACTGCATTAGTTCTATTATTTCAGAAAGCATCAATTTTTTAAATAAAATGTTATGGTCATGTGGCAGCTGAAATACCACTGGCCATTTCTTAAAAGAGTTTTTCATGAAAGTTGTAGAAGTTCCTCAGAAAAATTGAGATCAGTAACTTCAGGTCAAGATTTTGCAAATGTGACAGTCACGCGAGTCACACCAAATAAATACAAAAATTTGTGTTACAAAGCTTGATTTTTTGGGAAAAACCATTGTCAACATGGACCATGGCTTAAGGGCATTCCACCACTGTATCAGAATCTTTCAAAAATCACTCTAATTTTTTTACACAGCTAATTTTACGTGTGACTCTGTCACGCGAGTCACTATGGAATGGCTGTTATGAATTTGAAAGCAACCATGAAAGGAAAACTAACAGATGGAAAGACTATTGGAGGAAAAGGTCGCCTGCCAGAGACTGTGATTAAAAAAATACAGAGGTATTATGGCTTAGCTATTAGACAGAATGTTATAAAGGGAGCTAATCCAACAGAAAAAGAGAAAGAGATAGGCATTTATCAAATGAAGAAAAACATTATGGCTTTACTGTCACACATTATTACTAAGCAGGACTTGAAACAGCAGCATCGGTATTGTCCGGTTGGAAGCACATCTTGGTGTGCTTGGCAAAGAGACCAGGCTGATGGTACATCTACTTACCATGCCCTGCATTGTCTTCCTGAAGTTTTTTTTGATATCTTGAAGCCAATTTTCATGGATCTCAGCAGTTTTGCCTTACTGCAGAGATGTATTTTGGGGGCAACTCAAAATGCAAATGAAAGTTTAAATAGTCTGGTGTGGATACGTTGTCCAAAACACAAGTTCAATGGTGCGAAAACTGTAAGGTATGCAGCGGCAGCAGCTATTCTTGCCTTTAATGGTGGTTCTACAAGAATGACAGGCTTTATGGATAAGCTGGGAACACCTGTTTCAGAGAAAGCAGTTAGTAGGTATGAAAAGAGAGACAGAAAGAGAATACGGGAATCTGAAAAGGCCATGCAGATGAAAGAAAAGAAAAACGAGCAGTCCAACACCAATTGCGCACTGCCAGGGAAGAAGCTCTGAGAGAGAAAGAAGGTGTTTCCTATGAGGCAGGAGCATTCTGATTACAGTCTATGGTACTGAGGACATAAAGGGCATTATAGGAGACTATAGAAATACACTGAGGGACAAAATGGCATTTTCATATCAAAAGTTTTGATAATCAAAGTTAAAATGGCGATTTCCCAAAAACGCATGTTTTCTGCTTCAAGAAAGGATATCTCTTGAATTAGATATGATATCTGGATGAAATTTTCAGGATATGCTCATTTCATGATGCTGATTGATATGACACATAGAAATTTTGCTATCACCACACTGAAAAATGTTATGATATTTTAGATATTGGAAATGGCAAAAAACATTGAAATTCAATAAAAATTTTTCTTAAGTTCATCATGAGATTTCCATGTGTTATATCAATCATTGATCTATTTTGCGCAGGAAACTTCAAGAGAAATCATGTTCAGAGGGCTGCCAAAACCTAAATCTTTTCTTGAACAAGGTTCGGTCAAAAATAAGACACCTAATTAAACTGACAATATTTTTATTCAGGTGTGTGTTACATCAAAATCAATTGCATTTTTGAACAGAGCAAGCTTTGGGCTTTTTAGAATATATATAGTTTTGTGGGGTAGTTGTTTGTGGATGATGAATTAAACCAAATTCAAATTATTAGTTACCGAAAACATGTTTCAGGGCTAGTAGGGCCTTAAGTTTGACCCTGAAAGAAAACTAAAGAAAATTCTCAATGTTTTCAGGTAGCAAGATCCTTGGTAACAAAATCCAGGAGGTTGTTGAAGTTGTCGCCATTCGCAAAGTCGCCAAAGAAAGCTAAAAGGCTTGCTGGTCTTAGCTGGTCTAGAGAAGATGAAATAGCTTTAGTGGAATATGTTGCTTTGTACCAAGATCATTCATTTGTATCACCTGATGGAGATATTCATTGGCCCAGCACAAAGAATATGGAGTACTGGGATGAAGCCTCTGTATACATGCAAACAAAAACAAATTCTGCAAGCAGGAGACCAGGTACTGTTTATACATTTTACTTTAAAAGTTGGACACTTTTTGAGACACCCCGTTTATGTTTGCTGCATATGTCACACAAAGTACGGTATAAAACCTCAGCATTAAAACAGAGTTTTAACAAATGTAAAAAACCCATCAGATATATTTCTAGGCAGCGTCACCCTAGTCAACCTAGAGGTAGTTTTGTAATTTCTCAAATTCCTTGAAAAGAACTTAGGGGTTTTCATTTACATGGAACACATAACTTTGCAGAACTGAAGTGTTTCATTATTTAGTGTTAGTTTGGATGAGCTTACTTGTATTTGTTTGACTCTTCACTAGACGGTTGGTTTTCACAAATTTCAAAATAGATCAAACAGCTTTTTCTCAGGCTGAGGGTTGATGCCCCTATTTCTAACTGTTTCAATTCATCAGTAGCTAATAAAGTTTAGACCTAATTTGTGGGGCAGTGCTGACCACTTAAAGTAGTTGATCAGTGTCACATCACATTCCGCCTTTTCATTTCCATTGAGTGCAATATGTTTGGCTTCGATCATGTTGACCTTACCTTAAGGCATCAATGTGCAGTTCCAACTGAAGCTAGTTGATCCTGTGTCTCTTTGAAATGAACAAAGAAAGCATTCATATATGGATTTCTCAGTGATAGTCCAAATTCTCCTTGGTTGTTTGCATCATGAATCCACCATATAAGTTTCCCTGGATGTTCATTAGTATTGTAATAACCATTAATCTCAAGATCAAAAAGCACATCCGTAATTTGTTTCTCTGCAATTGCTCTCATTCTTCTGTCGAAAAGCTCGAGCTTCTGTCCATATGATTCAAAATGGCATCCTTTGTGCTCTTTGGGCTTGGAAATTGGCTGTTTCAAGAGATTGATACAGTTTGTTAGCAGTTCCTGTTTTTTGCTTCCGTTGACCATTTGGTGTTCATCTTTGGTGTTGACTGTGACAAAGAGCTAGACGAGGAAGAATCTTCTTCCAGGTGAATAAAAAAAGGATCCCTGTTTGAAAGACCACAGATCCCTCGATATCAAGACAATAATGTTAATAATGTCAGTGAACATATTGAAATATATGCTAAATTTTACTTGCCTGAAATTGGCCAGAGATTTTGTCGAGATAAAATCACCACCAAAGTTCTTGTCTGTCTATGCCTTATAGCAATGACCTGTACATGCTTGGCACGTTGTATCGCTTTGGGAGATGGGACCAAATACATGTTTAAAGGTTTCTTTCATGTCAATGCTGACTCAGGAGCATACACAATGGGGATTGAAGAAATGTTTAGTGGAGAAGCTATGAGCTACGTGAAAACTTTTTGGGATCTGTTAGCGAAGATGAGTAGCTTAGTTGTGCCAGAGGATGCAAAAGATGTTTTGTCAATAATTCTTTCTTTGAAGAGTTTCAGAAATGGAGAAATGAGATTCTCCAATTTGTTGCAGAGAGCTATGGCAGTTTGCCAGAGAAAGACAGTATTTCTAGTATGCATCGCATCTTTTGTGCTTCACATGTAAACCATAATATAGGAATCTATGCTGAAAAAGAATGGGAAAATTTTATTCTGAAGATAGCAACACACGAGCGGGCTTAAAGGGCAGCACCAACTCACGGTCATATGATTTTCTATTTTCAGTGACGGGGACTGTTGTTGTCGTTGTTGTTTTCTCGGCCGGCATTCCGATTGTTCACTATTATATTTTGGCCTGACATCTAATGTGAAACCGGCTCAAATATTTATTTGTAAAATGTTTTTATAATTAGCATTTCTATCTGTATTAGTTGTAGCGTATGTATAGTAGTTTGTAGTAGTTGTATTTTAGTTTATATTAATTCCAGGGGGTAGACATGACATTTTGCTCCTCCTGGTCCCTGTCCTTGTAGTGTGGTATAGTAGATTGTAGGTAGTGTTTAGGTAATTTTGTTGTAAATTTTTATATTGATAAAAAAAAAGATTTATAAAACCGTAAACAACTTGAATCAGGCTTTTATGGCAGAAGTATTTGTTAGCAAAGATATGCCATATAGCCTTCGTGGCAATAATAATCTTGTTTTGCCTAAAGCTAGGACGAATCAATATGGCATTGATACTATCAGGTTAATGTGTCAAAAACTATGGCAGACTCTGCCAAGAGAAATCAAACAGTCCCAATCATTGGAGATTTTTAAAAGAAATATTAAATCTATCAAAACTTTTGACTGCAGCTGTAAACTGTGTAAACTTTTTGTATCAAATCTAGGTTTTTTGTAATTAGACTTTTGTAAATATTCTGTTTAAATAAATTGTTTATTATTATTATTATTATTATTATTATATGGTTCCTTCCTTTGATGTAATATTTGTTATTGGTGGTGCTGCCAACTATCACAGAAAGAATATGAAAGATTTTGTCAGCCATCTACATGGATTGCAAACTTCTGTGCCTTTGGTTTGTTCAATAAGTCCCTGTCTGGTCAACTCTACCGTAAAATTGAAGAGGAAGGTTACCCCTGCGAAAAATCAACCATGATTCATTGCCCAACCATGGTATTTCATGGTCTGACCGTGGTCAACCATAAAATTCTGCAAGTTCTGACCATGGTCAATGACCATGGTTGGGAAATGAAATCTACTGTTCTCTCAACTCTATTTAAAATTTGTTTTTTTGTTACCAATGCCACAGGAGTAAGGGAGGTATTATGCCTCTTCTTGTTATGGTAACCTGCACAGTTATTAATTGTGTTTTCATGAAATTTGCACAACCATGGTACAACCATGTTTTCACATGGTTATTCTACTTCATAAGAAAAATGGAAGTCTTTCAAGTAAAAGGAAACCTTTGTTCCGGCAGACTCCTAAAATTTACTATTTCCTTATTAATAAACAAAAGATTGAGCCAGTTTCAGTATTTTGATATTTGCTTTGCAAAATTTTCTATACACCATGGTCCAACCATGGTTTAGCCATGGACAAAAGTGACCGCTGTGATATTATGAAATTGACCTCATAAAAATCTTTTTGTGTTGACTACGAGATGTGTCTGTTGATTTCTTCGTTGCACTTAGAATATTCTTAATGTTTATTTACAGTTTAGGAAATCATGTCTGTACCATTGCTCAACCATGGTCCATTAACATGATCTCAGGATGAATTGATTGTTATAGATAAATTTTGAAGTGATTTTGCGTTAATTGAATGCTAACCATGGTCAAAATTTGATCATTGATACTTAAGATTGAAAATGATCACTTAACGACTCATTTGAGTTTGAAGTTAAATGTTTTCAGTTTGGTGACTGTTGAATAAAATTCTGAACATCAAATCTACAACATGGTCCAACCATCGCTCAGCCATGGTCAGTTTACCCGGGTACGTTTTGCAACTTCAAATTCAAAATAATCCCTTTACAACTTGTCTCAGTTGAAATTAAAATATTTTTGTTTGGGTTTTTTTACTGACGTTGATCCATTGAATAAAAATTCTGAACATCAAATCTACAACATGGTCCAACCATTGCTCAACCATGGTCAGTTTACCCGGGTACGTTTTGCAACTTCAAATTCAAAATAATCCCTTTACAACTTGTCTCAGTTGAAATTAAAATATTTTTGTTTGGGTTTTTCAACTGACGTTGATCCATTGAATAAAAATTCTGAACATCGAATCTACAAATGGTCCAACCATTGCTCAACCATGGTCAGTTTTAATAGCCAGAGATAAAATTCACAACGTTCTATATTTTCTTCTGATATCATCATCTCTTCATTACCAAGGTTAGGTACAAACTACGGTTATTACTCAACATTCTTTCTCGTACCTAGTTAATCGATCGACATCAAACATAGTCTACAAGACTCATAAAAGGACAAAAGGCGACAAGAGCTTTCACAAGCATCTTGTGCCGACGTTCTTTACCTAACCTTTCGGAGCAATCTTTGTTCTCCCTGACATAAAAATATGTTCTCTATTTATACATTTAAATGGGTGTCTAAAACAAAGCTGAATAATAATGACAAAGCTGTTCTAGAATCTTCAAGATGTAAGACCACAGTTTGCAACATATCCAAATTTTTGTCGCAATCTTCAGGCAAGTGGGGCACAATTTTTTGGGACACCCTATTAACTACTAGGCAACTGCAGCAATATTTTTCAAGAGAAAGTTAGATTGTGGCAATTCTTTGTCCTCAAAATGCCATATTCTAGTACCTTTTGGCTAGACATTAGTCTTGGCAGGAGGTTACGGTAACATTTTAACTAAAGATCCTTTTTAAAAATTTGCTAGAGAAAACCCCTCTCGTCTCCATGAATTAAAAAGTGTTGCTCAACCTGGAACAGAGACGTAGGAACCGGGGGGGGCACTGGGGGCATGTGCCCCCCAAGATTTTGCAATAAACAAAGAAGTGCCCTTTTAATTTCCAGGAAGTGCCCCTTTAGCTTAATGAAAAAAGTGCCCTTGAAGTGTCGTGCCCCCTCAAGTTGGAGATGCTTCCTACGTCCCTGACCTGGACACACAACTGAAAGAAATAAAACAATGAAACCAAAGTAACAATACAATGGAAGACAATTAATATGATGTCAAAGAAGATGAACCTTCATTTTGAGTTCATGGTCCACAGTGACATCACATTTTTTCTTTAAACTCTTGTACTTTGCGGCCTACGTTTAAAAATCAACATGAGACGCCACCCCAGAGACTCAACTTGATGTCAAAACTAGATTTGTTGTACATGTCTCCTGTGTCTACATTGTCCATTTGATCTCATTCAAATGTAATTTTGTTGCAATCGGCGTGCAAATTGTTCGCACCTTTCCCATATTTATTTTCATAGAAGCTGGATTTAAAGAGCTTGTGAACGGAAACAAGAAACGAGCTAAAAGCATGGGGAAGCAGGAGTATGTTGCATTTACGATTTTATTCATTTGTTGTTGATGCATGAACAATTGATAGATGTATTCCTGCCATTACTGTTATGATCTCTCGTCTGCAAGATATTTCATTTCCAAAGGTAATTTAAGCTGTTATGCAGTAAACCTTTTAATTCTCAGTAAATGGGCATGCAACAGCACCCATAAAATGGTTTTATTGAGCATCTCAAAAAGTCAAATGACTGTGCTGTGTTAATGCATTTTTAAAAAAGGAAATGGTCACCCTCGGATAACTTTTCCTTTCTATAAACATATTCTCTGTACAAATTTTCTTTAGTACAGTGTCATCAGCAAGTGAGATTGAGGAAGTTCAAAGCAGCTCTGATGAAGAAAGCGAGCCAATTGGTGCAAAGCTTCAGGATCTTAAGGTACATAATATTTCTCTGGTCTTTTTCACAGTTTTCACATCAAGATTTCCTTTGATCGTAGTATCATATCTTGAGGTCTAAGTTTTAATGAATGAAAGAACAAAGATGGTACATAATATTTCTCTGGTCTTTTTCACAGTTTTCACATCAAGATTTCCTTTGATCGTAGTATCATATCTTGAGGTCTAAGTTTTAATGAATGAAAGAACAAAGATGGGCCTGTGTTCTCTCTTGTTCGACGTCTTGCTGTCTGTTCCCCATTAGTCGACACATATATATTATAGGTTTTGAACTACTATAGTCACTGAAACACACACACATAGCAGCTAATATGTCCGTTTTGATGTTACTTCTTTAGTACATTTACGTTTGTACCTATGTATAATAGTTATTATTATGAATAATATGTATCTTTGTGCTCTTCCGTAGGAAAGAGCAGTGACATCAGCCTTGCCAACTACAATATGTGAAATTTCAACTGGCAAGAATAAAAGCCTAACGAGTATAGCCACTATTTCAAAAGCCCCAACTCCAGTTGCTTCGTCAACCCAGGTTAACCAGCCAGGTACACAACTACTTCGAGTGTTTCCATCAAAAATATACCTGAGATATTCTAAAAAACAATCCGAATTTAACAATATCTTGATACATTTTGCAGAATTTTCCAATTTGCTTCAATGGGATAGAAACTCTAACACCACTCAGTTGAACCTCTCTTAAAAAATGTACAAAAATGTTGCTTCAGCCAGTTTCTATCTTATAATAGCTAAAAGACAATTGATCCATTGGCTTCAAAAGACAAATATCTTAAATCTAAATTTATTGCAATCATTTCAGCATCAGACTTGTCACAATTCCTCGATGGCACAGTGGACATAGGAGACCCAAATTTGCTATGCCAAGAAAGCTGACTTAGAAGGGCATGGTCTATTAACCAGACCCTGATCTACTAGGACCCCTAGGACTAGGACCCTTGGACCATATAGGACCATGACCCATACTGACCAGACCTTGGAGGAATCCGATTATCCCCAAGCATCGCTGATGTCGCAGATGGATATGGTCATAGAAAACACATGACATGGGATGCTGTACTCTAGGTATGAATGACTGAGGGATGACTGAGGTTAAAAAAGAATTGTAATTTTCCATTTGCTTGGCACATTGAACATTGCCTAATGTAATGTATTTGGTACCATGGGCATCAGGGAAAGAAAAATGAAAAATTGAAAGATTTTAAAAAAATAAAGAAGGAAAGAAAGACGAAAGATCTTCTCTGAAAGAATATCCTTCTCCTTTCTTCTTTTTCTGCTCTCCCTTTCCCAATTTTCCTTTCCTATATTTTCGAGGCCCGGTATGTATTTGGTTATCTTGCCCCATGCAGTGTCATTGCAAAGCAAATGGTGTAACAAAGGTTTTGTAAGGTCACAAAGGGTGTAGGCATTTCATTTAAACCACTTCTATTTACTTGTGTCTGTTCCCTATTCATAACATCAGTAGGGTATTGAAAATTTAAGACTTCTGCAAAATATTCTCTTTCGGAATCAATACTAGGACGCCGCACTTGTGTGTGTCAACACAGGATTACAAAATATAACTTGGTCTTGATATTGTTTGCATCAACAATGCTCTTGGCAACATATGTTTATTTGTAAAAAGCGTTTGTAGCGTGAAGGAATTTAATTTGGTAAAATAATTTGTTCTTCAACGAACTACTGGTCTGCCCTTTGTGACCTTACCAATGGATTGTATCTCATTTGGCTTTTTGGGATCCCTGTGCTAAAATTTCGACATTTAAGATAGAAGAAGTTGCCAAGAAATAGAGGATTCAGATGATGATGTGATGGTGGTCATAGTAGGCCATGGTATTTCTGATATTGTAACTTTGCTCAAAGTGATGGGATCCTAAGCCAAAGCATTCCAATCTCCATTAGCAATCTAAAATCTTATCTTATTAGCAATCAATAGAATAAAAGCTTTTGATAACTTTTCTCCATTGTGATGCCATTCACCCAGCAACCATTGTTGAAAATGCCATTTCGGACAGGGTTTCCGGGATTCCCCAAAAAGGTCTGGTTGATATGGGTCCTGGTCCTAGGGTCCTAGTCCTTGTGGTCCTAGTAGACCAGACTTAGAAGAGTATGTCAGAAAAGTAGATTTTCTCGAATTGAGGGGACAGATGCTGGATGTAAAAGTTCAGCTTGACTCTTTGACGAAAAAAGTTGGAAAACTGAAAAGGCGTGAGGAACCGTTAGAGATGGGGGATCCACTGGAAGACAAAATCATAAAAGCGGTCAACAGCATTCCAGGGGGCAAGAAATTCCCTGTTGTTCTTGCAGCCATGGAAGCTGCATTTACACACGAAGAGATTGCAACAAGCACAATTTCAGGAAAGCCCCCAAATCGTCTTGGCCATGCAAAACCAGTGTTTGATCCGATAAAATTTAGGATGGTGTCAAAGATCTTGATCGAAAAATGTGAGGAATTTAAAGAACGATCAGCATTTACTGCCAAAATTCATGCAGTGCAGAAGCATGTAAAAGCCTTGCTGAAGAAGACAGAAACATAATAGGAATGGACATGCAGTTCCTGATTTCCTTTTTGAGAACTCGTTAAACGTTTAAGAAAGTTTCATTGTATGGTATTTTTACTGATTTAGTAGAGCCCCATCGCCCTTTTCCGATCACTGAAAAAGAAACCTCGAGTTACTTGGTCCAAGTAAATTTTATCGGAAAAGTAAATGCTAATGAATTATTCCTTATTTCATAGTTTAAAGGATAGAAACCAGTTATTGTACATTTAGCGACCGTCTTCTGTAAAATCGTTGTCGGAAAACACAGTGATAAAATCGCGATATCTTCATTTCATCGCCCTTTTCCGATCACACAAGTTCGCGCATGAATTTCGAACAGCACCACCGCAGAGGGCTCAAGAAAGCGCAGTTTCCAATTGAAATGGATGCTGTACACATAACAGAAGATATTTATCTCAAGTTATCGTTTGATAAGTAACATTTTGCCTCTTTATTCGTTTAATGACACCATAAGCAATTTACAATTGAAATTTACAGTCTGTTACAAGATAACTGGCAACACATAGCATAGCCCCCTTCCCATATTTCAATGCCCCCCTGGCATTAATTCAAACCCTACCTCACGTGCATTCAAAGTCGGCGAAACCCCCTGGTGAGGTTTCTTTGTTTATTTCAACTTCCACCCCGTCTCTTCATTGAGAGAGAATCCCAGAATTCGAAGCCAAACCTCGTGTTCGGAATAGGGCGATCTGTAGCCTATCTGACTGCAGTTAGAACTTTACCCCCGACTGGGAAGGAGAAGATATTATGATCGAAATTTTTTTGTGAATATTCGCTTAGAGAGTTGGAGTAAAGTTTGACATGCTTTGACTGCGGTTCTAGTAAAAATGGCAGTAGCAGAGAACACAAGAGCATGGCATCAGCAAAGTATTTTTTCGCGCGCTTTTTTAATTATAGGACCCATTCCTCTTGTAAACAAACATCCTGAGATTGTACACCAAAGCGCTGTAGGAGCCAGTGATCGGAAAAGGGCGATGGGGCTCTATATAATCCTGTTTCTGTTGAGATTGCAAAATAATTCCTTCCTAGCCTGTGTGCAGACTCAACTCCTCGAAAGTCTGCACGCAGGCTATTCCTTCCTCGCTCATCAAAGAATCTTGTGTTCCCACCAATGGTGATGTGATTGTATGGTTCAGGTTGTTTTTAAATAAAGTTAATGTATGCTTTGTTTTTCCCAACAGACGCTTGTGGAAATGATGACCACTGTTGAAGGACACTTGATCAAGATGCATTGCATTCAAAATTATGCAGTCAACAGTGATTCTGTGGAGCTTCAATTATCATTACCTGCAATGCCATCTTTAAGTCAGATTTCCCTTGACACAATATTTTCCACAGTCATCTGTTACTTTATTAAAGGTTTAGTTTTTGGACTAATGACAGCAGATGATGACATGGTCAAATTTGGGGTTTTACCAATCAATGGCCCAATGGCACTATGGCACTATGGTCTTGTATCTTTATTACGAATACCCTAAGTATGAGTTTGACAGTGTATTCGACTAGAATTCATATAAATATTGCTTGAAATGATGCCCAAACTGAGATGCACAAAGTTCTCGTTCACCGAGCAAGAATTCCCCAAAGTGATGTGGGGAATTCCCCTTGAAATCATCAAATTTGAAAGGACTGTACGAAACTTTCACACACATCCTCCAAAGCAACAAACAATTATTGTTCGGCGATTGTACTGGTCTTTACCCGGTCTTTACAAGTTAACAGGCAATACAATATAATAAAATAATACAACACAGCACATTTTGGCTCTGGCACATTTTGCCCCACTCCTCAAAGTGTTTTTTTGCGGTTTTAGCATGACAGGCTGTAAATCTGTTACATGCAATATCTATAGTAATGCCCCAGTAATGCATGCATCTTTTTTTATAAGAAACTAAGAATAGGAGCCACTGCTGAAAGTTCTGAAAATTAAGACATATGATATTAGCTCCGTTGCAATGCGTTGGAAAATACACGTTTTTTTTATAAGAAACTTGGATCAGCACTTAGTACTAAAAGTTTCTTAATTTCGTATGAAAATTTCGGTGTTTTAGTAGTAAAAGTTTCTTAATCAGTTTCTTATTTTTTGGGCCTAAAATTGCGGTATTGTTTGAAGTTGAGCCTTCTTCCCGAGAAAGGGCTTCCATTGTGCATTGACATTGTCATCAAGAAGAAGCCATGCACATCAAGGCAAAAATTTACCAATTTTGCAGTTAAAAGTCAAGAAAAGACGAATGTACCTTTGTTAGAAAGACATAGAATAAGAGAGACACAAAGAAATAAAGTTTTAGAGTTTCTTAACTGTTCTTGAGCGTAGTACTAGAGTTTCTTAATTTGTTGGTCATCGTAGTACTAGTTTCTTATAAACCAGTTTCTTATAAAAAAAAACCTGTAGTGGAGATTTGTCGGACCCCTTCCTCTTGTAATACTGCTAATTTTGGCGTAAGGATTCCTTCATAAGAATCTCTGGCTTTAGATTTAGGCCCATGTTATAAGAATTCACGTAGGCCCTGTTGCGTCATTTTGTGTAATCCTCGGGTGTCGTCTATTACGTGTCATTATCTGTATTGAAATAGACATCCCCACTTGCGTCAGAAAGGCATTAGATGCAATGCATGGAATCCCCCGCCTCTGTTTCTTTTGTTTGTAGATGTAGATATGTAAATTTATCAGTCGATTTTGTCTTAGGTTACCTTTATTTCATAGTCCACACAGATAGAATCGAGTACAATTCCTTTTCCTTGATGGGGAGGTATGTAATACTGCTAATTTTGGCGTAAGGATTTCCCTCGTAAGAATCTCTGGCTTTAGATTTAGGCCCATGTTATAAGAATTCACGTAGGCCCTGTTGCGTCATTTTGTGTAATCCTCGGGTGTCGTCTATTACGTGTCATTATCTGTATTGAAATAGACATCCCCACTTGCGTCAGAAAGGCATTAGATGCAATGCATGGAATCCCCCGCCTCTGTTTCTTTTGTTTACAAGGATTAGTGATTTGCCTTGCCCAAGCTATTTTACTGTCAGGTCATAATCATTAGTTACCCTATTTGGAAGTAATGCAAGTTCTCGCGTAACGTAATGTTATAGTCTGTGGTGCAACATTTAGAGAATTCTAGAATATTCCTTTGTTTTAATAATGAGATACTTTTCTGTATAAATAGTGCCCGTATCGTTAGATTCTGAGAACAGCAATGGATTAGAAAGGCTACTGTCGGACGAATTAGTTCTGGGCGCAAGAGGCTTGTGAAAGCTCTTGTTGCCCAAATTTTGTTAGGTGTCATGAGGTTGGCATGCTAAGGCTTCGGAGAAGCCACCAGAATCACTATAGCCTTGGGATTTAGTGTAATATGAGAGTTGAATTTAAAGATCAAGAAACGAGCGCCAAGAATATGTGTATTTTCTGAAGAGTGCCTGTAGCTGCTTCTGCTTCTTTGTCGTCGTAAACATGAAACAGTTTACATTTGGTGTCAGGTGTGGGATTGTTGTGAGATTGTTGTTGGATTCAAGACCGTCGATCTACAACTGTTAGAGGTGCTGGAAACAGACCCCGAATCTTAGCCCGCAAGATGAAAGAAGCAGCGAATTTGGTATGAGCAACGAAAGAAGATAGAACGAGGTAACACGATATTTTTTTGACACGGAAAAGTCAACAGTTTTAAGCTCGGACATTGACGTTTAAAAGAGACATTTTTGCTAAAGGCGACGTATGCTCTGGTGTAACCTGAAGAGAAACGAACACCCTTAACACGCACTATGTTTCTTGGAACCTGCGAGAGAGCGTGGATTTCGAACGAGGAAGGCGACGAACACTTGTCTGAAAGATTAAAGAGCTCGAACACCTTGAACACTCTACTGAAATTCATTGGTTTATTGATGTATCGTGTATGAAGAAGACCATTCATAAAGTTTAATTTGTAGATGTAGATATGTAAATTTATCAGTCGATTTTGTCTTAGGTTACCTTTATTTCATAGTCCACACAGATAGAATCGAGGACAATTCCTTTCTTTGATGGGGAGGTATGTAATACTGCTAATTTTGGCGTAAGGATTTTCCCTCGTAAGAATCTCTGTCTTTAGATTTAGGCCCATGTTATAAGAATTCACGTAGGCCCTATTGCGTCATTTTGTGTAATCCTCGGGTGTCGTCTATTACGTGTCATTATCTGTATTGAAATAGACATCCCCACTTGCGTCAGAAAGGCATTAGATGCAATGCATGGAATCCCCCGCCTCTGTTTCTTTTGTTTACAAGGATTAGTGATTTGCCTTGCCCAAGCTATTTTATTGTCAGGTCAAAATAATTAGTTACCCTATTTGGAAGTAATGCAAGTTCTCGCGTAACGTAATGTTATAGTCTGTGGTGCAACATTTAGAGAATTCTAGAATATTCCTTTGTTTTAATAATGAGATACTTTTCTGTATAAATAGTGCCTGTATCGTTAGATTCTGAGAACAGCAATGGATTAGAAAGGCTACTGTCGGACGAATTAGTTCTGGGCGCAAGAGGCTTGTGAAAGCTCTTGTTGCCCAAATTTTGTTAGGTGTCATGAGGTTGGCATGCTAAGGCTTCGGAGAAGCCACCAGAATCACATTAGTCTTGGGATTTAGTGTAATATGAGAGTTGAATTTAAAGATCAAGAAACGAGCGCCAAGAATATGTGTATTTTCTGAAGAGTGCCTGTAGCTGCTCCTGCTTCTTTGTCGTCGTAAACATGAAACAGTTTACATTTGGTGTCAGGTGTGGGATTGTTGTGAGATTGTTTTTGGATTCAAGACTGTCGATCTACAACTGTTAGAGGTGCTGGAAACAGACCCCGAATCTTAGCCCGCAAGATGAAAGAAGCAGCGAATTTGGTATGAGCAACGAAAGAAGATAGAACGAGGTAACACAATATTTTTTTGACACGGAAAAGTCAACTGTTTTAAGCTCGGACATTGACGTTTAAAAGAGACATTTTTGGTAAAGGCGACGTATACTCTGGTACAACCTGAAGAGAAACGAACACCCTTGACACGCACTATGTTTCTTAGAACTTGTGAGAGAGCGTGGATTTCGAACGAGGAAGGCGACGAACACTTGTCTGAAAGATTAAAGAGCTCGAACACCTTGAACACTCTACTGAAATTCATTGGTTTATTGATGTATCGTGTATGAAGAAGACCATTCATAAAGTTTAATTTGTAGATGTAGATATGTAAATTTATCAGTCGATTTTGTCTTAGGTTACCTTTATTTCATAGTCCACACAGATAGAATCGAGGACAATTCCTTTCTTTGATGGGGAGGTATGTAATACTGCTAATTTTGGCGTAAGGATTTCCCTCGTAAGAATCTCTGTCTTTAGATTTAGGCCCATGTTATAAGAATTCACGTAGGCCCTGTTGCGTCATTTTGTGTAATCCTCGGGTGTCGTCTATTACGTGTCATTATCTGTATTGAAATAGACATCCCCACTTGCGTCAGAAAGGCATTAGATGCAATGCATGGAATCTCCCGCCTCTGTTTCTTTTGTTTACAAGGATTAGTGATTTGCCTTGCCCAAGCTATTTTATTGTCAGGTCAAAATAATTAGTTACCCTATTTGGAAGTAATGCAAGTTCTCGCGTAACGTAATGTTATAGTCTGTGGTGCAACATTTAGAGAATTCTAGAATATTCCTTTGTTTTAATAATGAGATACTTTTCTGTATAAATAGTGCCTGTATCGTTAGATTCTGAGAACAGCAATGGATTAGAAAGGTTACTGTCGGATGAATTAGTTCTGGGCGCAAGAGGCTTGTGAAAGCTCTTGTTGCCCAAATTTTGTTAGGTGTCATGAGGTTGGCATGCTAAGGCTTCGGAGAAGCCACCAGAATCACTATCGCCTTGGGATTTAGTGTAATATGAGAGTTGAATTTAAAGATCAAGAAACGAGCGCCAAGAATATGTGTATTTTCTGAAGGGTGCCTGTAGCTGCTTCTGCTTCTTTGTCGTCGTAAACATGAAACAGTTTACACTCTACTTTATCTCACAACAGGAGCGAGATAAGAAACACATTATTGACAACAATGCTGCGCCCTTTGCCGTGTTTCTCATAGCAACAAATAAGCAAAGAAAGTTACAGCTGGTGATTCCCTGCATTTAATGGAATTTTCGCTCGGTGAACGAGAACTTTGTGCATCTCAGTTTGGGCATCATTTGAAGCAATATTTATACGAATTCTAGTCGAATACACTGCCAGACTCGTACTTAGGGTATTCGTAATAAAAGATACAAGACATAGTGCCATAGGGCCATAGTGCCATTGATTGGTAAAACCCTCAAATTTGTACTGATCTTCAAAAATACAGAAATAGCTCAATTGTTTTTCATCAAAATGCTATCAAAGTGAATTTTTAAGACCAAGAATTTCTTATTTGCTGTTTCTTTATGGCAGATTCTATTTTACTCTACTATGTTTAAACCAAATGCATAAATAGCATGGTATAGCTGCAGTAACTTTAATTCAACCTTTATGATGATCAAAACGAAGTCATTTCAAGAGTGGACATCCTCATATTTTCAATGTGTTTATCATGGTTATCAAACATAGACAGCAATGGTGGAACGATGGTCAGGCCATGGTACATCAGCAATGGTCAAGCCATCATCTAACCATGGTTCAAAATGACTTTGAATTGCATAGACCCAATTTGCATCTAAAAATTGTAGCCTGAGCATAGAAGATGATACTCACTGAATTGGAAAAAAAAAACATTTATATCAATTTTGAAGGCATGGTTTGACCATGGTGAAAACATGGTCAATCAGCGATGGTTAGACCATGGTCATATCATGGTCAATCAGCGATGGTTAGACCATGGTCAGAACATGGTTTGTCATGCATGGTTAAACCATGATCAAAACATGGTCAATCAGCGATGGTTAGACCATGATCAGACCATGGTTTGGGAGTGCTTTCCATTCAACAGATCAATTTTGAGGGACATGGTCAGACCATGGTTGGGCAGTGTGTTCCATTTGACATTCGTGGTCGTGCCATGGTTGAACCATGGCCATTTCATTGCCAAACCATTGCAAGCGATGGTTGTAAAACATGTTCTAACCATGGTGTCACCATTAAAAACCATGGTTGAGCAATGATCATTTCGCAGGGGTATATATTTTGCTTCAGCGACATATGGGAAACGTTAAGTAGTTTGATAGATGCACTGAGCAAGGATGCAAGTTCAATGATGGAGGGTGAAATTGATTTCCGTTCTGACCTGAAAATGAAAGATGCAATCTTTAATAAGATAGCGCATGTAACAGATGATTCAATATCTGAGACATTGACCCAAGAATGCCTTGAGCTTCTTTGCTGCACATGTTCAGTCATGGTGAAAAGTCACCACAAGATAGTGATGAGGTAGTTGGAATTTTTGAGAACAAAGTTTCAAGTGAAAGCAGATTTTTTTTCTGTAATTGAAATGTAATTGAAACAATTGTGCACTGTTTCTAAGTACCAAGCTACCTAAGGAGAACAAAGTTGAACAGCAGACTAACCTACCTTTACCTGTATCTTCCTCCAACAATGAACGTTGTCACTACAGAGGCGAGTTGAAACGTTTCCGTATCAACTCGGCAAATTCATTACGTGACTGAGTAGCCCTCTTAGCTTGATCACTTGATACTCCAAGTAACCCAGAAATCTTTCCCCATGAATCACGGCCAGGTGAATTCCGCGGATCCCGCGGATGCCGCGGATGTACAAAAAAATCCGCCGAATACAAAATCCGCGGAATTCATTTTGGCATAAGGGGAAAATGAATTCCGCGGACTTCGCGGATTTCAACTTGAAACATTGTCTGAAGAGCTTGTAATATCGAGAAAGCAGAAATTTACGAGTTCTTTCTCTGCTTAATGCCGTGGAAGGGTTTTAAAACTCTGCAGCCGTAGGCCTGAGTCACAGAGCGGTGTTGAGTATTGCGTGTCCAGTCTTAGCTTTAAAAGCTAACCAAGGGCAAAAAACATTCTCATTTCAGTATCAAATATTTAAATAATCGCGTCTTATTCTGTAATTGATCTGTATGGTCGCCATAAATCGATATTAAATGCATCGGTACCAAAACTTACAGTACTTAGGATGAGAGTTGGAAAAAATCCGCCAAATACAAAATCCGCGGAATTCATTTTGGCATAAGGGGAAAATGAATTCCGCGGACTTCGCGGATTTCAACTTGAAACATTGTCCGAAGAGCTTATAATATCGAGAAAGCAGTAATTTACGAGTTCTTTCTCTGCTTAATGGCGTGGAATGGTTTTAAAACTCTGCAGCCGTACGCCTGAGTCACAGAGCGGTGTTGAGTATTGCGTGTCGATTCTTAGCTTTAAAAGCTAACCAAGGGCAAAAAACATTCTCATTTCAGTATCAAATGTTTAAATAAATAAATAAAAAAATGAGATTGTTTTTTGCCCTTGGTTAGCTTTTAAAGCTAAGACTGGACACGCAATACTGAACACCGCTCTGTGACTCAGGCCTACGGCTGCAGAGTTTTAAAACCCTTCCACGGCATTAAGCAGAGAAAGAACTCGTAAATTACTGCTTTCTCGATATTATAAGCTCTTGGGACAATGTTTCAAGTTGAAATCCGCTAAGTCCGCGGAATTCATTTTCCCCTTATGCCAAAATGAATTCCGCGGATTTTGTATTCGGCGGATTTTTTTGTACATCCGCGAAATCCGCGGAATTCACCTGGCCATGAATCACGGTAGTATTTCCTCTCTGGTTTGGCAAACAATAATATCTTTGTTATTGCTGTGTTCTCTGCACGACATATGTGACAATATACTTCAGGTATTGACTGTATATGAAATTCCTTAATGGTGTTGTTTTGAGGATGTTCTGAATTTTCTCATTTGTATAAATGAAGGCATAATCTGCTTCCTCGTCATCATCTTCATTCTCAGGAACATGTCTCCTTTTCCATCCACCTTTCACCATGTCCCGTAGGCATTGGTTTCAACAGGATTCAAGTTTTTTGAGCTCTTATTCATTTGGAAGCCAGGCAGCTGTTCCATATGTAAGTCTTGATCTAACACATGATTCTAGGATCTTACGCCTTGTACGGCTAGTGTAATCTGCATAATGCAGGTTGCATAAAGCAGGTTGCAGGTTGTCATTTATGGCCAAGGGCTGTATGGCCGTACGGAGGGGCCGTCTCCTTTATGACTCATCTCGGGGGGGTCGCTATATTTGTTGGTATATGAGAACAAATGTGAGAGTAGAGTTGCCATAGGATTAGCACGTAAATTAGTATATATTGGATCACTTAGTCGATAATGCTCAAGTGCCTCCAACACAGCAAAATGATTAAGTGCCAAAGATGGTTATCATCACAAAAAAATCTTACTGTATGAATGAATGAATGAATGAATAATCTTCAATGAAAGTCAATGGTACGATTACTCCATGGTAAGATCATGGCTCTTGGTATGGTATGATCATCATGACAGCCGAAAAGACTATCACGTGAACACGTCCAACCAAATGACAAACGCACAAAGCACCCTAACCGCGCAAAAGACACGCGGTCGAACCACTGGAACCAATGCACTTATTTTTTTCATAAGAATCTTCCCATACACTCAACTAGCGCATAGCGCATAGTGACCCCCTGAGATGAAAATGTCAGATTCATGAAGGAGACGGCCCCTCTGTACGGCCATACAGCCCTTGGCCATAAATGATAACCTGTAACCTGCTTTATGCAACCTGCAACCTGCATTATGCAACCTGCATTATGCAGATTACACCAGCCGCACCTTGTAGGTATGTTGACCTGCGAATCACATAATACTGATTTAAGCTCGTAAAATTTTCCTATAGCTCTCTCTCTTCTGTGAATTGTAAAACAGTCATTGGGATCGTTTGTTATCACCTGTCCAAGATATGTGAAAGATTGTACATTATCTATCTTCTCTGATCCAATAGTGATAAGAGTATCCCGTTTCGCTAGATCTTCATCATTGAATATTAGCATTAAAAATATTGTAGATAAGTGCAGCAGTAATTACTTTAGAGACAGTATCCTTCTTTATGTGTGAATTATTATTGTTCATGCATAAAATGCAGCCAACTGTGTCTGAAGTATATACCTTACAGGCCAGCTCATGCGTCCTCTGAAAGGCAATCTGTCCCCTTAGATGAATGAAAATAAAACCGATAAAGATCTCTTTTGTATATTTCAGAAGTGTGTGCTAATTCGCTTTATCCAAAGAAGTCAGGGTCATAGAGACTCACTGGTTAATGAATTTAGCTGCAGCGTAAATAAGGTAAATAAAGTAGTAACTACGGTCAGAACAATAGGGGACAGACTGCTTTTAAGCAAGGTGTTTTTTCAAATCATTTTGATTGTTTTAGACAAGTTATTATCCTTGTTGTTTTTAACAGCATCATATGGATTTACTGCCTTTTTTATGAACCAAACAAAACAATATAAACTATTTACATAAATCGACTAACCCATCTCGTCAATTCTTTACTTCAGATACCTAAACTTCAACTTCATCTTAATCAACTTCATCAACTTAATCTTCAACTGACTCACACGTGTGATGACATAAGTATATATGCAAAGCCTGGGAACGAGTGTAAGAGACAATAAGGGTGACGTGACTAGCACATGGAAACCAGCAAGGGACTGGATCGAACAAAAGGGATGGGCTGTATTGTCTCCCAACCAGTCTTCCATTTGCCGTCAGCTCCATATTTTCTCTGTTGTTTAAGTGAATATACTGCAAAAGCTTATCAAATCGGTTTCTTACCATCACAGTTGCTGGGAATAAATTGCTGAAAGCAAAATCCTTGACCCAATACATTTTCAAGCAAGGCGAATTGAGGATACTCGTGAATATGCCAAGTCCGATAAATAGTGTGATTTCATTAGCATTCGTTTCTTGCCATGTTCTGTCTGGTCGCTGTCGTTCTGCTGCAACTTTTTGCCTTGCGTATCGGCTTGTTTCTCTGGGAACATCTTGATAAATTTCTGGTGAAAATTCCAGGTCGAAAAAGTCTGCTTTTCCTTCTCTGCACCATGAATATGCACTGGGCCAGCAATTTCTGCGTCAAACGATAAAATCCCCACTTCAGACAGGTGGATAGTCCATGGCGTAGCTTCCCCTTCTACTTTGTTCCCTTCCTCTCCATCCGCTGCTCCCTCAACCTGTTCTCACTCTTCTCCATCGCTTTAATCTCCTGACGAATATTCCTCAACGTCAATGATCCCTGATTCCTTAGTTGCTCATCTGTGTTTGTTCCTAATTCACAATATTTTGCCCTTTGCCTAAGTCTTATAACATATTGATCAATTGTCTCTGAAGGCATCTGGTTTGTACTACGGAACGGATGTCTTTCATAAGGCATGTTTATTTGAGGTGCAAAATACAGATCTAAGAGAATAACAGCTACTGTAAACGCATTTTATTCTTCTCAGTTTCTCCATCAAAGGTATATTATATATCTTGTATACCCATTCCTTCACAATGAAGTAATAGTGCTTTCTTTTGGGCTACATTCGTTATTCCTTTCCAACGACGAAAAAGTCAAAAGTACGTTTCCATTTCTTCCATCTTGCACCAACCGTTGTGGGGTCTCCACAGTAGTCAAATTGTGAAATTCCACCCAAATCTTTATCAACAGATGTTGCCATGATTCCTCATTACCAATTTGTTATAGTGTTAGTCAGCAAAACTTGGCAATGGGTATCGGTGTCTAACCACTTGTATGATTTGCACAATGTGCTGGGCAGTGCATTTATGAATTCTAGAAAGCACTATTGTACGACAATATGGGACTTCATTTCCTTTTTTGCAATACTTTTGAAGATAATCAATCAGAGCTTTTAACTATTTATTTTGATGTTAACTGGTAGATTGTTTCCGCAAAAAAACTAAATGCTTTAGGAATTGCAAGACATTCGCTCAACAACTAATTCCATCTTTCTGTCCTTCAAAAAATTCTTTGTCAGACAGCAGCTGCAAGCTCCTCACTTGTACCTCTTCTTTGCAAATAACGCACCCAAACATAGTCATAAACTTTGTAAATAAATTGAGGAGCTCTGTTTGCGCACTATTTCAAGTTGAAATATTGTATCTCTGTAGCAGCCAGGTACATAACGCGGACCACGTGGCTGTCTGAGGCAATAGTCCACATTGTAGGCTTTCAAACAGCCCTAAACCGCAGACCATATGTCGGGTTGTAAAGTCCATCTGTTTTGTTTCGTCATAAGGCAAAACCTAAACCGCTGACTTAAAGTCTGTGAATATAGAATGTCTGCACTCTTGCTTTTCCAATATGGAAAAACCTATTTTGAGGACTTCATGTCCATAGATTTGGAAGTCCGTGTTTTGGGTTTATAACAAAGCAAAACCTAAACTGCGGAATTTAGAGTCCGCGGATACAAAATGCCTATGTTGTTTATGGTATTTGATATAAAAATTTATGGTAGTGATGGTGAAGTAAACGTCAGCGATTCATTGAAATGCTGCATCCCTGAAGGAAATCATATGTTGTGTGACTTGTGCATGAAAGGGAATATCGAGTCAAAGCTTCTCAAGCTCAAGGTGGACAAGCAATGCACAAAAGAATACCATAAAATATCTTCGGCCGTGAAATTGGTGATAAAAATAGCCCAGGATCGTTGACTCCGGGGGGCCAGAGGACGTACATGCAAAACTCCCAAGTCTAAAAGATGTTTGGTTAAAATGCCATCCTAGAGGAGAAGCATTTTATGGATACTTTGAATTCCACAAGAAAGAGTTGATTAATTATTGTATGACAGTTATTAATTTTGGTGAAAGTAGAGTGTTATTTTGACAACTGTGAATTTTAACAGATCCTAGAGGCCCAAACGCCAATCAATACAACTTGCAAGCCAAGCAAAAGAAGCGGAAAGAAAGATAAGTCCCAAAACAAATCCACCAATGTTTGACGGAGCGATAGGTGCTTTAATCAAAGGATAACGTGGACCTTATTCAGTGGTGTAACGCAGTTTAGGCTACCTTAGTTCAAGAACTAAGGGCCCCAGATCAAAAGGAGTCCCCATCAGATTTTTTGTATTTTATGCTTTTGGCCATACTGTGCTAAAAGTCTGGTAACACAACACTAGATTTTCATTCCATTTTCGTTCATTCTCTATAATTTGTCTCAAAAACTTTATTCTTGTGAGCAAGAGCACCTAGTAAGATACTGTGACATTGCATTATGTTTACTAAAATTCTTTTTAAAACTATTGTGTTTATTCGCATGGATAACTTTGAGGTATAAAGGGAGAACACTTAGTATGCACTCAATTTGCTGCACCTATTGCACTAATACTATCAGCAGAAGCTAAAAACATAGTTTTCAACCCAAAGAACCTGCCTTGGGGGATATTTTTGGTAACATGTTTGTGTTTTCAAAGTAATCTTCACCAAACAGCACAACAGTACCGTCCGAACCTTTGAATATTGCTGTGTTTCTTTAAAACAGATTCAGATATCATATAATTCCATACTGATGAACAACAATTTGATATGTAAACTACTTAGCTTTTTGAAACACGCAATTCATATAAATGTGCTAAATTTACTGTTGATTTTTCCAATGTAAAAACTTTCTTTTCAACATAGCGTGGATTTTTGGAGGTTTAAAGGGCATGGTTTCGAAAATTTACCCTTACCCACCAACCTGAACCCCCTTCCAGCATAAGGGCCCCATCTTACTAAACTCCTACGGGCCCCAAGTGTCTCTGTTACGCCACTGACCTTATTGCAAAGACTATCGTTCAAGTATTCAAAGTTTTGAGAGAGCAATCATATCAGTCCAATATGCAATACACCCATATCACATTTGATGTAGGAACGGTGCCGTTCAATTGAAAGATCGCAATGTTCGAAGCCTCCAAGAGCTTAAGAAACTCCTTTCAAGCAAAGTGAGAGAACTTCGAGGGGCCGAGGAGTCATCTGAGTCTCGCAAAACAAGTTGAGTATGATTTCCTAAACGAACCACAAATGTACACACGCCACACGCTCCTTCGCATGCAATTCATGCGCCTTCGTATTCGTTGGTTCTGGCTAGCTGTCGCACTGAAAACCCTTCTTTCCAGTGGCGGACTGGCTCTGACTTTTGCACCGGCCATGAACGAGTTAAGGGGGCCCTAATTGGGTGTGGCCTCGATGATGAGCGTGTGGTCAGGGGCAAAATTCGTCGCAATTCCTCGATTCCTTACCAATAGCCAAGCTAAACTCACTTTCTTTGAAAATGAGGCATATATCTCACGATATATTTTCTTATGGCATGATTAAAATCTTTACATTGTCCCTACATTATAAAAGAATTTTGCCTTTTTTGTATTGTGGGCCAGACGATCTGTAATGTTTTCGTTTCTCAGACTGTTGAGGAACCCTTTCCTGACCCCCCCCCCCAGCAGTGTGGTTAGGGCAAATAAACTGATGGAGCATCAAAATGAGGGGTCTGGGGGCAAAGTCCCCAGGAAAATTTCTGAGGACACGTCCTCTACTTTGGCTTAGAACGCTTCTCCCAATCCCAGGTTTGCCGATGCTAAAATTGAATATTTGATCATTTGTAACAGTAGTTTTATGAATAAGCATCCACAGGGAAATTTTTTGAGTAAACAGCTGTCCTTTGGCTTAGAATGCCTATCGCCATCCCATCTTACCAGAGCAGAATTGGAAACTTTGAAATTCTCAAAATTATTTTTGCAGTTTTCTATCAATGAACACTCTCATGAAAATTATCGGGCAAAAGCTTTCAGTTTTTCACAATCCAAGTTTTGGGTGCCCCCAAAGTGGAGCAGTTGACAAAGTGCGTCCCGGAAATTTTTTGAAACTTGCAGCCTTTACTTTGGCTTAGAGTGACTCTCCCAGTCATTTCTTTACCCTACACTACCTATAACAACTATTTTCTGTGAAGGAATCTCGAGAACCATCTTTTTGGCAGAAGTGGAGGCGGCCTTTACTTTTTCTGCAACGGTGCTCCCTTCTTCGCCATCCGTATCTTCGCTCTCGACTGTATTCATTTCTTTGAGTAAGTTCAATAACACTGAAGGATTCAAATGTGAAATGAGATGTCCATTATTCAAACATTCAATTCTACCAAAAATTTCCTTAATTTTGCAAAAGGGGCCCTTTTCCAGGAAAAAGGGGGCCCTTTTTGCAAGGTTTTGAGGGGGGCCAGTCCGCCACTGCTTCTTTCCCCTGTTTCGAAATTACGCCGAGTAAATTGTTTGTAAGTAACTCTTTCTAAGAGACTAAACGCACCGATGGCGAGATGACAATTAGCAAGAAATTAGGAAACTCCAAAGACTTTGTTGAAGTAGCTTTTTCCACTTTGTTGAAAGAAGTTATTTCCTCTTTTCACTTGCTTGCCTGAGTCCAAGACATTTATTGAAGGTCAAGGGGATCCTGCCGATCTAAAGAATGTTCGTGAAAACGATTTCAAGAGGAACCTTCAAAATTCTCTTTTACATAAGTATTATTCCGTTTTGATTATGGTTTCAAAGAACACTTTACGTCATGCTTATTCACTTTGGTGTCCTGTCACCCACTCTAAAAGCTGACCGTTCCAAGGGTCAAAAGTGAAGAATAATGTTGAACAGTTTGCGGTCCACATATTTGTAAATAACGTATCAAAGAATGTGACTCCCTCGATTGAGTACGAAGGCGCATGAATTGTATGCGAAGGAGCGTGTGGCGTATGTACATTTGTGGTTTGTTTAGGAAATCATACTCAACTTGTTTTGCGAGACTCAGATGACTGCTCGACCCTTCGAAGTTCTCTCACTTTGCTTGAAAGGAGTTTCTTAAGCTCTTGGAGGCTTCAAACATTGCGATCTTTCGATTTGATGTAGGGGCAGCTATGAAAGCATAACATATTATTTGGTATAATCCAGCCATCTGGTCATATATAATTGTACATCTTGGAGATGTTCCTGCAATGATGGCCTTTTTTGGTGTCATTGGAGCATTTGTTGTGGGACGTGGATTTGGAGAGATCCTATTCCAAGCAGGACTTTGCAGTTCTGGAAGTATTAAAGGCTCGATTTTGGGTAAACATTACAATCAATGTTGGCTCCTACACGAGGCGTTTTCAGAGGCGCTTGAAAGGTTATTGCTACAGCAGTACGTTCCAGAAATTCCAGCCATCGTCAAAGAGTTTGCACGGGAGCAACCAGCATTTACCGATGTCTTGCCATTACTCAAAGATAAGTTAGTTGCCGAGTATGAAATATTCTACAACGAACAGAAAAGGAAATGCTTAGACGGAGATTTTGGCAAGACCCCTCAGTTTTGGGCAATGTATACGAAGCTCGTTGAAAGACAGCAGATGCTCCATTATGGCATCAATGTAAATGATTTTGATCTTCGTCTTCTAATGCGGCAGCAATCCTTGCTGTTATGCTTTGCAACGAATAGAGTTCATTACTCTAGATATGACTAGATTATGTCAAGTCCCTTGAACACCTAGACAGCACCCATCCAGGGGCCAGAGCTGAAATGGAAAGTGTTGGTTTATCTGTCAGACGAGGCAACCATGGTATATGCCAAGCTATTGATTTGGATGGTGAGCAGTGTTACATGAAGAATCCAAAAATGGCAGGTAAATTGAAGTTTGTTGCAAGCAATTATTTTGCAGTCGATAATAGGTCATTTTCAAATCCCTACCATTTCCAGCGGTACTCAAAACACAACAGAAATTCAAGTCCTCTTGCTGAGGGCAACTGACATCTTCAGGAACATACTAAAGTCTAAGGGCCCCATATGAGGAAAATCATCCCAGCTTCCAGGCTATCAGCTGGGATGAAATATGTGTGTGTTTATATGTAAAATTTCATCTCACCTTCCAGCATTTTCATTCCAAGCTCAGCTCATGATTTAAATGATTTCAGACAATAACAATCCCTTTTCATCCCACCTTCCAGCGTTGATATGGAACATTTTTATCCCACTTCAATGAGATCCCACCTCTCTTAAGCCTGGTTTCCATTAAATCGCAAAGTGTCCCAAGTGTCGCAGAATTTTGGTTCTGCAACACATTGCCACGAATGGAAACTGCTGTACTAAAACGCTGCGACACTCTGCGACACTATACGATCAATGGAAACACCTGTCCTAAAGTTCTGCGACCAATTGCGATCCCAGAACAAAAGAGTCCTGTGATGTTGATCTGTTTCCAAAATTCCTGCCTTATTGTCCTTGAAACATGGCACCAAAATTCTGCAACACTTTGCGACCAATGGAAACATCCTGTCGCAGAGAGTTGGAGAGTTCAGCAAACCAAAATTCTGTGAAACTTGCGACACTTTGCGATTTAATGGAAACCAGACTTTAGAGCAAGATGAAAATTACAAGGGATCGCATAGAAGGGTGGGATCTCACCTCTCAGCTCACAGGCTGTGGAAGGTGGGATGATGTTCCTCATATAAACAGGCCCCAAGATGACAATAGTCCAGGAGTGTATAAAGCATGGCAGCAACATGCTTGCAACAACCACCCTATCTTGCTTTGCAGCTACATTTAGCACAATTTATCTCTCTAATTTTGTGTTCAAGATGCACATAAACATCATGCTTATGACTTTTAATCGCCGTAAAAACCTTTGACTTCACCAAAAATAATTCCAGTGTGCCCTCAGAAACGTTTGGTTTCACCATTACGTTGGATACATAGCTTCTACCCTTGCAACTTCTTACGGTCGGCTTTTGGGACCGTATTGTCAGGCTTGGTTAAACTGTTTTCAATGAGTTTTTCATTCAACTGTACATCGGAGAATTTTGGCATGTTCTTTAAACTGTATTTTACCAGGACCAAGTTGGTTAGGCCTAGCATCAGTGCCTTCCGCTTCTCCATCGTGTTTCTCTGCCTGCGTGTCAATTTCTCCAGCCTTATCACGTTCCAATTTGCTTCCAGTACCCATGCACAAGTTTTGAAAAAATCTAGGATCAGGTTGAAGAGACAGAACTTGAGATGTTTCATTGAAATTGTGTTTCATTGTCATACTTGCAAGCATAATTTGTAGTAATGTACATAGTAACACACAGGGCATTGTTCGACAGTTTCCTTTCTTATCTTCTTTTCCAATGCTTGCTTCCTTAATTATCTGCTAGAGTTTCAATTGGGTTCAATTCTGGCGATTGAGATGGGATTATGAATAAATTTGCTCTGGCAGCACGATATGCATCCAAGGCCTTTATGCAATTCTGATGCGGACAGCCATCTGGCTTTGTCTGCCATGAATGATTCAGTAAAGTTTACAGGGCTAACTAGAATCATGTTTCTATGGGCCAGCTTATATGAGGAAAAACACCTCACATGCAAGACTGATAGGCGAGGTAAATTTCAGCCACTGTTTATACGAGATTTTACCTCGCCTGTCAGCGCCAGGGCTGAGAGCCAAGGTGGAGTAAAGTCTCTCATCTGTGAAATCAGAACGAATTAACCAAAATAAATCAATTAAAAAGCCAATACACCTCACCATACTGGTCGTTTTTTGTTTAAATGGAAAAATTTCACCTTGCCCAGGTGAGATTCCACCGGGAAGTAAAAAAAATGGAATTCTACATGAAGGAGGAATCTCGCGTGTCAGCCCCGGGTCTGGCAGGTGAGGTTTTTTTCCCCATATAGACTGGCCCTAAATTTACCACGTCCATTTACAAGCTGATCTCTCATGCTTGAGTCACATACCAATTGCTTTATGTTGTTTAATTACAAAACCTTAAGCTTAATTCCAACCAACTTTTGCTGCATCCTGGCAAACGATCATTTTGCAGCGCCTTTTCAACTTCTGTCAGGCAAGAGATGTTCTCTCTTTTTACCTTGGTTGGTGTCTCCTTCATAAACTATGCTTTATTGATAAGCTCTCTCAAATGCTTTTCTAGAGGTGAAAACAAAATCCTACAATGTCAGTTTCCCTTCTTTTTTCCTTCCTTAATTGCTTGATTTTCTCTGGACCTTTCATTGTCTTTGGTGCATAAAATTTCACTGCCATGAAGGCAATATCCTGTTGTGGCTTTATTCTTTAATCTTATCTGCAAAAAGTTGGATTTGTGGGTCTCTTTGGTCCGTCCGAAAGTCGCATCATTGGTTGTGTCAGTTTCCATAGCATCTCCCCAAATGATGGTTGGTTTAGAGGTCATTCTAAAATCAGATCAGTGTCTAATGTCATATGGACTCGATGAGATATTGAAAACTTGAGGATAGTCCCTAAAATACGAGGCACATTGAATGTCAGGGCTTATCTTGTCTGCCTGCTTATTTTAGCACTATGTCTAGAAAATACCCACTACCCTTGATCTTAGCCAAAAGGTCCAAAAGGCTTTGAAGTGTTCACTAAAGAACTGCATGCCATGTGAGAAGGTAAGAAGAAAATTGCTTGCGGCATGTGCAGGAAGGATTGAAAAGCCATGCATTACCATTTGCTTGCTATCATTCATCATCTTACTGCAATTACATTTAATAAAGAACTATTTTAGAAAAACTGCCTGCAAAATACTGCTTTGGAAAAAGCTGCCTGGGAGCTATGTGGAATATCAACAACAGCACAAATGTCATAGAAAAAATCATGACCTGCAATATGATATTAATTCAGCTCAACAATGCTGTATTTCCGAAAGGTTTTGATGTATCTAGGAAAGGACTTCAAAAGCTTCCTGAACTTGTGAAACTGTGACTAAGAAAATCTTGTTGCACAGGTTTTTCACCAACACCATACTTCCAGTTGCCTGAGCTATTGCTCCTGCTTGGACACAAATTTTGCCCCATCCCTACATTCGATGGAAAATACTGGTACAACTCACCAAATGGTCTATGAACATCATTGATGTGCCTACTTTTCCTTTGAAAGCATCTAAATTGCTAAATCCATTAGATGACGGACTTGAGTGGACAACAAGCTCGTTTAATTTTGAAGCAAAATCTTTTGCTTGGTATTGGCCATCACAGGATGTCCCTTGCAAATACGCACTAAGGTGATTCTTCTCCAGGGCATAACATCCTCAATCAAATCGTATGTTGGACTTTGCCAGCTCGGCTGCATTGGAACCAGATACTGCATTTGATGCCTCTTCGTTCTCATTATAATCTTGACTTGACATTATCCTCGCTGCCAATTTCACTACCAATTTCACTGCTAATTTCACTGCCAGTTTCATTGTCAGCAATTTCGACATTATCAAGCTTACTTTTCTTTACTATTTCACGTACAGGTTCGTGGTCACCCTCTCATCTTGAGTCTGTAGCGGCAGTTTCTCAATTTCTGATGAGCGATATCCAAGTTCCTCCAAAAGGCAACAGTTTTTTAGAAACCACCAAATCAGCCTTGCTGCTAGACCGATGTGATATTTCTCTCAACCACAAATTTGTTTGTCAACATCAAATCGTGAATCCGGATGGTAGAGAAATCCTAAAAATTTTTGGGAAGCCTGCATAATTGTTTCAACTTGATAAGCATAAAGAAGAGGTTGGAAAGCCTTACAATCACATAACATTATTTCTAGTGGAGAGAGATTAATTAGAAATTTCTAGTGACAAAGAATCTTCATCAAAGCAGGCAGATCTGGAGACTTGCACTGAATCATCCATGCAAAGTTGCACAATAGGATCTAAAGATGATTAATCCCCTTCAGAAATCTTCACAACCTATCTACATTGTTTAACACTGTCCTCCCAAGATAACAGACCTATAACAGGTAACATGGGCTAGCAGTGCATCAGCCCAGTGTTAACTGTTGGCAAGCGCATTTACGGTCGGTGATTGGCAAGAAAAGCCATATTTTCCTCTGGGCCAGCACACCTGTCCACAGCCATGAAAAACTGCAGAGAACATAACTACTAAACAAACCAAAAACTCAAAAACGAAGAAAGAACGAAAAACAACTAAATATTGGGGAAGGAAGGGAGGGGCAAACAAATCTCCTCAAATGGCTAGGCCAACATGCATAAGTGACTCAGCCAGGCACGAGGCTACTTCCACCCCCCCCCCCACAGTGATCCAGAATGCAAAAATAAAGGAAGAAAATACAAATTATCGCAAAAATTAAACTTAATCAAAACTGTCGTAATGATACATGGTCTTAAAGAGGATATTTTAAGGATTAAAACAAAGCAAACAGTAGACTTTTATGACTTCTGAGTCCGGAGATATTCGTTTCCAAAGTTGGATGAAATTGACATTGTCTACTTTTCATGTAATTTTTGGTAGATTTCTACAGTAAGCTCATTACAACAACAAATTCATTTACTAATATCTTTGCCCAGGGTTATCCGATTTTAGCTCTGTTGGTTTTAATTGATAGAACTACTTATCACCTTGCAAGGGAGTTGCTCGTTGCTTCAACTGGATCCCAAATTTTTGTTTTCGTGTTCTTTTTCCTAAATGCACTTATTTTCCTGAAAAAGACACACACAAAAATGCGTTATTTGAGATTAAAAGTACAAAATAAAAAAATTGAGGCCGAATATTTCTACCAAACCTAGATTTTATCACAGCAGCACATTTCGGCAGATAATCTGCCAAAGCAATCACTCAGGATCGTGCAGGGAAAAAAGTTATTTTATTTTGAAAGTGGCCACTACTACCTTATTGCTATTTTGAGCCCCCATTATTTTCATGTGCACCTTCAGACAAACGCAAATCATGTACCTCATGCTTAAGATATATCATTCTGAAGTTTATTGCAATCCCATGCAAAGAAAAGTCTGAAAGATAAGGTTTGAGATCAAAGGAAACATTAAATGGTAAATGAATACACTAAATTTTTAAAAATCAAGCATTTTTGAAATATTTTGTTTAAAGCATCATTAGGCATTAAAATATATGGTGCAATGACACTTATCATGATACCCAACACCAATTGGAGCAGGAACCACGTTTCCTACACCCAACTCTAAATTAGAAATAACCTTGCCTGGTGACCAAGTGGAAAACAGCTGACCTGCAACAAGAAATGGTCCAGAAAAAAGCTACATTCCCCTATCTCTTGAAGTCTAGTCCATTTACCAGATGAAGAGAGGCAAGAGATGTGAAAGAGAGTGATATTGTCCCTGACAACAATATGTTTGCAATGTCTTACTTCAGTTTGGTGGTGTAGGGAGCTGGAAAGTTGGTAAAGCTGACGTGAAAATGGAAAATAAACGCACAAAACAATTGTCAGTTCGCAGAAGGAAGAGAAGATCCACTGGGATCAATTTACAGCAGCAAAGGTGGACATTGAAGCCTTAAAGAAGAATTTTGAAAGTAATGACAGTGATTTCTTAGAAGGCCCAGAAGATAAACTTAGGCCCCTGCCTAATGACAACATAGTTGAGTAGGGTGACGCTACGCCAAAAGCAAAAGCTAACTGCTTCTTATGGAAAATTGACTATTGATTCAAGCTCCGCGTTTTAGTAAGTATGGGATGTAAATAGAAATTTGGTAATTTGGACTGCACCATCATCACTGTATAAGGAGATTAATGGACCTGCAACTACGATGCCCAAAGTCTGTCACTTGTAAATATTGAAAAACTTGACATGAAGGGACACTGTACTTTTCTCGTGTTCTGTTACTTGATTGATGTTTGATATAAAAAGAAAGGGGCCCTAGAAAGTAATGTCAGCAGTTTTAGCCTTCTTTTTTCAGATTTATTGGACTGATCTTTCTCTTTGTTATAGTTATGTGTAGTTTTATGTCTTCTTTCAATTTTTTCTTTATCTAAATGGCCAAGCGATGTAGGTAGACATAGTTCTTTGCTCCCTGTGGTCTTTTCCTAGTAGTAGAGAAGAGTAGCTTATAAGTATAGTAATTAAGTATAGATGTTTTGTAAAGTTTTAGCAGAATGTATAAAAAATTGATTAACTAAATCCATATATAATGCATTATCCACTAATGTGTCGAGAGGTACAAGGAAAGGAAAGCTGGGAGGAAAGTGAAAGCTCTTCATGGTTGTGCAATTACATCAAACCCAGTCCCATCAAATCAACGCACATCAGATCAGTTACCACCATCTTCAGGAGAGCTCTTAAGTGAATTAGCTTCATCTCCAGCACCCCAAGCTTTGAGTACATCAGCAGCTGAACAAGAATCTCCAAGCACATCATCTTTTCAAAGTCAACAGCAGCAGTCTATATCATCTAGTAACTTATAAAAAGTTCAACACCAACATGAGGAAACTGCTCTATCTGAAAATATGCCAAATGTTTTCTCACAACTGTCAGTTCTTGAACAAAAGGCATTTGGAGATATCTATCAAGGTCCAGGTGGAGAAGTAGTATTGCCTCCAGGAATGCTAGAATCAATCGTTGCCAAGTAATCTCCATTCTACCATTTGCACATGAATTGAAAATGTTAAAAGATCAAAAGTCATTTCAATCATCTGGCACAATTTATATTCTACAAGACTTTCGCCAGTTTCACATACACTCTTTTTTTATAAGAATATTGTTTATAAGAATATTCAGGCTCAGAATCATACAAATTTTAAGAATATTATAAGAATATTGCTCAGCCTCAGCTGGCATATTTGTGTCTCATTTTCCAGCAGTTGCCTGTTTTGCGATGTTCATAACATTGTTATTGTTACAATTGCTAAAATTTGTCTTTCGTCATAATGATATGACACTTGTTTAAATTATGTTCCCTTGAAACCATACCAGATTTGAAAAAATAAGAATACTTTCAGAATATGTTAAGGCTCAAAACGAAAAATTACTTAAGAATATTGAGGCTGGAAAAAAATTATAGTATTCTTATAAAAAAGGAGTGTAGACTCTGTATAGAACTTGCATAGAGCTTGAAAAGTTGACAATGAACATAATATACACACTTTGCTATGGACTGAGCCCAAAATGTGACCTCTTATCAAAGGACTTCAGTGCTTTCTTGCTGTCTGAAAACCTTAACAGGCCTGCTCTCAACACAGCAAGGAAACTTCACTTGTACAAGTGAAATAGATAGGGTATGCAAGGCTCCTTCCATTGCTGCCTATGTAATCAACGTTGATAAAGTCATCACTAGAGCAATAAGAGAGGGACATTTCATCATTGTCATCCTAGCCTGCGTGCAGACTCTACTGATTCCCTGAAGAGAAGTGAGGTTCCTCCTCCAGTAGAGTCTGCGCATCAGCGACGGAAAGCCTGTCTGCGGTCACGTGCGGTTCCTCGGCTCGAGGAACCAAATCTCATTGGTAGAGAGCGATTCTATTGTTATCTCGCAATTCATGATGGCGCAACAGGAACAACAACATGGCAGGAGTGGGATGAAGAACGTTTCCAGGAAGCATGGAAGCTTGCATGCTGTACTTTGAATGTCGACAGATTTAACAACGAACAAAAGAATGCACTGTAATTTTATTTCAAAGATTTTAAAGACTTATGTTTCAGCTGTGGCTATATTCCGTGGACAGGAGCACTGTACAACCCTTCTTAGATGTCTTTAAGAACAGACTCTTCCTCCTCACACCTGAATCGATGTTGTCTTCCCAACAAAATGGAGCAACTATTTAGGCCTACTGATAATTACTTTGCTGATAACTGTGTCGGAGTTGCTGTTTATGAAGCCCATTGCATAACACTATGGTAAGTTTTTCATGGTGCAAAAAATTAAATTCTCGTTGGGGGAACACCATGGAATACTGGTGCATAGAGGGGGGACATGCCTCTAAGCAAAATGGACCATCTTCAACATCATTTTTGATACAGACAGTAGGTTTAGGTTAGGGTTTTGCCAAAATGATACAGAAATTTAATGCTTCAAATTTAATAAATGGTAGCCAAATCCATGATATGAAAAGTTATTGTGGTGCATTCATTTTTTGAAATTAACTTTGAAAATATGGGTTGTTTGTGCAGTGGTTGGGGGGGGGGGGTGGCAACCCCCTACTCAAAAGAATCCTTGTAGTGCCCTCTTCATTAGACAAAACAGGGTGGATGCAGATTCTTGCAATATTATTATTATTATTTCATTATGATAATTATTATTTGCAGATTCTTGCAATGTTTAACCCCTTGAATACCATATTATCAAGCCCTGGAAAATCAATACAGTGTGCTGCCATTGAAATAAGTTTTGAATCATTGCCTGTTGAATGATGTCAGACAGTGTTCTTTATCCCTAGGATTGGATCAGCCGTATTAGATAACCCTGGAATCCATACATTCTAGAATCTGAACTTCTGACACTAACTGTGTTTGATGTAAAATTAAATGGCCATTCTAAAACATGAATTTGGGAAATAAAGATTTTCTTATTAATTCACGTAAGACAATGTTTGATAAGAAATGCTCATAATAGATCATTTATTTAGTAAAATTAGAGATGAGTCTTACTCCCTGTGAAAATTTGTTAGATTTCTAAATAAATGTTTTATTCTCAAGGTGGATTTAAATTAAGTGCAAACATCTTTCAAAATACAGTACAGTAGTTCTTGAGGTAACAAAATATTCTTTTGCAGGGGGTCATCAAGGTCTAACATGGATCACTCCAGGATTTGGTATGGATCAATTGGGGAGTTAAGATCTTTGCTACCAAGAGATACACAGTTTTCAGGGTTCACAGCAACTGCTACAAAAGTTACAAAACTGAAAATCTTTGAGGCCTTGTGTTGGCAGAAACACACACATCTTGGAGTTTTCACCTGGGAAGGAGAATTTTAAATTTTGCGTTGACTTATGTCCATAATGATATGTTATTCAAAAAATGTTCTACCCACTTATAACTGAGTTGCAAGTCAAAAATAAGGACAGAAAAGATTTATTTGCAAAACCCAAAACCCAGCAGCTGTCATATGGAGGACATTTGAAGAAAGCCTTGGTCCAGATTTTTATGCATTGAAACTCAAGATCCCACAGAAAAGGTCAGTAGACATGTTTCATGCAGGAACACCGAACAGATCAAAAGTGCATTGAAATGTACTGTGGCTTTTGGAATGGGTATGAATTGCAAAAGGTGTCTGTAGAATATTGCATTTAGGGCTATCAAAATCCATTGAATCCTACATACAAGAATGTGGTAGGACGCGAAGAGATGGTTCTAAAAGCCGCTGCTTCCTGCTATACAATGGATTTTTGCAATCAAATTGTGCAGGGGACATCAGAGAATATGTGACATCAAGCAAATGCCGCAGAGAGATGATTTCAAACAATCTTTCTGAAAACAATGATGCAATGGGTGTAATACGAGGCTGCAAGTGCTGTGACATTTGTGCTGAAAATTTTAATAATGACTGTAAAGCAGATCCATGCACTGTATCCTATTATCCTTTTATTCAGGAAAATTCTGAAGGGTGTGAACATATAGTAAAAACACAAGAGATATCAAATGAACAAATGAAACAACTTTCCAAATATTTACAGGAATACAAAGTTATGAGCACATTATCTATTTTGTCCAATGTGAATATCAACTATGGAGATTTTCATATCAACCAAGTGTTGAAGCATGCTGACAAAACATTTAACTGTGAAACTCTGAGAAAGCATGCGGAGATCTGGAAATTTTTACCCATGGAATCAAAATTTTGGAGATCTTGAGTTCAATCTTTCCAGACATCCTTGTTCAGATTTGGATCATTCATTTTTGGTGGAAGAAAATGAAGACAATGCATGACAAGACATTGTTGATGATTCTCACTGCAAAAAATAGCAAAATTTCCCTATATTTTCTGCATGGAAATTTAAGGGAAACGGACAAGTTTATCTGGGAAATTGAAGGGAAACAGACATTTCCATTTCCCGCTTGGGAAATTATGAAGAAAGTGTCCGTTTCCCCAAAATTTCCCCATGAAAAAACGTAGTGAAATTTGGTCATTTTTTGCAGTGTCTGAATTGGATGCTCTTAATTACGCAAGTCAACATCAAAATATGGACACAGCATTTAGTGCCACTCTTTGTTCAGAAAAACTCATCTTCTAGAGAATCAAATAAATATATCTGAACTCCAACAGTGTTGGAACGTTCAAACTGATACATTGAAATGGAATGAATGATTGATACAGTAATTTCTTATTACTATAAGATCTGTTCATACTGTATTATGACAAGAGCCCTCATTTACCGTTAAAGCTATATATTAAGCCCGCAAAAGCTTTTTGGAACCTTTTATTTCGTATTGCCCAAAATGAACATCGGTCATACTCGCATAATTCAGATTTCGTCAGACCGAGAGAAATAATTTGACTTAATCCAAGCAAATCTGGCTAACCTGTCATATTTTAACTCATCATATTTTGTCCAATTTAGGGATTTTAATTCAGTCCAATCTGGGACTGATACTTTTTCTTGAGCTTCTGAAAATGCAAGACTGATTTATCCGAGTTTGACTGGTAACATTTTGAAAGTAAAACAAACAAATGCAAGTTGGTGTTGAGCCCAAAACATATAAAAATTATGCTTTTAATTGTTTTAGTTCTCTGAGAGAAAATTTTCAAAAGCATTTGTGTTTTAAATACATGGAGGGGGCCTTACAATGAGAGGGGGTCTCAATTAGGTTTGGGAATAGGTGTGAGGGGCTTATTAGAGAGGGGCCTTGATAAATAGTAATGGCCACATGCACAAATTTTCTCCTGTAAGAAACTCCAGTACTGGGAAAAGATAACTTTATAACATATTTTGACTTTATCTTCATTTGTTTAATGTCTAAATATTGGAAGCCCTCAAAACACATTGTTTTGAAAAGTTCGCAAGGGCACAGGTAGTGAACATGAAGTTTGTTAGGAAACTTTTCAGAAATTCGTAAGAAAGTAAGAATAATCAAAATCTGATCATTAAGAAACTTTCAGTACTGGCCCAAATTCTTAATTTCTCATAAAAATAATTTAATAAAAAATAAATCTTATAAAAAAATGCACTCAGCGTTTTACACTGTAGTGGACATGTGGGATGAGGCCATAGAGCTGCAACCACTAGTTGATATGCTTTTTAACGGTTTACTGTAAATAATGAATCTGAATTTTTTTCTTGCCTGTTTCAACCCATAACATGTATAGAAGTCATGAACATCAAAGTCGTCTAAAATGGCTGGATTTTGCCTTGTATGTGCTTTGTATTGTCTACCTTTGTTATTAGTACATAAATGTTTCTTTACTTTACTTGCAAGTTCCTAAACAACTTCTTGAGGTCATTTTTGATTGATGCTTTAGTGTTTTCCTGATCTTCTTAATACTGCACTCTCTGCAGGCCTTCTGAGAGTGGCTAAGCACAGTTTCGTAATGTTGTTGAAATGTTCTAGCAGGCTATACGTGCATCACACGGGCGGGGTGATAAACTTGATTGGGCCAGGTCAAAAACTCGGATTTCATTCGTGACTCCAAGAGAATATCTGACTTCATTCGTAACTTCAAAGTTTCCTCAGTAATTTTCAATGCCATCGCTTCAGTTGCGTCAAACATTATTGTTTGGTTTGCAAATGTATTTCATTTTAGGCCTCGCCAACGCCAACCTCTCTATTTTTATCGACTCATGAAAACTTTTAATGCTTTCCTCATAATCAACTTTCCTGGAATTAAGCTAAAGTCGTGCTTTGTTACTATTTCGATTCTGCAAATTCTGCACAATGTTCTTTCCAACTCCATTTTGCATAAAATCTTTAACCACCGTCAAGCGATCGTGCAGCGTGGCGGCCATATTGAATATACAACAGACGGCAACATCCGGGAACATCAGAATGTAAAATGCTGATGTCAGCAGACAGGCTCTCCGTCGCTGATGCGCAGACTCTACTGGAGGAGGAACCTCACTTTTCTTCAGGGAATCAGTAGAGTCTGCACGCAGGCTACTAAGTCACTTGCTCTAAGCATGGCTTCCAGGCAGATGACAAGATCATACAAGCTTGCAAAGATTCTGAATGTATTTGGACATTGCACAAGCCATATAGCCATACTTACACATGAAACTGATTTGGCCAAATTGTCAATGGAATCTGAGACTGCCATTCCAAAGGAAATAGATCCTAACAAAAACACATGCTTTGTTTTTGATAATGATGATTTTAATGAAGAGGCAAGAGTGAAAACTCATATTGTTGAAGAAATAACTATTCAGAAAGAGGATTTTCCAATGGTAAAAGATTGTAATGAAAAGTGGACAAATGGAAGCAGGTGGCTAGGACCCATATCAACGCAGATGATCCCATACTTATTAGGGGGAAAAGTAACCACAACTGTCAGAGATGGCTAAGAATATTAGCATGGAAGATGTTTCTACGGAGTAACAACTTCCAACAAGATTAGATCTAGCATAAATCCTGATGAAATCACACCTTGCAGATCAACAATTGCTTATTGATTGGGCTGGCTTTAATGTTCTGCTCATGAGTTCAGTAATTCTACTGACCTCAAAAGATGAAGAACGATGATATTGAAAACAATGGTGCTACGTCACAAGCATCAATTACATGTATTGTTCTCTATTTTTTTAAGGACAATTGCCCCCCAATCATAAGTTTTTTCCTACGGCCCTGATCGGGGCAAAAAACCGCAACGCCCAAGCCGCGCAAAAAACCGTAGCCGCGCTCCAAAACATTCTGTTGCAGTGCAGACGCAAAGTGCGCATGGTCAGCGGTATCAAATCAGATCTGCCTCTTGCTTGAAGCTGCTTGAATTGAAGATGGAGAATAAAAAACTAATATACACTTCGTTCTTCGATAGTATCGTTCATCATGCCAATAATTGATGGTTCACCTAGTGACTATGCAACAAGAGTGCATATGCCTCGCTCCATTCAAACAAACAAATATATTCTATTGCCAAGCCACCATCTTGCATTGTACTTGATGCTGTATTGTCAAAAGGAAATTCATTCCAGAAGAACAAAGCAGTAAAAAGTTATAGATTGAGTAAACCCAGACATGAGATGATGTCCTTTCTTAGTTTGAGCATACATAATGAAGGTATTTGTTTTGTTCTGTTGAGTATAGCTACTGTTGGCTTCTTTAGGATAAAGAATGTTCAACTTTAACATAGACTTTGACTCTATCATTAGATTGCGGATGGACTTTTGTGTTTGTTTAAATTAGCATCAATGCACTACTGCATCCTTACCCTGCCGAAATGATCACTATCAAGTGGTTAATAGGCATTACACCTGACAAGAAGGCATTTTCACAGCCAAACGAGTTTGCAATGCTTTGTCCTGTTTGTCTGATACATTGCCACCAGGGTTGCCAGGTGCATGCATAAGTTTTAAGCCGAACGGAGGACAGAAAAAAGCCAAAATAAGCCAAATTACTTCCTGCTGAAAAATGCCAATAAAAAGCCAAAAAAGCCAATGAAAATTCGAAAAGCCAACTATTTACAATTATTTTCTGTTAAACCTCTCATTGTTGAGGCCTGTATTTCCAAAATATTAGAAGATGAGGTGACCAAGCACATATATTCAGGTCTTCTATAAGCTGCCTGAAGAATTTTCTCTGGAGATAATGGAATTCGAAGCTTAAATATCAAAATATTTAACTGCAAGCTAAAAAAGCCAAAATTATGCCAAAAAGCCAACCGGTTTTTCCAAAGCAAAACATTGTTTAAAAAAGCCAAAATCAAGAAATTTGGCTTAAAAAAAGCCAAGTTGGCAACCCTGATTGCCACAAAATCACTCTGTTTTAGGCACACTTTACAGTCAAACAGGTACCTTATTAGCCATTACATGCCGATCTTTGGAAGCAGAAAATTTGTTTGAAAAAGCCAAAGAAATTTTACATTAAATTGAACATGGAAGTTATTAACAGTGTGTATTCAAGTAACATCAGTTATGCAAGCCGAAAATAACTGAGTGATACCTTCAATTGTTTGCAGGCTTTGTACCCTGTTGGACACCCTACTTTAGAAAAGGCTCTCAACTTTGACACTTTCATCCTCAAAAGGAAAGAAATCCTTGCTTGACAGAAATAATACTATGGAGACTTGCCATCTTGTATGGGATGTGTGCTATGTGCCTTTACTTGATCGACCACTTAGCTGGATAGACTATGCACCAGCTGCAAATTGTTTATTCTTTGGTGCTGACTATCAAGTATGGGCCCATTTAGACAGCCTGTTGCACAAACATCAGTTCAGATATTCATGGTTATCTGCTATCTTCCTTGGGTCTTTCCAAAAACTAGGAAATCTTTATGACAAGCTTGTGAAGCGCTATGGAAAATTTCATCTCTAGAATCATGCAATTGCTTTTTTGGATGACCCAACAGCAATAAAAGTCCATTATCTCTTAAGCTTGGTTCACACTAGGCGTATAACTGCGTTTAAGTGCGTTTAATGGGTTTTATGCTTGCAGGTTTAACTTAAACGTCAAGTGGGAATGACCAGGGCGTTTAAATTTGAGAAGATAAACGCATTTAAACGCATCGTTTCTCTCTCGTTTCCATTGGAGTTTAAGTGCGTTTATCCGCCAAAAAAGTTGTCAATTGCGAAATATGACCTGCACTTTTTAATTCGTTGTTGGGCACTAGCAGGTAGAGATAAGCAGAGAGACGTTGCGGAAAAGATTGTCAATTTTAATAAAGCTCTCACGTTTGCAAAGGCTTAAAAGTTTGAAGAAAAAGAAAGAAAAGAGAGCGAGAAGATGTTGGATACATGACAATTTTAAGAACTGAGACAGCTACGGCGTTTTTTCCACTCTTTTTGAAGAACTCAAGAATGGTCGAGAATATTTTTTCCGGTACTTGCGAATGTCCCCTGATCGGTTCAAGTCTTCAAGTATCTGCTTGATTTAATACGGCCTGGCATTGAAAAGTCTGACAATGGACAACGCAATATCGATTTCAATGGCGTTAATTTATCAATCAAAGACTTTGTGGCTGCAAATCAGTTTTACTATCATGAAATTTTAGCTGGCCCGACTGAGCTGTTGAGTGCATTTATTTGTTATGTCAATGAAATTGAACAGGACTATTTATCTGGTTGTACTGCACTGAGAAATATCAATATTGACACTGTCTGTGACAAGTTTTATGAGTTTCATCCATCTTTAAAACTTATTAGCAACTACTTGTTCTATGAAGGTATGGCAGTATTAGGGCTCCTAGAAGCCCAGAAATTTGGGGATTTAAATTTAGACACGGTATTCACACAGTTGATCATTCCTTTGCAATTTACCACACAAGGTATCAACTATGGGCCTGCTTTAACTTACTTGTTGGGGATACGAATTGTCAAAGTTCATAGTAACGGTCATCCCCCAAAAAGGAAACCTGTGATCATGCGCAGAAAGCATGTTTGGTTTTGTGGAAAGGATGTGGGGGGATAATCCGGCCACAATCCAAACAAGAATTAGCAAAGGGACAAAGAGATTATCGCGCATGGTAATAGGTTTCCCAGCTGTTGATCTGCTTTTAACTTTACCAGCATAACAAAAGGCTCAGACAAAAGGGGCAGTCCTCAGTATCCTCAACAATTACCATATTCGTGACATGGAACAATTAAGGAACTCAGACAAAATGGCTATCAAAACTTTATGGGTGTCAAATAAGTCAGATGAAACAGGCCACTGTCAACGACAGGAAAAAACTCTAGAAGCATTGTTCAATAACAGTGCCAAGAATTGTTTTCAACTAGGCACTGTACCAAATGTCTTTGAACAAGGCTTCCATGATTCAAGAAAGAGAGAAATGTCACCAAAACTTTAAACATGAAATACTCCCTAATGTTACTGCTAAGCCTAATGAACATAAGATCAGGCCAGACACTTTCATTTTCTGCTTGTGTGCTGCTTGCGTGCTGCTTGGCAAAAATGTCTTCAAGAATTGTTTGCTGAACATAAGAGTAATGAAGCCAAGAATAACACCAAAAGTAGCATTCACAAGATACGTTGAATTGATGAGCTGGCAGCAGTGAGGCAGCTTGGTTAGATCAGATTGGACACATTTGTTGCTGTAAAAAATTCACAGGAACATCTGCGGTTTGGAAACTTTATTTGAAGGCCCTCATTAAATACTCCCATACAAGATTTGCTAACAGCCGGCGATTGGTATGCAGGAATATTCACCATGATAGGCAAGCATTAATTTCTTGTCTCAAGGAGGAAAAGATTGAAGCAGCAGAATATTCCACTAACACTGCAGAGAGAACAGGCTCTCATGGAGCAAAGCAGCTTCTTAGCAAAATCATCAATGCTTGTTTCCTATGGTGTGCATTTGCGGCCAAAATTAATGTCATCAATTTTGTCTTGACAGCCTGGTTTTATGCTTCATTCAGGTTTTATTCAATTTTTCGTATGCTTCGATTTTTTAAGTAGTGACTAAGCTATGAAAAGCACTTGTCCCAGAACAATACAAGGCACATCCTTGTATCATCAAGGCACATCAACTGCAGAAATACAATAGAAACGTTGTTTGACATGCTTCCCTCTCCTGTTGCTACATACCTGTTGCGGCACATGGTCACAGAGTGGAAGCAAAAGGGGATTGATTTTAATAAGCATCTATATGTGCCTGAAGTGAATCCAACAATAGATGAGCAAGCTGATCACAACCATTTAGTGAAGAAAATAGCAAAGCACACAAGAGAAGGGAAATTCACCAAACTGAAGTTTGAGTTATTTGACAAAGCAATGCTTGACAAAAACACTGGACTCACACATGCAGCTCCGACAGGGCAAAGAAAGCAATCTGTTGCTGGTGCTGAGAGGCTATTGTCTCGTCATGTTGCAAAGTTCTTTGTAAGGCAAGGTCATATACCAGAAATGGAGTATCTGCAGGTGATTGCAAATTGGCATGAAGCTAGTGATGAACGTGGTATGTCGCAACTCTAACGCTGCCGAGCAAACTACCGTATGCTCAATTGATGAGTGTCTTAACTGGAGAACAATTTGAAAAAGTAAAGATCAACGTGTTTTAAACTCGGAGTTTTGTAGAATAGGTTTAAACCAACAACGCAGGCATTTAATTTTACATCCACGGACTTTAAATCCGCGGTTTAGGTTTTGCCTTATGACGAAACCAAAAACACGGACTTTGAAATCCGCGGACGTAAGAGGTTTTGGCCTATTTGAAAGCCTAAAATGCGGACCGTGGACCATTGCCTCGGAGATCCGTGAAGTCCGCGGGGTCAGCGTTATAGACCTGGCCCAACTCATGCTATTGCATTACAAAATCTGCCCTTGCTACTGCAAGTGCAGTCTTGAAAGAATGGGGATAGCACCAGGATATAATTGTAAACAAGGAATTATTGCGATTGATCAGAAACGTCTGTATATGGCAAAGAGAAAGTCAACAGAAAAAGTAAAAATGCAGAGAAAGAGACTAAGAGCTATTAGAAAAGGACTATGGGACAGACAGAAATAGTCCAGTAGCAGAATGGGGGGTATTACCACCAAGAAAGGTAATTTATGAGACTAGACTTTTTTGGTCAATTTTTGGGTGCTGAATCCGAATATCAACATTGACCCAGGCCGGCATATTGGGTTACTTGTAAACTGTTGGCAGTGCAATTGTCCCAAGCCTCTGTATTGATGGTTTGGTTGATTCTGAGGTCTGAAAACTCGTTGAATTTCAGAATCGCAAATTTGCCTCGTTACTTCAGTCGGTCTGACACAATTTCCCCATAATGATGAAGCTGAACCAGCTTGAACTTGTGCTTGAAGTCCAAGACTCTGTTGATGATGTTAGAAATAATTTGCGTTGACTTCAAGCTTGACACTGGAGTCTCGGTAACTGAAGTGTCGGCCATGTTTGTAGCAGAGAATCAAGAATGTTTGGTAATCAAAAAATGTTTACTGACTCCTGATTTGTGATCTCAATGATTTTTGGTGATTTCCAATGTGCCAATAATTTCAGATACATATACATAATTTCTGAGACACAGTAACTAATTTCAGATATGTAGCTAATGATTTCAATTGTGTGATGAACAATTTCTGACTTGCAGTTCACCATTCCTGATTAATAATACTACTTTATGATGTTTTAAGAGGTATGGCGTGCCATAGAGTCTGCAAGACAAAGGGTTGCCTGACAAGAAACACTAATTCGAAACATAAAGTTGATAGTGACAACAACCATGATCAAGCTGAAGAAAATGGCAATGAAAAGGAAATAAGTAATGCCCTATTCATTACCCATGTAAACCAGAGCTGCAAGGACTTGTCTGAAGATCTTTGTTTTCCCCTTAGATATCCTTTCAAACTTGGCAATTTTTCAATTTTCAGTGGGTGTACTGCAACACTGCTGTGCACCAAAGTAGCTGAAAAAATGATTGTGCTAAGCAAGAAAAAAAATGTGCTGTAGTTCTCTCCAGGAAGGAATCATTGTCTGAAAATGAAAAGGCAGCTTTACAATACCTTGGTGGGTATGTATTGTCAAATTTAAGAAAGAAAATTTTGAAATCAAAGCAACATAAATCTGTTGTCGGCCAGCAACATCTTTCAGTCTTACAAGCAGGTCGTGCCAGTGAATTAGAAAGCCAACAGCGGCTCGTCGTCAATGTTAATTGTGGGGGACTTTGAAAAATAACAGAAACAGTTAAAAAAATCTTCACTCTTGCTGAACTGGAATTTCACTCACACACAAACAGGTTAACAAAAACTATCAATTCAAGAAAGATTGTTGAGACTCTTTGCATTAATCAAGATATTTTAGGCCTATATCAAACATGGTCAGGTTCCTGTAGTCTTCAAATAGAAGAATCAGTTTGCAAAGATCTATTTGTAAACCTACTAACTTTGTATGTTAAAGTAAGATCATTCTCATATGCTAAAGAGGGAAGAGTGCAGTTTAGCGGGCGGTGCTAAATGTCATACAGTAAAAACCCGCACATAAGAACCTTCATCTGTTAAGAACCGACAGCCTGAAATGATATATTTTGTAGCCAATAAATAAGAGCCCTAACAGGCTGATATCTAAAGTAGGTTCTTAATAAAGGGTCTTATTCATTCATTGGGAAATAAATGCAACATTTTTGCCAATCAACCTCTTTCTTGAACTCCAAAACACTTTTTACAGAACTGTGATGGGCAGGGCCTGCAGGGGTAAACTGGGTAAGATTGGGTTGAAATGGATAGGGTCAAGAGTGAAAATAAGTTTGGCTAAGATTTAGATTCACTTATTTTCTTATATTAAGAACCTACACCCTGATTACTAGATGTGCCTCATTGCATAAGAACCTAACCAGGCTGAGTTCAAAATCTTAGGTTCTTATGTGCGAGTTTTTACTGTATTCCATCCCTAACCCTAACCCTAACTTACCCTTTCTAACCCTAACTTACCCTAACTTACCCTAAATTACGCCAAAAACGCTTTTCTGAAACTAACCCTAACCCTTAACGTATGCCAACAACAACAAAACATTCGAATGCCGCCCGCTAAACTGCACTCTTGCCGCTAAAGATGTTATAAATCGATTCAAGACAAAGGAAAAACAAGCAAAATCACGCTCATTAAGAAAGGAGATCCATAAGGCAAGTGATAAGCCAACAGTTGCAGAATGAGGTCAAAGACTGCTCATGATTTACATTTATTATCACTTATTATTTGTGTGATTCTAAATGGTGTGGATCTAGTGTTTGGATGATTGATTGTCAAAATCAATAGAGCCAACTTGTGGAAGATTTTTCATGATGCACTTTTGTAAAAAAGCTAAAATCAATAAACCATGCTATGTGGATGTAAAAAACCTAAGAAACTTTCATAACTGTAATTGCTGCTTTCATTTTCCCAGTTCAATACAAAAACTTCTCTGACATTTTCGAGCTTTAAAATATTCTTTGGAATTATTTTGAGTGACATTAATGTTATTTATTTTGAGATCGTACTTGGTAGTAGCCCTGTTGACAGGAATCAATTCATCCAGTGGTGGAAACTTTCCCAGGTATTAGGGGTGAAGCTATTACTTCAGTTTAAAAAGCGTTTTTTTTTTTGTTTTACTGTTTTCAAATAATTGATCTTTGTCCCAGCCAACAATGGGGAGGTGATCTCACCCCCTTCACCCTTCCTCCAAGTGTCCATCACTGAAATATTTTGCATTTAGAGCATTTCAATTTAAGAAACTCGTTGGAATGTTTGGTGCAAAAATGTCCCTGAGATTTAAGATAACCCACCCAGTATAGGATTATCCACCCATTTAGGTGCATAGGTTTCATAGCGTGTGATTTGGCAAAACATTGATTATAAGTTTGCAGTTTTTCCGGTTATTTGGTTCAACATAGTATTTTAAAGTCTGTCCCTTTTTCTCTTGACAATCGGATCATTGTTCACGCTATGCCATTTTGTCTCATTTTTGCCTCTCTTTCTTCCTTGAGTATTTCCTTTTAAAGGGGCAGTCAGACGTGACGTTGCGCGGGACATTTTCATTGTATTTGTATGAAAAGTGCTTAGGCTTAGCATCGACTCGTCAATGGAGATTTTGAATGGGATTATCGCATATTTCAATCCATCTCCATCGACCATGCTCTTGACAATCTCAAGGATTTAATTGACAGATATTGTTCGTCTATGTCGATTTCATGTATTTGCAAAGTTATTTTGTCTATCACAAATTCCTGAAAGTCGTAAACAGCGATCTTGCTGAAGCAACTTTGAAGCTGCGAAGAGATAATCTACAAGTCGAAATGGGCAAGAAACTCACCAAAGAATATGGTTTTTGAGTCAGATTTATGATGCTTGGTGAAACCGAAAGGTGAATAGAACCTTCTCAAACACTACTGGATTCATTGCTCAATTAATTTCATCAGAATTACAGCGAACACAGAGGTACAGTAGACATGTTTTGGTATTTAGGCCTATACGAATTGGATTGTGACACGCAGAATCTGCTACCCGCGTTTCGCGTCTGACTGCCCCTTTAATTGAAGAATTGAGCGCTGTATTCTTAATTTGTTGTCATTGCCTGTGTCATTGTAACCAAAATAACGTATTATTGGGTTGTCACAACTCCTGCCAATTAATGTCTAGTGAACCATCCCCATATTGCTATTCCCATTCAGACATGCTGGCAAATCCAGGTCCCATTATACCCCTTTAGGTCCGTTTTACAGATCCCAATATCACTCCAAATGTGGAAAAACAATGTACTGCACACTTGCAATGTACCTAACAAAAGGAACGCAAAGAACGGCTCTGACACACTGACAGACCTAACACAATGAACAAAACTAACACAACTAGCATACCTAACAAGCGGAACACAACTAACAAATATAACAAGCCTAACACAATTAAGATACCTTACAAACCTAACACAATGCACGAGCCTAACACACTAACAGACCTAACAGGACTAACAATCCTAACACCAGACAGACACCTTGCACACCTAACATAACTAACGGACCTAACAAACATAACACAACAAACAAACCTAACATAGCTAACAGACCTAACATAACTAACACACCTAACATAACTAACATACCTAAAAAACCTAACATACCTAACAAACCTAACATAACTAACACACCTAACATAACTAACAGACCTAACAAACCTAACACAACAAACAAACCTAACAAACCTAACATAGCTAACAGACCTAACACACCTAACAAACCTAACACAACTAAGAGACTTAACTTGACTAGCAGACCTAATTCACCTATCACAAAAAACATAACAAACAAACCTGCTGTTAACTGAAAGATCTAACTAAATAACTTACCAACAGACCAAGTTGAAATATCAAACCTGATATAAAAACATACTGTACCCAACAATGCTAATATATTTAACGCTTATGCATATGTATCCATTGATTACAATTATAAAATAAACAATTAGAGGTTAAAGGAAAAAAGAAAGAATACCTTGAGAAGGAGAATCATTATTTGGTAGAGATTTAGTTGCAGGTAAAATGTTTATGGGAAACGCTCATTGATGCTGATTGATTCTATATGAGCAAGCTCGCATGCCTAAAAAGGGGCTATTTCGTGAAGCTTTGACTGAATCATTCAGTCAAGATTGCTAAGATGCCAGCCTGAGACAACTTTACATCAAAGCAGTTATGTTTAATTCTATTTCAATCGTTGGAAAACATTAGGTTCTTGTATTTGTTCTTGTATTTTCGTCAAATTATGGCAGAAAGGAAAATTATATTTTTTCATACATTTGCAACAACATTTATTTCCCCAAAAATCGGTCCAGCGTGGAAGAAACTTGGTCCTTTGAACACACACCTCAGAAAAATTGCATTTGCAACAGATAGCAAAACACGGTTTCCAAAACACATCACACAATCACCAGTTTTGTTCATCCGAAGAACAAATTAACGATGCAAACAAGTTGATTTAATATGAGGGGAACAAAAGCAAATACGTGGCTTAGGAAATCAAACTGATGCCCGTTTTTGGAAACTGTCCGTTGCAATTTATTGCAGCTACAACATATTGTCTCTCCATTCCCGGTTGCAGGTGAATTTCTTTGTTTCTTGTGTAGGATTTATTCTTTTACAGAAATAAAGAGTTTTTTCTTTGGCAGGCTATGCCATACGAGTGTCTAATGTTGCCTTTGTAGGTTATAACAATTTTGCTAGAGGTTCCCATAATGACAGCTTTTTTCGTGACATGTTGCTAACTACAGTGCCTGTTATACAAAACCCGGGGGGGGGGTACTTGACTTTCAATTGTACAGGGTACAACACCAATATTGCACTTGGTGCCTCAGCTTGTTTTACAAGTTTATGAATGATTTAACACCTGCATATACCATGAATCCAATTCCACCGTTTCAACAGTCCCAATACTCTCTTCGCAATCAGGATGTCGTTGGGCGAATAGGGGCAAGGACAGAAAAATTTCAGTCTGCCTTCTATCCTCACTGCTTATCTGAATAGAACAAACTTGATCCAGAAATTAGAACTGCACCAACTGTTGCTGTTTTTAAGTCAAAGCTGCTATCCATAATACGCCCTCCTGCAAAATCCGTTTTTGGTATTCATGACCCTAAAGGATTATCCTATATTACTCAACTAAGGGTTGGCCTAAGCACACTGAACTTTCACAAATTCCAGCACAATTTTAGGGATACAATAAATCCAATGTGCCCCACAAATGACGGTGTTGAGGATACTGAACACTTTTTGTTGCATTGCCCTTCTTTTGATGAGGAACGACGTGATCTTCTCGCTGGAGTCCTTTCGCTACTGAGACCATTTGGGTACATTAATCCTTCAAATAAGGTTCTTACGGAGCTTTTCCTGTATGGTGATAAAGAACTTTCCAATGAAGTTAATAGAAATATATTACAATTAACTTTGCAGTATATCCATAAAACTGGTCGATTTGATTAAGATAATTCCAAACTTCATTACATGCCACCACCTTTCCCCGTTTAGTAGTAATTTACGAGTAGATTCTATGTAGTTGTTCTTTTTGTTCATGTCATTTATTTCTTGTCTTATATTTTGACTAGTTTCTTCTTTTTCTTATATTATATATCTATATGTTAATGGCCTCAGGGTAGACATTGCTTTTTTGCTCCTTGGGGTATCGTTTTAGTAGTATTGTAGGGTAATTATGTAAGTAATGTAAGGTAGCTCATATTGTAAAGTAGTTCTGTAAGTAGTGTAGTGTAGCTCGTAAATATATTGTAACTTTTTATTGGAATATAAATAAAAAAAAAAAATATTGCACTTCAAGAAATAATTTTCTCAACCAGCTTTAGAATTTTCCTTCGAAACGATAGCTGGCTTTAGAAAATATCTGCAAAAGGTATAATCCAAAAGAATTAAAAACTTCACAGAAAAACAATGAAACAACATTTTTTAACAACTGGTTTTAGAAAAAACATGCCTTTCCTTGATATCCATCATTAGCAACAAGAGGTGAAATGATACCCGGGAAGGATTGCACATCCCATTAGCAAATATGGTAAATTATACTAGGTACCCCCAGGTTCCAAATACAGGCAATTTATACTCCCAACTAACCATGTTGATCTGTTGGGTCATTGCTGGGCTTTGCCCCCCCCCCTCCCCCCAAATTCCTAGCTACACCTCTGATCTTTTCCCCAGCAAAGGAATGAAAAAAAAACAACTCAGAACTCAGAGAAGTGACTCATGAATAAAGTTTGAATTGAAAAAATTTGAATCATGTCCAAACAAAAACCCAGGGGGGGTACTCAGGTATATTTAGGATAGGGGTGCTCAGGCTGGGGTCAACCCAAAAAAGTAATTTCTAGCATGAAAATAGACCCACAAAAATTATTTTTGGACCTCACATACCCAAAGGTTATGAAGTCAGTATCTCAAATCTGCATAAAAGTGCCCTAACTGATTAGATTTCTCATACTGTGTTTGGATATTTATGTTTTTTTATTTTAGTACTGTTACTTGAGTCTAATTTTGCTTGTAAATTATATTTTTCCCAATTTTTTTTAACTTTTTCTCATATTTGAGACCCAAACAAGTAAGCCAGAATTTCTGAAACCCAAAAAAAGAACTGTGCGGATCATTGACCCAAGAAAATAATCCTTGGCTAAATTTTAGACCCGAAAAAGTAACCTGAGCATCCCTATCCTGAATATACCAGAGTACCCCTTGGAACAAAAAATGACTTATGTCCTTCGCACCATCATGTATAGGAAATATTTTGTTAAGTCAATTCAGTGAAGGGATAGCTTCATGTCTGTTAGTGTTGTTATGTATGTTATGTTTGTCAGGTTGGTTAGTTATATTAGGTTCATTAGGTATGTCAGTTGCAGTGCACTATGTCAAATTTTTAAAGAAGGTCATGCGTTCCTCCCTCTTAAGCAAATGTAACTACATAACAAACATAAAGATACGACAGTTTCAAAACTTTCTAGTGGTATATAGCACGCCTTACACAACGAGACCCACCACCAATCTTGGAGTAGGACCCGCATTGTACAGAAGCAGTATATTGCTACTATTTAAGTTGCAAGTACAACAAATTTATATTGCAATTATTTTCTGCCTTCAATCATTTAAACAGGCAAATTTCTGGATTTAGTTTGTCTTCTCTATCGTCTTTGTCTCTGTGTTTCAATTGAAAGTATCACAAGATTGTCAAGTTATTTTGTGCCTTATTGCTGATCTCAAATAGTTCTCGAGTTTCACTTTAGAAAAATATCTTTGGCAGTTGCAACAGTTACTGGAATCGTTACGAAGAGCAGGATAGCCATGTGAGCCTCATGGCCCCTCTCGTGGAATAATGAGCTACAATCAGTTGCAAAATTGTTGAGCCATTGACAAAATATAAGGTTTTTGCCTCCCCCCCCCCTCCCCCGTTGCAATGTTGATTGGAAACAAACACAACTTTTCTGTTGGCAACTAATGATTTACAACTTTTCCGACTGATTTCAACATTGCAAAGGGGGGACGGGGGGCACAGTGCCAAAAAAACATATTTTTTAGAATGGCTCAACAATTCTGCAACTGATTGTAGCCCTGCTAGCATCAAATTTGCAATATCCATGGCTGATTCCTTCTCCACGATTTCAGGTCCGAATTCTTTGACAAAAGACTTTTGCTCTGTTTCTAAACTTTTAATGATATCCTTCATTATGTTACGTTTGTTACTTATGCTAGGTTTGTTAGTTATGTTAGTTGTGTTAGGTGTGTTAGGTGTGTTAGTTGTGTTAGTTGTGTTAGGTTTGTTAATTATGTTAGGTCTGTTAGTTGTGTTAGGTCTGTTAGTTGTGTTAGGTTTGTTAGTTGTGTTAGGTTTGTTAGGTCTGTTAGGTGTGTTACTTGTGTTAGGTCTGTTAGTTGTGTTAGGTCTGTTAGTTGTGTTAGGTTTGTTAGTTGTGTTAGGTCTGTTAGTTGTGTTAGGTCTGTTAGTTGTGTTAGGTCTGTTAGTTGTGTTAGGTTTGTTAGGTCTGTTAGTTGTGTTAGGTGTGTTACTTGTGTTAGGTCTGTTAGTTGTGTTAGGTCTGTTAGTTGTGTTAGTTGTGTTAGGTTTGTTAATTATGTTAGGTGTGTTACTTGTGTTAGGTCTGTTAGTTGTGTTAGGTCTGTTAGTTGTGATAGGTTTGTTAGGTATGTTAGGTTTGTTAAGTGTGTTAGGTTTGTTAGGTCTGTTAGTTGTGTTAGGTCTGTTAGTTGTGTTAGGTTTGTTAGTGGTGTTAGGTCTGTTAGGTGTGTTAGGTTTGTTAGGTGTGTTAGTTGTGTTAGGTCTGTTAGTTGTGTTAGTTATGTTAGGTGTGTTAGTTACGTTACGTTTGTTAGTTATGTTAGGTGTGTTAGTTTTGCTAGATATGTTAGTTTTGTTAGGTCTGTTCGTTATGTTAGGTGTATTAGGTTTGTTATTTTGTTAGTTGTGTTAGATTTGATAGTTGTTAGGTTCGTTCCTTTGCAAGCTTTGAGCAAGCCCCCCAAAAGAGGGTCCTGAAAGGTTAAAATGGAACCTGATAACTGGAACTGAGACACTGATTTGCGTCAGAATCATACTCTTTTTTGTGCTGTGACTGGAATTTGCAGCCTGCCAAGCCCCCTTTGTCGACCAAAATACTCCTCCACTGGATCCTGGCATAACTTGTTTGACAAGACATACTCTGCACCATTCTCAAGCAGATACCTCACAATTCCAATCAGGGAGAAGACACTTATTTTGTAAGACTCACTTGTCTTCTTAAAAGAGCTTTGGTATCAACAGGATCCAATGAAAATTTGTTGTTGTTCTTGCAAATTTATTTTTCTTCGATTACATGAATTCCAATGATAAAAATTGAGTGTGGTTGCTCTGCGCAAATTCCATTCAATAACTGATAACTGAAGTAATAATCTGATCTAAAAGGAATATTATATCATTTCTTAACCCTTAAGAGGATCACTAATTCTTTTTTTGTGTTGCTGGGCTCTGGACGTTTCATCCTCCTCATCCGCCATCTGAGAAAACAAGAAGTCTATGAATGATTTTACTATTGGCAAGCACCCACTGCGGAAGGGAGACACTCTCAAGCCTACGCTTCTGTTGCTCATAAGAAATAATGAGGTGAGGTTGGATAGGGTTTGCTCTAATTCTTTTGGAACAATAGGTATTGTTCACAAAGTCAACAACTCTTAAGATCTTCTCAACCTGAGGAACTGAGGCAGGGGCCAAAACCATGTTTGCCTGGTAATCTGCATTTGCCATGAACTGGTCGTGGAGTGATGAGGTCACAGCATGTTGTTGCTGAGCAGTGAGTTCATGTTACCAGGAGCGTCCAGGGGGTCCAGATGGAGAAGTTCTAACAGTAGCTGGTGGCGTGAACAATGACATGAGGTTCGGGGTCACACTCATCTGTTTTTGGTGCCAATCTTCATGGTAAAATCTTTAGCAAATCCTGAAGAAGGAACATTTCTTTCCAAATGAGCTCCACCGGCTCGTTGCTGTGGTTGCTGGTGTTGGGACCAAGGAGGAGAGGCCATAGTTTGCCTCTATTTCAAACTGTAGCTTGCATCTTAGCAAGCAGGTGACAGGGGATGCCCATTGTCCAATTCTATATCATTCTATACCATATAAAAGAGCTTCTGTGATGACAACATACCTGTCCTACCTGGTGCGCCAAAATAAACTATGCAATTTTGGCAGGCCACGATAAATCGTACACTGGACCGATTTTGAAGATTTATGACTTAATCTTTAGCAGAAAGCCTGAATTAGATTCTAGGACTTTTTGCAAATTTTTCTGTTTTCAGTTTTTAGAGCTAGAAGCGACTTTCCAAAACAGTTCGTTTTGGAAAACATTGAAAACGATCAAAAAAACCATAAAAAATGTTCATCAAATTTTCTAAAGAATCAACATGAATGGACAAACAGAAAACGTTGTCAGCGTGATTTGGAGATTTGGAAATTGATTATTGCACGAGCGTTATTTCAACGATTGGCCTGTTGCGAAATTATGTAGTAGTTACAATAAAGTACCGCCCCAAAAGCCGTCACAAAAAAATAAAAAATGTAACAAGACCCCATGCTTGCTGGCCCCATGACGCTTCCTCGCTTGTCTTTTTAACCCCCTTGACACAGGAACCCCACCTGCACCAAAGCATAAATTCAGTGACATTACAAAAGAAAAGACATTTCTTTATATCCTTGAAAATATTATTACATTTCTCCCAAGATAGTACTAACTCTCATACAGCAGCTTACAATTCGTTGATTTCTAAATCCCAAATCACCACGAAAAAGTTTTCTCTTTGTCCATTCATATTGATTGTTTAGAAAGCTTTATCAACGTTTTTTGATCGTTTTCAGTGTTTTTGAAAACGAAAATGTTAAGAAACTCGCTTGTAGCTCTAAAAACTGAAAACGGAAAAATTTGCAAAAAATCATAGAATCTAATTCAGGCTTTCGGCTAAATATTAAGTCATAAATGTTCAAAATCAGTCCTGTTTACGATTTATCGTGGCCTGCCAAAAGTGCATAGTTTATTTTGGCGCACCCGGTAACATGATCTGCTTCTCTCTGCAATATAATTCTACCAGTCACATTTGTTGTACCACTGCCAGTATTGGGGTGTTGTTTGAAGTCTTCATCATCCCATGCTAAAGTTGTAATAGTGATTGCAAAAACCCTGGTGGTATATTACAATTTGGTGAAATGTTCAGTTGTGCTAAAGCTGTCTCATGCCTCAAAGCAAATGTATGTGATACACAGTGACCTAAATTATTGACCAACTTCAGGGCAGATGATTATCCTGTGAGCTGCCTTAGAGCAGTAGCTGAAAAGATACTCTTTGGTGTATTTTTCTTCCATTTGAAGCAAGGAACACAATGTCCTGTGCAATCAACATAACTTTAACAAGCTCCTCACTCTCCTCTAATTTATGTTGATCCAGTTGGGCATCTTCTGATCGCTATTAGAGATCACCGGCCCCGGCCCCCCCGGCCTCGGCCCTCGGCACCATGGCGCTCGGCCCCCACAAATATAGGTATTTCTTTGTTTCATAGCTGTCTGGCTGTTCCCGCATTTAAAATGATCCGAACGGTGCCGTTCAATCGAAAAATCGCAATGTTCAAAGCCTCCAAGAGCTTAAGAAACTCCTTTCAAGTAAAGTGAGAGAACTTCGAGGGGCCGGGCAGTCATCTGAGTCTCGCAAAACAAGTTGAGTATAAACCACAAATGTACACACACCACACGCTCCTTCGCATACAATTCATGCGCCTTCGTAGTCAATCGAGGGAGTCACATTCCATATGGTTGCATTCTTTGATGCATTATTTACAAATATGTGGACCGCAAACTGTTCAACATAATTCCTTACTTTTGACCCTTGGAACGGACAGCTTTTAGAGTGGGTGACAGGACACCAAAGTGAATAAACATGAAGTAAAGTGTACTTCGAAACCATAATCAAAACGGAATAATACTCATGTAAATGAGAATTTTGAAGGTTCCTCTTGAAATCGTTTTTACGAACATTCTTTAAATCGGCGGGATCCCCTTGACCTTCAATAAATGTCTTGGACACAGGCAAGCACAGGTTATGAGAAGAAAGTGGAAAGAGGAATTAATTTCTTTCTCAACAAAGTCTTTGGAGTTTCCTAATTTCTTGGTAATGGTCATCTCGCCATCGGTGCGTTTAGTTTCTTAGAAAGAGTTACTTACAAACAATTTACTCTGATACAATCGAAACAGGGGAAAGAGGGGTTTTCAGGGCGACAGTTAGCCAGAACGACTACGAAGGCGCATGAATTGTATGCGAAGGAGCGTGTGGTGTGTGTACATTTGTGGTTTGTTTAGGAAATCATACTCAACTTGTTTTGCGAGACTCAGATGACTGCCCGGCCCCTCGAAGTTCTCTCACTTTACTTGAAAGGAGCTTCTTAAGCTCTTGGAGGCTTCGAACATTGCGATTTTTCGATTGAACGGCACCGTTGGGATCATTTTAAATGCGGGAACAGCCAGACAGCTATGAAACGAAGAAATACCTATATTTGTGGGGGGCGAGGGCCGAGGGCCATGGTGCCGAGGGCCGGGGCCGGGGGGCCGGTGATTTCTAATAGCCTCTTCTGATAACCCACTATTCAAACCAGAACATTTAACAGCTCAAGAAAAAGAACACTTGTTGAACTTGCATTACTGAAGGTGAATGTGAGGTTGCATTTGTCAGTGTCAAGCGCCAAGCGCACCTTCAAAGTTAAAGGCAAAATGTTACCTTGTTGTTTGTGAAAAACATAGCTTCAAAATCTGGAAGTCTTCCTCTACACAGTCTAGGTGAAAAGGTCCTGGCTCTTTAGTACGTTCTTGAATTCTTTTCTAGAACGAGAGAGGTAAACAATTCATTTTGACATAGCGTGACACAATATTATGAAATGCAAAGAGCAATTGGTCAATCAGAATGATTTAAGACGTCATTTGCATTCTTGTTACACAAACAACCAAAGAATGGTTTAAATGCAAACACTCAACTGCTTTAAATATCTCAGAATTTAGAAGACACCAATAGTTAACCCTATTTGTACTGGGGGGGGGGGCGTTTTTCGCCCCCCTACCAGACTTTGCTGGGTTACGCTAAAACGACAAGAGATATATCCACCAGTTTTGGTGACTTTTACTCAAATTTCATGGGCAATTAAATTCTTAACATTTCATTGTTCTAGCACTGATCATGTGACCACAGTAATACCATATTTGGAGAGTAGTCAACAAAAAAAAGCTTAAAATGTTGGTAGTTTTTGTGTCGTTTGCTTGATCGATCTCAAACATGCACCATTCGATTGCATTTGATGAGTACTTTCATTTGATATATATTTTTTCATATTTGCTGATGTCAGCAAAGTTTAATATCTATGACGTCATTCACATTTATGACGTCATTTACCTAATAAAGAAGTGTCAAGTATAAATTTTTTTAGTCTAATTTGCTTCATCTTATTAATTTCATTCATTTTGAGTCTATATTTACCAGATAAAAGGGTAGGACTGGCAAAAACCTGCGATGAAAGTAAATGCATGCAACAAAAGGCTAATTTAAGGCTAATTGTGCTAAAAATAGAATCTAAAAAATTTTGCAAAGTATGTATTTTTGAACTATGACATGTTTCCTACTATTTGAAACAAATTTGGAGAAAATCGGTTGAGTGGTTGATTAAATAGAATTTTTCTGGTTAAGAAGGTATAAATTTGCCAATTTTCGTGAGTTTTTCGGTTGCCTAGCAACGAATCACGTGACTTATTAATTGTCATTGCTTTATTTGAATAGCCAATTGTCCAAAGAACAATAGGGGTAAGTCTTATTGTTATATCTTTTGTAGTTTTGGAGAAAAAGAGGGGGGGGCGAAAAACGCCCCCCCCCAGTATAAAATACCTAAAAAATCGCCCAGTACAGATAGGGTTAATAACAAATTGATGATATCAACTTGCAAAATGTGTGAATTAGCACCATGTTAAAATGGACCCTCGTGGCCAGCAACTAAGGATTCATGGCTTGAAATCTCCGCTAATCTGCCAGAATGTGATGTTCTACTGCTTGCAGATAATTTATGCAGATTCTTTTGTTTTTAGACAATATGCTTTTGCTTGCATTAATGCCATCAGTCCTTCTACTCTGAATGCTAGGCAAGTTGCGCAAAAAATGTAAATTATGTCAAGGGGTTGTAAAAAACTGAGTTCTGTTTTCAACTGAAAATACAATGAGGGGAAGAAGGGGAAGCAATCTGCTTTTTGTTGTCTTTCGTCTAAGATCAAATCAGCAAACAATATCAATGCATTCAAACATAAGATCAAAGAAAACTTGCCCAAACATACAAAAAGATGAAGATGACAGAAATGTCTTCTACTAAGGACCATAGTGAAAACACACATGCAGCTCTGTATTTCATTTTTCTAAGTATTTCCGTTAAACAGCACCTCTAAGGACCTGATTACATGGAGTTTTCAACCCCGGGGTTGAATTTCAACCCACCTGGCCGAGTTGAAATTTCATCCCACCTCTCCATTTATTCCTTTATTGATTCCAATTTTCGATTACATGGTGAAATCTCAACCCCGGGGATGAAATAACACCCGGGGCTGAAATCTCATCCCACCTTGACCTAGCCGAGGTGAAACTTTTGACCCGTTAATCCCCATTGTTTTCAATACGTGAATGTCCATGTAATCGCAATCTTGTTTCAACCCCGGGGTCAAATTGCTATTGACGCATGCAAGTTGTATTGCGCATGGCGAGCTTTTTCATACCCGGGGATGAAATTTTACGGCTCGCTTTTTCATACCCGGGAGTGAAAATACCCATGTAATAGGAAATTTATTTCAACTCAGGCAGGTGGGTTGAAACTCAACCCCGGGGTTGAAAACTCTCATGTAATCAGGCCCTAAGGGAACCATTATGGAAATAAGGTCAGCTTCACCTTTTAGTGCTATCCTAGTTACACTGTAATTAGGGTGTTTATCTTTACGTTTTTAACATTTAATATTGTATTGTATCTATTTCTATATGAACCTTTCAAATATTTATTTTGGCAAATTGATACATAGATACATACATAAAGGATAATAAAACGCCTACCAGCCCACCCATAGATATGACATAATTTCCTCTCCCAAATTAAACATCAAGAGAAGATCCCAATAATCCAAGGTTACATCAACAGTACGTTAAAATTGACCACAGTGTTATTTGATCTTCAACTGCGCCTTTGCCCTCATAGATGCTCTCCACATCTACTTCTACATCATTTGCAATCTCAAAGAAATCAGTCTGTTTCAACGGTATTTATGTCATCTTCCCTCTCTTTGATGGGATCTTGGTTGGCTCTAGCTAATCTCCTCTGATTCCTTTGCAACCATTTCATCCTGCTCCTTCAGCATCTTGTCTAGGAAGGCTGAAATTTGCTGTTGTACATAACAGTGAGACAGTTCCCAAGGGATGTTGCGTCTGGAACTGCACAGGGAAACTTTTGCATAATTCACTTATGAGTCCTCTGAACTCTTGCAATGACACTTTCTTCATTTTTGATCGCGGAACGCAGTGATGCGAGTATATGAGATGGTGTGGGGAAATTGATGTGGCATTTTTTCCTTTTATATCAGGACCCAAACTGCTTTGCAAAAGTTTTTAACAACGCATCTGTTCAACATTGCTGTCTGCAGAATGTTACTTTTCAATACTGCTGTTGTCTTTGCGCGTTCTAAAAACAGACTATTTGTAATGTAAATGGTTAAAAGCCCCTCGCAGAGTACACTGTGCCTTAGCCGGCATGCAGACAGGCTAACTGTGCATGAACATCATTGTGCGTGTGTGAGGGTATTGGAAGCTCATTAGAAGCCAGGGAAGCAAATTGTTGATGAAACCATTGAAACTTCTTACTTTAACTTCTCACTCCTTTTTGGAAAACCAGCTCGATGCAGTTGTTATTATGCACTCATCGAAACACAAAACTGACACAGTATAGATGACAAATTTTCCAATAGCTTTTTTGTTCCCTGAGGGCCTGAAAGTCAACTGGTAAAGTATCTTTGGCATCTTCTTACCTCACAGGTGTTGGGGGAGATAAAATTTGTGGGGGCGAGGCTGCTCGATAAAAAATCCATCGTTTAGGAAAACTTTTCCCGACTTAAGGCAGATTTCTGCCCAATTCTGGCTGATTTTGCAAATTTTCTGACGTTGGGGGGCTACTAGCCCCCTTGTTTCCAACGCCTATGCTCACCCTTGCCTAACATCTTAATACCCTGCATCGCAATGTGTACAGCTATGCTTCGTAATGAATTCAAATGATGGCAGGAACGGGGATGCCATTAGTTTGTTCCGCGAGCTGCCCATATGTTCACCTTTGATCTACAAATGTGAAGGATGAACAAGTTTCATCCAATTGAACTTTTTTAAATTCTGAAATTGCCAACCAGTTTGCTCAAAGAACTTAACCATCAATGTCACAGCAATGCTTGTCAAGGATTGCTTCCAACTTTCACTGCATCCATCCATTTCCTCTATTCTGCACCAGCCCTCTCTAATTCTAGCTGCTGGGATTTCTGGATAAAGATTTATCGCATGTTCCCATATCTGGTTCATATCCAAGGCTGCCAATGTCCTTTGAAAATCTTCTATCATAGATGAAAGCTGTATGGCATCAAGATTTGGCTTTTGCATCATTCTAATGATTGGTGTGCAATAATCGCGAATGTTTCTGCAGAGCTTAAGAAAGAAGATCAACTAAACATGTTGAATTTTCAAGCTAAAACATCTGGCTGTTGCTTGCGTTTCTGTTTTTCATTAGCATCATGTGCCATTTCAAAGAGAACTGTCCTGATTTGCTCGCACCAGGTATCAAAATCTTCTTGCTTCGTTGAGTGCACAAGCCACACCAACATCACCTGAACAATTGTAGGTGGTGCATTTCGTAAGGTGGGCTTTCAAATTTGATGTCTATCCATCACAATCCACATAATATTGCCTTTCAATTGAAAGGGAGTTTCTCTGCCAAATTTTTGCCCTGGGGACTGTCAGAGGAGTGACTGTTGCTGACTTCCAAGGACAAGTTCTTGATTCACAGTGGAGTCTCCATGAAGATTTGGGCTGGCATATGGTTCTTGCCATTTTAAGTAGAGATATCATCATCGCCCCTTGTTAATGAAGTAGTGATCTTGATTTCTTTGTCACTTTCTTCATGGATATGTTCGTCCTTGGCCTGCTCTTCTTCTTGTGGTTCTTGAAAGACCTTTTTTTCGGCCCCACTTTCTTTTTGGGCTTGTTCATCCTTGACCTGATCTTCTTCAAGTAGTTTTTGAATTAACGAGTGACATTGTTCGCTATTATTTTGGTCTTGTTCTTTGGTCTTGCTCTCTCCAGCAGTATCCTTAACAGGCACCTTTGGCTTTCCAAAATATCCACTCAATGTTGACTGTGATGCATCTGCTACGGCAATGCATTCAAAATTTTGGTCATTGTGCATGTTGTTCATTTGTAAAACCTCAATCAATCAAAGACACTGTTCCTGAGTTTTGTCAAAATTAGAGGGACCATGATGACTGAAAGGGGAAAAGGTATGAATTTGTTGAATTGGCTCCACAAAATGACCAGATCATAACTTTATGACATATTTACATCAGTCGTTAATACTTTGCCGTACTACAGAGGTAGTGTAGAATCAAAGACACTGTTATATTCTTTGCAACCAACTGAATATCTTTATTTCCTTTTTCTTGTTGACAAAGCCATGACTGTCAGATGAATTATCTTGCTTCTGGCCGTTGTCAATTCTTTTTTTTTCTTAACCCTATCCAGACTAGGCTTTTTGAAACTTTGGGGAGACTTGGGGAGGGCACAAAGTGCCCCCCCTGGTTTTTCTCAGAATCATAAGTGCTAGAGACTTGAAACTTGGCACAATTAACAAACATGATAAGGCAAACAAGATGGTGTGACTTGTTTTTGTTTATGTCACGTGATTAAGTGCTGACCTCAGCAAATGTTGCTAATTTGGGTGTAAAACCACATGTACTTTGTCGCGTTGTATCTCCAAATTGATAAAATATATCGATGTGATATTTGAAATATAGAAGGATTATATCCTTGTAATTCTTATTTTGAAATTTTGGCTTTGTAAGTCTAATATTTTTGCTGATGTCAGCATTTATTTATTTTGTACGAGTAAAACAGCGACTTTTGTCTAAAATTGATTATAAATTACTTTTAAAAATAGCAAAAACTGCTAAATATACATAAAAAGACCTGCTGCATCATATCATGTCACTCATTGTCTAAAAATGAAGCATAACATGGTTTTTCGTCAGTACGCATGCGCAACAACCAATTGTTGATGATGGATTCTGGAGTCAATTCGAGAATATTTTTGTTGACGTCATTGGGATAACGTCATGCAACATTCTAAACCACCCAATAAACTATGAACAAGCTTCCATTGGTAGCATGCAGGAAAGAATTTTTTGTTTGGAGAGGCAACTGGAATAGAAAAAATGCATCGTAAATAAACATTTGGCAACACCCAGAAATGAAGAAAGTAACAGACCATATCCGAGAAGAGTCCCTTGAGACAGATATGTAAATCTGATTACACACCGAGCATCACCCTTGCATCTCCTCACCACCTGCATTAGCATCACCTCAATAACAAGGTAACAGAATGTAATGAAATCCGTACCGAAATAATCTTGACTTTATTGGCAATAGCAATATCGACTAATCGTGCCTAGAAATGAAGAAACTTCATTTGAATCGTAAGGGCAGCTCCTATTGAATTTTGGAAAAATGTGGAGGTAGACAATGATTAAGAAAATAGGCATGGTAATGGTCCCAATAGTTAAATAGGTCGATGAAGAACGTTCAGCTGGATTCAGTGGAAGCAACTCAGTGGATGGAAAGGCCAGTTACAGTGACCATGTCGGTGATCATACATATCAAAGGGAAAGTAAACCAAAGAAAAAGGGGCTAAAACGTTCCTATTCCTGCTCAAAAACCAAGAAACAGAAGGCTAATATGCCTCCCATAAGCAGGAAACCTAAAAAGAGAAAGAACCACTTCTCTTCTTTCTCAGACAGTTCTGCTAGCTGCACAGACGGTGAGTCATCATCCTCTTCATCTGAGAATGAGAGGACTTCCAACACTTGAAAGATGATGAAAGCTGAGGATGTAAACTCTTGGAAATTGCCCAGAAAACTGGATAAATGTTTTAGCGGAAACCAAGAGCACTACACAGATGCTGGACTGAAGGATAATATCCTTGAGGCTTGCCAGTCCCCCAAAACATACCTCCCACCCCACACCTTGAAAGTACCAAGTAACGTACCTTGGGAACAGTTTACCTAAAACATTAAAGAAATCAGAGAATTATAAAAAAATTAAAGAGCAGCTAGGTTTCTTATCTGCAGCAATTGATCAAATTTCCTTTAATAAAACAACATTCATTCTTAATAAGGACCTTGAAAACTTTAAGTACTTTTAACCAACATTTCAGTTTAAGCAAAACAAAAAACAAAAAAACTAGTGTAGTTAGAGTCTACAGTATAATTTCGATATAATGAATCTCATATGGCACAATTGATCATAATGCAAAATATTCCCATTAATGTCATAACGGTCCACAGATTGGTGAATGAATTGGGCCAGATGCTCTGGAGTTCATTATACCAAAGTTGTGTCGTATGCAAATTTTCTCTTAGCATTTTAGTTTAGTGTAGTACAGCAGGTCCACATCAGCTTCATGCTGCCACTTATTGACCTGCTATAACAAATAAAACATGTATCTATTTATATATGTATGACACTCTCCATTCCGGAACCCAAGCTGAGCAAAATAATTTTGGTTGGTCAGAGAGCCATACAGAGCCCCTATATATTTTAGAGGAAATTTGCCAGCCGTATAGGAAACTAATCTCCACCTCGGAAACATTCTCCCCAGCGCCCCTCCAAGTACGATACCTGCAAGACCTCCAGAGAAGACCTCCAGAGAAAACCTGGCTTATTGTAATTTGCGTAAGCATGCGTAAGTTACGCATACATGCGTAAGTTACGCATTTTACAACAAAATGCGTAAGATGATGCGTAAGATTGAAGTTGTGCGTAAGATGATGCGTAAGATGATGCGTAAGATTTAAGTATGCGTAAGATAATGCGTAAGATCGTGCGTAAGATTTAAATTTGCGTAAGATCGTGCGTAAGATGATGCGTAAGATCGACCAACTCCTTTGCATAAGAAAAATTGCCCCAGAATCGCATAATGCGACAGAAACAGTCTTTCCAAGTAGATTCTGCTGATCCTAATCATACATATCTGTTGAGCTTAGTTGCCGCTCTTCGCCTTCGCTCTTCTCCTGTTATACACGTAATATTTGTTTCTAATACACTCTTTTTTTTATAAGAATACTATAAATTTTTTTCAGCCTCAATATTCTTAAGAAATTTTTCGTTTTGAGCCTTAACATATTCTTAAAGTATTCTTATTCTTTAAAATCTGATATGGTTTCAGGGGAACATGGTTCAAAGAATTGTCATATCATTATGAAGAAATGGTCGAACGAAAGAAAAACTTAAGCAATTGTAACAATAAGAATGTTATGAACATCGCAAAACAGGCGACTACTGGAAATGAGACACAAATATGTGAGCTGAGGCTGAGCAATATTCTTATAATATTCTTATAATTTGGATGATTCTGAGCCTGAATATTCTTATAAACAATTTTCTTATAAAAAAAGAGTGTAAACTGCTTATATGAAACTCAAGACTCTCAGATCGCAAAAAATAAGAAACTGTAGCATGTTTTTGTTTATTCTCGCCTGTTTCCTGTCCTGCATCATAATAGTACTCGGGAAGTCTTGAATAATGTCTAAACATCGGAAAGGCCCGGAAAGGCTTCAAAAAACCTTGTTCAGGAGGGCACAGATCTGATACTTTTTAAAATCTTTCAGAACTGACCCAAATTCTTAGTTTCTAAGTTATAAGAAAATACGTGTAAGCTATGAGATACGAATTGTATTCACACAGAAGGTGTATTACAAATAATACTAAAAATTGTAATTTCTGCTTTGATTCGGCCACCTTTGTCATTCATCATGATTCAAAGTTGAACACAGGGAAGGGGTACTTAAAAGCTGTATAAGTTTTGCAAAAACTTGCTACAAATATGGGTCGGGTTTATTTCTGTGGAGGTAAATCCTTATACGAAACCAAATCAACTAAAAACCCACTCGTTGTATACCCCCAAGTCAAGTACCCAAGTACTGACAATAAGTCTAAGGCCTTACTACTACCGACAGGGGCGGATCCAGCTCGAAATCGAAGGGGGGCAACTTGCAAAGAGGGCACGAAAAATATAATGGATATTGAAAGCGCCGAGGGTACGCGAAAATTGTTGGACCCTTTTAAAAGAAAATTATTTGATTTATATGTTTCCCCATACTTACATTGAAGCAGTTAGAAAATTGTGCGTTAGAGTAAGGACGAGGGGCGCTTTCCTCGCCAAAAAAGCGGTACCAAAAAAGGGGGAGCAGTTGCCCCCACTTACCTCCCCCTAAATCGGCCACTGACTACCCATGAACGAAGTTAAACAAGAAACCGGTTGAAGTTTAGGCGTTTAGAAGCTTGGTTACAATTAGATTGACAAAATCAGGCCTGATAATACAGTGGAGATAATACTATCTATACTATACTATAATAATACTACTAATAATATCGTCTCAAACATTTGCTAGGTATAAAAAGAGAAAGTTACAAGAAAGTTAGAAAGAAAGAATCTTTCGCAAATTACAAGAAGCCCATCATCTTATGCATACTTCAATCTTACGCACGATCTTACGCATTATCTTACGCACAACTTCAATCTTACGCACGATCTTACGCACTATCTTACGCACACTTAAATCTTACGCATCATCTTACGCATTATCTTACGCACACTTAAATCTTACGCATCATCTTACGCATTATCTTACGCACAACTTGTTGTAAAATGCGTAACTTACGCATGTATGCGTAACTTACGCACGCTTACGCAAATTACAATAAGCCGTATTGTAAAATAAGAAAGGCAAAGGAAACGGAGATAATAAAGTGGAAAATCAAATTATTTTCGTTTTGGGCCTGTATCAACTCCAATGAAATATAACATCGCAACTGGCCTAAGCAGTCACAAATTTGAAGCGACCAAGAAGTCTACTGCCACAAAAGCAATGATTCTACTGCTGCTCTTAATATATGGAGATATGTGGAATCTAATCCAAGGCCACAGTGCAACAACTGCAAAGCTTTCAAAGGATCCTTATGCCAAGGAGATATGATTTTATGCCAGAAATGTGAGCAAAAGAGATTACCCCCAAAGTGTCACCTTTCAAACACGGTTCAAAGAAAGCAAACACATGTGATGATTTAGTCATCATTACACACGTAAACAGTGTGATAAAAAACTATAAAATTGACACCAAACTTCTTCTTGTGTGTGCAGGAGGAGAAATTTGAATCCACAGCTTTTTGTCTTCAAATCAATAAGCTGGAAACACCTGTCAGCATTCATGCTTGCTGCATATCAAGTTATTTATCATGGTTTTGGTGTTGATGATGACTTCTTTGTCCACTGGACTGATTTAAAATTTGAAGATAGATGTGATCTGATGTGATAAAGTCAAGATGGAAAAGCTTGGGAGAATGGCAAAGGAATCAAATGGGTCACTGCCTTCATCCACATTCCAGCCTAAAGTGTTACCATAGGTATAGGTCTTACTGAATTTGCTGAAAAAAATATTGCCAAAGATAAAGGAAAACAGCATTAAATTCCATAAAACAAAGTAATGAAACCAACAGAAACCAAAAGATTACTCTTTGTGATACCACCCCGCATAATTCATCCACACAAAAACAATTTCCAATTTCCAACAAAAATAGCAGCCAGTTGACATTGATAGAGGAAAATAAACAACAAACCTGTAATATCAAATAGAATTAACCCTACAACTCAGAACTCCAACAGAAACCAGCCCAAACCAACAGTTAATACAGGCTCGTAGCAGCTATTGGGGCCGGTCGGGCCCAGGCCCCCCAAATAATTTCCAAAAGTTGATTTTTTCTATTCTTCATAATAATGTAGAAAACTGATCATCAGTGACAGGTACTCAGCCCTGAAGCGAGTCAAGACCTATCTAAGGTCAACAACAGCAAACAACCGCCTCAACAACCTAACTGTGAGCCGGCAAGTGTAAGAAAAGGCAAAATGTTGCAAACATTGAAATGATAGAAAATTCGTATTTTCTATAAAATAAAATTTGTATAAATTTTCCAATACGAAATACATTGAATATCTAAACAAAACAAATCTGAACTCAATCAAACTTTTAAGTCCAGAGTAATCCAATTTCAAAGTTATGTAAATTCAAACCCTAAAACGCTTCCAGCTACAAGTATTTCAGGGTCCCTTGAGAGGTGTTCTTTGATTTTACAATATCTTTACAAAGAAAAGTCCAATTAAAATTTTTTTTAATTTGAAGAATATCGTTTTCTCTTTCAAGATAAGGCAAGCACATTCACTTTTGATAACTTCATATGGCATTTATGGCTATTTACAATACCTCCTTTTTCCGGAAGTAGCCACTTAATAGATGTCAATTTCATAAATGTGTAGTTGAAAATATAAAAAATAAGTGAAAGTAAGTCTACAAGTGCAAAACTCCCAATTTGCACCAAGTACCATACTTCAGCAAAGGGAATCATGCAGGATCGTACATGGAGGAAAATTACGGCCTAGAACTGGTACCATCAATAATGCATTTTTTACAAAACGAACCATTGTGTACCATTGGTTGAAGAAGCTGAATAAATGGACGTTGAAAGCGCATGTGTGGGGCTCAACAATTTGATTCAAGAACCAAACCCTCGGGACAAAAGTGGGAATGAACCAAGCAAAGATGTCCGCGTGGCCTGCCATTTCTATTCTGTTCCATTGATTCCCTGTGTTCTACTGCGGAAAGGAGGCTCACTGCAGCAGCCTCCAACCTCGCTCGCCCAATACCACGAGGATCGAAGTTCTGTGAGTGGCACTGCTCTGTTTGAAGGTATGTATAAACTTATTCCCTTTTACTCGTAGATCACACAGATCCTTCTAAATTCTTTATGAACACTCTGAGAAATCATTTTTGCTATTAAAGATTGCTATACCCAAAGAAAGGAAAGCTGGATTGAATCATCATTGTGGGACTAGGCATAGGGCCAGGTCCATAACGCGGAACTCGCGGAACTCGCGGAAACCGCGGAACAGAATTTTTCCGCGAGATATAGTTCCGCGTTATTCACTGGCGTATTAGGCAAAAGTCCATAACGCGGAATTTAAAAACGCGGAAATTTTCTTAACCACTGAATGTTACATTCTTTATTCAAAGTCATCCTTTGATCTTCGAAACACTTTTAAACAGTGCACTTGCGCCCCTCTTCAGGATCGACCTACTATTGCATCTGCGTTGTTATTATTCATTTGGCTAGGCCCATCGAGGTCAGTGGCCTAACTATGAATGATGTTGACATTGTGTTGGCAAATTCGGAAGTAAAGCCACATTCTCCGCTTAACTCATCAGTAGGAAGAATCAAACAAACAGAAATTCTTCTGTTTCTCCTTCAAACTTTGCTGAGAACATTCTTGAAAAATTTCCGCGAGATTGAGTTCCGCGTTATTCACTGGCGTATTAGGCAAAAGTCCATAACGCGGAATTGAAAAACGCGGAAATTTTTTCAAGCCTTGAAAATTACATTCTTTTTCAAATTCATCCTTGGATCTTCGAAACACTTTTAAACAGTGCACTTGCGCCCCTCTTCAGGATCGACGAACTATTGCATCTGTGTTGTTATTATTCATTTGGCTAGGCCCATCGAGGTCAGTGGCCTAACTATGAATGATGTTGACATTGTGTTGGCAAATTCGGAAGTAAAGCCACATTCTCCGCTTAACTCATCAGTAGGAAGAATCAAACAAACAGAAATTCCTCTGTTTCTCCTTCAAACTTTGCTGAGAACATTCTTGAAAAATTTCCGCGAGATTGAGTTCCGCGTTATTCACTGGCGTATTAGGCAAAAGTCCATAACGCGGAATTTAAAAACGCGGAAATTTTCTTAACCACTGAATGTTACGTTCTTTATTCAAAGTCATCCTTGGAATTGAAAAACGCTTATAGAATTATCAGCTGGGCATTAGAGCTGTGTTCGTTTGTTTGTTTGTTTGTTTGTTTTTACAAAACGCCGGCCTGCTGGAATGATCTAATGATCTTCTTGAGGATACTCTCTTGTGTTCTGATAATTGCTCTACTCTCTTGTATGGCAAGTGTCGTATCCCATGTTGCCCATTGAACTTCCGTTGCGCATCGCGCAGATTATCTATATATTCTCGTTTGATACCCTTCAGATCAATTAAGTGACTATGGAGGAAAGCCGTCGTGTCACGGTTTATTCTTTGGATTTTAGTTTGGCACCTACTGTGACAATTAATGGTCGAAAATAAAAGCAATTCTCTTCTTCTAAAGGAGCCAATCAATGAGGTGATATAACATCTGATCACATCTTTCAATCCTTTTTACGATGATCTTGCTGCTTATTGGTACACACTTCCCTTTCTCTTTTCTGATTGGTTGCGAAAATACAATGCAGGTCTGATTCGTGTTGTTTCTGATTGGCTTATCTAGAATAATCTCGGCATGGTTTTCTTGTCACATTTCTGGGACAGTATTACACAAGTTATACACAAGACAACGTAAAGATGCTATTCAGAAGACTACATGAAGATACTATTGTCTAAGGTTGTTTTCTTGAGCGGATAAAATGACCCTCCAGACCTTGAATTCCCATGCGCTTCTACTGCGTACTCAACCTGATCAACATCGCCACATATCTGACGATTTACGAAGTATTGCAGAATAATTTTGTCGTTTACAACTGTCCCCTTTGAGTCACAGAAATAAGTGATGCTGCGGATTAGCCCAAATTTGTTTTCCCTTCTATTTATACTCATGTAGATCTTGTCTTCTTCAAGATTCAAGGCTTTTTTTGCAACTGCCTTAACGTTGCAATTCCCATCACTGTTAGTTGATACAACAACAGTGTACTTTTTAGCTTCTATACACTTCGTGAATGTTCCATTTAGGTCGCTCTTTACATTTTCAGGGTCACCAATTGTCCTGCTATCAATGGCGAAAATAGAATTACGACGGCAAGCCTGTGGAATTCTAGCTGCCCGCTGTACATCAGAAGTAGTAAGGGCATAGACTTCAGCATTTGATAACTTTCTCTTGATTCCTGATATAAAAGGAATCTTCATTGGACCCCAATACTCTATCTTTTGTTTCTCCCAGCTAGAGGCACGAAGGAAGTTTTGGCGTTCAATGCTGATAGGGGCGTGAATGTTTGCTCCCTCATTTCCGCGTTTTTAAATTCCGCGTTATGGACTTTTGCCTATTACGCCAGTGTAGAACGCGGAACTCAATTTCGCGGAAATCTTTCGAGACTTTTCTCAGCAAAGTTTGAAGGAAAAACAGATGAATTTCTGTTTGTTTGATTCTTCCTACTGATGAGTTAAGCGGAGAACGTGGCTTTACTTCCGAATTTGCCAACACAATGTCAACATTGTTCATAGTTAGGCCACTGACCTCGATGGGCCTAGCCAAATGAATAATAACAACACAGATGCAATAGTTCGTCGATCCTGAAGAGGGGCGCAAGTGCACTGTTTAAAAGTGTTTCGAAGATCCAAGGATGAATTTGAAAAAGAATGTAATTTTCAAGGCTTGAAAAAAATTTCCGCGTTTTTCAATTCCGCGTTATGGACTTTTGCCTAATACGCCAGTGAATAACGCGGAACTCAATCTCGCGGAAATTTTTCAAGAATGTTCTCAGCAAAGTTTGAAGGAGAAACAGAAGAATTTCTGTTTGTTTGATTCTTCCTACTGATGAGTTAAGCGGAGAATGTGGCTTTACTTCCGAATTTGCCAACACAATGTCAACATCATTCATAGTTAGGCCACTGACCTCGATGGGCCTAGCCAAATGAATAATAACAACACAGATGCAATAGTTCGTCGATCCTGAAGAGGGGCGCAAGTGCACTGTTTAAAAGTGTTTCGAAGATCCAAGGATGAATTTGAAAAAGAATGTAATTTTCAAGGCTTGAAAAAAATTTCCGCGTTTTTCAATTCCGCGTTATGGACTTTTGCCTAATACGCCAGTGAATAACGCGGAACTCAATCTCGCGGAAATTTTTCAAGAATGTTCTCAGCAAAGTTTGAAGGAAAAACAGACGAATTTCTGTTTGTTTGATTCTTCCTACTGATGAGTTAAGCGGAAAATGTGGCTTTACTTCCGAATTTGCCAACACAATGTCAACATCATTCATAGTTAGGCCACTGACCTCGATGGGCCTAGCTAAATGAATAATAACAACGCAGATGCAATAGTAGGCCGATCCTGAAGAGGGGCGCAAGTGCACTGTTTAAAAGTGTTTCGAAGATCAAAGGATGACTTTGAATAAAGAACGTAACATTCAGTGCTTAAAAAATTTCCGCGTTTTTCAATTCCGCGTTATGGACTTTTGCCCAATACGCCAGTGAATAACGCGGAACTATATCTCGCGGAAAAATTCTGTTCCGCGGTTTCCGCGAGTTCCGCGAGTTCCGCGAGTTCCGCGTTATGGACCTGGCCCTAGGCATAGCCATAATTGGCCTAGCCCTAGCCCCTACTAGGCCTAGTCCACATATACAAAGCATGATCAGGCAGCTTCTTAGTGCTATGGTTTTACTCCAAAAAGAGTGGGAAGATTAATTCTCACAACAAGATTTATAAAACCCTATCAATTGAAGAGTCTTTGTATAAGCAAGTAGGGTGATTACTGTGCTGTCACCTTCCTAGGTAGGACAATGGACATCGATGATGATAGCGCCAGCGGAGGAGGTGATTCAGATGTTGAAATGTGAGTGCATATGATTTAACATTTATCTGTTTCAAATGAAATACAACACATTACATTGATTTTGTTGTAGATGTACAATCTTACAACCTCTTTGGAGGTGATGAAATGTAACAAATTATGTTTGAAAGACCATTTGACATAAATTTTAAAGCAACACAGTTTCAATAATCAACTTGATAATTTGTTGCATCTTTTAGAACGAAGATAACACATGCAATCAAGGGATTAGAATCTCCTGTCACCGTAAAGGCCTCATGTGTAAGTCAGTTATTAAAAAGGGTATGAATTATGCTATTTTGGTTGAATCAGGAGAAGAAGTATTGCTATTTTGTTGCAATAGATAGTTTTATGTGTGTAACATCTTCTCTGGGTTGGACCAAAGTAGCACATACACACACATTATATCATATTTCCTCTTACAAATGCTTAGTCTTGATGATGGCCTCTCTCTATCAAAAGCCTCTCTCCTTTTTATACAGTATTGGCAGTAAGACCCCCAGTCCCTTTTAGGGTTTTTTAGGTTTTTTACAGAGCAAATTATCTGAAACATCAGGCTGTCATTTTGGTAAAGATTTCCTTTCAAATAGATCTAAATGCAAAATTTCTCCCATTTCCATTCTTTGATAGGATTTACTGGATAATAATAGTGGGAAGGGCATAAAAATCTCAGGGGCACATTCCTGTATTAATATGGGTTAAGTAGCCCCCTCCCTAGAGGATGGTCAGATTCTTTTGAAATTGTAAGACATTAGATGATATTTATACATGATAAATGAGTCATCTTGATCAATGTCTAACAGCATTAGATCACAATTATTGAACAATATTGTTTTTTGTCAGCCATCCTTCATTAGGTTATTTTGAGTAACTCCTGACCTGAGCAACATTTTTGGCTCCCCTAATTATTTCCATTATGAAAAAAGCTATAAAGTTGCAACTTGGTGGATGATATTATTGTGCTTCCAATGAAATAATTCAAATTCAATTAGTCACATGACATGTTGCTAAGCAACTTATTAATCATTCTCATATATTGTTAAATTCTGAGGTATAACATTTTACTTTCTTACAAAGTACAACATTTACCGTTTTAATGTTTTACAATATCAATTTCTCTACATTAGTTCAAAACTACTATATCAGTTCCAACAATGACAACATGAAAATAAATGACATCATTCGAACAAGGATTGACCAAAATGGAAGAAATTTAATTTTCTCTTTTGTGTCCTCCATCCAGATAAGGATATTTCATTGTCACATAGTTCCTCTAATTAAAATGAAGTTGCAGATCTTGTAGATTGTTAAATTTTAGGAAAAGGCGCTTAGTATCAGCATTCTAACTTCAAGGGCTGTATAATCAATGTTTGGTTGGGGAGGTGGGTGTAATGCTCCCCCATGTTGAATAGGGTTAATATCGTGGTCAAGGCACATTAAAGTCAGGTTACCCTGATTCTGTCATCTAAAGTAGAGAGAGCTGACTAAATATAATTCTCTAGCATTTCAAAAGTAAATTGCTGTTTTATTAGGTATCATAACACAGGTCATTTTTTTCCAGAGTGATGCTGATGATTCATACATAGATTTTGAGGAGGACTTCCCAAAAATTAGATTTCGGAGCTCCAGGTGAGGATAATGTTTTTTATATTATCAATTTTAATATACAAACTCAAAAAGTACAGCTACTGTGCCTATGATGGCGGAAATAGACACTAGGTCATTGAAGTTCCTACCATGAAAAGCACTTACAATTCAAAAATTACAATACACTAGGTAGAAAGAAAAACAAACCAAAAGAAAAAGTTAATGTCTGTCTCACATTTGATGTCAGGCAATGACATCAACAATTTGGAGAGAAAATAAAGGATAATTTGTATTCAAGAATCATGATTACTATAAGGGCTCAGTTTTTATGAAACGAACTGCTTTTGCAAGAATACGGCTGGTTGGAATTTTGCTCAGCTTGTTCTTTAATTCGGTATAGTATAGGAAATTGGCACTTCCTTCTCTGCTTTTTTACTGAAGCAGAATAGGCGTGAATGGATGGGAATGAGATATGCTGGGTGAGTGGCAGTTAAGAAATTGAATGGGCTGTGGAATGAAATGTACATTGCCTGGTGATGAGTTTGTATGGGAACAAGAATTGCACATTCAATTCTGAAGGCTTACTTGCAATTGAAATATGAATTCAATACAATGGTCTGTTTCAGAAATAGAATTGACAGTAAGTTCCAATGGCGAGTAAATCATATATCTCATTAACATTTTGGTTTCTTTGCATATTGGTTGTGTACAGTACATTTTGCTCCACAGTCAACCAATCATGTTACATTGTTTTGGTGCACCTGCTATATGCTATGGATAGTACTTGCCACCCCAGGGGGGCACTCAGCACATGCACATACCGGGTGTCCCAAAAAAAACGCAATGGATTTTATCGGGACTAGGGACAAGAATTTAGGTCCAATCAATCCACAATAATTTTTTGTTTAATCCTCAATTGCTAACTTGAAGATGAATATCTTGTTTGTTGATTTTGGTGCATGGAGAGTCGGAATATCAATCTTGAAAAGTCCAAATTTCCTCTCTCAATCTTGAAAGTCTGAATTTCCAAAATCTCCTCAGTCATAAAAGTGTAGTAGTGTGAGCATGCTAAGGCACACATGTTTAGGCACACATTTCAATTGAAATTTGAAAGCTAAAAATTGACAATTCGGAAGTGAAAATTTACAAAGGAATATATTTCTTCAATCATACTGCACCTGCAAAAGAGCCAAGTACGAATGAGCAGTTTTAAGGCTTTTATCCATAGGTAATTTTCCCTTGGGTATATTTGATTTCTTGTTTCATAATAATTCGAAGAAAGATTATACAAAATGCTTTTCATTAATGACACAAAGATTGCAAGAACTAATTCTTTTGTCACACCCAAGCAAACTATTTTGCAGATTACTTTCTTTTAGGAGACAGATTCAATGCAAACTTTTTGAAACTTTTAAGCATAAAAAAGATGTCTTTTCAGGACAAAATTGATGAATTTGATTGAATTTGAATTCAAATATTTTGGGTTGCCTAAAAATTTATTGGACTGACCCCCCTCCATGTGCTCATGTGCTGAGTGCCCCCCTGGGCCAAAATCTCCCCACGATTTGTATCTATGTGTTTACATAGAGTTTACGCAATAGAGAAATGTATTTCACAATGGAAGATTGACTTTAAGATTATCTGCCCTATACTTATGTTGTCAAACTCGCATAAGTCAGGTGGACTGGCATAGGTCAGATTTTACATAAGTCAGATTGTTTCTCTTGGTGCAAGAGATCCAACTTATCTGAGTTTGACTGCAATTAGATTGTGAAAAGGTTTCCAGTGACTGTTTTCTCTTTCCAAACAGAAGTACCATACGCCAACTCTTTGGTAAGACTGGAGCTGCTCTGTTTCCTGGTTCACTCCTCGTGGATGATACTGCCATTAGGTATAAGCAGAATGAAGGCATGATTGGAATTTCCCATGCATTCATAAAGTCATTTGATAATGATTTTCTTGTTCCACTTATCTTAAATGCCAAGACTAAGTATCCAGAACATGTCAGTTCAACCCAACCAAGAGGCGTTTCCAACAATGTGTGCTTTTTAGTGGACCTAAATAAGTTGAATGATCCTAGAGATGTTATGTGTGATGATCTTGGAGCATGGGATCAATCAAGAACGTAAAAAAAATGGTACAATGTCAACAGAGACAGTTGCGGCAATGCTGTGTCTCTTTCTTTTGCCAGAGATCAAGAAACCAGTTATGAAGTTGTTAGAAGGCCTTTTGTTAATCTTTCTGACCAGGCTTTGAAAAAAACAATGGTGAGCCTAACTGATCCACAAGGTCAAATTATAACATTGTTGCAATCATTTATCAATTCACTGGTGAGGAACATACAGTAACTGTAAAGCCCCATGGCAATAGTAAATGTAATATCCCGTTCCTGCGTACCTACCAGAGCACCAAAGTGAAAATTGCCAAGGAGTCTGGAGTTAGTGCGCCATCACGAGCTCTTCATAATGTTTCAAGGGATGTTGGAGGACTTGTTGGAGCAGAAGCTGCTGGGCAGCTCCCAAGAAACAACAGGCAAGTGTCGTACTATGCTAGCAAGACAGCTTCCAAAGTTGAAGATCCAATTTATTCAATAACCGCACAAATGCGAGCTTATTGTGATAATGATGAGGAAAGATATGTTCGAACATATTCTTTGGATGACTCCTCGGCAAAGGTTGTTCTTTTTACAGACACACAAGTTGATGATATCATAAACTTTTGCTGTAATGACAGGGATGGTTATAAATCATTGCTTTATGCTGACATCACTTTTGAGTTGGGTCCTTTTTTCTTGTTGACAACAAGCTATACAAATACAGCATTGATCGACAGGAAAAGTGGCTGTCCCCCAGCAATGATCGGGCCCATGATGCTTTGTCTGTTGAAGGACAAAGAAACCTACCTTACTCTATTCCAGAAGCTTAACTCAAAGGCACCAGGGCTGCAACTGTACTTGCAAGGATATTCAACAGACAGCGAGAAAGCACTGCGGCAGGCTTTGGCACATGAATTCCCACGTTCATTGCAGTTCCTCTGCTATATCCATGCAAAACGAAACATAAATGATAAGTGCAGATCAAAATTCAATTTAAGCCAGCAGCTAACAAATGAGATACTTGCCGATATATTTTCACAGTCAGGACTTGTATACTGTCAAAGCACAATGGAATTCAGAGAAATGGTGGAAAGGCTTAAAATGAAATGGGATAGCTTGGAGGAGAGAGAGCGAACCTGCAAGCCACAGTTCTCAGAATACTTTGAAAAGTACAAAGAGACTGACATATTAAATCACATGCTTGTGAAGACAGTGACAGACGCAGGATTTGGAACAAATTTGCAATCAAACAACATCCCAGAGTCACTTAATGCAAAGATAAAGCGCTGGCAAAACTTTAAAGCTGCAGATATGGCACAGTTTGTGGACGACATGAAATCTCTTATTGATAAGCAAACAGAGGACACAAACCTTGCTTATTTGGGAATGTCATCTCCCTATATTGTGCGGGAAGTGTTCCAAACAACATCCCAAAATCATCCATTCAGCATTCCAAAAGGGCGTGAACGTGATAAAGCAATTAAAGCAAAGCGTGTCATCATTGATCAGGCTCTCTTCAAGACAGTGAAAAGCTATGTACCCCATGCTCATGTGCCTCAACTTTTGCACGAAACAAACAATGAATCTGCAATTGGCAATCTAGATAGTGGGGAAAAGCTTGATGACTTACACGAAAACATCCCAGAGTTGTTACAATATACCAACGAATCTCTGCATACGAATGAGAATGATGACTACCAAGAGTTGCGAAAGGTATTTTCTGCTGTTGAAGTGCGCACACTTACTGAAAAGGCAGCTTCGTTAGTACCTGACAGCATCATGAAAGGATTTTCTGATGACTCTTATTTTGTCAAGAGCATCTCCAGCAGCAGCCCCCATACAGTAAAGCTTCTCAAGAGTGGCGGTATTGTTTGTGATGCTACATGCTTAGGATTTGGCACCAGAAAGATTTGCGCGCACACCCTTGCAGTTTCCATCTACGAAGGTTCTTGTAAACACTTCATTGCATGGTATGTTACAGAAAAGCATGACGCAAATTTGACGAGGCTGACAACATTTCAAGTAAACAAAAACGCCGGAAGAAAAGCCCCACCAAGAAGACAAAGTAGAAAAAGATCACCTGATGCTTCAAGAAGTCGGTCGCTTGGAGATTTAATGAAAAATCCTCTTCCTACACCAAGCTATGCTGTTGCATCGTCTCCAGGAAATTTAAAGGTTGTCATAAAGCGAAAAATGCCTCAGAAACCTAAAGTCACACCAACAGTTCATACTCTATTTGAGCTGATTGATATCACAGGTTGCATAAGAAAATGTGCTGGTTGTCAGGGAGAGCTGAAAAAAGGCCCAAATGATTGTGCAACAGCAAGGTATGATGAGATGATATGTGTACGACACAAGGAACGGGACTACGCTCCTATTCATCCGAAAGGAGGCGAGCCTTTGTGGAAGGAAGTATTCGAAAATAAGCATTATCACATTTCTTTTGATTGCATCAGCAGACGAAATCCAAAGTTTGATGCTAATGATGTTGAAGTTAAGATAAAAGCCCAACTTAGTGCTGACCTGTTGGCATTGTTGTCCTTAAGATTGCAATCACAATGAAGTTAATGACAATCAAGTTGTCATGTGTATTATATTTTATATTTTATGAAACTGGATATGGACTGCCTGTGCAGCCAAGACCGAAATGTAGTGTTAACTGTAATACATAAACCAGGTGTCCCAAGAAAAGTATATGCGTTTGAAAAAGTCCTGTGAAGGAGCCCTGTATTCAAAAATTCTTATTTTCAGTTTACGGTATACAGTAAAAACCCGCGTATTAGAACCTAGTGGATTAAGAACCTACAGGCTGAAATTTTGCAATTAAACCCTAATTATGCAAGAACCCATTCAGCCTGGAATTTGAAATAGTGAAAATGTAAAAATGTATACAGATTTGATTCTCTTCAGCGATGTGAATTTAACTTTAATCATTGGCTAAGCACTCTCAAAAGGGTCCTCGATAGTTAACTTGAACATAGATACCTCGTTTGTTGGTATTGGTGCTTTGAGAGCAGAAATATCAATCTTGAAAGCTCAAATTTGCGTCCACTTGCAAACCAGAGCTTTGGCCTTTGGCCTAAGCAAATTCCTGAAGCAAATCGAAATTAAAAACGCAAATAAATGGAAAATTAAGAAACGTCCCAATGGGTGACTGAGGGGTGACTTCTGGTAAACAGAAGGACGCAAGATCTAATATTGTTCAAATTTCATCAAGGCCATTGTTGATTTATACGCTGTGCCTTAATAAATTGCTGGAAGAGGAAAATATGAGCTTTCAAGATTGATATCTCTGCTCTCAAAGCACCAATATCAACAAACGAGGTATCCATGTGACTAGGCATTGATTGAAGCTAAATTCACAGCGCTGGGTTCAACCAAATCCGTATACATTTTTTGGGACACCCGGTAGCATAATTCAATAACCATCTGTCTCTGGCTACCTCAGAAATTATTCCTGTTTAGGTGAATTACTCTGGGAATGCAAATCCGAGCTAACCATACAAGGTTGCAAAAGCTAAGTTGAGATCTCATCTACCCCATAAAATGAAAATAAATTTTTTTGAATTCAAGGCTCCTTCACAGTAACCATTGAAACGCCTATATTTTTTTGGGACACCCGGTAGTTTATATTTTATGAACTGGATATGGACTGCCTGTGTAGCCAAGACCAAAATGCAGTCTAAGCTATTCATTGTTAAATTGATTTAAGGTTTTGTTTGGTTCCGATGCGTTAGCACCAAGTGTTCTTTTTCTCTACCTCTCCGTCTCCACTATGAATTTAGGGAATATAACATTATACATCAGTTGCACAACTACAAACCTTTTGCAGAGTCGTACAAGCCCGGTGTGGCAGTCTAAGTTGGGTGGGGTTTCTGATTAAAACAGACCATTCCATTTTTTCCGTTTCCAGTTCCGTTTTTTATGATCCGTTTTTGATGAAACGAAGCTACCCGTTCACAGTGCTCCGTTTTGTACAAAATGGCAGGAAAACATCCATTTTTGTCCGTTCACATTGTTCCGGTTTTTTGAAGATATTAGTGTGTATTCAAAGACCTCAGTTTTTGATACAAATTGATCAAGTGCGTTTTGAAAAACCTCCGGTTTTTTTATATCCACTTCGAAAGCCTCCGTTTTTGTGCCGTTTTCTGCGGATTAGAGCATGAGCGATATGACACCAAGGGTGTGTATGTATCGCTGTGAAAGTTTTATCAGTAGTAGCAAGCCACCCCCGTTGGGGGGGGGGGAGGCTACTTAGTATACTTTGCTGACGAGATGTGCACTCCTTTCCGGGTATCGTATTCGCTTCTTTCTTCTAACGCCGGGTATCAAAAGAAGGCGTGTTTTGTAAAACCGGTTGTCAACTGTTATTGCATTGTTTTCGACAAATTTTTACGTTTTGGAATACAATTTTCACCGCTTTTTGCTAAAGCCGGCTATCATTTCGAAGGAAAAATTTTAAGGCCAGGTGACAAAAAGTTTCTTGGAGTGCACACCCCCCTTGCAATTGAAATTCAAGTACCCCTCCCCGGGGAGCCACCTTAATCCCTGTTTCATGATTTTGAAACTTTCAGTAGGGAGCCACCTCTAGCGTAATTCAGGTAGGGCTGTTTCTTAACGTTCGAAAAATTGAGCTTACCGTTTCTTATAAGCGGTTTCTTATAAAAAGATAAAACGTTAATTAATTGTTTTAACGAGCGTGACGGACTTACTTTCTTCCTTTCTGACTGACCTGGAGCCCCCTCTTAGATTACAAAGTTGGACTTTGTAATAAAAAAAAAATGAGATCGGTAGGCCAGCAGTGAGCCACAGGTACGCCAAAGGTAAGCCAAGTGTGAGCCAAGTGGTAGGCCAATGGTAGGCCAACGGTAGGCCAATGGCGTAGGCCACGTTTTGTAGACACCCCAAAGATGTTGAGCATACAATCACAAAGAAAGTAAAGCTAAGCAGAGAGGAGAACAATTCCAAGAAAAAACCTATCTTACAGCAAAGCAAACTGGAAACATTTTTGGGGGTACAAAAGCAAACAAAGGAAGAACGTAGCCCAAAGAGTGACAGAGGGAAGCCCATTATCGAGATGGCCAAGGTATTGGTATTTTTCATGAAAAAGTCCCCTTGCTAACCCAAGAAGAAAAGTATAATCTTTGCCTAGATGTGTGCAGACCAGAAAGAAGCTACCAGTTTATGAGATTGATTGAATCAAGAGGAAAAAGAGATTTCAGTTTTGTTTGGTTTGAGAGGTTCCCTTGGCTGGCCTACTCAAAATATTTAGATGGCGTATTTTGCCTACCATGTGTCCTGTTTAGCAGAGCAACTGGTCACAGTATGCAGAAGCGTGACAAACTATTCAAATCACCCTTGACATACTGGACAAGTGCAAGTTCCAAGTTAAAAGTTCACGAAAGTAAACCCACTCTTTACCACTTTTTCATTTTTGATGGAAATGCACCAAAAAGCAATTGAAGAGATTGTTGACAGCATCCTGCATGCCTGTATCAGAGCAAAGAGGGTGAAACTGAGGCCAATCTTGGAAACAGTTGTTTTCTGCGGTCGCCAACATATAGCTTTAGGTAGCCATCGTGATGACTCCACCTTTCTAGAAGTGCAATATGCAAGACACAACGGCAATTTCCAAGAGCCACTTGACTTCCGTGAAGAAAGTGGCGTGCCCCTTCTCTCACAACATCAACGTCAATATCATTTCCTGCATCATCAATTTCAAATTCATCAGCTTCTTCAACGTTTGAAGGCTGACCTCCGTTTGCACCATCTTCCCCCTCTGCCGTAGAGGCAGACGTATGAATACGCTTTTGTCCTCTTTCTTGTTTCTTAACTAAGGCGTCTCTTTCGGAAACAACTTCGTTCAAAAGGATCTTTATTTCCTCGTTATTGTAGAGCACATTGAGATTGTGTTCAGTTGCTGACACATTTTGAACTGCAAAGGGGTAGAGCTTTTTAATGTCTCTGATCAAAGCTCTTTGTTGAGCAGCAGTTGCTTTTTTCCGTGACTCGAACTTTGTTGGGTGTATTAATTCCATCCACTTAAATTTCTCTAAGTTTGCAAATCTCCAGGTCAATTGCTCAGAAAACTTTTGGGTAACTGTTTTTGCAACTGTTTCTAATGACTAATGACATCTTCCAGATTTCCTGTGAGCCGTCTATTTCTTGCCCTAGACCTCTCCACATTCCCCTTGCACGCACAGCAGGGAATTCTGGATCCCCAAGCATTGCATCCTCCCATACCTGATTATATTCAAATCTGCTCAAGGTTCTTTGAAAATCATTGAGCATAGATCTCAGTTGAATTGGATCCATGGTCAGCCTTTGCATAACTGTGATTATTGGAGCACAGTATCCGAACAACTTTCAATAAAGTTTCAGAAAATAACTGCAGGCCCCACAGACGTCAATCTGCACGTATCGACTATCTGAATAAATCTATGGGCAGAAACGGAGGGACTGGGGACAATAAGTGCTATTGTTTATGGCAGTGTGACTTTTCTCCTAGAGCTCATAACATTCAATTGCAAATTCGATAGTTTTGGGATAGTGGATCGTTTTCTGGTGCATCCGCTCGGTATGTTATTGCGAATGCTGATGGGTTATTTTGGGGAATTAGGATTTTAAACTTACCTTTTCCTCAACAGAACTGAGCCTGCTATTGAATTCATCATTCTTTTCTTTCTCTGCCTCCTTGATCCTTTTTTCTGACTCACCTGGTAGTATTGCAGAATCAATGAATACATTTTTTTAATATTCACAATACCCTTAGGGGAAGGATACCTGAAACCCCCAATCCACTTGCGGAAGATGATTTGAATTTGAGGCTATCAATGTGTCTCAGGTAGAGAAGGTATTCTGAAAATTTGAAACATCCAAGGGAACTGGTGTCGAAAAAGATGCGCTAATCTAAGGTGAAAAGCTACTCCATAAACAACTCAAATGTAGAATTCGTAGCTCTCATCAGATCTCTTGTCAGGTTTCTAAGGCTCTAAATCCAACTCTTCTAGTGCAACGAACAAGACAATATTTACACTATGTACAAGTAGAGAACTGTATATATTCTCTCCATCGAAGATTTCATAGTAGAGGCTCAAATTCCATAATATTTTATCACTTTGTTTTGACTCAAACTCAAAGATTTAGATTGAGTGTTTACTTCAGGCTCTAGGCTCGGAAATCATGCCCCTATTCAGGCAAAGTGATCTATATACAGCCCCCTAGACGTAATCAAATATCAGTATTTACGCAAGCGAATCTAAACTCAGGGGTCATCACAAAGTACAATTTATCTCACATCTGGTGCTGATGATATTGCTAGCTATTCTGATGATAGGCCTACCTGTTATCACCGATTCACTTTGTGACATTTTTTATATTTCAATCGCAACTGGTATATTCCCAGATAGTTGGACAATTGCAAGAGTGACCCCTATTTGCAAAAATGGTCAATCAAATGATCATTCTAATTATAGACAAAATTAAGTGCTTCCGTTTCTGTCCAGGGTTTTCGAAAAGTTGATTTACAATGAACTTTACAACTACCTTGACAGAACAAGCTTCTTTGATCCAAAAAGTCTGGATTTGGATCGCTGCACTCTGTTGTCACTTGTCTGCTAAACTGCACCAGTAATTGGTATCTTAACATAGATAAGAAGGGTAGGTAAACAGCGATGGTACTTATAGACCTCAAAAAAGCTTTCAACACTGTTGATCATTAAATTCTACTTAAAAATTGACAAAGTCTGGTATCATAGGTTTTGAGAATACCTGGTTTGCATCTTATCTAGATAGCACAAATCAATTACGCAAAGTTAATGGGGTACCCTCAACATTTGATGGCATAAATCATGGGGTGCCACAAGACTCTTATCTTGGTCCTCTTCTCTTTTGATCTAGATTGATGATCAGCCATTTTCTCTGCAAAATAGTCAGGTTACTATGTTTGCAGATGATACCACCATATGATATTCTTGCTATTCAAACATAGAGTTGTTTATATTTGATGAGAGGTTGATTGTTTGCCAGAAAACCTTCTTCCTCTGCTTTATAACCACACTATGTGTTTGAGAATTGATGACAAATATGAAGTATTCTCGTGTGACTACAGAGCAGAACAAAAAGCTGGTTTTCCATCAGGTGACAAATGTAGCACAACACAACAAATACCGCGTGAAAAACATCAACAAGAATTGGTCGCAAAAACTAGGATTGTTTCCAACTACATATTGATAGAAAACAATTGGCTCTGCAAAAAATACTTTTCCAAGGGAAATTATACACAAAATTTGTTGTTTCATGCTACTTAATTAAACTTTTTCTGGTCACTAAATAATGCACAATCTAGAAAATAATAATTGGGTCTTCCAACAGTCATTTAGTCAAATTCTAAATCATAAAGTACCTGCTGAATCTTCAATTTTGATTGTCTATTCTTTCTTTGTGTTAAAAATTTAAGAATGTGTACCAAACTTTGACAAAAAGGCACACCCCTGTCTATTTCTTCGGAATCTGCCGAGTTCTTTATTTCTTGTCCAGGTCCCAAAGGGCTTTTAACCAACATGCTGTCCACCACAGCCAATGCCAGATAAGACTGTCCTGTAACTTACCTTGGATAGATTTGAAATCCCTTTCAATCACGTCCACTCTTTTTCTTACGGCTGATTGATGAAAAAAAGAATAACTAGCAGTTGTCCCTTCATGTTTCTATTGAGACTTATTAGCTACTCATTGGGCCCGTTGGAAAACAAAGGTCTCCATAAGGAATAATATGAATACTGAATAGGACTAATAAAAAAATAGCCACATCAATGAAAGGTTGCATTGTCAGTATATTCAGGTTTGTGAAATTTATCTTTGAATTTAAATTTTGGCATCAAATTGACTTCAATTCGCCCCAGCATAATTGTAACAGTAAACACAGTTCGGCCATTAGGCGTTCAATTCCTACCCTGATCAGACAGATTCAATTTGTTTTGACGTGGATTTCTGTCTCTGCTTTCTATTCACAGTAGACTGCTCATTAGACACTCAATTGTTCATCTGATCAGCACCATTGCTTGATTGAGGAATGTTAATATTTGTATTAACTGTTGTACTTTTATTTGAAGTTTTAGCAAACGTAAACATCAACTGGTAATCTTCTGGTGATCTGTACTCCTCTTAAAGTTGTCTTTTAAATACTTGCGCTGAGTTTTCAGGAAATCAACTGCAACAAAACGAGATCCTTATTTGAACAGTGTGTTTCTGATGGCAGAAATGGCACATAGAATGGGCCATGGGACACTGGGTATATGTTTTGGGGAGATTATTCAGGGAATGAAGCTCAGGGGCCAGCCTAGGATGAGAAATGATTGATTTGACTTGATTTAAGTCTTCCTGCCTCTTTTGCCATGTTTTTTCTTGATGTTAGGGTGCTGATCAGTTATGTACTCTTTGTATCACTGATAGTGAAGGACATTAGACGCAGGAGATTTCTGGCTAACATAGGAATCATTTGTCGTACATAGCCGCCTGCTCGTGGCCCATGGCCGAAACCGCCACAATCAGATGGCTAAAAAGTGAAGGAGAAAAAAGAAACTGGTGAAGATTTTTCCAAATTTACCTACCTTCATAAAACGCAACCAGGCCAAAAAACTGCTTGAGATTTCCCGAATTTTTTAAAGCAATGTACTCTTTAGATGTTTGGGAGTATAAGTTTGGATGCCGGTTAAAATATCTCCAGGATTGGCGGAGTTATGGCCACAAACAAACCAATAAGGTACTGAACCTTGAACAATAGAAATTCTGGTTGGGAGACAACTCGTTGTAATTCTGCAACTGTGCATTCCAACTGATCTATGTTCTTGATAAGCTTTTGTTGATCTAGTGCTCTGTTCGTGTTGAATTTTAGAATAGTTTTGTCTACTTTTGTTTGCATGGCATCTCTCAACTTTGGGGTCATCTTTGACGTTGAAGTAATCACTTTACTTGTTGCATCGATTTCATCTGATTCTGTTTGCTGGTTTTCAGTAAGCATCCAATCATCTAACCATTTGATGTATGCGTATGATTTCCCATTTACTAGCTCTCTCAAACTTGGTAATAGACCTTTCCCCTGATTACGTCACACACCTGTGAGCGCGCAGTGCATTCTGGGAGTTGTATTTAACACGCGATCAGCTGCTTATGCTTTTCTATGGTGATCGTACGGAGTTCTACTTTTATCTCAATATACACAGCGAATATTCAACGAAATTGTGGAAAATCTTTCAACTTTAGCCGACCAGCACATCCTTAGTTTTTTTCAAAACTCTTGCACGGGAACTGGTGCTTCAGAACGAGGAGAAAGTGAAGATTCGTCCCAGAATAGCGGCGAGAATCCGATGCGGCCTAAAGTGTCTGGAATGGAAGGAAATAAACAGAAACTGGTGGTTGGAGGGATCACTTGCTGTGTGCTAGCGTGTTTCAGCAATAGTCAGAGAGCTATCATTTACACCATTCTGAATGGTAAAAAGCAAGGAAAAGCAAGAACTCAGAGAGATGGCTGGGTATGATTTCTCGGCAGAATTTCACTCCAGGTCCAGGACACAGGGCATGCTCAAAACATTTCACTGGGGGTCAAAAGACCTACATGAACAACGTTCCAACAATTGTTCCAAAAATAAGGGGAAAAAGGAGACGAAAAGGAGGCCCACTTCAAAAGCAAGGAAAAGGTCACTTGATGAGCAGGATCATGCAATATCGTTGTTTCAAAATATGAACCTGTCCAAAGAGTCGCCAGCGCAGCGCCTTCTGATCAACAGTTGGAGAAATCTGCTGAGAAATCATATGCAGCCATCTTTCTCTGAGTTCTTGCTTTTCCTTGCTTTTTGTCATTCAGAATGGTGTAAATGATAAATGATAGCTCTTTTTCTCTGACTATTGCTGAAACACGCTAGCACACAGCAAGTGATCCCTCCAACCGCCGGTTTCTGTTTACTTCCTTCCATTCCAGACACTTTAGGCCGCATCAGATTCTCACCGCTATTCTGGGACGAATCTTCATTTTCTCCTCGTTCTGAAGCACCAGTTCCCGTGCAAAAGTTTTGAAAAAAACTAAGGATATGCTGGTCGGCTAAAGTTGAAAGATTTTCCACAATTTCGTTGAATATTCGCTGTAAATATTGAGATAAAGTAGAACTCCGTACGATCACCATAGAAAAACACAAACAGCTGATCGCGTGTTAAATACAACTCCCAGAATGCACTGCGCGCTCACAGTTGTGTGACGTAATCAGGGGAAAGGTCTATTCTTTATCTTTCCATAGATTTTGACTGATGTCAACTGAATCATGACTGTTTTCGCGCTTTTATCTCTATAAATCGTCAGAGTGTATGACTAACGATTCTTGGCTTTGCTATTGTTTTTTATGATCCTGATTTTGAGTTCCTTGTCATTATTTGTTGTCCATTCAATAGTGAAAGCAGTTCTGGTCGTTTTGAGCTGCTTGTATCTTTCCAAGATGGTCGATTCCCATTTCGATAAACGATCTTTCTTATTTACCTCAATTGTTCCTACTGGTCCATTTGACTTCTCAATGAAATTTTCGTTATTAGCCATTTCTTGCTCAATTTAGAAACCAGCCAGCCTCAAATTTGGAATAAGAAGAAGTGTCTAGAACATTTATAACATCAGGAAGTGTTCAAGCATTTAGAATATCAGACGACAAAAAGTGATAAAGTATCTTGATGGTGGGGGGAGGGGGTTTCGGACACTTTGACAACAGATTGATTGGAAAAAGTGTTGGTTGGTGCTATCGCCACCCCATTTCTGAATTCATTCAGAAAACTCATCATGTTATCACCACCCCATTTCAAGCCAAGAATATATGAGTAAGGCAGATTGTGTTTAATGATAAATTCAACTGCATAACAAATTGCAGGATTACCAACAGTTATAGGCAGGTTTACAAGTCCATAGGGTTTAAAGGCCTTATGCAGGCAAATTTTCGACATTGATTTTTTTCAATTTCCGAAATATCCAAACTTTACTGATTTCATTGATACCAAATTTTACTCAACATCATTGCGGTTAGGGTGTGAAATTCCGTTGTGAAAATTGCTACTGCGCGCGACATTTGACCTTCGCGCGTGACATCACAATTATGACCACAAAAACAATGCACAAGTTTAGGTCATTTGACACAGGGGGCCCATTTTATAAGAGTAATGGTGAGAGTCCTATTGAGCAAGTGATATCTGCAAATCAAAGAACGCAGGGAAAAAGGGACGAAATGTCATAAGTCTAGTGATAGCTAACTATTGGACTGGTGCTTTATATAGGCCAACGATTCTATTGGAATTTGATTAAAAAATGCACTGCATCTTGCTGAAAGTTCCTTCTTAACCGCCTATCATAGTTGGGTTGCGTTTTTTCTGAAATTCCCAGTAGTTAAAAGATTGACCAATATTTTATGTACAAATCAACTTACCACAGTTGTTGCGGCTTAACTCGTTTGGCGCCATGCCAATGAAAGATGAAAGAATCATTTAAAATCGTGCCGCGTTTAGTTTCAGCTGAGATAGATTGAAAGTTTCTAACATACCCCCTCTTATTGAAAATGGCTTATTTATTACCAATGTAGAAGCAAAAGCAAATATTTTCAATGAGTTCTTTGTTGCTCAATGCAGGGAGATAGAAACTGGTAGTACTATCCCTACATTTATTCCGCAGTTTCCATCACCCTTATTCAATATAGATATAAACAGGGAAAAGGTACTTCGAATCATTCGTTCTCTAGATTCTAAAAAGGCACATGGATGTGACGGAATTTCTGTTGCCATGATCAAAATATGTGACAATTCGATAGTAGATCCTCTGTGTTGCATTTTTGAAAGATGCCTTGAAACAGGAATTTACCCTTCTCAATGGAAGAAAGCAAATATAATTCCTGTGCATAAAAAGGGCTGCAAACAGAACAAGAAAAACTATCGCCCAATTTCCCTACTTCCAATTTTTGGAAAGTTTTTTTGAAAAGCTATTATTTGATGCCATCTACGAGCATCTCAGTATAAATGGTCTTATATCGCCTCATCAATCAGGGTTTCGTCCCGGTGATTCGACTATCAATCAGTTACTGCTCATCACTCAAAATATTTATAGAGCCTTCGATGAAACTCCTAGTAAAGAAACACGTGCCATCTTCCTTGACCTTTCAAAGGCATTTGACAGGGTCTGGCATGAGGGTCTCATTTACAAGTTGGAATCCAATGGCTTACATGGAAATGTTCTTCGGATTGTTAAAAGTTTTTTGTCAGATTGTAAGCAACGGGTAGTGCTAAATGGGCAATGTTCAAAGTGGGATACAATTTCCGCAGGTGTACCACAAGGATCAGTTCTTGGACCGTTGTTGTTCTTGATCTACATTAATGATATTACCCACAATGTTAAATGTGGTATTAAGTTATTTGCTGATGACACGTCGTTGTTTACTACTGTTCAGAATGAAAATGTAGCTGCACTTGACTTAAACAGAGATTTGGCAAAAATTAGCTTATGGGCATGGCAATGGAAAATGCAGTTTAACGCTGACAAGACAGAGGAGGTCATATTTTCTTGTAAAAGGAATAAGCCAATCCACCCCGGTCTTGAATTGGGAGAGGAGGTCATTGCATCAAAATTGGAGCACAAGCACCTTGGGGTTACTCTTGACTCAAAGCTAAATTTTAAAAGTCATATTCGAGAGGCTATCTTGAAAGCACGGAGAGGAATTGGTTTGTTAAAATACCTTTCTAAATATGTATCAAGAGAGGTCCTTGATCAAACCTATAAGCTTTATGTGAGACCTCACTTAGACTATGGAGACATCATTTACCATAAATATGACCCTGATATGCAGCTGAACCTTACGCAACAACTAGAACAGACTCAATATAAAGCAGCACTAGCTGTTACTGGAGCGTGGGTAGGTACAAGTAGGCGAAGGCTACTTGAAGAGCTCGGATGGGAAACACTTTATGACCGAAGGTGGTGCCGAAGATTATGTCATTTCTTTTCATTAACCACATCCAAAAGTCCAGATTACCTTTTCAATGAGATACCCGAACAGCGCTCAGTTGAGTATAATTTAAGAAACCCGCGTTGTTATGAGCAAAATGTAGGTAGAACTATGCGCTTCTCCAGCTCTTATTTCCATAACACAATATGTGAGTGGAACCTGTTAGACAAAACTGTACAAGATTCTCCTTCTCTTGCAGTTTTCAAGAGCAAATTGCTTCGAATCATCAGACCCGAGAAAAACCCGGTTTATAGCATCTATGATATTTTGGGTATCAAGCTATTAACAAGGCTTCGAGTTAACTTTAGTCCTCTAAATGAACATAGATTTAGGCATAATTTTGAGTGCTTGAGTCCAATTTGTATTTGTGGTACAGGAAAGGAAGATAATGAGCATTACCTCCTGCACTGCCCCCAGTTTACAGCTCAGCGCCAAGATCTCCTTGGTCAAGTCTCAGATGTCGGATATGATGTTGCTAGCATGAACTCAAAGGATCTTTGTCATTTGTTATTATATGGGAACCCAAATGAAAGCACCTTTGCAAACAGAATCATCATAGAAGCAACTATTTCTTTCATCAAAACTTCTGGACGGTTTAATTAAACTTTCTGGAAAAACAGCAGCCTAACCCTTTTTTTTTTCTTTTAGACTGAAGTGCTCCCGGAATTTGCGTGGGCTGTCTCTGCTCATCGCACTGCTGCCGCGGGTGCATCGGTTGGGGGGAGTCTATGGTAAATTGGAAAGTCTTTTTCCCCCTCGGGGTTGAATCCCTGAAACTTTGTTTCATTCTCCCTGCCGGTGCGCTCGTGGTTGTGGTTTGGTGGGTGGTGGGCTGTTTGTGCGGGTTTTGGGGGTACTTCAGTTTTACCTTGGCTTTTACTTTGTCCTGATTTAGTGTGCATATGTATCTTATTTTTTTGTTTTTTTTTTGTGTTCTATTATTAATTTATTGTTGATAGTACTTAGAAAATTGTAAGTGGCATTTGTAGTGAGGACCCGGTGACCATGCGTCTTTCCTCGCTGCAAATGCCACAGTAATTTGCATTAACTTGTTGTTTTTAAGTTTTAGATTGATAAAAAAAAAAAAAAAAAAAAAAAAAAGATAGATTGCTAGCACACTTTTTGCGTTCTTGAACCTATGATTCATGTCATAAGACAACAAACCCTATTTTCAAAAAACGATTTTGACAGGAACTAACACAGTCGATAGGGACGCGTAATGAAGGCGGTGGTTATCGAACAGTACGGTTTAGATGCATGAAACAAAGAAGTCTATGGCTATCTAGAGGATTTACGGTAAGCAGCTCCTTGTTATTCTCTGCGTTATACGCATGAAGATACATACCATCACAATTTCTTTCATCCTTGGGGACAGAACATCGTCAGCTAGATGGTTGCGCATCCGTGAGGTCGGACTTAGATTGAAATGTTCGCATGCCACCTGTACAATCGTACATGTAACTATCCTTCCAATGTCTCCATAGTATCTCTTTACCATTCAATAGCAAATTTCTTGTCGTTTTTCCTGAGGAGCAACTCTTCTCAATGTTGTTGCGGAGTTTCTTAAAGTTGTGCTGTGGGATTTGATGAAAAGATTACATGAGATATTTTGCATTGTAGAACTAAATAAATTCTCTTCGCGAGTAGAAGAGAATCTGAAAGATTTCTTGCTCCATATCCCTTTTTTCCCCCAGCTTCACCGAGAATCTGTGGCCCCCAATGTAGTAAAATTTTAATCTAATCTTAATACTCAGAAACACATGCAAGCAAATTTCTTGAAATCAAAAAAATATGATTTAGCTACGCTCCCAGGGATGGCGTTCTCTCAAAGAAAGATAACACACACATGCTGAAGCATGTATAAGTTATACTACTGTAGGGCAGAAATGTTATAAATAGTGATCGTGATACCATGCCGTTTTTTAACGTTTCTTGGATAGGTTATCTCTGTAAAATCCCTAACAATTTAAGATTGGATTGGCCAATGTCAGATAACTTATTAGGACATGTTCACTATCAGTTACTATCTTCTTGATATCCATGGAGCAGTGGCCTTGGAAACGGGCATTGTTTCTATTGACGATCGAGGGGACTACCCGACCAAAATATGGTTAAAGAATGGGTTTTGTTTATTTCGGAACTTAAGGTGGGTTGATAAAATGGCTTACAGAAGGATCCATCATAGTGGAGGCCCTAAAGTCACCAGACGGTCTCAATCATGCAGATTGTGATACCAGCATGAAACTTCGTACACCTACCCAGTTTGATACGCTGAAAAATATAAGAATCAGACCCCAACTCAAATCTGCCCCCAAATGCTATTTTTAGACTGGGGTACTTGGACCCAATCCCTCTAGGGGGTAGTTATCATAACTCTATTGCAAGTGACGATACAGTCATGAAATTTGGTATAGGTATGTAGTTTGATGCACTGAATACGATGAAAAGGAGACCCCTTCAAAAAGTTGCCCCCAAATGCTATTTTTAGACTGGGGCACTTAGGCCCAGTCCCTCTAAGAGTTATTATATCTCCACTGCAAGTGACGATACAGAAAAACAGAGACCCCTTCGAAAATTTGCCCCCAAATGCTATTTTTAGACCAGGGTACTTGGGCCCAGTCCTCTAAGGGGCAGTTATCATAACTCTATTGTAAGAAACGATACAGTCATAAAATTTGGTACAGGTATGTAGTTTGATGCGCTGAATAAGATGAAAAGGAGACCCCTTTGAAAATTTGCCCCCAAATGCTATTATTAGACTGGGGTACTTGGGCCCAGTCCTCTAAGGGGCAGTTATCATAACTCTACTGCAAGTGACGATATGGTCATTAAATTTGGTACAGGTATGTAGTTTGATGCGCTGAATAAGATGAAAAAGAGACCCCATCGGAAAATTTGCCCCCAAATGCTATTTCTAGACTGGGGTCGTGCAAGGCCCCTAAAAGCTCCAGTTCTATTCTTGTTGTCCAGTCCTCACTCAAATTCCCGTTGAGGTTGTTAGATAATTTATGTGGGATTGATTTCCCTCTTGACAGCTTTGTAATGAAGTCTTTGCAATTTACGAGAGTTTTCAGCAAAGAGAGCTGTGCCGATTGTTTTTGACGTATACCTGAACGATGTCAGCAGTCAGCGATGCGAGAACGAGAGAAAAGAGCTTCAGGTAGAAGGATTTCAGTTAGAGAGACAACTCCAATATGGAGAAAGTGGCAGCAATTCATTCGGGATGATGAAAATAATACGGAGCTATTTGGTCTATTAGCCGACAAGCTTGTTTCACATTGCCCTCCAAATAGCATGATCCTTGCTACATCTTTCAATAAAGCATTATGCAGCGCCGACATCGATTCAATTCGCATATCACCGTGTTATCATGAAGAAGCGGACACAAGAATCTTTGTCCGTGTGAAGCATGCAGCAGACTCTGGCCGTCGAAAAATCGTTGTGAAAATGGTAGATACAGATGATGTGGCATTTGCGATTTTCTTATTTTAGTCTTTGCAAATTGAAGGGCTGTGGGTGGAATTCAGCATTGGTGAGCACCAGCGTTGGCTTCCGATTTACGAGTATGCTACCAACCTAGGTGAATAGGTTTGCCAAGAATTACGTTTCTGGTTCGCCTTTACTGGATATGACACAGTGTCAAGTTTTGCTGGCAGAGGAAAAAGGATTTCATGGACAGTATGGAGATCACATCCAGACGCCAACGAAACGCCTTTTTGATTACAAAGTACTTTGTAATCTAAGAGGGGGCTCCAGGTCAGTAAGAAAGAAAGAAAGAATGAAAGAAAGTCCGTCACGCTCGTTAAAGCAATTGATTAACCTTTTATCTCTGCTAATTGGCACTGAAATAAAGAAAGCGCACAGAAAGCGCATACAAGACAGAAGTTTCCCGCGATCCTATAGCAACATTTGACGTCGGCTTATTTCATGTTAGACAGATTTGACACCATAAGATGGATAAATCACCACAATGTTTACCCTGGCACAACAACAAATTTACCCAGAATTGGCACGTTCTTGACTTCATTAGCAGCTTAATTATGTTGAAACAATCGTTTTCTAGAACGAACGCATCATTAGCCACTTATTGATAGTATTCATTATGCAAATAAGTCAAGTTTAGAGGATGATGTAACCGGCGGCCTGCACAGAGGCTAGCATTCGCAGCATCACCGAAGGTAGAAGGACCCCCCTCCTACACAGCTACAGATGCAAACGTCGCAGGTGAAGTTGAGAGGAAAGGAGCAGAATTACAGCAAACAATGGCGCATTGACTGGGGGAAGGCACGTGGTCACACTGAACCAATGCATATCCGGTCACACTGAACCAATGCGGAACACTCCATGCATATGATTCTGCAAAGAGGTTATCTTCGTGACTGCTTGCCTCAAATTAGAAGCCCGCGAATAGAAACATTCTGCAGGGTTCCGCATAAGCAATTTTGCGTTATCGTAAATCTCACATGGCATCTAATTTGAGACAGATGCACCAATAGTTTCATGCACGAACTAAGCAAACTGGGGGTAATGACTTTTGATTTTTTGCGTATCATCCTCGTTTGACATAAAGATCAAAATATTGCTTTCAAACGATTCTTGTCCTTATACAAGGCGCTTGATTTTCTATTGAAGGCAACTTTAGCAGCAACACTCATCTCTCTGACTGTAGCAGCATCAATGATCATTTGGGCTTATGGAGAAATCAATATTCAGTTTTCTTATGCTTGCTTAGCTCAGTTTCTTTATGTAAGAAGTGGAAAAATATTATTCTGCAAAAATATCAAAAGGATTTTTATTTAGTTGATATATATGCAAAACAAAACTTGGTACTGTAGTATATACTGAAAAAAGCTACTAGGAGAGAAACAGACGCAAAAACAGACAGACTTTTCAGCACACTGAGAAAAGTAGAAAATAAAAATGTACAAAACAAAAATTTTGTAAATGTACAAAACAAAAATGTAGTCAATGCAAGTGGCTTTTATATGCTTATCAATGTATACATTCAAGAACTGTCAAATCAAAACATTACCAAAACATGTGCATTTCTTTGCATGTATGTAATTTTTGTATGTATACGTAAAATTTCGGCAAGAACTTGGAAGCTAGATGTAATATAAATTTAAGAAAAGAAAGAAGTCTAATTGCAGGTGTACAATAAGATATAAATATAGAAGTTAAACATTGAGTCGAAAAACACCACCAGTTAAAATGGCAGGGATAGCATTAAAAGGTTAGTGCGGCCTGTTTCCAAAATGGTCCCTCCAGGGGTGTCCTTAAAATCAACAATTTTCAAGAAAAAAAAGAAAAACAATATTTATGTCTCAATATTTGAGAGTAATGCTGCATTTTTAAGATTGCAGTGGGAGGTGCAAATGCCGTCAGCATCAGCCAGATTGCACATAACTCTGCCAGTGCAGTAGACAATGCAGCGATTAAGGGTATCTTTCATACAGGTTTGAACCTGGACTCGTGAACCTTATATCCTTAATGTCATGAACCTAATATCCTTAATGTGAACCTTGTATCCTTAAGAACGTAATCCTTACTGATATTATTAGTATGCAGGAACCTGATAAACTTTGTAGCTACATATAGTAGTATCGATGGTAGGGACTGGGTTTCAGTGCCCTGGTCTAAAAATAGCATTTGGGCGCACACTTTCGATAGGGTTGCTTTTTCATCTTATTCAATGCATCAAACTACATACCTGTGCCAAATTTTATGACTGTATCATCACTTGCAGTAGAGTTGTGATAACTACCCCTTAGAGGGACTGGGCCCACGTACCCCAGTCTAAAAATAGCATTTGGGGGCAAATTTTCGAAGGGGTCTCTTTTTCATCTTGTTCAGCGCATCAAACTACATACCTGTACCAAATTTCATGACTGTATCGTCCTTGCAGTAGAGTTAAGATAACTGCCCCTTAGAGGACTGGGCCCAAGTACCCCAGTCTAAAAATAGCATTTGGGGGCAAATTTTCGAAGGGGTCTCTTTTTCATCTTATTTAGTGCATCAAACTACGTATCTGTACCAAATTTCATGACTGTATCGTCACTTGCAGAAGAGTTTTGATAATTACCCCCTAAAGGGACTGGGTCCAAGTACCCCAGTCTAAAAATAACATTTGGGGGCAAATTTTTGAAGGGGTCTCTTTTTCATCTTATTCAGTGCATCAAACTACATACCTATACCAAATTTCATGACTGTATCGTCACTTGCAGTAGAGTTATGATAACTACCCCCTAGAGGGACTGGGTCCAAGTACCCCAGTCTAAAAATAGCATTTGGGGGCAGATTTGAGTTGGGGTCTGATTCTTATATTTTTCAGCGCATCAAACTGGGTAGGTGTACGAAGTTTCATGCTGGTATCACAATCTGCATGATCAATGTCATAAGGACCCCCACTATCATGAAAACATGATCTTGGCCATTATACGGATTGACCGTTGTGAAATTCTTCTTGTGCGCATCCTCCGCTGATTCAAAATGCAACAGGATTAGTGACCTATTTGCTTGTCCACCGTCACAAAATCCCCATATGTGCATTAAAGCCATTGTGAAGGAGAGCTGCAATCCCTTCCCAATATACCTCTGATAGCGCTGTTCCAGTTAATTTGGCTGTAGGGTAGTAGCAGTATGGAAACTGGAACGACCCTTCACAACTGTGATAGATAAACTGAAGAGCATGAGTAGCCATGTCCAGTCGCCGATTACCAACGAGGGCAGAATAAACTGATTACAGCCATGACCGTCGAGAGGGGGGGGGGTTGGAGGGGGTAAAAAGTCCGGGGCCCGGGCCTCGAAGGGGCCTGTAAAGATATCGTTCGACATAAATTAGTTATTGCTGTAAAATCTCCTTACAGTAACTTTCATGGCAATCTAAAGTTTTTGTGTCCGTACCTGACGACGTGACTTTGGCAAAAATCACCTCGTAAGAGCGAATCTTTTCATTGTTTACCGTAAATACCGCTTCCTTGATAACTTTTTCATGGAATATCTAAACAATTTCTAAAGTAGCTTTCTTAAAAAGGGCGTTTTCCTCATTCTCCGAGAGTCTGAGGGGCGTGGTCCCAGAAAAGTTTTTTTGGGGCTTCGCCCCCAAACCCCCTTTAGGCCCGATCCTAAGAATCGGTCCAGGGCCCGAGCTGGCCCTGATTACAGCCCAGAACTTGTCATAGAATCCAGCTGCAAACAGCGGCTAACAATCCTTCCCGTTTGGTTTATGCAAGCTCAATTCATATTAGTTACAGATATAGCAGGAAAGTAAATAAAAACATTAAAAGGGGTGTGCAATGGTAGCTAGGCTTTTTAAATGGCACAAAGAAAACACGCAGACACAGCTTTGCGTCATTGGCTATCAAATGTTCACAGCGCCTATGGAACATTGATTTCCAAAGGCTATTCTTTTATTTTCTGCTCTTTGCAAATGCAATCTTCTAGCCTTGCACACGGACCCTTTAAAGGAATGCCGTCAGCAACTAACCTTCTTGTAAAATTTGCAGGGAGTTGTTAAATTCGCCCATATCCACCAGTCCAGTGATCTCAAAATCATCACCACTCTTCCTCATCTCCAGGTTACCCTGAAAAGTATTTAAGACTTTTATACAAATAATACATTACTACATGAGATTTTTTATTGTTTATGGGGGCAAATGCATGCAAATATCGTTCCTCCTCTGGGCCTGCGCACCAAAGAGTCTAGTGATTTGCTGCGCAATACAGTATTACCCTGCCACTAAGAAACTGAATCATAAGAAACGGCAGCCTGCCAGAAGGCACCATTTTCATTGTTCAACATTTGCTTTTATATAACATTTATATGATATTTATAAGAAACCTAACAGCCTAATTTTACAAAATGAGTTTCTTAGTGGCGGGGTCATACTGTACCTAACTTTCACCAAACAAAAGATGAATAATTACTGCAATTTAGGGTTCGAAGTGATGGGAATCAAATCAACAATTTAATTGAAACGACACCATCTTATATTGGTGATACATATACGTAGCAAGTAAATGAACTAATGATTTGTTGGGAAAAGTTATCAGAGATTATTGAAACGCAGCAGCAGTGCTCTGTTTTCAAAAGTGCTTCATAACTAACCCATTACAATATAGAATCTAAATTACCTGTATACTCATTTCATCGAAAACGACGAATCCATGATAGGCACTGATCGCTATATTTTGCTTTTTGGCTGCTTCCTTCATGCTGTTAAATATTTCCTTGTGTATTCCTGGTGATTGTCGTACAGAATTTTTATGCAACTGCAGAGTGCGCCCTGATGGCAGCTTAATGAATCCAGACTTCTGCAGGACATCGTAGCCTTTCTTGGTTCTATTCCATAGCTGGAGACACATATCGATAATCCTAGGCAATAAGGAAGAATGTAGAGCTTTCTATAACCTAGATACTACCTGAAGGGTTTCTTGTTGTACTGTATGTGTGTTGTTTCGAGGCATAGATGGTTTTGCCGAGAAAAAAACGATTGATGTATGTTTCGTCTCAAGAACTGCATGTAATTGGATACGTCAGGGTCCTAATTCAAAAGGCCGTTGGAATGAAACATTTATCGAGAAACAAAACGTTCCCAAGAATTCTACCCTTACCCGATCGACCAGCATTTATTAATGATAATAGGTACTCGAGTTTTGGGATGACGGGGTTATGCTACGCAACTTTTAGGGGAAGACCCATATCTAAGGATTTTCGCAGGATTTTCCTACCCATTTTTGAGGATTTTAGGGCAAAAAAGCTTTTTTAAATTCCATGAAATCAAGATTAATTTCACTTTAAATGTACTTTAATGCAGTTGCCATTAACAAATTTTCAGGACTGAAACTAACAATTCAGAGTTAAAAATAACGAACACGGCAAAGTTTTTGTTAAAGTTCAAAAAGCTACTCATTTCTAGTGGAATAGTTACATTAATAGTAACAGTTTGACGACCATATTTTTGAATTTTTGATGTTCAACCCTATTCTTATGGGCGGCATATACGTATGGAAGTCCCCCCCCCCCCCTCCTCTGGTAGAAAATGCGAAGAAAGTTGAAATGCATGCAAAGAAACAAACCTTGGGTGCCAAGACCGCCTTCCTTCATTTCATTTCATTTGATTTATTTTAGGAGGGTTGCCCTTTGGTAAAAACCGTTTTTCAAGGGGCCCTCCGATAAAAACTATTACTATACAAAAATACCAAATAAATTACCTTAACCCTAATTACAATAGAAACCATAATATTAAAAACCTATTTACAAGAATTGATTATTTATATACATATTAGAAATAAAAACAAGAAAGAAAAACAAATCCAAAGTCTCTGACAGGGGCAGAACCTGCAGCGCCAGCACCGGCAGCCCCCCGGCGACACGACAACCCGGAGCGAACAGCGATCGAAACCATGACCGCCATTCGCCCCAAGCCGGCCCGCCACCCAAGGACAACCAGCGCCACTGCCGCAGGCCCCACCCCTGTAGTTATCTAAATAGATGTTTTGAAGCTATTCAGAGAGGATGCCTGCTTTGACTCAGCTGAAAGGCTATTCCACAATTTTGCACCCCTAAAAGAGAAACATTTCTGCCCATTTGCAGATGTTTTCTTTGGTACCCTCAGGTCAGTCTCGGTATTTCGAAGGCAACGGGTGGAGCATTGTGAATTTCTTTTGAAAAGGCTACTCAAGTATTGCGGAGCCAGGTCATTGAGTGACTTGAAGACCATTGTTTTTGAATCATTACTGATGAGTTGTTCAATGGTCTTCCAGCCCAGCCTTTCGATAAGTGGCCTGCTTGGGGAGTCAAAGCTGCTATTCGTAACAATCCTGGCAGCTCGGTTTTGAAGCTTCTGTAGCTGCTTGATTTCACTAGAACCACAACAACCCCAAACAGAGCAACAGTATCGAAAGTGTGGCTCAACAATACCTTAGTGGGGGTCCTTATGACATTGATCATGCAGATTGTGATACCAGCATGAAACTTCGTACACCTACCCAGTTTGATGCGCTGAAAAATATAAGAATCAGACCCCAACTCAAATCTGCCCCCAAATGCTATTTTTAGACTGGGGTACTTGGACCCAGTCCCTCTAGGGGGTAGTTATCATAACTCTACTGCAAGTGACGATACAGTCATGAAATTTGGTATAGGTATGTAGTTTGATGCACTGAATAAGATGAAAAAGAGACCCCTTCAAAAATTTGCCCCCAAATGCTATTTTTAGACTGGGGTACTTGGACCCAGTCCCTTTAGGGGGTAATTATCAAAACTCTTCTGCAAGTGACGATACAGTCATGAAATTTGGTACAGATACGTAGTTTGATGCACTAAATAAGATGAAAAAGAGACCCCTTCGAAAATTTGCCCCCAAATGCTATTTTTAGACTGGGGTACGTGGGCCCAGTCCCTCTAAGGGGTAGTTATCACAACTCTACTGCAAGTGATGATACAGTCATAAAATTTGGCACAGGTATGTAGTTTGATGCATTGAATAAGATGAAAAAGCAACCCTTTCGAAAGTGTGCGCCCAAATGCTATTTTTAGACCAGGGCACTGAAACCCAGTCCCTACCATCGATACTACTATATGTAGCTACAAAGTTTATCAGGTTCCTGCATACTAATAATATCAGTAAGGATTACGTTCTTAAGGATACAAGGTTCACATTAAGGATATTAGGTTCATGACATTAAGGATATAAGGTTCACGAGTCCAGGTTCAAACCTGTATGAAAGATACCCTTAATCGCTGCATTGTCTACTGCACTGGCAGAGTTATGTGCAATCTAGCTGATGCTGACGGCATTTGCACCTCCCACTGCAATCTTAAAAATGCAGCATTACTCTCAAATATTGAGACATAAATATTGTTTTTCTTTTTTTTCTTGAAAATTGTTGATTTTAAGGACACCTCTGGAGGGACCATTTTGGAAACAGGCCGCACTAACCTTTTAATGCTATCCCTGCCATTTTAACTGGTGGTGTTTTTCGACTCAATGTTTAACTTCTATATTTATATCTTATTGTACACCTGCAATTAGACTTCTTTCTTTTCTTAAATTTATATTACATCTAGCTTCCAAGTTCTTGCCGAAATTTTACGTATACATACAAAAATTACATACATGCAAAGAAATGCACATGTTTTGGTAATGTTTTGATTTGACAGTTCTTGAATGTATACATTGATAAGCATATAAAAGCCACTTGCATTGACTACATTTTTGTTTTGTACATTTACAAAATTTTTGTTTTGTACATTTTTATTTTCTACTTTTCTCAGTGTGCTGAAAAGTCTGTCTGTTTTTGCGTCTGTTTCTCTCCTAGTAGCTTTTTTCAGTATATACTACAGTACCAAGTTTTGTTTTGCATATATATCAACTAAATAAAAATCCTTTTGATATTTTTGCAGAATAATATTTTTCCACTTCTTACATAAAGAAACTGAGCTAAGCAAGCATAAGAAAACTGAATATTGATTTCTCCATAAGCCCAAATGATCATTGATGCTGCTACAGTCAGAGAGATGAGTGTTGCTGCTAAAGTTGCCTTCAATAGAAAATCAAGCGCCTTGTATAAGGACAAGAATCGTTTGAAAGCAATATTTTGATCTTTATGTCAAACAAGGATGATACGCAAAAAATCAAAAGTCATTACCCCCAGTTTGCTTAGTTCGTGCATGAAACTATTGGTGCATCTGTCTCAAATTAGATGCCATGTGAGATTTACGATAACGCAAAATTGCTTATGCGGAACCCTGCAGAATGTTTCTATTCGCGGGCTTCTAATTTGAGGCAAGCAGTCACGAAGATAACCTCTTTGCAGAATCATATGCATGGAGTGTTCCGCATTGGTTCAGTGTGACCGGATATGCATTGGTTCAGTGTGACCACGTGCCTTCCCCCAGTCAATGCGCCATTGTTTGCTGTAATTCTGCTCCTTTCCTCTCAACTTCACCTGTGACGTTTGCATCTGTAGCTGTGTAGGAGGGGGGTCCTTCTACCTTCGGTGATGCTGCGAATGCTAGCCTCTGTGCAGGCCGCCGGTTACATCATCCTCTAAACTTGACTTATTTGCATAATGAATACTATCAATAAGTGGCTAATGATGCGTTCGTTCTAGAAAACGATTGTTTCAACATAATTAAGCTGCTAATGAAGTCAAGAACGTGCCAATTCTGGGTAAATTTGTTGTTGTGCCAGGGTAAACATTGTGGTGATTTATCCATCTTATGGTGTCAAATCTGTCTAACATGAAATAAGCCGACGTCAAATGTTGCTATAGGATCGCGGGAAACTTCTGTCTTGTATGCGCTTTCTGTGCGCTTTCTTTATTTCAGTGCCAATTAGCAGAGATAAAAGGTTAATCAATTGCTTTAACGAGCGTGACGGACTTTCTTTCATTCTTTCTTTCTTTCTTTCTTTCCACCCACAGCCCTGTGTCAATTTGCAAAGGTTGGTACATAAAATAAGAAAATCGCAAATGCCACAAATGCCACATCATCTGTATCTACCATTTTCACAACAATTTTTCGACGGCCAGAGTCTGCTGCATGCTTCACACGGACAAAGATTCTTGTGTCCGCTTCTTCGTGATAACACGGTGATATGCGAATTGAATCGATGTCGGCGCTGCATAATGCTTTATTGAAAGATGTAGCAAGGATCATGCTATTTGGAGGGCAATGTGAAACAAGCTTGTCGGCTAATAGACCAAATAGCTCCGTATTATTATCATCATCCCGAATGAATTGCTGCCACTTTCTCCATATTGGAGTTGTCTCTCTAACTGAAATCCTTCTACCTGAAGCTCTTTTCTCTCGTTCTCGCATCGCTGACTGCTGACATCGTTCAGGTATACGTCAAAAACAATCGGCACAGCTCTCTTTGCTGAAAACTCTCGTAAATTGCAAAGGCTTCATTACAAAGCTGTCAAGAGGGAAATCAATCCCACATAAATTATCTAACAACCTCAACGGGAATTTGAGTGAGGACTGGACAACAAGAATAGAACTGGAGCTTTTAGGGGCCTTGCACGACCCCAGTCTAGAAATAGCATTTGGGGGCAAATTTCCGATGGGGTCTCTTTTTCATCTTATTCAGCGCATCAAACTACATACCTGTACCAAATTTAATGACCATATCGTCACTTGCAGTAGAGTTATGATAACTGCCCCTTAGAGGACTGGGCCCAAGTACCCCAGTCTAATAATAGCATTTGGGGGCAAATTTTCAAAGGGGTCTCCTTTTCATCTTATTCAGCGCATCAAACTACATACCTGTACCAAATTTTATGACTGTATCGTTTCTTACAATAGAGTTATGATAACTGCCCCTTAGAGGACTGGGCCCAAGTACCCTGGTCTAAAAATAGCATTTGGGGGCAAATTTTCGAAGGGGTCTCTTTTTCATCTTATTCAGCGCATCAAACTACATACCTGTACCAAATTTCATGACTGTATCGTCACTTGCAGTGGAGATATAATAACTACCCCTTAGAGGGACTGGGCCTAAGTGCCCCAGTCTAAAAATAGCATTTGGGGGCAACTTTTCGAAGGGGTCTCCTTTTCATCGTATTCAGTGCATCAAACTACATACCTATACCAAATTTCATGACTGTATCGTCACTTGCAATAGAGTTATGATAACTACCCCCTAGAGGGATTGGGTCCAAGTACCCCAGTCTAAAAATAGCATTTGGGGGCAGATTTGAGTTGGGGTCTGATTCTTATATTTTTCAGCGTATCAAACTGGGTAGGTGTACGAAGTTTCATGCTGGTATCACAATCTGCATGATTGAGACCGTCTGGTGACTTTAGGGCCTCCACTACCTGTGTAAAGATTCTCAAGAGTTACCCTTGGTAGAAACTTCTTGGCATGCTTTAAAAAGCCGATGGCCCTTGAGACCTTGGCAGAGACAGCCTTTATTTGCTCTTTCCAATCTAAAGAGAAATCAATTTGGACACCAAGGTATTTTGTTTTTTTGAACAACGTCAAGCTCATTGTCACGTATGTTCAATTCCAAATTCTGATTTGTACTTTTGAGAACGTTACGTTTTTGCCTGGTAGTAATAAGCATGGCGTGTGTTTTTGCAACATTCAAAGAAAGTTTATTGCCTTGAAGCCATGTATCCAATCGCCTAAGATCATTGTTAATAGCACCATTCAGCTGAGTCATATTCAATGCCTGGTGACACAAACTGGTGTCGTCAGCATACATGGACACAGTTGAACCCTGGACGGCCAGTGGAAGGTCATTGATATGGATGAGGAAGAGAAGAGGGCCGAGACATGAGCCTTGTGGCACACCGACTTCTACATCCCCTATGTCCGAGGCAACACCATTAACCCTGCAGAATTGTTTACGGTTGGATAGGTATGACCTAAACCAAGACAGCTCTCGCTGCTGAACACCATAAATTTGAAGTTTTTCACAGAAGATGTCATGATCAACAGTATCAAAAGCCTTTTTCAAATCAATGAACACTAATCCCACAAGCCGTCCAAGGTCCAAGCCATTGTACCAGTCATCAGTATTTTTGAGCAAACACGTAAGTGTAGAATGAAGCCTCAGAAACCCAGATTGATCAGGGGAGAAGAGACCATTTTCTTTCATATACTGATACAGCTGGTCAAAAACAAGTTTTTCAAAGAGCCTTGAGATAACGGGTAAGACTGATATCGGACGGTAGTTTGATTTTTCAGTCTTGTCTCCATCTTTGAAAATCGGAGTAACTCTAGCTACTTTCCATGAATCCGGGAACTGGCTAGTTTCAATGGAAGTGTTAAACAAGAAAGCAAGAGAGTTTTCAATGAAAGGTAAGGCCAGTTTCAGAAAGTAGCTAGAGTGTCAGTCCCAAAGCTCTTTGCAGTTTTAATCTTGGCAAATGCAGCCCTGATCTCTTTAACTTCAATGGTCTTGAAGTTAAACTTAGCCTTATTTGCATTGACTTCATATTCACCTGTAAGAAGAGGGTTGGGGACAGGATCAATTTTGTCTGCTAGTTCCTTGCCTATAGAGCAAAAGAAATTGTTCATAGCATCTGAAATGCCTTTTTTATGAACAGTTTCATTGCCAGCCACTTTGAGACACCTGATGTTACTGGACTTTGATCTCTTATTGAGAAGTTCATTAACTGCCTTCCAAGATTCTTTCATGTTGCCTTGGCATGCAGAGATCTTATCAGTGAAATATTGCTTCTTCAACTGAATATTCCTAGAATTGACCTTGTTGCGGACCTGCCTATATGAATCCATAAGAAATTGGGATTTTCTTTGGAAGCAGCCTTTCTTAACTTATCCCTAGTCTGCATTAGGTCCCTAAGGTCTTTATCTATCCATGGGCAGTATTTCTCTGAAACACGCATTTCAGTTATTGGAGCATGTTTGTCTATGATCAAGGAAAATAGGTTCAACCAATTATTGACAAGAGTATTGATGTCATCTGTTTCAGTAAGCATTTGCTCCCAGCATATGCCAGAGACATCTGCCAAAAATGCATCCTCATTGAAATTTTTCATTTTGCGGGTTTTGATCATTTTATGGTCTTTTTCTACTGCACCATTGAATTTACGAATGCAGTAAACCATATAATGATCACTCATGGAAACTTCATGTACCCCTGATTTTACAATGTTTCTGGCACATGTAATATGATCAATAATAGAGGAAGTTGTTAGAGTTGTTAGAGTTGTTAGTTCCTTGCTGCAGAATATCTTTTTGAAGCTCCCAGAAGAACTGCATCTCCGGATTATCCTTAAATACTTCGCTGTCTCGTTTTCCCTGTGCAATTTGCTCATTCTCGATATCTTGTAGAATTTGACACATATCGTTGTGGTCCTTTGTTGTCAGCTGTCTTGTCCTTTTTTCCTCCTTAAGCTTCCTGCGTAGGTACTTTTCCTTCTTTTCAACGTTCACTCGCTTTCTCTGTTCTGTCTTCAATCGTTCTCTTACCTCATCCTCAACCATATACCTCAAATTCTTAGAACTTGAGGTCAGCTGCTCGTTGGCACTCATTCTTGATTGTTGGAAGCGTGACATTCGCATTCTAAGTGAGTTCTCCAGGATCTTACACTGGCCACAAATTGTACGCTTGGCATCTAATTCAATGAAACCAAGGCAAGTAACAGACACAATATAGGTCTTCTGTGCACTTGATTGCAACTGATTAATAACACGCCGCACAGTCCAATGTCCCTTGTTTTCGAGATTTAGGGATTCAAATTTCTCTGAACAGCATCCAAGACACATTTTGCTGCTTGAAACAATGTTAAAGATACAGATTAAGCTTGCAACATCTGTTAAGTAAGGTGGAAGTTTCCAACCAAGGGCCTGCAAATTGGTTTCAATATTTCCAACTTGACATTTAAAGGTAAGATCCTCATTGATAGTGACTGATCTCGTAACTTGGAATCCATCAATTGTCACAGAAGAAACGTTGTAGAAGCGAATAGCATTCGGTTGCATTGACATTGTCCAATTCAAAAGACTTGGCTCATACAGGCATATTTCCCTCCAGAGTTTTCCAAGCTCTCCATATACGATTGCAACTTTTCCAAGAACAGATACCTCCTTTGCAGCTTTGTTGGTTACATCTTCCAGTACTTTTCTTTGTGGTTCCTTCGTTATAGGTTGTTTGCTTGTCGCCTCCTTCGTTCTGCAGCCGATGCCAGAGTAGAAACCTGTGAAGCAGGAATTTCTATTTGCAAATTAAGATTTTCACAATGAAGCATGCATACTTCTGCTTGTTTCTTGAATTACTTGAGCAAGGTATAGGTAGATGCTTGAAGGAACAAGACCCCATCGAGACTTTACCCCTTTGATCGATGCAACGTGAATGAGAGGAATCCTCTAAGAGAATGTCAATAAAAATTCAGTACTCTAAATCTGATACTTGTTAAGAATAGAGACGTAGGAACCAGGGGACACTGGGGGCACATGCCCCCAAGATTTTGCAATAGACAAAAAAGTGCCCTTCTTATTTTCAGGAAGTACCCCTTTAGCTTAATGAAAAAGTGCCCTTGAAGTGTCTTCCCCCCAACTTTAAGATGCTACCTACGTCCCTGTTTAACCCTATCCAGACTGGGCTTTTTGAGCTACTAGAAGACTGGGGGGGGGGCTCATTCAGCCCCCCCTCTCTAAAAACGCCATTCCTTCACTTACGAAGACGAAACTCACCATGCAGGTAGCCGTACTTATGATCTATCATTTCTAATAAAAAAATTTCTAAAAATAGATATGACGTCATAATTATTCAAGACCAACTGGCACGTGTCCACGAAAAAAATGAAAAAAACAACTTTTTTTTAAATCTTTATAATTTTCTACGAATGATTCATGAAACCAAATTATGCCTATCAAAGCATTGTTAGAAGGTGAAAATATACTTATAAAGTGAAAAATTTGATTTTCGCAAATTCAAGATGGCGGACAAAGAGAATAAAAATCTTGTTTTTCTGAAAAATGACAAATCCAGCCATATTAGAGAATTTCTCCATAGTTTACAATGAAAACTACTTCGATGATAAGTGATCGTTGCATACTTCATTTTTACTTTTGAAATTTTTGTTTTGATTATTGTAAAAAATGCTGACATCAGCATTTTTTCCCAGTAGTAAGCAAATGAGTTGGAAGGAAGAAGGAAGGGGAAAAAGGGGGTTGAGGATAGTTATTTGGTGGAATTTTGATAATATCTTGACAAACTAAACACTTTCAAGTCAAAAAAGTCTCACTGTAAAACAGATTCTCAAGATATGCATGAAAACTGACCGTTAGTAGTACTATGTGAGGATACCCCCGGGGAATCTTATACCGTTTGCGGCCAATGATGCACAAAATTCAAACAAAATTACACAGCTTAGGTGGAAACAACCCTGTTGATCAGTTTTAATCTATTTATTACCGCTGTAAAACATTTGGGGTCGAAATATCCTTGCAGAAAGTCCGCGAACTAATTTTTGCCATTTTCCTAAAGATGACGTCATTGATGAGGTCACGTGACACATAATTGTTCTATTGTTCTTGGAAAAAATTAAAGAGACCTTATAGATTATAAGTTCACAAATGAAAAAGGATATTATCAAAGGACTACGAGGTGATCTGGAATTATATCCATAAGCAGCTTACCTAAAAGTTGGCCCCGACCACTCTGAAAAAAACAGCCACCCCCCGGCCCCCTAAATTTTTTTTTCAAAATTTCACACAAATTCACACTTCAAAAGGATAGAAACTAAAAGTCAAAAAATCATTTCCTGGTTCGTTGAACCAATTTGGAGCAGTGCTCAGTTAAGTAGGTGGGGGGGGGGGGCTGAATGAGCCCCCCCCCAGTCTGGATAGGGTTAAGAATGTTTCACTGCTGGGTGGAAAATTCACTAACATTTCCTAAAACATTCTTAACAACTCACATTTCCTTGTTGGATTGTCTCCAAGAATTTTCCTTTTTTTCTTTACAATTTGTTCAGAGAACGTTTCCTTTATCAGCGATCCAAAAATAGTTTGCGGGACATGTTTGACTTCCTTGTTCCGTGCTGCCTCACAATAATGGTCAAAAGCAACATCAACAGGTAGCTCAGCATTGGTGTCCACTTCAAATATTTCTTCTACCGGGTGTCCCAAAAAAAAGGTAACATATTTGATGGGGACTAGCGATGAGAGTATACGTCGAATCGATCCCAAATGAATTTTGAAGTACTCTTCGATAGTTAACTTGAAGATTAATACCTCGTTTGTTGATATTGGCGCATCCAGTGTTGAAATATTAATCTCGAAAGCCAAAATTTGCGTCCATCTACAAACCAGAGCTTTTGGGTTTTGGCCTAAACTGCTAACGCGCTGGTTAGGGGATCTCCTCAGTCAAAGACATTTTTGGACAAGGATCGGTCCTTTGGGTACCCGTTTGAAAAGAACGTAAAAAACTGAAAACTAACAAACAAATTAATGAATATAGTCACCAAGGAATATTCTCCAGTCAAAATGCATTTACAAAAGTACACCAAGCAAAGCACGAATGAGCATTTTTTATGTTCCCTTGGGCATATACGATTGCTTGTTTCGTAATAATTTCGTGAGAGATGATGCAAAAAACATTTCATTCAAGCAATGAAAATTGCAACATAGTCTGTGTTAAAACCGACGGGACTTATTTCGCTGATGAATAACTTTTCTCAGGCAGGTGTAATTTAAAGTTTTCTGTGGAATCAAGAAACTGGTCTCTTCGGGGCTAAATTCTTTAATCTGATTGTAAAGTTCAGAGTCAGATTTCCACTAAAATGTGTTCCTAAGCACCAGGTTCCTTGTTTGTACTTGGCTATGATTGAGGAGATTCCACAGCACAGCGAGTTAACAGCTTAGTCCAAACCCCAAAAGCTCTGGTTTGGAGTACGAGGCAAATTTGGACTTTCAAGATTAATATTTCAACTTGTGATGCACCAAGATCAACAAATAAGGTATCAATCTTCAAGTTAACTATCTAAGAGTATTTCAGAACTAATCAGGGGTTGATTCGACTTAAATTCTTATCGCTAGCCACAATCAAATCTGTTACCTTTTTTTTGGGACACCCGGTAGAATATTGACATGAGAACTGTAAGAACAAATGTCAATAGCAATTACCATTAACGTTACACGTATTTTTTGTAAGACAGGCCCGTAGGAAGCGGGGGGGGGGCAGGGGGGCTCAAGCCCCCCTAATCATTTTTTAAAACAATATGGTGCTACGTCACATGATTTAATTAGATGTATTGTTCTCTATTGTTTTAAGAACAATTGCCCCCCAATTCGAAGCTTCTTCCTACGGCCCTGTAAGAAACTGCCCATAAGAAACTTAACTCTCAGATCGCCAAGAAATTATGAAACTGCAGTACTGGGAGAATATAAGTTAAAAAACTACTTACTTTTATAAAGGAAATCCTTAACATTTCTTTACTTTATTCCCACTTGTTTCCTGTATCATATTACTTGCATACTTGAGTTAAATCTAAACATTGGAAAGGCTTAAAAAACCTTATTTTGAAATGCCAATATTAATAACTATCATGCCAGTATGTAAATACCGTACTCCCTAATCTTGCTAATATGGTTGACTATTTAATTTATTGTGGTTGGGCTCATGGGGTGACTGCCGTAGGAGGTTTGGTTTGTGCCCAGGGAGGGGTACTCTGGTATTTTCAGGATAGAGCTCCTCGGGTTATTTTTTTGGGTCTAAAATTTAGGCAAGGATTATTTTTTTGGGTCAAATTTTTACTTTTATTTTTTGGGTTCAAGAAATTCTGGCTTCCTTTTTTGGGTCTCAAATATGAGAAAAAGTAAAAAAAATTGGGAAAATATAATTTACAAACAAAATTAGAGTCAAATAAAAAAATATAAATACATTATCCAAAACATTAGAAGAAATTTAATCAGTTATGGCACTTATATGCAGATTTAAGATACTGACTTCTAACTTTGGTCGGAAAAATTTTCTTGGGTCTATTTTTATCCAAGAAGTTATTTTTTGTGTTGATGTGTTGTACCCCAGCCTGAACACCCCTATCCTAAATATACCGGAGTACCCCCCCCCCTGGGGTTTTGTGTGCCTCTGACCAGTCTGGGAAGAAGCTCGGTGTTCTTTCTCTTCCCCCCGCTCATTCTTTATATTTCTTCGTTCAAATCTATAAAGCGAGTATATCAGGCCTTGCTCTGTTGGTTAGCTCATTGAGTCATATCAAAAATATCAGAGATGCTGTAAAATCAATTGAAGCGTTGGATTGTTTACAAAAACTTGCTGTAACTAATGTCATGAATTTCATTTTTTAAAGCAGCTATAAAGATACACTCCTTACCTGTAAAGAAACTGTCTATATCCGTTTTCTGCCATCGGGATATTGGCCAAACAACGTCGATAACATGAAAACTAACGTATGGTCAGGTTGCTTCAAAAAGCGCGCCATTCTTGCTTTGGGCCTCAGTTTGAAAATCGCAACAGAGGTTGCATGAAAGTTTGAGTTGAAGCAGCCCTCCGGATGAGTTTGCCATAGCAGTGACGTCACAAAGGTGGACTGGTTCCATATAAGGTCATTTCGGACGCACGCGCCTCTGGAGAAATTCTAACAAAGGAACGAACGATCTTTCACTCCCATTCTCTTCTTAGTTTCCCGCCGTCACTTTACGAAACCGCAAACGAGGACGGCCTCGCTTTTACAGAACACAGCAAAATTTAGGCCGTTGCAGATTTGAATTTAGGAGTTGATTTGAGCATGCTGCTGCGGGTAAATTGGAGGTGAAAACAACAAGAATAAACACACAGGTACGATTTGTTTATACACCATGTGTGGACGATTGCATGACTGTTGACATCGTCCAACATTGAAGTAGCTGTGAAATACATCAAGTGGACGATTTCATGGTGTTTGGCATCGTCCACATTTTTGATGTTCGGTTTATCACATGTTTTAAGTGAGGTGAAATTGGCCATGAAATTCGCCACAATGTGACATCCTCTATGAAATTCAACACTGGCCGATTTCATTCTTCGTGACATTCAACAGCTGGCTATAAGAGGCGAGAGGCTGCAAGAGTATCTTTTTAGCATTTTTTCATAACAAATTAGTGTGGAAGATATGAATTAAAAACAAAACATCTTTTTTTATTTGGACACTATTTTCTAAAATGTTGTTGAGGCCCTTAAAAGAGCAGAAATTTGTGCAAGAAGAGACTTAACAGAGAGACAATATTTCTTATATTGTTTGGAGATCTGAGACAGGATGCATTTTTGTCCAGGAACTAAATAACTTACTTGGACAGTAAACAGCCACCAAATGTCTCAATATTTTCTGTCTCACGAGGAACATTGAACATTCCTGTACTAAAAGAATTCTGGCTTAAAAAATGTTTCCAACAAAGGATTTCTAGGCTAAAAGTTTCTTATTCTGGTTCTTTTAGATTTCTACAAATACATGTTGAACTCAAAGTAGAATTGTAGTTAATCGGGGCATCCACGTTCAGAAATTGAGGCCCGCGACCGAACGCTCACGCGAAAGAAATATAGCAAAGGGCAACAAAGGTATATGTCATATTTCTCGAGAATTTATGGGGTAATCCCCTCCCCCAAATTTTGCTTAAACTCTAAACAAATATTCATTTCACATTTTAAGTTGAGCAAATTGAATTAAAGGAAGTGGTTTTCAAATGTTTTGTGACATCAAGATGTATTTAGACTTCAACCTGCTCGAGAAGTCTGGCATTTAAGCCAATTGTTTTTCTCAGAAGAAGATGGCCTAAACCGGCCTAAAAGTACGGTGAACTTAAACTTCGGTGGAATGAGCAAATAAAGTAACTCAACTGCATCCATCCATTAAAATCAGCATCAGGGAGGTACAAGGTATGTTTGAAACCGAAAATTAATTTGCCCACACAGTTTTCCAGGGTGAATTCCCGAATCTGACATCGCTCTCTTCGAGGGAAAAATTTTATTATCCGGCGCGCGATCGATCGCTTCCAAAGCTTCCAAACGAACGTTTGGGCGCGTGCCTGTGCATATTAATTGATTCATCATAGTGAGAGGTGTGAAATAGCATTATTTATTTGAATCCCTCTGAATCCCTTTGGAGAAACTGTAATTTTGATTAGCCACACGAGTATTCGGTGTCTGTTTGTTCTGGCTAATATCTTGCACAATAAAATTCAAATGGTTTATTTTGATGTCTGATTGGCCAGATCAACAATAGGGAATAAAATCTTGCACAATAAAAATTCAAATGCTGTATTTTGATTGGATAACATAAAGGAAATGACAGTTGACAAATTGGCAGTTGAATGGCGTTGGACTTGCTTGAAATTGAAGTCTGTTTTTGAGTCACAACTTTGATGGCCTAAGTAAGTAACTTGAGTTCTTGGGATACTTCTCATTCTCAAAAAAATTGATCATGACATTATTCATAGTGTAAGATAGATTGGAACAACAGTCTATAAGTTTTTGAGCTCAGAAGAACCACTATGACACATCAAAAGTGGGAGAACAAGACGCGGAACAAGATTTGGAAAGATGATGGCCTAAACTGCCGGGCAGATTCCTGATAGAGTAATGATGAGGTAGGTAGGTGTGTTGATATTATCTTTCAAGTGATATATAAAACAGGGTTCAGTTAGGATCAGTATATACGTATAGGCACAAGACCGTATAGGGACAGTGTGTGGAACTGCATTAGCGCCCACTTTTCTTCTGTTTCACTTTTGATAGTGCCTTGCATGTACCTTGGATATGCACCACATTTATAGTATATTTATTTTTCTTTCAGGTTCACATAATCATAGTCATGACACAACTGAAAAGAGACAGTGGATATCAAACAGCATCATCCTATATCTGATGAAGAGTGAGCTCTTACTGACAGCTGGTTGTGATGATAAGGCAAGACAGAGACAAACAATTTCTGAAAGAGAACATTTTCACAATCTCTATGTTTAAAATTATCAGTGAAATAGAGGGGCGAGCCTTGCATCACTCTTCTGAAATGGTGTACAAGATTTTTTTAAACGATAGGATTTGTTGCTGATTTTGCTAGAAAATAGAAGGATTTTTTGCCAAAGGTGTATGAGAGTTTTATGGAGTAATATGCCCCTCTGCAATATCATTTAGCGCTATTGTTGAGGGGCCTATACCTCTGTAAAAATTTCGCACACCTTTAGCGAAAACCTGTTTGTTTTCAATCCATTTAAAGTATATTGTTTTAAACATCTTGTGTGCCTTTACAGAAGAGTGATACACCTGTTGAGAGTCCCTCAGAGTCGAGCAAAACATTAGATTATTTGGCAGATATCTTAATTTGTTTTGAATAATCTGTATTAAGTTTGTATACTGAATTTGTTTGAATGATGATATGCTGAAACATAGTCAAAGTCTCATAATTGCAGTTGTCTCTTTCTTGTCTAAAGTAGCGTACTTCGTGTGGCAGATTCTTTGGCCAATTACAACAGTTGTCGTATTTCACGTTGCATTTCACAGCAACCCAATATGGGGACTACTGCCTGACCTAATGTTGCATTTCATGGAGCATTGCATGGACGATTTCATGGCGTATTTTATGGAGCATTACACGGACGATTTCATGGTGTATTACAAGGCAGATTATACAGCCCATTTCATGGTGCATTTTATGGCCAATTTCACCTAAGTGGCCAATTTCAACGGGTGCATAATCTTCCACTCATCTGGAGGATTTCACGGAGTATTTATCATGGCCGATTTCATGGCCAATTTCACCAGTTGTCGTATTTCATGTTGTATTTCACAACAGATTTCATAGAAGATTACAAATCTTTTACACCTGTGTTATACATTTTATCATACATTTATTTTGTTTCCTCTCACCCATGGTGATCCTTGCAAATACCGTTACTGTGCGTGAGGAAACTGGCTGCCTTACAGCTGGTAACATCAGCTATGAAGAAAATGTGGTAGTGAAAGATGACGCATGCAATTTAGGGAAGTTTTCGTGTTCCAGTGATGCTCGTAGTAGCGGCATTAAATGCTACACGGAAACCCTTGCCAAAATTCACGAAGCTAAGCTGTACCAAAAAATGTTTTGGAGCTAAAACTGGAGAGTAATGGAAAGGTGCAGGTCATATGCAAAGCATGCTCGAAAGGGAAGAAAGAGAGGTTTATTGAGTCAGGTCCAATTTCTAAGGCTATGTCAAATGTAAAGGCTATGTCAAATGTAAAGGCCCATTTAAAAACCCCAAGTCACTTGAAAAATGTTAACATTTATCAATCTAATGTTCAAAAACTGGAAGCCAAAAAGATGAGCGAAGAAAGCAAAGAAACGTCTGAGTTGCGATTTAAGGAAGTAGAAAGAAGGTTCCCCGGAGGATTTCAGCTACTTAGATTTGGTGCTTCGAGTGGAAAATGCCGTTGCAAGAGTTGCAATCAGCTTATAATTTTGATGCCCGAGCGCGGATGTTACATCAGCTCAGTCAGCATCAGCTCTACTGCTCAGTCCGCAATCAGCGCAGAGGGACGAGTTGTTTTGGTAACGAGAGGTGTGGAGAGTGACAATGGTGATGATCGCAGACGTTCGCAGAGAGCAAGAAGAATCGTGCTGTATGAAGCAGAGTAATGGAAGAGGATTATAAAGCTTCCAGCTATTCTTCAAGACCGTCAATGCGGCTTGGATTAGAAGCACGCATTTCGCCATAAGTAAGAAGTCTCAACCCCTCTTAACGCACGTGAACAACTGAATTATTTTAAAATAGGTATGAGAGATTTTATTTTTGCGAAAAGTTTTTGCCTCGGATCAACCACAGGAAAAAATACATTCTCTTGCATGAAAATGAACGTTATTTGTGAATTAAATATTTTCGCGAGAGAGCACGCAAAACATATGTGGCCTTCCTGTGGACACTGAGAAGATAAAGAGGGTAGCTAAATGTAAAATGGGTAATGGAGAATGTGGAGAATTAGAGTAATAGCAAATAGCAATTGGGTATTGGAGTAGCAGTTTGCGAAATTTTCGTTGACTGAAAAATTCTCGCTCTCAGGATTTTACTAGCATTGCTTCCCTGTGGAGAGAAGTTTCTAGGAAAAGAGCGCCATTTGCAATTTTAGCTTTTGATTCCAACATTTCAAAATGGCCAAAGCACATTGGATTTCCTTTCTAGAGACAGAGCAATGCTGTCAACGAATGGTAAGAGACGTTCAAATAATTATGGGTGGATTTTATATCTTCTAGAACCTGGAGCATTAGGCCTTTGGTTAGATTACTCTGTAAGGGCTTCTCTGTGCCTATGATCATCCACACACATGACCATGACATAGGCCCAATATATGCATGCCTACCTTGCACTAGTATCTAGGCCTACCAGGCAAAGGTCTTAGCCTCCTCGCATTTCCTATGCTGATTGAGCATAAGGAATAGACCAGATTTATTGCTATAAGCTTCCAATATAAGCCTAGAATCCATGATTTCCTTATGTTCCATTTAGAATATCACACCCACACAGACAGATGAGAATATATAACATAATTTAGTGTTCAGATAAAGATAAAGTATCTTCCACCCAAATCTAGATCAGACAACCCAAAACATCAATGAATGCTCCAGTGTGTAGATCAACACCCTGGATTTACTAAGATGTATTTGGGATGTCTGATCTAGATTTTGGTGGGACAGCTTATTCATTTGTTGTGCATACAGAGTAATTGTTTGGTTGGTTTCAGGACTGAGTATTTAGTTTATTGGACAGACAAAGATTAGAAACTTGAATTTAATAGAATTTGTTTGATTGTGTTTGTGTTGCATACCATTACAGAAGTTGAGTTTTGTGTGTGCCATTTCTTAACATAGATTTTTTATGGGTATTTAAAATCAGTGATTCCAGAAAAAAGGGTACTAATTTCATATGGAGGACCGGTAAATGTCAGTGAAAAGGGGGGTGAATCTTACTTTCTTTCTCAGTGAAAAGGGGGTCTTTTTTAGCATCATGGACTTGGGTGGGTGTGTTCCATTAAGTCAAGTGCACCCGCCGGGCTTATCGATCACTAAATAGATGCTCAAAGTGAGTGGAACATAGAAGTCAAGAAGATTCAGCAATGCGAGTAACTGAACATCTTTGGAACCTGCAAATGCAGACAATATTGTGTTTCTTACAAGCAACCACCCACCATATAAGACGTTCAAAAGTAGATAGGTCCCCCAAGGCTGTGGTCTCTTTGCGAGTGCCCTCTTGCTGCCAAATACAAAGGCATGCAAATCCTTGAAGAAAGGATGAAACTTCAACACAACATTCTCACAAGTATTCATGGATATGTGTAAAGGACCAATGAATGGAATGAGATTGTAGATACCCTGATCATAGACAAATTGGCGAACAAAGAACTGACATGGCCAATCTCCAATGAGTGGTACAAGAAATTTATTGATATAGATGGACAAACCATTCTCAAGCAGCAATTCAAGTGCAGAGAGGAAGCTATCTACAGATTTATAGGAAAGCTTGAGGCAGTCTGTAAGTTTACAGCCCTCCATTGACCAATGCCTTGACATGGTTTTGATAAATAGTGGAACAAAGGACGACTTTTCGTCACACAGACTTTGAGAGAGCTTCTGGTGTAATAAATAACATTTTAATTTGCTGGCGAACTAGAGCCCAATCGCCCTTTTCTGATCACTGGCTCCTGAGGGTGCTTTGGTGTACAATCTCGGGATGTTTGTTTAAAAAAGGAATGGATCCTATAATTAAAAAAGCGCGCGAAAAATTACTTTGCTGATGCCATGAGCTTCAAGTTGAGACGTGGTTTACTTTTTTCTGGCGTGTGAATCCAGCGATATGGGGAGACGAAAGAGGCCTACCTGTGATGGAATCGCAAGTAGTCGCCATTATTCACTTCGTGTTTCCTTGCAGCAATTATATTTTCTCTTGTTTCTCTGCTACTGTTTACTAGAACCACAGTCAAAACATTTTAAACTTTACTCCAACTCTCTCAGCGAATATTTACAAAAAAATTTCGATCATAATATCTTCTCCTTCCCAGCCGGGGGTAAAGTTCTAACTGCAATCAGATAGGCTACAGATCGCCCTATTCCGATCACAAGGTTTGGCTTCAAATTCTGGGATTCTCTCTCAATGAAGAGACGGGGTGGAATATGAAATAAACAAAGAAACCTCACCAGGGGGTTTCGCTGACTTTGGATGCACGTGAGGTAGGGTTTGAATTAATGCCAGGGGGGCATTGAAGTATGGGGAGGGGGCTATGCAATAGTGTTGCCAGTTATCTTGTAACAGACTGTAAATTTCAATTGTAAATTGCTTATGGTGTCATTAAACGAATAAAGAGGCAAAATGTTACTTATCAAACGATAACGTGAGATAAATATCTTCTGTTATGTGTACAGCATCCATTTCAATTGGAAACTGCGCTTTCTTGAGCCCTCTGCGGTGGTGCTGTTCGAAATTCATGCACGAACTTGCGTGATCGGAAAAGGGCGATGGAATGAAGATATCGCGATTTTATCGCTGTGTTTTCCGACAACGATTGTACAGAAGACGGTCGCTAAATGTACAATAACTGGTTTCTATCCTTTAAACTATGAAATAAGGAATAATTCATTAGCATTGACTTTTCCGATAAAATTTACTTGGGCCAAGTAACTCGAGGTTTCTTTTTCAGTGACCGGAAAAGGGCGATGGGGCTCTAGTTAGCTTTCAGGTTCTTATCATTGTGTATCTCCTCTACAAACGATGCTTTCACCGAGGGGTGTATCACGAGCGGAAATCTCGTACACCTTGCTCAGAAATCCAAAATAAAATCCTTAAAATCCCTAGGATTTTTATGAAATCCAGATAAATCTGTACAAATCTCTCAAATCTTTCCAAAATTGTTGAAATCTTCAGCCGGTGAAGTCTCAAATTGTGCCATTTTGGGATGAAAACGAGACTGTAGAATGGAAATGAGGCTTCTCCCCAGCTCTCTTGACGGAATGTTGGAATGGTGGATCCAGGAAACTACGGATCCAGGAACTACCATAAAGGGAATGGTAAGACGGACTGAAGAGATAGACTTGGGCAAGTTACAGGTAGAATTAATTTTCCGCACATTTCAGAAAATTGCAGAATGGATTTCCCTTTGATGTGTCTTTTGACGGAATATCACCATACTTTACTAATTCTTCATCACAGATGCCCTCACATTCTTTAGCAGCTTCTATTTCTTTTATCAACCACTGTATACGTGTTTTTTCAAAACAAATTTTATGCAAATGATGGGAACTTGGCAACGGAGCTGAATGGCAATATACTTTAAAATCTAGTGATTTTGAAACAAGTATCTTTAAAATTATGTCCCCAGGAGGTGACACCTTTCCAAAGGTGTATTGGTATTCTGATCTCTGTGTCCTATTATGCAAATTCAATGGCATCATTTCACGTGATAATAGCTCTGCAGCACGACGTTGAAATAAATCCTGGCCCAAAGGGACCCTCGCCTAAATGCTCAGAGTGCAACAAAACAATCCGCTCGAATCAAAAACATTGTGTTTGCGAATTCTGTCGCTCTGTTTCACATTCAAAATGCGTAGGTTTTCTGTTGAAATCATCAGCTGCAACTACGCCAATAGTTCACACCTGCAATGACTGCCTTCACAGAGTTTTGCCCTTCCAAAATCACCCAAACTTTAATGATTCAAATTCTAGCCTTGATTCTCAGGAAGAATCATTCATTGACCAACACCTCACGGTTCTCCAAAGGAAAGCAAAACTACTGAAATTTATGCATATCAATACCCAGTCCCTTGCATCTACGTTTGATGAATTTCAAATGACCCTTTCGAAATACCCCTTCGATGTCGTCGCTTTATCAGAGACCTGGTTAACTAAAGACAAAGCTCTTAATGATTACGTACAAATCCCAGGGTATGAACTTGTAAGTGAAAATCGCAACAACATGAAGGGAGGGGGAGTCGGGTTCTACGTCAAAGACTCAATCAAATTCAAGCGTCGGAAAGATATTGAAAACAAGGCTTGCGACTTAGAACACTTATGGATTGAGCTGACGGGACAAAATAAAAACAGCCGGCTTTTGGCAGGGGTCATTTATCGTTCCGAAAAATTACTACCTGTAAAATCTAAATGGGACGGGCCAGTGTTAATAGCAGGGGATATGAACATAAATCTAATGTCCTTTGAAGACACAAAATGTCGTAAATACCTCAGCATGATCGAACAATTCAATCTTGTACAAATGGTTAAGACTCCAACAAGGGTCACCCAAAATACGTCCTCTTTAATCGACCACATACTAATAAGCCATCCAAGTTTAACGAAATTCACAGACGTGCTTCCTTGCTATGGTATCAGTGATCACGACGGACCGTACGCCCTGCTAAATGTAAGAGTTCCACGATATGAGCCACGCTACAAGCTGATACGAGATGAAAAATCATTTGACCATCAGTCTTTTGTGCATGATGTAAGCCAGCTTCCACTCTCCCTCGTCTATTCCATTGAAGATCCCGATGAAAAATTGTCTATATTCAATCAACTGTTGCTTGAAGTGATCGATAGACATGCCCCTCCCAAGAAAATAAAAGTCACCAGACCCCCTGCTCCCTGGATACATGATCCAGAGATTAGACATTTGCAAAAAACTCGAGATAAATGTCGTGTAGAAGCTCGCCAGTCACGAGCCGTGGGAGACACTTCGAGAAATTCATCCTTGTGGGAGAAATTTAGAGAAAGTAAACGCGCTGTAAAGAAAGCTGTAAGAAAAGCCAAAGCAACTTTCTATCGCAAGGCACTTTCAAATCAAAACAAGAAAGAAGTATGGAAAGTCATTCACAGTGTTCTACATCCGCCAGCTAAGCGTTCAACATTGAGTCCATCTGTTCTAAATAAATATTTTGCGACTGTTGCCAGCAAAACACTGAAGAAGAAAGCTGTCTCTGTTGCAGAAACGAAGCAGTTCATTGATGGTCTCCCAAACAACAATAACATATCTTTTTGCCTCCATCAAACCACCTACGATGAAGTATTAAAACAGTTGAAACTGATAAGGAAGGATTTATCAACAGGACCAGATGAAATTCCAATTCGTTACATAAAGTTGGTGGGTGAAATCATATGCTCTCCACTCACTCATATCATCAATGCGTTCATTGAAGATAATAGCTTCCCTTCGCTGTGGAAGGTCGCAAGAGTTGTGCCCATCAACAAAGTGTCATCTCCAACTGAAAGCTCCCACTATCGTCCCATCGCCATACTTCCCGCTCTTTCAAAGATCTTCGAAGGAATTGTTTGTAATCAAGTTATTGATTTCATAGAAAGACTCCAAATTTACAAAGATACCCTTACTGGTTTCAGGAGAGGTTTTTCAACGGGTTCTGCATTACTTAAATTGAGAGGACATAAAGAGAGCCATCAACGCCAGCAAAATATCGATAATCGTATTAATCGACTTTTCAAAGGCTTTTGATACGATCTCACATGATACTCTGATAAGATCCCTACATAAAATGGGTTTCTCAAGAAACTTTCTAAGTTGGTCACTCAGCTACCTTAGCAATCGCAAACAATACGTGCAAATCGATGCTCAACAATCGAAGCCAATGACAACATATTTCGGAGTGCCGCAAGGATCAATACTCAGACCACTGTTCTTCAACCTTTATGTTAATGGCCTACAAGATAGTCTTGATTGGCGATCAATCCAATACGCAGATGACACGACTATATACGAGTCAGGCAGACCTAATGATATACAAATGATCACTGATAAGTTAAACTTGTCGTTAAAGAATGTGGAACAGTGGTCAAATGAAAATTCTCTGGCCATCAATGCAATGAAAACCAAATTTTTAATCAATGGATCCAAACGACTGTATGATCGTCACCAAATTAAAGAAAAGACCATATTACTGTCATTGGGAGGAGAATCTATTGAAGTGGATGAAAAACCTCGCCTCCTTGGAGTTTATCTCGATAAACACTTAGATTGGTCCAATCATTTGAAAGAACTTTCCTCTAGCTGTTACGGAAAATTATCCATTTTAAAAAAGCTGAAGCATTTCACAACCCTAAAATTGAGAAAACAACTTGCTGAAAGCCTAGTGTTGACAAAAATTGATTTCAACAATTATGTTTATTCACCATTATCTGTCACTCTAATAAACAAACTGCAACGACTGCAGAAAGTTGCAGCAAGTTTTGTGCTTGGTCGCTATGCATCTTCAGCTGATATTCTCAAACTTAACTGGCTTCCAATAGTGGAAAGAAGAGAATTTAATTGCATGAAAATGACTTTTAAAGCGATTCACAACAAGAATTGGCCATCCATGAACCGCATTGAAATAAAGAAGACCAATCGTACTCTTCGTAACAGTAACGAACTGAAGTTGAGCGCATCAATGATCAAGGATACTTTTCAAGACACTGCGGGCACGCTATTCAACAAACTCCCAACAGAAATCAGGGAACAGAAATCATTGACCTCATTCTGTACAAAACTGAGAGCGGACCTAACAAGGCGTGCTAAAGAACGTCTTTGTCCTTAATTGACTTCTACTATATATTTTATCTTTAAAGAGAATCAACGGAGATAAAAGCCCCGCGCGGAAGGAGTCTGGGTATTCTATTATTAGCCTATTGTATTTGATGATTTCGAGACGATCATGGATATTGTTTAGCAAGAGGAACAATAACATACGTAGGAGTTTTCAATGCCCTATTTATAGATGACCTCCTCTTAGCGCCGTTCATTCACTTTAATTTCTCTTTAGTTGCTGCCTAATTTATATTGTAACTTAATATTTTTTACAGATTGTAATATCTTAGGGAAATTGCATTTTTTAATTCGAGTTGAAGAGCCACAATTATTGTGGATATACTCACCTAGACCTTGTATGTATGTATGTATGTATATGTATCTCTGCAAAACCAGCCAGGGATGTTTAATGTATTTGAAATCTTTAGCCCCGTTTACACTACACCAACTAACCTGGGTTCACCCCGGGTTAGAACTAGCCTAGGTTAGATTTTTGTAGTGTAAACGCAACTAACCTGGGTTCGACCTGGGGCGAACCTGGGTTAGGTTTCACGAAATGCAGTGTAAACGCAAACCTGGGGCGAACCTGGGTTAGGATGCGTAGGACGCATGCGCATTCGCAAATTACGCGCCGATTCTGAACGCGCCAAAGCAACGAGCATTTGCTGTGAATTCTCCTGTTTTGTTGATGCAAGTTGGTGACCATTGAAGTTTTTTTTAACCATGAGCGACAGCGACGGTAAAACTGACAGAGGGTCGACGAATTCGATTTTGAGCTGCAATGAGCCTTCTGGCCTCCTGGCACTTTCTCCTCCTGAATGAAATTACTTTCAAAATTTGATGCACGGAGAAAACTATTAATTTCAAGAGATAGATTTGCCTCGTAAAATGGATTCCCCAAATCTGATTTCCTTCCGCCATTTTGCTTCTGGAATCTGAAACATAACATCAACCATGCGCATGAGTACTTATCAACAAACCCAGGTTCGCCCCAGGTTCGCGTTTACACTGTCATGTCAAATGGCAGTGTAAACAAAACTGGGTCGAACCTGGGTTAGTTCTAACCTGGGGCGAACCCAGGTTAGTTGGTGTAGTGTAAACGGGGCTTTTATCAATGTCTGATAGATTTTCATAACAAGTTCCACATTGAATTCATAATTGACAGCTCTCCTTTGCGGCTTTTCTGGTAGCTCCAAGCTCTTCTTTGGTAGAAACTCAGAAGGTAAACTGCCAGGAATCAAGTGCCATTTTCCATTCTTATCTGTAACAAAAATAAGAAAACGACTTTTAATATAAAAAATCAGCAACTTCTTCAAAAATCAAAACATCTTTCATACTGTCTTTCATACTGCCATCGTATTTGTTAAATTTAGATATTAAAGCAAAATAAGTAGCATGATGTCAGGATGAAACCAACAACACATCAAAATCTCAACCAGAAAAATGAATTTCGCACATTCAACATAATATTTGTCTTCTTATACAAATACTGAAAAATTATCTCAAGACAGAATAGGTAAAAAGACGCTCTCACCTTCGTATTGGCATTCTGGCTTGAAATAAACTGAACAAATGAACGCTTTCGAAGGGTTAAAACTTCGATCAACTCTGTTTACTTTGACGACGAGTTGCTTCGCCCAGTCACTGAGTTTCTTTCCTGTCGGAATGTGGTAAAAATGAACGGATGGAAATTTTCTCTTGTCTCTGTGCCTTCCACAATTCACAATGCAACAATTTGCTCCAGTCATTTAGGACAAAATACAGTCATGTTCTTGATACTGAAGAGCTTTATCTTCACCATCTATGATGAATCTTGCAATGGGAATGAATTAATACTTGGGCCGGAAATGAGAGATGCACTACCAAACTGAGAATAATAGGAACACAACGTAGTCCTTTGTTATTGCCGACTTTCCAATCTAGTCCTCCTTTCTATTATCTATGGCCACACATACATAATCATGTTCAGGTACTCAGGAAAATTGTTCTTTCAAAAAGTTATTTCATAAATTGAAAGGGTAAGAGGCAAGTGGGAATCAAGCAGGTTCAGAATCAAGCACCTCTGTATGCTAATTTTAAAATTAAGGACGTTCACCAAGATTTTGGTTTAGCAGCAAGTTTACTCTCTTTGAAGATGCTTTGGTAGATAAACGTGAAAAGCTGTAGTAGGTTATCATTACATCTTTCCTTGCGTTTAATGATACACGAAGAGGGCCTGCTGGGGCTGTGTGACCATTCTACATTCACTAACGATGTTATGACTCTAGGATATTGTAGTTGCCTATTCATACATGATTAGCTAAGTATTCTGATTGGTGTCTAGATCTGAACTGCCTTGAGGCTGTTCATTCTTGTCATAGCAAAAAGAATACACATTCTGGTGAACATAAAACTGTGCAGGCCAGTAACCCGGCATTATCACAGCAAACAGTTCCATGTACTGCCGCATTCCTGTATCTTCTAGAAACTGAAAGTTTGTTCTAAAATTCTTTAGTTTTGAGATGGAGTTCTATAATATCAACCAGATGGAGGCTACTTAAGCAGCGGATCTGTCTAACATTTTGTGAATGATGTTATGCATGGACATTCAAGTGATTTTTCCCATACTCTGGATCAAAAGATGTCCTTGGTATCCATCCTTGCATGGTATTCGTGTATGCATTTGAAAATGCATTCATAGTTGCAAGACTAAACATTCCTTGTGTTAGCGATGTAACATCAATTTCAGATGGACAACGGAGACATTCAATAGTCAACAAAGGTATATCTGGTATTCCAGTAAATATTCGGCACACTGAAATGCACATCACACAAGCAACTGAATCTTTTGCATTATCTGGCTGATGCCTAGAATGAATGATGGTGTAATTGTTGATTATAGGAACGACAAGCCACTCCTTTTCAATTGCGTCCATGATTTCCCAATCTACATTTTCTTTGTTCTGAAATGCCAACCTTCCAATTTCATTGCTCACAGCATGGCTGCAAAATGTTGTCCCAAGTCAAGGTTGAGCATTGATGCCTACAGAAATAAATGAAAATTTGATGAAACCTCTCTCCCAAAATATTTGCACATCAGAAATTGTGAATGCACCTCAAAAGTTCTTTGGCGTGCACGTGTAGTAAAAAGATGACAAGCCCCGGGAAGATGGCCAAATCACAATATTAAGTTAGCCTTCCACATAAAACAAAACTTCTATACTTACGCATTTGCATTGTCTTTCTTGTAATTCCACTTTTTTGTTCTGCGAGGAACTTGTCAGCCAATTGTTTGAGGGCCTAAGGCTCCACGCATACTATTCTGAAACCAAGATGTAATTTTATACTTCCTGGAGCATCACCAACTTCACCAGCTACTCTCTCGTCCTGGAGTGCATGGCCACAACTGTCAATCTCCCTACAACAGGAGGATTACTTTGAATTTGAAACGAGCACAGGGGCTCATGTCAATTCTTTTGACGTCCATCTGCTTTGCAAACTATTTGCTGTTGATCAAGATACTAAGTACAATCATTATTTCCTTTTCTTCTCGATAAAATAGCCAAGCAAGCCCAGTTTTTGGTCTCTTGGAAATACTGTTATCCTTTGTGAAGCTTGCTGAATGTCGATACTTGTGCTCCTGGGTAAGCGTCACTAGTACCCAGTACAAGTGCGGTCATGGAACCGACCAAGCTGAACAAAATGTGTTGTAACGGGGTTTAGAAAATGATTTTGAAAATTTTTTTTGCAGAATAACGTTACTTGAATAGTTCTATCAGAAAACGAAATGAGAATTGTGCGCTGGATGTGCACTTTAACCAAAGTTAACTCATAACTACTGTATCTGATGTTTTTGATCATGTGCTGTAAAGATGGGACCACAGACAACGGGCATAACTGCTAATTTGTTGGACATCAACCAGCAAAATCCAATCCATTTAGTTGAATCAATGCAACTTTCAGGGTAAATCTAATCAAAACCACTCACTGTGACAGTAAAGATACTGGAGGGTCCCATTCCAAGCTTTAACTGTTTTTTAATTGCTTCAGGTTGACAAATAACACCTGTCAAGTTATTGTATGGTTTGCTGTTAGGCTCATTTGTAAGTTAATGAATTGCTTTTGAGGAAATTCCAAACATTTCTTTGATATACAGATTTGTTTTCATGTGGTCAATATCTGCTGATGGACCCTGGTCTTATTTTTTCTTACAAGTTTCTTTACAATATCTTTCAGTTGCATTTTAACTTTTTTGTGAACTCTTTCTGGCGAGATAGGTTTTCCTCCATTTTCTTCCATATTGCTGTTTCAGCCACTAGCTCAGTTTCAAGTTTCCGTTTTCTTACATTGAGTGTGTCACTTTCATTTTTTAATGCAATTGTTTCCATCTCATCATTGCTGCCAAAGGCAGCATTACTATTCTTCTTCAATCAGCGAGCGAAATTAACCTGTCTGCCTGCCTGCTGTCTACCATCTGGCTACGTAGATGGGCCAGCTCACAGCTGCAGTTCGCGGGCTCGCACCTGGTGAGCATTTATCCAACAAACAACAACAAAAGTTCACCAACAAAAGATAATTAGTTCTTCCTAACTACTTAACCACCTAACTACGTCAATAGACACCAAAGGTTTATTTCTGACAATGCAGAACTCAATATTACAGACCATGGAACCATGGACTACAGAACTACAGAACAAAATTATGCAAAGGCATAGCTTTGGTTTCATGCTCGGGAACTAGAAAATGCAGGCAGAGGCAAGACTCCCATACAAGGTTTTAGGAAGAAAAGCTTTTTTTAAATAATGAATCACATGACCGATTTCGATGGGGAAAAGTTTATGATCTAAGTCAAAGTTATGGATGCTCGGAATAATTTAGTTCACAACGGTCGGGTGGCTAAACGCGACGTCACAGTCCACCAAACACCCCACGTTTTTTCTGACTCACCCGGTACAGAAGCAATAGCTTTGGGCTCGGGAACTAGAAACAGGCAGAGGAGAATAACTCAATATTCTAAATCATTTACCTTTTGAGCCATTGCCAAACTGTAAATTCAAAAATAACACACGTTTCCTTAGCAATAATCATTCAATTATTTCCTATCAAATTGACCTCGCTACAGTCGCATTTGGTACAAATACCAATTGGCAGCACTTGCTGACTGATGTTATATCTAGTAATAAATTTAATCTGCCATTGTGCATTAGGGTCACTTATCCACTTTGATAACATGGAATTGAGTGTTCTATAACCCTTTTGGGTTGCTGCAGAAATATTTTTGACAATTCTATATAGTTTCCTGCGGAATGCAGTTATAATACACTCATTCAAAACAACACTTTTCAATTCACTTTCTTCAAAAACTGTTTGCAGGATTTTTTTCACGATACTTTAGTCTTCATACAACTGAAGCCACAATACCTTTCTTCCTGCACCATTTTGGGGATTTTCTTTGATTTCTTTAAGCCTGGTTCTCATATAGCTTCAAACGATCGGTGACCTGCCGGCGTCCCACCAGTGACCTTGCTGCGATAGTCTGATTTTAATGAGAACACTCAGCGCTGATGGGGCACCGACTGCTGCCATCCTGCCACAGTCATTCAAAAAAGTTGAGCTGAGTTCAACTTGTTCACTCTGTTGCGGCACCGGCGCCTGTGGGTTGCTGATGAAAATCATATGAGAACATGAGGGGGCGCACTGCCGTCGATGCGCATGCAAGTCATTTGTATTCCCTGTGATCAGGTAACCATAGCAAGCCAATCAAATACCAGGATCAGTGGCGAATTGCGAACGGGCCTGGGATCTCCTTGATATTTTGCAAACTTCCAAAATGGCCAACTTTACAAACTGCACTGAAGAAGTTGACGACCAAATGTTCATGAATTGCATTCAGAACTATTGTGTTATATCCGGAGATTACAAGGATCAAAGAAAGAAGAAAAATGCATGGACTGAAGTTTCATCACAACTCCGAATCGAGATATTAGTTGCCCAAACGCGGTACAAGTCGATCCGCACAAAGTTTTCAAAATACATCTAGCAAATGAGAGGCAGCTATGGATCTGGATGTGGTGATCTACCTCTTATTAGAGAAGACCTTGAACACTTACGATGGTTGCTGGTTCATATCAAACATCAGGGTAGCACTACAAATCTAACCATGATAAGCAACAAAGATATCTTGGATGACGGAGAAGGGGAAAGAGATGGAGACCAGGAGGAAATGGAGGAAGTAATTTCAGGAGATGAAGACGATACTGGAAATGACGGCCTGGAGATTAATCATGATTTGTTCGTGAACAGTAAGCCATTACAGGGAGATGATCACTCAATAGATTCAGACAAAGGAGAGCTTGGCGAAGTTTTTGGGGAAACCCCAAAAACCTCACAACTAGGCGCGGAAGAGCCTGTCCCATCTATGTCAGGTTCTTCCTCTGGAAAGAGAGGCGGAAAGCTACCCCTTGCAAAGCAGTCGAGAAAGAGAGCTTGGGCAAAGGAGAATAGCAAGGAGGCAAAAAAATCATCAAATGCAGAGATGGATCTGGAATTTATAAAAACAATTACTTCCATAATCCAAGCAATTAAGAACACTGATGATGCTTCTATCAAACAAGATGGTGCAGATGATGAGAACAAATATTTCTGCCTCAATTTAGTAGGTCAGTTGAAAAGTTTGGAGACAAGATTCAGTCAATGGCCAAATTGCAACTAACCTAAAGATAGCATCAATCAATCAAAAGTCACGTGATTGGTTGCTAGGCAGCCAAACACAATGCAAATTTTGAGAAAATCGAATGATTTGCAAAAAAGGACCCATTATTAGCAAATAGGTTGATAAAATCGGCAAAAAACCATCCAAGTGCCTGCTTGATACCATTAATTTGTAGTTTCATATGGTTTTATACGGATATTTTTGGTTTCTAATAAATTAATTAATTAAATAATGAAAATTTGATTCAATGCTAAATTGTTAGCTCAATAATTATGATTAAAAACCATTAATTTCGCATATTATTGGTGAAATGAAGTACCTTCATCGATATTTGAGGTAATTCTATGGATATTGCATGAAGAAATTACTAATTCATTAGGAATATGACGTCATAAAGATTGATGTCGTCATATAAATAATAAATTGCTGATGTCAGCAAATATAAATAAATTATATATCAAATGAAAGTACTCATCGCAAAAAATCGAATGGTGTATTTATTGTTGAGATTTAGTTACAAACAAAGAAATTAGAGCCATTTTAAAGAATTTCTTTGTGACCACTCTCCAAATATGGGCATGTGGTGGTCACGTGGTCAAAAAATAGGTGTTGAAATGTCTATTTTCTGATTGCCAACTAAATTTTAGGAAAAGTCAAGGAGTTTCAGCTTTATAGCTATAATCGTTTGGGAGCTATTTAAAAAAATTTGGTAGGGGGGAGAAAAACGCCCCCTCCCGGTTAAAATAGGGTTAATTGAAGATATTGCTTGCAAGGTTGCCGTTGAAACAAAGATTGATGGTAAGATGGTAGATGAAGTGCTAGGTGACTCAGGAGCTTTTTGTCACTACTGTGATATGTCTCAAAGCAAGGCAAGCAGTTTACACCACCTACCTGCAACTGGGGTACGTGGTATGTTAATCACAAAGACCATCGAGGAGTTTCAAAGGAGGTGGGAGCTGTTGGAGAGTGGAAAGATGACATATAAAGATCCCGAGAGGGCAGGGCAATGTCATAAGCTACTACTATGTCAGTCAGGTAGATTGATTGCCATCCTCCATCAAGAGTTGCGCTCACTTGACTTTGCTCTCAAAATCTTATATCATTTGGTAAGTGGTCACGAGGTCAATCTTGTAAAAAAGATAACATATAGAATATTGGCGATTACCCCCTGGGACTTTTATAAATCATTTCACCTCTTCACGTTTGTAACCTTTTCTGCAATTCGAATTTGTTTCCTATTAACATAAAAAAACTTGATTATGTTTTCAGTGTCACAGCTGTGTCACCATTTTCTTCCATAAGTTTTCTCGATTTTGAAACAAACATTCTTGACCATGTTCTTGTGCGTTCTTTATTGCAGTTGCAGTTGCTTGTTGCTTAAATCTTTTCTCGTTGTTTAACATTTTTAGCGACTGAAGACCAGATAAAACTTTATCTTCCTTTCACACCTGATTGATGGTTAACAGCGTCAATTCAACCATTCTTGGTTTGAAATGCACATTTTTGTCATGTTCCTAACTTTTGGATGGAGCATTTGCCTTCCCCGTGTCTTGTGTGGAAGAAGGATTGGACCAAATGCATCAAAATTGGACTTACATTAATGAAAAGCCCCCTCGTTGACTGAAGTAAGGACCAAATGTATCAAAATTGGAGTTGTGCTAATGAAAAGCCCCATCGCTGACTGGTCTTGTGCAAGTAAAAAACTGAAAGAGCATTCCAAATCTAAGATCCACAAAACCGCCTTGTTGACAATGCAGAAATTTGTTGCTGTAAAGAAGAATGAAATTCAACCAATTAACCAAATCCAGAATAAGATTTCCGATGGCACCATCTCCAAGAACAGGAGGAAGCTGGCCTCTATCACTAAGACAGTTCTGCTCTGTGGCTGGCAAAATATTCCCTTGCATGGTCGCAGAAATGATTCAAAATACTATTATTCAGCGGACTGTGCTACTTTTCAAGCACTCTTAACATTTTGAGTAGAGAGTGGTGATAACATCTTTCAAGAGCACTTTCAAACCTTTAACAATGCCCGTAAAGATCTAAAGCCACACAAAATGACCTAATTTCCTGTTGTGCTGAAGTAATAAATGGCAAAGTGATGGAAGAAATAAAGGAATGCCGTTTTTATTCCAGTCTAGCCAATGAAGTAACTGATTGTTCAAATAAGGAGCAAATGCCATTGGTGTTGCGTTATTGTTGATAAAAAGGTCAATATCCACAAAAGACCAAGTTTATTCATTGCAAGACTGGAATTACTGGAGACGCCATAAAGGATACAATTGTCAACTGCATAACCCATGGGCTGAACTTGGACATACAAGATTGCAGGGGACAATTCTACCATCATGCGGGAAATATTGCTGGCAAAAACAAAGGGCAACAAATCACCGACAGGGCCCTGTACACGCATTGTGCGTCTTAAAGACTCAATCTCTGTGTTGCAGCTTCTTGCAAAAATCAGAATGTTCACAATTTTTCAGTAACTCCCAAAAGCATCAGTTGCTATTACACAAAATGGTAAAGAAGTTTTTTCTTAATTACAAAGCTAATAGATGTTTTTTGCACGAGATGAGTCCTTCACATAGATGGCTTGACAGGGTTCCTAGAAATGTATGATGCCATTGCAGAAGCACTTTTCATGATTGGCGATAATACTGAAAAAATGGGATACTGCTGCTGCTTATGCATTTGCTTTGGCCTCTGTTGCAGAGGTAGAACATACATTTTCCATTCTGGGAACCTAGGTTTATAGCTGGAAAATTTCTGCAAGATTTTTGTGTTAACCTCTCTATTATTTACTTTGGTATTAATCTTAAAAACACATGGAATAAGAATAGTCTGTTGCATTGTGGCCTCTATTTCAATGGAGAAAAATCATGCCAATAGTCTCATTTTCATCTATATAATTTTTTCTTTTTCATTCCCAGGATTCAAAGTATAATTTCAAATTTTAGAGATTTTCTTGGAACTTTCAAGTATTTTCTTGAAAACTTTCCGTCAAAATTAAACTAAAAAGAGTTTCTGGGAACTGCGTTTCCAGGTTCCAATATTGTTTCCGCCTCCCTCTGTTGTAACCAATTTTGATTTCATTGTGACATTAGCGAGTGTGAGAAATGCTCTAGAGTACAGCAACACTGTCACCATTCAGTTACAGGTTGAGAAGCTGGACATCATAGAGGCGTGGTGTATGACCACATACCACCAACAATGTTCACGTGCCCCGAATTTTCTTTGACATGTTTCCCTTGTAAGCACTTCTTTTATATAGTCCAGAAATACCCAGGAATCCTTTACCGCAATCCTACCGAAATAATGTATTTTTCACTCTGGATGAGAGTGATGCTCATTTCTCAAAAGGGGCCAGCGGAAGCCACGTCTGAAGTAGAAATCATCATTGACGTGGAAGCCACAAATGGAAAGGACTGTTCAAATGAAGAAATCCCAGATGGTAGCGTTGGAATGGTAATAATAATAATAACTAGAAATGATTTTCATTAGTGAGTGCTGCGTACTGGTCGTTGGCTTTGGGCTGTGTTAAAAATTGTTGTTGGTGGAGCGTGCATGAAGAATTTGAATCTATTTCTCTACCAGGGGAGTCAGAATGAGGCCGACTCTGCATAAAAGGTTGGGTCTGGGGCATAGCCCTAGAAAATTCCTTGTTAACTACGCCCTTGAGACGGTGGCAAATGAGGGGACGCCGTTTTGATTTGTGAGGCTGAATCAATAAGGTTGTGTTAGGGAAAATTTGGTGTGATCAGTGGTGTGATCCAACTTAGCCTCGTTTTCTATTTCCATCAACCATAATGCTTTGCAGGTGTTTCTTTAATTTGACCTGCAGGGATTTACCCTCATTGCAAAATGTCTGGATCCTTTGTGCCTATTGTTAACTATAGACTGGCTACACAATCTCTGTATGCTTCTCAGAACTGATTTGTCGCTAAAACAGAGACTTGTTGCCAAACAGTGTCTGAAATCGGACTGAGTTGATAGCGGTTGATAGCCTCATTTTCAAAAGCGCTATTTGCCTTTCTGAACAAAAATTTTCAATTTTCGTCAGCAATCTTCGCTTATTTCCATCATTATCTTTTTCACTGACTCTGTGTGCACTGCTTTAAGCATTTGAAAGCTGGTTTTTCGATATCAATTAACTGCATGGAGTGTATGACTTCGGAAACCTGAAAACATTGGGAGCTTCTAAGGCCAAATTGATTCTGTCGCTCAGAGCCTGCAAATACAATACAACAAAAAGGTACTACTCAGTCTCTCACAAGCACTGATAGTCCTCGAATAATCTAACTCCAAAATATGCATATACGATCTCAATATAACTACTGCTGCCTAGCTAGGGCTTCACACGGCTTCCAATACAAAACACAACATGGACACAAGTACTTTTGCAAGCTACTTGCTCCAAGGAAAATTAAACTCTTCGTCCGACCTTAGCCTTACTTATCCGGTCACTAATTAGAACAATAAGTCGAAATTTTAGCTCTATTACAAAACCCGCAACCCGTGACACATCTAACTGGCCAAACTCGCAACCAGTGAAACTGCAAAGCCTCCCTCAGTTTCTCCATCCCCTTACCCAGTTTTTGCATCAAAATGAATTCGTAAAGTGTTATTTGTTACAGAGCTGTCTCTGCTTGCGCTGGTTGAAGCAAAGAATCACACACAAAACTCCATCTTTTTCTGCATGCAGAATCTCAATCTCAAATCTCATCCACAACCATCAATCTATCAATCTCAATCTAACTCATATACTTAGATTAAATACAATAAACAGCGAATAAACAGCGAATAATACACTAAAATAGAATTTGTATTGCAGGCGAAGCCTAGACAATGGGTTAGGACCCTCCTAGAAACATTTACGTATCTTCCATAATTTCTTAAAGTCAAATATTCCCAATATTTGACTATTCCAATAGGCCAAATATTTAGTAGAATAATGCTTCTAATGTAACTTAATTTTGTCAATAAGAGTTCTTTTATGTCCAGTCTAAATTTACGAATAATACTAAAAATCAGATCTTTTATTCCAGCCATGGGAATATATTTCTGCCAAGGTCATTTAGCATAGTTTCATTTGAAAGTTTTCCTTCTAGTAGAGGGCATTTAATTACAATGCCATTTTTACTGACCAATAGGGAGGTTACTCAGGGATGGTCCAGTGACATCAATTTGGTGTTTTGTTGGTCCGCAGACAGAAATAGATCAGTTAGAGTGGGAATCTGGAGGAAGGAGGTTTGTTAGCAGAAGGTCGATATGGAGAACAGTTCAGAGAAAATAGACGTTGTGGGGTATGTAAACGATGTCTCTCCTAGCAAGTTGTCAAAGCAGAGGAACAAATATTTTGATGTCCAGGTATACACGGGACAATCAGCATGCAAGAAAATAAGGATAATGGAGAGCAAGACAGTTAGTCGGAATCTATTCCTTGAGAAGTTGGAAAACAAGTCGACGATAAAGATGAAAAGCGTCAGTCAGTCAAAGGGTGGAAGCATGGCGTTTTTTAATGCTAATATGGGAAGTCGTGTAGACGAACCGCAAGAACATTTGCCCTTTGAGATGGTTCCTATTGAACCACTGGATATTAATGAAATCTTAGAAATGGAACCAGAAGGCCAATTTTCAGTGAAGGGTACTATAAAGTGGAAGGAAGAAGAACGACTGGTGTTCGTTGGCACGGAGCACGCAGAAAAGCGTGTGCGAGATGCCATTATCGCAGACAACACAGGGCACATTGTGCTCTCAGTGTGGGGTGAGGACATTGAGAAGATGATGGATCAGTGAAAGTGACGAATGTCGCCATAAATCATTTTCAAGGAGTGAAATTAACAACTACGGCTGACGCAGAAACCAGCAATATGTCTGAGCAATTTGATGTTGATTGGACAAATATAGAGAACGGGGAACAAGAGGTGCAATTAATTTGTCACGAAATTGAGGCTGTTAGTTCAAAGTTTGCGCAAACCTTGATTGCAAACGCAAAGTGTTACCATATTCGGGAGAAAAAACTGTGAAGTGCAACTTGTGTTGTCGCAAAATGTTCACTAATACATGCAAAGAAAATTTCACAATTGAAGTCACGGCGGGGCAGGGCAATGGAAGCCAGGTTGTCCTCACCTTATTTCCAAAAGTCGTTGCCAAGGCTGCAGGAGAAGAAGAAATTGCAGCTGAAGAAGCTGAAGATTTTGTGCTTGGATTGAAAGATGCAACATTCCACTACAACCAAAAGAAGATCGTGTCGCTGATCAGTTGCAAGATTAAGGGAACATTAACAAAAGGTTCCCTCACTGTGGTGATCCTAAAATACAACAGACTCTGCCCCAGTCCTCAACAGCAGTAAGAACATGCTGAGGAGTAGCCGGTTGGTAATACCTCTTATATATCTTATTTAGCTTTATTATCGTTTCTTCAAACAAAATTCATGGCAAAAGTCTCATTTTCATTTATATGCATTTGTTCTGTTTCATGCCCAGGATTCAAAGTATAATTTCAAATTTTAGAGATTTTCTTGGAAGCTTCCATATTTTCTTGAAAACTTTCCGTCAAAAATTAAACTAAAAAGAATTTTTGGGAACTGCATTTCCAGGTTCCAATACTTTTTCCACCTCGCTCTGTTGTAACCAATGTTGATTTCATTATGACATTAGTGACTCTGAGAAATGTTTTAGAGTACACCAACACTGTCACCATTCAGTTACAGGTTGAGAAGCTGGACATCATAGAGGCATGGTCCAGGGGGGGGGGGTACTTGACTTTCAATTGTACGGGGGGTGCACTGCAAGAAAAACAATTCTCACCTGGCTTTAGAAATTTCCCCTTAAAATCATAGCTGGCTTTAGAAAAAATCAACAAAAATCATACCCCTAAACGTAAAACGTTGTGCACATGGCGTCAGCAAAATATACAAGGTACCCCCCTTTGGGGGTGTGGTGTGCGACCACATACCACCGAAAATGTTCACGTGCCCAAATTTTTTTTCTTTGACATGTTTCCCTTGTAAGCACTTGTTTTATATACCGAGTGTCCCAAAATGATGTATTATCGTTTGATTGCTTATATCTCCATAATCAATGAACCAATTTTCAAAAACTTTATTTCATCCGATTGCCGAAAGGCAAAAATTGTATTTGAGGATGTTGGCTGTAGTTTAGGCCAATTTCTTCATGTCGAAAAGAAGATCGATAAAGCTGCTCAAATTCAAGCCTTAGATTGCATGAAAAAGAAACGGCCTTCTTCGCCAGTCAACATTTTAGATGTGATGCAAAAGGCTGAACTTATATGTTGTTCATTGAATATATAGCGTTCAGAGAATACGAATTCAGTTAATACTAAGTTCAGAGAATACGAATACGAGTTCAGCCTTTTGAATCACATCTAAAATATTGACTGGAAAGATAGGCCGTTTCTTTCGCATGCCATCTAAGGCTTGAATTTGAGCAAGTTTATCGATCTTCTTTTCGACATGAAACGCCGTGGTAAAACCATAACCAACATCTTAATATACAATTTTGCCTTTAGGCAATCAAATAAAACAAAGTTTTTGTAAATTGGTTAATTGGTTATGGAGATGTAAGCAATCAAACAATAATACATCATTTTGGGACACCCGGTAGTCCAGAAATACCCAGAGGCCTCTTGGAATCACTTGCCGCAATCCTACGGAAATTATGTATTTTTCACTCTGGATGAGAGGGCGATGCTCATTTCTCAAAAAGGGCCAGTGGAAGCCACGTCTGAAGTAGAAACCATCATTGATGTGGAAGCAACAAATGGAAAGGACTGTTCAAATGAAGAAATCCCAGATGGTAGCGTTGATATGGTGGAAGACTCGGATACATCTGCTACTCATTGCAGCGCAGCAGGCGCGTAGCGCCCTGCGAATCGGCATATAGATTTGTCAAATGGCAAAGTTTGGGATTTCTATCATGGCCTCCGCAGCGAAGCTGCAAACTCGTGGAGGAGCCGTTCGCGATAACAACAACAACTGCATTTATTGCCACATCGGCAACATTTGATTTTGCAAAAGGAAGCTGGCTGGAGTTTCAGGCCGAGGAGAAAAAGGGATTCAAGTTCAAGTTTTCATTTTAAAAATTCCAACATACAAATTCCAGCTAACAACAAGCACAAAACTACATTAACAACAACAAATAATATCAAAGTATACAAAAAGAACTAAACTAATTTAAATGAAGTTTGTAGGTTTGGAATTTCTTAAGGAGGAGCTCTCTCAATAGATAAACTAATCAAGGAGAGAGCACCCCCTGTACTAAAAGTCTATTATTTTATGGTACAAACGTTTTTAGTTCATTTGATGATTGTAGAAATCTTCAGAGACATTTTAAATTAAACTTGGTATTTTTTGGAGAATATATAAGATTTGAGTTTACTACGAAAAATGAAAACTGAAGGAGATTGTTTGATGACATCAGTAGCTGTTCCAGGATTTTGCGCTTGCATATCTAACAGATCTTAAACCATATTGCAAGGTATTTTTACGAGTCATAAAAATGTCACCTTTAGAAGCCTGCCTTGTATCATCATGATGAGCAGATGCCAAGGTTTCAAAAAAATTGTGAAAAAAGAAAGGAGAAATCTTATTGACAGATTCATACATAAAAGTAAGCAGCTTTAAATCAAATAAATCATATAACTTAAGAATTTTTAAATCAGAGAAAATTTTAGTAGATGGAGATGTAAAGCTTTTGAAAGCAATAGCTCTGACAACTTTCTTTTGAAGGAGATATATTGGTTTAGTGTGGATGTCATATGTGAGACCCCTGACAATGATTCCATACTGGAGAAATGAGGAAAATAAAGAGTTATATAAAGAGACTAGAACACTGGTTGGTAGAAGATGCCTTACTTTGAAGAATATACCGCAAGTTCTTGACAGTTTCTTGGAAAGTTCACAGAAGAAGATAAATCTTGAATAGTATGATAATTAGAATCAATGTTAGAAGGCACTTGTTCATCAATATCATAGTCTTGCAGGTTAGGCAAATTGGTAAGACGAGATGTGATTTCAAATTACGGTAATGAGTCAACAACAGAAGGTTTGTCATAATCAAAAACATTTAGTAATGTTTCATTTTCAATTGAACCAAAAGGAAAAATGGATTCACGATTTTTTATTGTGCAGTTTATACAAAACCATGGAACATCATCAGGCTCAGTTGAAAGTGCTTCATACTCTGCAACAGAAATTTCATTGCATTTTTTAGGGTGCCAAAAGTTGCAATGATTACAAAGAATTCCATGTTTATTCACATTTTTGTGGCAAATAGCACATGAATGCTTAGGGGTTCTTACCATTTGGACTTAAAGGTCAAATCCGGCCTATCGCGATTTTTTTATATTTGTAACTTTAAAATATGAGGATTTCAATGAGCATAGTGGTTCTAGTCGTAGAGGAGCAAAATGGGTGATTTAGGGGGTTTGAAATAGTGTACCCCTACCTGAAAACCGCGTGGTGAGTGGGGCCTGAAACTAGCTAAATCGTGACGTAGATCGAGTCACAGCAAACTTGAGTCAATTTGCATGAATCGATTGTATTGCATGAAGAAGCGTGTCGAGCACTGTCTGTGAGCATTGCCATGTAAAGTTTTGAAAGTTCATCACCGATAGCGGTTTCTGCGGGTGTTTGATAGAATAGTAACATTTTCCTTACATTCACAACCATGAAGAGCAATGCAGCACATCTTTGCAGTTTACATCAGAAACGAAGCTGTTGTCTTGGGAGGAAACGCTTCGCCATCATGCTGTCGGTCGTATGTAGGCCTAGTAGGCCCAACATGGTGCTTGTCTCAAGATGCCTTCTGGTGCTTTTAGTGTACGACCTTATTTCGATGTTGGGTTGGACGAGCATTTGGCAGGTAAAAATTAGAATCCGGAAGGAACAAGGAAGAGAGAGAATGTCTTGGACGACCTGGCAGACGTTTGACACGGTAAGTGAATAATTAGGCGCACTTGTTCTTTTATTATTATTATTTATTAACTTGACTACGGAATACAGGCAACTACCCCTTTGCCATACGAAATCACAACGATCAGTCAAACCATTTTTCCTCCTGTGCCGCATTTGCTGCCTTTTGCAAGACATCCCGGCTGCAGCCCCTCTGACCGGCGCCTCCAAACTCGGCTTTTTGGTGCCTGGGCTTGAGATTCAGGTTTCTTATGTCCCCAAAACTTGCCCCATCGAGATAAAAGGCAATTTTTCTGATCCAAAGGGTCTCTCCATGCTCCTTCGCAAACTTTTTCGCAAATGCCACTTGCTAGCCAGTCTTTGTCTGACATCAATCCTTTTCGTCTTGCTTTCAGGCAGATTTGAAGAGGTTTCCCAGTCGTGAGTCGTTTGCAAATTGTGTGGTGGAGGTATTTGTGTACAAGGAGAGTCACGTAAGAGTTGCTCATTGGGTGTGTAGTTTGGAGCCACATGAAGATGGTGGCAAACATTATCATTTTGCTATAAAACTGAGTGAAAACAAACGATGGAAGCCGACAAATTTCTTTTGTCCGCAAAACTTGTCCCATCGAGATAACAGTCACTTTTTCTGGTCCAAAGGGTCTCTCCATGCTCTTTCGCAACCTTTTTCGCAAATGCCACTCTTGCTAGCCAGTCTTTGTCTGACGTCAATCCCTTTCGTCTTGTTTGCAAATAGTTATATCCATTTTTGTTTAAAAATCTGCTAACTGTTCTCCTAGATATATTCCCTACATCAGCTGCTTCGATAAGGTGCTTCACCATCCAATTTGGTTCCCTATTACAAAGATTATGTACTTGTCTAATTAAGTGTCTTTTTCTCTGGACGGCAGAAAATTTTCTTGCTCGTATAGTTCTTGCGTGCCTTACAGGCTCTTTTCTATGCGATAGACTTGTGCTAGAGACACACCCAAATTCTTTACAAGTTGCTTAGCATTATTTTCCTTGTCTAGCTTAATATAGGCCCGAATTTCAGGCGAAATACGTCCGTGATAGACCATTTTGTAATTGTTCTGTGGAGATTCCTTCAAGCCCCCCAGTTTTTAAAGTATCTAATGATTAATTTGACGTATGATTTTAAGGATGAATTGGACACATAACCTCGCTTTCATGCAAGCCTCTAGCAGAAAAATGGTACATCCTTCAAATTGTTCCATTTATGTATTGAAACTCGTTGTGAGAACTGACTTAACACGCCTTCTTCAATTAGTGATTTTCATCTGTCCAAAGACAATCCTGGCCACAAGGGTTGGGAATATTTTGCAGATTGCTAAATTTTCAATTTACCGACCCCCTGCTCCCCCAATTCAATGTTGTTTGTAGAGATACTGTAAAATCTGATACCTGCAATGATTACTCATCACAAAAAACCAACATTGAGATGGGGGGAGGGGGAGAGTGAACATTTTCACAGAACTTTGGTAGCAAGGTCTAAAAAATGAAGGAAAATTGCTTTTTTCTCAACACCTTATGTCCAGGATTGTAGACATGCTGACAACATCAACACAACGGAAACCTTTGCACATGGATTTTCCAAACCTTTCCAAGTGGATTTTCCACTGTGGCTTCGTCAACCTGACTTACTGGAACGACAACAATGCAGTGGCATTCCTAGACAACGATGTGGAATCTGGTAGGGGAACCTGGAACACCATCAAAGTAAACCAAGGCAAAGACGGTGTTGTAATCCATGTTCCCAAAGTAGGAGAAATTTATCGGTAAGTTTACGGTTGGGTAGACAGAACAAATAAGCAGCTATCCTACTATAACACGGATTTCAAAGTGTTAGAAAGCAAAGTTGAGTATTCGATAGTTTGTGCGAAATGTACGTCCTTGTCAATGGACACACCCTTTGGCGTAATTCACTCATTGATGGCAAGACAAGAGATGAGTGCACACAAAGCTCCTTCCGCTTCGAGATAATTCGTGTATGGTATGCAGTGTTCAAAAAGTCAAACGGCAGCATGGGCATTCTGCATTACCCTTCCAGGAAGCTATCAACACGCAAATGAACTGTGGATATGATCCTCATGTCACCAAGAAAGGGACACCATAACCAGCAAATAATTTCTGCCAACGATAACAGCAGCAAAATGAGCAGGATAAAGTGTCGCATTTGCCATATGAAAACATCTTTCCAGTGTCAAAAGTGCTCAAATCCAGGTGAACCATTGGCACTCTGCTCCCAGGAAACACAAAGGAGTTGCTGGAACAGATATCACATCGCCATGGAATTGCCCTGTAGTCAGTCTGGCCCTTCACAAGAAAACTGACAATTCAGCAGAAACTGTCGTTGATTTTGGAATATTATGCATGAAATACCAGTGGTTGGCACAAGGAAGAGACCGGACAACGACTGCACCAAACATGTTAAATCGAAACAAAGTCTAGCAAACTACACGGCAAAGTATGTTTGGTGGTCTTATCACTCCTTGGGCTCCAGGACGCTTGACATCCGAGAGGAAAGGCATAGTCAACAAGCTTCTGGTGACAACTAAGCCTCCCAACAAGTACCAAAAAGTTACCAAGGAATATAACAGAATTGTTTAAGATAGTGCCAATGATCCCCTCTCCTAATTAAAGATCACCAATATGCACTTTATCCAAACTTAAGACAGGCAGGTGAGATTCTTCTCCCTAACAAAACATGAGTTTTATAGCAATGAACCATATTCTCCGTCCACATGATTTGCATGTACTTGTTCGTTTGAGAATTTGTTTGAGAGACAGTAAAAACGCATGCTTATTTGCGTCTTAAAAGAGATTTCTTTCAACAAGATCAACGTACTGTCTCATGACAAAACCATTTCATTCTCCCCTGATAATACCACGTGTACCTGCAGCTTTGGCAAGGGTAATATGCTTAAGGGACTTTATCAAAGATTTCATCAGTTAGCAAGCCTCCCATACAACATCTTACGAATAAAATATTTTGTAATTAATGCATCAAGTGACCGATTTCGATTGGGAAAGGCTTATGATCTAAGTTAGACCTCTGGCTGCACGAAAAAATAGTTCGTTACGACCGGGGTGGCAAACATGACGTCACACTTCGCCAAACACCCCACGTTTTTTCTGACTCACCCGGTAGGTTGGTCCGTTTATGCAAATCATTTGTTAGACATTTTCCTGCTATTCTTTTATTTGATTGGTTAGTCTTAATTCCTATTTCCGCGCAGTTTCTAATGTATTCTGTAACTTTTGAGTTGATCTTTGATTATTTGGTATGCGACCAGCTACACTGGAGACCCGTTAGCCTTTGTACATAGTGTTTATATATAATCGTGTAACCAAGTTTATATGATTTATCCGCTCGTGCCTAAATTGCAAGTGAATCCAAAGTCAGATCAGATTAACAGCAGAGAAGAAAAATATACTTGACGACGGACAACAACAAAAACCGGTATTATTACACATGGTGACAGGATTTCGGGATTCAATTAATTAGAGCACAAGATGAAAGAAGATTTTGGTGTCCATCCCATGTCAGAAGATGAAACAGATTTGGATTGAACGAACATGTTGCCTGTATGATGAAACTTGATAAAGAAGATTGACTGGATTACTCGACACTCACGGATTTGGTTTTATGGCTTTGAGAGATTATGTACTTTGTGAAACATTGAACTGAAACATTACACATTTTGTTAAAATGGCAACTATGCACTCCTACAACGTTGTTCATGATCAATATGCTCATGGTATCCTGCTGAGTGTGCGTTCAGGGATACAATTTTGGTTTTTCGAAGTATTGGGATTACTTCCCGGAGTCTTACGGAAAAGATTAGAGCAGTTGATCCGGCTTGTGTCTTGTTACTTTTTTTTGTTTCTGAAAAGGTATTCGTTACGGTGATCTTGGCAAGTTGATGACAGTTGAGAAGCCCTGGACATGTGCTATGAATTGAAGAACCAAAGAATAAAACAATTTGGACTTGTAGTAACACAATTTTGATCGTTAGATGTCGAACATTCATGACATGCCCTTGGCATTGCTAGGACAGGATCAACACCTTGGAGATATTAATTGCATCATTTTCCTCTGGCGCCATTAACATTCTTGATTTGTGAGTGGGGACTTGACCAATCAAAATGAATTTCTGGGTCATGTGATTTCGTTTAACCCTATCCAGACTAGGCTTTTTGAAACCCTTTGGAGACTGTTTTTCTCAGAATCGTAAGTGCTAGAGACTTGAAACTTGGCACAAGTAACAAACATGACAAGGCAAGCAAGATGATGTGATTTGTTTTTGTTTATGTCACGTGATTAAGTGCTGATGTCAGCAAATGTTGCTAATTTGGGTGTAAAACCACATGTACTTTGTCGCGTTGTATCTCCAAATTGATCAAATATATCGATGTGATATTTGAAAGATAGAAGGATTATATCCTTGTAATTCTTATTTTGAAATTTTTGCTTTGTAACACTAATATTTTTCCTGATGTCAGCATTTATTTATTTTGTACAAAAAAACAGCGATTTTTGTCTAAAATTGATCATAAATTACTTTTAAAATAGCAAAAAATGCTAAATATACATAAAAAGACCTGCTGCATCATATTATGTCATTCATTTTTCTAAAAGTGAAGTAGCATGGTTTTTCGTCAGTATGCATGCGCAACAACCAATTGTTGATGACGTCATCAAAAATCAATAAAATTTATATCAAAAGGAAAGCTCGTTTCAAGTAGAGTTCAACAATGTTTGTCTCATTGTTATAGAGCCAGTGGTTCCAAAGCTATGACTTAAAAGGTATTTATTTTGAGGAGCACTCAATTTAAAGGCATGTGTTGACCCCCGGAATCAGTGTCAACATTTTTGAAATTGACATGAAAAGATGTCTCATTGATAGAAACTAAAAGTCACAAAAAAACTAGACTACTCTAGAGATACTCGACGAGCTTGTGGAAAAGTTTACTAGGGGGCACTTTGTCCCCCCCCCCTAATCTGATAGGGTTAACCAATCAAAGGTTTCGCGACACACCCAAACTTACCTAGCTATAAATGTCCAGCACACATTGAAAAAACCCTCTTCGTTTTCTCGGTTCTGGGTGGCGTATAAAAAGCAAATTAGCAATATTAGTAAAGGAATCAAGATCTGAAAACAAATTTCAAGATGCCAAAAGAAAAAACCGCCAGACGCAATGGTAGAAGCACGACACAAGCAAGTATGTGGAGCTCAAGACCCAACAAGCCGCCGACTCCTGCACCAAGAGCACCTCCAGCAGAAAATCTGCCTGGACCATCAGGAGTAGGCCAAGAAGCCAATTTACCGCCGGTGGTGCCCTAAGTTCAAAATCCACCACCAGCACCTGCACCTCCCGTTCAGAATCCACCCCAAGTGGTACCAGCAACGCCTAGGACCAATGGCCTAACAACCGACATCACAAATTTGGTGCAGAAAGTCGTGCAAGAAAGTTTAAAAGAGGCCACCGGTGAAATTTTATGGCAAGTTACGAAATTACACTTGGTGCAACCAAACTGCCAGCCCAAATGACACCAGTGCCACCTCAGTCCTTTCCGATCCAAGAGTTGGAGACTTTTGGGCAACAATTGCCATTCACAGCCCAGCCCACCAACCCGACATTCACTGCCCCAGATGGAGGTTTCACCCTGGAAATCCCCAACAGCTATGTCAAAGTTATTCAAAGCGGTGAGTTTTTTTAACTTTCAAAACTATTGCCCGAAAATTTGCATGGTTTGGGTGCCCCTCATGAAAAAGCATCTTTTCATTTGGCTCTAGGCAAAAATTCCACTATAAAGTTGTTAAGCAACCAGGCACCAAAAGAGAGGATAGGCGACATCCAGAGCTGGACGACAGCATTCACTACTTACATGAAAATTGTGGTTGATAAGTTGCGTGGTAGAGCCTGGTATTTAGATTTAATTCATTATGCTGCATCCTACCACCAATCATTACGGTGGCTACTTTATGACCGTAAATTTCGTTGTAAAGTTGCTAATGATAAATCGCTAAATTGGGGCCAAATAGACCTGCCACTATGGATGTGTATCTTAACTGTAAATCAAGCTAAGCTCTTGTCTGAGCACTCACTTTTTCACAATGGACTGTCTTTTATTAGGTCAAGTTCCGGACCAGGTCATGGTATGTGGAAACATCAAGGGAAAGGGAATTGTACTTACACCTTCGCTGCAGGTAGGTCAACTTCAAAACTTTATTGTAGCTCTTCTGAGCAACACAAAGCAGCGAAATCGAAAAAATATCAAAGAGATGACATCAGCAAACAACTTTTGCGCGCTTTTTGGAAAAGCTAGGCTCAAGCTCCCTTTGATTTCAAATTTTTTATGCAAGGTGGTAGCACAACCCGGAATCCATTAGTGGACAGACCAGGGCGACGCTACTCTAGTTATGAAAATATCTTGCTTTGCTCTCCTTTAATTCATTGGCGCCACGATATCTGAATTTTTTATACAATTTAAGGTTATCTTCAGTTGCCTTTTTCTTTAATTTCTGCAAAACGCTGTCTCTAATTCTCACCATCTTTAGTATTCTATTATTAATCCATGGTTTATCTCTCAATTTTATTTCCTTTCTACTCCGCTTTTTATTGGTGCATGCTTATTTGTCAAAAATTTCAAAAATCTATCAAATTTTTTGTTCACATCCATATCATTATCTTCTATGTAAGTAAAGTCGATCTGATTAAAATCATCAAGAAATTTATCATCCTTAAATTTAGAATAATCATATTTGAATGATTTAGATTTATCATGACTAACCGGAGTATTTTTCAAAAATAAAATTTGGGGAAAAAGATGTGGTATTTTATTTGTTTGCCATTTTTTAGATGATTTTCTGATTATGGAATCTGACCCTGATGAAACCAAGGGTAAGGAGAGGTGCCGCATTAGTCTGAATGGCATGCTCAGATCGTTTTCTGAGATCGACCTTTCAGCAGAAGAAAATGAAGAGGAAACTAATGAGAGTCTCCCGGGCGACGGAATAGCCCAAACAGATTGCGCAGATGCCAATGTTGCCCCGCCCAGCAGACCCCAGGCTTCTAGAATATACCACTGATATCGTTCAACACTTTCAAATATTGTGTACATGTATTTTTCATCATTTTACCATTTTACATCATTACCTATACATAGACAACGTACGTACAGCCTTACATTTCGAAATAGCGTTGCCTATGTATTTATCGTTTGACTGATTAGATTCGTTAAATTATTATTCGCCGTCAAGTTGTTACGTTTCGTCCGGCTAGCAAGATGCATATTGTTACCCAAAAAAACTTTTGTAAGAGAGACAATTTTGATGCGGGGTTGGAATTTGGTCAATGAACAGCGATTGATTTGTTTCTTTTATTTTACTTTTCAGCGATATAGACATCCTGTTGAAGTTTTGAAAATTAAACAAGATACGAACTTTGTCGTTTTCAGACTTTTCATTGAATACCTCAAGAACATTGCAGTCAAATCGAGTTTCTGAGCTCCCAAGACAGAAAGGAAAAAAGAAATAACTTTTGAATTCATACATATAAGTAGACTGACAGTGACATTCCCACAAGATGGAGAATGAAGAACTTTCAGCAGACCTGGTCGTAAGTTATTTTAGTGGCGCGCCGTAAATCACGCGCCTTGGTTAGTGAGGCGCGTGATTTTGAGCAATAAACATATCGCTCTGTAGAGAGGGATTTTGAGGTTGAGGAAGAACAAACGAGTTTTGAAGGTGTTGCAAAGAACAGTGGTATTGAGTTGAAGTAACAAGAATCAACTTTGTGGCTTCAACGGTAACAGGAATGAAAATATCATGTTTTTCTCTTTGCTACGTTATTTCTTAGACACTCGTATTTAGGCCGTTTGATGATGAATGCTTTTCAATCCAGTTACTTATGATTGAGCGCTGGAAAGCAAACATTCAGTGGACACAATGTCCTCCAAAGTCCAAACGCAACTTTGGTGGTTTTATTCTGGCTGTGTGTAATTTCATCTCCCTGTTTGACCTTGCCCAAATCATGATATTGTGTACAATCGCATCACATACCGGAAATAGCAAGAATTGAGAGCAAGTATAATTGGCAGCACTTAAGGATTAAGCATCAATATCATATTTCATTTAGATAACAAACTATTTTATTGATTTCCCTTTCACAAAAAGATGTATACTCTTCCTTCGACAATAAAAGCGGCGGTGCATGATTTTTAGGCAAAACCTTTTTTAGCACGTGAAAGATCACGCCTCTCAAACGTTTGAGATGCGTGCGGAGGCACGCGTGCGATCGCGCGCCTTAAACGGCCAGGTCTGTTTCAGAACAAACATGCACTACACCGAATGCCATAACATGATAACATGAAAATATTGAACTTTGCAGCTCCTTTTGGAAGTCCTCAAGAGATGTCAGAGACGACATTTCTTTAGAGCCTGTTTATATGAGGCGAGCCAGTCCGCCAGACTGGGCTGGCTCGCCTAGGCGGGATGATTTTAGTTTGTGTTTATATGAGTGAAAACTATCCCGGCCAAGCGGGCTGTCCTCGTAATGCTGCATGTTATGACGTATCAAGGGATTTTGAAAGACAATGACCAGACAGTCTCGCCTACGCAAATCAATCAGTCAATTATACCGGGCCAGCCCGCCTGACGCCGTTTATATGAGCTCACTTCGCTGGGATCCCGCCTACCCAACTCACAGATCTCGGCTGACCGGGCTGGCCCGCTGCTCATATAAACACAACTTTATTTAACAAAGGATGTCTTTGTTCACTGAGATCTCACGTATGTATGTATGTATGTATGTACGTATGTATGTATGTATGTACATGTATAAAATGGTAATAAAAAACTAAAGATCTAGTATAAAAATACCCCTGGTTTAAAATGGCAGGGATAGCATTAAAAGGTCAGTGCAACCTTGTTTCCATAATGGTCCCTTCAGGGGTATTATAGAAAAGAACAGTTTTCAAGAAAAAAAGAGACGTTCTTAAGAAAGTGTAACAGCCTGTTGGGCTTGTTATTTATGCAGTTTTTAGAAATTTAATAATATATATAGGGACTGTTTTCTTGATTTTGGAGGTCTTTAAAGAAATTGTCCTTTATCTTATGTTTGAAACTGTTAACGTTTTTAGCAGACTTTAGGTCAGAGTGTGGATTGTTCCAGATTTTAGGTCCTAGGTAAGATAGACCACTTTGCCCTATGTTGCTCTTTCGGAATGGTTGATTTAATTTGTTTTTAGATCTTCGAGTAATCCGACTCTGGCCAGCTGGTAAGAACATCTCCGACATATAGGATGGGGCTGAATTATCGAAAAATTTGTAAACGTTTGTAGCAGTACATTGTTTAAACCTCTCTTTAGTAGGAAGCCAATTTATATTTTTAAATTCTTTGATTCCTATGTGTGCTCTGTTATTCATATTTAAGCAAAACCTGATACATTTATTTTGAGCTGTTTGATTTTTTTGGTTAGCCTTTTATTAATCAATGGAAACCAAGCACTGCATGCATAGTCAAAGTGGGGCTGGATTAGAGCATTTGCTAGTAACCTACGAAGAGAGAAGTCAAGAAAATTTTGCTTTCTATAGAGGAACCTTAGCCTGCCATTTATTTTACCCAGGGTCCTGGTAGCCATTGATTCACCAGACAGGTTTCCATCAAGAATACAGCCCAGATAGGTCACCTATAGTCACCTATAGTCAGATAGGTGACCTAGGTGAGCCAGCCCGGTTAGGCGAGCTTGCCCGCCTCATATAAACAGGCCCTTAGAGGGGAAGTATGTAGGGCTCTGCTGTTAACAGAATGAATCCCCTGTTGTGAACAATACGAACAATAACAAACATACTGTTGTCACCACAGAGAATATCATGATCCTGTTCTTGTGCTTGGGTTTGCAACTGGTGTTGCAGAGCTTGATAGTTCTTACGCCAAATCAGATAATGTGGATGGTACGAAGGAGCTGTCATTTGAAAAAAGCCATTCCGCACAGGTGATTTTAGATGAGGAAAACGCACAAGAAGAAAGACAGACAGTGGATTTTTCCCCTGAAAACGTAAGTTCTAAGTTGATAAGTTTGCAGGGAACCCTCTAGGTACAAGACGGAAATAGTCAGGGAACTACAACAACATTTGGAAATAAAAGAAATTACATCAAACAACAATTACCCGCATACCTTGCAAACATTTGGATCAGGTATACAAATCTATTGATTTGAAATAGAAATTCTGCCAAAGTCCTAATTCATTGACACAAATTCACTGACAGGGGTGTGCTGCCAGTGTCTTCGAAATGATCACTAATTTCGGGTGAAAAGGATACCCTAAGCTAGGCTAATTTCTAGATTAAATTGCCATAATTTTGCTTTTCTCAAGAAAGATTGCCAACTTTTGTCCTTTCCCTGGACAAACATTTTCCAAAGAGTATACTACCTTTCACAAGACTGAAATTCCGGAATGTTATACACTTGAAGGCGGTATATACACAGGTACCTTTACAATTGACCCCCCCCCCCCATAGCAGCAATGCCAACAGAACAGATAAACTGTAACAAATTATATGGTAAACAAATATACAAAACACAACATTTTATTTGTTTCTGCAAAAGCTAATGCCAGAAAAATCCTTCGCATTCACTAGGTTCACAACTTCTTTCTATCTTGGACGTGTGATAGAGACAGAGGAAGATTTGAGTGATGAAAAAGTGGCGGTGGAGTCCAGCGAAGCGCAGCCAAACAATGAATATGATTTCGCAAAGAAAAACAAGAGGTTATAAAACATCAGCATATTTTCAAGTGTGGGTCTGACCTGAAGCCCAAGATTGTCAGATTTGCCACTTGGCAAGTTCAGTTCAGTTCAGTTTCATTTTAAAATTCCACAACATACAAAAATCCATTAAACAAACTAACATGAAAGTAAAATTATAACAAGTTACAAATACGACAAAATAGTTGATATAAATAATTACCATAAACTAGAAATTTGTATGGAGAGGAATTTCTTAAGGAGGAGCTCTCTCAATAGGTAAACTAATCGAAGAGAGAGCACCCCCTGTACTAAAATCCTATTAACTTTTGAAAATCTTCAAAGAACGTTTGGAGGTTGATATAACCAAAAAGCAAATTATGGAAAAATTTGTTCTAAGTGATGAGACCAGTCCCAAGGCATACCAAAGGCCCCCACCAAATGCACACCAGAGCATGAAATGCCCAAGAGAACCCGAAAGGCAGTGCAAGAGTTCAACACCCAGCCACACCTCAAGACAAGCCAATCAGAGACACCATAAGGCCAGATTGGTACTCCAATACAGCCTTAGATGCCCCCAACCAGCCCATCCCAAAGCACAGCCAAGCACGAAACCCCACAGCCACCCCCAGATTCCCCAAAGCCCCCACACCCCAATATGCACCAGATAGAAAAGCCCCCAGGAAGGCCCCACCACCCAGAATCATGCTATAATTTGGTGTCACAAGAAGATTTTAGCAAAGCAAATATTGTAATCAAAGACTTAGGACTGATATTTGGTAGAGAACAAAAACAATTTTAATCAATGACGGAAACTGATCACTGAAGGGGATTGTTTGATGTTAAATGGAATGTTATTCCAAGACTTTGCACCAGCATATCTTACAGATCTTAAGCCATATTGCAGGGTGTTTAGCTGTGTCATAAAAATACCACCCTCACAAGCCTGCCTTGTATCATATTGATGAACATCTGATAATATTGTAAAAAAATTGTAAAAGTAAGGTGGAGAAAATTTGTTAACAGACTCATAGACAAAGGTAAGCAATTTCAAATCAAGCAAATCATATAATTTAAGAATTTTCAAGTTAGAGAAAATTGGAGAAGATGGAGATGTAAAATTCTGAAAAGCAATAGCTCTAACAACTTTCTTTTGTAGAAGATATATTGGTTTAGTATGAATGTCATAGGTAAGACCCCAGACAATAATTCCATATTGAAGAAATGAGGAAAATAAGGAGTTATATAAAGAAACTAGAACATTGGTAGGCAGAAGATGCCTTATTTTGAAGAAAATACCCCAAGTCCTTGCTAATTTTTTTGAAAGTTCACTCAAGTGATACTTCCAGGTAAGATTTTCATCCAACAGAACACCAAGAAACTTGACGTATTTAGCCTGCTTAACAAGTTCCTTGCCAATTTTCAAATTTATGGCTTCATCCAAAGATTTTTCGGGAGAGTGAACAATGACAAAGTTAGTTTTATCTACATTCAAGGCAAGTTTGTTAGCATCAAGCCACTTCTTGACTTGTTTCAATTCTTTGTTGACTACTTTTTGCAGTTGATGTAAACTGTCAGATTCAAAGTAGATGTTTGTATCATCGGCAAAGAGATAGAAAGATAATTTGTTTGATGAGTTAGGAAGATCATTTATGTAAATTAGAAACAGAAGTGGACCAAGGACTGAGCCCTGTGGTACACCACAAGTAACATTAAGATACATGAGTTGTGGCCATTTACAGATACATATTGTTTTCTATTGCTAAGGTAGGAACTAAACCAGGCTAAAGGTGTACCTCAAATACCATAGTGTTCAAGTTTTTTAAGGAGAATTTGGTGGTTCACAGTATCAAATGCTTTTTGGAGATCAAGAAAGATGCCACATCCAAAACGTTTGTTATCCAAAGTGTTCTTAATAGATTCTGTTAGACTAATCAAAGCATGATTTACTGAGTGAGAGGCCCGAAAGCCAAATTGTAGATTATACAAAATTTTATGAATCTCTAAGAAATTGTATAAGCGTTTATACATTAGTTTTTCTGAGATCTTACTGAAAACAGACAAGAGGGATATTGGCCTATAATGTGAAACAGTCATAGGGCAGCCTTTTTTGAACAAGGGTATGACTTTAGCATGCTGCAACTTTTCAGGGAAAATACCAGATGAGAAAGATTCATTAATGATTTGAGACAGAGGTGAAGATATATGAGGAGAAAGTATTTTTAGTAACTTAATGGGTATACTATTGGGACCTATTGATTTACCTGTTTTTAGCATATCTATTATATCTGATACTTCAAGTGGAACTGAGGGACTCATAAAAAATGAATGTGGATTTTTACTTTCAAGGTAGTCTAATGGAGATTTTGGTGACCTGGGTATTCTTTTTGTAACGCCATCTGCTACATTAACAAAGAAGTCATTAAAAATAGTAGCCAATGTTGAAGAATCTGTTGTCAAGTTTCCATTTCCATCTTTGAGTTTGTTGATGACATTAACTTGAGAATTTTTAATACTAATTATGGATTTTATCCCAGTCCACAACAGTTTCATATTGTTACTATTTATACTGAAATAGTTATGAAAATACTTTGCCTTGCTTTCTTTAAGTTCAATGCCAACTCTGTTTCTAAACTGTTTTTACAAAAGTTTTGCTGCTGCATCCGGTTTTTTCCTCAAGTTTTTAAGAGTTTTATCCCTTAGACGCATCATTTTTTGAATCCTACTGTTGATCCATGGCTTGTTCCGTAGTTTTATATCTTTTTTAGTAAGTTTCTTCAAAGGAGCATGCTTTTCGACAAGTTTGTCAAGATTAGCAAGGAATCTATTAAATTTAGCATTTACATCACTTTGATTGTCATTCAAGTAATCAAAGTCAAGGCTCTGAAAGTCTGCAAGAAATCTTTCCTGGTCAAATTTAGAATAGTCATGTTGATAATATGAGAGATTTTTATAGGTGAAAACTACCTTTAAAATAATCAAAAACTGTGGAAAGTGATCAGCAACTTGTGTTAAGATGTTACCACTTTTGGTGTCTAAGTTGCAAACATTTGTGAAAATATTATCAATAATGGTAGAAGAATGGTCAGATACTCGAGTAGGATGGATTATATATGGAATGAAATGTTGAGAAAGAAGGAGACTAAGAAAATCACAGGTAGGAGTATGAGAGTCATAGTTTAGTAGGTTAATATTGAAATCACCTAGGATGAAAACATGCTTATTTGCAACAGAGGGGTTAGATAAAGTCCTTTGAATATATTCATTGAAATGTTCAATTTCAGAACTTGGGTGTCGATACGCACAACAAATCAAAATATTTTTGTCTTTTGAATTTTCAATTTCAGCCCAAACTGTCTCATACTCATCACTGTTACTGACCAAGTCTGGCCTTGGAATAGGGCCAAGGCCAGTTTTAATGTAAAGACCAACACCACCATTTTGGCTTTGAGACTTTGATGAAAGAAAGGTGTATCCAGGAATGTTTACATTTGTGCTCAGTGGCCTTGCAAATGAGTCCCAAGTTTCAGAAACGGCAACAACATTGAAACCAATGTTAAGATTAACTAGCAAAGACTGAAGTTCATCAAAGTGACAGGAAATACTTCTTATATTCATATGTAAGAGGGAAAGATCAGTAGGAGAAGTATCAAATGTGGATAAATCTTGAATAGTTTGATAACTAGAATCAATATTAGAAGGCAAATGTTCATCAATATCATAGTCTTGATAGTGGATTGTGGTTGGAATTGAGTATGAATTCTGTTCCCGCTAAATAAACGTGCCAGGTTCTAACTGCTAAGAGCAGTGCGTATGCTTCCTTGCTGTGGGTAGACCATCGTTGCTGAGAAGAATTCAATGCAACAGAAAAGAAGGCCACTGGATGGGTAGTGCCATCTTGTTGCTGTTGGGAAAGCACACCACCAACAGCAACATCGCTTGCGTCTACTTCAACTACCAATGGTTCACCGCATCGTGGAAAACTGAGGACAGGTTTTGAACATAATCTGTCTTTAAGGCTTTCAAAGGCTTCTTCGCAGTGGTCAGTCCATTCAAAGGTAACATTGTCACTCGTGATTTTGTTCAAAGGCTTACTTATGCGTGCAAATCCTTCGATAAAGTTACGGTAGAAACCTGCTAAGCCTAAGAATCGTTTGAGATCTTTCTTTGTGCTTGGCCTTGGAAACTCGCGAATGGCTGACGTTAGTCTCTCTTGTGGTTTTATCCCATCTGTGGACAACTCATATCCTAGAAACTCAACTGTTTGACTGGCAAATATGCACTTCGATGCTTTGAGTGAAATGCCTGCTGAACGAAGGCGCAGGAAAACAGCTTCAAGATCCTTCAAATGTTCACTGAATGTCGTCCATATACGCTAAGATATGGCCTGCTGGTAAACCTGATAGACACATATCCATTAGCCGTTGGTATGAAGCGCCAGCGTTACATAGTCCGTATGGGGTCACGTTAAATTCAAACTTACCACGTGGTATGGAAAAGGCAGTTTTCTCCTTATCCTGTTCATGCAGGGGCATCGACCAATACGCCGAAGGGTGGACCAATACTTTGCCCCAGCCATTTTGTCAAGCACATCCCTTGTGGGGAAGTGGATAAGTATCCTTCTTTGTTGTGTCGTTTAATTTGCGAAAATCACAAACCAAACCATGTAGAATTGTCTTTCTTTTTGACAAGAATAATCGGACTGTTCCACGGTGATTCTGACCGTCTAATGATGTCGTTATTAAGCATTTCATGGACCTGTGCATCCACTTCTTGTTCCCAGGCTGTAGGGATACGCCTCGGTTTCTGGTACACTGGCAGTGAATCATCAGTTATAATCTTATGCTCTAGCACAGTGTTTCTCTTTGGACTTTTAGGATTTGTGGCAAAAATATCTTCATAACTATGGATAAGGTTCGTCAGTCTATCTCTTTCTTCAGTTGACAATTGTGCTCCAGTTTGGTATTGCTGTGGAGGAGCAGGGGACGTACTAGCACATGTCCGGTTGTCAGGAGCCGAAGCAACTGAGACATCTGATCCTGCAGGGTTAAGAAAGCCGATTATTTTCCTAGATGGCAGCTCTACATCATTACTGTTAACATTTACAATGGCTATCTTAAAAACGCCTTCAGCATTGGGAATTACGCGGGCATAAGTTCCGTGGGTACCAGTAATTCCATCTATATGGGTTGGTTCGAAATCTCCCACAAGAAACGCTGTTTTAGGACTACATTTGACAGCGACTGTCTGTTCAGTTCTGGCAGGAATAATGACCTTTTCTGGGAGCCGAACTCGTTGAGGGGTAGTCAGTTCGAGGCCAGAAAACCACAGGTTACCTAGTTTGACTCTATTGGTTTCAAAGTCAAATGTCACAGCGCCAAATCTTTTCAAGAAATCACGTCCCAATAGAATATTTGTACACATTTTGGTATTTACAACTCGAAATTCATGAAAGACCGGTTGACATGATCCCTTAATAAGTACTTTTATGCGTACTTTGCCGACAATATCCATTTTATTGCCCGATGCATCAATGAGGTTTTCATCAATATTACTTATAGCTGCTGACCCATTCAGTCGGTTTAATGATCTTTCGTCAATTGTAGACACTCCAGCGCCTGAATCTAATAGCACATTGGTTAATTGACCATTTAATTCTGCTTTCAAAATGACCGTAGAAACTTTACTGTCATCTTCACAAATGTTTAAATTTTTCTCATTTTCCGGGGATTCTTCACGTTCATCTAGTCATTGATAATTTGCACAGCTTGAGTTCCAAGCGTTGTGACCTCGTTTACCACAGGCTTGACAAAACCTCATTGTGCAGGCCCTATACAGGTGCTCATCACTTTGGCAGGTTCGGCAACAAAGGTTTCCTGGTGATTTGGCGGCTTTTGGGCTTTGAAATCTACGAGGATTATTGCCACGTTCCATTCCACTGTTTCGTGCCCCCCAGCAGCCGCGACCGCGACCGCGGTTGTAATTTGCAGAGGCGAATTTGACTTCTTCGTGAGGTGCTCCCCCGTGAGAGGACAAAGAGGTTGCCTGCAACTTTTCAATGACCTTTTCAGCAATCGAGTCTACTATTTTCTCATCACTAATCGGATTAACCGAGTTTGCAGAGAACCTTTTGTTGACTGATAATGACTGAATACCTGCCAGCTCTAACCGTGTCGCTTCATCGGCGATTTCATTGAGCTTTTTGTCCTCAAATTTCTCAAGTGATTTTAGGGCTACTTGCATGTCAATATGCAATCCATTGACAAAATAATCTCTTGCGATGGTTTCTTGAATTTTTGACTCAAATGTTGGATAAGCTAATTTGACAAGCTCTAAGATTTTGTAGGCAAAATTTTGTGTGGACTCACCTATTTCTCTCTTGCGTTTCGAGAGCTCACTGAGGGCTTCTTCTCTGTTACGCCTACCACGCTTAAATTCTTTCAATAACTCAGTTGTGATTTTGCTGGCATCCTTGCGATCATCGCTTGAAAGGCGTAAATAAACATAAAAAGCTGGGCCCTCCAATTTACTTGCCAAAGCTTGGGCACACTTCTCTCCAGTGTAACCCTTCAGCGACGCGTAAAGCTCTACTTTTGCGATGAACGAACAAACGTCTCCTGTTCCATCAAATGTCGCCGATTTTCCTTGTGCAGAATCCATTTTGGTTTATTCGTTTGTAGTAATGTTACCGTAAGATACTCGAATGAGATTTCTTATATGGCGACTATATCTTGAAGGACTACAAACGAATGGCCTAACCGAACAAAACACGGGGATATAACGGTACGGAAGCAAGGTGGATGGACGGGGGTAACTACACCCAAGACTGATGCAATTGAAAAGAAGAACATTGCTGCTGAATTAAGGGTCTGGAGTAAGGCCTAAGATGCAAAAGCTAAGATTGCAGAGGGAAAGATTGTTGTGGTTTATCATGTGAAGCTCACATGCACGGGCCTTCTTGTAGATTTCCCAACATTTGTTGGCGGTAACGCGAATACTGGACTTGCTACAATCCGATTTTTCTATCCAAGCAACAGAGTAAAAATCTGTTCTTTGATTCAAGATCCTGTCGATCGACAATTGTTGCATTCTTCTCTGCCAACTGAATGTTTGCCTGACAGTATCAGAACAGGTTGACAAAACAAAGATTGTGAACACTGAGAAATTCAAGGAATTTTACTTTGACACAATGGTTCACCTTTCTCTTCATTTTCCTTGGGTGAAAATCACACAGTCAGTTCATCAAGTGCAATATGGGTGATTTTCTGCAGAAAGCCCCTTCAAAAAACCTGCAAAAACGAATGAAAACAATGAGCACATTTTCCTTCCTAAAATTGATGACACTCACATAAATTCCTGTATTTTGTCCTCTTGGGAGAATGGAATCCCCCTGAATAGGTCATCGATACCAGGGGGAGGACTTGTTCGTCCTCCCAAGAGGATAGAACGAGCTAAAGCGTTCACAAGTCATTGCTGTAAGGCCATTGTAAGGCAGAAATGTTGGGAAATTTGTTCATGATTTTGGGCACGTTTTGAAGGTTTCTTGATGAGGCTTTCTGGAGAAAATCCCTCATAATTTCAGAATTTTAAGGTGGTCGTACGGTAATTAATTCTGAATTTTTTACAAAAAATCCAAAAAAAATTTTATGGTCGAAAGTGGTACTTCCAACATTGAAGAATATGATTCTTCAATGATAATTTACTTCACACGACCATAATAGCGTTAAAATTGCACTTATTCACACCATGGTCATGCTTTTCTCCTTAGCAACGCCCTTAGTTACAGAATAACAACCCTTTTTCCCCGTTCTTTTCCCCATCTAAAATCCATGCACCTCCTTCTCTTGCCGACCCCCATGCTAGATCATTATATGTTAGATCTTATTGAAGTGAATTATATGACATCTACATGAAGTATTACCACTTCAATTGCGTGCTTGGTCATGCAATCCATGTGGTGACAGCTTCTTTGCAGATCTGTTATTTTTCAGCGAATATTTCAACTCTTCAACACCAAATTGAATGAATTGATAAATGGGAAGCACTGAAAGGCACAAAAAAAGACGTTCAAAGAAGAGAGTATTTAAAGGAAACCAACATGTTCCAGTGCAAGAACCCAAAAGGAAAGTAGAAAAGATTAGGCCAACTCAGAAAAACAACAAAGAGCTCAATGCTTCAATTGAACATACGTTGGGCCTAAGCACAGAGGTTTCAGCTTGTAGTGTTGGCAATGGCACTGAATTAAATACCAGCCATGAAAGAAGCAAAGAAAATGAATTGGGAGTCAATAGTGAGACACCAAAGTCTTCCTTTTCGGCATCATCAAAATTTCACTTGATGGGAAGGAAGGACAAGGGTGAAGAAAGAGAAGATGACTTTAGATTTTTCATGGAATCATCAGTCACTGCCCTGAATGCAGGAATAAGGTCACATCAACCCTGATTCCAGATGCCAAGTTAGGTTTATGCCACAAGATTATTATGAGATGCCAATGTAATTGGAAGAAAGTGATCTACACATCAAGGCAAGCTACACAACAAGGAAGTGGGAGGAAAACTTTTGATGTCAATGCCAGAGCTGTTATTGCTTTCAGGGAAATTGGAGCAGGTTTTGCATCCATGGAGAGGTTTTGTGGCTTTATGAACATGAAACATCCAATGTCAAGATCTACATATTTTGAAAAAAAGTCCAAGATTCATGATGCATATGTGTCTGTGTGTCAGGAGATTATGAAAGATGCTGCCATTGAGAACAGAAAACTAAAGCAAGAAGATTTCCAAGAAGAATTGGTTTCAGATATTGATGTTTCATTTGATGGCACATGGCAAAGGCGCGGACATGTTTCCCTGAATGGTGTTGTCACTGCTATCTCTCAAGAAAATGGAAAGTGTGTTGATTATGAGGTCTTGAGCAAAACTTGCCTGGCGTGTAGAATATGGGAGAGAAAGAAAGAAGCTGATAAAGAAGGCTATAATCAATTTCAGTTTAACCATAATTGTCCAATCAACCACAAAGGGACGTCTGGCTCGATGGAATCGAAAGCAGCAGTGGACATTTTTAAACGTTCTGTTGAAGTAAACAAGCTAAGGTATAAGACGTATATTGGAGATGGTGACAGTAGTGCTTTCCTGACTGTTGTAAATTCAAAACCATATGAGAACCTTAATCCTGTAAAAGGTGAATGTATTGGTCATGTCCAGAAACGAGTTGGCACACGATTGAAGAAGCTGAAGAAATCATGCAAAGACAAGTTATGCGATGGAAAAACACTGAATGGAAAAGGAAGGCTGACAGAGAAAGTTATTAACACACTGCAAAATGCATATGGATTGGTGATACGCCAAAACATAGGAAATCTATATGAAATGAAAAAGGGAGTTGGTGCATTACTTTTTCATTATTCAGAGCATGAAGACATGGAGAAAAGGCATCATTTCTGCCCAAGAGGTGCACAATCCTGGTGCAAATTCCAATCTGACAAGGTTACAGGAAAGAAAACCTACAAGGAGAGTTTAAACATTCCACCAGCTATCAGGGAAAAGATCAAACCCATATTTATGGATCTTAGCTCTGATGATCTTCTTAGTAAGTGCTTACATGGAAAAACTCAAAATGTCAATGAGTCACTGAACCAAATAATATGGAAAAAATGCCCGAAGAATATATTTGTTGAGAGATTCACCTTGGAAATTGGAGTTGCTTCTGCAATAATAAGCTTTAATGCTGGAACAACAGGAATGATCAAAGTTCTCAGAATGCTTGGCCTTGAGCCAGGATATAACTTTGAAAACTTCTGTTATGGTACAGATACGAACTGCCAAATATTAGCTGATGTGCGGTCAAGCAGAAAAATCAAGCTCAGAAGGAAGAAGCTTAGAGGCATAAAGAAGGGATTTTTAGATGATGAGAAAGAGGTGGGAGATAAAGATGCATATTCCAGTGGCAACTTCTAAGAGAATGAACTGGTTAGACAAAGAACAGCCCAGCTTAACAAATTTGTTGATATGGCAAAATTTTGTCAGTGAATTACATTTGACACTAAGATATATTTTGTACCAAGTATAGACAATAGAGGATAGAAAGTATTTTGAATCCCATTTGAAATAAAGCTTGTTTCAGTAGAAAAGAGCTGGAGCATCTGCAGTAGCATTATTCTTTCAAAATTTCCCCAGAAACTAAACCAAAATGTTTGTTTTGATTTCTCCGAAAGTTTGTAATTTCCATGAATTCCAAACTTCTGACAAAGATAACTATTGAAGGACAGGTGATACCAGTCTCAAATTTACAATCCTAATCAAGCATGGAGTACTGCATGTGCTGGACCTCAAATAACAGACTTTAAAACCGTTTTGGTCAATAAATTATCATAAATTATTAATGCGGACAGCACTGATTTTCAGTGCTCATGACAAATTCGATTTTTTTCATGAACTATGCAGATCTCCCATCCAGTTTTGAGGTCCAGCACATTGAGCATGTCCTATGAGTGCCTCCTCTAAAGTTTCATTAGCATACAATTTGTCTGAACAAAATTACCTTTGTCAAAAGATATACCACTACGCGCGACTTCAAGCTTGATTAATTATGCGCATATATTAATTTTTTTGAAAATATTTCAAAATATCAGCCTTTTGTATTGATACCTTTCATTCTATCATATAACTTTGAGAAAAAAAGTCAAGATGCCAAAATTAGAATTTTTACCGTACTACCACCTTAAGTTGATTATTAGTAGTGATGAGTTTTTATTAAAATCAGTTCAGCTTCATAAATTATGGATAAGGATTATGTTACGATTGGGTTCCTGAAACAAATGCTCGAGGTGCAGGACAAGGCCTATCGTTCCTCTCTACAGATTATGCTCGAGGACGTGAAAGGAGAAATAAGATTGCTGAGGAAAGATTACGAAGAGATTAAAACATCCATTTCCTTTGTGAGTGGCAGGTTGGACACTTTTGATAACACGTTCAAGTCAACTGAGACCGAACTGATGAAACTTAGACAAGTGACCAAACAAATTGAAATGGATATTGGGGATGGTGTCGAAGACCTAGCTCGTAATATTGAATACTTGGAGAATCAGTCCAGGCGAAACAACGTCAAAATATTTGGGATCCCAGAAGATGATGATGAAAAGTCGTGGGATGACACCGAATCTAAAGTAAAGGAAGCAATTAAAGATAAACTTGGGATTGAAGATGAAATAAAGATTGAACGTGCCCATAGAATTGGAAATCGTTCTAACGATGATGGTAGACAACGTCAACGACAACGGGATGGCACACGTTCAAATAATGGGCCTAGACCCATTGTGGCTAAGATTGAATCATGGAAGGTAAAGGAAAATATCGTGAAGAAGGCAAGGGAAATTAAACCAGATGGCTTGAGGTTCTACAGTGATTTTTCACAAAGAACACTGGACCGCAGACGTAGCCAAATTCCTGCTTTGCAGGCAGCAAGAAGTCAAGGGAAAGATGCCTTCTTTGTAGTGGATCGTCTTGTTATTCGCAACAAAAGAAATGAGTGGCATGGTCGCCGTGGTGGGGCATGGAATACCACTCCCAATGTAGAGCCTGATAATGCTGCCAATTCTTCCGCAGAAAATGAAGTTTTTTTCAACACAGTTTCCAGTGACAAGGACTGAGAGGGAAGTAATCTTCTTCACTAAGAATGTGAACAGTGAACTTCCAAACTCTTGCTGTGTTTCTATCACTATTTTCATGGATTTTTGTTTTTTTTTTCAGCTCTGTTGCTTCATTTGTTTTAGATAATCACATTGCCAATGCCTAATTGCCTAGCAAAGAATCAACCAAAAGCCCCTAAGGATCCATGTGGTTTTTGTCATAAAAATGTCAATGTGAATTTCAGACGGTTATTCTGCATGAGATGCAATTTTTGGAATCATATTAAATGCAATGGGACAAGTGTGAATGAATATAACACTTTAGTTAAGGAGGGTAAGGACAGTCCATGGCTATGTGCTAAATGCTCAGCAAAGGAACGTGAAGAAACATTCCCTTTTTGTAGTGTGTCTGATGATGTTTTTGCAAATATCTTTTTTTGGATACCCCCTCTTTTAGTGACACAATACCAACGTTTGATGTATGTTCAAGGCTTACCAATCTGCCAAATCTAGGTGACTATGATATTGATGAGCAGATGCCGCAAAATATTGACTCTCACTACTTTTCTTTGCAAGAGTTGTCCAAATCTTTTTCTAAATCTTCTTCTCGTGATGAGCTTTCTATTTTTCATTCAAATATACGGAGCCTTTCCCTTCATCTTGATGAGCTAATTGGCCTAGCAACTAACTTGAATCAAAGTTTTGATGTTATAGGTGTGTCTGAAACATGGGATTCATTTGAGAATCCAATTGCAACTAATATTGAGATTCCAGGATATGATTTTGTCTTTACTAGGTCTCATAGCCAGAATGGTGGTGTTGGGATCTATGTCAAATCCAGCCTGTCCCCTTCACCAAGGAAAGATCTTGACTGCAGTCATGATGATTTTGAAACTGTTTGGATTGAGGTTGATCGCAAAAATGAAAAGAATCTGCTGTTTTGTTGTGTTTACAGACATCCAAGTTCTGATATAGATGGCCTAACACTTCACCTTAACAATATTTTATCAAACATAACTCAATCTAATAAACTTGCTTTTATAATGGGCGACTTCAATGTTAACCTTCTCAACTATAATTCAGACACTCAAACTTGTGATTTTGCCAATAATTTCTTCTCTAACAATTTTATGCCATGTATTCTTCACCCATCTAGAATTTCTGACCAAACCTCTACATTAATTGATAATATATTTACAAATGCAGTTGAATTCAATATTACCAGTGGTAACATCCTAACCCAAATTTCTGATCATTTTCCTCAAATTCTAATCATCAAGAATTTAAAACTTGATATGTTAAATGCTAGTCACTATAAACATGATTTCACTAATTTCAATGAGGTAAATTGCATTGAAGATTTAAATTCCATCAACCTTGATTTTGTTAATGATAACACATTAGATGTAAACTATAAATTCAGTAAACTTTTGAAAGAGATCTTTTCACTGTCAGAGAAGCATGCTCCCATTAAAAAGCTAAATAAGAAAGCCATCAAATTAAAAGCTAGGCCATGGATAAATGGTAGAATCTTGAAAATGATGAGATTACGTGATAAAATCTTTCGTAGTCTAAGGAAGGATAACACTGATGTTAAAAAATCATTATATAAAAAGTTTCGCAATCGTGTAGTTTTGGAATTGAAAAACAGTAAAATTGCCTACTTCCAAAATTATTTTCTTACCAATAAACAAAACAGGAAACTTTTATGGTCAGGTATTAAATCTATTATAAGTGTGAAAAGTTCTTCCTCTTCTTCTGTTAAAAAGATCAAAGATAGCAATGGGAATATCACCTCTGATCCAACGCACATGTCAAATATTTTTAATGATTACTTTGTTAACGTAGCTGAAAATATTACTGATAAAATCCCCAAAACCTTGAAATCACCTCTTGCCTATATGTCAGACAGAAATTCAAGTTCAATCTTTCTTTCCCCAGTCACAGGTTATGAAATTGACGATCTTATTGCGGCTTTGAATCCAGCTAAATCTGTTGGTCCAAACAGCATACCAATTAGACTGCTCAAAATTCTTGGCCCCTCTCTATCGCCTTTCCTAGCTCAAATGGTTAATCAGTCATTTGAGTCAGGAGTTTTTCCAGACAAGCTCAAAATTGCTAAAGTTATTACCATATTCAAAAAGGGTGATCACCAGCAGGCTTCTAATTACCGCCCAATATCTTTACTTTCTATTTTCAGTAAGATATTTGAAAGAGCAATGTATAAACGTCTCTTTAATTTCCTAAAATTTCACAAGATTTTGTATGACCTTCAATTTGGTTTCCAGGAAAATCATTCAATAGACCATGCTCTAATTAGTTTGACTGAAACTATAAGACATAGCTTAGATAATAAAAGATATGGTTGTGGTGTATTTATTGACCTTCAAAAAGCCTTTGACACTGTCAATCATCAAATCCTACTTTCTAAGATGGAGCACTATGGAATTAGAGGTTGTGCTTTAGATTGGTTTAAATCATACCTTTCAGAGCGTGAACAGTATGTAAGCATAAATGGTTTTAACTCTGGCCTACTCAAAATGTCTTGTGGGGTTCCACAGGGGTCTGTATTAGGTCCTCTTCTCTTCCTATTGTATATAAATGACTTGCCTAATGTATCTAAAAGACTTAAATTCTTCCTATTTGCTGATGACACTAACATATATTATGAGAGTAATGATATAAATAAATTAGTAAAAGTTGTCAATATTGAACTCAGACAGGTTAAAAAGTGGCTTGATGCCAATAAATTATCTCTTAATGTAGAAAAAACAAACTTCATGATATTCCATTCAATACACAATAAAATAGATGAAAATCCAATCATTAAGATTGGAAAGAAGACCATTCAAAGAGCAAACTTTGTTAAATTTTTAGGACTACTTCTAGATGAAAATCTTAGTTGGAAGTTCCATCTGAAGGAGTTGTCCAAAAAACTTGCTAGAACTTGTGGTGTTATTTCAAAGGTTAAGAGCCTCCTGACTCCAGATGTGTTACTCTGCTTATATAATTCATTGTTTATGTCTTTTGCCCAGTATGGTATTATCGTGTGGGGTAATACTTCTGCGTCTTATACAGACCCTGTCTACAAACTTCAGAAGAGACTAATCCGAAAAATTTCTTCTCAGCCTGCTCTTTCTCCTTCTGCTCCAATCTTTAAGTCTTTAAAACTTCTGAGACTATCTGATCTTTTTCAGCTTAAACTTCTCACTTTTGTCTTTGAAACTGTATATAGATCATCGCCGAGTTGCTTCCATGACTTTTTCCTATTGAATTCATCCATGCATCAGCATAACACTAGACAGGCTAGTAAAGGTGATTTGTTTCTTGCTCGAAAGAACACCCTTCAATTTGGGCTCAACTCCATTCGATATAAAGGAGCTAAGCTTTGGAATGAAATCCCTGTTGAATTAAGAAACTCTCACTCGAAAGCTTCATTCAAAACCAAGGTAAAGATCTACTTTTTGTGCCACAATTACACCCAGTAATTCACACTTTATTATATGTCTTTCTGCACCAGTTTCAAATAACATCCATAGAAAAGTCAATTTTCTTTTTTAGATAGGGGGTGTTCCCTCCTCGATTAGCTTGCCTATTGAGGGAGCTCCTCCTTTAAGAAATTCCCCTAATCTCATTATGGCTCTTCATACTTACCTATTTAGTCTGTTTACATTTGCCCTAAGTACCATCCTGTGTTTTTTCAATGTTATTTGTTGTATTTTATTTTAAATTCATATTTGTTAATTAGATAGGTAGGTATGTAGAGTTATAACATGTATTAGATGGATTTTTAAAATGAAAAAAAATGAACTGGAAATATGAAGTTGAGCTCTTACAGAATTTTGAAAAGAACTGGGTTGTGATAATTGGTAGTGTGGCTTTAATTCATAAAAGAAATGAAGTGCTTGCAGATGAACAGGACAGTGAACAGGATACATTGATATCAGGGGGACAAACAAGAGAAAAAAATCAAACACCCCATACTTTTTGGGAAAAGAATAAGACATTGGTGGAACTTTGATGGTTAACAAAAACAAGAATTCTCAAGAATACTCAAGAATTCTTAAGAATTCTCAATAATTCTTTGCATTCTGATAAGAAGCCTTAGAATGCTAAAGAACATGGTTTAGTTTCAAACAAGAATTCTTAATTTGGACATTTTTTAAGAATTTGTAAGGATTTAGGCGGGAAAACATTGTTATTGTGCATAAGGCCTTTATCATGCCCTTGTTGCCAAGTAACCATGCCACACCCTTCATTTGAAGGCAATAGTTTTGCTTTCCAGTTACTGTGAGATGAAAATATTGCCAAATTGTACTCAAACGATGAACATTTACAGGTTCTAGATGCTAAATGAAAATGTTGCTAGGTAACAATGCCACGCCTATGATTTTAATGCCACGCCCATTTTTTCTCCATATTTTCATTTTCTACTATCTGAAAAAGATTTTGCAAAGTTTGGTTCATATTGGACAATTTATATGGGAGTTATGATGGATGCAATCAAGACAATTGTGTAGAAAATTTCAGATGAATTTTGGTGCCATCAGGCAGACACTATCTCATACTAATAGCTGAGACTTGTATTTGAAATTCCGCCTCAATTAAGTAACTTCAAAAACCAATAACTTTTGAACCACAAGACATATTGAGGTCAGGGAAATTGCATTTTGTAGCTCGCATTGAGACCAGTTAAAATTTGTTGTTCTTGGGGTCTGGGAGAGACCTCAAAATTTTGGCCTGGAGATGATATCTATGATACATTTGAAAAGCACATCAACAACACAGGAGCAATTTCAAGTACTGAAACAGTGATAGCCAGAAAAGCAAGTGCATTTGTTCATTTCTCATATGAGAAATAACAGAGGAAGCTAATGGTGGTAAATACAGTAGTGTCCCGCATATAAGAAACATGAATTTAAGAAACACAGACCCTGATTTTCAAAATAATACCCCATTTTATAAGAAAATGGACAGGTCTGAAAAAAGCTTGTTTCTTATTCAAAAAACTATAAATATATTAAAACCTTTGAAAAACATAACCAAATACTTTGACAAGATGGTGTATATACAGTGCAGTTTGCCAGACTTAAAACGTATAGTTTTTGTATCCTAGAGGATTTATCAATTTATCTTCTTCACCTTCTTCTGCAGTCATTAAGAGAACTGTTTTTTGGAAAAGTCTCTGGCGAAAGTTTGGGTATTTCTGCATATCAGTCCAAGCCTGACCAACCCATTTTGTTAGTAGTATTATTCTTTCAGAAGCAGAGTAGCCTTGACCGCACCATCGTTCAAAATTCTCATCACTTTCTAGATATGAATCCAGTTGACGACCAATAAGCTTCTTTATCATGTAACCCTCTCCTGCATCCACTGGTTGTAGCTTGCCAGTGACTGAAGGTGGGAGTGGATATACGAGAGTATTAGCTTCTTCACGACAAAGACTGTGAAAATCTTTAGTGCATTGGCAGGCCAGATTGTCAAGAAAAAGAACATTTTCTTTGCTTTTGTCTATGGCTGGTGCAAAAGTATTCCTCATCCATGCAACAGTACCATCCATCGACCCATTATCCTGCCAATATACGTGAACACGTTTGTCATATGATTGGAATTCAGCTGGCTTACCTTTACCTTTACCACAAAAAATGATTGCAGGAGGAACATTCTGCAGCTCTGTTGGTTGTATGCAAAGTTGGAGTGTGCATTGTCTTCGGTCAAGTCCACTGGCAGGTTGGCTTATCCACACAGAGGTGCTTCCTGTGACATCAGAAGTCATTTCTTGGTCCACCACAAAGGGGAGAGGGACTTGATCCACATGAAATCTTCTTTTGGGCATCCACTTTCCACATTTTTTGTGCTTTTCCATATTTGTTCGCCCTCTGGAAGAATTGATGTCCCTCCTCAATTGCTGATGAAAAGCCTGTATGATAGGAAGAATTTTGTTGCTGCCTTCTTTTTTCCGGTTGGTCTTTCTCCGCAAAGATATACCCTGCCGATTTTTGAAAGAAAACATCCAGTTTGGGCTAGCTTTAAAGGAATCAGCATTTGCATCACCATAAAACTTCCTGATATATTTTCGCATTCTAGTACGAATCCATCTATCCCCTACTTTTGCACCATTTCCTCTTGCAATCAAAAGCTCTTCCTTGGTCTTTTCTTCTGCCAACTGAAAACGAGATTTTCCTGATTGACGTATCTTTCTTCTTGATCTGGTGCTCCTGCTTCCATTCTGTCTCCTTCCACCTAATATTTTGCTTTTGGAGTCTTCCCATGCCTTCATTATCTTTTCTTCATCTTTTTCCATGTACAAACATTTTGACAATCAGTTATATTATTCAAATCTTTGATAACTTTAGCTTTAAAGCTCACTGTATATGATCTCCGTTTATCTGATTGCTGTTTTTTCTTGGTATCCTTATTCGATATAGAGTTCCTCCTATCTGTAGACACATTTAAAGCTAAGGGTGGTCTTGTACTCTCATAATCAGCTCTGAATAAGGTTTCTTAACTTGGGTTCACAGTTAATGTTTCTTCCAGAGGTCTAAAGGCAATGGAGCTGGAGCATTTCTTGCTTATTTCTTTATGCTGGTTGAGGTACTGTTCAGTAGAAAATTTCTTCTTGCAAGCGTTGCAGACAACATCCTTCTCTTGAACGACTGCACAATTTGGAATTTTGACTTCAAAATCAGTTCCTTTTGCAGTTCGCATGAACCGCTGGAAATTGAAATGTGCCAGTGTAGGTTGAACCTTCTTCTTCGACATATCTCGTTACATATCAAGTGGCTGAATCTATAATTTACATGATTAGTTTTCAAGACACTGTCTAGTAAGTAGTAACAAATAATTATTCGATCTTTGGGCCTAGTTTCTGCACACAATGGAAAAGCCTAGAGAAAAGCCCGCACAATACCGTGCAAAATGGAGATTAAATTGAGGCGCACGCATGCAAAAGAGACTTGTTAAAAAGGCTACCACTACGATTTCTTGGAATTTTATCAGCAATTGGATGGACCGATGGCAGCAACTAAAGTTTTGAATTGGCATTGATTTTTAATTCGTGCTTATTATAATACTTCCGTGAACGATGACGTTTCATTTTTATGCAGAGACAAGTTTAAGAGGATACCATGCATACAAAGCTATTGGCTTAACGTTGGGGGATAAGCTGATTTGCCAAGAGGAACCTGACAATGAATATGATGAGTTTGCTGTTGTAGTACAAACTTCCAATGACGAAACTGTTGGTCATTTACCCATAGAAATTTAAAAACTAGTGCACACATTTTTATCTGATGGTGGTGAAGCAGAAGCAGAAGTGATTGGGTGTCACTTCAATGCAGGAGCTGGAATGGGACTGGAAGTTCCAATTGACATAAAGTTTTGTGGGACATTCCCTTATCTCTGAAATCTTAGGAAGGAGCTAAAGTCAATCACTGAAATCGGGAGCTTGAGTAAAATTGAAGCAGAATGATAGTTACAAACTGAGTTTAATAAATGCTGGGACTAAGCTGCTTAGATATCAAGTTACCTTCCTGAATATTTATGAATGTCAAGTTAGACAAAGACTCACAGAAGCAAGAAGACTGGGTCAAGACGGGAAAATGGATCTATTAGACATTGAGAAAAACATTGAACTACTGTATCATACTGTATATGAACTGCATTTCAAATAAGCAAACTGCCCTTCCCGGAAATTTCCTTGAAGTGACTGTAAAGTATACAGATAAAACAAAAAGTGCGGGTTTAAATCATTGACCACAAGAACTGTGTGCTTTGAGCTTTCCAGTTTCAGTTTCCAGCTTTCAACTTTACCTATTGTATTCAAATGAAAACAAGATATTTGTATGCAAACTCAGCAAAAAACAACTTCCTGGAATAATTGCAGCATTTCCTGGAAATGAAAATTCATAAATGCAAATCAAATGATATGTTTTGTCACAAAGGTCCTGACAAATCATAGCTGTCCTGTTTGAGTAGTTAATGGATAGTACGGTAAATGATTTTTCTTATAAGAAACTTTACCCTGATTTGAAGTTTACCTCATTTTATAAGAAACACGTCAGACCTGAAATTGAAAATGTTGTTTCTTATATGCGGGACACCACTGTATCCAAGGTTGTGGCTACACACTTATGGATCCTGAAATTGCAACACTCAAGCGCCGAGAGGATGATCAATACTTATTCTGTGCAGGTAACCTTGGATCTTATCCAATTCAAACCAACACAGATTCTCATGAATTTTGCAAAGATCTACAGTTACCTCTCATTGATAACTGAAGATTCATGTTAATGATAAATTAATGTACTGTATTTGCAGTTGGTTGAATATGTACTCCAAGAATTTTGTAGATCAAAATAGTTTTTGGCCATAGAACTGTCATTGTATTGCAAAGTACATCAAACAAGTCATCATCTTTATGAGCTTTATGAGTGGATCTTTAAATCTTGCAAGGTTTATGAAATTTTAGTGACTTAAAGGAGTATAGTCCTTTGGGGAGTTAAGAGTTTTTTTTCAGAATTTTTTGACCTCCTGTACATACATCATCCAAAAGTGCTGGCCTTTGCAAATAGTGAATGGTTTGGCAAATAGAAAAGATACGTCATTCAGAGAATACAAATTCAGTTAATACCGAGTTCAGAAAATACGAATAAGAGCTCAACCTTTTGTATTACATCTAAAATATTGACTGGCAAAATATGAAGTTCCTTTCTCATTCCATCTAGGGCTGGAATTTGAGCATGTTTATCAATCCTCTTGTCGACATAAAAACACCGTAGTAAAACCACGACCACATATTAAAATACAATTTAGGAGTTTGAAACAACATTTTCAATTTCAGGTCTGACGTGTTTCTTATAAAATGAGGTAAACTTCAAATCAGGGTAAAGTTTCTTATAAGAAAAATCATTTACCGTACTATCCATTAACTACTCAATAAAATAAACTCTACTCAAATCAAATAAAACAAACTTTTTGAAGATCGGTTCATTGGTTATGGACATGTAAGCAATCAAACAATAATACATCATTTTGGGACACCCAGTATATTATTTCTTCCCAACACTAACTCAATCTTTTTTACCTGGCAGCTGTCTTGTATGCTCATCATCACAGTAGAATGCTTTAATCAAATCAACAACCTGCTGTGGTAGTCTCTTTCCTTTCACCTGGTCCGGCAATGTCTGTATTCCCTTTTGGTCCCTCAATCGTCTGGACTTCTGAACAGTGCTCTTTGACACATTGAAGACTTGGGCTGCTTTCCTCAAAGACCAAGAACAGGCGTGATGGTCAAATTTGAATTTTTCTTCGCCTGTTGGACACTTTTAGTTTTCCTTTCATGAGATCAACTAAATAATCAAGATCATCTGCTTTTTCATTGATCTCTCTATTATCCAAATTGACTGGGTTTTCGTTGCTGATATCCAGTGCGTCTGCATCAACGTCCAAATAAGAAGCAACTCTTTTTTGACAGAGCTTCGTTGGCTTGTCTTATTTTCCACTTCCCGTGACTAACCTTTGAACTTTGTGGAACAGAATGCAATTTGATTGGTGATATATCAAGCTCTAAGAGGGTTGAATTTACAACTTCTCTCTCAGAAACGAAGATACTTCTGGCACAACTTTCTCAGAGAGTGAAACATCATCTGAGCTCCTACTAACATCAGATGGCATATGTTCATATTGAAATACCTTTCGCTGACAAGATGGGTATAATTTGCAGCCAGGTACAATCAACAAGGTATTTACTAAAGTAAGGAATGACCCACAATGACCTGCAACAACCCACAACGATCCACTATGATCCACAACGATCCACAATGATCCACAACAACCCACAATGACCTACAATGACCTACACAACGACCCACAACCGCCAACAGCAATCAGCAACAAAAGGATTTTACCATGAAAGATAATGATTACTAGCTTCAGTTCCATTATTTGTTGCCTCTTTTCGATTTTTAGACTTTTCTTCAATTCTCAGCCTGTACTTGTGGTCTTCATTTCATGCTGAAGAACAAAGTGCTTATTTTCATTACGTTTTGACATTTTCATTTAGCCCCTCTTCCCTCAAAAAATGTCAAGGTCCTACATTGTGATGTAAGCAAAACTTACAGATGATTATTAGGCCAAAATTGCGTACAGAGTAGATGTTACACATGTTTTTCTTATAAGAAATTGGTTTATAATAAACAAGTGCATTAGAATTGTCAAAAATCGAATATGTATTCTATTAATAATGAAGGAATGACAAGAGAATTGGAGGGTGTGGGGGCGGGGTATACGGGTATTTTTTTTAAACTGCCCATAAGAAACTCAACTCACAGATCGCTATAAATTAAGAAACGCTAGTACTGGAAAAGTATATGTTAAGAAACTATTCATGATAGTTATGTCATAGTCATGTCATGTGGCCTTCTTTGGTTTTCTTTAGAAACTAGATTGCTTGTTACATGCATTTGATGGCCTCTTTCAAAAGATTTTGTGTTTTCAAATGTACTCTCAAGTACCGAATAATCGTCCCCTCTGCTTATAAATTTTTGAAAAATTTCCCAAACCCCTCGCTTTATTCCAACCCCCCTTTAATTAACTATTGAAAAATTGCAATGATAGTGAACATAATTTGTGAATACATATGAAAAAAGATACGTGTTTACTAAGAAAATGCTATTTCCAATCTTTTCCAATTCCCCCCCCCCCGGTTGTTTAAAGCCCCAACTTTTATTAGATTGAATCATTTTAAGCCCCTGATTATTCTCACCCCTTCCCGTTTATTCGGTACTCGAGAGTAGAAAGAAATCAACCTTTTTTATTTGATCATGGTAGGTCATTGTGGGTGGTTGTGGGTTGTTGTGGGTCATTGTGGATCGTTGTGGGTTGTTGCAGGTCGTTGTGGGTCATTGTGTAGGTCATTGTGGGTCGTTTTGGGTCATTGTGGATCGTTGTGGGTTGTTGCAGGTCGTTGTGGGTCGTTGTGTAGGTCATTGTGGGTCGTTGTGGGTCATTGTGGATGGTTGTGGGTCATTGTGGATCGTTGCAGGTCATTGTGGGTCATTCCTTACTTTAGTACGTACGCAATCAACAAACCTTTGACAAGCATGTTTTGGCAGATTGGAGGCTGACTTCACGAAGGCCACCTGCAGAATAGAAAGACTAATGTCAAATTTATAATGCAAAAAGTAGATTTTGAATTATTTTCTAAATCGTGATATAGTGCATTGTGACGTTCATTTAAAAAACGAGAAGAAAGTTGTGGGGTATAGTTCGGAGGGTAGCAATATTTCTGAGAGGTGTAGGAATGTGACTGGGAGAGGCACTCTAAGCCGATGTTAAAGTTGGAGTGCTCAAAATTTTCCACTGAGAGCATGAGAGTGCTACAGATATATTATAAAGAACAGTGTCTAAGCAGCAGGTTGATCTGTTCGCTATGCACGCAAAGTTGTACTGGTACACTGTAAATGGCCTCTAAATGGGGTTTAATTTTTGTCTAAGCATATCAACATGAAAAACATTCAGATGTATCAATCCGAATATCTTCAAAAGTGGCATTTGATTTAGGCTTAGAAACTACTGGGATGTTACGAATTTTGATGGCGAGATTCCCATTACACTCATATTTTTTACAAGAAACTAAAGCTCAGGGCTGGTAGGCAGTTTCTTAATGTTTTGGACCATTTTACTACCAAAAGTTTCTTTCGTGTTTCTTATATTGTTAATGCCAGAAGTGTAAAGTTAATCTCGTTTTGTCTGAAGGGCTCCCAAATTACTTAGTAAGATTTCAAAACAAGTCAATAACATAATTTGCACTCAAAATAATGTCCAAACAGTTGCTATAACTGTAGAGTGTCAAAACATTTTTGACTGCGTTAGGAAAACTAAAACTGCAAATTACAAAAGTTTCTTACTTTTTCTAAATCCAGGTAGGGTTGTTTCTTAACTTTCGGAAAATTGAGCCTACCGTTTCTTAAAAGCGGTTTCTTAAAAAAATGAGTGTGCTTGAAAAGTTACATTGCTCACTTTTAAAGGACAAGTCCTGGGTTGGTATGATTGATGATAAAATACAAGATAATATTGCTATGAATGATGTATGATACTTTTTTCCACTATTTTCACACTCTCCTTGTGAAATTACATACTCAAATAAGCAATTTGAGCAGAGTGAGGTTATATCACGCAAACGAGAGCGAGGCTGTGTGATTGTTTTTTCGCCTCTATATCGTAGCAAGCCTCTTTATCGTGTTCTCATGCCATTTTCAATGCACAAGTACACGATAAAGAGGCTATCAGCGATTAAGAGGCGAACAACAATCACACACACAGGTGTTGGAAGGTGAATGCAAAGAATTTCAAGAGAAATTATCTGATCTTGATAATCTCTATACAGAGCTCAGAGAGCTTCAAAGTGCGAATATGAATGCCAAAGATATGCAAGAAACAGTTAATCGGTTAGAGGCAGAAGTAAACAAAGTTTCCTTGAAGTTGAATACAGCTACCTGTAAATTACGTTTGAATTCAAAGGGGCTGGCAAAATTAAATGAAAAGCTTGAACGCCGCAATCGTAAGGTTACAAAAGGGAGAGCTGCAAGAAAGAAAGAAAAGGACGATCTCTTGAAACAAATTAAAGAAAAGTCTAAATAAATTGACCAGCTAAAGAAAGAAAAAGGTGACTTTGAGAAAGCGTTGGGACAAGAAACTGCAGAAAGCAAAAATTAAAGAAATCTTTGACTTACCACAAGGGGAAAGGAAATAGGGGCATTAGGGACACTATCGAAGAGGAAGAAGAAGAAATAATTTCATTGAAAAAAGTGTTCAATTTCAATTTGCTGAATTTCATGGAAAGTCCTACTGTGACCACCTTCTCAGATGGAAAATATGTAGACGCAATAAGAGAGGTTTACATTAAGTTGTTAAGCATGAATGTGGGTCGAGGCAAAGTAGAGGAAGTAATAAAGACTGTTCTAGGAGGTCTGACCAATGTCACCATTAATGGTCCATTGCCCTCTGCAGCACTGACATCTTTTTTTTTTTTTTTTTTTTATATAATCTCATAAAAATACAACAACTACAAAAGATTACAAAAACGATGCCACAAGGAGAATGGAAATACATATCAACCCTGTGGACATTTAACATATAGTTATAAATCTAAACATTAAAGAAGAAAATTAACTAATACAAACATTTACAAAGGGAGGATGTGTCCATGTATTGGGGGTTTGCAGCAGACATCAAAAGCGCTTTGTTGCGTGAACGAATTTTAGAGTAGCCTCAATTATTCTTTTATTAACGTCAGGTTGTAACCTATCATTGCCATACAGAATGAGTTCAACTAATAATTCATTTGAGAGGTTAGAAAATCCACTAGGAGGCAATATTGCATTGAGACCATTGAGAAGCTCGCGTCTAGGTTCTTCATAAGATTTGCAAAGCAGCAGGTATTGTTCCGTGTCCTCAACACCATCATTTGCAGGACACATCGGGTCTATTGTATCTCTAAAATTGTGCCTAAATTTGCGAGAACTTAATTTGCTGAGGCCGACTCTTAACTGTGTAAGAATAGCTAAACCTTTCGGGTCATGAATCCCATATACTGGTTTCGAAGGGGGCCGAATTAGAGCTAATACTTTTGATTTAAAAACACTTAGCGAGGATGCCTGTCTAATTTCAGGATGGAGCTTGTCCCATTCGTTCAAACAATGTGGGTAAAAACTGTTTTTAAATCTCTCTGTCCTTGCCTTTATTTGCCCAATGACATGATGCTCACGAAGAGAGTACATAGGCTGTTCAAGTTGTGGTATGGGATGCCTTGTATACTCTGGCGTAACGTTATTTACAATCTTGTAAAACATAAAAAGGCGTCTGCTCCAGCGTCGCAGGTTCAAAGATTCCCATCCGAGCTCATTGTACAGTTTCTCACGGGATGTCCCTTTCCAAGCACCAGTTACTGCCAACGCAGCAGAGTACTGAACCGATTCTAGCTTCTCCATTTGGGTATTCAAGATAGTATCATGACTGAATTCACAGATTTTTGCTGGGGTATGGTAGATAACATCACCATAATCTAAATGCGGTCTAACATAGAGTTTGTACAGCTCATTTAATGTGTGACGTGGCAAGTACTTTGAGAGGTATTTGATCATACCTATTCCCTGTCTAGATTTAGTAAGAGCTGTTTGTATATGGCTAGCAAATGACAACTTCGAATCTAATATAACACCGAGGTGCTTGTGCTCATCAACTCTCACCACTGGGTTACCTCCAAAAAGAATATCAGGATGATCTGTTTTGACTCTTTTCGTAGAAAACTTCACTTCCACAGCCTGTTTATTTGGATCAGGATTGAATGTCATTCTCCATTTAGACGCCCAAGCTTTTATGATATCTAGGTCATGATTCATGTCGGAAGCAGTAGCGTTTGAATTATGTGCAATAGTGAAAAGGGACGTATCATCAGCAAATAGTTTAGCATTGCATCTAAGGTCCTCGGTCAGGTCGTTAATATACACAAGAAAGAACAAAGGACCAAGGATTGAACCCTGGGGAACGCCAGCTGTAACTGAACCCCAATTTGACGTTTTACCATTCAGAACCGTACGTTGTTTTCTGTTTGCAAGGAAGCTTCGAATGATTAGAAGTAGATCATCGCGAATACCACAACACTGCAGCTTATAGATAAGACCATCATGCCACACTCTGTCAAATGCTTTAGATATATCAAGACAAACTGATCGAACATCTAGAGTGGGATTACAGTCAAAAGCAGTGAATATCGTGTGGACAATTGACAATAGCTGGTTTATTGTAGAGTCGCCGGGACGGAAGCCGGATTGGTTTGGATTTAATAAGTTATTCACATTTAAGTGCTCATAGAGACTATCAAACATTAACTTTTCTAGAATTTTTCCAAAAATTGGGAGTAGGGATATCGGACGATAATTTTGCTTCAGTTGCTTGCTGCTTTTTTTGTGAACTGGTACTATATTAGCCTGTTTCCAAATTTGTGGAAAAATGCCTTTACTTTTACAGTTTTCAAAAATGAGCCTAAGTGGAACAACAAGTGCCTCTTCATTAATTTTTATCATACGCACAGAAATATCATCCCAACCATGAGCTTTGTTAGGATTTAATGACCGGATGATCTTTAGTATTTTCTCATCGGAAATATGGAAGGTGGTCAATGTCGGAGCATGGAAAGGAACATCATTGGGAACTGCACTGCCCGTATCAATAACGGTACATTGGAGTATGAAGTAGTCATTAAATATTTCTGCCTTAGTTGTAAAATCCAAGACAAATATATCATTTTCCAAAAGAGGTGGAATAATGGGAATTTTAACTTTGTTGAGAATTTTATTTATTAATGACCAATATGTTTTTTGACCTGTATTCGGATTTGAAAGTGTTTGACCAATTTTCATCAGGTATTTCTGCTTCGCATCCTCGATCATGTTAGTTCCCTGTGATATCATTCCCAGAATACCTTCTAATCTTTCTCCTGATTGGACTGACATCTGTACTGTCTGCAGAGGCTAGAACCCTTGCTAACATGCAAGCTGCAAAGGCATTAGCAGAAAACGCTAAAAGCACAATGCACTATGATGAGACAACAAAGTATGGTTTTAAATCTAGCTCTGTCCAAGTTACTGTTGGGAATCGTTCCTATGCAGTTGGGCTGTTTGATCAAGATATGGGCACATCAGAGCATTTGTTTGATTCTATAAAACAGTGTTTGAAAGGAACTGCAGATAATCTTGAACGAGTAACAGGAAATGCAGAGCTATCCAACCTGGTATTAAACATTAAGAATACCATGACAGACAGGCACATCACAAATTATTGCGTTGATCAGTTTCTTGAAACTTGGAGAAAAGAACTTGCGTCCAAATCCATCAAAGATTTCTCTTCCTTGCCAGCTGATGCTCAAGCACAAATATTTTATATATAAAATAATACATAATATAATATATATGTAGTCAAGAAAAACACATTCTAGTAAACGTTTCGGCGTAAGCCTTCATCAGTAATAGCTTTCCAAATTAGATGGAGCATACATATAAATCTTGAAATAACAATACAATATAAAAACAATAGCCTGAGCGGGATCCTGATTATTACAATAAGTCATAAAAGGTGCAAATAGGGGTGTAGCCAAAGGCGGCAATGGGAAGATCAAAGAAAGCGCAGAGTAAAGAGCTGCTAAAGTCGGCGGCGGTGTCTGTCTCGCGGAAGCTAGAAAGAAAAAAAACGTGTGAACTAACAAAACAAGCAATAGAAAGATCCAAGAGCGGATTGGCAGAAAAGAGATCCCTAAAAAAACAGCGTGTGTCCCTAATGAAAAGCTGAGCGCAAAAATCAAAACAACCAAACAACCAAAGTGTAAACAAAACTCAAATCTATGTATCAACCTGCCTAGTGTTTAATCCCTTAGGGGCAAAGCAATCCAGCCGATATTGCCAGAAGCTTTCCCGCATCCTATTTCCCCCCGTTAGCCTATCGATTATCTTAATACTAATATCCTTCAGAAACCCATGGTGGCCTTCTCCAGTAAAATGCCTGAAGAATTCCGCCTGGGGTACTGAGGCCCCCGAATTAAACTTATGACTGCACGCCTTGTAATTGTTAAACCTAAGCCTAAAAGGCGTGCAGGTGCTACCAACATATTGTACACCACAAACAGTACATTCCAACAAATACACAACATTTGACGAGTCACAATTAAACGAATAGTTTATCCTATATTCCCGGCTATCTATGTTTGAATGAAAATGTCCACTATTACTCATGACATTACACACTTGACAACGAGATTTACCACAACGAGAACATCCCTTCTTATCAGTCCCCCCATTTCCCTCACTACTGAGCCTAGCCCTAACAAGTATATCCTTAAGGTTCTTACATCTCCTAAATGCTATTAAAGGTGGCTCAGGAAACACCGCCCTATGCTCCTCCGAGTTTGTGAGCATAGAATGGAGTCTCCTGGCAACCTTCCCCAAACTATTGAGTGCTGGATGGTATGTGGCAACAAGTGGAACCCTTTCCCCCCTCCCTTGGTTATTGGTCCTATTTCCCGCATTTGCTAGAAGAGTTGTCCTATCCAACCTACGTACCCCATCTATTTGTTCGTTAACTAAAGTCTCTTCGTAGCCCCTGTCCTTAAGCCATCCAGCTAACTCGCCTACCCTCTCCTGAAATTGGCGATCTTCCGAGCATATCCTACGAAACCTAAGAGCCTGACCATAGGGGATCGCCTTCTTCGTGTGCCAGGGGTGACAAGACTTCTTATGCAAGTACTGATGTGTATCAGTTGGCTTGCAAAACAAGTCTGTCGAAAGGACTCCCCCCGCCCCCATGCTAACCTGAACATCTAAAAAACTAATACTATCCCGTGATTGCTCGCTAGTAAACTTAATGGTTTCGTGGCTACTGTTGAGATGATTGATGAAAGACTTCAGCTTTTCCTCCCCGCGCATCCAGATAAAGGAAACATCATGGATGAATCTCATCCGATGAGCGGCTTGTCAGGTGAAGCCTCCAACAACCTCTCTTCCAACCGGGTGATGAAGAGATTGGCATAGGCGGGAGCGAACTTCGTGCCTATAGCCGTGCCCAATTTCTGCCTATAAATCCTATCATTAAATTCAAAATAATTATTCTCCAATACCAAAGACGCCAACCCCACTAGGGTATCAGTAGCCACGCCCGGGTTTTCCCTTCTATCCAGCGCCTCCCTGATGGCCTCTAAGCCCTCCCCGTGTGGAATGCTTGGATAGAGTCCCACAACATCAACTGTACACAACAAAGCCCCCTCTGGTATCCTACCTAGCTTACTTAGCCTAGACAAAAAGTGGTTAGTGTCCTTAACATATGACCTACTTTGGCTAACCAACGGGTTAAAGTGGTGGTCTAGATATTCTGAAATATGTTCTGTTATAGTACCACAATTGGAAATGACTGGTCGCCCCTTAACACTACTAAGACCCTTGTGGATCTTAGGCAATAAATAAAATCTACCTAACCTAGAATCTTTAATTTCCAAATACTCAGTCACTTCCTCTAGACCGGGGTCCCCCTCCCTCAGTTCTTTCAACCTAGAATTAATGGTCTTACCCAAATCTACCGTGGGGTCCACCTCTATTTCTTCATAAACCTGCCTATCGTCTAATTGTCGGTTAGCCTCACTTATGTAATCCTCCCGATTCCAAACTACAACTGCTGATCCCTTATCCGCTTCCTTGATAACTATGTTCCTATCACATTTAAGCTGTTTCAAAGAAAGTTGTTCAGAAGAAGAAAGATTACTAAAATTCTTACCCTCCGGCGAGACAGACATTACCTCCTTCTCCAACAGCGAAAAGTAGTTCTCCAGAAGTGGGTCATCCTTGGGGGGCTGCCAAGTGGACTTAACTCTAAATTTATTCTGATCATTGTCCGGTGTAAAATTGTCCTCGTTGTTTCTAAAATGCCACCTCAGCCTCATTCTTCGTTTGTAAGCCTCATGGTCTTCTTTTAGCTTTGCTTTATCGATGTCAGTGGGAGTGGGGGAAAACTTCAGGCCTTTCGAAAGAAGACTCACGTCTTCCTCCGAAAGTTCCCTCCGTGATAGATTCACCACACTCCCACTGACAAATCGTCCCTTTAATCTACCATCTGCCGTTACTTTGACTTCCTCATCTGGTTCCTCCCTGGTTGTGGTCTGTATCGTCGTCGGATTCTCTTGATGTTGCTCTGCAGGTCGTAGGTCGCTGCTGTCAAATATATAATATATATATATAAAATAATCATCTTTATTGTTCATCTGTTCATTTTTGTTCATCTTTATATAAAATAATATATATACATTAAAACCTGCTTAACGAAAGAGTTATTGCACAACCTTGGTGTAAACTTAGATGAAAAAATGGACAGAGAGGGGCGGCTGCAGTTGGTTACCCAGGGGCGGATCCAAGGGGGCGCTACGGGTGCTTAAGCACCCCTCAAAAATCCAAAGATATGCATTTTTATTTTTTACATAATTAGCTGATTTAGCAGATGAAGCACTGAAAAGTACCACTATATAAACACGTAAAGTGATAAGGCAGCCCTCGTACTGCCCCCCCCCCACCACATATCTTGGATTGAAAACTCAGCGACTCCGAACAGGCTTTTGTTTCAGTTTCATGATCTGGCCCATAAAATATGTAAAACACAACAGCAACATAATCTCAACATTGCAGGGGATTTGTTATACATTCTGTGGGTCCGTAATTCATTGCAGAATGGTCCATGGTTTATCTCAGCGCACTTTCCCCATCGCGCTGAGCATCCATCAGTTCACATGATCAGATGCTTGACCAATAGCATCATCGATTGATGGATGCTCAGTTTTAGCGGGAGCATCCGAGATTCAAATTTCCAAGGCTAAACCAATCAAAATTGTGTTTGAGGGGTGCTCGGCTTCATCAAAGAGTTCTGGCGTTAATCCAGAAGATCCTTTTGATGGACCCAAATGATTCCATTGAATCTTGAAAGTCGATGTTGTTGCCGCGCTAACAATTCTGCTCACAAACAGGGCCATAGGGACGAGAAGGAATGTAAGGCTGTCGCTCTGCAAGAGGTATGTTTGGAAAGAATACGAAGTTTGTTGGACAACAGAGATAAGAAAAAGAAGGAAGCTTTCACCACGCTGAAAGATTTAGGCCGAACCCTTTGCGAAGTTTCTTGCTACTTTCTTGCTATCAGTTCCCAGCCGAGAAGAGGACAAGAGCACGAGAATTTCTTCCAGTCAGGTATGCACTGCATAAACAAGCCTTTTTGGCTAAAATGCTAAATACTTCATATGATTCTTATTTGCAGCGAAAGCCGCATTTCTAATCGAGTTGAATCAGAAATTCGAGGGGCATTTCACCCCTTTCGAAATAGCGTAGCAGATTTTGTCTAAACAAAAGGATTTTTACGGATTTATTTTGATGGATTTTTCTTGGAAGCAAGGATTTTAGCCAAAGATGTACGGGATTTTTTGGCAGTGAAATGCCCCTCATGACAGAAATTGTCATTGATTTCCAGACGATAGAAAGTGTTTGCAGGGATGAAAGGTCAAAGGAATGGTAAAAAGCCTTCTTTTGTTTCGTGGAATATGTATTTGTCTGATTGCAGCTATGATCACAAAGCCACTTTCACAGGTGATTGAAACTTTTGATTCGAAATGTGAAATTAACAAACAAAACATAACAGCATGCCCATCGGAGTCATTTGATTTCAATTAGTGGTCAAAGGTCAGAGGAGGAATGTTTGCCCTTTGATTCTGCTGTAATATGCTACTCTCCTTCGCAGAGTTTTTTACTATCCTTGTGAATTCTTGCAAAGCAAAATGATGGAAAGGAGCCTCTGCATAGGAGAGTAGTAATTTGCTGAATTTTCGCAATTTAAAAAATTCCCAAAGTACAAGACAGGTATTTAAAATTGTTAACTGTGTAAATGTAATGCATGAACATAACTGGTAGATGGATCTGCAAACAAGTTACTCTCCTCTTTTGCAGAGTGTTTTGTTAGTTACCCTAAAAGTCTTAAATCATAGCGTTAATTAGTGGAATTTTTTAGCTTTAAAAATTCGTTTTTGCAGCTCTAAAAGGGCGTGGTCATCGTTTCCGGCAAAGTAGAGGGTGTGGTCCCCAAAAAATTTTCTGGGGGCTTCGCCCCCAGACCCCCTCAGTTCGTCTCAGCACCCCTCAACAAAACCTTGCATCCGCTCCTGGGTTACCGTGAGAAAATGTTGCATCTCATTGACAATGACCTAGATTTTTCAGCTCCCAGTGGCCATCATAAGATAAAAGGGAAAGAGAGAGACATGCGCTACCTGGCTAATAATCTCATATCAAAGGAAATATTTCATTTCAAGCCAGGTAGGAAGCATGAATATGTCCATGGCTTTGACAAAAACTTGCTTTTTGAATTGGATGTTTCCTCTTTGGCCAGTTGGTTGAAAGAAATGAGGAAAAAATTGATGACAAGCCAGAAGTCCTTGTAATGACATTGTGATTGGCATTCAACTCATACTGGGAAAATATCCTGGTTGTAAATATATACAGGGTGTCCCAAAAAAATTGTGGCCCGTTTGCCTAAAGATTGCCACAAAAGGGCGTAAGATTCTCGCCAAACTTTCATATGATGTTGCTCTTCAGATGTTCAAATAAAGTTTGCTGCCATCCCCGTAAAAATCCGTTGAAAAATGATGGAGCTATGACCTTCAGAAGACCAAATTTTCCTGTTGACTGAAATGAGTGGTCAGCCATTTGGTCTTACTACTTTACAGGGATAAGTAGCTTCACGTGAGGTAAGAAATAATTTATGTGAGGTCAGAAATAGTGGAACTCTCTGAGGATTATCGGAATTTTCACGAGAGCTATGAAATTGGAGGCTGCTGTTTCATTTTCCATCCATGAAGATATTTATCGCTGCAAAATACCGGGTGCGCCAAAATAAGCTATGCGCGTTTGGCAGGCCACAATAAATCGTACACTGGACCGATGTTGAAGATTTATAACTTAAAGAGAATCAACGGAGATAAAAGCCCCGCGCGGCAGGAGTCTGGGTATTCTATTATTAGCCTATTGTATTTGATCATTTCGAGACGTTCGTGGATATTGTTTAGCAAGAGGAACAATAACGTACATAGGAGTTTTCTTTGTCCTATTTATAGATTGCCTCTACTTAGCTCCGTTGATTCACTTTAATCATTAGCAAAGAATTACATACTGGAATTTTTTGCAATTTTTTTCATTCTCACTGTTTAGAGCTAGGAGCGAGTTTCTCAAAATTTTAGTTTGTGAAAACACTGAAAACGATAAAAAAACATCAATCAAGTTTTCTAAAGAATCAACATGAATGGACAAAGAGCGAACTTGTTCGTGGTGATTTGCGATTTAGAAATCGACCAATTGTAATATGCTGTACGAGAGTTCGTACTAAATCCCCAAATCACCCTAAAAACATTTTCTCTTTGTTAATTCATGTTGAGCCTTTTAAAATTTGATCAACGTTTTTTTATCGTTTTAGTGTTTTCGAAAACGAAAATTTTAAGAAACTCGCTTTTAGCTCTAAAAACTGAAAACGGAAGAATTTGCAAAAAATCCCAGTATGTAATTCAGGCTTTCTGCTAAAGATTAAGTCATAAATCTTTAAAATCGGTCGAGTGTACGATTTATTGTGGCCAGCCAAATGTGCATAGTTTATTTTGGCGCATCCGGTAGTAAGACAAAATGGCCGACCGCTGGTTTCAGTCATCAGGGAAATTTGGCGTTCTGAAGGTCATAGCTCCATCATTTTTTTAAACGGATTTTTATGGTGATGGTAACTAACTTTAATTGAATATCTTAAGAGCAACATCATGCAAAAGTTTTGCGAGAATCTTCTGCCGTTTTGTCGCAATCTTCAGGCAATTGGGGCACAATTTTCTTGGGACACCCTGAATACCCAATTTTTCAAAAGTGAACAGAAGGTCTGTAGTTCAATTCCTACCCTAACCATCCCTTGGGTATTTGCATATAAAATAGTCCTGGCTCCTGGGAATTTGTCTGACAATTTCCCCCAGAACCTTGGACATATGACAACACTGGGGGCTTTTGTTAAAAAGTTACTGGGAATGTGCATTTGTCAGTGCCCCGCCCCCGCGCAGTTGCTAACAAACTTGCCCTGCCCCTAGGCATTTTCGCAAGGAATTTTTTTTGACCCCCACACTGCCTGGTGGATGGTCAATGTAAGAATTGAACAAGACATTAGATTGTAACTACTCAACATTATGGCATCAGATTGTAAATACACTATGTTATAGTACAGGCCTTTATTCAATGAGTTTTCTGGTCAAAAGAATTCTAGTAATAAAATTCATAAAGGCTTTCATGCCACCCATCAGTTCTTCTCAAGGTGATGGATGCTAAATACATATTCATTACTATCATTAACATTATTAATACTCATGCCGATTTGGTGTGATAAGGTATAGTTTTATCTTATAATTTGTAATTTATAATTATAGTTTGTTGAAGAGCTACCCTTCTTGTAGATTGCTATACATGGCATACACATATTTTTTGAAAGAATTTCGGCCAGTACTGCAAGTTGCATGACATATCAGGTTTTGAGTACTCAGAGCGTCTTAAAAGTTTCTTTAACCCTATTACTACCGGGGGGGGGCACAAAGTGCCCGCGGCAAAGTTTATTTGATGTAGTGTCGTCATTTCAAAAGATAAAGAGCTGAAACTTTGCGACTTTTCCTAAAATTTCATGGACTAATTAAAATTTCTAATTTTTTTTCAAAATGGTAGATACTGATCACGTGACCAACCATTTTTCAACACGTGGTCAGCCAAACAATTAAAGAAGTGAGTCCAGTTTTAAAAAGAATGATCGTAGAACATCGAAAATACCACCATTCGATGGCTCTCGATGAGAGCTTTCAGATGATATATAGTTTTATCCATTTTTGATGACGTCAGCAAATTTAACGTTCATGACGTCATCAAAGTTTATGACGTCATATAAATAATAACAAATGTATTAGATAACCTTAAATTGTCAAAATTGGCTCTATTTATTGTTATGAACAATTTTAAGGCATTTTAGAGTATTTACATCAGTAATTAGGGGTTTAAATGAAACAATGACAAACTGATGCAAATAAATGATGAATATATGATATAAACAATGAGCTTAAATTGACATTGCATTGCCAATTTGTATTCAGTGATGCTTTGGGATACATTCTAGTAGCAGTATGAAAGAAATTATCGACTAAGAACTTAAATATTGCCAATATTGCTAATAGTAAGCAAAAAGTGCAATTTTCCTCAATTATGACGTCATAGTGACGTCATGGATGTAACGAAGAACTAAAAAAGTAGCCTATTGTGTAGATTTTGTTCCTATACACCATTGTATTAAGTTTCATCCTCATATCTGCAATATTGGGGAAGTTACGGAGGGGGGGCACTTAGTGCCCCCCCCCCCCCGGTACTACGATGGTCGAAAAAGCCCGGTATTAATAGGGTTAAGATTACATGGCAGTTTTCATGTTTTCTCCTGTTGCCCTTATGAAAATTTCAAGATGAGAGAACAAGTGAATATGAAGTAAAACTGTGACAAGGATTTCCTTTCTCAAAATAAAGTGTTCCTTCCGTTAAACTTCCTAGGACCTACTGGAGTACTTCTTTTTTGGCAATCTGAGAGTTGAGTTTCTCATAAGCAGTTTCCCACAAACAATATGTGCATGAGAAATAGGAAATATTTGAATACTGAAGTAGAGGGAAGCCACTTTTATCTGCTTCTTAGATTCACTTTCCATGTACTTTCAAATTATTTCATCACAGTTTGTTTTGCCGTATCAATACATATAGTGTTAAGTTTGTTTTGAAAATATTTGAGAAGGAAAAAGTAAAGCCGAAAGAAAACAAAGAGATTATCACTCTGCCATTACATCAATACTTCAATAAGGCAGACAAATAACAGTGCCAAAGTATCGTAGACGTAAGAACCTAGCCACCCCTCCCCCAAAGATTTTGCAATAAACAAATAAGTTACTTTCAAAAAGTGCCCCTTATTAAGGTAACAAGACAGGTAAAAATTTAATTTTTTTTCAATTGATGGTTTTTACAAACTTACTATCTACACTTCATGGTAGAACGGTCCCTTTTTCGGTAAATTTGCCAAACACCACAAGAAACCTTACACTGCAAGAAATATCAAAATTTCCCTTAAGTTTCTGCATGGAAATTTAGGGGAAACGGACACGTTTATCTGGGAGATTGAAGGGAAACGGACATTTTCATTTCCTTCGTGGGAAATTATGGAGAAAGTGTCTGTTTCCCCGAAATTTCCCCATGTAAAAACGTTGTGAAATTTTGTAATTGTTTGCAGTGTTAGTTTCCTAACCCTAGTCTCCGTCTTCAATCTCGTTTCCATGGAAACCTGATAAAACAGCTGATTTTATTCTGAAAAAATAGCTACGCCTGTCCATCCTTTCCTTTCTTCGCTCCTCCATCCATTCAGACAAGAAAGAGAGGCTAATACACTCAAAAGAGGCCACTTATAGCCTAGCAACAAGCCAAAAGCAAACCAGTTTGTTTCGATAGTCAGCACAAGGCCTAATTTTTTGTTAGAGTTTCCTTATTAGTTGAATAGTCAAAATGCCCGGAAAACGAACGTGAAGAGGAAATTTTATGGCAACAGATTCACAAAGAAGAAGGAAATTGATTCTACTGGAACATCTGCAGAACTGATTGATGACAATACTGTGAGTAATTCAGGCCTTAACAGCAGCAATAATGATGAAAGCGTTGAAGAAGATATGGTTTTAGATCCAGATACTCAAAACTTTGAAACACCACGATCAAGTCGCCAAAGTATACCAGCATCAGTGAGAAAGCTTGCCAAAAGTCCGGATGAAGAGGAGAATAGCACTTCATCATCTGAAGTTGATTCAGACGAAAAAGCAAGTTTGGCAACTTGAATGGTGCTGCAAGAAGTTGCTAATTCCAAAATGGGATTTGCATCATCAATAGATGTTAGATGCTCAAAGAGAAACTGCCAATTTTCCACTCAGTTCTACACATCAAAAAGGACTGGATATTCATTTGAAATTAACAAACAAGCCAGCAGTTCTTGCTTCTAGAAATATTGGGGTTGGACATGAGGGACTTGTAAAATTTACAGCTGCAATTAATATACCTCCCCCAATGAATGCCAATGCATACACAGATAGTGTGAAACATTTGAAAGAGGCTGCTAAAGATGTTGCAGAAAAGAGCATGTTGCCCCAGTTGCAAGAGTTTCAAGAAGACCAACAGAGCCTGAAACCAGTAGTCATTGCAAGTGCTGCAATGTCTTTCCCCTGACCATTGGTGGTTTCACAGCAGAAATTCTACCTCATCTCATCAAATTGATTCAAAATGGTGAGTTTATCGATTTAAGGAAACTATTGGCCGAAAATTTGCTTTGTTTTGAAACTGCTGAAGAATCTTTTCAATTATTGCTTGGCAAAAGTTTTAGGCTGAAGTTTTTGAAAGTACAGCTCCTACAAAGAACATTTTGTCTATTGAAGACTGGACAACAGCTTTCAGGCTGTATATGAAAATCATTGTGGATAAATTTCGGGGTACAGCACAGGAGCTTATCTCATATTTAAAATTAATTAGGTCTGCAGCAGCCCACCAAAAGTCTCAAGGCTGGCTTATTTATGACCAGAAGTTTTGCTACAAAAGCTACAAATGACAACTCCATCAATTGGGGCAAGCTAGATATTGAACTTTTGGTGCGAATGGTCATGATGAATCAAGCTAAGTTGTTTAGATGGTCATGCTCTTTTTCACAATGGACTCTCTAGATTCCTAGAAAGTGATGCTAATAAGGACAAAATCTGCATCAACTTCAACAGGGCACACCCTTGTCAAGTCTGAAGGACTGATCCATTCCGTAAATGTAAACAGCTATCTGTTCGTTGGGAAGACAGGGTCTCATATCTGCGCATTGAGGTAATGCACAAGTATCTTTATTACAGTAACCATCTCTCTGGTACCCTCTTTCAGTATAAATCAAGGAGATATTTAAGCAGAAATTTACGTATATACCCCAACGAAACTCCTGTTGGAACCACCCATAAAGTTCTTAATTGCTGAAGCATGATATAGATAGGCCTAGACTATTATTAAACAATTTACTCCCTATGTGCTCTGTGTATGTTGCCATTTCATTACTATAAACATGAGAAGACTAACAACTGAAAGCAAAGCAACTTGAATTGGTATAAGTTCTCACCTTCTTCGATTTTACCCAGTTTCAATTTGAACAAATACAGCATCCTTAAATCCTAGCCAAAGTTATTTATCTAGTATTTGTCATGGCATATGGCTTAGACTACACAGCCTCGAGCAAAATTCTGGTGAAATTGTGCCCGAAAAATTGAACATGTTTCCTTGCAATTTCAACAACAACAAAGCCTACCAAAAATAAAAAATGCACTATACTTACTATACGTATATATCCAGCTCATACATCAACAAGCTTTATTGTAATAGGGAATCACACTATGTGTTATTTTTGGTGCGAAGTGTCCACATGTGTCCACTCACCCATTCCTATCTCACACCAGTCAAAACAAAGCTGTTTTGGGGAACTATACTCTATAACTGTGGTAAACCACAACCCGGATTGCTGGAATGAGTATATCCTCGCAGGAACCTTTTATCCTGTAAGAGGAATGGTTGTGGGGACCTTTACTCTGCAGCGGCAGATTTCCAGCAGCAAAAAAATATGATTTGTTGAGATTGTTAACAATGTAACACTGTTAACAATCTTAAAGGATGTTGTGGTTGAGAGAATGCTTTCACAATACTGTCAATGGACACAACATGTATTGTTGCAAAGTATCATCGGACACAAATGGTATTTAAGTACATGGCAGTGCTCAAAAGGTCCAGCCAAAGTCCTCCGAGGTTCCCTGGACTGGTCATGGCGCACATACACAAGGAAAAGACATATTTTGCCTTCTTTTGGCAAGCAAGAGTCATGGAAATTGCCAGTAATGCTTTTGGAACTATAGGAATGAGGCAATAATGCACAGAATCATGCAATAAAGGAGACAGAAGACAATAAACTTCCTTGGTACAGAACATGTTATATAGAATGTACAGCAACACTTCAGCAGGAGGAGCACAGGGGCATCAGTTCAATATTTTTCAAGGCTGGGCCTTTTGTAAAACATTGGAAAAATCTAAACATTACATTGACTTGAATTTAATTGCTAAAAATTCAGTTGTGAAAGAAAAGGTAAAATCTGAAATTTTGAAAGTTAAGATCCTTACTGGGCTCCTTTCAACATCAGCTGCATTATATGAGCACAGGCACTACAAATATTCACTGGATTGACCGCAGAAAAGCAAAATTTAGCACATGGTCTTTTCAACATATCTGACCATAGTTACTTATTTTTTGTTGCCTTTGGAAGAACAAAGGGTTAACTTGCTCACAAAGCAATGCCTGGATGTTGTCAAAGGATCAATTGCTGCAAAATCCTTGAACTCAATCCAATCAAATTGTAAAATTTATGAACAGTGGCAGAGATTAATGGAGGATGCTATTGCTCAAAAAGCTCAGCTTCTGGGGCTTACAGTCGAGCAAGCATGACAGTTTGTGTTTAGACATGACCCCATAGTAACAATGAGAGAGCAGGACAAACATGAAGAGTCAGAGGAAGAAGGGGTACCTCCAACAGCCACCATTAGAGATAGAGATGCCAACGTTGATGATTTAACACCAAATTTCAACTTGTTAACTCCAGAATCGCAGTTGACTCCAGCTGCAGATATGGTCATTGTAGATGACTTGCAGCAGGAACAACATTAAAGCAACATTGCACGTGAATGAAAACAATTGGAAGGATTTGAGCGAAAACTTTTGCTAAATAGGGCAAATTCTTTGAATGTATTTTCGTTTGATTGCTTACATGCTCATAACCAGTACACCAATTTAAAAAAAAAACTGTAAATTTTCAAAAAGTTAGTCATTTTTGCAAGTAGCATAATTTCAACGTCATGAATTTTTTATGCTTAAGCCTGGTTTCCATATAATCGCAAGGAGTCGCAATAACAGTGACAAAGTTTGCTTGCAACTCTCTGCGATCATATGGAAACCGGTTAAAAATTTGTTTGCGACTCCTTGCGATCACTGTCGCAAGCAGTCGCAGAGATAGAAACAATTCTATCTCTGCAACTCATTGCGACTCGCTGCGATTCGTTGCGATTAATGGAAACCACTGTTCACAAATTTTGCAACTCCTTGCAACTTCTTGCCACTCTTTGGGATCAGAACACACTCGTTTCTGTGATAAATCTCACTTCCACATGCACCCACACATGGCCACGGCCCCCTTAAAAGCAGTTTGATGAACTGACGGGGCTACCGTGCCTAAATAATAAAATGAATGAAATTAAAATGAAAGAAAATGGCGCTTTTCAATCAAGAAACCATCTTATTCTTAGGTGAAGTCCATAGATTTGATTGCCTTTACAACAAATTTATTAGATTTTGCTTGGAAGCTTTCAAGTCAATTTTGGAGCTAATTTGCATTTAGTTCAGGTCAAAAAAATTGCAACTCCTTGAGACTCACTGCGACTCCTTGCGATTATATGGAAACCACTCTTTCGGGTCACAAAAATTGAGACTCCTTGCGACTTGCGGCGACTCATTGCAACTCCTTGCAATTATATAGAAACCAGGCTTTAGTTACAATTAGTTTTAGGTGTTCGCATTTCAACGTTTCATGATTTTGCGCGAGCGATTTGTGGATTTTCTGAAAAAGGCAATTATTGCGCTGCTTTGAAGAAAGATTGCAAAGCCATTTGTTTACACCCCCAGTAGCGACCCCGCTGAAACATTGCCCCGTCAAGGTAGAAGGATGACCTGCCAAGAACATTTGTTTCCCCGCTAAGTTTGGGTTGAAACGCTTTCCCTGCGGTGTTTCTGTTTGTTCCCCGTTGAAACTTTTATTTCCCTGTCAAAACTGTACAAGCTTCAGCTTAGATAATAGACAAAAATTTCCTTTCCCCACCAGGATATTTCTAGTCCCTGTTGAAAATGTTAAATTTCATATTTTCCCCACTGTATTCTTAATGTCTGGCAGGGTTGTTGTTCTGGCGGGTGTTTTGTTTCATCCAATTAATCCTGCCTAATGATGCAAAAATTGTTTTACTGGCGATCTTTCGGTTGTTTATGTGGTCTTATTTGATTGATAGTTTATGTGCTTTTCCGATTGTAGACACTGCTTCCCAGTTACCTGGTAGCAGACAGATTTGTGTAAATTTCCCCTTTATCATTGCACTCCAGCTCCCTGGCTCGTACTCATGTCAGTTACTTTATCTCTCATTTCAGCTGGGAGTGCATCATTGGTGTCATTGTTGTCAGCGTCTACCACCACATTCACCAGCTCTGGAATGAGCGGGACATCACCAAAAGAGATGGCAATGAAAGCAATGAGAGCAATGAATAGCGATCCTCGACCGGCAAAGAAGAGGAAAAATACCGAAAATACCGCCAAAAAGTGAAACGAAAAGGACAGCAAAGAGGTAAATGCCGCCTTCCAGGGCGTTGATTTGGACGCCATTTATCCAAGGCAAGAACCAGTAGAGCTGTCCAGTTGGCATCCCCAGTCGGAAACATTGCCACCTATGGTCGTCTGAGGAAAGCATCAACCAGCTTGAATTTTGGGAGAACAAGCCCATTCTACACAGTGGACACAAGTTGGACTTTCACAAAAAAGACACTTAAGTTTCCTATGACCGTTTTAGCACAAAAATGTAATTGGGTTTGTTAGCATTTAAAATTGATTAAAATATTTCGTTTACATGATGTGTGTAGTTTTGGAATCACCAAAAATCGATTATTAAACCTTTGATAATTTTTTGTTTGAGTCGTTTTGCCAAAGACCCAAAGATATTCACAGAGTATAAAATGTTTGCTTTTGATACAGCAAGGCCGAGAAATTACACATTGAAAAACTTTATTTTGAGCAATAGGTTTTAAGCAAAATAATCAATCTTTTCAGATGATAAATTTTCAGATGTTTTATCGGCCAGGTAAAAAACTCGGAGATGTCGGAGATGTCGGAGATGTCGGAGCAAAGATTCTCCGAGGTTTCTCAACTCCGTGTTTTTTACTTGGCCCTATATGCTCTACTAAAAAACTCGGAGATGTCTTATCTCCGAGGTTTCTCAACTCCGTGTTTTTTACTTGGCCCTATATGCTCTACTAAAAAACTCGGAGATGTCTTATCTCCGAGGTTTCTCAACTCCGTGTTTTTTACTTGGCCCTATATGCTCTACTAAAAAACTCGGAGATGTCTTATCTCCGAGGTTTCTCAACTCCGTGTTTTTTACTTGGCCCTATATGCTCTACTAAAAAACTCGGAGATGTCTTATCTCCGAGGTTTCTCAACTCCGTCTTTTTTACTTGGCCCTATATGCTCTACTAAAAAAGTCGGAGATGTCTTATCTCCGAAGTTTCTCAACTCCGTCTTTTTTACTTGGCCCTATATGCTCTACTAAAAAAGTCGGAGAAGTCTTATCTCCGAGGTTTCTCAACTCCGTGTTTTTTACTTGGCCCTATATACTCTACTAAAAAACTCGGAGATGTCTTATCTCCGAGGTTTCTCAACTCCGTCTTTTTTACTTGGCCCTATATGCTCTACTAAAAAAGTCGGAGATGTCTTATCTCCGAGGTTTCTCAACTCCGTGTTTTTTACTTGGCCCTATATGCTCTACTAAAAAAGTCGGAGATGTCTTATCTCCGAGGTTTCTCAACTCCGTCTTTTTTACTTGGCCCTATATGCTCTACTAAAAAGGTCGGAGATGTCTTATCTCCCCCGGGGGGGGGGGGGGTCACTACCATATGTACCAGTACGGGATGTGCCATTTTTTGGGGTACCTTTTTTCAGGCTGAAAATAAATTTTAGGGTGTCATTTCTGGTAACAACACAAATGAACATAAATTTTGGGGTGTCAGTTTGGAAGAAAAACGCTTCAGGGTATTGAATTTTATCTAATTTCAGATACTTGGTTAGAATTTCGAATCTTGGTCACAATTTTTAGGGTATCTATTTTGAATGGCCCGTAAATTTTGGGGTATGGTTTTTGAAAAATTCATAAATTTTAGGGTATGATTTTACAGTTCAAAATGGCACACCCCCGTCATCCGCCTATTGAAGTGACCCCCCCGGGCTTATCTCCGAGGTTTCTCAACTCCGACTTTTTTACTTGGCCCTATATGCTCTACTAAAAAACTCGGAGATGTTCAGAGATTGCATATTATATACACTTCTCTATAATTCAAATTCTCTTCACTCGCCGTCACGACACTCAATCAATCTTTATAAGAAACTAGGCTATGAAATTCGTAGTAACTTTTATGGAACGCCGTTTGCACAAAAATGACATAAACTAGATTTATGTGCACATAAGCATAGTTTATGAACATAAACATAGTTTATGTCCATTCTTTTGCAAACAGCGTCGATATTGCAAACCTATTGTTCTGAGACGCGTCTAAATTATTCCCCGAGGATCAGTTTGCAAATTACGGCACTGTTTCTTGTGAAAGCTTGGGAGAATTTAGAGTGAAGTCGGTTAACACCCTTCTCATAAAAGAGGGGAAGGACAGCAAGTGGCGCGTCAGTTTAATCCAATCTTGCACAGATTAGTTTAATCCAATCTTGCACAGATTAGTTTCGAATATGGTTGGAAAGTATGGAAATTGGGTCATTCCAAATAAGAACAACAGATGCCTGTCAGGTGATGTTTTCAAAATTCCTTCTAATTTTTACCAAGGGGACCCAAGCATCAGAGAACCTCAGAAAAAACATTTCAGCAAGATATCTCATTTGGTTCAGGTTTTATGATCAATTGAATATTTAGCCAGTTGCTATGTTTATGTCATTTTTGTGCAAACAGTGTTCCATAAACTTTGTCTTAACGTCTTAATTTATCACTTTTCACTGTGGACCGTTAATATAGTTCTTTGAACCGAGAAAATAACGAGAAATAAAGAAAACGTAAATAAAAGAAAGCATATAAAAGTGGCTCTACCCTAACCCTAACTTAGGGTTAGGGTTAGGCTCAGCCACCTGCAGTCAAATCCTAGCCTATCAAATGTCAGAATTTCCCGTTGACATAGATCAGTTATCCGAATATGGTGCCGCACGTGTTACCGTCTATTGTCCTTGTAAGGTTATTTTTTAAAGGCTTATATATGCTTAGATACGTACATTTTGTTTGAGACACATTTCAACTCATATCTAAAAGTTTAGAAGTTTCTCAATCGAGGATTGACCTCCAGAGTTTATTAATTTTGTACGAGACAACAAGAGTTCATCCTCTTGGATTGGGACTTGACAGTATTCGCATTACTATCATCGTCTGAGTAGGTTAAACGGAACCGACAATTTAAACCATTAAATCAACTGATGCATGGCATCTATCCACAGACACTATGTTGAAAAGAATCGAAATCGTTATCTTCCACCATTATGTTATCGTTTCATTTTCATTTCATTTTATCATATTTAAACAGAAAAACCCTATTAGCTAAAAAAGAACTATTGCTATACAATATAAATATCTATTTACAAATAAAATTTATAAATTTGCTGATCTTCCAAGGGATCTTGCTTCGGATTTCATTCCATGTCTTAGCACCAGAGTAGAAAAAATTGCTTTTGGAGAATTCTAGGTTCTGCCTTGGGATGTTCAGATCTAACTGATTTCTCGTTGGATAGATCGGATACTTGTTGGACAACCATGCAGTCTGTTTTATCCGTGTTCCAACTAAGCTTACTCAGCTTATGCAGCTTATTCTTAGATCATTGCAGAGCTCGTCAATATCTTCTGCAGAGCAAGTTATGCTTGAGTCGTCCACATGCATGTTTGAGGTGCATTTTTTGAGGCACTGCTCAAAGTCGTTGACATACAGGATGAAGAGGAGAGCCCCCAAGCACGAGCTCCGAGGAATACCGCAGTGAACAGTTTTTAGGCTAGATCGTAAATTCAACAAACAAAATTCTAACGTAAGCTATGAAACCATGTATCAAACCTAACAAAACAGCAAAAAACGTAGAAACCAATTAAGCATAGCATATGTTGCTTTGAACAGTGAAACCATCTGAAAACTTATGAAACCTTTTTTTCGTCCGACTCTCAACGATAGGTGATCTTGAACGTTTTGTGCGATTTTGAAAAACAAAACATGGTCTGTCATAATGGTTTCACTATTCAAGGCAAAATTCAAATTCTCAACAAAATAGGAAATTCCAAACAAACATTAAACACATAACATTAAACGCAAACAAATTCGAACAAATACATCTGCATAAATACACAAAATATCTTTAAATGAATGAATAGCCTAGAGCTTAATTTGCTAAACGTTTCGGGCTTAACCCTTCATCAGTAGTAGGCTGAATCAATTGTCTTGAAACATACTAGAAGGAAATAAGTCTGCAGGCAAATAATTTCAAGCCTTTTCTCGTGAAATTTCAAACGTCTGAAATTTCAGACGTTTTGGGGAAATTTCGGACGTAAACTGGTAGCGTTTTTTGGCAGGAAGATACTGCGTACACCTGCTCGGCATATTTTTTCATTTGAAGTTGTTATGGGTCCATCTTTTGTGTAGCTAGATTAAGAATTTTTATTTCATTTTTAAAGATTCTGCATCATTTTGTTGTGACGTCACTTTAGCCTCAAGTATAGCTTTATGAAACTTTCCTTAAAAACTTATTCTCAAGACGATTTTGCCGATTTTGGATATGTTGTAGAGAAAATTCTGTATCGATTGGTGAAAGCTGCAGATTCGTACAAAACAATGGTTTCTTGGATATTTCAGTTGTTGAGACTACACTCTTTTTTTTATAAGAATATTGTTTATAAGAATATTCAGGCTCAGAATCATCCAAATTCTAAGAATATCACAAGAATATTGCTCAGGCTCAGCTCGCCATATTTGTGTCTCGTTTTTCGGCAGTTGCCTGTTTAGCAATGTTCATAACAGAGAATCGCATGACTGACGTATCTCATTTTTTCAAAAAGCATGTTTAAAACTTTATGATAGCTAAGAACGTTTGACCATTTCCTCGTAATGACATGACATTTCTTTTAACTACCTATGTTCCCCTGAAACCATATCAGCTTCGAAAAAAAATTAGAATACTTTAAGAATATGTTCAGGCTCAAAGCGAAAATTTCTTAAGAATATTGAGGCTGGACAAAATTTATAGTATTCTTATAAAAAAAAGAGTGTACTATTGTTTCAAAGGATTCTCAGAAAGTCCTTTGTGACGTGATATCAAAATGACGCAGAATTTAAAAAAAATTTCGAAATTCAAAATCTGCATGAAAAGTTAACCCTGAGCGACAAAATATAAAAAAATAGACAGAGCAGTTGTACATGGTACTGTCTTCCCAAAAAACGTTACTATGTTATTCAATCAATTCGAACAAAGTTGTATACAGCAGTTTTACTTCACTTGATTTGTAACAAATAATACCAAACGCTGCGGTAAGCAACATCGTTATAAAGATCTTGAATTCTTCGACATCCCCATGGACACAAATTTTTCGAAAACTCCTCTGTTAGCAGACTGGAAGATTGCATGTTTCTTTACAGCAACTTTCATAGAAGAAGATGGTAAGAATTTGATTTCTATCAAATCATTCCATGGCCCAAAGAATCATAATGCACCATGGCTCCGCCTCTTAACCCTATCTCACCTGGGGGGGGGGTATTCCCCCAACCAAACTTTTATTCGCCCATGCTAAAATATGCAAAGCAGGATGCCAAAATTCCGCTACTTTGACTTTATATCTATACTGTATCGAATGATGAATATTTCAAGATTCTAAATTTAGCACTGTAACCATGGCATCCAATGTTTTACTATGTAGTCAGCAAAATTTGTATACTTTTTTTTAAGTGTTGCAGATATTAATCTAAAATATAAGCCAAATTATGCCTACACATGTACTTGATCATATCCAACTCAATTTGAAACAAAAAAAGTCAATTTCATGCCTCATTTCATTGTTTCAATCATGTTGATAATAATCATGATAATCATAACTTAATATCTTCTTATTGTCATAGCAACAAGAACAATAGAGGTAATTCGATTTAATTACGTGATTTTGATTGTTTGCATCGAAGTCCATCTATTTACCAAGTTAAAAGATTATAGCTACTATAACAGCGAAGAAAAAGAGGGGGGGGGGGTGGAATCCACTCCTCCCCAGGTATTCCCAGGTATTGACCAATTCAAAAGTCCCAGGTGAGATAGGGTTAATGTTGTGGTTGGTGAAAGAAGTGGAGAAAATCGACTTTTGTGTACTGTACAGGAAAAGGTGGTACCTGGGACGAATGCAGCTTAGCGGGCGACGCTAATAGACGATTGCGCTAAAGACGGCGGCGAGGAATTTTTTACCAAGATGCACTGCGTTTTTAATCGAATTCCTATAGGGTCGTTAAAGAACCTTATTTAGAGCGCAATGCATTTTGGTAAAAAATTCCTCGCCGCCATCATTAGCGCAATCGTCTATTGTCATATACCTTCTGAAAGTATAGAACTGAACCATAACCTTACACAAACCCCCAACCCTAACTAACCCTGACTTACCTAAAAGACCCTTTTCTGAAACTAACCATGGCCATTCGATTGCCGCCCGCTAAACTGCACTCTTGCCTGGTACCTCTTTGAGTAATAGAGTATAGTTCATGCAATCTGGGAATCTAATCCAGTAAAAACCCGCATATAAGAACCTTAGATTTTGATATCCCAGAGAGACGGCGGACACACCGCGCGAGGGAACCCCCGCACGCATATCCTAAGCTGCGGTCGCCGCTGGGGCACAATTCCCCAGTTCAACCGCAGCCCAGTGCCTGCATCGTGAAGGGGACCTCACATCCCGCACAGCACATCCCCCATCCCAATGAGAAGCAGAGCACCGCCCCCATCCTTGCGAGAAGGCCCATGAAATGTTTATCATGTTAGAAACCCAACTCTTGGGATATACGCAATACTAGATCTGATTTAGAAATTCCCATGCGAAAATCTGCAAATGGCCAAAAATGCTTCTCATATAAAGGCGCGACAATGTGGAATTGTCTCAGCCTAGAATCAAAATTGTCCCCGACATTGAAAACTTTCAAAAAAAGCATAGCAAACCTTGCATTTAGCTAATTCTCTCTCATATCATATCTAGCATATGCATGATCATATCTACAATTTTTATACACTTTGCTAATAGCTGTATAGATCAAATTGATTGTAGTTTTATTTTAGATTTACGTGTAAATTTAGATAGTTTCTTTTCGTTTGTAATTTTTTCAACAGGGTACATTATAAAACAGTATAACTGAATGTTTTACCCTGCATAAATATTATAAAATAAGAAATAAGAAAATATGTTTTGCAGAGCCTACAGTTGCATTTATCACCATTCCAACATCTAATTCGTTTTTCGAAAATAGGAAGGGTGCTTGGTCGTTTTATTTCGTGCGGTAAAAACTCCAAAGTTTATGTCCAAGGTAGGCTATGGTCTCAACTCCAAAGGACGTGGTTCGCACATTTGGAATTTGAGCGTCATTGCCATGCCTTAGATTGCAGCTAATACCTCGCTCCATAAAAATATCCCTCATGAAAGGTGGATTTAGATCAGACTATGTTTTAAAAATTTCCGTCATAAGCAACTGTAGGTTTCTTACATGGATGGACACCGAATTGGTTTGCTCCAGGAGAGAACCAAAATCATTTCCGTGATCCTTGTAAGCAATGCGCAGTGCCCTTTCGTGAACATGATTTATTCTATGGTTTAAAGTTCTGTCATAAAACATCCACACAAGTGGACAGTAGCTAAAGTGCGATAACACAAATGCTCTCATTAGCTGCTGCAATTTGTCAGTGTCCATGTAGCAGGATATACGAGCAAGAGCATGGAGTTTTTGGCAGGCCTTTCTACATAGGGTCTTCACATGTCCTTTGACAGATAGTGATCGATCAAAGGTTATACCGAGACTAAATTTCTTAAATATTTTATAACATATTACCAACAAGTAGTTTACATTTAACTTGTTTTAAGATAAGAACCTTCCTTGAATTTCAGGATGAATAGGTTCTTCTGTAATGGGGAGAAATTAGAACATTTTAGGCCTTAGGTTCTTATAAGTGGGTGGTTCTTTTATGCGGGTTTTCACTGTAGGGTCTATGGTTCAAATGTCATTTAATCTACAACCGTTCACAGCTCGATGTCTAACTGGTCACGCAGCAATTTCTTGTGACTCTCGTGCAGCTCTAAACCTTCACCTAACTTTAAGATATCTTGTGTAAAGTAAGGGAATCTTTCTGCGATGCATTTCTTCTTAATGCAATAGAAACGAGTAGTGAACCTACCAGGTGGCGACTTCACATATTTCGGTTGGCTTGGTGCTTTATTTGGATTAGGGTATTCCCATCTTTCTTCGTGGCTTATAACAATGTCGAATGGGATGATAGACAAAATTCCAAGTGGAAACTCGAGGCCACAATATCCACATTGGTTTCTGTTTGAAGGAACACATCTAACACTCAGCAAAACAAGTGGGCGATTGTTATGCCAAATTTCCGAGAATTGGCTGGCGTTTTGTGCCACAGGATTGGACTCTTCAGGCATTGGTGCATATATTCTGGACTTTCTTTTGCGTCCTCCTTTTCTTCCGGCTCCTCTGTTGCCATCTGGATATGTAAGGGATGATCTGGAAGCCATTTTTACGCATTTCACGAGATCAGTCAATTTGCCCTCTGCATCAGCGACTGCAGCGGAATGACTGCATATTCTGATGAATCTGGGAAGTAAAAATTTAAGAGTTGAAGAGTAGACCTAGACTTATGACGATGAGTTCCCTGTATCCCTGCGATAAACCTTGCTGAACAAGGACTCATAATATGCAGATACCCTTGGGAACGAGGTTGATAATGAAACTGTGAAAAAACCTGGCCTTGTTGTATGCATTCATCAGTCAAATTATGATGGAATCAGGGCCTCGAATCACGATTCACGGCCTCTAATCTTGAATCTTATCCAAATGCTATCAGTTGTTCAATTGAATCGAAAGTTCCGTCATAAGTCTAACGAGTACCAGTCTTTAATATCTGGGCTATCGATTTGCAGAATGCAAAAACGTCCAAAATTTCTTTCCGAGGGAGTTCCTGGTAGTGCTGTTTAAAATGTTAAAAGGGCTGCGTTACGAAACTGAATAAAAATCTGTAATCTCTATCATCACAAGTAAGTGTCCATAGGTTTCTACAAAAATTGGGGTTAATGGGGGTAAATCCACTCCGAACTGACCGTTAGAAATGTGCGTATTTCTGCATTCTTACGGCATATGAATGCTTCGTTTGTTCCTCTGTGAGATACAAGAATCATAAAGTAAATAACTCATTTAATTTCAGAAGAACAATGAATAATCTGTGTGGCCTATACCTAAAACCTGCAAAATCACAGTTTTGACTGAAATTCCGTGACCCAGTATCTCTAACGTACTATTTCTTTCTCGATATTAGTCAACAAATCGCATAGACTTTCACTACGAGATCATTGACTTCTTTGTGCCTTGCTAAGTTGCCACCCGCTGTTTCTTGTACCTCGTAATGGGGTATAACTGATGCAACGACAAAAATGTATTCAACATAGAGAGAATATTAAATGATTGAAGAACTCACTTAAATCCTTTGCAACTGCAGGTAACTTCAGAGTTACCGGTTTTGATTTTAACAGTATGAAAAGTTCCATTTGGTCCAGCTACCATAAATTGTTGCCAGCTTCCAATGGCTTCAATACAGGGATACTTTGAAACAGCATCAGGTGTATTACGGAGCAAGAGTGCTTTTCTTTCTATCAAATTGATGTGCAGTATGAATGAAAGGCTGTCTGATATCTTCACTGACAAGTTGTTGACTGCAGGCATCATGGGCACATTCATCGAAGCAGTTGAAGCAGGAATTATTTTTCGCGCACGAACATCACTCAAGCTCAGTTTATTGAACTCTGAAACGTACCTGGAATGAAAATTGCAGGTATCGTTATAAAGACTGCCAATGGCAATAAGACATCTTTTTTACCAACCTTGTATAAATGGTACTTTAGAATGCTGTGAGCTGTGATGTTCTATCTTTGCTATCTTTTCTGAAGTGCAGTTAGTAAATAACATTACCGAAGTTCAATATAAACGCGATAATTGGATGTTGCTGTTCTAGACTATACACTGGTTAAGCAGTTAAACAACGGATTTCGTTGTGAACACCTAATATCGTAGAACATCATGGATAATCGAAATTTTATGTTAGAGTGTCTTCATTTGGAATAAAATTAATAGCACCATGAAACTTACAAAATCTTTTCTCATGGGTACAACATCCTCACGACCATAATAGGCAAAACTTAGTCAGACCAGAAGGTATTTCATGATCAGTTGATAGGTTAAATACATGATAGTTTTGGATGAATCCGATGGGACGCCCCTGTACGACAGAGCAGAAACTGCGCTCATATGTGCGAAAATTTGTAACTTTGAGCCCCCCTAGCCCCCTGCAACAGATCACGAAATTAGGCAACACTTGATATTTTCTTTCTTAGCCCTCAACCTCTTGATTTATCACTTCAAAAAGCTCATGAATCCAAACACTTTCTTTTGCTCAATGACGTCAATTTACGCGGTTTCCGCTCTGTCTACACACGATGGCTGCAGGCAAAACATAGTTACATAACAGGGAGGATTTTTCTCTGTGCCATCTTGAAGAATAAAGAAAAAGACATACCTCTTTCTCGTTGTCTCATTCCAGTTGAACCAGTCTTCTACCTCCACTTTCAGATATTCCGCTTCCTTTGCCAATTTGTAGTTTTCACTTTGGCCGTACAAAGCACGTTCTATCTCCTCTTGTTGTTCTCTCACAGCCTCTTGCCATACTGAACAGATGAATTGTGTCTTTGAGAGATCAACTTTCTTCGGAAATCCTAGTGCAAGCTTCTTTGCCGCCAGCATTGAATTAACGGTCTCCGATTGGTGTGTATATACTCTTTGTACTCTTCCATCTACCCCATATGGTATTCCTCCTGCTAATCGAACATCACAAGTCATTTTGCCCAGGACAGATTCCTCTCTTTCTTTTAAATAAGTGGAGAATTTTGGCTTGTACTTGCTTGGGTGGTTCAAGTAGCTTTTCTCTATCTCATCCAAAATAGCTGTCTGTGTTGTCAGTTTGTCTCGAAGGTCATCCTTGTCATTTGCTTCAATTAACCCATTAGCACCAAAGACTATTTCAAGAAAAGGTGCTTGATCTCTGTCACCTTTTATACCAATGCCCTTTAAGAATCCTTTGCAGTTTTCTTTAAAATGCGCAGTACACCTTAATTGCACCGACTTTGGCATATTTTGAATGCATGCATTTATTAGTGCCTGTTCACCATCTGTTATGATACCAATCTGTTGACCATTCAAGCATGTCTTCCTTGCAATCTCTCGAATTCCACGATCAAAAGTTTCTTCAAACTTCCCATGGTGCAAAATCACTGGTCCAATCATTACTGCATTACTCCACTGATCTCTGATGTTTTTCGATTTAGCTAGAACAAGTTGATTCCGATAAGTTAATGGTGTCACCTCATACATACCATGATTGAAAGTTGGGTCAATTGATATTGGTGGCCCATCCTCTGCATGGGATAAATCATCCACCATTCTCTGTGTCCCTAACACCCACATGTCATTAGGTATATCAGAATGATGCCAAACAAAGCCTTCTTCTGCAAGCTCTTCGTTGTACGCCAGGATCATCTCAACTTCATTCTTGGGATTATTTCTGTTTTTCTCCGGATTTGAGCCAGCCATTGCCCACACCTGGTGTTTAGATCTGGGCCGATCTCCAAAATCATCACTGGCACTTCCTTTATTCAATGCAGCTTTGAATACATTCCCCAAACATCCTTTTCCACTGGCAGAAATTCCCTCATGCAAACTTGATATTGTGCTCTTTTTAAGTGGGTAATACGATGCACATTCATTTTTCTTGGCATTACCATGTGGTTTCACATTGAATTTTATTTCTGAAACATCACCACACACTTTTTGGTCAACAATGTACTGCACAATAATTGCATCCTCAAGAATTTGTCCTAAACTGTCAATGAAGTATGAAACACTTCTGATGAGCCCTGCATGATTCTTTTTTCTGTTTACTTTCAAATACCACTGATTTTCTTGAAGCTCGACTTTCTTATTGGAGTATACCTTGACTTTCTGTTGCTCTTGGCAGCTCTCGGTAATTTCAACCACATGATTTTTTACCTCCAGGCATTGTTTATACACACCGTTTAAGTCACTAAGCACATCATCTGGATGCTTTAATTTACTGTTGTCGATTAAAAAAATAGCATTTTTTCTGCATGCTTGGGGTACCCTATTTGCCTTTGGTATACCTCCTCTGATCAGTGCTAGCTGCTCACCAAACTTTAGCTTAGTATTCTTATTTTCAACACACGGTAGATCATACAGTCCAAACTTGCTAATCTCCATTTCTCTCCATCTCTCTGTGTATGACATATCACTGGCGTTTGGTAGTTTCTTGAGGCTCCGTATGCTTTGGCTCTGTGTACTATGGCCAGTAACACTGTTGGCTTTTGCATCCTTCACCACACTTCCATGAATATGAACACTGTACTGCACTGGTGACTGAATATTGACATCCTGCCTTGGTTGTAATATTTCGTTGTTGCTATCTTCTAATGATTCATCAGAATCTATCAGAATGACGCTTCCTTTCAACTTCGTTGGCCTTTTGGGATCATGCTTTTCTTTCACTTCTCCTACATTGCATTCAATGCTCTTCACTAGGACTTCTGATTCAACATCTATAACATCATCACTGCTTGCATTATCAGATCGTAGTACATTGTCACTGCCTTCCAGTATGGATTTTTCTGTAGTGAGTGGAGTTTGCATACTTGGGGAACTCCTTCCATGAATTTCTTCTGTCCTCTCAAAACTTCTCACCTCGAAGGCTTGCCATTGGATGTCCTTTATTCCAGAAGATTCTAGCCTCTTCCAAATCCATTTACAGCATGAACTACAATCTTGGAACACTTTGACTATTCCATTGTAATTACCATCGCAATCTGGGCTAACTTTATGAGTGTCAATGATGAAATGTTCATTGCCTTCTTTGCCGACAAGAAATGAGTATGGAGGAACAGTTAAAATGGCCACTTTCTGAACAGAATTTGCAATCATTCTCAGCTCACTCATTCCTGCTGGTGAGTAGATTGTGTTTGTCAAATCCCTGTTTGTGAGCTCATTCAGTGTTAGTTTTGTGATCAGTCCATACCTTAACATTAGTTCATATGCCTCTGTTGGGTCATAACAGCGCTCTTTTTCTCTGTATTTATTCAGAGTAATGGGAAGCTTTGAGATAATGTCTTCTACTTCTTGTGTCAGTTTCATCCATTCTATCTTACTCTTGTGCAGAATCAATTCACTCAGCTTACATGCAAAAAATACACAAGCATTGTTGCCATCATTTAATGGCTCGAAGAATGCACCCTCGATTGCTGTTGGGTATGCATCTTCAAATGCAGAGCCTTGGTGAATTTTGAGTGGAAACGACAGTGACAAGATGGTTTCGCCAAGTTTTGTCTTAACTTCTCCCAAGCTAGGTCTTTCGTTGGGGTTACCTTTCAAGCACATCATTGACGATTCTTGAACAGAAATCCATTCTGTTGCCTTGATACTGTTGTACATGTTATCTTCTTCTGGTACACAGTAATTAGAGACTTTATGCAACAGAAATGTGTCCCAGTTTCTTATATTTCCCGACTCCCTTGCTTCTTTGAAATATGGAATCTTGAATGCTGGATTCACCAAGCAAAACAGAGTCATTCCAAGGCTCCATATGTCTGCCCTCTTTAAATCCTCTTCCAACATTGAACTTTTCCGTTTTGCTGGGTCTAATACTTCTGGTGCCATAAAGGGTGCTGTTCCTTTGAAAATATTGACTGTTGATGATCTTGCTGTGTAAGAGCTTTGGGCAATTCTTCCCCAACTTTCTCCAAAATCGGTTAGCTTGCTGACGCATGGTTTGCTCTTCCAGATGGTCCCCTTTTGAATAGGATCATTGATGTTGAGGAAATGCTGGTTGCTTACAAGTATATTTCCCGGTTTGAGATCCCTATGTGCGATTCCCCTACAGTGCAGGAATTCCAGGCCATTTACTAGATCTTTTGCTATGCAGGGTACTAGGTGCCTAAAGCCTTGAAAGTGACATTGTTCAAGCTCAGCCAGGAGTTTGTCCAAACCAGATACTTTCAAATCCTTGCCAAAAGGAGCAAAGTCAAAGTAAACATATTCTAACATTATGGCTCTTGGCTGTTTACAGACAGCAATAAACTTGACAACATTTTGATGAATAATGTTGTTATGGAATTTGGCTTCTTTTATCAGATCTTTCTCTTCTGCACCTTCCAGTTCTTTCACAACTGTCCTCTTACCTTTGAACATGGCCTCGTACACGTTGCCATATGATCCAGCACCTATCATTGGCCCTTTCTTGATGCTCGAATAATGGAAGCTAGGCAGTCCTTTGAAAATTTCTCCATGACTCCTTGGAGTCACAAATCTTGGCAGTTGAAACATCTATTTGAATAAAATAGAATGAGGACTCAATTAGGAAGGAGATGATTCATATATGGCCATAGATTGCCATATATGGAAATTTTCCAATGGTGGAGCAAAGTGGAATATGTTCTACAAGAGAGCTAAATTGATGTTAGCTATCCTTTCTAATTGCCAGTTCCTTTATCCGGATAAACAAGCTTTAATCTTTCTTAACAATGACTGTATGAGAATGAGGGGACATGTACAAGGGTGGCTAAATACACCTGTCAAATGTAGGTGCAATATAATATTTCTTAACCCTAGTCCACCTCAGGGAGGGAGGGGGTGCCTCCACATGCAAACTTTGGACAACAAAACAAAGAGTAAAAAGGGGATGGAGGGGTGAAACATCAATAATTTTTCCTAATTTGTAATTGAAAATTAAATTTCAGGCTTTCCATTGTAATATTCTAAGTCACGTGACCATCTTTCTACCTTCAAAAATTGCTTCCATGTGGTTTTTCTTACTTGAAATTCTGAGTCACATGACCAGCAGATGCCCATATTTGGAGAATTTGAAAAAAAATTACACAAACGACCATAGTGTCCAGGCGATTTTTCAAGGATTTTCCACAAGTGGGAAAACTGCCAAAAGGGCCCCCAAATTTTTTACGCTATGAGTTTACAACAAGACAAAAGTCAATTGGGCATCATTGACAAAGTCAGGTCACTTAAAACAAAAAATCTCAAAAAAGCACACAGCTTCAAACTCATTATTGAATGTTTTTGATACATAATTTTCTGTCTTGGAGATTTCCCAAGATTTTATTTGAGCTTGCAACATCAATCATATTGTTTTGTTCACAAGGGAAAATGAAGAAGGGCCTCGTTTTGAATTAGGCCACTGTGGTAGAAGCACTAGTTTTTCCTTCGCTGATGGGACAAGCAAAAGGACCTACTTGGACAAATGTACCACCAGTCAGTACTTTAAAAAGTACCCTGATATTGTCTTTGCTTTAGCTTTGATTAAGTTGTGCTTGGCACCAAACGATTGCCCTTGGAAAATACTGCCATTTGATACATACATCTATATTTGCTGACATCACCAAATTATAAAATCTATGACGTCATTCGAGTTGATGATGTCACAGAGGGACAAAATTCAAAACTGTTGATATAAATTGATGGACAATCATATTTTCTTCACTTCTAAGTAGTTCATTGATTCTATCTGAAATAATTAGCACTTTTTGGTTTTTTCAGTATTGAAGCTTGTATCCCAAAAGATGTTATTACTATTGTACGGAGTTCAATGGCATACTAATTATGGTTTTGGAGATCACTAGGGGCATGTTTTGTTCCCCCCCCCCCTCCCAGGCAGAGCTCTGACAAAAAAAGAGCCTGGGTGGATGGAATAGGGTTAAGGAGGGGCTCTGTCAGCAGGTAAACTAATGGAGGAGAGGTCACCTCCTGTGTTGAAAACCTATTAATAAATTTGCAAAATTTTGAATAGATGTCTCAGGGCTCATTGATACAAAAAGGAAGACTGCTCTACAAAATAACTCCAAAGCACCCCCAAATTATAGCCAGTATGGAAAGCAACCTAATATTACTTCTAACCTTGTTCGCATTCAAGATCTCAGAAGATGGTGTTGCACTTCGCAGTTTTGGCTTATTGAGACAGGATTGACTTGGCCCTTGGAATGTTATTCAGAAATATGTTCTCAAAAGAGTATCTACACACTCAGCTGTGACAATGAGATCTCTGGGCAGCCAAACATATTTGTTTGTCATTTCTATTTTTAGCAGACAAATTGTCCCTCAGATCATAAAAGTTCAGATCAATAGCATTTAATTTAATTCAATGAAAACTTTCTGCATTCTCCTTTCTCTTGTTGTTGGGGCCTTGTAACAGTTTAACAGACAGGCCCAATCTGTTCATACATGTTGGCTCCAAGATGGCCAAAATGGAGTAGGGACCAAATGGCATACAGCAAAAACCGAACCCTGGGACCCTTAAGTACCAATGAGAGATAGGACCCCTAACACCAGAGGATCATCACCCACACAGTATAATGCTGCTTTTGTTTATCTTCATTGTTCACACCACAAAAATGTTACGTTTGAATTTATTATCTGAAAAAGTGGTGTTTCAACTTCAATAACGATCTCAGGAATGCAGATTTGGTTTCTCTATGGTCTTTTATGATGAATTGCCATGAAATGCAAAGAAATAACATCAGTTATTTTCGCTTTCTAGCAAGAATTATCTTGGTCATCCTGAATACTTAGTGGATATTTAGTTTACTCTTTCAACACATTTCTGTTCGCAATTTTAGAAAAAATGCTACCAGGTAGAAATATTCATGCGATAGTAGGAGATAGTAGGAGCTTTTTTATAAAAAGGATGGTTTGGGATTTCAGAAAAATGATAAAACTTTGCCTAATTTTTGGGGAAAATTATTGGAAAAGATATAATCAATCATTGATATCTAGAGGCAGATGGATGATATAGACCCGTTTTATTGCTGGAGAACGGTAAATTAAGCAATCTTTTCATGTTTTGTTGGTGACTCAAGTTTGTCAAAATTATCTGTTAAACCAGTTTGTCAAAATTATCTGAAACACCACATTTTGTCTATGCATCAAAGAAATCTCTCATTTGTTTAAATGCATCCTAAAGGCATGATGTTTTTAAGTTGAAAAGGCCTCCATACAAAAATTGCGGCAATCAAAAAGGGATAGCAATAATGACATCATTCTACTTTAAAAGAATCATTTGTTTTCTTCAATATAAGCACTGATAAAAGGGTGCAAATGTTTTGCTGCTGAGAAGCTATATCAAACTTGAAACCTAAATTTTCCTGGGAATAAATGCACCTCACATTGAAAGTTATTCTCTAAATCATGCCCAAATCTACTCTTGATCACCTATGATAGCAATAGAAGTGGTAGCAATAGTAGTATCATATAAGGGAATATTGGTTTTCTGTTCTCTCTTGAGGCTGATGACCCTCTGTTGTTAAGGGTCCTACCACACATTGGTACTTAAGGGTCCTAGGATCTTAGGATCCCAGCATCCCGTTTTTACTGTATGCTGGGACAAAATGGAGAAATTCTCCTCTCCAGGGCCCAAATGGAGCAACCCTATCAAATGGTATTTTAACCCATTGTCACAAGGAAGTAACACCCAGAGTATTTTAACCCATTGTCACAAGGAAGTAACACCCAGAGATATCATTTTGTCATAAATATATGCATAACAATAGATTTATAAAACTGTCTAGACAGTCCAGATTCTTCCCAAGACAATATCAACATTAATGGTGCATCTACCAGGAGGTACAACAGGGTTTCCCTATTTCGAAATTTAAAAAATTTTCAAGTACTATTGTTCAGAAGTAAGAAATTGTCAAAATATTGTCTGATAAACATGTGATAACTCTTAAGCACCCAGTCAATGGCTTGCTTTTTTTAACAATTTCTTGTTGTCATAAATCAATTTTTTGTTTTCTTTAAAACCATAATACCATAATAGGTCGAATCATAATATTGAGACATTTATTCTGTATTCATGTTTTGTTAATTAAGTAATTTAAACTTGTTTTGTTAGTAGACGACGCTCCTTCCTTGTATGTGTAGCAAGTCTAGATTGATAAATTGAAATTGAATCAAGTAAAATGACACCTCCCGACAGAAAATCACAGCAACCCCCTCAGAGATAAAGATCACGATGTAGGTCATCAAGAATATTCAATTAGGCAGTGAAGACAGCTTTATAAATCTATTGTTAGGCATGAACTTATGACAAAACGTTATCTCTAGGTGTTTATTAGTTTTGAATGGGTTAAAATACCATTTAATAGTATTGCTCCGTTATTTGGGGCTTGGCCTTCTCGGAGCCAATACGTCTCAATCTGTTTGGTTTTAGGCCCAGTGGCCCAACTAGAGACAAACCCCCACTCAATGGTAAAAATTGAATTCACAGAACGCCGGGAGACGGGATTTTATTTTGAGAAATTTGTGTCAATGTTATCAATCTTATTTAATTTCAAAATCTAAAATCAATTGATGATTGAGTACTTACGTTTTGAAATAATGTTCACCACTCATCACATATCCACATACTTCACATCTCAGCAACACCAGCCAAGCCACGAGGCAAACTTTCCCGCCAAAAAGACTGTCTCCTCCCCAGACCCCAGAGGCCCTCGACTCAACATGGCATTTAATAATTATTTAATATTATAATGAAATAATGAAGTTAATAATGAAGATGAGAGAAAAAATGCTCTTTCGCAAACTTTTACTGTTGCACCATGAGCTCACAAATAGTACTTTTTATATCACTATATCTTCCCAGGTCAGGGTCAGGGGGAATGTTCATATGGAACTGGTACTGTACGGTTTTCGACGGGGAAACAAACATGTAAACATTTCAACGGGGAAATAACAGAAAAAAGATGAGGAAATTTTGCAACTCAAACTTAGCGGCGAAACAAATTTTCTTGGCGGGTCATCCTTTTACCTTGGCGGGGCATCGTTTCAGCGGGGTGGTTTACTGGGGGGGGGGGGGGTGTATACAAGGAACAAGTGAAAAATGCAATGAAAGAAAGTGTCTGTTAGATTGCTTTTACAGTTGAAAAATGAGGTTTGTCAACTAATTCTTGCTCTAAAGTTTCTTATAGAGTTTCTTAAGGTAATTAGCTTTATAGGCAGCTATGTTCATTTGTAAATGAAACAAAACAACCGACACATTCTTGTCTCCTAAGCTTGCACCTGTCAATTTCACCCATTCCAATTGTTTTTTTACTCGTGAACAACCCCTTGTTAATTATCAAAGACATCTTGAATTGAGAAACCACGGAGATACGACATCTCCGACTTTTTTAGTAGAGCATATAGGGCCAAGTAAAAAAGACGGAGTTGAGAAACTTCGGAGATAAGACATCTCCGACTTTTTTAGTAGAGCATATAGGGCCAAGTAAAAAAGACGGAGTTGAGAAACCTCGGAGATAAGACATCTCCGAGTTTTTTAGTAGAGCATATAGGGCCAAGTAAAAAAGACGGAGTTGAGAAACCTCGGAGATAAGACATCTCCGAGTTTTTTAGTAGAGCATATAGGGCCAAGTAAAAAACACGGAGTTGAGAAACCTCGGAGACTACTTGACAAAAAGAATATTGAAGATCGCCTGTGTAATCAAATTTTGGTGATTTTTCAAACGTAAGTACTTATTTTTGACACCCGAAAGATCAGATGTTCTCTTTTTAATTTCCTACCTCGTATGTCTAAATAGACCTTTCCCCTGATTACGTCACACACCTGTGAGCGCGCAGTGCATTCTGGGAGTTGTATTTAACACGCGATCAGCTGTTTGTGTTTTTCTATGGTGATCGTACGGAGTTCTACTTTTATCTCGATATATACAGGGAATATTCAACGAAATTTTTGAGAATCTTTCAACTTTAGCCGACTAGCACATCCTTAGTTCTTTTCAAAACTCTTGCACGGGAACTGGTGCTTCAGAACGAGGAGAAAATCAAGATTCGACCCAGAATAGCGGTTAGAATCCGATGCGGCCTAAAGTGTCTGGAATGGAAGGAAGTGAACAGAAACCGATGGTTGGAGGAATCACTTGCTGTGTACTAGCGCGTTTCAGCAATAGTCAGAGAGACGAAGAGCTATCATTTACACCATTCTGAATGGCAAAAAGCAAGGAAAAGCAAGAACTCTGAGAAAGGTGGCTGCATATGATTTCTCGGCAGATTTCTCCAACTGTTGATCAGAAGGCGCTGCGCTGGTGACTCTTTTGACAGGTTCATATTTTGAAGCAACGATATTGCATGATCCTGCTCATCAAGTGACCTGTTCCTTGCTTTTGAAGTAGGCCTTCTTTTCGTCTCTTTTTTCCCCTCATTTTTGGAAAAATTGTTGGAACGTTGTTCATGTAGGTCTTTCGACCCCCAGTGAAATGTTTTGAGCATACCTTGTGTCCTGAACCTGGAGTGAAATTCTGCCGAGAAATCATATGCAGCTACCATTTTCTGAGTTCTTGCTTTTCCTTCCTTTTTGCCATTCAGAATGGTGCAAATGATAGCTCTTTGTCTCTCTGACTATTGCTGAAACACACTAGCAAACAGCAAGCGATCCCCCCAACGACCGGCTTCTGTTTACTTCCTCAGCTTCTTTCCATTCCAGACACTTTAGGCCGCATCAGATTCTAACCGCTATTCTGGGACGAATCTTCATTTTCTCCTCGTTCTGAAGCACCAGTTCCCGTGCAAGAGTTTTAAAAAGAACTAGGGATGTGCTGGTCGGCTAAAGTTGAAAGATTCTCGGTAATTTCGTTGAATATTCGCTGAATTTATCGAGATAAAAGTAGAACTCCGTACGATCACCATAGAAAAACATAAACAGCTGATCGCGTGTTAAATACAAATCCCATCATGCAGTGCGCGCTCACAGCTGTGTGACGTAATCAGGGGAAAGGTCTATTGGCTGTGACAAAAAATTTACGACACAGCCCACAGAGAAACTAGGAAATAATAACATAATACCTTGTGCACTGGGCCATTTCTACCTTGGTGCCCTTAGTGTCCATATCATACAGGCAACGACAGTTTTGGGATGAGTCTTCTTTCTATCAACTGTCCAAACACTTGTTCTTTTAACCCTATTTTAACCGGGGGGGGGGGGGGGGCGTTTTTCGCCCCCCCCTGTCGGATCTTTTTAAATAGCTCCCAAACGATGCTACCTACAATGCTGAAACGTCTTGACTTTTCCTAAAATGTAGTTGGCAATCAGAAAATGAAAATTTCAAGGCCTATTGTTCGACCATGTGACCACCACATGCCCATATTTGGAGAGTGGTCACAAAGAAATTCTTAAAAACGGCTCAAATTTCTTTTTTGTTACTAAATCTCAACAATATATATACCATTCGATTCGTCTCAATGAGTGCTTTCATTTGATATATAATTTATTCATATTTGCTGACATCAGCACTTTATTATTTCTATGACGTCATCAATCTTTATGACGTCATATTCCTAATGAATGAGTAATTTTTGCATGCAAAACTGATGGAATTACCTCAATTATCGATGAAGGTACTTTATTTCATCAATAATATGCGAAATTAATGGTTTTAAATCATATTTATTGAGCAAACAATTTTGCATTGAATCAAATTTTCATTATTTAATTAGTTAATTTATTAGAAACCACAAATATCCGTATGAAACCATATGAAACTACAAATTAATGGTGTCAAGCAGGTATTTGGATGGTTTTTTGCCAATTTTATCAAGCTATTTGCTAATAATTGGCCCTTTTTTGCAAATAGCTCGATTTTCACAAAATTTGCATTGTTTTTGGTTGCCTAGCAACCAATCACGTGACTACTGATTGATTGATGCTATTTTTAGATTCTCCTTTGTTCAATTATGACACAGTGCAAGTTTCATTGTCATAGCTGTTATACTTGCGGAGAAAAACAGGGGGGGCGAAAAACGCCCCCCCCCCCGGTAGAAAATCACTTTTTTTTTACCCGGTTAAAATAGGGTTAATTATCCATGATTAATAATGGCTTAACAACACTTTTTATTTGCAGCATACATTATCGTTTCGTTAATACACGTGATGCCATCGTTTCATATTGGTAATAAATGCTTTGCAGCGGTAAACTTTCAGTCATTTGTTCTGGATGTGACTTGCGTGCACACATACGTGGATAGATTAGTGCCTTACAAAAATGGAAGAAGTTGACGGATGCTACGTGAATGAAAAGGGGGAAAAATAGCCAATTGCACGTTCAAAGTTCTTCAAGCAGTGGTGGTCGAGGAACATGACAATGATGGTGGCTGTCTATCGATTGCAAAAATTAAAAAAGGTTGGTTGTAGCGAACGGTAAGAAACAACTTTCAACTTAAATGATTTAATGCATCCAGCAATGTTAATGCCTGGGGGGAGGGGGTCTCGAGTATTGTTGCAGCGGGTATATGCTGCTGATTAGGATATAATTTCCATGTGCATCAAACATAGGACAACGCGCTGCACTGCCTGTTTCCCCTCCCGCGCCTTCAGCACTCCCTGGTTGTCCCTTCATAAAAAAGCCAATGTCAAACCTGGAAGGATATTTGACATGGTTATAGTTAAGGAACATTACAAAAAGAAAACTATGTCACTGTGAAAGGACATTGCAATTGGTTGTTTATTTTCATCTTCAATACATTTCTTGTAAAGTTGAACTCTTGATCGCGAGGCATTTCTTGTCTCTAATTTCAGCTGGTTGGTATACCAAGAGCTTGAAACTTGCAAAGGAAGATCAACTGATGGCTTGGAGGAATCTTTTGTTGGTATGGGGAAGTCAAATTCTGCCTTTTTCTTTGGATGTATAAGGGTCTGCTTTACTGACGTATGACAGTCATCTGTCATGATTGGGCCCACATTTTTAAACCATTCCTTGCTCATACACAGTGGCAGCGAATTCGTGTGAGCTCGACTTGGCCCAAAATGTACTCCGTTTCCACTTAACACGAGTTCCTTTTTCTTTTTAGCGAGTTTCGGGATCTCCCTCATTTTGCTCCTGCCATTTAAAGCTGAGAAAATATGTGTTGAGTCTAATTCAACTCTGTGCGGTGAGAAAAACTGACTGATTTGTTGGGCATTTTCCTCTTTTTGGTCACCGAGCAATTGGTTGGTTTTAAGTTCCTTCGGCTTTGACCTATAGCTTTGGACGTTGAATGGATTGGATCTATGGCAAGAATCATTCAGATTGCTGTCAGGTAAGAGTGAAGGGTCGTCTTTCTTTAGGGCATTTCCTTCAGATTCTTGTATCTTCTGTTTCTTTGGTTTGGGCGAATGACTTTTGATACTAACATCGCTGTCCGACTAAGAGTGAAGGGTTGTCTTTTTTTTGGGTGTTTCCTTTAGATCCTTGTTTCTTCTGCTTCTTTGGTTTGGGCGAATGGCTCTCGATACTAACATCGCTGTCTGGTAAGAGTGAATGGTTGTCTTTCTTTTGGGCATTGCCTTCAGATTCTTGTATCTGCTGCTTCTTTGGTTTGGGCGAATGGCTTTTGATACTAACATCACTGTCTGGTAAGAGTGACGGGTCGTCTTTCTTCTGGATGTTTCCTTTAGATTCTTGTATGTTTTGCTTCTTTGGTTTGGGCAAATGACTCTTTATACTAACATCGCTGTCCGGTAAGAGTGAAGGGTTGACAATTCTTTCATTACCTTTCGTTCATTAATGAGTTGACAACTCGTTCATTACCTTGACGTCCCGAGTGGGCAAAAATTTCATTCACAAGAGAAAGCGTTGCTTTGTAATTGAACGGAATTTAGATTTAAATCTTTTTTGATTGTGTGAATTAGTCTAAGGTGTGAAGAATAGAAACAAATATGTCTTGGGACAACTGTTTGCTGCTGTTATTGCTACCTTGTGCCAACTAGGAATTTCAAAAGGGAATTTTTACCGTTTCACGGCACGGAGTAGGATAGACTGTCTTTTCTAAACTAAAGAATAGTTTCAATTGCTTTTTGACCTACCATAATATGCAATAATGCATTTTTGTGTGTTTGTCCAGTCCGAATTGAGTGGCAAGGTATGAACGTAGTATTTTCCCCCTGAGACCTATTTGATTCGATTTTGAGACCTTTTTATTCAAATATGCTCAATGAGCGGAACTCTTGCACGTCGTCAAGGCAATGAAACAAAGTGTCAACCCAGTTTTTTGTGTTGCTCATCCGGAGATTCCCCCTCCACCACCATGATGCAGAAAGGCGTACTAATCTCTCTGGTTTTGCCTTCAAGGTGAAGATGCGATGTTAGGAATAATAACTCCATCTTCAAATTACTGATTTCTTCCTACGATATGCCAAACTGTAAGTTGAAATGTCCAGCATGTACCTAGAATGAATAGAAATTGCCAGGCAATGAAATTTTTTGTCTGCGTTCTATCAAACGCCGGAACTTTTTTTGGGACACCCGGTAGACCGACTAGAAATCGTAATCCGCCAGATCGACTAACTTACGTTGCACTGGGATATTTGATAAATAATACACAAGGTACGCAAGCACCGGTAATAGAATACTCTGTACCCCAAGCTTAATATGGACAACATAGTGGACCATATTGTCCTCCGCAATTCTACAACAGTTTCTACCAGTGGACTGTTCCACAAATGACAGTAATAAGACCGCACCCAATGTACATTGGTGTTTGAAAGAAAATAACATTATCAAGAACATTGTCCCGTTGTTGCCTTTTATTATTATCATTTTATAGACCAGGCTATACTGGAGCTAGGTACCACCTTAAGGCAGAGAAATTCTGATAGCCATTTTCACATACCTACATGCCCCAGCATTTGGAAAAATGGCGGTAAACAGGCATCTGCTGGGGTTTAAGGGGTAAACACGGGGGTAAACACAGGGGTTAAACGATAACAGGTTATTGGCTTTTCCTCTGCGGAGGAGAAAAGGGGACAGGTTTTCCTTTTTGCGATCAATTAGAGCATTATTTGAACACTAATAGCAACTATTTTGACGTTGGTGAACATTTTGGATGATTAGATACCAAATTCAACTTTATCCATGGTCATGTGACCAATTATACCCTTTACCATATATGGTAAACTTGCTTTTTTCCTCAAAGTTACTGTTTTTATTCTCCATTTTAGGCCGTATCAACTTTGTTGCCAACAACTGAATGTGTATAGCTTGAACTAAATTCAAATGAGGTGTCAACTGATCATCCCGGTCTTTTATTTGTTTTCAATCATATTAATGATGACAGTTATTATCTTGCGTGACATCATCAGTCAGCCATATTTAGCAACAGGAAAACAACACATTCTCTGTTTTGCTATTGTTTCATGATCTGGTTTGATGAAGCTGTGGTGATTCCTTTCAAGTTGAGTTATGCGATCTTGTTGGAAGACTATTACATTGGAAAACTGTTTTACTTTGGCCATGGAAGTTGCCGTTTGATGGATAAAGTATTGCCCGAAGTATTGTTGATTCATTTATCAGGTATGTTTATCATTAGAAACTTTTGTATTGCTAATACTTCAGGACCCTTGAATACATAATTTAAGTTTTTTGGATTTCCTTCAACTCTTGATGTTCGTATCTAATTGCCTTCACACAAACTATGACTAGGACTTATTATCTGTCATATTTATGTCCTAGATGGCAGAATCTCGAGCAGAACTAGAGTGCATTGTTCAATACGAAGGCAAGGATAGTAAATATAACAAGATCAAGTATGTCTCAGACGCTAACAGAGAGAGCATATGCGCAGCAAAACAACTACGCGAGCAATTAGATCAATTATACAAGCATCTTTGTGTCCCAACGGACATTGATCAAGACAAACATGGTATACATAGGGAGCCTTGCTACAAAAAGTTTACTCTTATTCTTTCAAGTCATAAAATAGACCTGTCCCCATGTTCTTCGACATCTGATTCACGTCCAAAAAGAGCTAAATTGTCAGGAACAAGCAGCAACATATACCCTAGAAAATGTAATTTTTGAAGGAAATATTGTGTGAAGCGAAAACAACAACACTATTTCCCTATAACAGTTACAACAGAGCAGGCAACTAACACATTGAAACAGGCAGCAGAGGCAAACAAGGACCAAAGCTTGTTTTACAAAATTAAAGATGTGGACCTCATAGCAAAGGAATTCAAATATCATGATTCTTGCTACAAAGAATTCACTCAAAAGAAGAAGAAAACCCCCTCGCTTTCAGGAAAAGGACAAGAGACACAACGATACTCTCTTTATGGCGATTTTCAAGCTGTTATGGAATATATAGAAGAGAAGATCTTAGGAGAATCAAGCTGTTTCCATGAAAGTCTTGCATAGCATATTTGGACTTGAAACAATAGACACAAGATACAGATCAAAATCGAAATCAAGGATTCACACTGTTCAAACGGCCCATTCAAGTGAGAGAAGACGGAGAAGATTGGTCAGAGGTAATGATTATGAACAGAAAGCTTGCTATGTACTATGTATGTATGTATTTATGATTTGCCATGTTATTTAAAAATATTTACGAATTTATTATATAAAAATAGATACAATACAATATATAAGGTTAAAAATGTAAAGGAAAAACACCCCTAAGTACAGCGGCAGGGATTAGCATATTTTGGAAAAACATTCTCTTTGATCTTATGTTTGAACACAGTGATGTTGTTTGTTGATTTCATCTCAGATGAAAGACTATTCCATGGTTTAGGCCCTAGATAAGACAGACATTTTAGTCCAGCATTGTTTTTGCGAAATGCAATATCCAATTTGAACCTGGACCTCCATGTTGTTCGATCCTGGTTGACTGGACGGAATATCTCATCACTGTACGCTGGGGCAGTTTCTCTAAAATGAACAAAACAAAAATCAAACTTAATTTGCATTAGCAAATACCTTCCTCTCAATTTTATCAAAAACTCATGATTCTGAACAGTGGACATTCTGCACATTATGATCCTTTCGAGTTACTTGTCACTTCTACTGTATTTAAATGGTTAGTTGCAAGGGAAACCTGGGAGATTGAATGTTTGGTGACGTCTTTTAAATCAAAAGGATTATGTAACCAATACCCTTTGAACTATTTTTCTAGGTTGAAATACGATTGCTAGAAGATAAAGCATATGGTACATTCGTAGAAGACTCGGGTATGCACGCAATTGATATTCAAGAGAAGGTCAGAGACAATATAAAGAAGGCATTGGAGAGGCAGAAAAATGACTACAGGAAAAGAATGAGCGGAAAGGCAAGCAGGTGGTGTTGAGCGTCGGTCATGTGCATCCCTCTCACAAGATTTGCCAGTGACTTCACGGTTGGTTTCAAGGTTACAATTTTGCTGATTGAATGGATCAGGAACAGCTATCCTTCCCAATTCCTCATCTTCATCACTTTCAGTCGTACTACCACCACCAATGACAGCCGAGTTTGATGAATTTATTGAGTCATCCTCAAAGTTCTCATAGCGACTGGTTTCAATACCACCTGGAGAGGAAACGATGACTTTTAAACTCATCTAAATGGTCTGCAGGGATAAAAAGGGTTGGCTCTTGCAAAATGGGTAATGTTGATGGTAGGAAAGCAGTAGATTATAAAATGTTAAATCAACATTCAGAATATCAAGTAGGGTAGTTCAAATAGTTGCATCTAAGGAAAGTCTGCAAATCACATTAGCAAATCTATTAATATGTTTTGCCTTACCCCAAGCTTACCCATTCTACCGCTGCAGATCCTAGCAAACATGTTGAAATTGTATTTCTCTGTCCATCAATGCCATGAAGGAATATCTCTTGCTCTACACCACCATGAAGGGGGTAGGGGGGTTCTTGGGCAAATTTCAGATAGGTTTGTGCCACCAGCATCTTCAAAACAGTGCTGATGGCCAGAGCAATTTTTGTTAAATGATACTCGTGCTTATATGTAAGTTGGGATTTCTAGACACAAAATAGCAAAATGTTGCCTTTTCTGGACCAAAATTGCCAAAAATAATTCCTTTGCCAAGACTAGGATTATCAAAAGGTATTTGCTTGGGATGAAATTGCCAACAAAAGGTAGCCCAAAAAGTATGGACCCTTAAGGCAAGTACATCCACAGGTACCTTCACCACCAACTAGATTATTTTCTTATTAATTAATTAACCTTTTCATGCATTGAGCAAACTTTCCATCTCACAATAAAACAATGTCAAGAAAAAAGAAATTTTATGTACCATCAATGCTCTTGGTGGCAGGGGCCCCAGCCCAGATGTCACTGCATAAATCATAAAAGGTCATGATGACCCTTCCGCCACCGCTTCTCTTTCCTTTATCCACTGCTTTTTTGAAGTTTTGTCTGATTGTCATCACTTTAATACATATTCGTTCCTTGCTGAAAGCTTCTAAAGGCAGACTTTTGGGGAATTCCTCTGACTGCTCTTCTGGATAAGGCTCTACAAACATTGTTTTTAACTTCTCATACTTTGATTTACATCCCTCCTAGTTCATGCCTTCAAATAAGCAATTAGAGGCAAATGTTTTCACTACTTCCAGAAGCAGCTCGACTTCGCTGTCAGTCCATACGAAGGTTTCTTCCTTGGTCATGTTTGCAGTTGAATGTGTATGATGTCGTACGTTTATGCTTCCAACTTCCAAGTGGGAGAAAATGACTTTTTTGGCGCCAAAGGCCTAGTCACCACACACGGCTCCTCCGCCAAAACACGAAAGAGAGGTTTTTTGTCTGCGCAGTACATTACAATCCGACATCGTGGAACAGCGACGCAAAACGGAGCAAAAGGCAATCCGGAGCCGTGTAATCACTGCAAAAAGTGTAGTGCTATTGCTTCGGATTGGGGAAGGCAATCCGAAGTGAAAACCAATCCGACGTCGTGTAACTCGGGCCTGAGCGAACAATCATATTTTGCCAGACACGTAACCAATGTGCGTTGTTATGGAAGATGTTTGAGCTTAGTCTGGGTGACAAGTTTTATTCAGATGTTGACAAGAAGCCTACTTCAAGAATAATTGAAATGTATCATGCTGGTTCTCCAAATTTAGTTAAAGCACACGTGCTTAGTGAAATCAGAAAGCAAATTAGTTGTTTACACATCCTTATCGTTACTGTTGCTTTTGGTATGGGAATTGATTGCATGGGAGTACACAGAATTATACATTTTGGACCATCTAAAACACTTGAAGCCTACCTACAAGAATGTGGCAGAGCAGACAGAGATGGCAGAGAGTCAGTGCTACCTGTTGTACAATGGATTCCTTGCAAGTCATTGCCAAACTGACATGAAAGAATACCTTCCAAATGATAAATGCAAACGACAAGTAATTGCAGAGAAATTTCCTGGTGCTCATAAAGTCAACCTAAACCTTTGTATCTGCTGTAGTACTTGCCTAAGTAACTGTGATTGTGATCCAAAATGTTTCTCAGAACGTCTAAAGTTTAGCAAAACACCTTCAAGAGATTTGATTCCAGCAAAAAACAAGGAACATGTCAGAACAACAAGTCAATGAACTGAAGACCAAACTTGCAGAATTAAAGACCAACATTCGGCTGTTAATAGTAACTAAAACATCTGTTTCTTTTCCCAACCTTTCACTTGAGTTCAGAGACTTTTATGGAACGCCGTTTGCACAAAAATGACATAAACATAGTTTATGTTACATAAACTACGTTTATGTGCACATAAACTCAGTTTATGTAACATAAACATAGTTTATGTGCACATAAACATAGTTTATGTACATAAACTATGTTTATGTGCACAAAATTGGACATAAACTATGTTTATGTACATAAACTATGTTTATGTGCACATAAGCATAGTTTATGTACATAAACATAGTTTATGTCCATTTTTGTGCAAACGGCGTGGTGCCCATTGTTCTGAGACGCGTCTAAATTATTCCCCGAGGATCAATTTGCAAATTACGGCACTCTTTCTTGTGAATGCTTGGGAGAATTTAGATTGAAGTCCGTTAACACGTTCCTCATAAAAGAGGGGAAAGACAGCACGTGCCGCGTCAATCTTGCACAGATTTGTTTCAAATACCGGGTGTCTCAGAAAAAAGTACCCCCTTTTGACTGGGAATAGGAACCAAGCCATTGCTCCCCGACTTCACAGCTAAATTTATCAATGTTCAACTTAGATGCACGTACCTTGCATTTAGAAATCGTCCACCAAACACCGGAGATACAGGCTCGCAAAGTCAAAATTTACAGTGCACCCAAAACCAGAGGTTTTGAAAAAGGGCCTAGTCATGATTTGTATCGTGGACAGTTTCCAAAGTACCTGTAGACTTTGTGTTTCGTGTTTTCCTTTTTAAAAGAATAAAAGATACATGGACATGGCGCTCATTAAACAAATTTAGTAAAAATGTGGTAAGAGCCATAAAATCGTGCCACATCTCCAAAATAAGCGTGCATGTGCTCTTTTTCCTCTTCTTTAATATAAAACACTTGGGATCGAATACAATAATGCAAGGACCGTTTCCTCAAAAGAAAAGTCACTGCAAGCACAATTGAAGTAATTCAATGTATAAATCTTTTCAAAAATAAAAAGTAAAGGTCAAAGTCGAAAATTCGTTTGCAAAATGCCTGTTTGTTGTCAAACTATGGCTAGGCCATTTCTCAAAACCTCTGGTTTCAGGTGCACTCCAAATTTTGACCTTGTGAACTCATATCTTCGGTGTTTGGTGGCGGATTTCCAAATGCAAGGTATGTGCATTTAAGTTGAAAACTAACAAATGTAGCCATGAATTCAAAAAGTCCCGAAACATTATCGTTTTGCTGCCTTGTTGAGTCAAAAGGGGGTACTTTTTTTTGAGACACCCGGTATTGTTGGAAAGTATGGAAATTAGGTTTTTGCGTTTTTGGTCCTAAATGAATTATGATTAACGGTAAAATTAATTTTATGAATACTAAGAAACTAAACAAGGAGTCTTGTTCGCGAAGAATTAGGCCCAAAGTTAAGAAATCGAAATACAAAGTTTAGATCCCAGGGGAGCGACTCGGTAGTTTAAGGTGAGGTGCCTGTACAAAATTCGTGACGACATAAAAAATTTGCCAAAATTATTTGAGAGCTTAGTCTATTTAGCCCTTTTGCAAAAGTGTTCACAATAGATTAAATTTGATTCTGCAATAGGGTTTACAAGAAGTCTGAAACATAGATTTTTTGTTTTTAATGTTGAAAAAGCGTTTCATGATTCAGTTCTTTAGTCTTTTTTAAACGTTTGGTAACCATTATAAATTCGCAAAATTTGCACATCTCAAGATAAAATTTTCAAACGACTTTTTCACTACATAGTCTGCAAGGTTTAATCTTTCAAACAAAACGAAGATCATGAAAATCGAGTGAGTGCAAGCTAAGAAATTTGAATTTGAAATTTAGTACTATTTTGTGCCCTTACTGTGCTAAGAAAGAGGCCTAAAGTACACTTTGTGTGCCTAATTTGAAATAATACCTCAGGCTACGAATGGAAATCTGGATCACATTGCACAGGTGTTCTGAATGCGATAAGTCCGCTATTGTTACCGACGTGACGCTACAGGGACTCATTATGACTATGATTATGATGCCTTCTAGAACAATGACTATGACGCCGTTTGCACAAAAATGGACATAAACTATGTTTATGTACATAAACTATGTTTATGTGCACATAAACATAGTTTATGCACATAAACTAGGTTTATGTGCACAATATTGGACATGAACTATGTTTATGTACATAAACTATGTTTATGTGCACATAAACACAGTTTATGTACATAAACATAGTTTATGTGCACATAAACATAGTTTATGTAACATAAACTATGTTTATGTCATTTTTGTGCAAACGCCTTTCCATAGACTTTCACATAAATCAAGTGATGTCTCATTGCCACAAGCTATTCACAGTTGATGATATTGTATCATTTGTTGAAATTTGGCGTACATATCATGCCTATAACATTTTCCAAGCACTTAATGATGTTTTCTATGACATAGATGAAACAGAGTTAGATGCTACATCTGCCAATTTAAGTATACTTAACATTGAAGATGAGACCAATGAGACATGGATGCAAGTAAGAGACGATTCTGATATTAATTTATTTGATGACTCTGACAACCTGCTACATTTAGATGCAGCAGTAATAATAATAATTAGAATTAGCCGCTTCCAAATTTGGAAGCAATTGGCAATCATTGACTGTTACAGTGTCACTGTTTCAGTTGATCTTTCATCAAGAGTTACTTTTTTCATCCTTTCTTGAAGCAGTCAGACAGGAATTGTTCTTTACTTATGTTACTTGACAATATGGTTTTTTCTAGTATAGAAGGTACTTTTCGGCCTCTTCTTTTGATCTTGTTTGTGTGGAAGGTCAGCATCTTACAGGGGTGGTCGTTCTCTCTCCGGATGACATGTGCTATCCATTGTTTCTGTTGTTTTTCATAATAGGTGGTTATATCAACTGTATTAGTTATTTCGTAGAGTTTTTCGTTAGTTATTTTATATGACCAATCTATCTCTGTAGTATCTTCATTGTTATCATTACAATGGTCCTGCTTTCTTTTAAATCCATTCCATATCATGCTTTGTAGGAATTTGTTATAAGTTGCATTCAGTTTGGAAAGTTCTGCTTGTGTTGGTCGCCATGCATGGCACCCATATGTAAGCCTGCTGCGTACAAATCCATTAAAAAATGTTATGCGTGTTCTCAATGTGATGTTCTTATTTGCGAGCATTCCACGGTGTTCAGCAAATGCGCACTTTGCAGAGTTAATTCGGTAATGGAGCTCTGTTTTACCAATGTGTATGTCATTTGCAGTATTCCATACCCCCAAATATTTGAAGGTCCTTGTGTTATTTAATGGGATTTTATTTATAGTAATTATACTCTTGGGGAAGTCACCTTCTTCCTCTGTGTTCCAATTACAAATCATGGTTTCTGTTTTCTCAATATTTATTTCAAGTCCAAATTCACAGAAGACGTCTAATAGCATTGTAGCTTTCTGTTGTAGCTCATCTTTATCCCAGGAGTGAATCCCTATATCATCTGCATATCCTCCTTCATTATCCTTGTACATTCTGTTTAGTGGGCATAGTGGCGTGGTTTTCGATTTGTAGCTTCATTTGGGATATTGTACGGAACATCCAAGTTTTTAAGGCCATTTTGGCCAATGGAGGAATTGGAAAAATCTGAAAATCTTGACTGATCAGTCACTGCAAACGTTGACTTTGAAACAATAAAACCAGTACTAGAAGATGAAGAAACCTTGATTGATTTAGTATAACATTGTATGCCTTATATGACTACAGTATACAGTAGATTGTCTGTAATACAGTACTGTGGATCTGTGATCTGTGAATTCCTGAACCATACAAAGACTGTAAATTTTTATAAACAAGCATTCTAAAGAAATTAAAAACATTCTGTAGAAAAACATGTTAATGTGTGCACAAGCCTTGTGCCACTGAACTCACATACTCTCGCTGGAATATGGTAAAAAATACCCCGTAGTCAAGATGAGGTTGCACATAGAGCTTATATAACTCGTTTAGGATATGCCCGGGCAGATATTTTTTGAGATGTTTTTTGCAAGCCAATACCCTTTCTTGATTTGGAGATAGCAGATTTGATATGGGCAGAAAAAGCCAAATTTCAATCTGGTATAATTCCTAATTGTTTATGTTCATCTACTTTCGTTACTGGTGTGTTGTTAAAGAGAATTTCAGGATGATCAGCTTTAATCTTTTTCCTTTAAAATATGAGTTCCCCAGCTTGTTTTCATAGATCAGGATTAAACGGCATCCTCCAGTCATGAGCCCACTGACTTATAAACTCTAAGTCATGGTTCATGTCATTGGCGGCTGAATTAGAATCTTGGGCGACCGTAAATAATGATGTATCATCAGCGAAGAGCTTAACATTGCACTTCAAGTCTTATGTTGGGTCATTTATATACACGAGGAAGAATAATGGCCCTAGAATTGAGCCCTGTGGTACTGTTGCCGAAATATCTCCCCAAGAAGAACTCTGCCCATTCAAAACAGTTTGCTGCTTTCTATCCGTAAGAAAACGTTTGATAAGAGAGAAGATTTCCTAAGACACCACATCGTGTTAATTTAAAGATAAGACAATCATGCCAAACCCTGTCAAATGCTTTGGAAATATCAAGATGCACAGAACGAACATCGAGAGGAGGGTTAACGAAAACCTGATTGATTTGGGTTAGTAATTCAAATGACACAAGATGTTAATATAGAGAATCGTAAATGAGTTTTCAAGTATTTTCCAAATATTGGAAGAAGTGAACTAGAACTCAATTTCCAGAGGCTCAATTTCCTCTCCATAGAGAAATCCTTCGATTTTTACTTTCCCCTTCCTTTTCACAAGATAGGGCTCTAACCTAAGATGATACACAAGAAGCCAACTTGTTTCGCTAATGTCTCGTCAAAGCCAACTTCTTGTCAGCTTTGGCGATATCTAACACTTAATTGAGTTCTTTTACTAGTAAGAGGGTACAGAATAGGCCCCCTCATTTCCGAATTCCCAATACGTTTTCAGCCAAATTCCTGATTCCCATCATGATTTTTACCGAATTCCCGCTGTATTTGCTAAAGTACATCAAAACGTGTATTTATCATTTTCACGACGTTTGATGGTGCCCAGGGGCATGCACTCTGCTTTTGACTAGAATTATTATTCAGTTTAACCAAAGATATCATAAAGAACTGTGTAATATCTTGCTTTTACTTTAAGTTTGTCTTTTTTTTTCATTCTTTAACATTATTTCCAAAGTTCCTTGCATCCTCTTCTAGAGCAGTTCATGACGCATCATGAGGGACTTTTATGTGTGATAAAATGCAATGAGCAGCGTCGTGGCCAGGGCAAATTAAGTGGGAGGGTATTAAAATGGAGGGATCTGAGGGCGAAGCTCCCAGCTAAATTTTGACGAAACGGCCTCTACTTTTGCTTAGAACATTTCTTGCGATCCAATGTCAGTGGCACTAATATTGAAATGGATCATTTTGTAACAGGGAACCTTACAAATTATATGGGTTGGAATGCCAATTTGTAACAATTTTCTATGAATCACAATATTCGTGAAAATCTTTGTGCAAACAAACTCCCAGTCAACATCCAGCATTTCCCAGAAATATTCTTACCCTTCCCTACCTATACCCAACTACTTTCTCTTCATCTTGAAAGAACCTTGAGGACCATCTTTTGACAACCCTATCTGTGGCCACGCAATTGCTGCAATGAGGCACACCAAACAAGGCTGAAGCTGAATCTAGCATCAGCTTTTCAAGCTGGGTCAATCCTGCTTCCCGAAAGCTGTTGCCAAACTCCCAAATCCCACTTGAAAAATAAAATGTGACGACTCCCGGTTCACGCTTCCAAAAAAGTGGTCATTCCCAATTGCCGGAATCATATTGGGTACCCTGTGGTAAGGGAATGTCTGTTCCTTGGTACCTGGATGGTTATAAAAAATGTGATAACGACAGAGCTTCACAAATTTTAAATAAAACACAGTGAAGCTACATAAATGTTCGTTCTCGTAATCTAACCTACGAGCAGAATTTCTGCTAAGCAAAATTAACGTTAACAAACCTTGTATAGTGACGTAACTTGGCAAAACTGAACTGCTCTTTTTCCTATCACCGGAATTTCTTCAATTTGCTGACTGAGTGTTACGTTCCCTTGATTTGCCGACTGAGATGTGGCCAGCAGGGGTACCCCACCCCCGGCACCCCCGATGTAGCTACGGCCCTGATGCAAGTTATGTGAATTCGCTGAAAAGCTTCAATTCTTCACGCAAAATTTTCGACACAGCCCCCCAATAAATCCTCAATTTGGCCTTACAATTCAGGCCTTGCACACAGCAACATGGTTTTCTTGCCTAAGAATTCTTGTCTTATCAAATTTACAATTCCTTCATGTGGCTCAAGAATTCTTATCATAATGTAAAGAAGTCTTGCCATGTTAATGTGCACAAGACATGTACTACAGTATATGTACTACTGGGTTAGTAAAAAAAGTTCAGGAATTTAGCAGGCCGTGGAATGAATATTATGCCACTGACATTCAAAACTGAAATGCTAACCTATCGGTCAAAGGCTAACTTACTAGATGTAAGAATTTTGTTTGGCAAAGTGTAAACATTTTTTTGAATCACCTGGTCAACAGGAAGGAGACTGACCTGCAAGAACTTCATTCCAGCATGGAAATCAGCTATCTCCATATGTAAACCATCCAATTTTTCTTTATTTGTGAAACCATTCTCCAGTTGAAGCAAGCAACTAACACCTCTTTCTACTGTCAACTGATCACCAACAACTCCTTGATCTCCGAACTTCTGTGATTCTGCATCACACGGTACATAATTATTGTGAAGATGAGTCATGACTGCCTGCATCCCACTAGATTGATTTTCATCTTCGAAGAGCATTTCGGCAAACACCTGAAAATTTATGAAGCTAATTTAAAATGCTATGTTACTGCCATGATATAACACACAAAGATGGTACAGTATTTGCCTTCCATTTGAGGATAACTGTTGCTTTTTGCTCTCCTCTAGGCTCCTCTCAAATTCTGGAGGGAACTGTAGATCGCTTACCTGCAATGTTCACAAAAGTACCTGTAAATTCCTCTACTTGAATTCTCTTTTTTCTTTTCTTTCCTATCAATTCATTCATGGATAGCTCACCTTAACATGACCAGGAGAGCCACTACTCCCCTGCTAAAAATCTCATGACCAGGCCTGCTGTATGCATCAGAATTTAAGAAACTGAACACTGTATCATCTGTTGCGATTTACATAAAGTCTCTTGCAACAAAATGAAGCTGGGGAAAATGGGTATAACTCTGTGTGGAGATTCTGCTGTGTTATTTCTGTCATTTCAAAGAGGAGATACTGCAACCTTGACTTTATCACAATGAAAAGCAAATTAGTGCTGAGAGAAGTTTCGTCATCTCATTTGAATGACTAGAAAAGAGAGCATAAAAAATTAAACTTACAGAATTGGCAGGCTGGGTTGTTTTTCCAGAGTTTCTGTGCTTAATATAATAAGTCACAACATCTGTACGATTTTTCAGGCATGCGATATGATTGACAGCAATTCTACCACATAGTGCAATGTAATCACTCCTTTGTTGGTTGTGCTCAGTTGAATTTGGCAAAAACTATCCATTCTCCAACTTCATCAACTTCTCAATGGAGGGTTTCTTGCCATCCAAGCCAGCACCAGAAATTCTGTTTTCGGTGACCATCACTCCCACCCAGTTGACAACTTTGTTTTGGTTCTCTGCAGTCATATCATGTGGCTCTGACGTGTAGTTAAAATTATCAATTATTAGTTTCCTTCCATTGTTGATTATGCCATGGCTGTATTCAGGTGAGAGAGTGAAGCCTTCTTTCTCAATTCGTTCTTTAATCTCATGGAGATGATCCTTTCCAAACTCATCCAGTTTTTTGTATAAATATGTGTGGGATACTGCTAAGCGCAAAGAATTCAACCTCAGAAGTGTTGCCTGTCAATAAATAAAAATAAAAAGTCTTAAGAACATGATTCATTGATACTATTAAAACATGACTCTTGGTAGGTCAAAAAAGCAGCTTCCAGTCTGGTAATTTGAGGCTGCATGCAGGCTAGGTCATGTGGACTTGTGCAGGCACTGCAAAATCAAATAAAAACAAGTTACAGTATTTTACATCATGAAGGGTCAATTTAAGACGTATGTTATAAAAGTTAAAATCACCTGAAATCACCTGAAACCACCTGAAACCACCTGAAATCACCTGAAACTACCTGAAATAATCTGCAAATCATCTGAAACCACCTGTAAATCACCTGCAAATCATCTGCTCATTGTTTTGATGAATGGGGAAAAGTCTTATTGTCTTCAACTTTGATCATTAACACCTAAGATAGCAAATAATCCTACTGGTGTGATCGGTTTTTCTTAGGTCTCACGCCTGTTGTCTCATTCAAATTGCTTTTGGTCTCACTGGGCTGATTTTAGTATTTTATCTAAATTGTATAAAAGCTAAGCTACGTCTTCACGCATCTGGATATTTTTGAAAACGCATCTTTTTTAGCCGTTTTGGTTTCACGCACACAAGTGGACGGCGTTTTCGGTCACCCAGTTTCAAGTGTCGCAGGGTTTTCATGTGGACAATTTCAAAGATGCTGCTCGTGTGGATGCGGAATGCGGATCTTTTTATATGGATAGACCTATAAATATATTAGACTAATAATACAAGTTCGTAGACTCATTACATAAGTCCCTCTAACCTTCGCTGTTGTTGTTGTTGAATATAGCTTCTGTGTTGCAGCGACAAGTCTGCAGTGGGGGGGGGGGAGCGAAACAAGAGACTTTTTTGGAATTAGTCTAACCAGATCGTAGTTATCGCTATACAAATGTTGTTCTTGTTGTTGTTGTTGCTGGTGTTGCGATAACTGGGAATATCTCTTGAGTCTTGAAATTTATATGGAGCATAGAACTTTTCAAAAATATCCGGATACGTGTTAGCCTGCGTGGCAGACCTTTTCCTTTTGGAATTCGGTCTGCAACGCAGGCTAGATACCTGTGGACGTAGCTTAACTCTAATCAGCCCAATGAGACCACAAAGCAATTTGAATGAGACAAAAGGCATGAGACCTAAGAACTACCGATCACACCAGTAGGATTATTTGCCTTTTTAGGTGTTAATGATCAAAGTTGAAGACAATAACTCTTTTTCCCATTCATCAAAACAATGAGCAGATGATTTGCAGGTGATTTACAGGTGGTTTCAGATGATTTGCAGATGATTTCAGGTGATTTCAGGTGGTTTCAGGTGATTTCAGGTGATTTTAACTTTTATAACATACGCAATTTAAGATTGCAAGGCCAATTCAAATTGGGTCAATGTAACACTGAAAGGTCAGGGTCAGTTTAACATTTAAGAGTTGATTTTTGCCTGGATGGAACCCAATTTATAGGATGAGTGGGTTCAAATAAAAATAATGCACTGTATAAACCAAAAACTATCAACCCATATCAACTCAGCACAATTCTTTATTCTAAGCTCCCAAAAAATGTAGAGTAAAATGTACAAAGGCAAGGTTTTTCTCTGCATGTGAAATTTAATAGAATATCATGAATGTTTTTATTTGAAAGATTTCCTAATTTCTATATATATATGAATGAAGATAATTTCCTTACCATAAATCCGGAATGCTGCATCATGAGTATGAGGATCAGCTGAAGGGCAATCATGCCCCTTGATCTGTTCTTTAGGCAAACTGCAGCTGCCATACAAACTGATGGGGTGAAGAACAGATCCTTGTTCTTGTTGTGCCTCCAACTCATTGTCATAAGAGCCAATCTCATCAACGGTGCTTGTTCAGACAGCTCCTTGTCAAATTTTTCCAAGGAAAATTGGACGATTTCTTCCTTTCCAGTAAGGCGAAGGCAGCTTGGGCTTGGCTGGATGATGGTAGAGCTCTTCTTCTTGCAGGGGCACCATTTCAGGATCTTCTCAGCACGTTTTGAGTCATCACTCTTCACTTTTGGAACTGCACACAACTTTTTGCATTCCATGTCCAGCTCATGCATCACACTTTTAATCAGACAGGCACGTATCTCAGGTTGTCTCCAAGCAGCATTTGCAATCTGTTTGAAGGTGCCACGGTAAATCATCGCTGTAAGCCAAACAAGGCTTGGTGCAACTTCTCGATATCTTGTTTGTGAAGGCCATTCCAGTTGAACGAATGCCTTGGTGTCACCTTGTGGTCTCGTAGAGGTTGCAGTTGACAAGGGTGTACTTGTGAAAAATCGTGCATTGGGTGGAGGTTTTATCGTATCTGGTTTTACCGGTGCTTTTAGCACTACGACTTTGTCCACGATAGGCCTAATGTTTGTGCTTGCTGATGGAACTGGGAGGGTATAATTTTGCTGGTGAGAGGCTGATTCTTCGGCGAAAAGAAGACGCTTCACTGATTTTGTTTTTACTGTCAATCCCTTTTTCGTTGCACCTGTTCTGTATTTGGTTGTGGCTTCGGTGACCAAAGTCTCAAGTTTTTGTCTTGCGATGACAATGCGTTTCAAGTGACGAAGGCAGGCTTGACAAATGTATTGCGATGTCAACGTATGAAAGTAATACCGATGGTAATGAAAACCCCCATTCTTATGGCGTTCAAGTGAAGTTTCCCACATTGAAATGCGGATAATCCTTACTGCAAAACACTCAACCACAACATCTGGAAAACTTTGACGACTTGGAAACTTGTCTAAGTCACCTTGACTGTACGTGAGGAGAAAGATGGTGCGCTGTGGTGAACTTGCTGCCATTTTGAAGTCGAACTGTCAAATTTTCAAATTTCCCGCGCTCACTCAAGTGCATAAATTCCCTTCTAAATACAACTGGGATATATTTTGTCAATTATGGAGGTAATTGTAGAACAATGTGTTTTCTAACTTGAAGATACAACTAACAGAGACTATAGATGTTGTAAAGTCGTTTGGAAATTAAATTCCTTCTTTAAATGCGAGGCGTAGCAATGGTAAATTTAGGACGGCTGCAGGCCTACAAGTCTTCAGGCAGAGGGAAGTAATGGTAGACAGGTTATCTGTTTAAAAGAGTCTGTATTTAAACGTGTATATTGCCATGTTTAACAAAATAAATTTTCCAACTTCGAATTATCGTTTCCCCATGGGACAGTCTTTATGAAAAAAACAGGCAGATTCCGATGAATTACCCAATTTTTTTGAAAAGCACGCAGAAAATGGGAAGTTGTGCTGCTTCGCCATTTTCATTTAAAAAATATAAGTTAGTAATTCAAAACGTTGATTCAAATTCTACTAAAGCAATAACAGTAAATATCTTGTCATGTGCCAACGCCCCAGCTGCGGATTAAGAGATGTAACCAACTAGGCCAACGGTGTAAAAATAGCTAAAATGAGCATATTTTCTAAGGGACACTGCGAGGCCGCACTAGCGTTCAAAAATTCAAAAAAAATTAGAGGACTGCCTTTATGCAATTATTGCCAGCCCTGTTAACTTGAAAGTATTTGAAGGAAAGACCTTAAAGTTATGACGCCTTAAAGGTACAACATTTTCAGACAATCACTTACAAAATTGTTGAGCCACTCTGAAAAAAATGAGTTTTTTGGCCCCCCTTTCCCCCATGTCAATGTTGTTTGGAAAAAAGCACTTGGTCATGCTGACAGACGTGGTTTGGCAACTTTTTAGTGGTTTTTCAACATTGACTAGGGGGGAGGGGGGAAAGCAGAGGCAAAAAACTGAAAATCTGAGGGTGGCTCAACAATTTTGTAAGTGATTGTGGGTTGTAAAACAATTTCCAGGCGTTGCAGGGCTTCACTTACATCAAAATTTCACTTGCTGTTGACGAAGTTGAAGTCCCAACCTTTTTCTCGGGTGAAAACGGCAAAACACAGGATACAAGACATGATAAGTCTCTCGATCTCACGAAAACAACTCAAACAAACTTCGCAAACTTCGCCATTCGCCATCTTGAAGCATGTTTACTTTTTCCTTGCGGCGCGATTCGAAATTTATAGCCTGAAGGTGAGTAAACAATAAACAAAGCAAACCACATGCTGATAGCCAATAACAGCTGCCAAGCAATCTGGCAGAAACTTGCCAGATGGATTTTATTGGATGATACACAATAGGAAGACAATAAAAATTAATTGCCATGCTGTTTTCAAACGAGGCAGTATGAGCTTTGTTTCGTTGTTGCGCAGACTCTACTTTTCCTGGAGGAGTTGAGGCTGCGCGCAGGCTAATGATACTGTTAATTTCACACTTGGAAGGTGTGTGGAAAGTTTGTTACAAGTGGTGGAGAATCTAAGGGGGGACGTCTAGAAGTAGCAGACCGTTGTCTAAAAATACCGACACCAGGACTATTTCTAGAGCCCAACACTTCAGCAGCGCAATGCAGGAGCATCACTCCCTGTTTGGAATTAGGACTCCAAGGCCAAGAATGAACACACATAATAGGCCGAACGCAAGCAGATCCACCCTTGGATATCAGCATCCACAACAGAGAGGAAGCAGAAAGAGATCAAGAGGAGATGTGGAGGCCAAGTGGACAAGGAAGATGGTATGTCTCAAGAAAAAATCCATCTTCAGTGCTAAGAAATGACGAGTTGTACAATTTAACCCGAGCTGGCCTAGGACCAAAAAACATATCTTTCAACAAGAATGGCGACTTCCAGAATTTTTTGCCAGTGTTAAAGGAGAATTTTCCCAAATTGGCACAAGCTGGTGGTTTTGAGATCGAAAAGATCCAAGCCTCTGGTAATGAGCGAAGGCAAAATTCGAATGCAGGCAAGTGGTTTGATGTTACACTGCCAGAGATGAAGGCCTTTGTCACCATGATTCTTTTGATGGGAATTCACGGCACGAAAGAAATCAAAAAACGTCACAATGCATCACCGCTTTTTCAAACGATACTGATGTATACGGTACAATATCTAGGTAGATGCAGGATTCCGTATTGTCGAGGATATGGACTACTAAAATATCCTTATAAATTCGGACACCGTATCTAGGATCACGATACGGAGCAATACGTGAATGAGTATACACGAGAGAAACATATACGGAGGTGATATGGTGCGGATACATGTCAATATCAAGCACATGACAGGGCATGATTATTATGATGACACTTTGAAACTTTCAGCAGAAACAGAAAATCTTCTGCTCGGGAATAGCACCGAAAATGGCAAAAAACCCTTTAATGGTTAGATATAAATTTAAGATCCAATAATGTCTCCTGTTGCCAAAACTACAAAGGGCAATCATCAAAATTACAACGGTTTCTTTCCAAATCTTAAAAACTGTCGTTGTTTAAATTTGAAAACTATCATCAGGATGCCCCATCGTTTCTTATTACTTGAAAAATGATCCACATCGTCTGTCTAAACCTTGAAATGATGACGCAAGCTTTCCACCACAACCACGATGTACCAAGAGCATTACTAGATGTATTAATTCGTTCATTGTCCTTTTTACCGAGTTGCGAGATGACCATGTGAGAGCTCAATCAAAATTTAACCCCTGTGCACTGTAATTTTTTTGCACAGCTTGAATGAAACTCGCACCACTAACAAAATTCATCCCGTGTTGGGCAAGGCACAACAGCAAAGTAGTCTTAGCATGAGTATAAGTGGCTTAAGATTCCCAGCCTGTGCGACGTTATCAATGCATGCTGAAATGCCAAACTAAAGAACAGCTTAATAAAAAGACAATCTGAAACTAATTAATTCTTTCTTCTTGTAAAGAAAACTGTATAACTTTTACGTATACAATAACTTATATATATACCGTATACGCCAAACCAATCGTATAAAAACGAAAGATAAAGTAAGCGGCAACGAAATAAGCGGCACCAAGGTAAACTAATAAATAAGAGATAAACAAACCCAGTCTATCTAGAAATGTTGAAAAGAGAACGATCTTTCAAAATAACGTTGAAAGGTATTTGATTTTAGAGGTCTATAAATTAGAGAACAGAGCTAAGTCAAAGGAAACCAATATTTCAATTATTTGAATGGCTGAATTGCAACACGTTTTTGTTTCTTTTGTTTTTAAGTCTAATACTTCAAATGTTTTGGAGATGAGATGAAGCTTGGCATTAAAATCAATAATTGTGGATAGAAGCTGAGAATTGCATACAAATTGAGCCTAGGTGGGGGTGCTTTAGAGCAAAAACTTTACTGAAGAGGAAATTAACAGCCGCTCTACAGTGCTACATGTGGACTAAACAGCTCGAAGCTAATCCTCAATTTTAACACGATTTTAAGCAATGACACCATTCGAGTTTGCATGAAGAGTTTGTGTTGGCATCAAACAAGACGTCTCCTTAAATGGTAGAATATTTGTTCTGATTCCATAATGTTACTGATAAAGATTTTGAACAGCAAACGACTCAAAACAGAACCTTGTGGGACGCCGATCTCTATTTTTCGTCGTGAGCTCTTACATCAACCAATCTTTACCCTCTTGTATCTGCTTTCTAGGTAACTATATAAAAGCTGACGGATGTTAGTGCTAAATCTATAGGATATGCCTTTTATTTCACTACGAGAAGATCATGAGGCTAACAATAACAGGCTTTAAATAGGTCCATGAGTATCGTTCCTTCAATTCCAGAGGAGTCTACGCATCTTCCCCATTGTTCCAACACCCTGATCAGCGCATGTTGAGTACTATAACACTCTCGGAAACCAGACAATATTTTTGAGAGTTTGTCTTTAAAAAATGGTGTTATTTAGTGTTTGAAAACTCTTTCGTAGATTTTTGAAACAGAGGGTAGAACACTGATTGGCATGAAATTTGGTTGCACAGTAGCGCCATTGCTTTCAAATTTAGAGGAGACATCTACTTCCTTTAATTCATCTCGGAAATTAGAGACTGAGTCCGCATATACAGCCAACTCTGCCTACCTTAGAAGCAAGGTTCAGGAAACACATGATTTTATGCGTTTTGAGGGTGAACCTTGCTTCCGAGGTAGGCAAGGTCGAGAAGAAGAAGAGGCTCTTCGTTCATCTAGCAAGTTAATCAGCATCTGTTCTTCATTTCTTCGCCAAACCACTTCTTTTATTAGCAAGCAATTCTCGCCGTCTGATTCTTGGTCGGACATGTCCTCTGCTGTCAGCTTTTCCCATATAATCATCTCCTCCTGAGACCTCACATGGCAATTTCTTGCTTTGTAAGCCTAAAATACAAAAACTATTATTATACGCATTAGGTGACATCATTGAAATAAGGAACATGGTTATGATAATGAAATATCCCCCAAGATCTTTCGTTTCAACACTTCATTTGTGTCACGTTTCAGTGAATTAATCGATATTCATACAGGAAATTCTTAGTTGCACTATTGGAAGCCATTTCATTGTTTGATCGTCCACTTGTTTTCTCCAGACACAATAAACTAAAACTAAGAATCAACACATAAAAAACTGAAGCAGGCCAGCCTCCTGTTTTATTTTCAGGTTCTGAAACAGTATTTGAACCATCAAACCAAAATAGATTTGTAAGTCAGTACAAACGCATAGTTGATTATCCTTGATAATCAACTTTAATAACTTTAAAGGGCTCCTAAAATTATGAAATATCTCTTGTTTCTTTTGTGAAAATCGGCCCAAACAACTATACGAATCTCAGCGTATCATGTTTTCATCCCGCAGAATATTAACTGCCAAATATAATTTTCATTGGCGTTTCAGTGAAATCTAAAAATTATTGCACAACTACTTAAAATTAGGAAGAACAAGGGACACAAAGGCCTTTTTTTGAAAAGTAAGTTTAATTCTGTCATATTCAGCGAAAGGATCCAGCAATTTCTGTGAAACTTTCTGTGAATATTTATAACAAAAATGTCAACAAATTTCTGGAAACTACTTTCCTGGGTTCGGATATATTTTCCACCTCTGTTCTAAGGATGACATAGCATCAAGTTACATAGCATAAACGAGCATAGTTTATCAAGAAATAAACATCTCCTTGCGGAAAAATAAAAGGGTCAATACCTCCAGAATTTTAGCACTTATTGACATGGGTAAAAATGAATTACTTTTCAGCTAACCATAATAAATGTCCAATTATGTTTGTTACAAATATAGGTTCCAGTTAACTATCTTTTAAAACTATAAGTTGATTTCCATCTTTTGACCAAAGAGAAACTCTCAAGATTTAAAACTCATAAAATGAGAACAATTTCGACGAGTTTTTCACAGTAAGAGTCTTTTCGTTTCTCGATACCTGGTTATGAAGCAACGTTGTGTCGATGAATGCAATAATTTGCAATTGATCTTTACCAAAACAGTGCAATGCAGCGTGAGCAATATTATATCACTACAATCTAAACTTTCATTTTAAATGCGTAGTCGCGCGACGGAGGACCTAAAATCTAATTAGGGAAGGCAATGGATGCTACGTTATATTTTCAAATGACGATAACTCTTATGTGATATTCTTGCAATAAGCAGAAACTTCCCAAAGAAAGGCCCACATGTGCACACTTTGCGGTGAACATTCCTCCACATATTCAAGACTTAACGGGTTCAGAAGGAATCTGACTATGAATTTCAGAAATAAGGATAAAATGGACGGAATAAATCAATAAACATGGAGTTGTGTTCTGTTGTAAAATCTCCAAAAGAGTACAGGGAAGGAAGATAAAATCTACTCTCTATATCCTACTATGAATTCTATTTTCTATGTATATAATCTGATACGGTTGGGACATTACCTGATGTCTCCTATTGGTTCTCCTTCGCTGCGCTAACTTCCTATCCTGTACATCGCTGTCCTCTTGGTATTCTTTGAATTTCCTCTTTTGACTTTCGAAAAACCGCTGACAGGCTTCTGCAAAAAGGACGAAATCTGTTCAAGATCATTAACTGCTTCTGTGATAAAATGAAGAAAAACTTTATTGGTTAGGCCATGAAAAATCAGCTATTAGGGAAGATACATACCTAACATAACTCTGGCGGATACGCATAATCATGGTCGTATGTTATTTTAGATGATTAGCAAGATCGTAATGGTTGCATATTGTCGTAAATTATAGGGATAAAAATAGTAACAGACAGCCTGTGCCGCCTTCATACACTACCATAGAAAATTTACGAAACAAGGATGGTAACACCAGTAAGAACATAATCTTGTATTGTGGGAACCAAGACGTACATACCATATTAAAGGGCTGTGTCACGTAACCGTAAACAAACCTGTTATCTCTATCATCGATATTGTTTTCCACACGTGTCCATTGCATTGTGCACAAATTTTGGAGGATGGGGTGAATCCACAATAAAGGTACTCTTGGAAATTTATCAATATATCTGGAATCTTATGGCACATGAATGTTTCTCTATGAGATGCCAAAGTCCATCGTCAAAGTATTATAGTTTCTCAAAGTTTCATTTGAGAAATATAACGGAGAATCTGTGTGATATGACCTTCAAAAGCTGCAAAGTCGTGGTTTTGAAGGAAGTTTTTTCCCCTTACGTGACCCAGCCCCTTTAAGGACAAATTACCATTCCGTTTACGCATATCCATAGCTGTCAAGCGTATCGGTTCACCTGCGTGAATTATAGGTGAGATGATAGAAAATAACGTGGTAATTGGTACAGTAGTCACTGATTTAGAATGAAAAACTATGTTTTAATTCAACACAACTATCTATCTCAGAACGAAAGATCATTTAGCTGAGCTAGATTAAAAATTTATCACAAAGTGTTGTCTATCCAGATATTACCATTCAATTTCATTCCACTCTGAAGCATGATATAACCTTCTTTCTTCATAAATATGATTTATCTGTAATATTGGGGAATAAAAGAAAGTAGCATGAAGATATAATGTGATAAAAATACGATGACACTCACTCCTTGCTAATTTACTTGGATAGTTACATACTTGATCCTTCACGCATTCCATAAGATGATCAGTAATGCGAGTATTCACAATTGAGTTGAATCTGAAAATGAAAATATTGATGTTAAACATCGAGATGGAAAGATTAAGAACCCGTGAGAACATGTGATTTGGTCTATGGAAAAAGGCGAAAATAAAACCGTTTTTAAATGATATTTACCGCTGATCAAAGTTCCATTCCGTTTCATCTTCTACCGCTCGATATCCATTGCGAATTATTTGCTGAAAGAAGAGGGCTCAATTAGATGGCTAGCTTTGATGAAATAATAAAGGCGAACTAACGATTCAGTACAATAAATGCGTTTGACTGCGAAGTTTATTGCAGCATTGATGATAAACGCTCAGAATTACTTGAAGTGAAACGGCAGAGTTTTGATTCTGGACATCAAATGGAATTTCCATTTTATTGAATACGAGTTTTCTCCACTTGTCAACGAAGCCTCGTCATCATCTCTCCCGATCATGACGTGATCTTAAAAACCATGTTTTATACCGAAAGCAACTACAGTTTTGCATTTGTTGTCATGTGTTTCGTTGTACCAGCACCTCTAAGGGGAACAATATGGAATCAAGGTCATCTTGACCTTTCAATGCTATCCCTGCCACTGTAATTAGGGGTGTTTTCCTTTACCTTTTAAACCCTATAAATTGTATTCTATGTACTGTTTTATTATAAAACTTGTAAATATCTTTACTTGATGTGGCACACGATACATGCGCACATAAATACATAAAGCAACTTTCCTTTTGTAGATATAGTTTGCATTCCACATACTTTGTTCATAGCTTGAATAAAAAAACATGAATATAAACCGTTAAACCATAAACCGTTTCAGCCTTCAAATTTTCATACATTTCCATTTACTTGACTTGTAAAATTTAGGAAAACAAATTACGAAAGGAAGATTATCCATGAATCCTCGCATATCGTGACTAAAGGTAAACTTACAGTAAGGTCTGTAGGCAGTTTCAACCTTCCTGATGGAACAGCAGCTTCAGATGCATTTCTCTTTAATAACAATACTTCTTCTTTCAGAATTTCTACTTGTTTCATGATATCTGCAAGGGCATTGCTGGTCTGCTCTTTGATAATTTGAATTGAATCACACATATTCGTTAACTGCCTGGATAAAAAGGTTCGGTAAACAGCTATATGTTCAAATTCTTCAATTTTTTTTTGTTCAAAGAAAAAGGAAGCTTTAATTCAAATGATAATATAATTTCAATTCAAAAATTGTGAATATGCGGCTAGTTCCTTGTACCATGCATTGAGTGCTCCGTGGCACAGTGTCGAATGTATTGGAAAGGACCCGAAACAATACCGGGTGGCTTCAAATGACCTTGTACGTTATGTATTCATTAATATTATTTCTTAAATACATTGCTAAGGCAATAGATCGATAAATAGCTTCGACTTACAAATCTACGACACGGGTTGGATCTACATTGTGCAAAAAGTAAAGGTTGCAGTTTTTTATTGCATGTAGTTTATTTAGGGGCCCTTAGGTATCCATCTACAGAATAAAGCTGCGCATAGCTATAATGCGTATAATTCTCTCTAAGACTGCAAGTGATAAATTGCTATGAATTAAATTGATATGTTTGTTGTCACTTCAATGAGGCCCTTGGTTCCAAATAATTTTTTAAAATTGAACAAAGATCTCAATTGGCAGATAATTATGTATATTCATGCGGCATTGACTGATACGGTGAGTAAACAAATCACTCACAATAATAAAACACTCACGATAAACATATTTCACCGTGTCAGCTGATGCCAAATGAATATAAATATATATGCATGGCTCCGATAAAGGGTTGGTGCCAAAACGACAAACAAAAAAGTGGCTTCTGTCGTGGTGTATAACCAGATATCAGACTGATTTTAGATTTCTCTGATGTTTTATTGCACTTGAATGCTGCAGTGGATTGTCGGAGAAACATGTGCATGAAGACCCCAGGTTCGATCAAAGGCGTAGAGGCACCTTCTAATTTCCAACTGTGGAACATGATTATGAATATTCCAATCAGAGAGTAGGATATGAGTAAGTTTGTTCAATTAGCTGATCCTTCTTCAAATTCTAATCCCCACCAAAGTAAATAAAGCAGCGTTCGACAGATCTCATGAATCAAAGCTTCTTTATTCATTTGAAAAAACCACCGTTTACAGAAACAACAAGGCTAATTAACTACGTGCCATCCATAGTGGGAAATGACCTATAGTCAGCGAGTTTCCACTATGTATGGCAACATAAAAGCTTATAAAGCTTAAAATCGCAAATACGACAACAAACAGAATATTATTAAAAGGAAGGAAATTTCCAGTCATGAATCGAAGAATCATTCATTTAAAAACTGCAAAGTGGTTTCAGGTGCAGCAGTTCAGGAGATCTGCTTTTAGAAGCATATTTCAACAGAGGAATGAGTCGTGGTTGTAGCGGCTATAAGGAAAATGAAATAGTGAAACTACAGACAATTGTAGTCAGCCTAGTCTAACTGCTAATGCAGTTCCAATTGTTGAATTATTTTTCAAACACCAGTCATTATTGAAAGAATGCTTACTTCGTCACTGCACTGCTCCACCTAGCTGCCTGATTAGCTTTAGAAAGTATGCATCTAGCTAAACAAGGAATGAAATCAACAAGGTAACAAAATGTCATGAATCTCATCAATGAACCACATTCTGGTATTCTGGCTTCATCAAAAAGGTCGATCAGTTGATCATGCTCCTAAATATTACCATGCTACAACTCTAATTTCCTTTGATGGGAATCAAGACAGGAATAGCTTTGCATTTTAGAATTCTAGTCTTGCTTTGAATATTACGATATAATCTCCATGAATCGTCATTGGTTACATTAAAATGTAACTGTTCTGTTAATGTCACTGAACCACTTGGGTTTACAACACGATATGCTAGCATCCCAAGTAGGGTCTTAGTTTGATATCTTGTTCAGTTTATGCTCTGCTATTTGAATCTAGGACAATTTTGACAGTAAATCATATGCTGTTTTCAAGTTCATCATTTCACATACATTGCTTGCTTTCATCCTTCTGCCTATGTTGTACAATTCATCATGTTTTGTATAGTAACCAATGTATTTTATCAAGTACCCAATGGAGTAGGTATCAGTCATGACAGACTGTTGTGTACCTGCTGCATTGCGCAACTCATGGGCTAAATGCCTGTGATGCTTGTTGTATTTCTCTCGTTGCTCTTCATTCAAGCAATAGGTAAGAGGATACTCAATGGTAGTTGCTTTTCCAAAATCAATTATCACTGCCCTCTTAGTTGTTGGATCTAGGATAACATTGTCACTCTTGATGTCATTATGAAGGAGAAGGAGTTGATGGAGGTAAGATATTCCCCTGACCACTTGAGTGGACACATTAATCCAGTCGCACGAGTTCAGTATGGTATTCTTCATCTGATTATGGATTGTCAGCACAGATGGATGACTTGATAAAGATGCATTCCCAATTAGCTGCATCAATATGATGTTTGGCTTTATAAAACCAAAGCAGTAGGGAAAAAGAGAATGACCTGATAAAGCTTGCATTATTCTCCTTTCAGCTTGTACGTCAAGCAATGAAGATTGGTCCAACTTTATTGTTTTTGCAGCCACTAAAATGGACCCCATTGACAATATTTTGGCTACTGTAACGCCACCAAAGACACCATTACCTATTTGACTTCCTTGCATAACATCTGAGTCAACGAACTGTGGTGGCTCGTGAGGTAAAAGCTTCAAGACAGCGAGCTTACTCTGTTTTACCTGATCAGCTCTGGAAAGTGGTTTGGCAAAGTTTGACACTGGATGATGCAGTTTTGATTTACTTTGCAAATTTCTTAAAAACTGCCGGAGCTTCTCATTTTTTTGAGACATCTCAGCTACGTCATGCTGCAGTTCTTTTATATTACTGTCAGCAGACTTTTTGTGAAGCTGTTTCATTCTTTCTTTTGCCTTCTGCTTTTCTTTCAAATTTTTGTTTTTTCTTCGTTTCCCAGTTTTGCTCCTTTGATGACTTGGCCTTTTGCTGACAGAATAGAAAGTGCTTTTTCAGTAATGTGTCTATTTTCGATCAGGTAGCTTTCTTAGGTTTCTGTCAGATTGTGAGAATCAAAGACTTAGAGCTATGAATTCACAAAACACGTTTTAGACGTTCAATTACAATAAAGAACCGTTCTATTTACAATCATAATTAACAAAACTTAATCATATTCCAAAAAGAAGAATGTTATGCCAGAATTTGTTCACAGGTACCCATTGTCTATTGATCTTTAGAAAGAGCTTTATCAAATGTGAACTTAGATTTATTTTGTAGCAATCAAATCCTTTGAGGCAGATTTGGCACTGGTGTGCCTAGCTGTCTGACTAGCTGTAGCACAAATTGCTCCTAGCTATATCAACTTTTAGTAGAAGCACTTTTAAATCATATTTAGTATCTTTGAGCCAAACTCTTTAAATAGAAGATAATTCATATTTACATAAATTTCATTTTATAGCTATCAAATGCTTTGACCCAGCTTTGGCACTGGTGCGCCTAGCTGTCTGACTAGCTGTAGCACAAATTGCACCTAGCTATATCAACTTTTGGTAGAAGCATTTAAAGTTAAATTTTGTATCTATTAGTGAAAATCTTAAAATAGAAGCTCATTCATATTTACAATTAATTTCATTTTATAGCTATCAAATGCTTTGACCCAGCTTTGGCACTGGTGCGCCTAGCTGTCTGATTAGCTGTGGCACAAATTGCGCCTAACTATATCAACTTTTGGTAGAAGCATTTAAAATATATTTTGCATCTTGAGCCAAAATCTCTAAATAGAAGCTCATTCATATTTACAATTAATTTCATTTTATAGCTATCAAATCCTTTGACCCAGCTTTGGCACTGGTGCGCCTAGCTGTCTGACTAGCTGTAGCACAAATTGCGCCTAGCTATATCAACTTTTGGTAAAGCATTTAAAATTAAATTTTGTATCTATTAGTGAAAATCTTTAAATAGAAGCTCATTCATATGTACAAAAAATTTCATTCTATAGCAATTAAATGCTTTGTCACTGGTGCACCTGGCTGTCTGACAACCTAGCTATATATATATATATATATATATATATATCAATTTTTGGTAGAAGAATTTTAAAGAATTTCTTGCAAATCTTTAAACTTAACAATATTTAAATGTACATTTAACATGGCATTTAACATTTAACATTAACAAATATGACTTTGAAGCTTCTTGACTTTTAATGAAATGCATGCATACTCTGTAGGTGCCCACTTTATCAAGGTCCTAGAATTTTTCAGGTGGATGTGAAGGTGCTTGATCAAGCTGGAGCAACTCTCATATTCATGGCCCCTTTATCTAATCTTTATAAAAGGTCAATTGAAAATATATGTGACCATCACATTTTCCCTAAAGTATGTCAAAATTGGTAATGCACAACAAACTATTTAGTGCCATGCCATTGAATTTATCTCAAGACCGGAAATAAAACAGCCACATAAATATCTAAAGCATTGATTTATTCATACTGCAAGGAAGTTTTACAACAAATGGCTATATTAAAAACTTCCTGAAAGTACATTATAAAACTATCAAAGTTCTCATACCTCCTCAAAGTATGGTTTGTAGGGTCAATTTGTTGTGTGTTATCAATCTGTTGCATGCTTGAAAAAGAAGATTGTTATGAAATATCATTTTCATTATTTATGTTATCAGAAGACAAAAAAAGCATATGTGCACAAGATCTGCTGTACATATCATAAACAGCAACACAAATAAAGTTCTAAATAAAATTGTTTGCTTCAAAATCACATTCTGGTGATGAAATAAGTCAGAAAGGCCCCTGTGTGCCAAATTATTTCACTTTTTCTAGCCTGAATCTGTTTAAATTTCAAATTTCACATAGATATTCATAATGTACTTGATTTAAAAACTATTAAGACCAAAAATATATTGGGTGGTGCTCACCTGGCATGTGTCTTTTAATATTTGTTTCAAATATGTGCCAATCAAAGGCTACATTCAAAACCATTTGATTGCAGCGAAGCAGTCAAAAATCTGCAATGTAGATATGTAAAATTGCGAAATGTAGGATTTCTATTATCTTTAATTTCAATTTTCGTACATTTGTACACGCACTTGTACACACACTTGTACATTTATGTACACAGGATTCATGTTTTTTCGCTGTTCCAGCACCTCTGAGGGGACCATTATGGAATTAAGGTCATCTGGACCTTTGCTATCCCTGCCAATTAGGCGTGTTTTCCTTCACATTTTAACCTATAATATTGTATTGTAGAAATTGTAAATTGTAAATATTTTAATTTTGTGGTGAATCCAAACATACATACATACATACATATTGTATCTATTTTTATATTATAAACTTGGACATATTTTTAAGTGGCAAATGATACATACATACGTACATACACACATACTTAGTCTCAGCACGAAACCAGTGGCGGACACTTTGCCAATTATTGGGGGGCCAAGCTATTGTTTCAGTTAAAAAGTATTGTTTGTTTCTATTGTTTTCCAACAAAAGATCTTTGTTCTGGCCAACATTGGGGGGGGGCGATCGCACCCCTGGCCCCACCCCCAGGTGTCCGCCACTGCACGTTACGAAACGTGCAGACTGTGTTAATCTGGAATATTTTATTAAATGCTAATTTCCTCCCAGTGCATATGTTATAAAGATGATAACAATCTAACTCCCTTCACTTGTGAGAGCAAGCACAATGCAAAAGCATACAAGCTAGAGGCTTTATGCTTATGCTCAATTACTAGAGTAGATCTTTTCATGGTCAGTTTTTACCCAAAGATCTACCCAATCACACCAATGACAGGCATCCTTCAGATTAATCCTTAGGGATTAACATACTATGTTTGCAGAGGACATTAATAGACCGAAAAAGCCAAAAAAAGACATATCACAGAGTTCGGAATAAAGAAAAATAAGAAAGACACGAATTAAAAGAAGCTTACTGAAAGTGTGTCTCAAAACAGAAGGAAGGAGATTCCATGGAAACAACACCTCTATGAGGCTGAAAATTGAAAGATGTGAGAAAGATGGTTTTCAATAGTGCAAGAATTACCTATATCAATGTCATTCTGTTCCAAAGAATGGTCCATTATAGAGCATCTTTATATAATCAAGATTGCAATAATGCTGGTAACTGCTAATTCGAAAGAATAAAACAGTAACCTAGAGCCATGTCTTTTTTGAATCTAAAATGTAATTCTTACCTTCTCATCCTCCCAGTTGGTGGCGTGACATCTTCCAGTTGTTGAATCCTAATTGAACAAAAGACAATGAAGACATTTACCAGAAATAACTTTACTAACTAAACACATGCTATTGAATCAGGGCCATTTGTATTCACCGGCATTGGAATACTGGCATCGGCATTGGAACTGGCATTGGCATTGGCATCGATTATTGCATAAGTCCACAAGTACTATGACGCATGCAAAACTAACCAGGGGGGGGGGGTGCGCAACAGCGATTTGCGCGAGTCTCTATTTATGTATTCCCCATTATCTAACGTTAATGGGTTTGAGCATTATAAATGAGGATTACTGATATTATACGGAGAGTTTTAAATCCAATAAGAGCATACCTGAATTGCTTAATTACGCTTTTATAGGAACACTTTCAATTGAGCTAAAATTAAATTAAATTTCTGACTTTACCCCGGCTGGAGCGGTACACAACTTGTTTTCAGAAATGTACCCTCTTCTTATTACCGAAACTTGCCTTGGTACCCAGATTTATGAAGAATTTTTTCGGAAAACTCCACATTTGTAACTATTTTTGCAACTTTCAGCGAAACGCCACTAATAAATGGAAAATCTGCCGAAAATGACCCTTGTTTAGAGAATGTTGTTCAAAGAAAGTTGGGCCCAAGAACCCACCCATATGGGCGGCACATACCCTTACCCTGAACATGTTATGTACCCCCCTCCCGGGGATTTTACGTTAAAGACAGATCAGAGCTCTTCATAATTAAAAGTTCATCAGAGCTTGAAGTTTTGAACCTTGAATATCTTTGAATCTCGTGAACTTATACTTAATTTGAGAGTAAAAGTTGTTAGTTTGATTGTGAAGTTACGCATAATTCGTTGACTTATTACCCTTATTGAGACTGCTCTGGTTCAACTTCAAAAGTTTGGTTCATTTCAAGAATCATCATTGCTGAAAAATAAAATTGATGGCAGCATATTTTACAATCTAAACCACACTCTCGAATGACCTATAATATGAAAATCTTAAAACCTTAGAATCCTAAAACCCGAAAACTAACATAAAAGCATGAAACCCTCAGTCCTGGGGGCAAAAATTGGCATAACCCGCAACCCAATCAATCAAAGCCCAAAGCCCAAAGCCCTTTCACAGTATGAGGAGAATTGTCTTTAGCAGTTATTGAATCGACAGAGTTTGTTCACTGCATTGAAATACTTGTACAAATTACTGTGACGGACCCCCAGGCTAGTTTTGCATGTGTCATGGTACTTACGCAATATCGATGCCAATTCCAAAGCCAATGCCAGTTCCAATGCCGATGCCAGTATTCCAATGCCGGTGAATACAAATGGCCTTGAATCAGCCTTACACGGTACCATTAATGGAAACAACCATTCCCTAATCACGGCTTACTCAGAGGCCCTGCCCCTAAAAACGGTACTTTGCACAGACTTCTCATTGATAAGATTTGCTTATTCTCGAAATCATTATGATTTTAAGTTGATTTTGCACTATTACTATCAACTAAGAATGCATGAAAATTCCTAAAAACCCATTCAAATTCATACCCCCCTTTAACATTGAAATGTCACAAAATCTTACAAAATTGATAGGATCATGCTCTTAGTTTTATATAATCAGGGGTAGTGCCAGAAATCTTCTGACAGGGGGGGGGGGGGCGAAGCTTCCGACAGGAGGGCTAAAGATGCTGTTTTTGTACCTTATTTGGCCAAAATTTCCTCTAACAAAACCGAGAATTTCCTCCAGTAGGGGGGCTAGAAGCCCCTAGCCCCCCTGGCACAACCCCTGTATGTAATTAAATCATTTCTTGCAGATACTTGCTTAATTTTCATAAAATTGAATATCACAGTTGATCAAAATTCATTGAAGCCTCTTTCTGAATAAAGGATTGCAAATAGAAAACAGAACCTGCCCATAAGTAACTCAACTCTCAGATCGCCAAAAATTTAAGAAACTCCACTACTAGGAGAATATAAGTTAAGAAACTATAAAGGAAATCCTTGACATTTTTCACTTTATTTTCACTTGTTTCCTGTATCATATTACTAGTAGTCGCAAGGTACTTCAGCAATGTTTAAACATTGGAAAGGCTAGAAAAATATTGTTTTGAAGTGTTCACGGGGGCATAGGTAGTGAACATGGAGATTGTAATAGAACCTCTAAGAAACTCGTAAGAAATTTATAATTTTACTCCAGGACAGGACAACAGGGTGCCTTTTCAGATTTTCCAGCGGCACCTCCCGTATTTTGGTAGACAGAGTACCCCTTGGGGTCAAAACGGAAATTGAATGTGCACCGCACATGTCCGGTGCATAAAACTGTGTAAGAACCTTGCGGTGCACCAGCCTATAATTTCATTCCTTTGGTGCACTCATCTTTCAGAAATCTTTTGGGTTTCAAGAGCTTCAAAAATGATACAATTATGAATTCTGTCTGCATAGCATCTTTATGGAGTCTATAGCCTTGCTCATCTCCTTGTGATCTTTGCGTGCAGTTGTCAGAAATGTCAAGTTTTCAATTTGTCTCTGGTAAAGATGTAATGGGATGATTGAGGCATTCTAAAAGCCAACGAAAAATATACTTACTCGAACATTTTCCTGGTGATACTAATCTTTAAAAATACCGTAATTAGAAATAGTCAAGGTTCTATTTTAACTTCAGCAAATATGAGATCACCAGAACTGTTCTAAGCCAAAGTAGAGGGTGTCACCTTAAAATTTCCTGGGGACTTCGTCCCTCAGACTCCTTGATTTTAGTCCCCATCAATTCATTTACACTGGCCATGCCGAAAAGCAAGGCAAAGAAAAGCAAAATTTGGTTGCATTCTACATAATTCTAGATGTTGTAAATCCAAACTTTTCCGGGGAAGCATGCCCCCGGACCCCTTAGATTGATGCGCCTCCGGCGCAAGTAGGCGCATGTGGGTGGCTGGGCTACCCGGTGCACAGGGGAGGGGGTTCTTGGCCAAATTTTGGGTAAGGGTCTGCCGCGAGCATATTCAAAATGGTACTGTTGGCTAGACTAATTTTTACGAAAATGGTACCCTTGGCTAGACCAATTTGACCACATTCTCTGGACCAATTTTTATGTAAATGGTAACCTTGGCTAGACCAATTTTGACGATTTCCTGGAAGAATATTGCCAAACTTGTACCAAATATGATATCATGACCCTTCGCTAGACCACTATTGTCAAAAATGATACCCTTGGCTAGACCGTTGTAGGCCAAAATTGCCAAAAATTATACCCTTAGCTAGACAAGAAGTCCGAAAAAGTATACCCTTGCTCGCGGCACATTCCCAGGTACCTTTACTATGGAAAAACCCCCTCGTGACCCGGTGCCAATTGGTGGATACCGATCATTTACAATTTTGTTGTCCGGTGCACGGAAATCTTACATTCCATACTGGACTGACTTGTATCAATTTTTTCTCGAAAAAAGTTTTATTTGGAAGAAAAATAGTTGCATTCTATAGAGGAACAAACCAATCATTTACATCTTTTAAGATTGCTCAGATATAACTGGATTGCTAACGATCATTTTTTGACTGAAGCCACCGAACGAACCACAAGACAATGGACACTTTGTCCGAAACAAAAAATCTAGGAGAATAGCAAAAAATTGCAACTTTCTCCTACTTTATGCCGAACATCATCGGGACTAACTGTTGAAATACAGTTCTGAATATTTGAGATACAAATATATTTGAGAGAAATAAAAGAGACATCATTCATCATGTGTGGCGCGCTTAGGCCAACCAACCACAACACATGTCCCGGCAAACAGCCGCTTGAATATCTGATCTTAAAATCAATTTAAAAAATTACCTGTATCTCTCGTCTGGAGAAGGATGTTGATGGGTTGTCGTGGTGTGGTTGCTATTGATAGGCCTCAATACTTTCGCCTTGTGTCTATTTCCAGACATGTTGTTCGTTGAGCGTCGGTGAAAAGAAGTCTGTTCGCTGTTCAGCTTTGCAGTGGGTCGTCCATTGGTGAATGAATTTCGCGCGCATTTTAGCAAGTGCGAAGTCACATGACTATGGGAATTGATCGATTCGATTGGTTGATTCGTTGCTGGTAGCAACAAACATCGAACAGCCAATCGATCAACCAATCAATCAATCAATCAATATATCATGTTTTCGGTCAATCATCGAGCATCATCGAACAGAATGCCTGCGTGTAAGAGGAGATTTTGCCCTCATTGCAATGAAACGGTGTCAAAATCTACCTTTTACAACCACAAAGACCTGTACTGCCGGCAGGGAGAATGGTACAGAGAAGAGAAAGTTGCCAAAATCAGTTCAGACAGACAGCGACCAAAGCAATCAGACACTACTGCTCCCTCTCCATCATCTGTGGATTCAGCAGCAGAAGTTATGCCTTCTTCTGGTATGGTCACAGGAGATCCAGACTATTGTGGTGAGGGGGCTTTCCTACGTTCTGACGCATGATGTATCAAAATCTTATCTTATCTGATCTGATCTTAGAATCTCTTTTTGAATAGGATTTAAATATGAAGTTTTCTTGCCTGCTCGATACTGGCCATAAATGCAAACAGATCAGCAGCAACTGTTTTCTTTTCACCCGCGTTGCATCAGTATTCATCCAAACATGCAAAACAACACATCAAAATGTTGCTCATTTATCAGGCAAAAAATCTCAGATAACTTTCTGCTTGAACGTTTTATCAAAACTCGACTAATTTAGCGGATGAAGCTCATGTAGTCGGCCTTATTCGTCATTCTCGGTATAGGCTCTGTATGTAACATTAAGCCCAAAAGTCGAAATTCGAACGCGACGGTACCTGCTGGATTCGGCTAAATTTATCATGAACATCTGGGTCAACTCCGTTAATTTGTTACAGAAAATGTGCAACGTAACGAATTAACCGGGGTTGATTCAGATTTCCGTAATAGATCCATGATGATGATACATCATAATAATAGATCTATTTTTTTTTCCTTTTCTCAGCCTTCCTTTGCTTATAATCTAATACTCTGATGGTGGGTGAGAAAAACTCTATCTGTAGAGTTATTTTTTTCAAAGATGATTGATTGCATTCCTCCCTTGCTCCTTCAGTTACAATAATTACAAATGTTAAGGACATATATATCTGCAGGCTTGGAGGATCGTTGTAATGAATAGCCATATGATGCAAAAAGTTCTTGAATTTGAATTATTCATTGTGCTTTTCCAATATCCTACTTCAGATGAATTAGATGTTTCTGGTGACAATGATAGTCAAGAAGACGTTGATTGTGATGAGACCATGGAGCAAGAGAGAGATGTGAGTATGCTATCTGAACCATAAATCATTATTATCTACCAATAATGAAAGTGAAAGTGAAGTTGCGTTTTAGCGCCAAGTGCTGTGATCACAGAAGCAGCTAAGGGCTAATCGAGTCCGTGACCCCCTTTTCATGACGCTCAATTGGGGGCTCTATCGGTATCGAGCCCTGTCCACCTGACTGTTCTGGCTGCAAAGTCAGAGGATCACAGCACTGCGCCACAACACACTCAGCCAAAAAAAGATGACAAATATTGCTATTTCTTTTCACTGTAAGACCAGTAAGTCATGATGAAGACAGCTGAAAATATTTGAGAATTTTGATTTAAGACAATTGCGCAAACAGTTGCGTCAGAAATGGATAAGGATGTATGCTATTTGATGTCTCCTCAGACATTGCTAGAGTTTGTTAAAATTTTGGTCATCTTAGTACTTGTTTTATATAAACCAGTTTCTGATATCAAAAGAATATGTATGTGATTTCAAAAAAAGATCAACAAAATTTAGTTTGGTGTCGTCCCATGAAATTGACAAAGCAATTACCCCCAACAGGCTTGGATGAATGCACACTAGGAACGCGTTGATTCGATAGCCATGGACAGAAGAAGTTTTCAACATAGCTTGAATATTCTTCGACATAACCCACAAAAAAATGATATTAGTGCCATGAACTAAGCTGCACGAGGACATGAAACGAGGTTGTATTGCACAGACCAAACATAAATTGAATGGCTTCATGTTCGTATAATGATGAAAAATCCAAACTTCAGAGCTCTGCTATGGCTTATCTATCGAAGATAAAACCACAAAGCTCGAGAGAGAATTAGCTTAATTCCAAGGAAATCTCTATACTGCCGTTTGAAAGTTTCCCGTAGCTTATGTAGTCCCCGGGGGGGGGGGGCATATTTCGGGTACGGGTATGTGCCGCCCATATGGGTGGGTTTTTGAGCCCAAAATTCTCTAAACAAGGGTCCTTTTTCGGCAGATTTTTCATAAAATGGGTGTAGTTTCGCTGAAATTCGCAAAAAATGGTTAAAATTGGCAGTTTTCCGCCAAAATTAATCATAAAAATGGGTATCAAAAGCAAGTTTCGGTAATTAGGAGAGGGTAGTTTTCTGAATACCGGGTGGCAGACCCCCGTCCATCCTCAAGTCATGTACCCCCCCCCCCGGGATGTAGTCTCCATATTCCCCGATTCCTCATTTTAGTAATCTTTTATTTGCCTAATTGTTAATTTCAGGAGGATACTGAAGACTTTGACGAGGTATTGGTTGATGAAAGCCAGCAACCAGATGAAGATTTCGTGATTTCAACCCAAGATGACCTGCCAGTTTATCACACGCTAATTCAATACACTTTATTTGCTCTCTTCTTATGGCAAGTAAAGTTTGGTGTATCTGATACTGCTCTGGAGGCATTACTTAGTGTGATCAGGTTGCTCATTCTCCTGTTCAGAACAATGATTGGACTGGAGTCTCTAAATGTTTTATTAGAGAAATTCCCATCCTCGCTGTACTCAGCACGAAAACTGCTTGGATTAGATCGTGACAGATTCACTAAATATGTTGTTTGCCCCGACTGCAACAAGCTGTATTCCTTTGATGAGTGCTGGCATACAATGCCAGGGGGAAAGAAAATTTCAAAAAAGTGTGATAATGTTTTGTTTCCAAATCATCCACAGAAAAATCGCCGGAAGCCATGTGGGGCCATATTAATGAAGTCAGTGCTCAATGGAGATGGCACTCAAAGATGTCTGTACCCTAAGAAGGTGTATTCCTTTCGTCGCTTGAAAGATGGGCTAGAAGAGCTTTTAGCAAGACCTGGTTTTAGAGATCTTCTCTTCTTGGAATCCAGAAAGAATGAATTTGATGAGTTCTCAGATGTAACTGATGGAAACGTGTATAAAACTTTTAAAGATCAAGAAGAAAATGATTATTTTGCAGACAAAAGAAACCTTGGCCTTATGCTGAATATTGATTGGTTCAACCCATTCAAAAACAGTGAACATTCTATTGGTGTTATTTATTTGGCAATTCTTAATTTACCTCGAGAGCACAGATTTAAATGGGAAAACATACTGATTGTTGGTATAATACCAGGCCCATCAGAGCCAAAATTTCATGTCAACAGCTTTCTTGCACCGTTTGTTGATGAGCTACTTTCCTTTTGGGAAGGACAGTATGTGAAGGAGCCAGGGTGCGTTTTGATGCCATTCTATCGGTTAGCACTTTTATGCATTTCAAGTGACATCCCTGCTACACGTAAATGTGGAGGATTTATGTCGTTCAATGCCACTAAAGGTATGTCACTCGTGGATACACCATTCAGTATCTTTTAATCAGTAGCTGGTAAATAGTATTTATGATATAATGGTAGTCTTACAAAATGCATTAAGGAGGTGCATTAAGAATGGCAGACCCATCGTCTGAAATCAAAGAAAGGTTTTCAAAAGACGTTGCAAAGCCAATCTAAATTCAAAGGATATTGTAGTTTGTTGATTTTTAAGGAACATGCCCAGGAAAAAGCAGCCAGAATATAACTGTTTAATTGTTTAATTTTGTCTCAGTTTGTACCGTCGGGATGACAAAATAAAAAGATTGAGCCAGTGAAAATATAGCATATCATTTCACAAATCCAAGTATATATGTTCACAATAAGTCCATGTTAGTGATAAATCCAGTGATAGTTATTAATTCATGATCAAATACTGTAGGTCGTAAATGATTAGCGAACCATATTTTGGCAATCTAACTTGAAGAGGGGTACTTCGGGGTTTGCGGTATTGCGGTATCGGGGGTAAATTTTGTGCGGTATTGCGGTAATGAAGGAAAGAACTTGCGGTATTGCGGTATCGAACTTTCACAGTGCGGTATGCGGTATTGTACGAAAATTAACATCCAAATTTCCTGTAATACCATTTTCCTGTTGAGGAACAAAGCATCTTGGAGACGAATTGATATAGAGGAAAGAACAACGAAGCAGAGGGAAGTCCCTTATCTATCTCTCTCTCTCTCTCTGCCTGCTCAACCTTGAAAAAGGTACTTGCAGAGGAGGGCACGCAACATTTTATCTGAAGAAAAAGAATCAAATATTTGCACGAATTAAAACTTTAAATGTGGGAAAATCACCCTGCTTTCAAATCAGGCAATCTGACAATGTTGGACAGCTATACGCCTATCACGGTAATTCCTCCTCTATCAAAAGTTATGGAGAAGATCATTTATAATCAACTGTCCCAGTACCTCGAGTCGAATGGCCTATTTTGCCCACATCAGTTTGGGTTTAGACAAGGGAGATCTACGCAACATGCAGTTACCTTACTGTCAGAAAAGGTTACACTGAAAATTTATAAAGGGCTATGTAGTGGTGCTGTCTATATTGACCTCCGTCAAGCCTTCGACACAGCATGTCATGTAACCTTGCCGGAAAAATTACCAGGCGGCGATGTGGAATTACAATGGATAGGTGATTATGTCTTTAATAGAAAACAAAAAGTAATTTTTGATAGCACCAGCTCATGCGAAGAAAATGTTACATGTGGTGTCCCACAAGGATCCATCCTGGGGCCCCTTCTTTTTAGGCTGATAATCAACGACATCATTCCATATTCCGCTCACTGATGCTGGCATTATATTATATGCCGACGATAGTGTTTAATATTGTGCACGAAAGAACTCAAATGAAATAGAACATTTACTTAACAGTGCACTGCAAACAGTTACAGACTGGTTTAATGAAAATAACTTGTTCATTAACTTGAAAAAAGTTAAAACTGAATTTTGCTGTATGGATCACATCAAAAGTTGTCCAAACAGCCAAAGGTGGACATCAAAATCTGCAATCAAACTATTCATGAGACAAAATCATACAAGTACATTGGTGCAGATTTGGATAACCATCTGAACCTATATCAAAATTTTGAAAATGTGTACAAAAAAAGCATCCGCCAGAGTATAGCTTTTATCTCGTATTCGCGAAAATGTCAGCCGTCATGTAGCAGAATCGATAAACATAACAATGATGCTCAATGCAATTTTCTGCCGTCAATGCAGTTTTTTACTAAAAGCACATCGATGAAATTTTTCCCCATCGTCCTCACATCACTATTTTGTCTGTAAAACATCTAACTACGATCTAATAGATCAGACTACAAATTTTGATGGAGGGAGGTGGATTTAGGTGGCAATCAAACTGCTACAGACCGGTGTACTGTATTAATAGCTTTGTTCTTAGTTTTCTAGCGTTTGCGGTATTTTGCTATTTTTAGTGCGGTATTGCGGTATTTGGTGTCTTTTTCGTGCGGTATTACGGTATTGGGACCCCCCCCGAAGTACCCCTCCTTGAAAACTTGTGGTCAAATTCAGAGGAGACTAGCGTACTTACCAAATCACAACAACAAGGAAATAAACAGGGCAAATACAGAAAAATCTTCATATTTGAGTTAAAATGATGATTTTGCAATCCTTGTATTTTAGTTTCTGTATGGTGAAAGCTTTTTCCGGACATTTTATACTTTTCACAGGCTGCAGTAAATGCAAGAAGGAGTTTCCACGTGAACATTTTGGTGATCGGCCTGATTTTTCTGGTTTCAATGACAGTGCTTGGGAACAAAGATCATGCAAAACGCATAAAGACATCGGGGAACTCTGGAATAATGCTAAAACTCAAACTGAAAGGGACGAGTTGGAGAGGGCATCTGGAGGAAGGTACAGTGAGCTGTTTAGATTGCCCTGCTTTGATCCTATCAGATTTCACTGTATAGACCCCATGCACAACTTATTTCTCGGTACTGCTAAACACATCTTCAAAGTATGGATTGAGAAAGGGATTCTTACTGACAAAATACTTGCAGAGATAGACAATAGGATGACATTTATCAAGATTCCTAGTGACTTGAATCGGATACCTGGTAGAATTTCAAAATGCTACAAACGATTTAAAGCAGACGAATGGAAACACTGGACATTGGTATATTCACTTTTTTGTTTGAAGGATTTGATTCCCACCGACCAATATGCTATGTGGTCCGTGTTTGTGGCAAGTTGTAATATTCTCTGCCAGCGCTCGATATAAAAAAAACAGATAGAAGATGCCCATCGCTGCCTGAAAATTTTTTGCATTCATTTTGAGAAAAAAGTGGGGAAGGAGTTTTGCACGCCCAACATGCACTTGCACCTGCATATAAAGCAATGCTTGCTGGATTTTGGTCCCGTTTATTCATTTTGGTGTTTCTCCTTTGAGAGATACAACGGTATTTTAGGAAAATTTCATGTGAATAATCATGCAATAACGATTCAATTCATGCGTAAATTTGTTAGCGGTAAGCAAATTTTTAGCTCCTGTGATATGCTTTCTCATCCAGAATACAAGTCGTACCTGCGTTTCAGAGGAGAGGAAGCTGATATTGATTACGACAGTGTGATAAAGTTAAGAAGATTACAACATGCAACCAAGCTGACCGGTGATGATTTGGACTTTCCAGGTTGTGAAAAGCCATTGTCAGTGCCTAAAATCGCATGTTTTACCTCGTATGAAATGAAGAATATCAACTATCTTTTGGAGAAACTATTCAGCACATATAAAGGCGTTTCAAAGTTTGCATCAGAATTCACTCGTGTAGATATTTCCAATGAAGTGATAACAAGCCAGATTTACCGTGGAATGCAGTCGAACAGCAATTGTGTAATAGCACGCTGGCTCGACAAAGATGTCAACCTTTCAAGCAAGGAGTTCCGTCCAGCCGTTGTGATCGGGATATACAGAGTAAATGTTACGTTGAAAGCTCAACCAAATTCACCTTCCAACAAGAAAATGGTAACATGCCTGTTCCTTGCAAAATGTTGCTGGTTCAAACGTCATCCAATGTTTTCTCACTTCGGCCTCAACTCGCCAGTCAAGATATGGTGTACAACCGAAGAAGAGGAATCGCCAGCCTCCTTCATTCCACTGAAGCTCATAGAACGCCGTGCTGTTTGCGTTAAGAAGAATTTAAAATTTGATGCGATGAATTCAGATACTGTTAACATAGTCATTCCATTAGCCTCAAAGTCAGTCGCATGGCAAAACTCCCGTTTACTTAAAGGAATCTGTTAACCTTTGGCAACTAATGCTGAATTCACGTTCACATTTCCTGTGTTTGTATTTAAACTGTCCCTCAACTGTTAGTGGTTAACTGTTCATTGTTTTCTATTAATTCTAGTTTTAATGAGGTACATATATTTCTTTATAAGAAACTGCCCATAAGAGACTGAACTATCAGATCGCCAAAAAGTTGAAAAAACATAGAGAAATAGGGAAATATAGGGAAAATATAAGTTAAGAAATTGTTTATATTGATAAAGGACAACCTTGTTATATTTTTACTTTACTTTTCGTTTGTTTCCTGTGTCATATTACTTGTAAGGTACTTAAGTTAAGTAAAGTAGTGTCGTGTAACTGCAATCAAAACTGGGTTAATCGCTCATGGCTAGCCAGTGTCGTGTAACAGTGCGATTTTGACGTGAAACCAATCGGATGCAAAAAGTAATCCGGCATCGTGTAACCCAGGCATGAGAAACTCGTAAGAAACTCTAAGCCCTGAAAATCTGATAATTTTAAGAAGCTTACAATACTAGCCCAAATCCTTAGTTTCTTATATAAGATACGTGTATTCTTATTGAAAGTTCGTGCATTTACAGATTTTTACCGTGGAACGGCTTAGCGAGATTTACTTTCATATTTAAATTTTCAAAACATTTGCCACGCAAAATTTTAAAGCATAAATTTCAAAGTATAATTATCCCAACTTCCAACATGGCGCACCTGTTCGTAAACAAATATCGATTTGCTGTTTTTGGAAACAATCCAAAACTAGCCTGATTCACATACCAAACGTTCTGCGTTTCCGTTTGGTCTGTGAATCAGGCTACAGTAAAAACCCGTGTATAAGAACCTAATGGATTAATTTGCAATTAGACCCCCATTGTATAAGAACCCAATCAGCCTAACAGAAGTTTGTGGAAGAGTCAGAAATATTTATATTATCCGATGAAAGGCTTTAAAAGCTTTTCTTTGGATTTTATAGAAATTCATGATTCTTCCGCACATTTCTGTTGTGAATGATACCTCATAAACCCAAGTGATGTGAACTGACAGTAAAAAATAGGCCTGAAGTTTGAATCTGAACAAAAGACATTCCTGAAAGCTTTGAATAACACACAAGAGCCAATTTTAGAACCTTAACAGCCTCATTTCCAACTGAATACCCAAAACATAAGAACCTAATCAGACTAAATCAGACTGGCTTGCACATTTTTTTAGGTTCTCATACGCCGGTTTTTACTGTAATCCAAAACATGCTTTTCGTAAATAGATTGTTGTAAAGAAAGTTTTGTTCAGATTCGTTTCGTAAATTTTTGAGAAACTTTGCTGGTCAATAGTTATCTGTTTTGTTTCTTTTAAATTGTTAGCAATAACTCCTCTTCATTTAGTTGATGTTTCATTTGAAATTTGAGATTTTCTAGTACAACGAATTCATGTTTCAATCAGTTCTTTTTTTGAATTTTCGTTCGTACCCATGGAGAAAATACATCAACTTGCATCAGCCATCATGCAGTCAATTTTGAGGATGAAAAGATGCAACAAGTGACGAGAAAACCGCTAAAAAGAAAGAAGGATCGGCTCCAGTTTTGTTCACTGCTGAAGTTCTGGTTTAAGATAGAACTTCATTGAGGTCGTTTTTCAAGAGCCGAGATGCACTGTGTAGTATTGTAGGCCAACGTGCAAAGAGCCTAACTGATCTTGTCACTATTCGTCGAAACGATATAAAAGCCAAAACGGAAATATTAACATGTTTGTGTTTCTTTGCTGTTTTTCCTCGAATACACACCTTACGAAACCATTCGACTCTCTACAGGTTTCACGTTTTTATGGTTGCAAGGAGGACAACAAGCGTCCATTTATTGAAGCAACGAACAATATAGATAAAAAAGGCATGCTTAAAATTTACATGGCCTCCCGATCTTGGCTGGAGGGAATAATTTCCGCATATTGCCGTATTACATAGATAGCTTCGAATGAAAATACACCAGCTGTTAACCGAAAGTCGATCCAGAAGAATACGGATACCGTATCTTACAGTTAAGCTTTTATTCCGTATCGTTACGTATCGCTATGCATAGATCTCCGATAGCAATTTCCGTATAATGCGGTTTATTGACATCTTTCGCGCCGTGATTGTGAAGCTGCCATCTTACAGAATGTATTGGACAACTTGCGATCTGTTGGAGTTCCCTGTGTTCAAGAAAATAATGGCCAGGGACAGATTTCTTTCAATTTTGCAGTTTATTCACTTGGCTAATAAGGAGGAGAACTTACCACGAGATAATCCTGACCACAATCCCTACTATCCTGGTAGGGAACTTGCAGTTGACGAAACGCTTATTGCTTTCAAGGGGCGGACACATTTCAAGACACCAATACACCAAATAAATGGGGAATAAATGCCTGTACTTTAGCAGAAAGTAAAACTGGGTATGTCTACAACTGGGACATTTATGAAGGCAAGCAGAGAGATAGGAATGCAGTAATCGGGCTTACTCACAAAGTTGTGACCAATCTTGTCGAGCCTGTGTATGAGAGGGGGCACAGTGTTTACATGGACAATTATTTCAGCAGCCCAGCCTTGTTTGATGACCTGAAAAATCATCAAACAGGTGCATGTGGTACTTTTCGTACAAAGCGATTGGGGGGGGGGTTCCCAATGAAGCTGCTACTTCAAAGCCAAAGAAAGGAGAGCCCCCAGTTGTCACAAGGGATGGTGGGATGGTGAAATAACTTTCATCAATTGGACTGGCAAGCGCAAAGTCAATGTGATGACCACCCTCCACAATGGAAAACGTTTGAGAAGAAAGTCAGGTGCCAGCCAAGTCAAGGATATGAGGGGAATCCTTGGAGATTCATTGCAAAGCCCAAGGCTATTGAGCTTTACTCGGAATTTATGGAAGGTGTAGACAGGGCTCATCAGAAGGCAGCATATGATGTCAACTTACATCGCTGCACAAAGTGGTGGAATAAGGCTTTCTTTCATATGTTGGAGGTAGCAGCGGTGAATGATGGCATTATATACCAGGCCTTCTATCAGCCCAGGGTCTTCAACTCCCGTAAATTTTGAATAAACCTATGAAGTGGTGACAGGGTCAAAAATATTCCGTCATTGAAACCCTGCTTCGGCTGCGACGGCTTGTCAAGTTACGCTCAACGACGACGGCTTCTCAAGTCACGACGGATTGATGGACGACCGCTTATTGTCCACCCACGGCTTACCATCCCTCGACGGCTAGGGCATTGACGTCGGCTCGGCTCAACACTCGACCACGGCTGCAGGGCCATTGACGAACCACAGTTACAACGGCCAATGAAAGTACGACGACAGCATGGTATGGCTTGACAACGAACAACTACATGACGACAGATGAATACTTGACGACGAAGCAGGGTTTCAATGACGGAATATTTTTGACCCTGTCATCGCTTCATATAAACCTCATTGAGGAACTGCTGGATGGCTATGAGCGGGCAAGCTACAGGCCAGGGCGAAGATCTCAAGATGATCACAACCCCCTGAGACTTTCAGGAAGGCATTTTATGGGCAAGGTGGAAGGTACTTCCAGGTTTGAATGCGTAGTATGCTCTCAAATGAAGGGCCAACAAAATATGGAATTAAAGTTTGGATGCAAGCCGACTCACACAATGACTATTGCAATGAATTTGATGTTTATTTGGGGAAGCCAAAGGACAGTCAAAGGCAAGTTTACCTAGGCAGACAAGTTGTTGAGAGGCTGACTTCAAATCTAAGGGGTACATACAATCATATTTACTGTGACCACTACTTCAGCAGCCCCAACTTTGCAGTTCCCTAAAGGAAAATGGTTTATACTGCTGTGGAACTGTAAATTGAAACTGTAAAGGTCTTCTCGAAGCTGTTGTTCTAAGAAGAAGCTCAATGCTCTGGTAAAGGATGCGGGTGATTATGCCCAATTTTTGAAGGATAGCCTACTTCTTTCGGCATAGCGGGAAAAGAAGGGACAAAAACCAGTGCTTGTTGTGTCTACCAACACAGACCCAGTGGCTGGACCTACAACTATTCAGCGAAAGTAAAAGAATGGGGACATTCTCAATGTTCCATGTGTAGAGCCAGTCGTTGACTACAATGCTTGGATGAATGCAGTAAATCACAGCGATCAACTACGCACAACGTACACGATTGCTCTTTCAACGAAGCATTGGTGGTTATACATCTTTTGGTTTCTTTTTGACTTGGCCTTGGCAAACGCATTTATCTGCTGCAAGAGTCACCTAACCATTAAAAAACCACAAAGGAAAACAACGAGAAGAAAGCAACAATTTTAGCGTTCAAAAAGGCTATTGGTACATGGCAAAAAAATTTACAAAAGGAAACAGAGCTTTGCTTCAGCCTTGCCAAGCAACTCAAGCGCACATTGGCCTAAAGAATGACAACTGCTTGTCACTGTAGAAATTGTGCTGCAAAAAAGAAGAGAGCTGAATCAAGAATTATTTGCCAAGGTTACAGCTCAAAGGATAATTCTGTACATTTGTGTATTGACTGTTTTGAAGGATATCACCAAAAACATTGAATAATTTCAACTAGGTACTTATGCAACGTTTATGAATTTTCAGCACTATAACAACATTTACAAGGAGAAATTGAGTATATTTGGCAATAAATAACCCTATAACCTACTAAAACATTTCCATAATTTAGTACTTGAAACTTTTTCTTTAGTGTAATTTTTATTGGATTCATATTTTTCAAGAAAAGAACAGTTTCATGTGAAGAGCTATTTTCTGCAGTTTTTCGATTTTGCTGCTGGGGAAAAGGGCTTTCCAAAATGAGGCTGAGAATAAATGCAAATAAGCATGATTTGCTCTGGGGCTGAATGGGTTAAAGGATTATCCTGATTTTGTTGCAAGACACGACAGCAATATAAGGAAATGAACCAATGATTTGAACACTGCCTGTAAGCTGCAAGAAGTGGATTCATCATTAAAACGCAAAGAGAGCCATGGTAGAACTCTATCTCGTATCAACAAGTTTCGACAAAGAAAGATCTGGTACTCAACGGCAGGTGTAATCTGCATAAAGCAGGTTGCATAATGCAGGTTGCATAAAGCAGGTTGCAGGTTATCATTTATGGCCATGGGCTGTATAGCCGCAACAACGGGCCGTCTCCTGATGAAGCTAAAATGTTGAACACACGGAGGTTGTCATGAGTTGGCATGTGAGAACAATTTGTCCTTATGTGAGATATTACTATAGGCGAAATCCATTTCACGAAATAATGACCACATTTTTAAATACAGTAATTAACCAAATAACGCTTCACGGACAAATATGGGGGGGGGGGGCCTTTCCAACATTGAAGCCTTTCCAATGTTTAGACATTATTCAGGTACTTTCCGAATGATATGATACAGGAAACAAAATAAAGAAAACAAGGTTGGAGTTTCTTAATTTTCTGGTAATCTGAGTCTGAGTTTCTTATAATTGGTTGTCTTATAAAAAAATTTGTGTTGTTTCCCAAAAATATTTTGCAGAAAATTAGGATTGCACCTTGGTCATAACTCTCTCGAACCTTTTGAATCTGATGCGACTACCTATTTCTAAAAGGCTAAATAATACATATAAATATCATGCACATCCAGCGCATCAAAATTTCCTCCAAATCATAACCAAATCATATCCCCTTTGACAGCAAGTTGTTGCATTGGATTGCAAATAGTTAAAGCAAGTCTGCAATGGTAAATAGGCTCCTCTATAAATAGAACAAAGAAATCACGCAGACACACCATAGCTGACTGTATTGATCTGCTTATCTCATTATTAGTAATTCAAAAACATGCAAACTCATGACAACCTCCGTGAGACCGACATTTAGCTTCATCGAGGAAATGGCCCGTTGTTGTGGCTTTACAGCCCATGGCCATAAATGATAACCTGCAACCTGCTTTATGCAACCTGCAACCTGCATTATGCAACCTGCATTATGCAGATTACACCAGCCGATTTCGATGTGGTTCAGGAATTTGCTTAGGCGAAAAGGCCAAAGCTCTGGTTTGCAAGTGGACGCAAATTTGAGCTTTCAAGATTAATATTTCTGCTCTCAAAGGACCAATACCAACAAACGAGGTATCTATGTTCAAGTTGACTATCGAGGAACATTTTGAGAGTAAATAAAACTAAATTCACATCGCTGGAGTCAACCAAATCTGTATACATTTTTTTGGGACACCTGGTATTAAACAGCGAATTCTTTGAGTTTCCATTTGATTTGATATCCTAGTATCATTGCGATGTTTCAAGAAGTTCTCTTCGTTCACTAACTAATTGATCAGGGCGCCTTCGGCGCCCCCTAAAATAGATATTCTCTCTGGCGCCCCTCAAAATCAACCAGCAGGGGGGGCAGTTGCCCCCCCCCTGCCCCTCCTGCCAGCACGCCACTAGGTATGTGCTTTCCTTTGACGGGAAATTGCTTCGATGTGGTCTAACGCCAACAAGTGGGGATGTAGACACGTTTGGAATAGAGAATGGCCCTCTTCTAGCAGAACAGAAAGCACGCTTACACAATGAAACAACCTTGGCTGATACATACTCCACCACAGTAAGGATAATACCCCACCACAGTAAGGATAATATACCGCCCCGGTATGGCATATCCACCACAGTAAGGATAATACCCCACCACAGTAAGGATAATATACCGCCCCGGTATGGCGTATCCACCACAGTAAGGATAATACCCCACCACAGTAAGGATAATACCCCACCACAGTAAGGATAATATACCGCCCCGGTATGGCATATCCACCACAGTAAGGATAATACCCCACCACAGTAAGGATAATATACCGCCCCGGTATGGTATATCCACCACAGTAAGGATAATACCCCACCACAGTAAGGATAATACCCCGCCCCAGTATGGCGTATCCACCACAGTAAGGATAATACCCTGCCAAAGTAAGGATAATATACCGCCCCGGTATGGCGTATCCACCACAGTAACGATAATACCCCACCACAGTATGGATAATATACCGCCCCGGTATGGCGTATCCATCACAGTAAGGATAATATACCGCCCCGGTATGGCGTATCCACCACAGTAGTGCGTATAGGTTCGCTAGCGTGTTATTACTCGTAAGGTACTTGAGTAATGTATAAACATTGGAAAGGCTTAAAAAACCTTGTTTTGAGATGTTCATGAGGGCACATGTAGTGAATATGAAGATCGTTATGGAACCTCTAAGAAACTCGTAAGAAACTCTGAGTACTCAAAATCTGATCATTTTAAGAAACTTCCAGTACTGGCCCAAATTTTTAGTTTCTTATAAAAAAAATACGTGTAGCCCATGTCACTTTTACTGAGTGGTATGAATGATTGTGTGCCCTTGCTGCGATGAGAATCTTAATTAAAACCCTTTCTGTCTTTACCCGCTCTGCAGATATTGAAGGAAATAATTGACATGTTAGCACAAAACATAAATCTTTAACAAACGAAAGACTGTTTGTCAATAAAACAACATAAAAGTTATGATATATATGCTGTATCCGTAATGCCCTTTGTGGAAAATGAAATAGTTTCAAGCACACATTTTTAATAAGAAACTATAGAAACTCGACTCTTCGATAACAATAATGAACAAACTTCAATATTTCGCCAAATTATTCAAGAAACTCTTTTCCTTTTATCAAGGAAATCCATGCCATTTCCCTTTTATTTTCACTCATTTTTTGCACACATTTTTTTAAGAAACTAAGAATTCGGGCCAGCACTGAAAGTTTCTGGTCAGATTTTCAATGGTCAGACAGAGTTTTTTACGAGTTTCTTAAAGCTCCATTAACAGTCTTCATGCTCACTACTTGTGCCCTCAAAGGAAGGTTTATTGAAGTCTTTGCAACATTTAGACATTTACAGAGGCTGAAGTACCTTTAAGAAAGAATGCGTGTGTTGTAAATTGAGGAATTGGCGGGGGAATTGGGTAGATCAACCATCTCACAGTGATCCAGAATGTCAAAATTATGTAAGAAAAGGCAAAATCTCGCAAAAATCGAAACCATAGAAAATCCAAACTTGTATAAATTTTCCAATAAGATATACATTGAATATCTAAACAAAACAAGTCTGAGCTCAATCGGACTTCTAAGTCAAGAGTAATCCAATTTCAAAGTTATATAAAATCAAGCCCCAAAACCCTTCCCGCTACAAGTATTTCAGGGCCCCTCGAGGGGTGTTCATTGATTCTTCTCTGTCATCAACTACGTCACTACGGAGTCACATGAGAAGCGAGCGCATGTGTTGCCAGTCATTGCGTGGTATCTTGTCGGTCATCCACACGTGAAGAAAAACGCTCCTGAGTTTTAAAGACAAACGGTAAGAAATTTTTACCTTTTCCTTTTGCTTACATTGGAAATTCGCATTTATCGAGAACAGTGAAAAGCAGTACGACTGCAGTAGTTAATAAGTTTTACAACTGTTCTGTGTTTTTATTTAAGATCAAGATGTCAAGCGACAATGAACAGACTGAGCCATTAGAAAACACGCCTGGCGATGAGCCTGAAAAACCCGACGTAAATGAAACTCTAGCAGAATTAAATTCAAATATGGGCGCTATGACATTTTTGTTACAAAAGCTAGTTGAGAGCTCCTTTAATCGACCCACCGGGTTTATTACTGAAACAACACCCACCGGACTGGCCATGAATATGCCCACCGGGGATATCGAAGGACCCACCGGGTCAAGCATGAATGGGCCCACCGGGCATATTGAGTCCACAGGACAAGGCATGCTTTCTACATCTAACATAGGAAGTAGTCAAAGTTCTGCGCCGAAACCTGGCCCGTCAAATGAAAGAAAAAGGGCAGCCACGAGCAAAGAACATAATCAATCTGAGCCACCGGCAAAAACCCCTCGAGACGAGGAAAATGGTGCCATAGAAATAGGAGGACTAGAATGCGCGGTCGGTCACGTGATATGGCCGAACCATGGGGAAGTAAAATGGTAGCCACAAGTGGGCAAAAGAAATTCGCGGGAAAACCGACCGAAGCGAACTACCGAGAGAAGATGGTGAAGTCTTGCGCTGCGATCAATTGTGAGAAGCGATGGCAAAGTAGGGGAAAAGGTCGAGAATTAGGAAAGAAAGTTTCTTTTCACAAGTAAGTGGTAAATAAGCATATTTCAACTGCGTTATAGGATTAACACAATCTTTGTTGTGATGCATACAACCTTTCTTAGTTAGGCCCGTTTAGTTTAGGATCTCCTTCCTGGTACCTCCAAAAACCATGCCAGTTGTTTAGTTTCCGAAATGCAAGTTTTCCAATAGGAACCCGGGCAGTCAAGTAAGATTCTGTGTATGTTTCTTCCAGAAACTATTATACTAGATCCTTCAACCAATCCACAGGAGCACGTCATATACTAGGCCTGCAAACTGCTGTCAGGCCAACTTTACATTTCCTGTCAAACACAGGCCAACATTTGTTTAGCTTCGGAGCCAGAATTCAGTCAAGTTTTTTTTCTTTGATGGATCTGATTATTCACAGCATCAACCTCTTCATTAATCATTAAATATATATATACTTGGTACTGTAGTAGATACTAAATAATAGGTACTAGGAGAAAAACGGACCCAAAAACAGACAGATTTTTCAGCACACACACTGGTGCCTTTCAAACTTACGTTATCATCACAGTTAGTCACACTCTGATGATAACGTAAGTTTGAAAGGCCTCAGTGTGCTGAAAAATCTGTCTGTTTTTGCGTCCGTTTTTCTCCTAGTACCTATTATATATTATATATATATAAATAAATATACTATTTTCCCAAAAAAATAAGACCTCCTACATCCAGTCAGTCTAAAAAGTACACAAATTAGAAACGTGAAATATTTATTGGAAGATTTGATTGAGGTTTTTTGAAAATCAAAATGGTTGCACTGAACCTGAGAATCTCCCAAGTAAGAAAATCAAGCACTGTTTGATACTACAAAACTACTTTCAGGTTTCAATCATTTTGAACTACTGGATGTAAACAACCCATTCTTAGAATTCAACTGGTCAGCAATTTTATTGTCTGGTTGCTATTTGATCATAGATCCTTTTTGCATCAAATCTTGCAGGTTTCCCCTTGGAAATGCAACTCTATTAAAAAAATGGCTCTGTGCAATGAAAAGAGAAAAATGGACGCCGACTGCAAGCTCATATCTTTGTGGGGAGCATTTCCTTGAAACAGACTACACATATCCATCTCTTTTGCCCCACTCAACATCTCTTAGTAAAAAGTATCTGAAGAAAGATGCTGTTCCTTCAATCTTTAAGTTCCCAGAGCATTTGCAAAAGAGGCCTGTAAAGGAGAGAAATCCTAAAAAGAGGGAATTTCAGGCTCAGCATCTTCCTTCAGATACTGTGACAATTCCTTCTAAAAACCCCAGGCTTGATGATCACTCCTATGCATCCTCAGTGTCCCCAAGGAAACTGAAAACCAAGTATAAAGCAAAAATTAAAAAGAAAAACCAAATTATTCAAAATTTGCGCAGAAAAAAACATCAGAAAAGAAAAAACCATCAAAGGCTTGATCTTAAAATTGAAGCAAGCAAAAATGCTATCTGAAGAAAGTGGTTCTTCTATTATCTCAAACTTTGGCCACATGACAACTGAAATATTTAAAAATGAAGCCAAAAATAGGAATCATTCATCTGGGTCACGATATTCTAATGACATCAAAGAATTTGCCATTTCGTTGAATTTTTACAGCCCTAGGGCTTACCGATTTTGAGAAAGTCACTTTGCCTGCCACATCCATCAACACTTCGTGCATGGTCTGCTAGCATTGAATGTGAGCCAGGGTTTCTCAAAAAGCCCTTAATGCACATAGCAGACCTTGTAAAAGATGGGCAAAGTGACTGCATCATAATCATTGACGAAATGAGTATAAAGAAAGAGGTGAAATGGGACCCAAAAAATGAGAAATTTGTTGGCACAGTCGACTATGGAAATATTAAGGCAGAAGAGACAGACACCATAGCAACAAATGCATTGGTTATTATGATTTCTGGTTTAAAAAAACCATGGTATGTACCACTTGGATACTTTCTTACAAACAGATTAAATGGTGATATCCTTTGTCAGCTAATCAATGAATCCATCAAGATGTTAAGTGAAATTGGTTCTGTTCCCCATGCTGTTGTTTTTGATGGTGCACCAAAAAATATTGGAATGGCTGAAAAGCTTGGGTGCAACATAAAGAAGCTTGAAGGATCATTTCCCCATCCATGCCAAATTGGTAAAAAAATTTATGTTATATTTGATATCTGCCATATGCTTAAACTGGCAAGAAATGCTTTCAGCGACATGAAAATATTTTGTACACCAACAGGTGAGAGAATATCCTGGGAGTATGTCCTTGCCCTTTATCGTGCTCAGCAAAAAGATATTCTCCATCTTGGAAATAAACTTAAAACCAAACATGTAAAATGGCAAAATCACAAGATGAAAGTTAGCGTTGCTGCTCAAACATATAGCCATTCAGTCTCTGCAGCAATAACTTTTCTGAGAAATTTGAAATTGAAAGAGTTCAAAGACAGCAAACCAACCAGTGATTTTATTTTGTTAATGAACAATCTATTTGATATGCTAAACTCTAAAAGCAAATTTGGCAAACACACCAAAAAGCCAATTAATCTGAATAACTACTTTGACACTGAAAGTAGCTTGAAGGATGGAATTGAGTTTCTGAAGTCTCTCAAGGACACAGCTGGGATTCCTCTTATCAAGGGCCCACGAAAAGCATTTGTCATTGGCTTCTATGTTTCAGCTCTTTCCATACTTGCCATAAGTAAGAATCTCTTAGAAAGAATGGAATCTCCATTTGAGTATGTGCTTACATATCGTTTTTCACAAGACACTCTTGAGATGTACTTTTCAAAGATCCGCAGTCGCTTTGGTTGGAATAATAACCCAACAGCACTTCAATTCAAGTATGCACTAAGGTCACTTCTCTTGAAAAATAAGATTGAAGCACCTAAAACTGCCAATTGTGTGCAGCTCGTTGAGGAAGAAACTGAAGCAGGGCCAGGTAAAGTGGACCCTTCAGTTTCAAATCTTCTTCTGTCATCAAATATATGGCGTTCTGATGTTCTGCATTACATAGCAGGATATCTGATTGTGCTGAGGCATTATATCATAATTCTGATGATGTCGGTAATCATGGTTATCAAAGTAATCTCTCACTTCTTTCGTGTAAAAGGTTTGGGAATTTGATTGTTCCATCTCAGTCAGTGTTCAAGGTTGTATCATGTGTAGACAAACTTGCCAGAAAAGAGCTGTGTAAATGGACATCCTTTCCAAATTCTGTTACATCAGCAATAACATCTTCAGTTCTTCAAGAGACAAGGAATAATACATTCTCATCCATACAGGCTCATTCAATGGAGAACCATATTTTAGATAGCCACTTGAGAGATGACCATATCACAGTTCTGATCAAACTTATTGTGAGCAATTATTTGACTCTTTTCTTTCATCAATTTGGAAAGGTATATACTGAAAGAATAATAAAGAGAAATAATCCATCAAGAAGAAACAAACTAACTAAAACAATTTTATTTTATAATGAATAGACAACTATGGGGCCCCTGCTTACTGCAGGGGGGAGAGGTGGATGGAGAAAAACAGAAGACTTGTTGTACAAGAACTGGATGAATTAATGGGCTTAATTTGATCAGAAATTTGAAGATAGATTGGAAATACTTGTTTACAAAATGGCAGCAAATGAAGAGTTATTATTGGAGGTGGAGGGAATGTTATTTTCCTTGGAAATTGAGCAGCTTTTGCAAATTGCGGATGTCCTAAAGGTGCCTCAAAAAGATGTTTTGGGTAAGACAAAATTTAAGGTGATAAAGGTTTTGTCTACAGTTTTGGAGGGCCTGCAGGATAAAAGCTCTGAAGAATTTTCCATGTCCTTAAAAAGTGTCAAAGATGTATATGTACCCCCTCCTTTAGAAGGTGATACAGGTGGAGATGATGGTACAAGTAACCCTGAGGGTGATGGACAGGGTATTCAGAATGTTTCACAAGTAGTTACCCAAAAAGTTTCTTGTGAAAATTTGTCACCATCAGTTTCCCAAAATCCTCCCCAGATATCTCACCAAAATGTTCTTCATAACAGTATGTTTAGAAGAGAGTTTAGAATAATTGGCCAGGTTGGTGAAGTTGGTCAAAGAGATAAATTATCCTATGTTTCTTTGATAAGACAAGTAGAGGCTGGTTTAGAGAGAGGGTATGCTGAGAAAGAAATTGTAAACGCAATCATAAATGCAATTTCACCAGGTTTACAAATACGCAGTTATTTGGAGGGTTCTGGTAGTATCCCTTTGCCCAGATTAAGGAAAATACTCAGATCACATTATAAGGAGGGAAGTGCTACAGATCTTTATCAACAGCTTCTCACAATGTCACAAAATCAAAATGAGGATCCTGTAAACTTCCTCATTCGTGCAATGGACTGCAGACAAAAGATTTTATTTGCCTGCAGAGAGGAAACAGAAACTGATCTAAAGTATAGTCCAAGTTTAGTGAGTGGGTTATTTCGTCAATCAGTTGAAACCGGTTTAGTAGATGATGCTATTCACATGCGTCTGCGTTCATTTTGACAAGATGCTACAGTTGATGATGAGAGTTTGATAAATGAAATGCAACTAGCAGTTTTGGCTGAATCTGAGAGAAAGAAAAAGTTTGCTTTGAGTACAAAAGTAAAAAAAGTTAATGAAATTTCAGTTGCTGAAAACCCCCCCTCACAAAACACACCTAAAACTGTTAATAATTCTGAGAAAATACTTGCAGCAGTTGAGCAAATGAGGTGTGAAGTTGCAGCTATCAAAACAGAGTTAGCAGAAGTAAAAAGTTCTCAGAAAGAAGGAACAAAACCCAATAAAACCACTCAACGTCCAATGTGCACTTCATGCAAAGAAGCTGAAAATTTAAGTTGTGATCATTGCTCTATTTGTGGAAGCTCAGATCATTTTTTCAGAGGTTGTAAAAAGAGAAAACAGGGAAACTACAGGGGGCTACCGAAGCGGGGCGGCCGTTAGCCTCTGAAGTTGAGACGTCCCATCATAAACAATGCAATAATTGCCATTTGTTAGAACAAGGTAACAGTTTTATGCTGTGTAAAAACTGTAAAACAGTGAGATATTGCAGCAAACAGTGTCAGAAGGCACAGTGGAATGAGCACAAGATAATTTGCTCAGCTATCAGTGAATTGTCTAAGAAGTTATTCACAGAAGAAAAGGGATTAGGAGACAGTAATGATGCAAATGTATTTGCAAGCCATGTTTCTCCAAAGAAACATGCACAAATCTCAAAGCTTGTTGGTAAGAAATGTATTGTGAAATGTTGTCTTAATGAAACCAAGTTGGAAGCTTTATGGGATACAGGCTCACAAGTTTCTCTTATATCTTCAGCTGTTGTGAATAAATACTTTCCTGGTGTTCCAGTGAGAGAAATCTCTGACATTTTTGATGCTGCTTATGCTAATTTGAATCTTGTTACAGCAAATGGTACAGCGTTACCTTACAACGGATGGATAGAACTCAACTTTAGTCTAGTTTTTCCTGAGAAACAGGGTGAGAAAGATAGTATTCAAGTACCATTTTTAGTCACTCCAGAGAATATTGACACACCCATTGTTGGTTTTAATGTTATAGAAGAACTATGCAGAAACGCGACCACTGATTCAGAATATAGCCTTGACTTTGTAAAAGCGATGTGTCATAGTTTACGAAACTTATCGGAGAACAAATCAGCAGCTTTGGTAGACCTTATTTATCAATGCACCATAGAGGAAAGTAAGTTTAGTGTCAAGTCATTTAAGCATGCAACCATTATTCCAAAGAACAAAACAGTCAATGTTGCATGTAGGGCGGATATAGGACATCGCGATCGTAACCTGCCAATGATGTTTGAGCCATATCCAGAATCTTTATTACCATCTGGACTAGAAATCACTGAGTCAATTTTAGTGGCAAAGAAAGGCAGCTCACCAGTGTTAAAGTTGCAAATTGCTAACAAAACAGATCATAATATATCATTGCCAGCCAGAACGGCTTTGGGAACCCTAGAGTTAGTGAGATCTATCACTCCGATGAGCATGAATTTAGGTGAACCACAGTCCGCTAGACCCGGAAGCTCTACAACAAAGTGTCACAATGGAAAAGTAACAGATGTCAAAACTTGTCAAGTGACTGAAGGAGTTCTACAGAAGATTGATCTCAACCATCTAAGCTCAGACGAGAGAAAATTGGTAGAGGCTATGCTCAGGGATGAAATAAGTTCATTTTCAAAAGATGACCAAGATATCGGCTGTGCGAAGGAATTACAGTTAGAAATCAAGTTAAAAGATGATCAGCCAGTTCAGAAGAACTATGCAGCAATTCCCAGACCTCTTTATGGTGAAGTCAAGCAGTATATCGAGGACTTACTCAACAGGAAATTCATCAGACCTTCAAAGTCACCATACTCTTCGCCATGCGTTTGTGTAAGGAAGAGAGATGGATCGTTGCGATTATGTATTGATTACCGATTGTTAAACCAGAAAACGATCCAAGACAAGCATCCTTTACCCAGAATACAAGAGACGTTGGACAGCTTGGGAGGAAGTTGTTGGTTCACCACACTTGACCAAGGAAAGGCGTACCACCAGGGGTTTGTGAGTGAACAGAGCCAACCATTAACTGCATTCGTAACCCCCTGGGGCCTCTTTGAATGGGAACGTATTCCATTCGGCCTGACCAACGCTCCAGCGGCCTTCCAACGGTATATGGAACAATGTTTGAGTGATCTTCGTGATGAAATTTGCCTGCCGTATCTTGACGATGTAATCATATTCAGTAAATCATTTGAACAACACGTTGAAGATGTCAGGAAAGTGCTACAACGCCTCCGAGAGAATGGAATAAAGCTAAAAGCAAGCAAGTGCTCACTCTTCAAGCAACAAGTAAAGTTTTTAGGATGGATTGTCTCAGCTGATGGATATACAGTAGATCCCAAGAATACCGAAGCAGTCACAAGCTTGAAGGATAAAACACCAGCAACAATCGGTGAAGTTAGACAGTTACTAGGTCTTCTGGGATATTATCGTCGATTTATCCCCAATTTCTCATCAATTGCCAGCCCAATCTATGAACTCCTGACAGGAAAAGATGCAGATTGTAAGCCCAAAATACACGTGAGAATGACAAAGAAAGCAAACGGACAGTTGCCATCTACTACAAAGATAAAATGGAGACCAGAACACCAAGCAGCGTTAGAAGACCTTATCAGACATATTACTAGTCCACCGATAATGGCATATCCTGACTTCAACCTGCCATACATTGTCCATACAGATGCAAGTGAAAAGGGCCTGGGTGCAGTTCTCTACCAGCAACAGGGTAGTAAGATGAGAGTCATATCATATGCATCTCGCACCCTAACCCAAAGTGAGAAGAATTATCATATGCACAGTCGAAAACTTGAGTTTCTTGCTCTAAAATGGGCCATTACAGATCAGTTCAGGGATTATTTATACTATTCACCACCATTTGATGTATTTACAGACAACGATCCGCTAACATACGTGTTGACCACAGCCCGTTTAAATGCAACAACACTTCGTTGGGTGGGAGAGTTGGCCGATTTTAAGTTTAGGATTCATTATCGTCCAGGAAAATCAAATGGAGATGCAGATGCCCTGTCACGCAGCCCACTAGATATGACAAAATATATAGCTTCGTGTACAGAAAACAGTTCTCCAGAAGAGATTAATGCAGTTATCAATGCGGCTACGTTAGTTGCATCTGGTGATACAGCTTGGATTAACTCAATTTCTGATCCTGACAGTATACTTTTCGCTAACAACCACATCCCTGATGAGCAAACAACAAGAGACGACCAAGACAAGCTTGATATAAAAGATGCCCAAATCAAAGACAAGAGTCTGAACACAGTCATCCAGTATCTGAAACAGAAGCAACGACCAAGTCCTGCTGAAGTCAAGACTTTAGATCACAACACAAAGCAATTGCTATATGAATGGAAGAAACTGAAAGTATCCGAAGATGGTACCTTGAGGCGTATTTCAGGACAGTATAATCAAGTCGTACTACCATTGAGTCTTCGCAATGTCGTTTATAGTGAGTTACATACAAATATGGGACATTTAGGCCCAGAGAGAGTTGTTCAGCTTGCCCGTGAACGTTTCTTTTGGCCACACATGCAGAGAGATATCACAAACTTTATTACGCGTAGATGTCGCTGTGTCAAACAGAAGCCGCCAGCATTCAAGCAGAGGGAACAATTGACACCAATACACAGCACAACACCATTTGAAATCATTTCGATAGACTACATGCATCTTGAAAGAAGCAGCGGAGGATATGAATATGTGCTCGTTATTGTTGATCACTTTACACGATATGCGCAAGCATATGCAACCAAAGACAAGTCCGGAAAAACTGCCGCAAGACTATTGTTTAATGATTTTATCCTACGATATGGTTACCCCATTAAAATTCACCATGATCAAGGGGGTGAGTTTGAGAGTCAGATGTTTCGTACCCTTGAACAGATTTCCAGTATTGGACATTCAAGAACTACTCCCTATCACCCAGAGTGTAATGGAAAGGCCGAGAGATTCAATCGTACCCTACTTTCGATGTTGCGAACATTGCCCGAAACGTATAAATCACACTGGAGAGACCATCTGCCAAAACTTGTCCATGCGTACAATTGTACAAGGCACGACTCTACAGGATTTTCACCATTCTTTCTTCTTTTTGGCCGATCACCGCGACTACCCATTGACCTTGTCTTTGGACTAAAAAAAGGAAATTCTGAATCAAGTTATCCTGCTTACGTGAAAAACTGGAGAACAGCCATGCAACAAGCATACGGAATTGCAAATGCTAAGAGCCAAGCTACCGCAGCACAAGGGAAAACACAGTATGACAAGAAAGCAAAAAGCCGTACTCTTAATCCAGGTGACAGAGTCCTTGTTCGTAACTTTGAAAGAGGAGGACCAGGAAAAATCCGTGCTTTTTGGGAAGATCGTATCTACACCGTGTTGAAGCGAATGAGTGAAGAGAGTCCCGTATATGTTGTACAACCAGAGAATGGTCAAGGACGTCAACGTACTCTTCATCGTACACTATTATACCCATGTAATGATTTACCGATTGATGAATCGATAGAGATTGAATGTCGTAAAAAGAACATGACACAAAACCGAGTGAGAAATGTAGCAAATAGAAGTAAAAGACCAGATCAAGCCAGAGGAGTTGATGGTGACGATGATGAGATTAACGTCGGATTTTATCCAAATGAACTGCAGCCGAACTCGGTACAGGACAATCTAGATCCGCCGGCCTCGATGAATGAGACGGAGCAAGATCCCGAACAAGACATTACAGCGGATAATGTTCAAGACCCAACAAATGAACCGGAAGTTGATCCTGAACAAGACCAAGTCACAGCAGCGGACCACGCTGACCATGCTCAAGATCAAAACATCTTACAACCACCTTATAACGCTCCTGAGCACGACGATGCAGCACTGAGTCCAGATGCTGAGCCACCTCCACGACCCCAAAGAACTCGATTACCACCTACTCGATTAATGTATGCCACACCAGGACAACCTGCAAATTATCACGTCAATTATATTCAACAAATTCCCAGATATGTTGAACCGTTTCAAAGAACAGGCAGATCTCAATTGATTCCATTTATGCCAGGATATGTTCCTCCCTACCATCAGTTGTTTATGACACCAAGAGTTCAGTTTTGTCATCCACAACCGTCGTTGCATCCACAACAATTTTGGAACTCATATCCTATAACTGTTTAAACTTATCGAGTTTTGCAACTATACAATTGATCGTTTATGTTGAGAGAAAAGACTCGATTCCTACCGTTATTTCGTTGAGAAAAGACTCGTTTGTAATACATTATTTGACCAAAGTTTTAAAGATACACGTGCGATGAACATTTTCATCATAGACCGATGCACATTGCTTCACATTTGACGAATGACTCGAGCAAATCATTATATTCCAGAAATACGTTATTGTTCTGAATAGTATGTGATACTGTTGGCGCCAATCACAGTTAACCAGAGATATTTGAACGTTGATTTCATGAGTCCTACGATGTTTCAAAGACATCTTCAATTCAATGTTGCGGACAACATTTCTTTTGGAGGGGAGTATGTGAAATGTATGAACAATCGTATTGTTTAGCATTTTACACTTCATGTAGTTTTTGTTTTTTGATGTTTACCCCCCAAAAGAGACACTTTTCTAAGTATCGATTACGTCATCGATCAGCCTCGATTCGATATCGTTGTTGTTGTTGTCACGCTAGGCCTAAGTTTTTGACCGCCTGTTTTTATGAAATCGTGTATATTTAAAGCTGGAGTTCTTATGAAGTATCGCGTTTAAGACTTCGTTTATTGGTGTCAAACCTTATTAATCGAGTGTCTAACAACTACACATAAATGTAAATAATGTACATATTGTCAGTGATTCTGAGGGAACGCCGAGTACCAGGCGGCGGTCAAGTAACCTGGCCATTCAGATGGAGGAAATGCCATCTACCACTGACTGGTAGGAAATTTTATTCTACTATCTTTTATTTTATTATATTATTTCGTTTTGTACATAGATATGTCATTACAAAAAGCAACCCCCCCCTCCCCCTTTAAGGAATAGGATCACTGGTGCAAGGCTTAACATCAATTGTCTTTCTGGAAACTATGGAATATAGATTGTATGGTTTTTGAGGAGCAATATGACTGGAATGTGCTGTTGGTGAGTTAGTTTCTCTAAAAGCAAACTATTCATGTTGTTTTTTGTCTCCGGTTCAGTTGGGAAATGTGGACATTATGTATTCTCTCTGAGACTTACGAGCATGGTCGTTGGACTCAGTTACTTTTATTCAGAACGGAAAGAGGCAGCAAAAGAGGAGTGGTAGAGGCTATTTTTCACATAATTTAGGTTCAAAAACGTTTTAGATTTATAATAAATACATGTTTAAGGAATTCTGATACTGAGTTTTGTGTTTATATTGCTGTATATAGACCTTAACAAGCGTATCGGGATCATTTCCGACTTGTACAGTACACAAGGCTAACTATGGGCCTAAGCACTTTCGTATCGTTTCGAGTCAAATTTTTACATTAGTTGAGCCAAATTTACTTTAAAATACAATCAAATCTTACCTTTCGGTGAAATGAAGTGAACTGAACAGAAAACGCATTTTAAGTCTTTCGCAATAACATGAAATCTGCGTTAAAATTCAGTTTTGCTGCCAAGTTCTTCTTGCCCACTTGTTGCCGCCATCTTAGCTCTCCATGCTTTGGCCATCCCACGCGAAGGAGAACAATAGACCGCGCATTCTAGTCCTCCTATTTCTATGTTATCGGCGATCTCTCAAACCAAAGACGCCTTACAATGAAGAATGCTCTAAAACCCGAGTATCAAACTATATGTTCGCCATCTACAGAAATTGCTCACTCCCCACACTTATTTGGCGAGGATATAGGAAAACAAATAAAAGAGGTCGAAGAAACGAACAAAATCACAAAAGCCTTTAAGCCTTCTCCAAATAAGGGGAGAGAACAACATTTTAAACCAAATCTTCTGGGGTCAGATCCTCAGTTTGGCTATTATGGCTACACCCACAGGCGTGATTTTTTAGGGCAAGGCCATCGCCACCCAGCAGTAAGGAAAAAGCAGTGGGGCCAGCCATTTCAGCCCAGAGGTCAACAACAGCAGCGACACAGTTTCCGACCTCAAAAGAAATTCTAGAAATCTTGAGCAAGTTACATGTAAGTGAATTTCAAGAATTTCTTCCAACTTTAGTGCTATTTCTTACATATCAGTGAGATAACTTTAAAGCCGGTCGAATAAAAAGCCATATAACAGCTTGGCAACGTATAACAAAGGACCCTGAAATTTTATCATATGTATCAGGGGCAAAAGTGGAGTTGAATAGTTCTCCTTGTATCTCCCACCAGGAGCGAAAATTTAGTGCTCCAGAGGAGCAGATTCTAAACACTGAGATTCAAAAACTAATGACAAAAGAAGTGCTCGAAATAACTAGACCTGAAAACGGACAGGTCATCTCACCAATATTTGTGACACCAAAACCTGATGGTTCCTATGGTATGATTTTGAACTTGAAAAAATTTAATCATCATGTCACATACCATCATTTCTAAATGGAAACTTTGAATACGATTACTAGTTTGATGGAACATAATTTTTAATGGCGTCTTTAGACATAAAAGATGCTTATTATAGCGTAGAAGTCGCAGCGGAGCACAGAAAATATTTCCGATTTGGATTCAATGGAAATTTACTACAATACAAGGCCCTCCCTAATGGCCTGGCCAGTTGCCCACGTATTTTTACAAAATTGCTCAAACCGGCTTTGACGGAATTACACAAAGAGGGTATCATAGCAGCTGCTTATATCGATGACATATACCTGCAGGGTGCAAATTTTAATGACGGCTTGTCCAACGTCATCAGGGCTACTAAACTATTGACAGAATTAGGCTTTATTGTTCACCCGGAAAAGTCAGCTTTTTTACCGTCTCAAGAGATTAAGATGTTGGGTTTTATTCTAAATTCCAAGACTATGACTGTAAAACCCACCCAGCAAAAGATTGAATCTGTCTTGGCTGTTTGTCAAAATTTGCTCAGCCAAAAGAAGCCGACTATAAGAAGTTGTGCGAAAGCACTCGGCACAATGATCTCTTGTTTCCCGGGTATTCTTTATGGGCCGCTTTATTACCGTCAGCTAGAAAAGGACAAGACCGAGGCTTTGAAAATAGCCAAAGGCGATTTTGAGAGCTTTATGAGCCCTTCTCCATCTGCCAAATTAGAATTAAAATGGTGGATACGCAATATTCGTGTGGTGTTCAAACCACTTACACGTGTCAATCCGTTACACATCATCAAAACGGACGAGTCCTTAGAAGGCTGGGGCGCATTCTATAATGAAATGACTGCCGGGGGAATATGGTCCCTTTCTGAAAAAGAAAATAGCATAAACTATCTCGAAATGAAGGCAGTATTATTTGGGTTACAAACCTTTGCAAAAGAATTTCACGATACTCATATCAAAGTCTTGTCAGATAACACAACTGCTGTTTCTGTGCTAAACAATATGGGCACAAGTCACTCAAAAAAGTGTAATGATATCTGCAAAGAAACCTTGGAGTGGTGTATGGCCCGAAATATTTGGCTAACACTAGCACACATCCCCGGGAAGGATAATATTGAGGCAGACAGTGCCTCGAGGAAAAAGGAAAACACATCAACGGAGTGGCAATTACAGCCCAAACTCCTCCATTCGTGTTTAAAGCACCTTAACTTTTAGGGTTTTACCAATCAATGGCCCTGGCCCAATGGCACTATGGCCCTATGGCCCTATGGCACTTTGGTCTTGTATCTTTTATTACGAATACCTTGAGTATGAGTTCGACAGTGTATTCGACTAGAATTCGTATAAATATTGCTTCAAATTATCCCCAAATTGATGCACAAAGTTGTCGTTCAGCGAGTGAGAATTTCCCGAAGTGATGTGGGGGATTCCCCTTTGAAATCATCAAATACCTTAAAGATTACCAAAAGGGTAAGAAATATGACCATATGAAATATGAAATATGTCCATTGGACCAGGTTTGTGTTCATAGGCGTAGGAGACAGGGGTCAAAGGGGGGCTGCAGCCCCCCCCAGCGTCGGAAAATTGTGCAAAAATCAGCCATAATCGGGCAGAAATCCGCCTTAAGTCGGGCAAAATTTTCTTAAACAATGGATTTTTTATCGGGCAGCCCCCCCAAATTTTATTTCCCCCTACGCCGATGTTTGTGTTGGGGATGGACTAAGGTACTATGGGAGTGCTAAAATGTAAAGATTTGCCAAACCCCTTCCTCTACTTTATCTCGCAACAGAAGCGAGATAAGAAGCACGGTTTTGACAACTGCTGGGCCTTTTGTCCCCAGGGGGGTACTCATTGACTTTTAGTACGGGGGGGTCCGTGCCAATATTTGGGGTCCGAAATTTTACATCAAATCAATATTTGGGGTCTGTGAATTACAACATGGACAACAATTGAATATTTGGGGTCAACAAATCTGAGGAGAGGAAGAATCCTGCAATTTGGCCCTGAAGTTGCAAATCACGAAATAAATGCTTTGGTATTATTCAAGAACTGAGAAAAATCAAGAGGTTAAAATTGAAATCATTCAAAAACCTGCAAGGGGCCCCAGAAATAGATAACAATATTTGGGGTCTCCAAAACATTAGACTCAATATTTGGGGTCCCCAAATCATTAGGCTTAATATTTAGGGGTCAGCAAAGAAAAAGTGGCACGGACCCCCCCCCCCCATATTGAAAGTTAGGGAGTACCCCCCTGGGCTTTTGCCGTGTTTCCTACAGCAACAAAGCAATGAAAGTTACAGCTGGTGATTCCCTGCATCGGCACTTCGGAGAATTCTCGCTCGCTGAACGAGAACTTTGTGCATCAATTTGGGGATCATTTGAAGCAATATTTATACGAATTCTAGTCGAATACACTGTCGAACTCATACTCAAGGTATTCGTGATAAAAGATACAAGACCACAGTGCCATAGGGCCATAGGGCCATAGTGCCATTGGGCCATAGGGCCATAGGGCCAGGGCCATTGATTGGTAAAACCCTAACTTTTATCCTAATATCGATCTTTTTGCAACAAGGATAAATAAACAGTTTCAGCGTTTCTTATCATTTAAGCCAGACCCTGAGGCTTTTGCAGTTGATGCATTCACTATCGACTGGTCCACTTACAAATTTTATGCATTTCCCCCTTTCAGCATGATACCAAGAGTCTTAAGGCAGATTCAGGACGACAATGCAAAGGGAATATGCGTCCTCCCAAACTGGCCAACACAACTGTGGTTTCCGTGGGCAAAGAAACTGATGCTCAAACCACCAATCATATTGAATGCCAGCCAGAATGCGCTGCTACTGCCGAACAGGCCAGAGGTAAAGCACCCTCTGTTCAAAAAGCTGCAAATGATTGTTTGCCTCTTGTCCGCCAAAAATTAAGTTCTACGAACTTATCCGAAGACGCACAAAAAATTATTTTATCATCTTGGCGTCCAGGTACTCAAAAACAGTATCAGTCATATTTAAAGCGCTGGAAGACACACTGTACCGAAAATGCAGTTTCAGTTTTATGCCCTACCGTTGAACAAGTGATTGAATTTCTAACTTTGTTATATAGAAATGGCCTTGGCTACAGTGCTATTAACACTGCTAGATCGTCTCTGTCTTCCATAATATTTCAAGAAAATAGACTGCCTATTGGGGAGCACCCCTTGATTCGTAGATTTTTGAAGGGTATTTTTGAGTTGAGACCTTCATTGCCAAAATACAATTTCATTTGGGACGTAAATAAAGTCTTTACATATTTCAAAACTTTTCCAGCTCTTGAAAATATCAGTCTAAAGAATTTATCCTACAAAACAGTTACGCTCCTCTGCTTGGTAACGGGACAACGTTGTCAGACAATTCATACGATAGATATCAATAAGATACAGTCAATTGCTGATAAGATGCGTATAACAATACATAAGCCTTTGAAAACAACAAAACCAGGCAAACACCAGGCACCACTAGAACTGCATCATTATCCGGAGGAGCCGAAGCTATGCATTGTAAAGACATTGTCCCATTATTTAGAACGTACTAAAGTACTCAGAGGGGAACATTCGGCACTATTTGTAAGTTTTCATAAGCCTCACAAGCCAGTATCAAAGGACACGATTGCACGATGGGTAAAAGCTACATTAACTGATTCTGGCATAGACACGGATGTTTTCAGTGCGCACAACTGCAGGGCAGCATCTACATCTGCAACCAAACAAGCAGGAATGACTTTATCGGAAATCATTAAAAGCGCTGGTTGGTCAAATGAAAGAACATTTGCAAAACATTATGAACGTGAAATTAATTCTCAAAATTTTGGAGATTTTGTATTCGGAAATAAGAAATAAATCAACTTTAGCTTTGTTTATCGTTTGATAACATGTTATGTTCTTCAGGGATGTTTCTTTTTCTAACATCTTTATGGGCGGATTATCACTACCTAAGCTCGTGCTTGCAGGGCTTTAAAATCTCATGTGACTCCGCACCGTAGTGACGTAGTTGATGACAGAGAAGAATTAGAAAATTAAACGAGCCTTACCTGTAAGGTGAAGTTTGATTGGAATTCTTCTCTGGCATCAACAGGAACGTAGGAGTCACATGCCCGCCCGGGTATATTTCCCCCCCCCCCCCTTTGTGACTCCTGCGTTCTGTGATGTATTTGTCCTGCAATCACTTCGTGTTAAAGGATGACTGGCAACGCATACGCTCGCTTCTCATGTGACTCCGTATGCGTTGCCAGTCATCCTTTAACGCGAAGTGATTGCAGGACAAATACATCACAGAACGCAGGAGTCACAAAGGGCGGGAAAATATACCCGGGCGGGCATGTGACTCCTACGTTCCTGTTGATGCCAGAGAAGAATTCCAATCAAACTTCACCTTACAGGTAAGGCTCGTTTAATTTTCTAATTTTACAATATCTTTGCTAATAATAGTCCAATTTTAAAAAACTTTTTTTTAATTTGAAGAATATTGTTTTCTCTTTCAAGATAAGGCAAGCATAGTCACTTTTGATAATTTTATACTCAATTTATAGCTATTTACAAAACCCCCTTTTTCTCCGGAAGTAGCCACTTAAGAGATGTCAATTTCACAATTTTTTAGTTGAAAATATAAAAAATAAGTGAAAGTAAGTCTACAAACGCCTAATGTGCACCAAGTACCATACGTCAGTAAGCCATACCCAAAGGGAATCGTGCAGGATCGTACATGGAGGAAAATTACGAAAGTTTAAAAACATTTATTTTTCTCTCCGTCATTTTAGAAAAATAATCATTCTACACCTCCTTTATTAATCATCACAGAAATGGGAGCTGGATATTTGCTATTTTATATGCTGATGGTTCAAACATTGACGTGATGTCTTTTCTTTCACCCTCACTATCAGGAAGATTAAACTAATGCATATTACATGGCTAACTGCAAGATTATGTTTCAGTGGTAATTGTAAAGGAAAGTAAAATTTTCTAAAACAAAAGAAGCTGTTTTTTTGCAATTTTCATAATTTTCCTCCATGTACGATCCTACACGATTCCTTTTGCGTATGGTTTACTGAAGTATGGTATTTGTTGCACATTAGGCGTTTGTAGACTTACTTTCACTCATTTTTTATATTTTCAACTACAAATTTGTGTAATTGACATCTCTTTAAGTGGCTACTTCCGGAGAAAAGGGGGGTTTTGTAAATAGTTATAAATTGAGTATAAAATTATCAAAAGTGACTATGCTTGCCTTATCTGGAAAGAGAAAACAATACTCTTCAAACTAAAAAAAAGTTTTTTTAAATTGGACAATTCTTTGCAAAGGTATTGTAAAATCAATGAACACCCCTCGAGGGACCCTGAAATAACTGTAGCAGGAAGGGTTTTAGGGTCTGATTTTATGTAACTATGAAATTGAATTACTCTTGAATTAGAAGTCCGATGGAGCTCAGATTTGTTTTGTTTAGATATTCAATGTATATTTTAATGGAAAATTTATACAAATTTGGATTTTCTATGATTTCAATCTTTGCAACATTTTGCCTTTTCTTACACTTCTTGGCTCCTATTCGCAAGCCTGATACAAAGAAAATACAGCGAAAAAGATGAAACCACGCAGATTCTCCAAGGAATTCTTAAAAAGCCCAATTCAGTATGAAGCTTGATTTCTGGATCGAGAATTAGTGTGAATCTTGATTTCGGGATCTTGAATTAGTGTGAATCTTGAATTCTGGATCTAGAATTAGTGTGAATCTTGAATTCCGGATCTTGAATTAGTGTGAATCTTGAATTCCGGATCTTGAATCTTGAATCTTGAATCTTGAATTAGTGACTCCCATTGTTGTGTGCCTGCTAGATCTTTTCATTACACTGCATGATACATCATAATTATCAAGTAGTCCTTTGTTGACTGTCAAAGCTTTTATGAGCCTGTTGATTGCATTTTTGTTTGTGACATTTGATCCAAGCTTCTTCAGAATTGTTTTTATTGTTAGGTTGTAATGTTCTAATGCCATGTCAAGAGGTATATTACCTCCTTGTCCATACTTCAACTTGTGAAACCTGTTCCACATGAGCAAGTGTGCATCCTTCTCCGACAAAATACTGAAGAAGAAGGTAGAGCGCTTCCAACGCATATTTTCTGCTTGATGCCCCATCATTGAAAAGGTATGGTTATTAAATTGAGTAAACATTTTCATGCTGGATTGCAACGCTGTCATTTAATTTTGTGGCTCTTCAAGTTTGCTTTGCATCATCCATCACCCTGGCCTAGATGTTTCTGGTCGAGTTTGAAAGGTGCCTAGGATTGAAACTAAGACTGATTGAAGGCAATCTTTTGCTGGAAATTGTGAAATAAGCTACAAATAAGCACTTCAATCAGTTCTTCATTTCGATTTTCCGCTGCTAGCTATAGCATCAGCTGATTTAATTTCTGCTTTCCAGCGATTTGATTATCACGTGATCAGTTGGCCTCATATTGAAGAGCCATGCATGACGATTCTGCACGCACATAAGAACAATTTCTGGTCTTTGCTCCTTGCGAGGCCTTTTGCTTCTGCATATATGCTTGCCTTCTTCGCTGCTTTTACCACCTCATTCAGTGTTGAAATTACAGACTCAATGGTGTAGTAAATGGCTTTGATGCTGTCAGCTCTGCATGCCCATCTGGTGTCTGACAATTTCTTCAAAACGTACTTTGTAGTTTCCTCTGCATCACTATCACTTGAGGCGTTTAACTGCTCTTGGAACTTGACGAAAATTGCATGGCGTTTGTTGCAGGTTTCAATAAATACATATAAATTCTGCAGTGTGCCAAAAAGAAATCCCTCACAATTCTGTTATTCCTCATTGAATCCACGATGACCAAATTGAGGACATGTGCATAGCAGTGGGTATATAATGCAGTAGGTGAGAGGTTTTGCATAAGAGCTTGCAGACCTGCATGGATGCCAGAAACATTGCTTGCTCCATCATAGCATTGGCCACGAAGCATTGATATTTCAATGCTGCATTCTTTAAGCTCTTCTGTTATGGTCTTCAAAAGTGTTTTTGCATCATTGAATCCTTGAAACGATTCAATGGAGTATGAGAATCAATGGCACTCTGATTTCTCATGCTTCGAGAACTTCTCAGTCTTTTTCCAGTTACTGAATCTATTAGTGATTAAAGCAGGATCTCCCTTTTGCAATATCCGAAAAGATCGTTAAAATCTTTAATCAAAAGCTATTCAAGCAATTGCTGGATTAAAGCCAAGTAACCATCAAGGGTCGTTTGCCATTTGAGTAGAGTTGAGTTCAGAAATGCAGAATATTCCTTCAAAAAAAAATGTTAGCTACATAACCTTAGCCAATGCATGTCCATAATGACTGACAGGAACTTTTTCACTAGCTGTCACAGACGCCATCATGAATCCATTCATCATAAATTTTACGTTATTATGGATACTACAAACCCAAATAGAATGAGTGCCACTCTTGCGGCTAAAACACATTATATTGGCCTTACCATTGCACATTTTGAGAAGCTTATCTTCATTGATGGATGTTGTGATTTGAACGTTTGATGAATTTCTTTAAGATTTCCGGGGGCGGATCCAGATAATATCTGGACCGGAACCAATCTAAATGTGAGCAAAGCGAGCCAAAAATAACAGGGGGGGTCCGGGGGTACCCCACCAGAAAATTTGTTGTGACCACGCCCTTCAGATTGGCTTAAAACATTATTTCAGGGAAATTTCCTTCGACCACGCCCTCCAGGTTTGCACACTAAATGTTGCAAAGTTATGATTCAAAACTAGATAACTTTATTGATTAGAGTTTGAGGTTATGTGATATTTTTTGGTCATGAATATGAATATTTCAAGTCTCCAAAATCATCAAAAAATTTCTTGCGATGCTTGAGGAATAATATATCATTTGAAATACTACGTCAAATCAAAGTGTACAGCATGACTTTTTACTAGCTTGATTAAAGTCATAAAATGACACTCATGTTATCATTCATACACAAACATGGTCAACTCATATAAACATACATAGATCATACATAGATGGAAAGATTGTTAAACTTCCTCATCTTCAGGAAATTGCATGCTTCATAGCCGCATCCGGCTGGGATGTCGTCTCTCGATTTGATCAATTATTGCATCTGTATTAATCTCAATGTCTTTATGTACATGCATTATTGCCAATGAATTCAGGCGACGCTGCGTCATCATGCTACAGAGTCACGTTTTGATTCATCTTAAAGTGGAGGCGCTTCTTTCTACCGTGCACGTTGTCATTGGTAGAGTACCAAGGATTTGAAGCATTGTGCCTATCACCGGGAAAACATCTGGGTCAGTAAGAAGCAGTGTTTTGGACACCGTATTTGGAAGCCTATCTCTGTCATATCGCGTCCAATGCTTTATCCAAATATCTACTTCTGCATGGATGGTTACAGCATTTGGGAGATCCTCCTCCTACGCAGCAAGGAAGTTCTGTAAATGTTCATTACATGCTTCAACATTGGTGTTTCTCTGTTCCATCGTAAGGGCCGGGATGATGCTAAAACCTTTTACTGCATCAATCTGCCTGAAGGAAAATCGATTTTTCAGCTCTACAAGCATATGAACAAGCATGGGAATTTTGATTGATCGCTTGTAATATTGTTGTGGCATTGAAGCTTGTGGATTGGCTCACTTCGGCTGCAAATTGCAGCACCTTGGCATTGATGGCTTTCCACATACACTCACAGACATTTCTGCAGCAGCTGCAAACTAATTTTCATGGTATTCATCTGCATGTTGACGAACATCTTGAATGGTTTCGACCAATAAACCTATCATTTCGTATGCCTTTCCAATGTCCATTTCCTCACAGTTGCTTGCCTGGTATATGCTTGCCTGGTATAGAATCATCTCTGTGGCGGCAGAGGGGTGTGTTATGTTTAGCGCAAAGAAGAACAGTTTTCACAATAGGAGCAAGCTTCTGCCTATTGTGATTGATCGTTGCATTGAGAGCAGAGTCGAGAATCCTGACAACAGACCTCGTGTTTTCCATCATTGCAGTGAAATCTTGCATTGTAAGTAAGGCCGTCTTGTGAACCTCAGATTTAAGTCCATGCAGCTTTAATTTCGTTTTTGCTGAGGACCAATTTGTCAAGGGGCTTTTCATCAGTTTGTCTAGCTTTGATGTGGTTGAACCAACGCTTCATCCAAAGAAAAAACATAGAATACAAAATGCGCGATCCAAATCATTTGATTGTGCCAGCCAAGGAAAATATTGCAACGACCCTCTGCTAAACCCTCGAGCTTTTCCACTAGTTTATCTTGCGTGAAAGACAAACCGTGATCTGGCATCCAAATAGTTTGAATACATTTATATTTCTCATCACATTGCAAAGTTGAAATGGAATTAAAAAACAAACCAATGAAAAAAGAGTGTATTGGATTATCATGCTGGGTATGTTTTGAGTCTTTCTGCACAACTCAGACTATACAAAAGACCTATTGCGTGAATCAGGCTTCAGGTATTTTGAATGTTACAAAGCAATGCCTTTCCTTTCGGAATTTAAACCTAATTTTCACGAGGCTAACACAAGGTTGATCTTAGTCTTGTGAAAACCATATCTGCAGTGTCATCAGGAGACTTTGCGGACCGCAGTCTAAAATTTAGAAGAACAACACAACATATGCAAAATGTATCACCCCCGTGAAAACTAGATACAGCACCCCTCCCAAGCAAAAATATTAGAAAGCGGCCAATGTGAACTTCATTATGAGGCTAATGTAGCCTGCGCGCAGACTCTACACTACAAAAGGAAAAGTAGAGTCTGCGCAACAAGCGCGAAAACATTGTACGAATGACTCAGCAGAAACTTGGCCTCGTTATTACATTTTCTGCGCTACTGCGCTTCGCGCTACCCAATGCTGCAACCGTGCGCTTCAGAAGTTCAATGTGAAGCGATGGCGAAGACCACGACATGTATTCTGTGCTTTGAAATTTTATTGCGAGAAAAGAATAAAGGAAATGATTTTAATCTAGTTGCTGGGAAGGGAGAAACGAACGTTGAAACTTCTAAGCGTGTATGTAGTGCCAACCTCGAAGTATATTTGCAGAAAGTGCTTAGGCCTAATCAAACGTCGAGCAGGACACAGGAAGAAATTGGAAGATATCGACCATGAAATAGGACAGTTGTACCATAAAGGGTCTACGAAGAATATTATTGATTTCAATCAGAGACCTGCAAAACGTGCATTGTTCAACGAAGCTTTATGCGAAGAGGTGAGTTCAAAAAAACCATTTACAAGTCACCACGAAGAATCAACGGTACCCGAAGCAACAACATCCACGATTTTATTCAGCGAAGGGATTTCACAAGAACCCATTAACTTGGCAAGTACTCCTGTGAGCACGAAAAGACCATCGATTGTCATTGTTGAGGGAGGAAAGAAAAATTCAGAACCAGAAGTCTGCAAAGAAAATGCAAATATTTCCACAACAGCTTTTATTAAAGTAATATGGAAATCGCAAACCAGGGAGAGAAAGCTCCCAGCAGATCTTCTGTCCTTGGGAACAATGCTATGCAGAGGAATGTACAGGCAAATTGCTGCTGCAGCATGGAGAAATGACAAGCTGCGGGGTCACCTTGTTGATAATTTCTTGAAGGCAGTAGATGCTGAATGTTGCAGACTATGTTCTGGCCCAAGATCAAAGAAACCATCAGACTCTATAAGGGGTACAAAAGTAGCAGCAAAGAAAACAACACATAGTGGGAAGGATACCACCCTGATACCAGCAAAGGAAAAAAAGAGTTTTGAGCCAAGCTGTCTTCGGCTTACAAAGAAAGAAGATATTCTGTCATTCAGTATTGAAAAATTTGGTAAAGAGTTGGAAACACGTGCACCACTCACTAGATCCATCCTAGTTACCATGTGTCATAGAAGAAGCAAGCATAAAGAGGATGATTTTTTCATTAGCCCAGCAGTCTGCATGGCTGCTGCAGTATGTCTGAAGAATAGATCAAACCGGATGATTGCATTACAGCTCATTATATCAATTATGCTCCAGCATTCAGGTTTCATGGTAAGCTCATTTCTGTTGATAAATAGTGAATGCAGGCATACAGTAGCCGAGGAAATATCCTAATGTAGAACTGCCCATTAAATTATGTCCTATTAATTCAAATCCATTTAACATGTTTTTGAATGATGTTATAGTTCTAAGACACTTGTACAAACTGTTTGAATACACCAAATACGGTATTCCAAAATTGCTCAATTGGTTTCATTTGGAACATGTTTAGTTGCCTCATAAATCCTCCTTCTTACTGAGAAAAATGATACCTGGTGGATATATGTTAGTTATCAGTAAGTACAGTATGATTGCTGGTAATGCACTGTACAGTATTTTGGAATAAATATGCATACTGCAAATTTGTTGTTAAGAGTTCTGACAGGTGAAACATATTGTACTGTTTTTTTTTTCAAAAATAGTTGTGCATGTTATCATGTTGGTTCAAGACTTCAAGAGAGATCAAGAGAGTAATTAAATGTTTGGTCATTAGCAGAATAAATTGTTTTTCCATGAATAAGAAATGACTTGCATCATCAATTTAAACATGTTAGCAACCCTCCAATTGTCCACAATCTTATGCTATGTTTTCTTTGTTTCCAGACAACCTTATTGAGACTTGGCTCATTACGCATTGGTGTTTCACACACCTTCCTGTACAAGAAACTAGATGAATATGGTGCTGACCATTTGAAGAGTATTTGGGATGAAATTGAGAAGGAAAGTAAATGTCTTCCATCAAGAAAGGAAACTAGTGGACGCAAGCTTATCATTGATAATTTCAATTTTACCTCGCGTCCTCATGAGATGACTGAGGAGAGACAAAATAATAATGTCAACTGGGTTGGACTAATGATTTGTCCAAACAGAATCTCTGGGAATCACTTGAGCAGTGTTCGTCCACAGAATAATGCACTATGATCAGCTGAGAATGGCTGCTTTTTACCCAACAAGAGGGAGCATGCTCAACAAAGGAGGAATTATATTGCAATTTGTGGCAGCGTAGCAACTGAGAACATTAAGTGTCTTCAATTTCTGGAAGATGTTGCTGTCCAAAATATCAGTCACAGATACTCCCATGAAACTTGTAAACCAACAAACACAGTACGTACCATTACACTAAAAACAAAGCATTCTGTAATGATTCTCTTGTATTCATAGCAAGCAGTATAATTGAATCATGCAGTAAAGACATTTGGGAACATTTATGTTTGGGTTGTTTAGTAATTCTTTATTAATTTTTCCTGGCGTTCCAAAAACATTTTTCCATTTGACAATAACATGTGAAAAAAATTTTTAAACCAAAATTGCAAAGAAGCATGCTCTCAAAAGATTCTTTAAAAGGTGTAATTGGGCTTTTAGATATGGTTGCGTGAGCATGGAGGTAGATGGTCCATCCCCAAAATAATGCAGTCACCATCATAAGACCAGTACCACTTGCAGCAAGCTTTTTTCGAAAAAAGGCCAAATTAGCTGACCATCCCTCTTTTGTAGCATATGCTATGGCTCACCCCCTTACCCTAAATATTTCCTGATATTTAGATTTTGAATGAATTACAGTATGAGCTTCACTGTATTTTGTGTGCTACATTAATGAGCAATAAACCCCATTTGTATTTGCTGGCACATCTCTGTAAGATTAAATAGTTGCTCTGAAAATAGTAAAGAATTTATTTAAAATGATTTTTCTGAAGGTGTTTGGCGAAATGATATTTGAAGATGAAAATGACACGAGTGGCATGCAGGAAGTGTTAAAGAGGCTTCATGACTTTGTCCCATGTGAGCAAGTACAAGAGCCAAACATTTTTGGTTGTCAAGGAGTGGTTGGGGATCAATTGACTGTTGATCGTGGAGTGAACGGTCTTTTGCAGCTTGGAAATGGGTTCACAAAGAAAGATCGCCTTGATGGTTTACATTTTGAAATTGCAGATTTCCATGCAGGAATAAAGTTCTTACAGGTACCGTAATTTTTATTGCTTTACATTGTCTACACTCTAACATCGAAAATAAACTGGCCTAGAATATGTAACTTCCCTGCTTATCATATTTTTGAAAATATTATATCCACAGGACATCCTTTCCCAGATCTTTAACACACTGTAAAAACCCCTCCAAAAGAGATGTAAACAAATGTATTTTGCTGTTTTTAACAGATGATCCTTATCTTATTTTTCATATTTGTTATACAGTACAATACATAGGGTCTGCTGAGGTAAAATGGGTAGGCTAGGGGTAAAATGAGCAGTTTTGATTGCTGGAAGGAAAAGAATAGACCCTGAACTGATAAATCAACATTCACTATCTCGCGGAAAGTACTGTAATTCGAGCAGCTCTAGCTAAACAAAAACTCTGAATAAATATTTTCACAAAATTTATCTAAATGTTTCACCCTACCCACGTTACCCAAAACTTACCCATTTCGCCACAGTAATAGACCCTACTGTTGTTGAAACAACTTGGTAACATTACAGGAAAAAGTATGATATTTTGTTCACTGTATCAAATTTAGGTAAATCAAGAGAGCATAAGATATCCAAATGGAACTTTCAATCCAAATTGATCAAATTGTCAATATAAGAGGTAAAAGAAGATCAACCCCCCCCCCACCCCTAAAGGTCCATCTTATGACATAAGACTGTGCAAATTATGAAGATTATTCTTTGCATGATTGTCAAAATGATTCAAGACCAAGAAATATTTCCTCTATGCCTTTTTGAAAGGATGGTTAGAAATCTAATCTGTTTCAGCAATTTTCATTATTTATTTGCAAATATTTCAAGACAATAAAATCATTCACTCTTCCCTAGCTTGGATTTGACAATTTCTACAATCCTAAATCAACAGCAGACAAGTGTACATTATTTGCCGACAAAGTGTTAATCAATCGCCGCTATTTGTACACAGATGTAAGCAACAAATATTGATGCAAGCAAGAAATTCTTTATTCTTGAAATCAAAGCAAGAATTGTGGCAGCATTTTTCGCAGAGCTCTCTGTTACAAATATTGATGACATATCAAGTGAAAGGGTTCCAAGTTATTTGAAATCATCTATTGCAACAAAAGATGACAAACGAAAATATCTGGAGACCTTGTCATCAAAGATTGTTGACAAGTACATTATACGTGAGGGAAGAAATGAAGACATTATTGAAAAACAGGAGTATGAAGATTGGTTAGTAGCAAACAATCCAATGAATGAGGAAGGAAAATACATATGCCGATATAAAGGCTGTGATAAAACATTCAGATTTGATGGGGCTCGAAGAAAAGAGCACGAGAAAATTCATGGTCTTCATAGGCACTGTGACATTACCCACAGCACTACTGCCAAGCAAGATGATGTTTTCAATTACCAATGTTCAGTTTTAGATTTGGGACTTATTGTGTTGAATTTTTTTGATGCAGTTTCAGCTGGAGATGGTGAACGTGTAATTAGATGCTGGAAGTTTATGCTACCATATCTGAAGCAAGATGGAGCCAGGAGTCGAAAATATGCCTTGGAGGCATTTTATCTCCTTTGTCAGGTGCATATCATATTATCACCATGCGATTCCCACAGGCTGATGTGGAATAGATTCCACAAGAGTAAATTTGGTATCGGGGGGAATATACCCTTAGATCTAGCATTGGAACATTATAATAATACTCTGAAGAACATTACAAAACACTTAGGCCCTAACTCTACAAATAAAAGAGCTATTGGCCGATTTTGTAAAGCACTGACAGTGAGTAAAAAGCTAATGCAGAATTTTGATAAAGGTTGTGCCATTTTTCAAAGATCTGGGAAACATGTTGCTGCAAGTGCCTTAAAGGACCTCAAGAAAGTTGTATCAAATTTGATTCAGCAAAGAGCAATGACAGAGATGCCAGGAAGAAAATACAGTTGTTATCCTGGAATGCAGCCCAGTTTGATTGAAAGCTTTGATGTCCACAGCACTTACAAATGGATTGGGGACCATAAGAAACTTGTGCATCTTAATAAAGCTGGCCGATAGCCTTTCTAGAGAGCATTTAATAAAACATAAGATCCTTTTGGATGATTACAAAGTCCGTCCTGAGCTAAACAAGCATAAGAATATCTGATTATTGATTTCTTCATAACCCCAAATGATCGTTGATTCTGTTTTTTGCTACAGTCAGAGAGATGAGTGTTGCTGCTAAAGTCGCATTCAATGTAAAATCGAGCGCCTTGTATAAGGACAAGAATTGCCTCAAAGTCAAAGGCAATATTTTGGTCTTTATGTCAAACGAGAATGATACGCAAAAATCAAAAGTCATTACCCCTAGTTTGCTTATAGTTCGTGCACGAAACTATTGGTGCATCTGTGTACAATGAGATGCCATGTGAGATTTACGATAACGCAAAATTACTTATGCAGAACCCTACAGAACGTTTCAATTTTTGCTATTCGCGGGCATCTAATTTGAGACAAGCCGTCACGAAGATAAACTCTGTGCAGAATGATATGCATGAAGATGTTTTGGTTCAGTGTGATCTCGTGCCTTCCCCCAGTCAATGGCGCCATTGTTTGCTGGGATTCTGCACCTTTCTGTAGCTGTGTAGGAGGGGGATCCTTCTACCTTCAGTGATGCTGCAAATGCTAGCCTCTGTGCAGGCCGCCGGTTACATCATCCTCTAAAGTTGAGTTATTTGCATAATGAGTACTGTCAATAAGTGGCTAATGATTCTTTGGTTCTAGAAAACGATTGTTTTGATATAATTAAGCTGCTAATGAAGTCAAGAACGTGCCAATTCTGGGTAAATTTGTTGCTGTGCCAGGGTAAACATCATGGTAATTTATCCATCTTATGGTGTCAAATCTGTCTAACATGAAATAAGCCGACGTCAAATGTTGCTATAGGATCAAGGGGAAACTTCTGTCTTGAGTGCGCTTTGTGTGCGCTTTCTTTATTTCAGTGCCAATTAGCAGAGATAAAACGTTAATCAATCGCTATAACGAGCGTGACGGAAGTGGGCTACTTACTTTCTTTCTTTCTTTCTTTCTTTCTTACTTTCTGACATCGAAGCCCCTTCTTAGATTACAAAGTGGACTGTGTAATCAAAAATGATCATTGATGCTGCTACAGTCAGAGAGATGTGTGTTGCTGCTAAAGTTGCCTTCAATAGAAAATCAAGCGCCTTGTATGAGGACAAGAATCGTTTGAAAGCAATATTTTGATCTTTATGTCAAACGAGGATGATACGCAAAAAATCAAAAGTCATTACCCCCAGTTTGCTTATTTCGTGCATGAAACTATTGGTGCATCTGTCTCAAATTAGATGTCATGTGAGATTTACGATAACGCAAAATTGCTTATGCGGAACCCTGCAGAATATTTCTATTCGCGGGCTTCTAATTTGAGGCAAGCAGTCACGAAGATAACCTCTGTGCAGAATCATATGCATGGAGATCTTTTGGTTCAGTGTGACCACGTGCCTTCCCCCAGTCAATGCGCCATTGTTTGCTGTAATTCTGCACCTTTCCTCTCAACTTCACTTGCGACGTTTGCATCTGTAGCTGTGTAGGAGGGGGGTCCTTCTACCTTCGGTGATGCTGCGAATGCTAGCCTCTGTGCAGGCCGCCGGTTACATCATCCTCTAAACTTGACTTATTTGCATAATGAATACTATCAATAAGTGGCTAATGATGCGTTCGTTCTAGAAAACGATTGTTTCAACATAATTAAGCTGCTAATGAAGTCAAGAACGTGCAAATTCTGGGTAAATTTGTTGTTGTGCCAGGGTAAGCATTGTGGTGATTTATCCATCTTATGGTGTCAAATCTGTCTAACATGAAATAAGCCAACATCAAATGTTGCTATAGGATCGCGGGAAACTTCTGTCTTGTATGCGCTTTCTGTGCGCTTTCTTTATTTCAGTGCCAATTAGCAGAGATAAAACGTTAATCAATTGCTTTAACGAGCGTGACTACCTTACTTACTTACTTTCTTTCTTTCTTTCTTTCTTTCTTTCTGACTTTCTGACTGACCTGGAGCCCCCTCTTAGATTACAAAGTTGGACTTTGTAATCAAAAATTAGGTGACTAAGGGTAAACTTGAAGTTAGTATTTACTGTTCATAGATTTTCATCAGGTATATTTTCAGGTACCCTGTGCAATCTCAAGTCATTGGATCATCTTCAGTTATATCTGGCTTTGCTTTGTCATAGTCCACAAAACATCTTAAAGACTGATCGAGAGGACCTGATTGATCTAGATTTTCCATAGCTTCATCAAGTTCTTCTAAAATTGTTGTATTTTCCAGCAATGTGCAGTTGGGATCATCCCTTATCTCCATCCATTCATCATCTAGTTCTTCTTCTGAGTCAAAAACAATATTTGTCATTGAATTATCATTAAGGTTTATATCATCATCAATGTCTTCAAAAACTATCTGAAGAATGTTCAGGATAAATCTTGCATGAGCCATTCTCCAAATTATGGGGTGCCAACACCGCCAAAATTCAGCCCATTGTTTCGATGTAGAATGCAGCATTGTTTGTTTTCATGGCGCCTCTCTATTAAAACATGGTGCCTCACTATTAAAACATGGTGCCTCTCTATTAAAACATGGTGCCACTTTATTAAAACATGGTGCCTCTCTATTAAAACATGGTGGCATGGTGCCTCTCTATTAAAAAATGGTGCCACTTTATTAAAACATGGTGCCTCTCTATTAAAACATGGTGCCTCTCTACTAAAACATGGTGCCACTTTATTGAAACATGGTGCCTCTCTATTAAAACATGGTGCCTCTCTATTAAAACATGGTGCCTCTCTATTAAAACATGGCGCCTCTCTATTAAAACATGGTGCCTCTCTACTAAAAATATGCAGCAGATTGGGGCGAGAAGAGTCTGGTACATAACGCATATGGTGGGCCTAAGTACCATTTGCTTGCTCTTTCATATCAATATGGCTGCACCGTTGGGAATACCTTCAGAAGTACAAGCACTGAAGGGAAATATTGTTGGCAAGATTTTGAATATCAGCATGGAGCTACAAGGTAGTCAAGCGGCGGACAGCATCTCAGAACTTCTCTTTGAAGTGGACTGTGTGCTGCAATCTGTTACTACATTGGACTCAGTTTCGAAAGTGCCAGACCAGGTGTATGAAGATATCTTGATGGCTAGAAAGATGATTGAACAGGCTTGTAATGGATCCACAAGATTGGGACAATCAATGAATGGGAATCCAGGGCGACCGTCATATGACATCAGTAAGGAGCAACTTCAATCTTTGGTTGATTTGGGATTTAATGCAACACAGATGAAGAGCCTTCTTCGTGTGTCCAAGAGAACAGTCGAAAGACGTCTTGCGCTATATGGCATATCAGCACAGTCGTACAGCGTAATAACTGATGCTGACTTGGACGAAGTCGTGAATGAAATTAAACATTTCAATCCAAACTGTGGCTCAAAAAATTTATTTGGTTACCTCGCAGCAAAGGGCATCAGAGTGCGGAGACAGCGAATAAGGGATTCACTACAGAGAGTTGATCCTGTTGGTGTTGCGCTTCGAAGGTGCACTGCAATCAGAAGGCGAACGTATTCAGTTTCAAGCCCACTAAGTTTATGGCACTTCAATGGCTTTCATAAACTAATACGCTGGCGTTTTGTTATTCATGGCTGTGTGGATGGTTACAGTCGTCTGCCGATGTACCTTCAATGTGCAACAAATAACAAAGCGTCAACTGTGCTACGTTTTTTCACCCGTGCAGTAAATAGGTGGGGCTTACCATCGAGAGTGCGATGTGACATGGGAGGGGAAAATGTTGATGTGGTTAGATTTATGATAGAAAGAAGAGGAGCTGGTCGTAACTCTGCACTGGTAGGAAGAAGCGTGCACAATCAAAGGATAGAACGTTTGTGGCGAGATGTTTTCAAAGACGTACTGCAGTATTTCTATGACCTATTCTACATGATGGAAGACGTTGGCATTTTGGATCCTGTGCATGAAGTCGATCTGTGGTGCCTCCAATACTGCTTTCTTCAAATCATCAACTATCGTTTGAACGAATGGATTCAAGCTTGGATGAGACATCCACCGAGCTCTCAACGCAACATGTCACCTCTCCAGCTGTGGACAACTGGAAGATTTGACAATCCAAGTATGGCCATTCATATGTTAGTAGCTGACGATTACGGGATAGATTGGAATGGTCCTGCTAGCACAGAAAGTGATGGAATGGTTGACGCACCACCAACTAAATGCATTCTTACCGAGATGCAGTTGGCTGAATTGGCAACACAGGTGACAAGAGCCCAATATTCAGTTAATGCATCGGCTGCTGAAAGTGTTGCATTTTACAGATTTGTAAAGAGGTATGCCTGTAACTTTGCTGAAGATAACAACACGCAGTAGAAGTAAATAATAGAATGAAACAAACTTGCAGCTCATGAACAGAACAAATGTTATATTATAGTCATACAAACGTAACTGTAAATCTTTCCGTACTGTCGAAGAGCTCAAAATCGATGGGTTTGCTAGTACTACAACAAACTACAACGAACTTGTGTACCTCTGTTTTTGAAATCGAGTATCAAGCTTCCGGCAAGATTCCTGATAACTTTGACGGTTTTAAACTCAATCAGCCCGGTTAACAGCTATTCTATTTCAGAGAGTTTTCACACGGTAGCTTTCTTGTGCTACATGCCCTACTTATAGGCAGAAAGATATGTTCATCAAAGATATATAAAATCAAAAACATATCCCCAAGACGCAGGAAAAACTTGAAATTTTTAAGAGCAGGCGCCATAGGAAAGTTCCGCTTTCGACAGGCCACAATAAATCGTGAAATAGGCAAATTTTTAAGTTCATGTCTTCATCTTTAGCTTACAGCTGAAATGTATTTGGCGAATCTTGGTTAATTCGGAGGGGTACTTCCTAAGATAAAGCGCTTTCTTGAAAATTCATCCTATTGTAAATGAAGAGGCCAGTAAGATTACTTTCGAAATAAGCAAAGGTAAGTCAGCAATCCTTTGATGCTTCCGCACAATAATGTTTGTTATCAATTCAAAAACCTTTCTTTTTTATTATTTCAGCAAATGATATATACAGTAACATTTCTTTGCTCTTTCAAGTCTTCACAAAATGTGCCTACTGTCTGTCGTTAGTACTAGACCAATAACTTTTGATGCAATGATTACCTATTGGAAATATTGCAGGTACAATACGGGATTTGGCTTGCGATTAACAAATCAACTTTTAAAATTGGCCTTGTGTGGATAAAATGGGAACTTTTTCTGGTCCACCCGCAGTTTAATTTTGCTCTAAATTCCTAATTGCTACAGGACAACCTCCCAACACGAATCTAGCAATGAAACTTGACCCTAGGGGGGTACCATTGACCTTCAATACGGGGGTCCGTGCCAATATTTGAGGTCCGAAATTTTACGTTAAATCAATATTTAGGGTCTGTGAATTACAACATGGACAAAAATTCGATAATTGGGGTAAACAAATCTGAAGAAAGGCAAAATCGTGCAGTTTGGTGCAGTTCATTACCAACCTATCCAATGACCAATAAAACTGAGAAAGACCAAGAAGCTCAAATTGAAATCATTCAAAAACATTTTAGGGGCCCCAGAAATATATATAAATATGTGGGGTCTCCAAAACATTAGACTCAATATTTGGGGTCTCCAAAACATTAGACTCAATATTTAGGGGACAGCAAAGAAATAGTGGCATGGACCCCCAGAATTGAAAGTTAGGGAGTACCCCCCCTGGGGACTTGACATGGCATAATGAATTATGTTGAATGAAGGCACCGTGTATGTTTGCGGTATTTGATGGGTTGCTCTGTTCAACAAAGTTTCTTATTGCTATTTACTTTCAAATCGTGCATGAAAACTTTGGAAATTTTGAAGGTTGGAGCTTTTGTAAACAGGTTCTAACATTTCTTCCAAAAATACATCCTTATCTAAAAATGCATCACCTATGGCGCAGATGCAAAGATTTTACAATGCAGTATAGGCCTCATTCACAATAAAACTGATTTCCTGCTGAAGAGCTTTAAAAATGTTCAACAAAATTTGTTCTTTCTTGAGAATTGTTGCCATTCATACAGAAGTGTGCGCGGAGATAAAATTTAGGGGAGCTGCCTGATAAAAAAATGCATTGTTTACAAAAATCTTGCTCGACTTGATGCGGCTTCCTGCTCGATTGTGGCCAATTTTTGCAAAATCTTTCCAAAGTTAGTGGCTGTAGTCCCCCCCCCCAGCCACCCTGCCTCCTGCACCTGTGCTTTTGTACCAATGAAAGGTTTTCAAAAAATTATTGATAATTCCTGAGGATTCTTGAGAACCTTGGTCATGATCATGCACATAAGGCTTGTACTGCATGTGGTAAAAACAAATGACAAATAACTTATTTAAGCAATGGACAACACATGCGGAATTACTTTATATCTCACCAACTTTCTCTGGCCAAAAAAGGTGGGACATTTCCATAAATCTAAGGTACACGCATAATAGAAAGTTTAGAAGTAGTTTTTCATCAATATTCAAATGCTATAAATCTTGTGTTTGACTTCTCCTAGCACTCAAGAATTGGCTCCCTGATAAAATCTAGTGTACCATGTGTACCCATGATTGAGTCCCCCATACTCTAGTATTAAGCGTTACAAAAACACAACTTATAACCAAACAAATTTAACGAAAAAGTTTGTAAACTTTGCTTTTAGTCAGCAAACCTAAAATGATTGCAGTGGTCAGCAAATGATATGAACAAAATGTCAGTCATTAAAAACTAAAAAAAGTTTTCCAGTATTCAATTTAAGCATCCACCTTTCACACCTTACCAAACCCATGACAGTTACTCAGCACTTGCTTCATCATCTCTTTTAATTCTTCTGGATCTTCTTTTCCTCTTGGCAAAAACAAGGCTGGGGAGAAGGTAGAGGACCACGGGAGGCGTCCTGGACACTCCATTGCATCATAGAACTCACTTTTTATGGGTGACTCAACGCCAAGTGGGGGAATTCTGTCAGCTCCAGTGACGAAAACAAGGAGATCCTTTAGTGTGAATTCTTGCACTTGTTTGTCATGAAGATCTTGAGTGAAAACTTCAAAGCTGTACATGGTTTTATCTTCTTCATTCCTCTTGTTTGACCAAGACTCTGAGAAGTTGATAATGTAATTTCTCTTGAATGTTGAATATGTCAGGTTATCTGTTTTGTTGCCAAGAACTGCAGAAAATAAACTGACATTACCAAAAACTAGGTCACCAAACTTTCCAATTGTATTCATACCCTCTTTAAGCTGCTGAATTTCTGCATGAACAGAAAAAATGAAATTATTCTTTAGAAGGCAGTCAGCTACTTCATCTTTCTCCTGAAATTTTACCCTGTATACTTTGGTGTAGCCATACTTTGCAATGGCATCAGCATGTTTGTCAATGGTATCCTCAAATTCATTCTCACTACAGTTTTCAAGGTCCTGGATTATTTCCTTCAACTCTCCTTCCAAGCATAAATCAAGAAGGACCTTTCTGTCTGCTTTGACATCAATCAACAGCTTAAATAAATCTAACGACAAGCACTGTGGTCCAGGTCCTCCTTGAAGAATGCTCCATGCTATGAGCTGGCCTGCAAGATGATACTGCTTTGTGCAAAGCAAAGAGACATCATGGGAAAGCCATGAACCATTGAAAATTGAAGACCTCCCAACTTCCATCATCAAAAGCCGTAAAAACTCTCTTTTTGGCCCACCAGTATCAACAGCCTCCTCTCCAGAAAATGTTACCATCAAGGGTTTGATAAAAGTAAAGGCTGACCTTTTTATTGCACGGACTGTAGATGGAAATACGTGCTTACGGGAAATAACAACATGCTGCTTATCTTCTTCGTCACCAACTATCAAGTTTGTCAAAATAAATTCTTTTAGTAGATTTTCAGCTGTTGATTGTGCAAAATCACTGGGCTGTTCTGCTTCAGCTATGCTAGCCTCTACTGCAGCAAGGAACAAAGGATCCTCATCCTCATCATCAATCAAGGAAATGTAGCTGTCATAATGGCTTGTACATTCTTGATAGGCCTTTGTTGAAGGCTTTAAATCACTGGTTACAAGATTGGGCTTTGTTGTAGGCTTTACATTTCTGGTTTCAAAACTGGGCTTTTTTGCAGGCTTTACAGTTCTGGTTTCAAAACTGGGCTTTGCCGGGAATGCAGGTATAAGTTCCAACTCATCTTGGAAAGGATCTGCAAAAGTGAAAAGAAAGGTACTTTTAAAAATTTTTACAGCCAACAAACAGGATGTCTGTTATTTGATAATGATTTTACTCCTGAAAAGGCATTTGAAATTGCAATAGTACCTTGAAAACGATTATGCAATCACCCAAATTTTGATAATAATCACTGATGATACTCTCAGCAAACATCAACACCCATCTGTGAAAATTACACAGACAGTACTTGTAAACAGTTCCTCAACAGTCTTTACACTCATTTTGAGCAATGAATGTAATCACTAACAGTATGGTAAAGGCACCACATTTAAGAAACCACTTCTTCACACTAAAAGTTTTCTAAAATCTATGATACTTTTAATTGTTTTCTATGCTGAAAGTTTCTTAAGTTACTAATTTCTTTTCTGGAAGGTTCTGGAGAAATATGTTACAACAGAAAAAGGTTATTCATAGATAGATTAGCCATGTGTATGTTATCAAATATTGTTAAGAACACCAATTAAACTATAAGGTAAAGGTCAGTTAAATCTTAGGGTGGAATACTCCCCAGACCATCAGACCTGGACTTAGTGTTGATCAAAATACAAGAAACTTCACTTCGGGTATGAGCCTCAATGCTTTCTAATAAGTAGGGGGTAGAGGGCAGGGCTATAGGAAGCTGCTTCTGATTGGGGGGGGGCAATTGTTCTTAAAACAATAGAGAACAATACATCTAATTAATGCTTATGATGTAACACCATTGTTTTAAAAATTATTGGGGGCTTAAGCCCCCAGGCCCGACCCCCTTCCTGCAGGGCTGGTAGGGGGAGCGGGGGGGGGGGGCAAATAATTTCTTAAAGCCTAAAACTTTCTTTTAAGTGGTTTCTTAAATATGGGGCCCTTACTGTATGCCATTGCAGGATTTTGAGTGATTATTGGCATATTAGCATAATTAATGGTGAGCAGTAGACCTAATTTTGTTTAGAATGCCTATTCACAGATTAAAATTTGTAAAAAATACGAGTCTCTCAGTTTTGGCCCTTTCTGCATTAAAAAAGCTGGGATGGGTGTCATTACACGTTTTTTTTCTAAGAAACTGGTTTATAAGAAACTAGTACTACGATGACCAAAAATTTAAGAAACTCTAGTACTACGCTCAAGAACAGTTAAGAAACTCTAAAACTTTATTTCTGTATGCCTCTCTTATTCTATGTCTCTCTAACAAAGGTAAATTCGCCTTTTCTTGACTTTTAACTGCAAAATTGGTAAATTTTTGCCTTGATGTGCATGGCTTCTTCTTGATGACAATGTCAATGCAAAATGGAAGCCCTTTCTCGAGAAGAAGGCTCAACTTCTAGCAATACCGCAATTTTAGGCCCAAAAAACAAGAAACTAATTAAGAAACTTTTACTACTAAAACACCGAAATTTTCATGCGAAATTAAGAAACTTTTAGTACTAAGTGCTGATCTAAGTTTCTTATAAAAAAAACCTGTACTCGGGCAGTGCCAACATTTTATTCAAATTGTCACTTTTGGGTGTTTCAGTTTCCAGCGTTTAGACATTACACAACTACCCATTTTTTTTCATTTTTAGGAGTTGAGTTTTTTTCCTGAAAAGTTTTTCAAAATACTCAATATAGCTCACCTTGTTCAGTGCATGTAGCATAATGATCTCTTAAATATCGTAAATTAATTGGGACATCACAAATCTTGCATCTTTCTTTGCTTGTGTTACTGGTGTTGATAAGCTGACTTGTGCTGTTTCTCAGTGAGAGATCCTGTTGTATGGGTCTAACATATATTTTACCTTGACCAACAAATGTCAAAATGTATTTTACAGTTAGCCCATTTGGGCCAGGTGGAATCAACTTAAGTTCTCTTGTCTTGGCCTCAGCATACATTAGCTCGAACCCTCCAGCTTTTTCTAGCTTGATGAAGGAAGCCAGCAGCAGTTCTCGCAAGTCCTTTTCCCCAAAATCTTCTGGAACAGCCAATTTTGCCTCACCCAATCCGGCAGTCAAGAGCTCTCTCTGCTCTTCTGAATCGGGCGCCTCCATCTGGTCCTTATCTGCGAGGCAAACAAAACGGCGAACAATTTCCCTGCTTTTCTTCACAGCTGCTTTGCGCTTTCTGGTGCTTCGTTGCCTTGAAAAATGATGAGGAAAGAGAGAACTCATTTCCACATTTGTGTTAATAGGCCTTGATGATGCCGCTACCGCCTGCCTGCTCGTTGATGGGCCTAAGGACCTTGTCAAATCAGGTCCAGCCACAGCCACTGGCCTACTTAGATCATGTTGTGATTCAACACCAAGACGCTCAGCAGCTCTACTGAGACTGCGAGCTGCGTCTACTAGGTCCTTTGCCATTTGTTCTAGCCTGACATCTTATGCGAGTTCTGCTCTGCTCTTGAAATAACCAAGCTTTTGGAGGCAACATACAGCGGACAGCTCAACCCACCGTGATCTTGCCTCGATTTACTCTAACACAAAAACGTGCTGCGCAGAAGCGAGTAGTGACCAGACTTCTCGCCCCAGTCTGCTGCAAATTTTAAATGGGGGGCACCATGTTTTAACTACTAGGCACCATGTTTTAATGAAAAGGGCACCATGTTTTAATGAAAAGGCACTATGTTTTAACAGAAAGGCACCATATTCTAATAAATGGGCACCATGTTTTAGTAGAGAGGCACCATGTTTTAATAAAGAGGCACCATGTTTTAATAAAGTGGCACCATATTTAATGGAGAGGCACCATGTTCTAATAAATAAGCACCATGTTTTAATAGAGAGGCACCATGTTCTAATAAATAAGCACCATGTTTTAGTAGAGAGGCACCATGTTTTAATAAAGTGGCACCATGTTTTAATAGAGAGGCGCAATGAAAACAAACAAGGCTGCATTCTACATTGAAACAATGGGCTGAATTATGGCGGTGTTGGCACCCCATACCAAATTTCTACCTTTGACAGAATATCATCCAATGTAAACAAGTTGTTGCAATTCTGTAAAACTTGCTCAAACCTGGATTTGCCCAAACTCTAGCAAAACACTGGGACAGGATACTGGCTTGAGAGATGACAGAACATTACTCCTTGTTCTGTGCTTTAGGCTTTCAAGTTCCATTTTCAAACGTTCCCTCTGATCCTCAGAGACATGTCTCACAAGATTAGGCAGTGCACTCTCTCTGCTTGTCATTTTAAATTGCAGAAACTCATCACAAGGTGTTTCACAATGGCATTTTTTTAGGCGTATGTCACAGCATGCACATTCCACGGAAGATGAATTCCTCTTTCCAGGAAAAATTTCTTACATTTTCTTTCTTCGACACTCATTTGAAACAATGAACTTTTTGATATCATCTTGACAGTGGCCATGTAGTAGTCCATTGTAAAGCAGATAACAGGTACTTGGTTTACCATCTCTGCCTCCTCTTCCGCACTCTTGCAAATAAGCTTCAATGGTTTTTGTAGGACCAAAGTGGACAATACGATTTACATCTTTACAGTCCACCCCCATCCCAAAGGCAGATGTGCAAATTAGGACACGGAGACAGCTCTCAGAACTGGTCATCTTCTCAAGAATTACATCTTTAACTTTTTGTGGAGTACCTGCATGGTACATTTCCGCCAATCTGTTGTGTGGATTTTCTTCAAGGCCTTCAAATATATATTCCTTCAACTGAATCGTAAACATTCTCCATATGAGAGCAGTCTGGCTTCTGGTTTGGACAAATATTACTGTTCTTTTACATTTTTCCTTTTGATCTTTTAGTTCTTGAATGATTTCAGAAAATATGCATTCCAAGTTCATATCATTACCTATGTATCTGACATGGAATAGAAGGTTGCTTCTTACTGGGTTCCTCTCGATGACAAATGTTGTTATCGGTTTTAAATTTAGAACAGCAAAAATAGAAGCTTTTGTAGCCTTTGATGCTGTAGCAGTGAAGGCAGCTTTCTTGACTGAGGAATCCATCAATGAAACTATTTCCCCAACTATTCCATACCATCTGCGAAAAGGAGCTCCTTTTTGAGATGTTTCCATTCCCCTGCAATAAAACGTTTTCTTTTTAAAGAATGTCACAGTTTTCCTTACTAGATGTAACAATATCACAATTACTTAAAACAAATCAGATTATTACTTACTGTACTGTACCCTGGGAAAATGATGATACTATCTCATATATATCAATGCACTTTTGTAGAATGTAGTATAACATACTCATGAGACAAAGTCATAATTTCCAAAGGACCATAATAAATAATAATCTAGATTTGTTCAAAGCAATGGTGATTGTATTCTATGCAATTTTGTTATAGTGTGATACATACAGTAGGCTGAGACAAGAAAATATTTTCATGAAACATTTTTCCATACACTGACAAACGCTCTTCCCTTTACAGAATATATTGGTCAAACACTCTAGAAGACAACAAATATATATAAAACTGAATTTATTTGGTCCTCTGGGGGTAAAATGGGTAGGCTTGAGGTAAAGTGGGTAATATTCATTGCTAGCAGTCAGTGATCTTCAACTGTCAAAAAAATCAACATTGACACCCGGAGGGGGGGGTACTTAGTATATTTGTCTGTTGATTTATCTCTTGATTAGGTTCATTTCGCTGTTGATTTATCTCTTTTTCAACAACAGCTTATTTTTTATTGAGAATGCAGCAACAGGGCTGGAAAAAGTGCGCGACCGCGCGACCGCCGGTCGGAGGCACATTTTAAAAATGTGGCATTACAATGGAGGCACTTTTAAAGCTTTAATTGCGTTAAAAATTTTTGCTAAAAAATATTGATCCTTTAAAAAGTAATCATGTGCTGTTTCTTTGAATAAAAACGATTCATTACAAGATGGCCGTATCTCTTACAACACAATATGGAATTTCCATGTAACTGTCTCTTTAACTGCACTAAATTGACATTCCTATGTGCACAGATTACACAACGTTATTCATTTCTAATCTTTATATCGTCATAAAACTGTATGATATCATATTTATTCCGGCAACCATCTTCTGTGAAATCAGTTCGCTTTTCTGGTTGTTCTCGAGGTTGTTTTACACACAGCTTTATGGAAAACCATTACTCACAAAAAAGCGAATATGAAGTCGACTTCTGATAACCAGGAGCTTTCTGGGAAAGGCAGTAAAACAGATTCCATCACAAAAGGTGTTTCATTAAAGAGAAACGCAGCAAAAGACGAAAGTATTAACTGCCGTGTCTGTGGTGAATCAACGGTAAGGCAAAACTACGGGCGTCATTTGAAAAGGGCACACCCAACAGAAGATTGCAATGATCTGAGGCCAAAACAACAAAGGTCAATGGAGGAATGGTTTGGGTCTTCAACAGTCAATAAGGATGCTGCTGGTGCAAATGAAACTGAAAGCATCGCAGAGGAAGCACACGCCATTCTTTTTCGCCCTTCAATGGACATTCCTGAATGTAGAGAAAATGAGAATTTCGAAGTTCATTTTGACGCTACAACTGACTACAACATTCGTTCCACCAAATCTTCTCTAGCCAGCTGCGACGGAAACAAGCTTGAAAAGATTTTCCAAATCAATAAAGCTATGTCCCAAAAAATTAATGAACTGAGTGAAGAGGTAAAGCTATTAAAGTTAGGTAAAGATGCAGTAAGTCCAGTAAGCGAAGCACGAAAAGGCGAAGTAGCAACTAAAGAAATCTTCGGTGTCACGCAGCTTCTTTCATCCTGTAGATCCATGTCTGACATAACTGCAAGGTTTACAGAGCTTGTTTACTTGGAAGAGAAAGGCTGCCTGATTTGTGACCTTTGTGTTGGTGATAAGGTAGAATGCATCGGCATCCGTCAATCACGCCCTGGAGTTTTTCTCTACGATAAAGAGCAAAGTCTACATTTTGCAGAAGACGACATGATGTCAGAAAAGTTTCGAAACCTAAAGAAACATGTAGCAGCACACTTAGAAACCCAAATGCACACGAGGAACCTACAGAAAGAAGCAGAAAATGAAGCTATCATCGACAGAAGAGAAACTCGAGAGCGCTTGATTGGGGAGAAATTAGGGGCGATCTGTTATTACTTGTACATGAATGGAAGACCGGATTCAGATTTTCCAGAACTTGTTCTCCTGCATTCGTTGAACTGCGTAGACATTGGTGATTTCAACCACTCAAGGAAATTCCCCGCAAAATTCCTGCCTTATGTAGCCAATCAAGTTCAAGAGAGAACGAACAGCTTCCTAAGAAGTTGATTGCTGCAAACAGGTTTTCGGCCATGTGGAAAGGTTTTGGCAGACAAGGCAACACACAAGCACAGGACGCGGCAGTTTGTTAGTTTTGTTACTGTCATACCCGATTCTGAATCACTCATTCATACAATCTTCTTAGATGTAGTTGTTGTGAAAGCTCACAGAGGTCCTGACATCAAAGATAGCCTCGTTAGTGTTCTTAACACAGCAAACATAGTTGGCGATCAATACCTGGGAGGCTCTTATGACGGGCAATATCATCATTTGTCTGTCCCATTTCTTCTTGATACCCACTTTGGATTTACTGACGATCGCAAATATAGTGACTGGGACCCAATGCACAAGGCTGGAACAGTGGAAGCTCATATAAGAAAAGATCAGAGCTTTTCTTGGTTGGTTGAGGTAACCGATACTGTTGGGAGGGCTTTCAAATCTATCAATTGGGGACAAGAATTTGAGCATTTCTTCGAGGTTGCAGAAAGGCTGCAAGCAGACGACAGTTTCAGTGCACAAGTCTTCCGTGGTTTACCCTGCTTCTACAGTGAGACAAAGTTTGCCAATCATTGTGCCGGCGTTTACAAGCAGCTTTGGAAAGACTACCCTGCGATCATCGTGACATGTGAGGAAACACAGTTGGAAAAATCACAAGGCAGTGCAAGAGATCGCCAAAAAGCTGAGGAGGCAAGAATACTTAAGAATCAGCTCTTCAACAAGCAGTTTGTCACTCGGTTGTCCGGTATATGTGATATTTACAGTGTCTTTGGCCATGGGGTTAACGTGTTACAAATTGTTGACATTCTCCCTCACGAAAGGTTTGACAGATTCGAAGAGGTTTGCATTCAGAAGCTAGACAAAATGGCAAATGCAGTACCTTCCATGCCGACCAGAAGCAGCTGCTCGAAACAGGGCATTTCAGAGGAATACACATTTTAGATGAGCATCCTCATGGGAGCCAAACACGCAGAGGTCAGTCACCTGCAAATGAGAGCAATGCTTTGGAGAATACGCAGCGTCTACTACAACAGCTGGTTTTAAGACTTAGCAAGGATCTCAAAGAGAAAGTTTTCGACGCAGAGGCGAAATCAATGATTGCCACTCTTAGGCCACTCATAGACCTAAGAACTCTAGCAGCTAAAGTTCACGCTCGAGGCTGGGTCTTGATTTCTACGCTGGAGTCAAAATCTTTCATCGAGAATGCAAAAAAGATTGCGTCGAATGTGAGGGAAATCCCTGATTCAGAACTGTGCAGACTTTTGGGGGCCACGCCCTTTACATCGTCGGAAACGCCCTATCGGACAGTCTGTTGTCAAAAAGTGAGAGTGTAACTGTAGTAAGTGAGTGCCATAAAACAGAGAGAAAAAATCAAGAGGGAAAAGGGCCGATGTATGAATCACCCGGGGGGTGGGGGGTGGGGTACTTAGTACACTTTGCTGAGGGGATGTGCACTTCTTTCCGGGTATCGTTTTCGCCTCTTTTTACAAACGCCGGTTATGAAAAGAGGGCAATTTTTCTAAAGCCGTTTGTCAAAAGTGTGATTTCATTATTTTTGACAAATTTTTACGTTTTGGAGTATTCTTTTCGCCAATTTTTCTAATGCCGGCTATCATTTAGAGGGAAAATTCTGAAGCAGGGGGAAAAAATGTTCCTGGAGGAGTGCACACCCCGTACAATTGAAAGTCAAGTACCCTCCTCCCATGGTATGAATCATTGAGACTATTACAGAATCCCAGTCGTTCTCGTATGGGCGTCTGGGTAAACTATTTTATCCAAGATCAAATAGCAATGTTTTATATTTCTCAAAATTAATTGTAGTTTCGTGCACAGTAGCTTCCCTTCCTCAAAATATTTCAGGTGATTTTCCTTCCTCGATGGAAGATTTGATCATATTATCTTCCTCAAAATTAAAGAAAATCTTCTAATCGAGAGATAATTCAATAATTGATGTCTTGAAACTTTTCCTTGTTACTAAAGATGTTTGTTTTGGGCATAGAAATTAAATTCTATAAGGACGTATAGAATTCTCGAATGTAGAAAACAATACAGAGATACCTGCTGACTGATTTTGACAAGCTCGTGCCTGGATTGTTCCGAAATATTTATCTTTTTAAAACCATAAAGCTCACAGGAAGTCCCAAGCTCTGATCAAAGATCAAACATGTCAAATGAAATACAGTTCTAACCGCAATTTTTGCCCTTGATGATATTTGATAATATACCGACTTAGATCAGTGATACCAACCTACTGCACCCGGGACTGAACTAGGCCATAGATAGCGTACGACACCGTCCAGCTTTGAGCCATCAGAAATGGCATTTTACTAAACTGGTACATTTTCAGGCAGCTGTTAGCATCATCCATGGTCTGCAGGCATTGTCTATGTAAACATTCGAGCTCTCCTTGTGACTTCCGTTTGCCTTTCTTCTAAGATACTCAGCAACTTTTGGCAAGACACCTTCACTGTGAGCCGCCATTATGCAGGACACGAGAGATCATAATTCTATCAGATCGCGCAGAACAAGTGAAGACTGGGAGACAGTTTCACTTGATTGGTAGATGGTTGGCTCATCTTAATTTCTATTGGCCTGCTCTACTTTTCAAAATGAAGAGTGGCTGTCCGTGGCTCCCGCCATTTTTCACTTGATTTTGCTGCACGATGATTGGTTGAATCCTGAAGACCGTGGCTCAGAT